>CM051234.1:108772640-111172640 GCA_027917425.1 Gastrophryne carolinensis
GCAGAAGAGCCCGGGCCCACAGAGGCTATGTGGACTTGTAGCCTGCAGGGCCAGGGCCCACGAAAGCTGGCCCCCTGTGCCCTGTTCTACAAGCCCCCATAGCTGGTCCCGGGTTGGTTAAGCTGGTTAGGGGGGATCTCACGCCATTTTCCCCCCCGGATTTTAAGGGTTTTCAACCCTTAAAATCCCCCCCAAAAATGGGGTGGATTTTTTTGGGATGGATGAAAGGTAAGTATTAAAAAATATATAATAAAATATTTTTTGTCTGTTTTTTTTACATTTAACCCTTTGTGGACTGGTAAGGGATCTATGTAACCCCTATACCAGTTCACAAGGCTCTGGGTCTGGCAAGTCACCTGCGCCTAGCGGGTGACTTGCATTAACCCTAAGCCCCCCAATTGCCTGCTGCCTCAATCCTGGAGGGGGGGGATCAGAAGAGCCCGGGGCCATAGGCTATGCTGGACCTCACACCAATTTCTTTTTTTTTTTTTTTTTTTTTTTTTAAATTAACCCTTATAGTGTGGATATTAGTTGTATTTTATTTGTAAATGTTATGAAGTGCTCTTTTCAGTTTGGGGAGTCTACTGGACAGGAAAGGGTATCTACCAATACATATGACATACCGTTGTAATCGAGAGAAATGGGGCTTTCACATGCAATATGGTTTTCTTTAATAAAATAAATGGTTTATTTAAAATAAATGAGACAATTAAAAAAAAAAATTTAAGTTTTTATTTTAAGAAAAATATTTTTAAAAACTGTAGAAAAATTACAAACAAGACATTTCATGTTTAAGCCTACACTCTACTGCAAAATATATATATAGAATTTTCCTGGAAATTCCTACAAAAATCAGTTAAACATGGAACAAAATGGTGTAAAATGACCTGTCAACAGAGGGTGACAAAGTTTCAAGTAGGGCGACAAAAGGGTTAAAATTAGCTATTCATGTTGGGTATTCTGCTCGGGGGACCTTGCGCTTTCAGATATAGCTTGTTTTTCTTGTTTGCATATTGATATTTAAGGAAAAGGTATTTTTTTATACATTTTTTAGGGAAACCCTGTGCAACCTATTAATTCTTCAAGGGATTACTTCCAGAAAGATGAGCCCACTGAAAAAAATGCCAGGTATGCCTAGAAAAGCTTAACATGTGTACTTTCCTGGGAATATATGATTTGTTGGGTATTCCAAATGTAAAGAGTTGTTTTGGTACAAAAATTGCAAGGTGCGCACTTTGTCTGCAAAGCTGACATTGTCGAGTAAAATTACCGTTATGCGCATGCTTTCCTTTGGGGTGTTTGGCAACTCTTCCCTTGACACTACCTATGCATGTTGGGTATTCTGTTCGGTGGGTGTTGCTTTTTCAGATTTAACTTGTTTTTTCTTGTTTGCTTATAGTTTTAGGAAAATGTGGCTTTGATTCTGCTTTTCTATTCTTTTCTTAGGGAAACCTTGTGCAACCAACGAGTTCATTGAGGGATTACGTCCAGAAAATTGCACCCATGTCAACAAGGCTGGTACGCCTAGAAAGCTTGTGTACTTCCAGAGAATATATAGTTTGTTGGGGGGTGTTTCAAATGTAAAGGGTTGTTTTCATTAAAAAACTGCAAGGTGCGCATAGCGCTTAGCATAGTTTTTATTTTATCTGAAAATCTCCTAAAGCACTATTTCAGTTTGGGGGAGTCTCCTGGGCAGGAAAGGGTGTCTACCAATACATATGTGGTACCGCTGTGACCGGAAGAAATTAGGATTTCACACACAATAAGATTTTATTGAGACCTCCATCTTGATGGAAAAGGGGCTGCCTGCCTCTGTTGTCACTACCATGATTCGGGCTAGGAAGAAGTCCTCGTCCTTTATCTACTATAGGGTATGGCATGCTTACATTGCCTGGTATGAGTCTAAGTCTCTTCCCTGTTGGGTGTTTCTTATTCCCAGGATCCTGGAATTCTTGTAGCATGGTTGGGATTTGGGCCTTCAACTTAGTACTCTCAAGGGACATGTTTCAGCCTTGGCTATTTTCTTCCAAAGATCTTTTGCCAACCACCGTTTGGTTAAGACTTTTTTCCAGGGGGTTACTCACGTGCGCCCCTATATAAGCCTATGTTGCCAGTCTGGGATTTGAATTTGGTTTTATCTGCCTTGCAGGGTCCTCCTTTTGAGCCTCTACGTCAGGCTGCTTTGCCTATTTTGACTCTTAAGGTAGCCTTTTTGGTGGCTATCACTTCTGTTAGGCGTGTTTCTGAGTTGGCGGCGCTTTTTGACCTCCTTACTTTGAGCGACATCAGGACAAGGTAGTGTTTCGGTATAAGCCAGATTTCCTGCCTAAGGTTGTGTCTGCATTTTATCTCAATCAGGACATTGTTTTGCCTTCATTGTGTCCTAATCCTGCTAATTCCAAGGAGCGGACTCTGCATTCCTTGGATGTGGTCAGGGTTCTGAAGTTTTATTTGGTATCTACTGAATCATTCAGGAAGACTGATGCTCTTTTTGTTCTCCCTTCTGGACCCAGGAAGGGTTTGCCTCCGGCTAAATCCACTATCAGCAAGTGGATCCGTCAGGCGGTGGTGCAAGCCTATTCTGCTAAGGGGAAGAATCCTCCCTTCCGCCTTACTGCTTATTCCACTCGTGCTATTGGTGCCTCCTGGGCCTTTCAGCACCAGGCTTCTGTTGAACAAGTTTGTAAGGCCACTACTTGGTCTTCTGTTACTTTTTCTAAGTTTTACAAGGTTGATGTTAGGGCCTCAGCTGATGCTGGTTTTGGCTGCAAAGTTCTTCAGGCGGCAGTGGTTTAAACTGCCCGCCGTTGCTCTTTGGGGATCCCATCCCTACCTTACGGACACTGCTTTTGGATGTCCCAAGTGTAAGGAATTTCTGGAACAGGACGTGCTGTATACTTGGAAAAATATACAATTCTGAGACTACTCACCTGTAGAATTGATTTTATAATATACAGCACGTCCTGTTCCACCCCTCCCTTGTTATCATATTTCTTGGTTTCCTCTGTATGGTGATTGTTTCCTCTGTATGGTGATTGTTCAAAAGTTCATTTTGGGTTCTTATCCATTTTTTTTGATTCTCCCGGCTTCTTGTATAACTGCTTGTCAACACTGGAAATTGGTTGTAGGTACCTGGCTATTTATGGGGCTGGGAGTCTTTCTGCAGTCCACTGCGCCACCTTGTGGCTGAATAACCTCAATTGTAAGGAATTTCTGGAACAGGACGTGCTGTATACTATAACATCAATTCTACAGGTGAGTACTCACAGAATTGTATTTTTGTGCAAAAAAGCATTCTTGCAACAATGCTAAAAATGTCATGGTACAGGTGTGCCAAGTGTTATAAACCCATAGTGTGTGTATGGTACATAGTGCATACACTTGGCCCAAAGCTTCCCGGGCCGATCACCTCACACACCGCGGGACATCCGAGATCGGGATGTCCCGCGGGGTGTAACCCCCCCAAACACCCCGAAAAACCTTACCTCTCCAGACGCTGCTGCCGCCGCCTCACTCGCGCTCCTCCAGACGTGCCCGCGCCGGCCATCTCTGAAAAAAGAGTGACGCGCGGGAGGCGGCGGTGGGCGCGATCCCTTGTCTGCCGACGGACGTCACTTGTCCGTCGGCGGGCATTGGACAGCGCAGTCATGTGGGATTGTGGAGAGGTGAGTTTTCGGGGTGTTTGGGGGGTTTTGGGCAGCGGGGCACCCCCGATCGGGGTGCCCCAAGGAAGTGGACCAATACCCAGGATAGTCAAAATCCTGGGTGTTGGTCCACTTTAATGAAGCCTCTGCAATGGTGCCTGTTCACATAGAAGGGGGGGGGGGGGGGGGTTCTGCAGAGCTAATTAATTTTGCTTTCTGGTTGCATGTTTTTGCATAAATTGTATGCAACTATGTTGATATTGGCTGGGTGTGATCACCTGGCAATAGAACTTTAGTAGGTCAATTTAAACCTACAATTTCAAGCTTCCCCAAACATGCTTGCTCTTTTTCTCATGTAACATTGTGTTCAGAAGAAAGCAGTATGTTTCTTTCCATATTGTCCAAACCAGTTCTCTATTTCTTGTAGTTATGGGGCAATTTTTTAATTCCAGTGAAGTTTTTTGCTCGCTATTAAATTGGTTATGCAGGTTTCAGAAAAAAAGTTGTCCAGAAGTGTGTAACAGAACATAACATTGTATTTTCAATAATTGTGTTAAATACTTTTAACAGCAAATACCTGGTCAGTGGAATTGCATCAGAACATGCTAAATTAAATTAATTGAATCTGTGTATGAGGAGTTAAAGTGGACCATTTATCAAGATTTTGACCATCCCTGTGATTGTAACTTGTCCCTGATGTGATGTACATGGCATGGAGCCATTGTTTCGGACTGTGCTTCAGCATAGGGATTGACAGCACCTGCATCCCCAGAGTCTCCCTGTGAAGTCAATCTGAATGGCTGGGTGCAGGACCGCGGCCTGTTGGGGACTGGCTGGCGGAAATGTAAGGGTTTTGCAGGCTACGGGAGACTTGGTCAGCTGTCCCCAGAGTCTTAGAATCCAGGGCTGGCCAGCTGGTGATTGCTTCACTTTGAGGGCAGAGAATTTTTGAGTAGGTGGTGGATGGGGCTTTTGTTTAAAGTAACACCAGTGCTTGATATTTTTTGATTACCTTCTAATTTGGTACTGGAACAATGCGTCCTTGATTTGAAATGTGAATTTTAATACATGTGCTAAATCTGTAATTTAATAGGTCACTTATTCCAATTTTGCATCAGAAGGCCAAGCGGGGGACACCGCATCAAGCTAAGCAGGCTATACACTGTATCCATTCTATCTTCTCCAATAAAGAAGTTCAGCTGGCTCAGATTTTTGAGGTAACATTTATTGATAACTGATAGTGTTTTGTTTTTTTTGTAGTGTAACAATTTAAACTGACTCTACTGCCAAAACCCCCAAAATTCAAAAGGCCTATAGACTTACCATGTTTCCAAAGCACACAGCCGAGTAATGTGAACTGCGTCTCCATGCTACATGAACCAATTGTAAGCAGTGGACATAGTAATTCATCTGGTCTGTTCTTCTAAGACATAGAGAACATATACATATGATAGATGTGTATTTACATTCTCTTGCAGATGATTCCCCAACCACCTCTTCTAAAGTTTAAAATGTTTTTGTAAAATATTGCTTCCCTCCATATGGCCTCAGGCTTCCCTTTTTAACGGTATTTAAACCTTTTATATATTTAAGACAGTTCCACTTTGGACTTTCAGCTAGACATTATCAGAAGTTGGCAGAGGGTATGAGACTCCTCTTTCCTGTCTATGTTGGAGGCAGGGGCGGACTGGCCATAGTGAGACCCGGGACAATGCCCGGTGGGCCGCACTGCTTGGGGGCCAATTGGGCTGCTGCTTTTAGCACCCACATTCAATCCCTGCCCCCTTAGTCTCCCTCTCAGCCCCCTGTACCCAGCCCCACTGTACCCACAAGCCAAGGAACCCCAGCACCAATGCTATGGCCGCCTCATCATGGTTGGGGGGGCCTCAGCAGGGCCGGCAAAATCCAGGCCCGATATTTGGCCCCAGTCCACCACTGATTGGAGAGTGGGAATTTAATGGGGCAGCCATAATAAAAGAACTTCTTTGTAACATGTACATCCTTACTCTGTCGCTGGGTTCACAGCTTGCCCTTTGATCAGGATTGCAAGAAAATCACCTGGTCTTCACACTTTCAGCAAGCTCTAGCAGGATGATGTGAGGGCATTGGCAGACACCAGCAGCTTCTCATTTCTTTGCTAATTGCTGTCCTGCTATTGCAGGGTTAATATAGGCTTTATATAGCTAATTATTGCAGCACAACTTTGTTACAATTTGCATCACTAAACAGATATGTGGCCCCTGCTTTTATTGTGCTGTTTAGCCAGTGTGTGTGGTTGTTTCCATTCTTGCCACTTCTCACACTGCTTTATTTACTTTTTTTCTTTTTTATAGCCGCTTAGTCGAAGTCTCAATGCCGATGTACCAGAACAGTTAGTAACACCTCTGGTATCACTGGGCCATATTTCCATGTTGGCACCTGATCAGTTTGCTTCACCAATGAAATCTGTGGTGGCCAATTTTATTGTGAAAGATCTGCTGATGAATGACCGGGTAAGGCAGTATATGAATGTAGCATTGCAAATTGGTAAAGCAATTACCATTCAGTTAAGTTATATTTGCTTTTGTTAATTTCCAGTCATCAGGAGACAAGAATGGCAAGCTCTGGTCCCCAGATGAAGAAGTTTCACCAGAAGTTCTTGCTAAGGTATGCAGCGTCGCCTTATTTTATTAAAACCTGATACTTTATTATTTTTAGTTTGTTCTTTACCCACGAACCATCAAACATTTTTTTGCTATGTTTAATAGCCATTGCCGACAGTTCCTATTGCATTATTGCAGTAAAGGCAATACCTAGATACTAATATGCATCTTAAGCTTTATTTTTTAGTTTAATTTATTATCTCATGCCCACTGTTAACTGCCTCAGTAGCGTTTATACCCTGTTGTAGGTGTACACAACATTTAGTGCTCCATGTTTATTCTAAGTATGTCACACACCCCGCTTCAGATAGTCATTACACTTGGGTTATACCGACCTGTAGAGGGCGATCTTGCAGAGATGTCATGAAAAAAAGGGAGTCCCTCCCGGTCCATAAATACCTGGTACCTCCCACTCATTCCCCAGTCTTTCATCTCTGTAGACGGCGAGCAAGTCAGAAGATGGATGTCTCCTCCTTGCAGGTAGCCGGGTTAACTCCCGGCCCGCTTGTTAGTCTATTTCTGCCTGGACCCCCTTTCTTAGTATTTCTCCTTGCCTCCCAGCCTAGGCTGCTGGTCCGGGCAAGGGTAGACGGCACCTAATGGTGCTTAGGAGCTACGCTCCACCGTGAGACCCCATACTAAGGGGTAGGTGGTTTTGCCGGGTTGGTGATCCTGGTTTGGGATGCCCTGTCCCATGACCTTCCACCTTCCAGCGTGGTTTTCCCCTCTCCCGGATTGCCCTTGCTCCTTTTAGAGGGGGGCCCTTCTCCCTTAGTGTAATCGTCTTTATTATGTACTTGTGTTGTGTGCGTGTTGTGTTATTCACTCGGGTGCATTGTACTGGTAACTCAGCCGTCGATGGCAGCTTCGGCAGGAGAGCTTCTACCCCTCGGGTGCGGTCGCGATCGCCTACGGCCCGTGCTCCTGGCGCTGCGGGGGAGGGGCGCGAACCACGCCCGCCCTTCTTCTCCCTCTGCTTCTCGGGTCTCCAGCCTCTGGCAGGATGGACGCCATCTTCCTCCGTGAGTGGCCCGTGGGGCATCATTACCTTCATGACATGCATATTTATATATATATTTCTTATGTTATTGCATATCAGTATGTCTGCATTTTGTGTGCTTGGGCATGATTGAGGTGCTGAATAGCCCTGTATTCTGTCTTCCAGGTGGACCAGTGTTGGATCCTACAGGGGTCCTCCCGGTCCTAGGGTCCCTGGTCTAATTTAGGAACTCCCCATAAATCCTCCCACTCGGGACACAGAAGGGGCATCCCGGGTCGCTTATATCGCGTAATTCCCTTGGGTATTGCGGCTACCAATAAAATCAACATATGGAGGCTTCCCAGGATACCAGGCTCGGGCTCCCCTCGGGGCAACCCCGACAGTGTTTGGGGTGTGGGGCATCCCTTACAGGGGATGATGTTTTCCTTTGCATACCATATGCGCAGCAGACTATTACGCGGCAGTCCGGATCCCATGCGTCTGGTTCTGCGCCGCCGGTCCCTTCTCCTACCCCTCCCCGCCTGACCCGTACCCCGTGTGATGTCACGAGTGGGGAGTCGCAATCTGAGGTGTGTGCCAGATTGTCCAATCTTGAAAAATTATTTTCTAGCGCTGTGGCCAGACAGGCCCCGGCTAAGAGAAAGCACTTGTCCCCAGCCACGTTGGCTTCTGATCTTGAGGAGTGTGATTCACTGGACTGGTCTGATTACCCTCCCCGCTAGAGGAAGGGGAGCTTTTTGAGGATTCGGATGGTTCTGACGATCAGCACTTTGTGGGCTCTGATGCCGAGCGGGGTCAGGGGGATTCTTTGGCTACCCCTAAGGTCCTGGCTCATATGTTTGAGGTTTTGGCAATCTCTCCTCCTGAAGTGAGCCTTCCGCAGAAGGGGGAGTTCTTTGAAGAGGCTAAGCCGCGCTTAGAATTCCCTAATCAAAGGCATTTCGACGGCATTATTCTTAAGGAATGGGAGAGGCCTACTCGCCCTACGGGTGTCCCTCTGGGTTGGGATAAGAAATATCCCTTTCCGGTGGATGCGGTGAAGCGCTGGTCGTCCCCTCCCGAGGTGGACGCCCCTGTTTTGGGGTTGTCTAGCACCTCTGTCTTGCATTCTCCTGACTGTTCTACTCTCAAGGACGGTGAGGACAAACGCATTGACCAGATGGCTTGTCACGGTTTTGCCAGTGTTGGGTCGGCCTTGCGGCCTGTTTGTGCTTCTGCGCTTTTAATAGTGGCTTCTGGCTTGACCCGGCTAGTGATGAGTTCACCGCCCTTATGCGGTGCGAATAGTTTTTGTCATTTGTGCTAGCCGCCCTGGATGACAACATGGTGATGTGTAGTAGAACTTCGGCCTTGCTGGTGGCTATTCGGCGGTCTGTTTGGTTGCGCCAGTGGTCGGCTGATTTTGTGTCCAAAAAGTCTTACGGCTCTTCTCTTTCTGCAATGAGGGGGCTCAGCAATGAGGGGGCGCCCTCACCCTCACGGGTGGGGGGACGGCTGCGACACTTCTCCCAGGTCTGGGACCAGGAGGTCTCGGACAGATGGATTCGGGAAGTGGTGTCTTCCGGTTACAAGCTGGAGTTCGAGCTCCGGCACCCTCCCAGATTCTTCAGGTCTTGCGTGTCCTTGGATCCCCTGGCCGCGCAGGGGCTCCGGGCAGCAGTAAAAGATCTTCTGGACATGGCTGACATCTGCCCGGTGCTTCCCTCGGACCGGTGCCTGGGATACTATTCCAATCTGTTTACGGTGCCCAAGAAGGATGGCTCCGTTCGTCCCATCCTGGATCTGAAGTTTCTCAACAGGTTTATCCGTCCCAGGAAGTTCCGCATGGAAACTCTGCGCTCTGCCATAAATTCACTTCGGCAGGAGGACTTCATGACGTCCATAGACATCAAGGATGCTTATCTGCATGTTCCAATCTTCCCAGCGCATCAGAGATTTCTCAGGTTCGTGGTGGAAGATCAGCATTTTCAGTTTGTGGCCCTTCCGTTTTTGGCCTTACCTCGGCTCCAAGGGTTTTCACCAAGGTGCTAGCGGGGGTGATGGCCCTCCTCAGAGCCCAGGGTATCCGCATCGTGCCTTATCTGGACAATCTTCTTTTTATGGCATCCCCTCTCAGCCAGGCGGAGCTAGATACCAGGACTGTGGTAGCCACCCTGGAGAGATTCGGCTGGGTGATCAACTATATCAAGTCCTGCCCCTCTCCGTCCAGGGTGGTGGTGTTCCTGGGAATGTCTCTGGATACTTCTCAGTCCAAGGTGTTCCTCCCCCAGCCCAAGGTTCTTTTGATTCAGGAATTGACTCAGCTTCTCCTCGCCCGTCCATCTGGCTGGGGATGCGACTGGTGGGACTGATGGTGGCTTTGTTCGAGGCGGTTCCCTTTGCCCAGTTTCACACAAGGAAGCTCCATCTTTTGGCGGCCTGGGACGGGTCCCCGCTGTCATTGGATCAGTCTTTTCTGATGTCCCCCCGGGTTCTGCATTCCCTTCGGTGGTGGCTGGAACCGAGCAATCTGATTTGCTTCCTGGCGCTGCGTTGGGAGACGGTCACCACGGATGCCAGCCTGTCGGGGGGGGGGGGGGGTTGGAAGGATCTTCAGTTTCAGGGTCTGTGGGGGCCTCAGGAGGCTCACGATCCCATCATTGTTCTGGAGCTGAGAGCCATCAGGTTGGTTCTGGCTCACTTGACTCATCAGTTGCAGGGCTTACCGGTTCAAGTTCGGTCGGACAATCGGACGGCGGTCGCCTACATCAATCACCAGGGAGGGACTCGCAGCAAGCGTGCCCTCAGGGAAGTGTCTATGATCCTGGCTTGGGCAGAGAGCAATGTCCCATGCATCTCGGTGGTGTACATTCCGGGAGTGGAGAACACGGAGGCGGACTCCCTGAGCAGGTGCTCATCTCGCTGGGGGGAATGGTCGCTCAGCCCCAAGGCGTTTCGGTCGCTTTGCCACCGGTGGGGGACTCGGAGGTGGACCTCTTTGCCTCTCGTCACAATCACAAGCTTCCGGCATTTGTGTCTCTCTTGTGGGATCCGCTGGCTCTGGCAGCGGATGCCATGTCTCTGAACTGGAGGGATCTAGGGTTTCTGTACCTGTTCCCTCCATTTCCCATGGTGGGCAAAGTGGTGCGCAAGCTGGCCCTAGAGGGCGCGTCAGCAATCCTGGTGGCTCCAAGATGGCCAAGACAGGTTTGGTTCGCAGACGTGGTAAGGTTGGCAGCGGAGCAGTTAGATCTGCCCCTTCTGCCGGATCTGCTCACTCAGGGCCCACTGCTCTACCCCAATTTACCAACGCTGGCTTTGACGGCGTGGCTGCTGAAACCTCCATCTTGAAGGAGGAAGGTCTTTCTGATGCTGTCATTCAGACTCTGGTTAGGGCTAGAAAGAAATCTTCCTCTGCCATCTACTATAGGATTTGGAGGTCTTATATTGATTGGTGCGAGGTCCGGGCCTTGCCTTGCAGGGTGTTTTCTATCCCTAGGGTATTGGAATTTTTGCAACATGGTCTGGACCTGAGTTTGCAGCTTAGTACGCTGAAAGGGCACGTTTCTGCTCTAGCGGTTTTCTTTCAAAAGTCTTTTGCTCTTCATCCTCTGGTTAAGACCTTTTTCCAGGGGGTTACGCATGTGTGGCCTCCTAGGGAGCCTTTGCTCCCAGTTTGGGATTTGAATTGGGTTCTTTCTGCTTTTCAGGGTCCTCCTTTTGAACCTTTGCAGGATATTGCTCTTTCTACGCTTACTCAGAAGGTTGCATTTCTGGTTGCCATCACTTCCGTTCGGCGTGTATCGGAATTGGCAGCTTTGTCCATTAAGGCTCCTTACTTTGAGAGGCATCAGGACAAGGTTGTTGTGGTTCCGCTTCAAGCCAGATTTCCTTCCTAAGGTGGTCTCTGCCTTTCATCTTAATCAGGACATTGTTCTACCCTCCTTGTGTCCTAAGCCCTGCAATGACAAGGAGAGGGTTTTGCATTCTCTGGATGTGGTTCGCTGTGTGAAGTACTATTTGGTGGCTACTTCTTCCTTTCGTAGGACTGACGCCCTTTTTGTGGTGCCCTCTGGGCCTAAGAAGGGTTTGGCTCCCGCCAAGTCTTCCATTAGTAAATGGATTCGCCAGGCCATTGTTGGGGCCTATTCTGCCAAGGGGAAGGTTCCCCCTTTTCTTGTTACTGCTCATTCTACTCGTGCTGTTGGGGCGTCCTGGGCTTTCCAGTATCAGGCCTCTGTTGAGCAGGTTTGTAAGGCTGCTACTTGGTCTTTTGTTCACACTTTTTCCAAGTTTTACAAGGTTGATGTGCGGGCCTCAGTGGATGCTGTTTTTGGCCGCAAAGTTCTGAAAGCTGCAGTGGTTTAAGTTTGTGCTTTGTTGTCTTGTTTTGGATCCCCGCCCTTTATGGACACTGCTATTGGATGTCCCAAGTGTAATAATACCATTTTGTGAATACTCACCTGTAAAATGGGTATTATAAGTATGTCACACACCCCGCTTCACCCTGCCCTTTGGTATTCTGGATCCTTTCTATGGTGAACCTTTTTAACTGTTGGTTATTTTGGCTCTTCCTGGTCCCTTTACTGCTGTCTTAATACTGGGGAATGAGTGGGAGGTACCTGGTATTTATGGACCGGGAGGGGCTCCCCTTTTTTTCTGCAAGATCGCCCTCTACAGGTCGGTATAACCCAAGTGTAATGACTATCTGAAGCGGGGTGTGTGACATACTTATAATACCCATTTTACAGGTAAGTATTCACAAAATGGTATTTTTACCAGTCTTTTAGTCTCCAGGGCCAGCCACGTAGGGTTGTGTTCCATTTTAAAGGTTAAGTTGCTTCTGTTGTACTACAAATCCAGCACAGGGATGATTTATTCTAAGCATACAGTACGTCCTGCTCCATCTATAATACTTACACACGGGTAATCCTCCGCCAGATGGCACTGTTCACTGCAGACATGCAAAAACAGGCTCCTCCCGGCCCTTCATATACCCAGGGACCTCCCACAAATCCCCAGATTTCTCTGCAGTGCTGACTGCGAAGACATGAAGTATCACTCTCTCGCAGGTGAGCGGGGCTATTACAGCCTACGGGACTATTTCCACCCCTCCTCTGTGTGAATATGCCTCCCAGCCTGGGCTGCGCTGGTCGGGTGAAGGTAGGCAGCACCATGTGTGCTTACGTTGCTACGCTCCACCGCAATCCCCCACCATAGGGTAGGCGGTCAAGGCTGATGGTGAGGCTTCAGGGGATGCCCCTCCCTCATCGTTGCCCCATGTAGCGGTGGACCCTATGTAACGGGTCGCCTTCCTCCCTCGTTCCCCCCTTAGCCAGGGGGAAAAGAAAGGGGGGGGGGGTTGTGTGTATGGCGGCCTCAGTGTATCCTTACACGCTTATGGCTCGGCTGTGCCTTACTGAGAACGGGGATCAGAGCTGCGCTCTTACTGTTAATGCAGCGCCTTTAGTATCTGCCTTCTGCTCGCTCCGCATGTACGGCGGCGGCTTGCGGACGCCTCAGCGTCTTTCCTCCTCTTCACCTTCTTAGCCTTGTGGCTCTGCCTAGGTGGCGTTGGCTTGAGCACCTGTCCAATACAGTACGCCTTGTCACGGCAGACGGGGTTTGTTCCCCGACGGGGAGCCACAGCAGAGCCGAGTAGTGACCTCGGCCGTGCCTTACAGGCTCAATTTTTTTTTTTTTTTTTATAGAAGTTATTGCTTTACTGTCTCTCATTGGCTAAACACCTTACGAGCTTCACGCTCACTGAGGGGGGGGCGTGGTTCCGGCTTGGCGCGTTCCGCGTCGCCGTCGGCTCAGGCCCGCCCTCCGAGGTTCGCTTGGCGCCATTTCCTTCTCTCGCGCGCGTGGTGAAGATCGTCCTCTCCTCTCTGTCTGTAAGTGCCCTCGCGGGCGACTCTTCTTTGCTTTCTATCTTCCATTGCGCATGGCTCTGACATCCTTGCCCCCTCTTATGTCTTTCAGACCGCGGATTTCAGTGGCTTCTCCCGGCCCAGCGTAGCTCCAGCGTAGCTCCCAGCGTAGCTCCCGGTCGTGACCATAAAAAATTACTCCCACTTCCCCGCGGGTTATTGGGGCATAATCCCTACTGGCATATTGTGCCGATTTAATCACCATATGGAGGCATCTCAGGAACGGGGTTCCTTCGGGACAGGCCCGGCTGTGTGTAGCTTGTGGGGTCCTACCTAGCAGCGGTGACAATGCACGGGTCTGTGTTCCTTGTGCACAGCAGGCGCTATCGGTGCTTCCCGTCTCCTCTGAGGCTGGGCCTGCACCCCGCTGCACTTCACCTACTCCCCCAAGCCTGAGTCTAACCCCCAATACCAGTGGGGATTCTCATCCTGATCTGGCCACGAGGCTGGCTAGTGTTGAAAACTTGCTTAACTGCGTAAAGCCACCGCCAAGAGGCGGCACTTGAACCCTGAATTGGCCCTCTTCCCTATAGAACCTGATGATTTGTTGCACTCTTATGCCCATATCCCCTTGGACGAAGGGGAACTGTTCTCTGACTCAGGGTCTTATGACGATGAGTCTAGGGGTCAGGAAGAGTGTGGCTCTGAGCATTGGTCCTCGAATGATATTGATAGACTGCTGGTTCAGATCTTTGAGGTTCTGTCCCTCTCTCTCCCTGCTGCGGCTCTCCGGCAAAGGGGTGACCTTTTTCATACTGCTAAAGCTCGCTTGGAATTTCCCGAGCAGACCCATTTCATTAGCCTTGTGCTTAAAGAATGGGAACATCCCAGCAGACTTCAAGGGGTCCCTAAGAGTGTGGGTAGGAAATATCCCTTTCCTGCTGACTTGGTTAAGTGCTGGTCATCGCCGCCTGAGGTCGATGCTCTGATTCTAGGGTTGTCCAACACCTCTATTATGCACTCTCCCGACACTACTACGCTATGGGACTCTGAGGACCGGCGTGTTGACCAACTGGCATGTCATGCCTTTGCATTTGGGGGAGAGACTCTGCTCCCGGTTTGCGCCTTAGCCATTACAGTGGTAGTGCTCAGGGCCGTGTTTAGGAGTGCTCTCGATGGCACAGATGAGTTGCCTCCTGATACTGTCAACGCTCTGTCCAGCTGTGATGCGTTTGTGAACTTTATCCTGTCCGCATCGGACGATGCTATTACGATGTGTGCCAGGTCATCTGCCCTGGTGGTTGCTATTCGCCGCGCGGTCTGGTTGTGCCAGTGGCCCGCAGACAATGCCGCCAAGAAAGCCCTCACGGGGCTTCCATTTAAAGGGCTGCGCTTGTTTGGGGATCGATTAGACCTCTTCGCCAAGGGAGGCAAGTTACCCCAGCGCAGGCGGCAGACTCGGCCCTTTCGTGGCCAAGGCTCCCTATCAACCTCCTGCCGTGGGGCCAAACAGGGTAGAGGGGCGTCCTTCGCTGGGGCCCGCGCTGATTCCTGCCACAGGAACAGAGGACGCCGTCCAAGTTCCTCCTGGGGAACCAAGCCCAAAGCCCCTCCCAATGCCCCCCAGGCATGAGGGGGCGCCCTCACCCGTCAGGGTGGGGGGACGTCTACAGCACTTAGAGCACGTCTGGCGGCGCCACCTCTCAGACCGGTAGATTCAGGAGGTAGTGTCCTCCGGCTACAAGATAGAATTTGCTGTACGGCACCCCACCAGGTTCATTGGGTCTCGAATCCCTCAAGACCCTGCCTCAGCTCAGGTCCTGTTGCTGGCCGTACAGGGTCTCATGGATCTAGGGGTCATTTGGAAGGTCCCTCCTGGAGACAGGGGCACGGGATTCTACTCAAACCTTTTCACAGTACCCAAGAAGGATGGGTCAGTCAGGCCCATTCTGGATTTAAAAATCCTCAACAAATTTGTCAAGAACAGGCACTTTCGCATGGAAACTCTGCGCTCGGCCATTGGCTCACTGCGCCCAGGGAACTTCATGACGTCAGTAGACATCAAGGATGCTTACCTGCCCGTCCCGTTGTTTCCGGGACACCAAAGGTTTCTCAGATTAGCACTAAAAGATCAGCATTACCAATTTGTGGCCCTGCCATTCGGCCTAACGTCAGCTCCCAGGGTGTTCACCAAGGTGCTGGCAGGGGTGATGTCCCTGTTAAGGCTAAGGGGCATATGCGTGCTGCCCTACCTGGACGATATTCTCATCACCTTTCGGTCTCTGCGGCAGGCAGAGTTGGACACTCGGCTGGTAGTGTCCACCCTGGAGTCCTTCGGCTGGGTGATCAATTACCCCAAGTCATCCCTTTCCCCCTCCTCGGTGACGCTGTTCCTGGGAATGATTCTGGATACTGTTCAGTCAAGGATATTCCTTCCTCAATAGAAGGTGGAAGCTCTGACAGCGCAGGCGAGGTTCCTGCTTTCGAGCCCACAGCTCTCCATCCGGCAGGGAATGCAGTTGGTGGGCCTGATGGTGGCGAGCTTCGAGGCGGTGCCCTTTGCCCAGTTCCATTTGAGACCTCTGCAGCTTCACCTTCTGTCAGTTTGGGACAAGAACCCAGCGTCCTTGGACGGGTTCTGTGTGCTTCCCCCCTCGGTCAGACAGTCCCTTGCAGTCCCTTGCGTGGTGGCTGGACCACAGGAACTTGACAGGGGGCAGGTCTTTTCTGACCCCCTCCTGGGAGACGGTCACAACGGATGCCAGTCTGTCAGGTTGGGGGGGATTCTGGAAGTCCCTGCGCTTCCAGGGGACCTGGGGTTCTCAGGAGGCCCATTTACCCATCAACATTCTGGAATTACAGGCAGTCAGGTTGGTACTGGAGCGTTTGACCCAGCACCTGAGGGGTCTGTCGGTCCAGGTACGCTCAGACAACAGGACGGCGGTTGCCTACATCAATCATCGGGGAGGGACCCGGAGCAAGGGTGCTCTCCAAGAGGTGTCTCAGATTCTGACATGGGCGGAGGCCAATGTTCAATGCATTTCGGCTGTTTACATCCCGGGGGCAGAAAACCTGCTGGCGGACGCCCTGAGCAGGGGGATGTCCCGTCAGGGGGAGCGGTCCCTCTGCAACAAGGTATTCCAGTCCTTGTGTCACCGTTGGGGCCTACCGGATGTGGATCTGTTTGCTTCCCGTCACAATCGCAAGCTCCCGGCCTTCGTCTCACTGTCTCAGGATCCTCTGGCCATGGCCACGGATGCCCTGTCCATGTCTTGGAGGGAGTTTCGACTCCTGTATGTGTTTCCACCGTTTCCCCTTCTGGGCAGGGTTCTACGCAAGATTGCTCTGGAAGGGGTACCTGTGATTCTAGTGGCCCCCAGGTGACCAAGAAGAGTGTGGTTCGCAGACGTGGCTCAAATGGCAGTAGATCAGTACGATCTGCCAAGCATGCCAGATCTGCTAACTCAAGGGTCCTTACGCCATCCCAATTTACAAACTCTGGCTTTGACGGCCTGGCTGCTGAAACCTCCATCTTAATGGAGAAGGGGTTGTCTGCCTCTGTGGTGGCTACTATGGTGCAGGCCAGGAAGAAGACTTCTTCTGCTAGCTATTATAGAGTATGGCGTTCCTACATTGACTGGTGTGAGTCCAGGTCTGTTCCCTGCCGGGATTTCTCCGTCCCTGGGGTTCTGGAGTTTTTACAGCATGGTCTGGACTTAGGTCTCAAACTTAGTACTCTGAAGGGTCAGGTTTCTGCCCTGTCTATCATCTTTCAGAAGACCTTTGCTCAACATCACCTGATTAAGACCTTCTTTCAGGGGGTCACTCACGTGCATCCCCCTCGAAAACCTATGGTCCCTGTCTAGGATTTGAACTTGGTTTTTGTCTGCCGTGCAGGGTGCTCCCTTTGAGCCTATTCAAGATGCTGCTCTGGTCGTTCTCACTCTCAAGGTTGTTTTCTTGGTGGCTATTACTTCGGTTAGGCGTGTGTCAGAGCTGGTTGCTCTATCTATTCAGCCTCCATACTATGAGCGACACCAGGACAAGGTGGTGTTCCGCTTCAAACCGGACTTTCTGCCAAAAGTGCTTTCGCCATTTCATTTGAACCAGGATATTGTTCTTCCTTCTCTGTGTCCCAATCCTCGCAACAACAAGGAGCGGGTTCTGCATTCCTTGGACGTAGTCAGGTGCTTGAAGTATTTACCTGGTTGTCACTAAGGCCTTCAGGAAGACTGATGCTCTCTTTGTTGTGCCTTCGGGGCCTAGGAAGGGTTTGGCTCCCGCCAAGTCTACTATCAGTAAATGGATTCGTCAGGCTGTGATTCAGGCCTATTCTACTAAGGGGAGGACTCCCCCTTTCCGTCTTATGGCTCATTCCACTCGTGCTATTGGTGCCTCTTGGGCTTTTCAGCAACAGGCCTCTGTTGAACAAGTTTGCAAGGCCGCTACTTGGTCTTCTGTTCACACCTTTTCAAAGTTTTACAAGGTTGATGTTCGGGCCTCAGCTGATGCTGCTTTTGGCTTTGCAGGCGGTTGTAGTTTGAGCTACGTGCCGTTGCCTTTGTTGTTGGCGATCCCACCCTACTTTATGGACACTGCTATTGGGTGTCCCACGTGTAAGTATTATAGATGGAGCAGGACGTACTGTATGCTTAGAATAATACAATTCTGTGAAATACTCACCTGTAGAATTGATATTATACACATACAGTACGTCCTGCTCCACCCCACCCTGGTTTCACCTTGTTCTGGATCCCCTGTATGGTGATTATCATTGTTATTGTTACCAGTTTGGTGGTTGGTTTCTCCCGGCTTCTTTTTCTCACTGCTTTTCAATGCTGGGGATTTGTGGGAGGTCCCTGGGTATATGAAGGGCCGGGAGGAGCCTGTTTTTGCATGTCTGCAGTGAACAGCGCCATGTGGCGGAGGATTACCCACGTGTAAGTATTATAGATGGAGCAAGACGTACTGTATGCGTATAATATCAATTCTACAGGTGAGTATTTCACAGTATTGTATTATTTACTTGTCTGGTTTTAGTTTCCAACTTTGCTGCTTTGGCTGCATTCAAGAGATAAAACAAAAATAGGTGCTGAAGATGATTGTATAATATGCCCAGTAAATAAGAGCAGATAGTATTTTAAGTATGTCACACACACCCCACTTCAATCATTGATTATTACACTTGGGTAACTCCACCAGCAGGTGGCGACGTGCAGAGAAGTCATGAAAAACAAGCCCCTCCTGGTCTATACATTCCTGGCACCTCTCACTCATTCCCCAGTGTTTCTTCTCTGCAAGATGGCGACAAGACAGAAGAAAGAAGTCTCCTGCTTGCAGGTAGCCGGGGTAACACCCCGGCCCCCCCTTTCTGGTCTATTTCTGCCCAGTCCTTTTTTGTTTGCCTAATAGATAACAGAAGCCTCCCAGCTTAGGCTGCTGGCTGGGTAATGGTAGATGGCACCTAATGGTGCCTAGGAGATTAGCTCCTCCGCTAGACCCCACAAGTGGGGCAACGCGGTTAACCGGCCTGGTGATCCGCATTTGGGATGCCCAGTCCCGCTGTCACCTTATTGGTGCTGTCCCTGTCCCCCGCTTGGTCCCTTTCTCCCTGCGCTAGAAAGGGGGGGGGGGGGCGCGCTATGTGATTACTAGTACTTGCTGAGTGTGATTGCTGTGTGTTTGTGCTTGATTGTATTTTTATTTTACTGACATGAGGTGGATTTTGGAGAGCCTCCCCACCTCAGGCGGTGGGCAGTTGTATGGTGCCTCCTGACTGTACTACTATTTTGTGCCTGGGTAGGTTCTGCCTTGATGGGGGGCGGGGTTTGGGCGGCGCGTTTTGTCACTTTTCCGCCCGCTCCCGTTTTGCACGGGTTTTTTGGTAAGGTGCGGAGGTGAGGCTGGGCGCCATGTATGTGCGGTGCCCGCTGCCTCCACTTGTGTGGTGTTATGCATCTGTCTGGCGGGGCCGCGGCCCGCGCTGCACTGTGTCCGGGAAGGGGGGCGGGGCCGGAGCGCTTCGCGCGCTTGTGACGGCCCGCCCTTCTTCTTCTTCTCTTCCTCGTTCATTCTCCCCCCCCCCCCCCCCATCTTGACGCAATCGCATACTGCGATGGGAGTACGCTGCCTTCTGCCGCTGTGGTGAGTTTATTCTTGTTGTGGGGCACATGTACGCTGTTGATGTAGCGCTTTTGGAAGTATTCCCTCAATGAATTGGTAGCCGGCTGCACGGTCCAGCGGTTAGAGCATACGCTTATGGAGTTTGTTCCCCGACGGTGCCGGTTCGAATCCCACTCTGTCCTTATGTTTTAATGTTTTTAATATGTATGCATTTAGTTGCCCGTTAGTTTTTGTTGTGCATAACTTTGCATTTTTTATTCCTGTGCTGCTGCATGTTTGTCTATGGGCCATGGAGTGAATGTCTTCTTTTCCATAGCAGATCCTGGGTTCCCATACTGAAGGGGTCTCCCGGTTTTTAGATGCTTGGCTAGTTGGGGTACTGTCCCTTTATAATTACAAATCCCCCCACAAGGGACATTTAAAAGGGGCATCCCGGGTCGCTTATGGCATAAATCCCTGGGTAATTGCGAATACCATAATTTCACCATTATGGAGGTTTCTAGTATAACGGAAACGGCCCTTGGGGCAATTCAGGCTATTTGGGGGTTGTGGGGCTCCTCTCCCAGGGGATGCTGTCATAATATGCATTCCATGTGTACGGTGGAATATTAAGGGCCAGTCCGGTACTCCGGCTTCTGGCTCCTCGCCGCCCGTGTCATCACCTACCCCTCCCCGCCTGGTCCGGACCCCATGTGACGTGGTCATGGGTGGGGATTCGCATTCCGAGGTGTGCGCCAGGTTGGCCAGCCTTGAGATAACGTTTTCCGCGGTGGTTGCTCAGAGGGCCACGGCTAAGCGGAAACACTTTCCCCCGCTCCGCAGGGTCACGATGTTGATGTGTTTGAGTCCTTGGACTGGGCCGATTGCCCCCCGGCTGAGGAGGGGGAGCTCTTTGAGGATTCGGATGGGCCTGATGTCCAGCAATTGCCCGGCGCTGCGGGTGACCAGGTTGCTGGGGTGGCCTTCGACACCCCTTAAATATTGGCTCAATTGTTGAGTCGGTTCCTACGCCTAAGGGTGAGTTAATTGACGTGGTCTGGCCACGCTTGGAATTCCCAGTCCACGAATTTTTGAGGATGTCATACTTAAGGAATGGGTGCAGCTTACCCGTTTTGCTGGTGTTACGCCTAGTTGGGATAAAGAGTATCCTTTCCCGGCGGACTTGGTAAAGTGATGGTCTTCTTCCTGTGGTCGATGCTCCGGTTTTGGGGCTGTCCAACACGGCTGTGTTGCACTCTCCTGACTGTACTACTATTTAGGATGGTGAGGATCGCCGGGGTGACCAGCTGGCTAGCCACGCCTTTGTCGGTTTTGGTTCGGTTTTGTGGCTGGTTTTTGTGCTTCGGCACTTTTGATGTTGGCTGCAAGGTCCTTTATCAGGGACTTGCCGTCGGGCCTTGATCCTGTTTGTGAAGAGTTTGTGGCTCTCAAGTGTTGTGAATCTTTTGTTCTTGCCGCTCAGGTTGATGCCACGGTGATGTGTAGTAGGACTTGTTGGATGGCTATCCGGCGGTTGGTGTGGCTGCGGTAATGGACTGCTGATTTTTATTTAAAAAAAAAAAAAAAAAGACCATCATGACTCTTTGGTGAGAAATTGGATTCTGTTGCCAGAGGAGGTAAGTTGCCTCAGAGCAAGTGACTATGCCGTTCCTTTCGGGGGGGGCGGCTTCTTTTAATCTCTCCTTTTGGGGAGCCAGAGCTGGCAGGGGCGCGGTCTTTCCCTGTCTTTAGGGGTGCCGGTTGGAACCAGGGTAGTGGCCGTCCCGGTCACTCCTGGGGCTCCAAGCCAACACCCGCTGCCAGGCCCGCTCAGCAGTGAGGGGGCGCCCTCATCCATGCGGGTGGGGGGACGGTTGCGACACCTCTCCCAGGTAAGGGACCAGGCGGTCTCGGTTAGATTGATTCGGGAGGTGGTGTCGTCCGGTTACAAGCTGGAGTTCGAGTCCCAACCTCCTCCAAGGTTTTTCAGGTTTCATGTGCCCACGGATCCTTTAGCCACGCAGGGGCTCCTGGCGGCGGTAAGAAATCTTCTGGACATGGCAGTCATCTGCCCGGTTCTGTCCTTGGTTGTGGGCCTCGGGTATTATTCGAATCTCTTTACAGTGTCTAAGATAGATGGATCGGTGCGTCCTATCCTGGATCTGAAGTTCCTCAACAGGTTTATACGTTCTTGGAAATTTCGCAGGGGAACTCTGCGCTCTGCCTTCACTTCTTTTCGGCAGGGGGACTTCATGACGTCCGTAGACATCAAGGCTGCCTGCCTTCATGTTCCTATCTTTCCGGCTCATCAGGCCTTATCTCGGCTCCAAAGGTGTTCACCAAGGTGCTGGCCGTAGTGTTGGCCCTTCTCAGGGCTCAGGGGATTCGCATCGTGCCTTATCTGGATGACCTTCTCATCATGGCTCCTTTCTTCGGTCAATCGGAGAAGGACACCAGGTCGGTGGTGTCCTCTCTGGAGAGTGACGGCTGGGTGATCGACTTTCCCAAGTCCTCCCTCGCTCCGGCCAGGGTGGTGTCCTTGGATTTTTGTCAACACAAAGTGTTTGTCTCAGCCCACGGTTCTCTCGATTCAGGAATTGGCGCAGTTTCTTATATCCAATCCTTGCCTGTTCGTCCGGTTGGGGATGAGACTGGTGGGGTTGATGGTAGCCTCCTTCGAGGCGGTGCCCTTTGCTCATTTTCGCACAAGGACGCTTCAGCTTCATCTTTTGGCGTCTTGGGATTGGCGACCGCGGTCGTTGGATCGGTCCTTCCGGATGTCCCCTCGGGTTCGGCAGTCTCTTCTGTGGTGGATGGTCTCGGACAATCTTCTGAAGTGTAGGTCATTTCTGACCCCTCTTTGGGAAACTGTCACCACGGACGCCAGTTTGTCAGGATGGGGAGTTTTCTGGAAGGATCTTCGGTTCCGGGGGCGGTGGGGCCTTCAGGAAGCCCACTTGCCCATCATTGTTCTGGAGTTGAGAGCCATCAGGTTGGTTCTGTCTCACTTGACGCAGCATTTACAGGACCTGCCGGTTCAGGTTCGGTCGGACAATCGGACGGCGGTTGCTTACATCAATCACCAAGGAGGGACTCGCAGTCTGGGTGCTCACAGAGAGGTGTTTCTGATTCTAGTTTGGGCAGAGACTCATGTCCCTTGCATTTCGGCAGTGTTCATTCCAGGAGTGGAAAACACTGAGGCGGACTTTCTGAGCCGGTGTTCGTCTCGCCGGGGGGAATGGTCTCTCCATCCCCGGGAGTTTCGGTCGCTTTGTCTCCGGTGGGGGACGCCGGAGGTGGATCTGTTTGCCTCTCGTCACAATCACAAGCTTCCGACATTCGTGTCGCTGTCTCAGGATTCTCTGGCTCTGGCGGCGGATGCCATGTCCCTGAGCTGGAGGGACCTGGGGTTTCTTTATCTGTTTCCTCCGATTCCCATGCTAGGCAGGGTGCTGCGAAAGTTGGTTCTGGAAGGAGTTCCCGCCGTTCTCGTGGCCCCAAGGTGGCCAAGGCGGGTGCGTTTCGCAGACATCGTTCGTCTGGCGGTGGATCAGTTCGATCTGCCTCTTCGGCCGGATCTTCTCACTCAGGGCCAACTGTGTTACCCCAGTTTACCAACGCTGGCTTTGACGGCTTGGCTGCTGAGACCTCCATCTTAAAGGAGGAGGGTCTTTCGGATTCGGTCATTCGGACTCTTATTAGTGCCAGGAAGAGATCATCATCTTCCATCTATTATAGGTCTTGGAGATCTTATATTGATTGGTGTGAGGCTAGGTCTTTGCCTTGCCGGGTCTTTTCTATTTCTAGGATTTTGGAATTTCTTCAATCAGGGCTGGACTCCGGTACTTTGAAGGGGCAGGTTTCTGCTTTGTCTATCTTTTTTCAGAGGTCTTTTGCTAGCCGTTCTTTGGTCAAGACTTTTTTCCAGGGGGTTTCGCATCTGCGGCCTCCTAGGAAGCCGTTGCTCCCTGTTTGGGATTTGAATTTGGTTCTCTCTGCTCTTCAGGCTCCTCCTTTTGAGCCTTTGCGGGATATTGCTCTGTCCTCTCTGACTCAAATGGTTGCCTTTCTGGTGGCCATCACTTCGGTTCGGCGTGTTTCGGAGTTGGCAGCTTTGTCCATTCAGGCTCCTTTTTTTGAGGAACATCAGGACAAAGTGGTTTTTTCGCTTCAAGTCAGACTTTCTCCCTAAAGTGGTCTCTGCTTTTCATCTTAACCAGGACATTGTTCTTCCTTCTTTGTGTCCTAAGCCTAAGAATGTCAAGGAGAGTGCGTTGCACTGCTTGGATGTTGTACGTTGTGTCAGGTACTATCTACGTACTACGTCTTCCTTTCGTAAGACTGATGATTTTCGTTGTGCCCTGTGGGCCTAGGAAGGGCTTGGCTCCGGCTAAATCTTCCATTAGCAAATGGATTAGTCAGGCGATTGTTGGAGCCTATTCTGCCAAGGGGAAGGATCCCCCTTTTCGTGTTACTGCTCATTCTACTCGTGCGGTTGGTGCGTCCTGGGCTTTTCAGCACCAGGCTTCTGTTGAACAAGTTTGTAAGGCTGCGACTTGGTCTTCGGTTCAGTTTTCCTAAGTTTTATAAGGTTGATGTGCGAGCCTCAGCGGATGCTGTTTTTGGCCGCAAGGTTCTGCAGGCTGCAGTGGTTTGAGTCTCTGCGTTATTGCCTGGATGGATACCCGCCCTTTTTCTGGACACTGCTGTTGAATGTCCCAAGTGTAATAATCAATGATTGAAGTGGGGTGTGTGACATACTTAGAATAATACCATTTTGTGAATACTCACCTGTAAAATGGGTATTATAAGTATGTTACACACCCCACTTCACCCGCCCTTTTTGGTATCCCGGATTCTTTATAGGGTGAAGTTTTTGTTTACAGTTTGAGGGTTTTTTTCCTGGTACCTTGTCTTTACTGCTGTTTGAATACTGGGGAATGAGTGAGAGGTGCCAGGAATGTATAGACCAGGAGGGCACGTCGCCACCTGCTGGTGGAGTTACCCAAGTGTAATAATCAATGATTGAAGTGGGGTGTGTGACATACTTATAATACCCATTTTACAGATGAGTATTCACAAAATGGTATTTTCTTTCATTCCTATACCAACTGGGTGGACCAGCTGATCATTGAAGCTTGGGCTAGAAGACTCAAGAATTTGGGATATTTACTTTTATCATTTTATTGTTCAGGTCAAGTTCAAATAGTCTTTTATTTTACTAGAGGATTTTAAACTAAATTCGTAACGGTTACATGCTTTTGTGCTTTTAAAGGGAGGCCGTATGTTGAATTAATAGGCTGGTCAGAGTTATTAGAAAAAGCTGAGTCATCTATGCAAAAATGTAATGCAAAACATTTATTTGTAACAAAAATATGGGAAATGTACATTAGGAGGTTTATATACTTGCTGTTTTTTTACAAGGCTCGATTTAGGTGCATTTACTTGAATTCCAAAAATATAGTGTCTAATCCATGTCTGAATCTTAGAAGTACTACAATATAGAAATGTTATATTGTACATTACCAATATATTGAGAACATATACAATGATATGAAAATATATCTGCTCCTTGTCTCGCTACCAATAAAAAGGTATTAAATAAAAAAATGTATATAAATCTTTAGGTACAAGCGATTAAGCTATTGGTACGGTGGCTTCTAGGGATGAAGAACAATCAGTCCAAGTCTGCAAATTCTACTTTGCGATTGTTGTCTGCAATGCTGGTCAGTGAGGGAGATTTGACGGAGCATAAAAGAATCAGGTGAGGTGTCAATTAGTGACCAAACTTTATCTGTTAACTATATTACATGTAGAAATGCATGGCAGGCGCAGTGTCTTATATATAGAACTTTGGTATGGGGCCTTGATGCTGCACCATATGGGTTTTACTGCACTTAGAAATGCCCAGGAATAATTGTGTGTGTGTTAGACCTATAGAACCTTCTAGTATAGGGCCTTAATACTGCATCATTTGGGCTTACTATTCTAAAATTGTGCAGGAGCTGGCCTGTGAAACCCAAATCATTGGCATACAGGCGCGCCAAGGAATTATTTGCCATTTTCAGTATTTAAGTGGGCGTTTCACCCATAAATAGAGGACTGTCAGGCTTCCAATTATTAACCTGACAACTCCCTTATAAATTGGCCCTAGACCCTTGTAACTTACTCCTCCTAACCTTCAGTGCAGTATTTGTATAATCACCATTGTTTTGTATAAGGGATTCCAGGTAATGCATTTTATCTTTTTTAGTAAGTCCGACATGTCCCGTCTGAGGTTGGCTGCTGGTGGAGCCATTATGAAGCTGGCTCAGGAGCCTTGTTATCATGAAATCATCACTCCCGAGCAGTTCCAGTTATGTGCGCTTGTAATTAATGTAAGTTAATGTAAATTTCCAAAGCATGCCGTTACTATATTCTAAGCATACAGTACGTCCTGCTCCATATATAATACTTACACGTGGGTAATCCTCCGCCAGATGGCGCTGTTCACTGCAGACATGCAAAAAACAAGCTCCTCCCGGCCCTTCATATACCCAGGGACCTCCCACAAATCCCCTGATTTCTCTGCAGTGCTGATTGCGAAGACATGAAGTATCACTCTCTCGCAGGTGAGCGGGGCTTTTACAGCCTGCGGCCCTGCAGGACTATTCCCACCCGTCCTCTTCGATGATGTGCCTCCCAGCCTGGGCTGCGCTGGTCGGGTGAAGGTAGGTAGCACCATGTGTGCTCACGGAGCTACGCTCCACCGCAGTCCCCCACCATAGGGTAGACGGTTTAGGCTGATGGTGAGCCTCTAATAGATGCCCCTCCCGCATTATTGCCCCGTGCCCTGTGTAGCGATGAACCCTGGGTGAAGGGTCGCCTTCCTCCCTCGTTTCCCCCTGTAGCCCGGGGGAAAAGAAAGGGGGGGGGGGGTTATGCGTGTGGCGGTCTCTGTGTAATGTTGTACACGGTTATGGCCGTTATTTTGTCTTGAACTGGGTGTCAGAGCCGCGCTTCTTGATCCACATAATCCTTGACAGGTTGCGCGCGTGTGCATTTTTCCTTACTGAAGTGTGCTGCCCGGGCGGCAGTGTCGTTCAGTAGTTTCGGCTAAATTCTAACTTGTGTGTCTTATCCACTGCTTGTCAAGCCGATCAGTAGTGGGATCGCGCCTGTGAATAGCCTGTGCAGAACAGCCTGGACAATACAGCGAGATTCTGACTTTAATGAACATTACCGCTGGGTTGAAGCTTCGTGCTCTTTGGGGGAGGCGGGGACCTGGCTTGGCGCGTTCCGCGTCACGGCCAGATCGGGCCCGCGCCTCGAGGTTCGCTTGGCGCCATTTTGATAGCCTTCGCGCGCGTGGTTGCGATCCTCCTCCCTTGGTCAGGTAAGTGCCCTCGTGGGTGGTTTTTCTTATGATCTTTCGTTCTGCTACGCATGGCTCTGACACCCCCCTTATTCTCTGTCTTTCAGACGCCAAGATTTCGGTGGCCTCTCCCGGCCTGACATATATTATAGCGGGTTCACATAAAAATTCTCCCACATTCCTAGCGGGTCTTGGGGCATCTAGGGTTGCCTATTGCATAAATCCCTGCGGGCATATTGCTCAGATAATCACCATATGGAGGCATCTCAGAATGATGTGCCTGGGGTGCCTCGGGGACAAGACCGGCTGTGTACAGCGTGTGGACAGCCCCATGCTGATGCTGACAGAGCACGGGTCTGCGGACCGTGTGTTGAAAAGGTACTGGCCCTGCAATCAGGTTTACCAGTGGCTGCACCTCGCTTCAATACACCTGTCTCCCTGTGCTTAAATCTCACTCCTGATGAGTCGCACTCGAGCAGGGATGACCGCGCAGGCTGCCTACGGCTGAGCAGGTGATATCTAGTTTGGCGGAGCGCTTGGGCCCTGGAAAAAAGCGGTCCCTGATGCCTCCTGGTTCTCTGTTTCCTACTGAAACTGAAGCGTCTGCTGCTATGCAGGACCTTGCTCCTTCTGATGGTGAGCTGTTCTCCGATTCGGGCTCCTCGGACGAGATGCCTTGGAGCCGTGATGATTCTGGCCCCGGTTCCTGGGGCCTGTGTGACACTGATGAACTACTTATTAAGATCTTTTGAGGTTTTGTCAATCTCTCCTGGAGAGACTCCCAAGCCGAAAAGGGAGAGTTTCCACACAGCGACACCGCGCTTGGAATTTCTGGAACAGGATCATTTCCAGGCTCTTATATCCAAAGAATGGGAATCGCCTTGTAAACTTACAGGGCTTCCAGGGGTCTGGGATTGGAAGTACCCTTTTCCCCCTGATGTGGTTAACTGTTGGTCAGCACCTCCCGTGGTGGATGCACCGATCATAGGGGTTGCTAACCCCCCCTTCATGACAGCTCCTAATTATCCTACCCTTCGGGATGCTGAGGACCGGCGCATTGACAGACTGGCTTCCCACGCCTTTTCGTGTGCAGGGACGACTCTGCGCCCGGTCTGTGCCGCGGCCATCACTGCGGTGGCCGCCAGGACCCTCAATAGAAAGCGACTTGATCACCAACCTGAGGATCTCCCCTGGGAGGTCTTTAATGCACTCTCAAAGTGTGATGTGTTTGTGAGGGTTATCCTCTCAGCGCTGGGCGACACCATTAAGGTGTGTGCTAGAACCTCTGCCCTTGTGGTAGCTATTCGCCGCCTGGTCTGGCTGCGACAGTGGGGTGCTGACGATGAGACAAAAAGGCTCTCACTGGCCTTCCCTTTAGAGGACAACGTCTATTTGGGGCCCGTTTGGACCTTTTTGGAAAAAAGGGTAAGACACCCCTACGCAGAAGGCTGTCTCGGCCCCCTCGGGACAGGGACACCCCTCCCCCTCCCTACGTTGGTGTCGAGCACGAACCGGAGCTGTGCTTTCAACTTTTCGGCGTAGATTCCCACCCCAGGGTGGGCAGGCAACGACCTGGGCCCTCCGGCAGGACTAAGTCCAAATCTGCCAAGACCTCCGAAGCATGAAGGGACGCCCTCGCCGTTCTGGGTGAGGGGACTGCCGCTCCCCGCACCTGGCTCCTATCTGGGAGCGTCTCGCCTCCTTCTGGTGGATCCAGGAGGTAGTTCCCCTGGATGCAGGATAGAGTTTGCTGGGCGGTCCTTTTCCGAGGTTGTCAGGGTGCTTCTAGTCCCTGTCTCTCTTCCGGAGTTGGTGCAGGCCGTGCTCGGCCTGCAGGGTCTGGGCTCACTTGCAGGTTGCCCTTAACAGGCTGGGGCGATGACCTCTACATTAACCTTTCCTCTTTCCCTCAGAGATGAGGCAGTCTGGGCCATGCTGGCATTTTGTAGACTTGGCAATTCTACGTTCACAGGTAGTTTCTGCATGATATCTCTGTGTTGGGCCACAGGCGCCCTGTGCCCGGTGGGCCTCTTGCCGCCTGTGGACACCGAGGCCATGACAAGTCAGTGTTGAAGGACCAACCCTGTGGATTGTGGCCTTGTTTTTGGCCTCTCTTCTGCTCCCAGGCTGCTCGCCAAGGCGCGGACGGGGGTGATGTCTGACGTGCCCGTGGGCGTCCGCGCTAGGACCTACCTGATCGTCCTTCTTTACTTCCCAATCTCTACGTCAGGCCGAGTGGGTTATTCGGCCGGTGGTGTCCTTTGGGAGTCATTTGGATGGGTGCTCAGTCACCTCAATCCCTCATTGTCCCTTATTCGGTATCTCCATTCCTTGGATTCGGTTCAGGCTTGAACCTTCTTCTTGGCAATAAGTGGACTCATGGTTACACGGGCTCTGTCCCTCTTTGCTGTCACCTTACTTTCACCAGGCAGGATTGCAGCTGGTGGGCCCGTTGGTGGAGGATCAGATGATGTCCCTTATATTCAGAGCCCTTGGGCTCCTCGGCACCGCAGGTTTCTAATCCTGGACGGGGTTCCAGCACCCCTGGAGCTAGGTCTGTGCTCATTCCCCCTTGGTACGGTGGTTCCTCTTGAGCTGGTTAAATTCAAGGAACCTATCAGGGGGCACCCCCTCCTTTTCTTGCATCTTCCTGTAGATGGTCACCATGGGTACCAAGTTTCGCAAGTTGACGGGGGGGGGGTTCTTCTGAAAGGTAGGGGCCCTTAGGGGGTCCATTTACCTACTGAATTTGTTAAAACAATGAGCCTTCAGTTGGCTCTATCTTGCCGGACTACTCCTCTTCAGGACCTGTCTATTTGGGGACTCTTGGTCTGTCGGACGACAGTGGCCTGTATTTATTATCGGTGTGGAACTCGGAGCAGGATGATCCTCCAGGAAGGCTTCTGATCCTGGTCTAGGTGGGGGTCAACGTTCCCTGCATCTCAGTGGTATTCGCTCCAATGGATGTCCTTCAGTGGCAGGTTGTGCTATCCTGGTGTCCCTCTGAGATCCAACCAGGGTGGCTTACTGTCCCAGAATATTCTGACTTTGGCCATGGGGGCTTAGTAATTTTATGTCTTTATGACTTTCTATTTTATATTTTTTATCTTCATTCACCCTCTTCATTCACCCTGCTAGGCGGAGTTCTGCGCAAGATTGCACTGATAGGGGGGACCTGTGATACTGGTGGCCCCTGGGTGGCCTAGTGGAGTGTGGTTCGCAGATGTTTCTGCTGAGGACAGCGGACCTGTACGCTCTCTCAGGAGTGCGGTTCTGCCCGTTTCAGACCCCTTCTTATGTCGCCCCAATCTACAGGCTCTAGTCTGACGGCCTGACGGTTGATTCATTCACCCTTTTGAAGACTGGTTTATCTTCTGGGTGACTTTGTCTATGGAGGGCTAGGAGCAAGCTTCTTCTTCTTCCGTCTATTATAGGGTATGGCGTACCCATATTGATTGGCGTGAGTCTAGGTCTCTCCCCTGTTGGACGTTCTCTGTTCCCAGGGTTCTAGTTATTACAGCATGGGTTGGAGTTGGCTCTCCATCTAGGTACTCTGAAGGTTCAGGTTCTGCCCTGTCCGCCTTTCCGTAGAAGTCTTGTTCAGTCTTCCTTGTTAAGCGTTCTTTCGGGGATTGCTAAGATGCCTCCCCCAAGTAGTTCTATGGTCCCTGTTGGGATTAATTTTTATTCTGTTTGTCTTGCGGGGTGTTCCTTTTGGACCTATTCCGGATGCTATCTGAACTGTTCTTACTTCAAGTTGCCCTTCTGGGGGCTGTTGCTTCAGTCAGACGTGTGCCTGAGAGGGTGGCTCTGTTTAGCCCTCGTTCATTATATATACACCATGATGTGGTGGTGTTCCTCCTTACGCCGGACCTTATGCCCAAGGTGGTGTCTTATGCTCATTTATTCAAGACCTTTTGTCTGCCTCTGGGCCTTATTCTTAGTAACGCTGAAGTAAGGGGGTCTACATTCCCTCAACAGGTGTTGAAGTTTTTCCTGGATTGCCTCTTGTCCCTTAGGGGGACTGATGCCCCTTGGGGTTTGCGGTCGTCTCCATCCATATGTGCCTGATCTCGTCTGCTTCCAGGGGTTATGCGCCCTTTGGACTGGTCTTACTTGGATGGATTGTCCTTTCTGGTCCTAAGTACAGGTTTCGGCTTCTTGCTGATCCTTGTTAGTGTAGTGGTCAGTATCCCCGCCTGTCACGCCGGAGACCAGGGTTTAAATTCCCCGATGGGGAGAGCTCTAAGTTTTACCGAGGCTACTGTTTGCATTTGGACTGGTCAGGCTGTTACTCTGGCCTATTCTTTTAAGGGGAAAAATATTCTTCTCTTTTTATTCTGTTTCTACTTGTGCTTGGGTACCTTGGGCCTTTCAGCACCAGGTTTCTGTTAAACAGGTTTTGCTAGACCGCTGCTTGTTTTCTGTTCATACCTTTTTCAAAGGTTTTTTATGAGGTTGACTTTAGAGCTTTTGCTCATGTCGCTCCTTGGTAGCAAGGTTTGCAGGTGACAGCGCCTTTACTGTCTGCTGTGCCTTTTTTGATGGGGATCCCACCCTACTTTATGGACACTGCTATTGGCTGTCCCACGTGTAAGGATTATATATGGAGCAGGACGTACTGTATGCTTAGAATAATACAATTCTGTGAAATACTCACCTGTAGAATTGGTATTATACACATACAGTACGTCCTGCACCACCCCACCCTGGTTTTACATTTTTCTGGATCCCCTGTATGGTGATTATCATTGTTGTTATTACCAGTTTTGGTGGTTGGTTTCTCCCAGCTTCTTCTCACTGCTTTTCAATGCTGGGGATTTGTGGGAGGTCCCTGGGTATATGAAGGGCCGGGAGGAGCTTGTTTTTTGCATGTCTGCAGTGAACAGCGCCATCTGGCGGAGGATTACCCACATGTAAGTATTATATATGGAGCAGGACGTACTGTATGCGTATAATACCAATTCTACAGGTGAGTATTTCACAGAATTGTATTTTTATCTATACAGCTGATCAGTATTTTTGTACTGAAATTGTAATCTAGGCTTATTGATTGTACATTTGTTTTGTCCTTTTGGTTGTGTATTTTTGTTTGTTAGGTGTTCTTTTATCTGTATTTTGACGCTTCTTTATCTGTAGATTTCCTTCCTGCTTTTTGAGTTGTGTGAAAGGTATTTACTGCAGGGCAGCAGTTTCTGGTTTTGAAGGTGTCCGCCTCTTTGTATTGCTTTGCAGGATGAATGTTACCAAGTGCGGCAAATTTATGCACAGAAGCTGCACAAGGCCCTGGTAAAGCTGCTGCTTCCTCTTGAATATATGGCCATCTTTGCCCTCTGTGCCAAGGACCCAGTAAAAGAACGAAGAGCTCATGCAAGACAGTGCTTGCTTAAAAACATCAGCATAAGACGTGAATATATAAAACAAAATCCAGTGTCAAATGGTAAGCGTTACCTTTTTGAAAAACTACTTTATTTCATTTTTGGACCTGATTTATCAAGCACATCTGCCACACAGTGGCATATTGGTGCAAGTTAGAGTGGTGCAAAATATAATTTATATTTTCCTGGTGTACAGCACGGCTTGCTTCATTTCAATTCTTCACATTTGGGTAATCCACCACAAGGTGGCGTAGCTGACTGCAGAAAGACTTGTGGCTCCTCCCGGCCCATAAAATGGCAAGAATTACCCAGAGACTCCGGAGTTTTTTCTGCAGTCCTGACTGCAAAGAATTTGTCTCTGGTTATTCACAGGAGAGTGGGGTATCCCAAACCCGTCGCCCCTGCAAGCCTATTCCCACCTGTTCCGGGACCCATTCTGCCTCCCAGCCCTGGCTGACGGTTCAGGTGAAGGTAGGAGAACACCTGGGGTCGGGTGTTCACAGAGCTATGCTCTGGGCTGCAGACCCTGTACCCGAAGGGTAGCCGGCCGCATGCTAATGGTGAGCCTGGAGGGGGAGGGAGAAACCACCCTTATTGTGTTTCCCGCATGCTTTATTTTTATCGGTGGCCGTGTTCACATTGCTGTGTTCTTATTGCTGGCTGTCTCTGCTTGTTTCTTTACTGAGACTGGTGTGTGACTTGTCCCCCTTTCTGCCCCCCCCCTTCTCCCCCTTTTCCCCTTCTCCCCCTTTTCCCCCTTGGCCGCTCTCGCGTCTCATTCGAACCTGACGCTGCGTGTGGCCAACCTTGAGCGGCAGTTGGCCCGTCCGGCCATGGGCAAGGCCTCTAGTAAAAAGAGGCACTTGGATATGGATTTGTCACTCTTTGCCGATGATGACGCTTTTGATCCCTATGGCGGCCGTGACTCCATGGAGGAGGCGGAATTGTTCCATGATTGCCATGGCGATTATGATAGTGACCCCGGGTCCTCCTCGGGCGAGGACACTTGGCTGCCAGACGATACTGATACTCTTGTCGGCGGTGTTCGATACCTTACACATTGTCCCCCCTAAGGTGGCAAAGAGGAAGCATGGGGAGCTTTTCCGCCCTGACGGGCAACTCTTAGAGTTCACGGAGCAGGGACTCTCTTCCAAGATGGTCCTTAAAGAATCGGAACCGCCCAACAGGTTGCCCTTAGTGCTTAGGGACTGGATAGAAGGTATCCCTTCTCGTCCGATTTGGTTCGTCGTTGGTCTTTTCCCCCCTAGGTGGACGCTCCCGTCCTGGGGCTGTCCAATACTTCTGTTATGCCGTCTCCTGACACCTCTACCTTGCGCGATAACTCTGATCAGCGCTTGGATCAGCTAGCTTGTCACGTCTTCACCTTTTGTGGGGGCTGGCCTGCGCCTGGTCTGTGCCGCGGGTATTGTTGACATTGCGATTAAGAAGGTGGTTAGGCTCCTTGCTGAAGCTAAGAAGTCCCTACCGGGCTTCCCTTCATGGGACCCCGTATCTTTGGGGAGCATCTTGATGCATTGGCCAGCGACGGTCGGCTCCCTCAGCATAGAAAGCATTCCCGGTCCTTTCGGGGGTCTTCTTCCTTTCGCTCTTCCCGTGGGGTACACGGCTCCTCCTTCCCAGGTAGCCGTAGAGACTCTTATGGAAGAGGCAGATCCCGTGGTCGTCCCGGTCCCTCCTGGGGATCCAAGCCCAAACCCCCCCCACCAAGGCCCCTCAGGCATAAGGGGCGCCCTCACCCATCCGGGTGGGGGGACGACTTCGGCTTTGTTCACGTCTGGAGACAACGCCTTTCGGACCTATGGATTCAGGAGGAGGTGTCCTCCGGATAAAAGATAGAGCTAGCAGCTTGGCCGCCCCCAAGATTCCTTCGGTCCCGAATCTCCCAAAATCCTGTGACTGCGCTGGGCCTGAAGTGTTCCATTCAACATCTTCCATCATCCGGAGTGGTTTGCCCTGTGCCTCTTCAAAAACGGGGTCGGGGATTCTATTCCAATCTGTTCACGGTGCCCAAGAAGGACTGCTCCCTGAGACCTATTCTGGATCTAAAGGGTCTCAACAGATTTGTCAGGTTCAAACATTTGCGCATGGAGACCTTACGGTCGGCGGTGAGCTCCCTTCGGCCAGGCGACTTTATAACCACGGTGGACATCAAGGAATCTTCCTGGGACATCAAAGGTTCCTGAGGTGGGGGATCAACACTACCAGTTTGTGGCCTTGCCATTCGGTATCACTTCGGCCCCTCGGGTGTTCACCAAGGTGCTGGCGGGTGTCGTGGCCCTCCTGAGGAGCCAGGGCATTCGCATTCTTCCTTACCTGGACGACTTGTTGATTGCTGCCCCATTGTTTCATCATGCCAAGAGGGATACTCAGGTGGTAGTGTCCACCCTCGAGGAGTTCGGTTGGGTGATTAATTATCCCAAGTCTTCTCTCTCTCCGTCATTGAGGTCCTTCCTGGACATGACGCTGGATACTTCTCAGGTCAACTTGTTTCTTCCTCAGCAGAAGGTGGAGGGCCTTCAGATGCTGGCGCACTTCCTGCTGTCATGTCCTTATCCCTCCATCTGTCTGGGGATGCAGTTGGTAGGCCTCATGTGTCTTGCTTCGAGGCGGTTCTCTTTGCCCAGTTCCACATGAGACCTCTTCAGTTAAATCTCTTGACCGTTTGGGATCGGAATCAGGAGTCCCTGGAGCAGGAATTCACTCTGTCCCCTCTAGCCAGACAGTCCCTCTCGTGGTGGTTGGATTCGAGGAATCTTCTAGTGAGCAGGTCCTTTCTGCCTCCGTTCTGGGAGATTGCCAAAACCCTCCCCAACCGGTCAGACTGGCGTTCGTGGTGACAATCGCTGAAGTTTCAGGGCCAGTGGGGCCATCAGAAGGCCCACGCGCCTATCAACCTCCTGGAGTTGAGAGCAATCAGGTTGGTTCTCCTCCGGTTGACTTCCCACCTGCTTCAGACTGCTGTCGCTTACATCAATCATCAGGGCGGGACTCGGAGCAAATGAGCCCTCAAGGAAGTGTCCCTGATCTTGTCCTGGGCAGAGGAGAATGTTCCCTGCATCTCGGCGGTTTACATTCCAGGGGTGGAGAACCAGAAGGCGGACTCCCTGAGCAGGGGGATGTCTCGTCTGGGGAAATGGTCTCTCAGCAACAAGATCTTTCTCGCCCTGTGTCACCGCTGGGGTCAGCCGGACGTGGACCTGTTTGTGTCACAATCACAAGCTTCACAAATTAGTCTCCCTGTCAAATCCTCTGGCCTTCGCCACGGACGCATTAGCTATTCCTTGGACAAAGTTTCGACTCCTCTATGATTTTCGTCCCTTCCTCTGTTGGGTCGCATGCTGCGCAAGATCATTCTGGTGCCCTACCCCCCCCCCCCGCTGGCCGAGGAGGGTGTGGTTTATGGACGTCGTCCAGATGGCGGTGGATCAGTTCCTCATGCCCGACGATCCAGATCTTCTCACTCAGGGACAGCTGTGCCATCCCAATTTACAGACGCTGGCTTTGATGGCTTGGCTGCTAAAACCTCCATCCTGATGGATAAGGGTTTACCGGCGTCAGTACTATGATTCAGGCTTGGAAGAAATCTTCTCCCATGATTTATTACAGGCCCTGGCATGCTTACATTGCCTGGTGTGAATCTAAATCTCTTCCTTGTCGCGCCTTCTCCATTTCCAGGGTTCTGGAGTTTCTTCAACATGGCCTGGAGTTGGGTCTACAACGGAGTACCCTCAAAGGACAGGTTTTGGCTTTGGCAATTTTTTTTCCAAAGATCCTTCGCTAATCACAGGCTTATCAAAACTTTTTTCCAAGGAGTTACTCATGTACATTTGCCGCGTAAGCCCTTGCTACCAGTGTGGGATGTGAATTTGGTGTTTTCTGCTCTCCAGGGTCCTCTATCCACTCTGACTCTTAAAGTGGACCAACACCCAGGATTTTCACTATCCTGGGTTTTGGTCTACTTCCGCGGGGCACACCAATCATGGCACCCCCCCCCCCCCCCCCCCGATCGCCCTAAATAACACCTCACCCTGCTCCTACGCGAGCGCTCGTCCAATCAGAGCGCTCAGAGCCGATGTGGTATGTACGGACAAGCGACGAACAACCACAGCGGCTCTGAGCACACTGGAGGCCGCGTCTCGCGCTTCTAACAGGGAGCGCACTCGCGCCGGCCATTCACAAACGGCCGGCGCAGGTGCGCGCCCTGCTAGAGGGAAGCGCGAGATGCGGCCCGCGCATGTGCTGTTGAAACGGGGGTAAGGTTTCTGGGCGTCCTGGGGGGTTTCACCCCGCAATCCCGATTTCGGATGCCCCGCTGGCAGGGATCTGATTGGCCCGGGAATCTTATAGATTCCCGGGCCGATCCCCCCTGGGTGATGGTCCACTTTAAGGTGGCCTTCTTGGTCACTATCACTTTGGGGCGTCGTGTCTCAGAATTTGCGCCACTTTCTATGAAACCTCCTTATTTTGAGCGACATCAGGATAAGGTGGCTCCGTTTTAAACCGGAATTCTTGCGCAAGGATTTATCTGCCTTTCTTCTCATTGTCTTGCCTTCCTTGTGTCCTGGCCCTTCGAACTCTAAGTAACGGACCCTTCATTCTCTGGATGTGGTTATGGCGCTCAAATATTATTTGGTTGCCACTAAGTCTTTTCGGAAGTCTGATTCTCTGTTTGTTCTGTTAGTCAGTACGTGGATCAGGCTGGCGGTGGTGCAAGTGTACTCTGCCTAGGGGAAGGAACCCCTTTTCGTGTTACTGCTCATTCCACTAGGGCTATTGGTGCCTCTTGGGCTTTTCAGCACCAGGCTTCTGTTGAACAAGTTTGTAAGGCCGCTACTTGGTCTTCCATTCATACTTTTTCAAAGTTTTACAAGGTTAATGTTAGGGCCTCAGCTGGTGCTGTTTTTGGTCGCTAGGTGCTTCAGGCGGTAGTGTCTTGAACTGCCTGCTGTTGCTCACTGGCGATCCCACCCTTCTTCATGGACACTGCTGTTGGATGTCCCAAATGTGAAGAATTGAAATGAAGCAAGCTGTGCTGTACACCAGGAAAAATACAATTTTGTGATTACTCACCTGTAGAATTGTTTTTACGGTGTACAGCACGGCTTGCTTCATCCCTCCCTTGTTATTGTTATCCTCTTTTGCCTTGTTATGGTGATTTTTAGTGGGGCTTTGTTTTTTGTTAACATGGCCTTGCCTCCCAGCTTCTTGCATTTCTGATTTTCAAACACTGGAGTCTCTGTGTAATTCCTGCCCTTTTTATGGGCCGGGAGGAGCCACAAGTCTTTCTGCAGTCAACTGCGCCACCTTGTGGCGGATTACCCAAATGTGAAGAAATGAAATGAAGCAAGCCGTGCTGTACACCATAAAAACAATTCTACAGGTGAGTAATCACAGAATTGTATTTTTGTTTTTCACACTTGCGCATGTTGTTGCACTGCAAGAAGCACATTTACTAAAACATTAGAGGCGCGCAACATGCTGAAAATAATTATATATCCCATTTCTCGTCTCCACCATCAGCACCATGTGGGTTAACCTCAGTCGTAGGCAGGGACTGCAAAAGAAACAAACTAAGCTGCTCCTGGCCTATGTAGGGAGGCTGTGGCCGGACACCCCTAGTCCCTTTCTTCGAGACTGTGAACAGATTCAGGATTTTATTTATTCTAAGTATGTCACACACCCCGCTTCAAGACATTCATTACATGTGGGTATACTGACCTGTAGATGGCAATCTTGCAGAGATAACATAAAAAGGTCAGACCCTCCCGGCCCATAAATACCTGGGACCTCCCACTCATTCCCCAGTCTTTCATCTCTGCAGAGGCGAGCAAGTCAGAAGATGTCTCCTCCTTGCAGGTAGCCGGGATGACTCCCGGCCACTTTTTATTCTTCTATTTCTGCCCGGATCCCTTTTCTTTAAGTTACTTGCCTCCCAGCCTAGGCTGCTGGTCCGGGCAAAGGTAGTTGGCACCCCTGGTGCTTAGGAGCCGTGAGACCCCTTAACAAGGGGTAGGCGGCCCTCCGGGTTGGTGATCCTGGTTTGGGATGCCTTGGCCCTACCCTGGCTTGGATTCCCCCTCTACCGGATACCCTTAGAGGGGGGGGGGGGGGCGGGTCCCTTAGGGATTTATTCTTTATTTTGTGTATGTGTGTGTTTGGTGCATAACTGAGTGTGTGTTGTTCAGACTGGTGCTGGGGCCGCGGCGCCGGCCTCAAGCGTGTGGTAATGGCGCCTGTGGGCGCCCATGAGTCGCTTCTCCTCCTTGGGGTGGGGCCAGGCGCTAGCGCGCGCCCACGAGCCGCCCCCCCGTGCTGCGGGCGCTGGCTGTTAGGTCCTGGCTTCTGGCCGGGAGATATGGGGGAGGGGCGGGGCCGCGTGCGATGCGCGAACCGCGCCCTCCCTCCTCCTTTGCTCTCCTCGTGTCCCCACGGTTCCTTCCTGCCTGCGCGCGGTAGTCAGGTGGGGCGAAGGTCGGGTGAGTGGCCTGTGGCCATCAGATTTTCTATTATTAACTCCTTATGGGACATTGCAGCATAGTCTGTGTGTTTTTTTTGTGTGTTCCAGGTGGACCATTGATCCTATTAAAGGGGGGTTCTCCCGGTCCTAGGGTCCCTGGCTAAATTTAGTTGGCTTAAAATTCCTCCCACTCGGGACTTAAAGGGGCATCCCGGGTTGCATTACTGCGTAATTCCCTCTGAGCATTGTACACATATATAAATATATACCTATTTAAAAAATCACCATATGGAGGCATCCCCGGATGCTGGGCTTGTGCCCCCCTCGGGGCAATCCAGGCTGTTTGGGGTGTGGGGTATCCCTTTTGGGGGATGATGTATTTCTTTGTGTACCCTGTGCGCATTGGTCTATTTCGTGGCAGATGGGATCTCAGGCGTCCGGTTCTGCTCCGCCAGTCTCCTCTCCGTCTCCCCCTCGCTTGACACGTGCCCCTTGTGACGTGGTCCTGGGCGGGGAGTCGCAATCTGAGGTGTGTGCCAGATTGGCCGATCTTGAAAAATTGTTTTCCAGTGCCGTTGCTAAAAAGGTCACGGCAAAGAGAAAACATTTGTATACGGCTGCGCAGGCCTTTGATAGGGAGGATTTGACTCCCTGGACTGGTCTGATTGTTCCCCGCGTGAGGAAGGGGAGTTGTATGAGGAGTCTGATGACTCAGATGATCAGCAGTTTGTGGGCGCTAATACCGAGTAGGGCCAGGGGGATTCCTTGGATACCGCTAGGGTCCTGGCTCATATGTTTGAGGTCCTGGCTATTTCTCCCCCCGAGGCGGCTCCTCCGCTGAAGGGGGTGTTCTTTGAAGTGACTAAGCCGCGCTTGGAATTTCCTTATCAAAAGCATTTTGATGGTATCATTCTCAAGGAATAGGAGAGGCCGACTCGGCTTCAGGGTGTCCCACCGGGTTGGGACAAGAAATATCCCTTTCCGGCGGACGCGGTGAAGCACTGGTTGTCTCCCCCCGAGGTGGATGCTCCTGTTTTGGGGTTGTCCAGCTCCTCAGTCCTCCATTCTCCGGAGTGCACTACTCTCAAGGATGGTGAGAATAAACGCATTGACCAGATGGCTTGTCATGGTTTTGCCAGTGTTGGATCGGCCTTGTGGCCGGTTTGTGCTTCTGCGCTTGTATTGGTAGCTGCCAGGTCGGTTATTAGAGGATTGTTGACCTCTTCCGGGCTTGATCCGGCTAGTGAGGAGTTGGCCGACCTTAAGCGCTGTGTTTTGTCCTTTGTGCTGTCCACCCTGGACGACACTTTGGTATGTGTAGCAGAGCTGCGGCCCTGCTTGTGGCTATCCGCCAGTCAGTTTGGTTACGCCAGTGGGCGGCTGATTTTGTGTCCAAAAAGTCGCTCACAGCTCTTCCCTTTTGTGGGGTTGCGGCTCTTTGGAGAAAAATTGGATTCGGTAGCAAAGGGAGGTAAGTTACCTCAGCGTAAGAAGCAGCGTCGCCCCTTTTGGGGGGCGGCTTCCTTCTCTCAGTCCTTTCGTGGGGCTAGAGTTGTCAGGGGTTCGGCCTTCCCTTTGTCCAGAGGTGATTCCTGGCCTAGGGGCAGGGGTCGGGCCCGTCCAGGACACAGTTGGCGCTCCAAGCCTAGAGCCGCTGCCAAGCCGGCTCAGCAATGAGGGGGCGCCCTCACCCTTGCGGGTGGGGGGACGGTTGCAACTCTTCTCCCATGTCTGGGTCCAAGAGGTCTCGGACAGGTGGATTCAGGAAGTGGTGTCTTCCGGTTACAAGCTGGAGTTCGAGTTCCGGCCCCCTCTCAGATTCTTCAGGTCTCGGGTGCCGTCAGATCCTCTGGCCGCCCAGAGGCTTCGGGCGGCAGTAGCAAGTCTCGTGGACATGGCTGTCATCTGTCCGGTGCCCCTCTCAGACCGGGGCCTGGGCTTCTATTCCAATTAGTTCACGGTGCCCAAGAAGAACGGTACTGTTCCTCCCATTCTGGATCTGAAGTTGCTCAATAGGTTTGTCCGTCCCCGGAAGTTCCGTATGGAAACTCTGCGCTCAGCCATCCATTCACTTCGTTAGGGGGACTTCATGACGTCCATAGACATCAAGGATGCTTACCTGCATATTCCAATATTTCTGGCACACCAGAGGTTCCTCAGGTTTGTCGTGGACAATCTGCATTTTCAGTTTGTGGCTCTTCTGTTTGGCCTTACCTCGGCTCCAAGGGTTTTTACCAAGGTGTTGGCAGGAGTGATGGCCATCCTCAGAGCCAGGGATATCCGCATCGTGCCCTATCTGGACGGTCTTCTCATCATGGCGTCTTCCCTCAGTCAGGCGCAGCTGGGTACCAGGAATGTGGTGTCCACTCTGGAGAGTTTCGGTTGGGTGATCAACTATCCCAAGTCCTGCCTCACTCCCTCCAGGGTGGTGGAGTTCCTGGGAATGTCTCTGGATACTTCTCAGGCCAGGGTGTTTCTCCCCCAAGCCAAGGTTCTTCTGATTCAGGAATTGACTCAGCGTCTTCTATCCATTCCCCGCCCGTCCATCCGGCTAGGGATGCGACTGGTGGGATTGATGTTGGCATCGTTCGAGGCGGTTTCCTTTGCCCAGTTTCACACAAGGACGCTCCAGCTCCATCTCTCGGCAGCCTGGGACGGGTCCCCGCTGTCATTGGATCAGTCTTTTCTGATCCCCCCCCGGGTGCAGCGTTCCCTTCGGTGGTGGCTAAAACCAAGCAATCTGAGGAGTGGCAGATCCTTTCGGACCCCTCGTTGGGAGACGGTCACCACGGATGCCAGCCTGTCAGGTTGGGGGGGATTTTGGAAGGATCTTCAGTTTCAGGGACTGTGGGGGCCTCTGGAGGCTCACGATCCCATCAATGTTCAGGAGTTGAGAGCCATCAGGTTGGTTCTGGCTCACTTGACTCATCAGTTGTGGGGCCTACCGGTTCAAGTTCAGTCGGACAATCGGACGGCGGTCGCCTACATCAATCACCAGGGAGGGACTCTTAGCAGGCGTGCCCTCAGGGAAATGTCCTTGATCCTTGCTTGGGCAGAGAGCAATGTCCCATGCATCTCGGCGGTGTACATTCCGGGAGTGGAGAACACGGAGGCGGACTCCCTGAGCAGGTGCTCATCTCGCCGGGGGGAATGGTCGCTCAGCCCCAAGGTGTTTCGGTCGCTTTGCCACCGGTGGGGGACTCCGGAGGTGGACCTCTTTGCCTCACACAATCACAAGCTTCCGGTATTTGTGTCTCTCTCGCGGGATCTGCTGGCTCTGGCAGCGGATGCCATGTCTCTGAACTGGAGGGATCTGGGGTTTCTGTACCTGTTCCCTCCGTTTCCCATGGTGGGCAGAGTGGTGCGCAAGCTGGCCCTAGAGGGCGCGTCAGCAATCCTGGTGGCTCAGACAGGTTTGGTTCGCAGATGTGGTAAGGTTGGCAGAGGATCAGTTAGACCTGCCCCTTCTGACGGATCTGCTCACTCAGGGTCCACTGCTCTACCCCAATTTACCAACGCTGGCTTTGACGGCGTGGTTGCTGAAACCTCCATCTTGAAGGAGGAAGGTCTTTCTGATGCTGTCATTCAGACTCTGGTTAGGGCTAGAAGGCAGTCTTCCTCTGCCATCTATTATAGGACTTGGAGGTCTTATATTGACTGGTGTGAGGTCAGGGCCTTGCCTTGCAGGGTGTTTAATATCCCTAGGGTCTTGGAATTTCTGCAGCATGGTCTGGACCAAGGTTTGCAGCTTAGTTCGCTGTTGGGGCAGGTTTCTGCCCTGGCGGTTTTCTTTCAAAAGTCTTTTGCTCTTCATCCTCTGGTTAAGACCTTTTTCCAGGGGGTTACGCATGTGCAGCCTCCTAGGAAGCCTTTGCTCCCAGTTTGGGATTTGAATTTGGTTTTGTCTGCCTTGCAGGGTCCTCCTTTTGAACCTTTTGCAGGATATTGCACTTTCTACGCCTCAGAAGGTTGTTTTTCTGGTTGCCATCACTTCTGTTCGGCGTGTTTTGGAGTTGGCAGCCTTGTCTATTAAGGCTCCTTACTTTGAGAGGCATCAGGACAAGGTTGTTTTCCGCTTCAAGCCAGATTTCCTCCTAAGGTGGTCTCTGCGTTTCATCTTAATCAGGACATTGTCCTACCCTCCTTGTGTCCTAAACCCAGCAATGACAAGGAGAGGGTTTTGCATTCTTTGGATGTGGTTCGCTGTGTGAAGTACTATTTGGTGGCTACTTTTCGTAGGACTGACGCCCTTTTTGTGGTGCCCTCTGGGCCTAAGAAGAGTTTGGCTCCCGCCAAGTCTTCCATTAGTAAATGGATTCGCCAGGCCATTGTTGGGGCCTATTCTGCCAAGGGGAAGGTTCCCCCTTTTCGTGTTACTGCTCATTCTACTCGTGCTGTTGGGGCGTCCTGGGCCTTCCAGCACCAGGCTTCTGTTGAGCAGGTTTGTAAGGCTGCTACTTGGTCTTCGGTTCACTCTTTTTTTCCAAGTTTTACAAGGTTGATGTTCGGGCCTCAGCGGATGCTGTTTTTGGCCGCAAAGTTCTGCAAGCTGCAGTGGTTTAAGTTTGTGCCTTGTTGCCTTGTTTTTTGGATCCCCGCCCTTTATGGACACTGCTATTGGATGTCCCACATGTAATGAATGTCTTGAAGCGGGGTGTGTGACATACTTAGAATAATACCATTTTGTGAATACTCACCTGTAAAATGGGTATTATAAGTATGTCACACACCCCGCTTTACCCTGCCCTTTTGTATTCTGGATCCTTTATATGGTGAACCTTTGTTAGTTTTAATTGGCTTTCCTGGTCCTTTGTTCTTACTGCTATCTTTATACTGGGGAATGAGTGGGAGGTCCTAGGTATTTATGGGCCAGGAGGGTCTGACCTTTTTCTATCATCTCTGCAAGATCGCCATCTACAGGTCAGTATACCCACATGTAATGAATGTCTTGAAGCGGGGTGTGTAACATACTTATAATACCCATTTTACAGGTGAGTATTCACAAAATGGTATTTTTTTTCCAGTTTTTTTGGTTTGACAGTTGTGATCTGGATGCTTTGACTCTGTTTGCCTCCCCGACCCTCACCCTCTGTAGTTTCCTAAAGACCCAGCTTGGATGTCTGAATTTGATCTTTAAACCGATAGCGTGGGACAGTGCAGTGTGAGGGGAGCATGCATTGGTCAGGTAAGTGCACTCACGGCTCGGCTGGTCTTGTTTTGAAGCTTCGATGGTCAGGACCCTGATCTGATAACTAATCTTAGGGCTGACATGGTGCCCTTCTTTGTGTGACCTTCCCCTTGGCTTCCACCCACCAATGTGCCTGCCCACCCTGGTCTTGGTGTGCTCTCTCCCCAGCAACTGGTGGTTGCTGGGGGGTGTAGGGAGGTGGGGGGGGGGTTCTTTGTCCGGGCTCCCACAAGTTTTTCTTTATTTGCTGGCAGCTCTCAATCTGAGCTAGGCTGCCACTATGTGGGGGGAAGGGCGGCATTGCTTAGGAGCTGGGGACAGGACTTCCAGACTTCTGGCCTTTGAGAATGGAGGGGGTCGGGCTACAGCCTTCACATGTCCGTGTCTCTTCCCCCCTTTCCTCTTTCTTTCCGCACAAGGCACTGCCATTTTGGTGCAGGAGGTTCCTTCTGCTGCCTGGGAAACCAGAGACTCCCACTGTCGATGCTGTTGGTCTACTCTGCTTCTGCAGAGTTTCTTCTGTCGGCTGAGGGTCTTTCCAGCCCACAGTGTTTTCCACCCTGGTCAAGGGGCAGCCTGGTCGGGGGCACAAATTCTTGCTTCATCAGATCGGAAATGTGAGTCGGATGTGGGTTTATTTTCCATGGTCGGGGTTTTGAAGCTGCTGAATGCGTTGTGGGTTGACCTCAGTTTTCCAGTGGTTTTCTTTGTGTAGTGCGGGAAGGTTGGGCCATGGACGACTGGCCTGGCCTGAAGTGGACCTCTTTGCCTTGTGGTACAACAACGTTTCTGTTAATGGTGGGACCGTAATAAGCGGGTTCTGCTTTGGGACGTCCCACATGTTGATGGAAGATGATGAAAAAAAGTTTAACAGTGAGTACACATTCCCTTTTTTCCCTACATCCAGTCCAGGTCGTCCCAAAATGATGACATATGGGTGTTCGCCCCTAAGGGGCGTTCGACTGCAAGATCAAAGATGTAGCTCCTCCCAGCCCCCTATAAAGGCAGGTGTCCCTCTATCATTCCCCAGTTGTTCATCTTGCAGTCTTGACTGCAGAAGATCGTTGGCACTCTCTCTGTTTATGGCAGCAGAGCGGGGCCACCTAGCCCGTTGGCCGCTGCGGAACCTATTCCCATGGATCCCTCCTGACCCATTCCTACCTCCCAGCCACGGGCTGCTAAGGGATTCATGACGGTAGTGTTCACTTGGACTCTTTTTGACTTCTTGTCTTGGATCCTCGCTGGCTTAGCGAGGAGGGCTCTCACTCACCTCCCTCGTCGGCGTCTGGATGCGGGGCCATCACGCGCCGCGGGATTGGCTGCATCGCCGCAGCCGGCACTGTCTGTGACCTGGGGGGGGGGGGGGGGGGGGACGAAAGGGCGGGGGTCTTCTCGGACGCGCCGCGGAGGGGCGGAGCCTGGCACCAAGTTGGGCCTGCGCACGCTGCTGCTGGGGGCCTGGCTGGACTTTCCTGCTCCCTCTGCTGGGGGATCACACTGGCGCTTCTGGCTGCGGATGCTGCGGATCCCTCTCTCGGTGTTGAGTCTTATTCTAAGTATACAGAACGTCCTGCTCCAGAGATAATTTCTTACGTTTGGGTAATACATCCACAAGATGGTGCTGGACTGCAGAGACAGCAAAAACGTGGCTCCTCCCGGCCCCTTATACATGTACATATATATGACAATGTGCGGTTTGTGTACCCTGTGCCCAGCAGGTGCTTGCGCTGCAACCTGGGTTACCTGTGGCTGGGCCTGCGTCCCCTATGGCTTCGCCTACTCCCCCACGCTTACATCTGACTCCCAGTGAGGTGCATACCAGTGGGGAGTCTCAGCCTGATTTGTCTACCAGGGTGGCTAGCAATGAGAAGCTGATTGCTGGCTCTACAGCACGTAAGGCCACTGCTAAGAGGCGGCATCTGGCGCCTGGTGTTAGCCTTTTTCCTATGGAGGCTGAGGAATTTTTTGACCTGGCCGGCTATACCCCCCTGGAAGAGGGGGAATTGTTTTCTGATTCAGAATCATCTGATGAGCAGCCTAAGGGTTATGCTGTTTCTGGCTCTGACCCATGGGCTCCAGATGATACTGACAGGCTTTTGGCTCACGTTTTTGAAGTACTTTCCATCTCTCCTCCTGCCGCGGCTCCTCGGCAGCAGGGGGAGTTGTTGCACACTGCTAAGCCACGTTTGGAGTTTCCTGAGCAAACTCACTTTAATAATCTTGTGCTAAAAGAGTGGGAGCGACCTAGCAGGCTCCCTGGGGTGCCTAAGAGGTATCCCTTTCCTGCTGAGTTGGTTAAACAAGGTCATCCCCTCCCGTAGTGGATGCACCAATTCTGGGGTTGTCCAACACTTCTGTCATGCATTCGCCTGACTCTACTACACTGGGGATGGTGAGGACCGGCGCATTGTTCAGCTGGCTTCCTTTGCCTGTGTGGGGACCGCGCTGCGTCCGGTTTGTGCCTCTGCCATTACAGCTGTGGCTATTAGGACTCTGCTCAAAAGTATTTTAGATGGGGCTCCTGATGATACTGCTAGTGAAGAGTATAGAGCCCTTCTGCGTTGTGAGGAATTTGTTGCATATGTCCTCTCTGCCTTGGATGATACCATTAGAATGTGTGGCAGGGCTTCTGCCTTGGCGGTGGCTATACGCCGCTCGGTTTGGCTGCGCCAGTGGGCAGCTGACAACGCTGCTAAGAAGGCTCTCACTGGGTTTCCCTTTAAAGGACTGCGTCTATTTGGGGATTGCCTGGACCGGTTTGCTAAGGGAGGCAAGTTACCCCTGCGCAAAAGACAGTCTCGGCCCTTTCGGGGTTCAGGTTCCTTTCTTCCCTCCTACCATGGGTCCAGAATGGGAAGGGGAGCTTCTTTTGCAGGGGCCCGTGGAGATTTCTGGGTCAGGGGCAGAGAGCGTGGCCGCTCTGGCCCCTCCTGGGGTTCCAAGACTAAGTCTTCCCCCAAGCCCCCTCAGGCATGAAGGGGCGCCCTCACCCATCCGGGTGGGTGGACGGCTTCGGCTCTTTGCTCACGTCAGACCGGTGGATTCAGGAGGTAGTGTCCTCCGGTTACAATATAGAGTTGGCAGCCTGGCCGCCCCCAAGATTCATCAGATCCCGGAGGGCTCAAAACCCCCTGTCAACTCAGGGCCTGTTGCTTGCTGTGCAGAACCTACTGGAGCTGGGGGTCATCTGCCAGGTGCCCTTAAGAGAAAGGTGCAAGGGCTATTATTCCAACCTTTTCACTGTTCCCAAAAAAGATGGGTCCGTCAGACCCATCCTGGACTTAAAGCTTCTCAACAAATTTGTCAGAATCAGGCTTTTTCACATAGAGACTTTGCGCTCAGCCATAAGTTCACTACGCCCAGGGGACTTCATGACCTCTGTGGACATCAAGGATGCTTTCCTCCATATTCCAATCTTTCCAGGTCATCAGATTCCTCAGTTTCGCTCTGGAGGATCAGCATTACCAGTTTGTGGCATTGCCCTTCGGTCTCACTTCGGCTCCCAGGGTATTCACCAGGGTGCTGGCGGGTATTATGGCTCTGCTGAGAGCTCAGGGCATTCATTCTTCCCTATTAGGACGACATTCTTATCACTTCTCCGTCCTTCCAACAGGCAGAGCTGGATACTCAGCGGGTAGTGTCCACACTGGAGTCATTCGGCTGGGTGATCAACCACCCCAAATCTTCCCTGTCTCCCTCCTTGGTAAAGCCATTTCTGGGCATGAATCTGGATACAGCTCAGGCCAGGATCTTTCTTCCTCAGCAGAAGGTGGACAGTCTGCAAGCGCAAGCTCATCTCCTTCTGTCCTGCCCTCATCCTTCCATCAGGCAGGGAATGCAGCTGGTGGGCCTGATTGTGTCCTGCTTCGAGGCTGTTCCTTATGCTCAGTTTCACATGAGGCCTCTTCAACTCCACCTCTTGTCAGTATGGGACAGGGACCCTGTGTCCCTGGATCAGGTTTTGGTTCTGTCCCCCCTAGCCATGCGGTCCGTCCCTTTCATGGTGGCTGGACTCAAAGGCAGATCCAGAGCCAGGTGGTCCCTTTCGTGGTGGCTGGACTCAAGGGCAGATCCTTTCTGGCCCCTTGCTGGGAGACGGTCACCACGGATGCCAGTCTGACAGGTTGGGGGGGGGGGGGGGGGGCTTCTGGAAATCCCTAAAATTCCAGGAGCAGTGGGGCCCTCAGGAGGCCCACACCCCTATCAACATTCTGCAACTGAGGGCGATCAGGTTGTTTCTAGCCCGCTTGACCCCACACCTTCGGGGTCGGGCTGTTCAGGTACGCTCGGACAACCAGACGGCGGTTGCCTACATCAATCATCAGGGAGGGACCCGGAGCAAGGGGGCCCTCAAGGAAGTGTCTCTGATCCTGTCCTGGGCAGAGGACAATGTTCCCTGTATCTCAGCTGTGTACATTCCGAGGGTGGAGAATCTCGAGGCAGACTCTCTGAGGAGGGGAACTTCTTGCCTGTGGGGATAGTCCCTCAGCAACAGGGTGTTTCGCTCTCTGTGTCACCGTTGGGGTCAGCTAGATGTGGATCTGTTTGCGTCCCGTCACAATCACAAGCTTCCAGTCTTTGTGTCTCTGTCCCAGGACCCTCTGGCCTTAGCCATGGATGCTCTAACAATGCCCTGGCAGGGTTTTCAGCTACTGTATGTCTTTCCCCCGTTTCCCCTGTTGGGCAGGGTTCTGCGAAAGATAGCTCAGGAAGGGGTGCCAGCAATCCTGGTGGCCCCCCGTTGGCCAAGAGGAGTGTGCTTCGCAGACATTGTGCAGCTGGCGGTAGATCAGTACGCCCTGCCCAAGGATCCAGACCTGCTCACTCAGGGGCAGCTACGCTATCCCAATTTACAAACACTGGCTTTAACGGCCTGGCTGCTGAAACCTACATCTTAATGGAAAAGGGGCTGCCTGCCTCTGTTGTTGACCCATGATCAGTCCTCCTCTTCCATCTATTATAGGGTTTGGCGTACCTACATTGACTTGTGTGAGTCTAAATCTCTTCCCTGTCGTGTATTCTAAGTATGTCACACACCCCACTTCAATCATTAATTATTACAATAGGGTAATACCTACCGCTAGGTGACAGCATTGCAGAGAATCTCCAAAAAATCCACAGGCCCCTCCCGGTCTATACATACCTGGTACCTCCCAATAATCTCCCAGTGTTATTCTCTGCAAGGTGGCGACAAGACAGAAGAAAGAAGTCTCCTTGCAGGTAGCCGGGGTATCACCCCGCCCCCCCAATGGTCTATTTCTGCCCGGCTCTTTTTTGTATCTTACCTGTTAACTGGCAGCCTCCCAGCTTTGGCTGTAGGTCGGGCAAAAGGTAGCCGGCACTTTAGGTGCCTAGGAGATTAGCTCCTCCGCTCGACCCCTTATTGCGGGGCATAGCGGGATTCCCGGAGTGGTGATCCGGATGTGGGATGCCCCCATTTACCTAGCAGTTAGATAGCTTTTTACAGGATTTTATCTGGACATGGGACAGTGGTCTATTCCTTTGCACCGGGTGTCATGGATAGTTTGTGTGTGTTTGCGGCTGAACTGGCTGGTATATGTGGGGCTCCTGCGCTTGTTGTCTGTGGCGTTGTTTCCGCGGGCGTTTGGTAGGTGTGTTAGACCGGCCCGCTTTGGGTGCTTTATTACTGTTTTACTGCATGATGGCGACTTTTGGCGTGGGTTTCCCCTCAGGAGCCGAGGGCACAGCGGAACATTGAGCGGCAGTCCAGCACTCCGGTGCCTAGCACTTCATCGGCCGCGCCATCTCCCTCTCCCCCTCGCTTGTTCCGGACCCCGTGTGACGTTGTCCTGGGTGGGGATTCGCAATCTGAGGTATGCGCCCGTTTGGCCAGCCTTGAGAAAATGTTTTCCGCAGTGGTCGCTCAGAAGGCTCCAGCTAAGCGGAAGCATCTGTCTCCGCCTCCGCCGGATTCAGATGAGGAAGTTATTGGAGACCTGGACTGGTCAGATCGTCCCCTTGAAGATGGTGAGCTCGTTGAGGAAGAGGATTCCGAGGGTCAGCAGTTGCTGGGTGCTGAGGGGGACCAGGCTGAGGGCCTTCCTCTCGATTCGTCTACTATTCTGGCTCAAATGTTTGAGGTTTTGGATTTGGATCCTCCGGCGGTTGCTCCTAGGCCTAAGGGTCAGCTTTTTGGGGTGTCCAAGCAGCGCTTGGAGTTTCCCAGTCAACAGCATTTTGAAGAGGTTGTACTCAAGCAATGGGAGCAACCTACGCGTCTCGTCGGTGTTCCGTCTAGCTGGGATAGGAAGTATCCTTTTCCGGCGGAGTTGATGAAGCGTTGGTCTGTCCCCCCTGAGGTAGATACTCCGGTCTTGGGACTGTCCAACACGGCGGTCGTGCATACTCCTGACACGACTTCGCTCAGGGACGGCGAGGATCGCCGGATTGATCAGCTGGCCCGCCATGGTTTTGTATGTGTGGGTTCGGTGTTAAGGCCTGTCTGTGCTTCGGCTCTTTTGACTTTGGCGGTCAGGTCTATTGTCAGGGACTTAGGTGTGGATCTCGAGCCTACCTGTGATGAGTCTCTTGCGCTTAAGCGCTGTGATTCCTTCTTGTCTTTTATCCTGGCCGCTCAGGAGGATGCCATGTTGATGTGTGGCAGGGCTACTGCCTTGCTGGTAGCTATCCGTCGCTGTGTGTGGTTGAGACAGTGGACGGCTGATTTTAATTCTAAAAGATCGCTCACGGCTCTTCCCTTTTTGGGTTTGAGGCTTTTTGGTGAGAGGCTGGATTCTGTTGCCAAGGGAGGTAAGTTACCTCAGCGCAAGAAATTTCGCCGTTCCTTTCGGGGGACGGTCTCCTTCAATCCGTCCTTTCGGGGAGCCAGAGCCGGCAGGGGTGCGGGCTTCTCGGCCTCCAGGGGCGCCAGTTGGAATAGGGGTAAAGGCCGTGGCCGCCCCGTTCACGTCTGGGGCGCCAAGCCCAAGCCAGTTGCCAAGCCCGCTCAGCAATGAGGGGGCGCCCTCACCCGTACGGGTGGGGGGACGGTTGCGACTCTTCTCCCGGGTATGGGACCAGGAGGTCTCGGACAGGTGGATCCGGGAGGTGGTGTCGGCCGGTTACAAGTTGGAGTTCGAGTCCCGTCGTCCTCCAAGGTTCTTCAGGTCTTGGGTATCTTTGGATCCTTTGGCCACGCAGGGGCTCCTGGCGGCGGTAAGGAATCTTCTAGAATTAGCAGTCGTTTGCCCGGTTCCTCTTTCAGAGGTAGGGCGCGGGTTTTATTCCAATCTCTTCACTGTCCCCAAAAAGGACGGGTCCTTCCGTCCGATTCTGGATTTGAAGTTTCTCAACAGATTTATTCGTCCCCGGAAGTTCCGCATGGAAACCCTGCGGTCTGCGATCGGTTCGCTTCGGCAGGGGGACTTTATGACGTCCATAGGCATCAAGGATGCGTACCTTCACATTCCGATTTTCCCAGCTCATCAGAGGTTCCTTCGTTTTGTGGTGGAGGATCGGCATTTTCAGTTTGTGGCTCTTCCATTCGGCCTCACCTCTGCTCCGAGAGTGTTCACCAAGGTGTTGGCGGGGGTGATGGCCCTGCTCAGAGCTCAGGGGATTCGCATTGTGCCTTACCTGGACGATCTTCTCATCATGGCGCCTTCCTTCAGTCAAGCAGAGGGGGACACCAGCATGGTGGTGTCTATGCTGGAGAAGTTCGGCTGGGTGATCAATTACCCCAAGTCCTCTCTGGTTCCGGCCAGGGTGGTGACCTTTCTGGGGATGTCGTTGGACTCCTGCCAGCACAGAGTGTTTCTCCCTCAGGCCAAGGTTCTGTTGATTCAGGAATTGGCTCAGCTTCTTCTCTCCCATCCTCGCCCGTCCATTCGGCTAGGGATGAGACTGGTGGGGTTGATGGTGGCCTCGTTCGAGGCAGTTCCCTTTGCGCAGTTTCATACGAGGACGCTTCAGCTTCATCTTTTGGCGTCTTGGGACCGGCGTCCGAGGTCGTTGGATCGGTTCTTCCGGATGTCCCCTCGGGTTCGGCAGTCCCTTCTGTGGTGGTTGGTCTCGGACAACCTTTTGAAGGGCAGGTCGTTTCTGACCCCGCTTTGGGAAGCTGTCACCACGGATGCCAGTTTGTCAGGATGGGGAGGTTTCTGGAAGGATCTTCAGTTTCAGGGGCAGTGGGATCCTCAGGAACCCCACTTGCCCATCAATGTTCTGGAGTTGCGAGCCATCAGGTTGGTTCTGTCTCGCTTGACGCATCATTTACAGGGCCTGCCGGTTCAGGTTCGATCGGACAATCAGACGGCGGTTGCTTACATCAATCACCAAGGAGGGACTCGCAGTCTGGGTGCCCACAGGGAGGTGTCTCTGATTCTAGTTTGGGCAGAGACTCATGTCCCTTGCATCTCGGCAGTTTACATTCCAGGAGTGGAAAACACAGAGGCGGACTTTCTGAGCCGGTGTGCGTCCCGCCGGGGGGAATGGTCTCTCCATCCCCAGGTGTTTCGGTCGATTTGTCTCCGATGGGGGACGCCGGAGGTGGATCTGTTTGCCTCTCGTCACAATCACAAGCTTCCGACATTCGTGTCACTGTCCCGGGATCCTCTGGCTCTGGCGGTGGATGCCATGGCCCTGAGCTGGAGGGACCTGGGGTTTCTTTATCTGTTTCCTCCGATTCCCATGCTAGGCAGGGTGCTGCGAAAGTTGGTTCTGGAAGGAGTTCCGCCATTCTCGTGGCTCCAAGGTGGCCAAGGCGGGTGTGGTTCGCAGACATCGTTCGTCTGGCAGTGGATCAGTTCGATCTGCCTCTTCGGCCGGATCTTCTCACTCAGGGCCAACTGTGTTACCCCAGTTTACAAACGCTGGCTTTGACAGCTTGGTTGCTGAAACCTCCATCTTAAAGGAGGAGGGTCTTTCGGATTCGGTCATTCGGACTCTTATTAGTGCCAGGAAGAGATCTTCTTCTTCCATCTATTATAGGTCTTGGAGATCTTATATTGATTGGTGTGAGGCTAGGTCTTTGCCTTGCCGGGTCTTTTCTATTTCTAGGATTTTGGAATTTCTTCAATCAGGGCTGGACTCCGGTCTTCAGCTGAGTACTTTGAAGGGGCAGGTTTCTGCTTTGTCTATCTTTTTTCAGAGGTCTTTTGCTAGCCATTCTTTGGTCAAGACTTTTTTCCAGGGGGTTTCGCATCTGCAGCCTCCTAGGAAGCCGTTGCTCCCTGTTTGGGATTTGAATTTGGTTCTCTCTGCTCTTCAGGCTCCTCCTTTTGAGCCTTTGCGGGATATTGCTCTGTCCACTCTGACTCAGAAGGTTGCCTTTCTGGTGGCCATCACTTCGGTTCGGCGTGTTTCGGAGTTGGCAGCCTTGTCGATTCAGGCTCCTTATTTTGAGGAACATCAGGACAAAGTGGTTTTTCGCTTTAAGTCAGACTTTCTCCCTAAAGTGGTCTCTGCTTTTCATCTTAACCAGGACATTGTTCTTCCTTCTTTGTGTCCTAAGCCTAAGAATGTCAAGGAGGGTGTTTTGCACTGCTTGGATGTTGTACCTTGTGTCAGGTACTATCTACGTGCTACGTCTTCTTTTCGTAAGACTGATGCCTTTTTCGTTGTGTCCTGTGGGCCTAGGAAGGGTTTGGCTCCGGCTAAGTCTTCCATTAGCAAATGGATTCGTCAGGCGATTGTTGGAGCCTATTCGGCCAAGGGGGAAGGATCCCCCTTTTCGTGTTACTGCTCATTCTACTCGCGTGGTTGGAGCGTCCTGGGCTTTTCAGCACCAGGCTTCTGTTGAACAAGTTTGTAAGGCTGCGACTTGGTCTTCAGTTCATACCTTTTCTAAGTTTTATAAGGTTGATGTGCGAGCCTCAGCGGATGCTGTTTTTGGCCGCAAGGTTCTGCAGGCTGCAGTGGTTTGAGTCTTCTGCATTATTGCCTGTTTGGAAACCCACCCTTTTCTGGACACTGCTGTTGGATGTCCCTATTGTAATAATTAATGATTGAAGTGGGGTGTGTGACATACTTAGAATAATACCATTTTGTGAATACTCACCTGTAAAATGGGTATTATAAGTATGTCACACACCCCACTTCACCCGCCCTTTTTGGTATCCTGGCTCTTTATATGGTGTTTTAGTTCTTTACGTTTGAGGGTTACATTGGTTTGTTCCTGGTACCTTGTCTTACTGCTGTTCTAATACTGGGAGATTATTGGGAGGTACCAGGTATGTATAGACCGGGAGGGGCCTGTGGATTTTTTGGAGATTCTCTGCAATGCTGCCACCTAGCGGTAGGTATTACCCTATTGTAATAATTGATTGAAGTGGGGTGTGTGACATACTTACAGGTGAGTTTTCACAAAATGGTATTTTTCTATTCCTAGGATTCTGGAATTAGTTCAACATGGTTTGGATCTGTGGCTTTAACTCAGCACTCTGAAAGGTCATGTTTCTGCCTTGACTGTTCTCTTCCAGAGATCTTTTGCTCAGCATCATCTGGTCAAGACTTTTTTCCAGGGGGTTACTCATGTGCGTCCCCCACGTAAGCCTATGTTACCAGTCTGGGACTTGAACTTGGTCCTATCTGCCTTGCAGGTAGTCTTTTTGGTGCCTATCACTTCTGTTAGGCGTGTTTCTGCGTTGACGGTGCTTTCAATCAAGCTCCCTTACTTTGAGAGACACCAGGACAAGGTGGTTCGCTTTAAACCAGATTTTCTGCCTAAAGTTGTGTCTGCTTTTCATCTCAATAAGGACATTGTTCTGCCTTCTCTGTGCCCTAATCCTAGTAACCCTAAGGAGAGGGCTTTACATTCCTTGGATGTGGTCAGGAACCTGAAGTTCTTTTTGGTGGCTACTGAACCCTTAGCCTGCGTCCCTGTAGGACTATTCCCACCCGTTCCATGCTATTTTTCCTCCCAGACTTGGCTGCGCTGGTTCGGGTGAGGGTAGGCAGCACTGCTGTCTGGTGCTTAGGAGCCCTGCTCCACCGCAATCCCCCACCAAAGGGTAAGCGGTATAGGCTCATGGTGAGCCTGCATGGGATGCCCCTCCCGCACTTAGCCCCTGTCGGTGGGTCCAATATTGGTGGCCGCTACCCTCCCTCGTTCTCCCTTGTAGTTTTCGGGGGGCGGGGGGGGGTGTGTAGGTTTGCACTTTCACTTGTTGTATAATGCCCTTTCCCTGTCACCACAATGAATTGGTTGCATAGCCTTTTGTATTTGCCACCGCCGCCACGCGCTTGTGCGCCGTTCCCCGGTTGGCGGCGACATTACCTCAGGCACTGCTGCGCCATCATTGGTTTCTGTTGTCACGTTGGTGGCTTCGCGCTCTTCGGGGGGCAGGTCCTGCGGATGGCGCGTTCCGCATCACTGTCTCTGCGGCCCGCCCCTCGAGGTCTGCTCGGCACCATTGTGCTTCCTCGTGCTGGCTGGCGTCTACCTACCGCGGTCCGTGCATGCCCCTGCGGGCTGTTGTTCATGTCTTTTTATATATTTTATTGGCATTGTCACTTACGGGGTCTTCACCTTGTGTCTTGCAGGCGGGTCAGATTATATTGGTTCTCCCGGTCCTTTCCCCTCTCTTAGTTTTACTAAACTTATTGAGGCCTAGTTTGCAAAATCCTCCCACTTCCCTAGCGGGCTATTGGGGCATCCCGGGTTGCTTTACAGCGTGAATCCCCATCGGCCGTTTGTGCCGCTATAATCACCATATGGAAGCGTTCCAGGATAATGTGCTTGGGGTTTCTTCGGGACAAGCCCAGCTGTGTGTGGGTTGTCCCCTACAAGTGATGACAATGTGCCGGTTTGTGTACCTTGTGCCCAGCAGGTGTTTGCGTTGCAGCCTGGTTTACCAGTGGCTGGACCAGCGCCCCGTATGGCTTCGCCTACCCCCCCCCCCCCCCCCCCCACGCTTACATTTGACTCCCAGTGAGGTGCGCAGCAGTGGGGAGTCTCAGCCTGATGTGTCTTCTAGACTGGCTAGTGTAGAGAAGCTGCTTGCTAATACCTTGGTGCGTAAGGCCTCGGCTAAGAGGCGGCATTTGGCGCCCGGTGTCACTCTTTTCCCTATGGAGGCTGATGATTTCCTGGACTTGTCTGGTTATACTCCCCTGGAAGATGGGGAATTGTTCTGACTCAGAATCATCTGATGAGCAGCCTGAGGGGTATGTTGATTCTGGCTCTGATCCCTGGGCCCCAGATGATACTGACTCAGATTTTTGAAGTGCTTTCCATCTCTCCCCCTGCAGTGGTTCCCAAGCAGAAGGGGGAATCGTTTCATACTGCTAAACCACGCTTGGAGTTCCCTGAACAATCCCATTTTAATAATCTTGTGTCCAAAGAATGGGAGCGTCCCAGCAGACTTCCCGGAGTTCCTAAGAGCTGGGATAAAAGATATCCTTTTCCCGCTGATGTGGTTAAACGTTGATCATCCCCTCCCGAAGTGGATGCACCAATTCTGGGTTTGTGTAACACCTCTGTCATGCATTCTTCGGACTCTACTACTCTGAAGGATGGTGAGGACAGGCGTATTAATCAGCTTGCTTCCCATGCCTTTGCCTGTGTGAGGACAGCACTCCGCCTGGTTTGTGCCTCTGCTATTAGTTATGGCTATTAGGACTCTGCTCAAGAGTCTCCTGGATGGAGCGTCTGATGATGCTTCTAGTGAAGAGTATCATGCACTCTCGCGTTGAGGTATTTTTGGCTTATGTCCTTTCTGCCCTGGACGATACCATTAGAATGTGTGGCAAGGCCTCTGCCTTGGTGGTGGCTATATGCCGTTCGGTTTGGCTGCACCAGTGGGCAGCTGACAACGCTGCCAAGAAGGCTCTCACCGGTTTTCCCTAAGGGTCTACGTCTATTTGGGGACCACCTGGACCTGTTTGCTAAGGGAGGCAAGCTTCCCCAGCTTATAAGACAGTCTCGGCCCTTTCGGGGTTCAGGCTCCTTTACTTCCTCCTACCGTGGGTCCAGAACGGGGAGAGGGGCCTCCTTTTCAGGGGCCCGAGGAGATTTCTGGGGCAGGGGACGTGGACGGCCTGGCCCATCCTGGAGCTCCAAGCCTAAGTCTTCCCCCAAGCCCCCTCAGGCATGAAGGGGCGCCCTCACCCATCTGGGTGGGGGGGGACGGCTTCAGCTTTTTGCTCACGTCTGGAGGCTTCATGTCTCAGACCGGTGAATTCAGGAGGTAGTGTCCTCCGGTTACAAGATAGTTTGCTGCCTGGCCGCCCCCAAGATTCATCAGATCCTGGATGTCTCAGGACCCCCTGTCAGCTCAGGCTCTGGTTCTGGCTGTGCAAAGCCTTCTGGAGCTGGGAGTCATCTGTCAGGTTCCCTTAAGAGAAAGGGGCAGGGTTTTTTATTCCAATCTTTTCATTGTAGCCAAAAGAGATCCTGGACTTGAAGATTCTCAACAAATTTGTCAGATGCATGTGCTTTGCATGCAAACTATCAGCTCAGATCTCAGGGCATTCGCATTCTTCCCTATTTGGACGACCTTCTCATCACTTCTCAGTCCCTACAACAGGCAGAGCTGGATACTCAGCGAGTAGTGTCCACGCTGGAGTCATTCGCTCCCTCCCTGATGACGCCGTTTCTGGGAATGAATCTGGATACGGTTCAGGCAAGAATCTTCCTTCCACAGCAGAAGGTGGACAGTCTGCTAGTGTAGGTTTAGTCCCCATTATCTTGCCGTCATCCCTCCATCAGGCAGGGAATGCAGCTGGTGGGCCTAATGGTGTCGTGCGTCCTTATGCTCATTTTCACATGAGGCCTCTTCAACTCCACCTCTTGTCAGTGTGGGACAAGGATCCTGCATCCCTGGATCAGGCTTTTGCTCTGTCTCCCCTAGCCAGGCGGTCCCTCTCGTGGTGGGTGGACTCCAGGAACCTGCTGGCGGGCAGATCCTTTCTGGCCCCCTGCTGGGAGACAGTCACCACGGTTGCCAGTCTGACAGGTTGGGGGGGCTTCTGGAGGTCCCTACAGTTCCAGGGGTGGTGGGGCCCTCAGGAGGCCCACACCCCTATCAACATTCTGGAGCTGAGGCCGATCAGGTTGTTCCTGGCTCACTTGACCCCACACCTTCGGGGTCTCCCTGTTCAGGTGCGCTCGGACAACCAGACTGCGGTTGCCTACATCAATCATTAAGGAGGCGTCGCTCCTCCCGGTTTGCCTTAGCCATCACGGTTTGCCTTAGCCATCAATAATCAGGGAGGAACCCGGAGCAAGGGTGCTCTCCAGGAGGTATCTCTGATTCTAACATGGGCAGAGACCAATGTCCAATACATCTCTGCTGTCTACATTCCGGGGGCGGAAAATCTGCTAGCAGATGCTCTGAGCAGGGGGGCGTCCCGTCAGGGGGAATGGGCCCTCTGCGACAGGTTATTTCAGTCCCTGTGTCACCTTTGGGGTGTGCCAGACGTGGATCTGTTTGCGTCCCGTCACAAGCTACCGAGTTTTGTATCCCTGTCTCAGGATCCTCTGGCTCTGGCTTCGAATGCCCTGTCAATGTCTTGGAGGGAGTTTCGGCTCCTGTATGTGTTTCCACCAATTCCCCTTCTGGGCAGAGTGCTGCGCAAGATCGCTCTGGAAGGGGTACCCGTGATTCTGGTGCCCCAAGGTGGCCAAGAAGAGCGTGGTTCGCGGACGTGGTCCAAATGGCAGTAGATCAGTACGATCTGCCAAGGTTGCCAGATCTTCTAACCCAGGGGTCTCTACGCCATCCCAATTTACTAACTCTGCCTTTGACGGCTTGGCTATTGAAACCTCCATCTTAATGGAAAATGGTTTGTCAGCTTCTGTTGTGGCTACTATGGTGCAAGCCGGGAAGAAGACTTCTGCTGCTATCTATTATAGAGTATGGCGTGCTTACATTGACTGGTGTGAATCCAGGTCTCTTCCCTGCCGGGAATTCTTAGTCTCCAGGGTGCTGGAGTTTCTACAACATGGTCTAGACTTGGGTCTTGAGCTTAGTACCTTGCAGGGCCAGGTTTCGGCCCTGTCTATCTCCTTTCAGAAGACCTTTGCCCAGCACCCTCTTATCAAGACCTTCTTTCAGGGGGTCACTCATGTGCGTCCTCCTTGGAAACCTATGGTTCCTGTTTGGGATCTGAACTTGGTTTTGTCGGCCCTGCAGGGGGCTCCTTTTGAGCCTATTCATGAGGCCGCTCTCGCTGTGCTCACGCTCAAGGTTGTCTTCCTGGTAGCTATCACTTCGGTTAGACGTGTGTCTGAGTTGGCTGCCTTGTCTATTCAGCCTCCCTACTTTGAGAGACACCGGGATAAGGTGGTGTTTCGCTTCAAGCCAGACTTCCTGCCTAAGGTGGTGTCTGCATTTCATTTGAATCAGGATATTGTACTTCCTTCCTTGTGCCCTAATCCTAGTAACCCTAAGGAAAGGGTTTTGCATTCCTTGGATGTGGTTAGGTGTGTCAAGTCTTACCTGGTTACCACTCAGGCCTTTAGGAAGACGGATGCTCTCTTCGTTGTGCCTCATGGACCTAGGAAGGGTTTGGCTCCCGCCAAGTCTACCATCAGTAAATGGATTTGTCAGGCTGTGGTTCAAGCCTATACTACTAAGGGGAAGACTTCCCCCCTTTCGTCTTACTGCTCATTCTACTAGAGCTGTTGGGGCTTCTTGGGCTTTTCAGCACCAGGCCTCTGTGGAACAAGTTTGCAAGGCCGCTACTTGGTCTTCTGTTCATACCTTTACAAAGTTTTATAAGGTTGATGTTAGGGCCTCAGCTGACGCTGTGTTTGGCCGCAAGGTTTTGCAGGCGGCAGTAGTTTGAACTGCTTGCTGTTGCCTTCTGTTGGGGATCCCACCCTTTTTTACGGACACTGCTATTGGATGTCCCACATGTTATTACTATCTCTGGAGCAGGACGTGCTGTATGCTTAGAATAATACAACTCTGTGAAGTACTCACCTGTAGAGTTAAAATTATATGCATACAGCACGTCCTGCTCCACCCCACCCTGTTTCACCTTGTTCTGGATCCCCTGTTTGGTGATTGTTATCCTTGGTATTATTGCCAGTTTTGGGTGGTTGTTTTCTCCTGGCCTCTCTTCTCACTGCTTTTCAATGCTGGGGATTTGTGGGAGGTCCCTCGGTATATGTAGGGCCGGGAGGAGCTTGTTTTCTGCATGTCTGCAGTGCACGGCGACGGAGGATTACCCACATGTTATCTCTGGAGCAGGACGTGCTGTATGCATATAATATCAACTCTACAGGTGACTACTTCACAGAGTTGTATTTTTTAATTTTTCTAAGGAAAGTCAAAAGAAAAGGTAAAGGTTAGATTGTGTCATTCTGTAGTACAGTACACAGATGAAAGAAAGGGACAATGTGCAAGTATGTGAGTAAAAGATGCTTTCATGCAAAAAATGTAAATCAGCATGATCATTTACTCAGCCTAATACTTAAAGTAAACCAGAATCCATGATACTGCCAAATTAACATATGCCAGGATATACAGCGGTCACACAGTGCATGTAACTTTACACGCCTAGGTCAATTCTCACTAGAAATTCCTGCTCTATGCCTGCAGATCCTACCGGTATGTAAAAGAATAAAAAAGGCTTTTGGGCCTCTGGCTTGCTGGTTACGCAGAGGCCAAATATGAACTGGACAATTGGCTTCATTTGGTTGCAGAGAGTTACAGTATAGCTGTGGACCAATATTCAGTGCATGCTTTTTTTCCCTTTATTTCTGCTGCTTTTCTCTATTTGAAAAACGTTTTGCAGCAGGAAGTAACCCGCCTACCTACTGGGGAACATGACACTGGTGTACATGTCTTGTGTGTGTATAGAACCATGCTGTATGTTTTTCAGCAGAGGACCATAGCCAAGCAGGGAGCGCACAGTCACAGGGCTCAGTAGGCTGTGTGTAGTCATCCATAGTTTGATATTAGAGTTGAGTCGGTTGACAACTCTAAATATGGTCAGAAATCAGAAAAAAGTGATATAATAGTTCTCTGGACCATAACCAGGGCTTATTTTCCCATTGCATGGCACGGCCTGCTTCAAGAAGTCCTTACGTATGGGTTATTTCGCCAAGGTGTTGCAGTGTACTGCAGAAGAGTTGTGGCTCCTCCCGGCACCATATAAAACAGGATCACCAATAGACAAATCCAGTGTTTCCTCTGCAGTGATTCTGCGAAGATAGAAGATGGCTCTTTATATTGCGCAGGTGAGCGGGGCAACCAAGCCTGCAGCCCTGCATGTCTATTTCCACCCGTTTCTGGACCCTCTGTGCCTCCCAGCCTCGGCTGACAGATCGGGTGAAGGTAGAGGAGCCCTAGGGTCAGGTGCTCAAGGACCGCTGTTCCAAGCCGCAGACCCTGTACCACAAAGGGTAGCCGGCCATAGGCTTTATGGTGAGCCTACTGAGGGATGCAGAGTTCCTGTCCTAGCTTCTGAGGGGGTGAGAGTTTTGGGGACTGTGTGCCTTGTTTTCTGGTGTCTGCCCCCCCTGTCCCTGGCCTGGCTCTCGCCGCTGCCTGCTCGCTCCCCCCTCTCCCCGGCGTGGGTTCCTGGTGGGGAGGGGGGGTGTACCGAAGGACACAGGAGGAAGCGACACAGGGAGATCATCGCCGCAGCTCAGGGAGGAAGAGGGACCCCGGACGCGCAGCAGAATCAAGATACCGCCGGCAGAGGAACCTCGAGGGGCGGGCTGCGGGGGGACGCTGCAATACGCGCCATCCCCCGGCACCCCCCCCCCCCCCCGCGCGCGCTCTTCGGCGGTGATCTCCCTGTGTCGCTTCCTCCTGTGTCCTTCGGTCTACTTGGACCGTGAGTCCCCTTTGAGGGTTTTGTCTTCCTTGGGGCATGGGCTGCGGGATGCTTATGTGCATGTTACTTATGTCTTTCAGGCGGGACAACTTTGGGTTGAGGTTTCTCCCGGTTCTGCTCCTTATCCTCCCCTCATCTCCCCTTTCCCTTGGGGGGGGGGGGGGGGGGGGATAACTGGTGGCTTTTTTATTAGCCCTTACCCTGTGCTGGCCTATTGCGCCTGTGTTAATCACCATATGGAGGCTGCTGGGGATAGCGTGCTCGGGGGTCCTTCAGGGCAATCCCGGCTGTGTGCCATGTGTGGGGTATCCCCTTTGAGTAACATTGCCGCGGTGTGCATGCCGTGCGCCCAGGGTATCGTTGCGGCCCAGGGGCTGGGTTACCCGCTTCGCTTCCCAGCTCTGCGCCCCCTTCGGCATCGCTTACCCCTCTGCACCTGCATTTAGCCCCCATTGAGGGAGATTCTAGCAGGGGGTCACAATCTGATCTGGCACTTCGTGTGGCCAGCATTGAAAGGCAGCTTACTAGGCCTGTCCCACGTAAGGCCTCTGGCAAGAAGCGACACCTGGCTCCCGTGCCCTCCCTCTTTCCTGAGGAGGATGAGGGAATTGATGCTTTTGGTGGCTGTTACCTAGAGGAGGGGGAGCTTTTCCAAGACTCTGACTCCTCTGGGGGCCAGCAGGAGGGTTACGACAGTGACCCTGGGTCTGCGTCTGGGGAGGACTCATGGTTCCCTGATGACACCGATAACCTGTTGGCTCACATTTTTGAAATCTTGCACATTGTCCCCCCTGAGGTGGCTAAGAGGAAGCAGGGTGAGCTCTTTCGTCCTGATAAACAGCGTCTGGAGTTCCCTGAGCAGGGCCATTTCACTAATGTGGTGCTCAAGGGATGGGAACGTCCTAGTCCGGTCTGCACTGCTGCCATTACAGCTATTGCCCTTAAGAAACAGCTCAAGCGTCTCCTTGATGGCGCTACGGCCGGTAGGAGGGGGGAATATTATGGTGCCCTCTTGCTTTGCTCTGATTTTGTTGCCTTTGTCCTTAATGCCATGGATGATGCGGTACGGCTGAGTGGTAGGGCCTTTGCCCTTTTGGTGGCAAAGCGCCTCTCTGTTTGGTTGCATCAGTGGGCGGCTGACGCTGCTGCTAAAGAAGGCTCTCACTGGGCTCCCCTTTACAGGACTGCTCTTTGGTGAGCGTCTGGATGTTCTAGCCAAGGATGGTAGGCTGCCCCAGCGTAGGAGGTAGCCTTGGCCCTTTCGGGGGCCCTCCGCTTCCATCCCCTCCTTTCGTGCCCCCAGAGGAGGTCTTGGCTCCCTCTTCTCCGGTAGCCGCAGAGATTCTTGGGACCATGGCAGATCCCGTGGTCGTCCCAGGCTCTCATGGGGTACCAAGCCCAAACCTTCTCCCAAGCCCCCTCAGGCATGAGGACGCGCCCTCGCCCATCCGGGTGGGGGGACGGCTTCGGCTCTTTTCTCACGTCTGGAGGCTCCGCGTCTCAGACCGGTGGATTCAGGAGGTGGTGTCCTCCGGTTACAAGATAGTTTGCAGCCTGGCCGCCCCCAAGAGTCAGGAGTCATTTGCCTGGTGCCTTCCCAGGAAAGGGGTCAAGGGTTCTTCAATCTTTTCACGGTCCCCAAGAAAGACGGGTCCTTGAGGCCCATCCTGGACTTGAAGGGTCTCAACAAGTTTGTCAGGTCCAGGCACTTTCGCATGGAGACGCTACGCTCGGCTGTCAGTACCCTTCGCCCGGGCGACTTCATGACCTCCGTGGACATCAAGGATGCCTATCTTCACGTGCCAATCTTTTCAGGTCATCAGAGATTTCTCAGGTTCGCTCTAGAGGATTAGCATTACCAGTTTGTGGCTTTACCATTCGGTATCACCTCAGCGCCTCGGGTGTTCACCAAGGTGCTGGCGGGCGTGATGGCTCTGCTGCGGAATCAGGGCATTCGCATCCTCCCTTACCTGGACGACATTCTGATTGTGGCTCAGTCTATTCATCAGGCCGAGAAGGATACTCAGGTGGTGACCTCCACTCTCGAGGCCTTCGGCTGGGTGATCAACTATCCAAAGTCTTCACTGTCTCCGTCTTTGGTGAGGTCCTTTCTGGGCATGACTCTGGATACCTCTCAGGTTGAGGTATTCCTGCCTCAGTAGAAAGTGGAGGGCCTTCAGATGCAGGCACAGTCTCTGCTCTTGTGTCCCCATCCCTCCATCCGTCAAGGGATGCAGTTAGTGGGCTTGATGGTGTCCTGCTTCAAGGCGGTCCCCTTTGCTCCGTTTCACATGAGACCTCTTCAGTTGCACCTCTTGTCAGTTTGGGATCGGGTCCCTGGATCAGGAATTTGCTCTGTCCACCCATGCCAGACTCCCTATCGTGGTGGCTGGACTCAAGGAACCTTCTAGTGGGCAGGACCTTTCCGCCTCCGTGCTGGGAGACTGTCACCACAGATGCCAGTCTGACCGGTTGGGGGGGGCTTTTGGAAGTCTCTGAAGTTCCAGGGTCGGTGGGGCCCCCAGGAGGCCCATGCTCTCATTAATGTCCTGGAACTGAGGGCGATCGGTTTTTTCTCAGCTGACCACACACCTTCGGGGTCGGGTGGTTCAGATCCGCTCGGACAACCAGACGGCGGTTGCCTACATCAATCACCAGGGAGGGACTCGGAGCAAGCGAGCCCTCAAGGAAGTGTCCCTGATACTGTCTTGGGCGGAAGAGAATGTCCCTTGTATCGAGGCGGTTTACATTCCAGGGGTGGAGAACCACGAGGCAGACTCCCTAAGCAGGGGGACGTCTCGGCTGGGGGAATGGTCCCTCAGCAACAAGGTATTTCACTCCCTGTGTCACCGATGGGGTCAGCCGGATGAGGACCTGTTTGCGTCCCGCCACAATCACAAGCTTCCCAGTTTTGTCTCCCTGTCACAGGATCCTCTGGCCTTTGCCACAGATGCACTAGCAATGCCTTGGATGGAGTTTCGGCTTCTCTGTGTTCCCTCCCTTTCCTCTGCTGGGCAGGGTGCTGCGCAAGATAGCCCAGGAAGGGCTAACAGCCATTCTGGCGGCCCCCTGTTGGCCAAGGAGGGTGTGGTTCGCAGACGTTGTGTAGTTGGCAGTAGATATGCAGTATGCCCCAGGATCCAGGTCTGCTCACTCAGGGACGGCTACGCCATCCCAATTTACAAACGCTGGCTTTAACGGCTTGGCTGCTAAAACCTCCATCTTGATGGATAAGGGTTTGCCGGCTTCTGTTGATACCATGATTCGGGCTAGGAAGAAGTCCTCGTCCTTTATCTATTACAGGGTCTGGCATGCTTACATTGCCTTGTGTGAGTCCAAGTCTCTCTCTTGTCGGGTGTTTTCTATCCCCAGGATTCTGGAATTTTTGCAACATGGTTTGGATTCGGGCCTTCAACTTAGTACCCTCAAGGGACAGGTGTCAGCTCTGGCAATTTTTTCCCAAAGATCCTTTGCCAATCACCGGTTGGTTAAGACTTTTTTCCAGGGGGGGTTACTCAATGTGCGTCCGCCACGTAAGCCTATGCTACCGGTTTGGGACCTGAATCTGGTGTTGTCTGCTCTGCAGGGTCCTCCCTTTGAGCCTATCCGTGGGGCTGCTTTGCCCATTCTGACTCTTAAGGTGGCCTTTTTGGTGGCCATTACTTCGGTCAGGCGAGTTTCTGAGCTGGCGGCGCTTTCCATCAAACCTTATTTTGAGCGGCATCAGGATAAGGTGGTGTTTTGGCTTAAGCCAGATTGTGTCTGCCGGCTATGTCTGCTTTTCATGTCAATCAGGACATTGTTTTGCCTTCTTTGTGTCCTAACCCTGCTAATTCCAAGGAGCGGACCCTTCATTCTTTGGATGTTGTCAGGGCTCTGAAGTTTTTATTTGGTTGCTACTGAGTCTTTCAGGAAATCTGACGCTCTTTTTGTTCTTCCTGTTGGACCTAGGAAGGGTTTGCCTCCGGCTAAATCCACTATCAGCAAGTGGATCCGTCAGCGGTGGAGCAGGCCTACTCTGCTAGGGGGAAGGTTCCTCTTTTTAGGGTTACTGCTTACTCGTGCTATTGGTGCGTTTTGGGCTTTTCAGCACCAAGCTTCTGTTGAACAAGTTTGTAAGGCCGCAACTTGGTCCTCCTGTTCATACTTTTTCCAAGTTTTACAAGGTTGATGTTAAGGCATCAGCTGATGCTGCTTTTGGCCGCAAGGAACTTCAGGCGGTAGTGGTTTGATCTGCCTATTGTTACTCTTTGGGGATCCCACCCTACCTTACGGACACTGCTGTTGAACGTCCCATACGTAAGGACTTCTTGAAGCAGGCCGTGCCATGCAATAGGAAAAAGACAATTCTGTGAGTACTCACCTGTAGAATTGCTTTTACTAGTGGGCCAAAACCCAGAATATATTTACATCGGAACACCACTCCCTGCGCTGTAACATCCACAAAGCCACAACCCTCAGCCGTGGTCATGTGGTCCTCAGATTCCATTGGCTATATGGCAAGCACGGCCTGCTTCACCCCACCCTTGTTATAGTTATTCTTGGTTGCCTCTTTATGGTGCTTGTTCCAAGTTAGTTGGGGATTTAACCTTTTTTACCTTTGTTTTCTCCCGGCTTCTTGAATAACTGCTTGTCAACGCAGGATTGGTCTATTGGTGATCCTGTTTTTATATGGCGCCGGGAGAAGCCACAACTCTTCTGCAGTACACTGCGCCACCTTGTGGCGGAATAAGCCATATGTAAGGACTTCTTGAAGCAGACCGTGCCATGCATAGTAAAAGCAATTCTACAGGTGAGTACTCACAGAATTGTCCTTTTCTACAAGGAGGTACAAGTGGAAATACTTACTAATTAGTACGGGTATGTGTATACGCACTCCTGAATCATGCATTTTATCATATTTTAACTAACGGTATACTTAGATTATTTGTAATGTACATTTAAGTTGACTTTGATTTGTAGTCTTAATTTTGGTGCCTTTGTAATTGGAACTCACTAAGGTATTTTCTCTTTGTAGATAAGCTGCTATCCTTGCTGCCGGAGTATGTGGTTCCATACATGATTCATCTCCTTGCTCATGACCCAGACTTTACAAAACCTCAGGATGTTGACCAACTCCGTGATATTAAAGAGTAAGGCTACTGGTATTTTATAGTAAGGCTTTCCAATTAACGGGACACTAAAGCCACTATACCTGTGACTCTGGTGTGCCGTCCCTTGCCTCCCCCAACCCCATGAGACTTTAATGGATAATTCCACTATTCTAAGTATGTCACACACCCCGCTTCAAATATTAAATAGTTAGACTTGGGTATACTCACCGCTAGGTGGCGGCGTTGCAGAGAAGTCCAGAAAAAAAACAAGCCCCTCCCGGTCTATACATACCTGGTACCTCCCAACTATTCCCCAGTGTTCTTCTCTGCAAGATGGCGACAAGACAGAAGAAAGAAGTCTCCTCTTGCAGGTAACCGCCCCCCCCCCCCCCCCCCCCCCCATGGTCTATTTCTGCCCGGCTCTTTTTGTTATTAACCCCCTGTTGAATTGGTAGCCTCCCTGCTTAGGCTGTCGGCCGGGCAAGGGTAGATGGCACTTATGGTGCCTAGGAGATTAGCTCCTCCGCTCGACCCCATATTATGGGGCAATGCGGTTATCCGGCTTGGTGATCCGGATGTGGGATGCCCCAGCCCTTATGTCACTTTCAGGTTCCCCTTCCCATTTGGCTTTCTCCCTGCGCTTGTTGGGCTTGTATGTGTGCCTGTGTGTGTGGATGATTGTGCTTTTTGTGCGTGTGGCAGGGACGGGTGGCTTGAGTGTTGCGCTGGCCCGTCCGTCTGCCTGGTCACTCTTTGCTTGGGGGCTCCCTGAGCCCCCTGGACTACTTTTTAGTTGGTGCAGGGGGCGGGGCGGGCGGCGTGTGCGCCGCCGGCCAGCCGCTCGTTTCACTTCTGAGGGCAGGCGCCATGTTCTGGCGCCCGCCTCTCGGCTGGATCTCCAGGGTTGGAGGTGGGCCTGCCTGGATGTGAGGGCGCCGAGGATCGGCTCTCGGCTCCCGCTGGCTGTCATGCTGGAGGCGGGCGGGACCGGGCGGCATGCGTGCCGGCGGCCCGCCCGGCGGCATATGCGGGCGCCATTCCTTGAGCGCCCGCTGTTCGGCTGTCTCTGACTTGGAGGGTGGGCGGGCCCGCACCGTGTCTGGCTGGTTAGGGAGGGGCGGGGCCACAGCGTCTCCCGCGTTCTGCTGGGCCCGCCCCTCTTCTCTCTTTCCCTCCTCGCGCTGGCCGCCATTTCACGCTGCGGGGTTTTCAGGTAGGCCTGTTATACTGCTTTTGGTACTGGGCTGGGGGCCTCTACTGTCTTCTGACCCCCCCCCCCCCCCCTCGCTGGGGGGTGGCGGCAGGTTCCTTTTAGCCTGGCTCTAGGCAAGTTGGCTGGGAGTCTTATTGGGCTTCCCTGGCTCCCACATCTGTATATATATATATATATATATATAATATAGTCTTTAGTCATTTTTTTTATGCTGCCCCATTGGGGTTCTTGCCTGACCTGTTTTTGTGTCTCAGTACTGTATTATATGTGTGTTCACCAGTTTTTATTGTTGTGCTTGGAGTGACTGTTGTCTCGTTTTTCAGATCCTGGGATCCCATGCTACAGAGCTCTCCCGGTCTTAGATACCTGGCTAGTTGGGGTTGGCCGTTACCTTCCTTATTGGGTTTTTGCAAATTTCCCCATTTCAGGGATATATATATATATATATATATATATATATATATATATATATATTAGAGGGGCATCCCGGGTCGCTTACTGCGTAAATCCCTGGGTTACTGCGAATACCATAAATTCACCATATGGAGGCTACCAAAGATACCGGAAACTGCCTTCGGGGCAGTCCAGGCTCTGTGGGGGGTGTGGGACTCCGCTCCCAGGGGATGATGTCATTATATGTATTCCATGTGCACAGCGGAACATTGAGCGCTAGTCCGGCACCCCGGTGCCCGGTCCTTCCTCGGCCGCGCCATCTCCCTCCCCTCCTCGCCTGTTCCGGACCCCGTGTGACGTTGTCATTGGGGGTGATTCGCAATCTGAGGTATGCGCCCGATTGGCCAGCCTCGAGAAAATGTTTTCTGCTGTGGTCGCTCAGAAGGCTCCGGCTAAGCGGAAACACTTGTCTCTGCCTCCGCCGGACTCAGACGATGAGGTTGTTGAGGCTCTGGATTGGTCAGATCGTCCCCTTGAAGAGGGTGAGCTTATTGAGGAATTAGATGATCCTGAGGTTCAGCAGCTGCTGGGTGCTGAGGGTGACCAGGCCACGAGGTCGGTCCCCGACACGCCTTCCATTCTGGCCCAAATGTTTGAGGTTTTGAATTTGGACCCTTCTGAAGCGGCTCCTTGGCCAAAGGGTCAGCTTTTTGGGGTAACCAAGCCGCGCTTGGAGTTTCCCAGTCAACAGCATTTCGAGGATGTTGTCCTTAAGGAATGGGAGCAACCTACGCGTCTCGTTGGGGTGCCGCCTAGCTGGGTTAGGAAGTATCCCTTTCCGGCGGCCTTGGTTAAGCGTTGGTCTGTCCCTTCCGAGGTTGATGCTCCGGTTTTGGGACTATCTAATACGGCGGTTTTGCATTCTCCTGACACGACTTCTCTTAAGGACGGCGAGGATCGCCGGATTGATCAGCTGGCCCGACATGGTTTTGTCTGTGCGGGTTCGGTTTTGAGGCCTGTTTGTGCTTCGGCACTTTTATTGTTGGCGGTTAGGTCTATTGTCAGGGATTTATGTGTGGATCTTGATCCTTCTTGTGATGAATTTCTTGCCCTTAAGCGTTGTGAATCCTTCGTTTCATTTATCCTTGCCGCTCAGGATGATGCCATGTTGATGTGTGGCAGGGCTACGGCTCTGTTGGTTGCTATCCGCCGCTCAGTGTGGTTGAGGCAATGGACTGCTGATTTTAATTCCAAGAGATCGCTCACGGCTCTTCCCTTTCTGGGTTTGAGACTTTTCGGTGAGAAGCTTGATTCTGTTGCCAGGGGAGGTAAGTTACCTCAGCGCAAGAAATTTCGTCGTTCCTTTCGGGGGGCGGTCCCCTTCAATCCTTCCTTTCGGGGAGCCAGAGCCGGCAGGGGTGCGGTCTTTTCGGCTTCCAGGGGTGCCAGCTGGAACAGGGGTAGAGGCCGTGGCCGTCCCGTTCACGTCTGGGGCGTTAAGCCCAAACCAGCTGCCAAGCCCACTCAGCAATGATGGGGCGCCCTCACCCTTACGGGTGGGGGGACGGTTACGACTCTTCTCCCGGGCATGGGACCAGGAGGTCTCGGACAGGTGGATCCGGGAGGTGGTGTCGGCCGGTTACAAGCTGGAGTTCGAGTCCCGCCCTCCTCCAAGATTTTTCAGGTCTCGTGTCCCCTCAGATCCTTTGGCCGCGCAGGGGCTCCTGGCGGCGGTAAGGAATCTTCTGGAAATGGCAGTCATCTGCCCGATCCCTCCTTCGGAGGTGGGGCGCGGGTATTATTCCAATCTCTTCACAGTGCCCAAAAAGGATGGGTCGTTCTGTCCCATCCTGGATTTGAAGTTTCTCAACCTGTTTATTCGTCCCCGGAAGTTTCGCATGGAATCTCTGCGGTCTGCGATCAATTCGCTTCGGCAGGGGGACTTTATGACGTCCATAGACATCAAGGATGCATACCTTCACATTCCGATCTTTCCGGCTCACCAGAGGTTTCTTCGCTTTGTGGTGGAGGATCGGCATTTTCAGTTTGTGGCTCTTCCATTCGGCCTCACCTCGGCTCCGAGAGTATTCACCAAGGTGCTGGTGGGCGTGATGGCCCTTCTCAGAGCTCAGGGGATTCGCATCGTGCCTTATCTGGACGATCTTCTCATCATGGCTCCTTCCTTCAGTCAAGCGGAAGTGGACACCAGCACGGTGGTGTCCACTCTGGAGAGGTTCGGCTGGGTGATCAACTACCCCAAGTCCTCTCTGGTTCCGGCCAGGGTGGTGACCTTTCTGGGGTTGTCCTTGGACTCTTGTCAGCACAGAGTTTTTCTCCCTCAGGCCAAGGTTCTTTTGATTCAGGAATTGGCTCAGCTTCTTCTTTCCAATCCTCGTCCATCCGTCTAGGGATGAGACTGGTGGGGCTGATGGTAGCTTCTTTCGAGGCAGTTCCCTTCGCTCAGTTTCACACGCAGGCGCTTCAGCTTCATCTGTTGGCGTCTTGGGACCAGCGACCGCGGTCGTTGGATCGGTCCTTCTGGATGTCCCCCCGGGTTCGGCAGTCTCTCCTGTGGTGGATGGTCTTGGACAATCTCTTGAAGGGCAGGTCATTCCTGACCCCGCTTTGGGAAACTGTTACCACGGACGCCAGTTTGTCAGGATGGGGAGGTTTCTGGAAGGATCTTCGGTTCCGGGGGCGGTGGGGTCCTCAGGAGGCCCACTTGCCCATCAATGTTCTGGAGTTGAGAGCCGTCAGGTTGGTTCTGTTTCACTTGACGCAGCAGTTACAGAGCTTGCCGGTTCAGGTTCGATCGGACAATCGGACGGCGGTTGCTTACATCAATCACCAAGGAGGGACTCGCAGTCTGGGTGCCCTCAGGGAGGTGTCTCTGATCCTAGTTTGGGCAGAGACTCATGTCCCTTGCATCTCGGCGGTGTACATTCCAGGAGTGGAAAACACGGAGGCGGACTTTCTGAGCCGGTGTTCTTCCCGCCGGGGGAATGGTCTCTCCACCCCCAGGTGTTTCGGTTGCTTTGTCTCAGGTGGGGGACGCCGGAGGTGGATCTGTTTGCCTCTCGTCACAATCACAAGCTTCCGACATTCGTGTCGCTTTCTCAGGATCCTCTGGCTCTGGCGGCGGATGCCATGGCGCTGAGCTGGGGGGACCTGGGGTTTCTTTATCTGTTTCCTCCGATTCCCATGCTAGGCAGGGTGTTGCGAAAGCTGGCCCTGGAAGGGGTTCCCGCCATTCTCGTGGCTCCAAGGTGGCCAAGGCGGGTGTGGTTCGCGGACATCGTTCGTCTGGCAGTGGATCAGTTCGATCTGCCTCTTCAGCCGGATCTTCTCACTCAGGGTCAACTATGTTACCCCAATTTACCAACGCTGGCTTTGACGGCTTGGCTGCTGAAACCTCCATCTTAAAGGAGGAAGGTCTTTCGGATTCGGTTATTCGGACTCTTATTAGTGCCAGGAAGAGGTCCTCTTCTACCATCTATTATAGGGCTTGGAGATCTTATATTGATTGGTGTGAGGCTAGATCTTTGCCCTGTCGGGTCTTCTCTGTTTCTAGGATTTTGGAATTTCTTCAATCTGGGCTGGACTCTGGTCTTCAGCTGAGTACTTTGAAGGGGCAGGTTTCTGCCTTCTCTATCTTTTTTCAAAGGTCATTTGCACTCCATCCTTTGGTCAAGACTTTTTTCCAGGGGGTTTCACATCTGCGGCCCCCTAGGAAGCCTTTGCTCCCTGTTTGGGATTTGAATTTGGTTCTCTCTGCTCTTCAGGCTCCTCCTTTTGAGCCTTTGCAGGATATTGCTCTGTCTACTCTGACTCAGAAGGTTGCCTTTTTGGTGGCCATCACTTCGGTTCGGCGTGTTTCGGAGTTGGCAGCCTTGTCGATTCAGGCTCCTTATTTTGAGAAACATCAGGACAAAGTGGTTTTTTGCTTCAAACCAGACTTTCTCCCTAAAGTGGTCTCGGCTTTTCATCTTAACCAGGACATTGTTCTTCCTTCCTTGTGTCCTAAGCCTAGGAATGACAAGGAAAGCGCTTTGCATTGTTTGGATGTGGTACGTTGTGTTAAGTGCTATCTGCGTACTACATCTCCTTTTCGTAAGACTGATGCTTTTTTCGTGGTGCCCTGTGGGCCTAGGAAGGGCTTGGCTCCGGCTAAGTCTTCCATTAGCAAGTGGATTCGTCAGGCGGTTGTTGGGGCCTACTCTGCCAAAGGGAAGGATCCCCCTTTTCGTGTTACTGCTCATTCTACTCGTGCGGTTGGAGCGTCCTGGGCTTTTCAGCACCAGGCTTCTGTTGAACATGTTTGTAAGGCTGCTACTTGGTCTTCTGTTCACACTTTTTCTAAGTTTTACAAGGTTGATGTGCGGGCTTCAGCGGATGCTGTTTTTGGCCGCAAGGTTCTGCAGGCTGCAGTGGTTTGAGTTTCTGCATTGTTGCCTGGTTGGATACCCGCCCTTTTTGGACACTGCTGTTGGATGTCCCAAGTCTAACTATTTAATATTTGAAGCGGGGTGTGTGACATACTTAGAATACCATTTTGTGAATACTCACCTGTAAAATGGGTATTATAAGTATGTCACACACCCCGCTTCACCCGCCCTTTTTGGTATCCTGGTTCTTTATACGGTGAACCTTTTTCGTTTACAGTTGAGGGTTACCTTTGTTTTTTCCCTGGTACCTTGTCTTTACTGCTGTTTGAATACTGGGGAATAGTTGGGAGGTACCAGGTATGTATAGACCGGGAGGGGCTTGTTTTTTTCTGGACTTCTCTGAAACGTCGCCACCTAGCGGTGAGTATACCCAAGTCTAACTATTTAACATTTGAAGCGGGGTGTGTGACATACTTATAATACCCATTTTACAGGTGAGTATTCACAAAATGGTATTTTTGGTTACATTTTAAAAATTTACTTTGTGTGGCAATTCTTTTTTTAGTTTGCAACTTGTTTTAAAAGAAAACTTTTTTTCCATAGCAGCAATGTATTTACTTTAGCGATTTTGAGTACACATCATAGACGTCCTCAGTTTAGCTTGCTAATCATCTGATTGACTGATGTGTTTAACACATTCTGCATAAATTTAGTTTGGAATGATCAGTCTTGTATTAGATTAGCAAAAGGGTTAATGGCTGGATTCTCTGATGGATAGATTAGGCTGCTTAGACGTAGCCAAAACTGTTATCACCTGTTACATTGGAAAAATTGTGGGGACACCTTAGATGGGTACGGTACTTATACACTCAAATTGAATAAAACTCCCGCAAAGCTTGCGGTTTCTTCTGTTAGGAGTAAAATCCAGGGGTGCCAGGTTTAGTGTATTGGGACAGAATCTGTCCCCCTGATTTCCTCTTTCTTTCATTAAAAGAAACAAGCAAGCATTGCTGGATATTTCTCGATTCCGGGTGTATAAGTGACCTCTCTTCCCACCATCCATTATATTGAAATGGGGATTTTTATCAATAGGCCATTTTTGTATTGATAGTCCCCCCCCCTTCTTTTTTTTATAGGACGTTGTCTTATTTTAGGGGAAGGACCGTAGTACTCATGCCCTTACATGCAAATGACTTTGCCTTTCTAATTTATTGCCAGTGTTGGAATCTCCTACAAGTATTGTTTCCCCTAACAGGTGCCTTTGGTTTATGCTTGAAGTTTTAATGGCAAAGAATGAAAACAACAATCATATGTTCATGAAAAAAATGTGTGAGAGCATCAAGCTAACTCGTGATGCTCAGGCTCCCGATGATCCTAAAGCTAATGAAGTATGTTTGTTTTTTCTCATTAAAATATTAAAATGTGTTGTAGAGTTTGCTGGTTGGGGGGGGGTACCTTGCCAACAAATTCTAGTGTCCATGGTGTTTTTTGTTGTTTTGTTAATGCATGCTATTTATGTTGGTGTTCTCCTCTTCTCAGAAAATATACACAGTCTGTGACGTGGCTCTTTGTGTGATGAATAGCAAAATAACAGTCACACTTGCAGAGTCTCCTAAGGAACCCATGCTGCCATCTAGATTTTTTACTCCTCCAGACAAGGTAACGTCTGTCATGTTTAACATTTCAGTCTTGACATTTTTCCAGCAATGGGAGTAAATGGTTTTGAGGTTTGCAGTATCCACGCCAAAAGCAAAAACTTTCAAATTGCTTCCCCAGGGAAATTGACCACCATGGTCACATGGTTGCTAGATAGCCAATGGAATCTGAGGACCACATGACCACGGCTGAGGGTTGTGGCTTTGTGGACGTTACAGCGCAGGGAGTGGTGTTCCGATGTAAATATATTCTGGGTTTTGGGCCACTTTAACAATTCCCTAAAACCATAGTTTCCTAGGAACATCTGCCCAGAACACATTATTTCAGAAGTACTAGTCTTTGCCTAAGAGTGTACAGAATTCATTGAATTAATAGAAACTAGGTAAATGTTTTTTTTTTAATTCTCCTAGGAGCTTGGCAATGAAAAGAGCTATATCACTGAAGAGACAAAGGTTCACCTACTGACAGGAAAGGTAATTTATTCAGCTTTCACAAGCCATAGTTCAGAAAAACACCAATCCATGTACTGTACGGTCTTAAAATCTGGGTTTTAAAGAAATGTGCGTGTCACTTATTTCACTGTTCCTGTCCCCATTATGAACAGTTGGCTTTACTTTGTCTTGTCTCTGTAAAGAAGTTTATTTACCAGAACCCTTGCATGCCATCAGTATCAAGACTGGTAAAGAACCGAAATGTTCAGGTTCCTGCACAGCACAGTTCATGACAGAAAGTAAGGCTTTATCGCCACAGTGGGGTCATAAATAGAAAAATGTTACACTGAATTAACGACACTACTTTTCAGGCTAAAATAAATGGCTTGGCTTTCAGTGACATTGTTGAAAGTGTATATTTTTGTGCCATAATGTTCTTAAGGTGCTCAGATTATCTAGTATTGGTTTCATTATGCTTATAATGGCAAATGTGTGTTTTATGGAAGCAATTTTTACTATTTGCTATAACTGTACACAGTCGGTAAACTAAGATCTACAAGAAAAAAAAAGAGTCCTGTACGCACAGAACACTGCTGTTGGTCCTGTGTGAGTGAGCTCCTTCATCTCAGCAGAGGCCATAGCAGCAGTGTTGTGTGTGTGTGTACAGAGCTCACGTTTCTCTTCTTGTACATCTTGGGGTCCAGACTGGCCAATAGTAATAGATTACCAACAAAAAAGATACAACTCAGCACCTTGTGGACAAACGCATACTTTCATTGCCATTGAAAGTGGATTTACCCTTTAAAGCGGACTTATTAAATAGTTTCATCGTTGGATATTTAAATACAAATGAATGTACCATCACACCCAATCCAGTATTCCACTGTGTGCTTTTGTGTGATTTGCAAGGATCTAGTATGACATATCTCATCGTACACGTTCCCGCAGTCAGTCTGTTCTGGTTAGTTTACTAATTTTATAATAGTATATTCACATACTAAGCTAGAGGGGCCTTATTAAAAACTGTGTAGTGCCAATTTTATTTATTGCACCAATGTTTCAGCTCTACAGAAAAATTGAATAAATTATATTCTGTAAACAGAAGTTTATTTTTTCCAGCCAAAGCCAACATCTGTGCTTGGTGCTTTAAACAAGCCTTTATCGGCAACTGGCAAGCGGCCTTACCAGAGGAGCACAGGATCCGATATAGGAATCATTGCCAGCTTAAATTCTGAACCCGACTCTGTGCGGCAAAGGTACAGTATAACCTGCCAACACCACACACTATGTACAGTATACACCCAACCCCTTTCCTGAAATCATACTGAACAATGCTATATTCTAAGCATAGAGTACGTCCTGCTCCAATATAATACTTACACGTGGGTAATCCTCCGCCAGAGGGCGCTGTTCACTGCAGACATGCAAAAACAGGCTCCTCCCGGCCCTTCATATACCCAGGGACCTCCCACAAATCCCCAGATTTCTCTGCAATGCTGACTGCGAAGACATGAAGTATCAACTCTCTCGCAGGTGAGCGGGGCTATTACAGCCTGCGGCCCTGCGGGACTATTTCCACCCGTCCTCTTCGATAAAGATGTGCCTCCCAGCCTGGGCTGCGCTGGTCGGGTGAAGGTAGGCAGCACCTCGTGTGCTCACGGAGCTACGCTCCACCGCAATCCCCCACCATAGGGTAGGCGGTTTAGGCCGATGGTGAGCCTCCATTAGATGCCCCTCCCGCATTGTTGCCCGTGCCCCTCATAGCGATAAACCCTGGGTGCAGGTCCGCTTCTCTCTCGCTTCCTCCAGTAGCTTGGGGGAAAAGAAAGGGGGGGGGGGGGGTTTATGTGTGGCAGTCCCAGTGTAATGTTAACACGTTTATGGCTGTTGATCCTTTATTTGAACTTGGGTGTCAGTGCCGCACCCCTTGCTCCACATAAACCTTCTGGTTGCGCGCGTGTGTGTCCTTTCATTACATTAGTGTGCAGCCCGGGCTGCAGCATCATTCTCTAGTGTGAGAGCAATCTCCTTAATTTCATTATGTATGTGTGTCCTATCCACTACTGTCACTGACGTTGCGCTGGTTAGAGCTTCGCGCTCTTTGGGGGAGGCGGGGACTCGGCATGACGCGCCCCGCGTCACAGCCAGATCAGGCCCGCCCCTCGAGGTTCGCTTGGCGCCATTTTGACGGTCTTCGCGCGCGCGTGGTTGCTATCCGCCTCCTCCCTTGGTCATGTAAGTGCCCTCCCGGGCGGTTTTTGTTCCTATGATTTTTTATTCGGCTGCGCATGGCACTGACACCCCCCTCTTATCCCATTATGTCTTTCAGACGCCAGGATTTCGGTGGCTTCTCCCGGCCTGACATATATTACAGCGGGTCCACATAACAAATTCTCCCACATTCCTTGGGGCATCCAGCGTTGCCTATTGCGGGCATACTGCTCAGATAATCACCATATGGAGGCATCTCAGCCGGGAGGGAACATGACCGGCTGTGTACAGTGTGTGGTCAGCCCCATGCTGATGCTGACAGAGCACGGGTCTGTGGACCGTGTGCTGAACAGGCACTGACCCTGCAATCAGGTTTGCCAGTGGCTGCACATCCCTTCAATACACCTGTCTCCCCGGACCTAAATCTCACCCCTGATGAGTCTCACTCGAGCGGGGATGACCAGCAAGTCGTGCCGCGCAGGCTGCCTACGGCTGAGCAGGTGCTGTCTAGTTTGGCGGAGCGCTTGGGCCCTGGAAAGAAGTGGTCCCTGATGCCTCCTGGTTCACCGGTTCCTAATGATACTGATGAATCTGCTGCTATGCAGGACCTTGATCCTTCTGATGAAGGTGAGCTATTCTCCGATTCAGGCTCGTCGGATGAGATGCCCTGGAGCCGTGATGATTCTGGGCCCGGTTCTTGGGGCCTGTGTGACACAGATGAACTACTTATTAAGATCTTTGAGGTTTTGTCTATCTCCCCTCCTGGAGAGGCTCCCAAGCCTAAGAGTGTTTCCACACAGCGCCGCCGCACTTGGAATTCCTGGAACAGGAGCATTTCCATAATCTTATATCCCAAGAATGGGAATCACCTTGTAAACTTAAAGGGGTCCCAGGGGTCTGGGATGGGAAGTACCCTTTCCCTCCTGATGTGGTTAACTTTTGGTCAGCACCTCCTGTGGTGGATGCACCGATTATAGGGGTTACTAACCCCACCTTCATGACTGCTCCTTATTACCGTACCCTTCGGGATGCTGAGGACCGGCGCATTGACAGACTGGCTTCCCACGCCTTTTCGTGTGCAGGGACGGCTCTGCGCCCGGTCTGTGCCGACAGACCAGGACTCTCATTAGAAAACTACTTGATCACCGACCTGAGGACCTCCCCTGGGAGGTATTTAATGTGCTCTCAGATTGTGATGTGTTTGTGAGGTTTATCCTCTCGGCGCTGGATGACACCATTAAGATGTGTGCTAGAACCTCTGCCCTTGTGGTAGCTATTCACCGCCTGGTCTGGCTGCGACAGTGGGGTGCTGACGATACAAAAAAGGCTCTCACTGGCCTTCCCTATTTGGGGCCCGTTTGGACCTTTTTGGAAAAAAGGGTAAGGCACCCCTACGCAGAAGGCCGTCTCGGCCTCCTCGGGGAAGGGACACCCCTCCCCCTCCCTACGTTAGTGTCAAACACGAACCTTAGGTGTGCTTCCAACTTTTCTGAGTGGATTTCCACCACGGGGTGGGCAGGCAACGCCCTGGGCCCTCTGGCAGGGCTAAGTCCAAATCTGCTAAGATTTCCCAAGCATGAAGGGACACCCTCGCCCTTCTGGGTGAGGGGACTGCCACAGCACCTGGCTCCTATCTGGGAGCGTATCTTCTCCTTCTGGTGGTTCCAGGAGGTAGTTCCCCTGGACACAGGATAGAATTTGCTGGGCGGTCCCCCTCAGAGGTTGTCAGGGTGCTTCTAGCCCGTTTTCCCCTCAGGAGTTGGTGCAGGCTGTACTCGGCCTGCAGAGTCTGGGCTTACTTGCAGGTTGCCCTTAACAGAATGGGGCGATGGCCTCTGTTAACCGTTCTCTTTCCCTTAAAATGATGACAGTCTGGGCTACGCTGGCCTATGGTAGGCTTTGCAATTCTACACTCACAGGTAGTCCCTGTATGTTATCACTGTCTTGGGACACAGGCGCCCTGTGCAAGGGAGGCTTCTGGCCTCCTGTGGAGTTCTAGACCCTTTTAGTTCCCCCTCTGTCTTCTGGACACCAAGACCGTTACTAGTCAGTGTTGCAGGACCAACTCTGCGGATTGGGGCCTTGTTTTTGGCCTCTCTTCCACTCCCAGGCTACTCGCCATGGCGTGGATGGGGGTGATGTCTCGGTCATGCCTGTGGGGCGTCCGCACTAGGACCTACCGGGTCGTCTTTCCTTACTCCCCAATCTCTACGTCCGACCGAGTGGGTTAGTCGGCCGGCGGTGTCCTCTGGGAGTTATTTGGATGGGTGCTCAGTCACCTCAATCCCTCAGGGTCCTTTATTCGCTATCTCCATTCCTTGGATTCGGTTCAGGCTTGAGCCTTCTTCCTTGTCAATAAGTGGACTCCCGGTCACAGGGGCTCTGTCCCTCTTTGCTGACACCTTACTTTCACCAGGCAGGATTGCAGCAGGTGGGCCCGTTGGTGGCGTATCAGATTAATCCCTTATATACCGAGCCCTTGGGCTCTTTGGCACAGTAGGTTATTGATCCTACATGGGGTGCCAGCACCCCTGGAGCTAGGTCTGTGCCCCCTTGGTACGGTGGTTCCTCTTGAGCTGGTTATATTCAAGGACCCTGTCAGGGGGCACCCCCTTCTTTGCTTGCATCTTCCTGTGAATGGTTACCTTCGGTACCAAGTCTCGCAGGTTGGCGGGGGGGGGGAGGGATTCTTCCAAAACCCCCCGTTGTTTCTAGGTAGGGTCCCTTATAGGGTCCATCTTACCTACTGGCTTTGATAAAACAATGAGCCTTCAGTTGACTCTATACTGCTGGACTTCTCCTCTTTAGGACCTGTCTATTTGGGGATTCTTGGCCTGTTAGAAGACAATGGCCTGTTTTATTGTGGGTCTGGAGCTTGAAGCAGGATGATTCTCCTGGAAGGCTCCTGATCCTGATCTGGGTGGGGGTCTACGTCCCCTGCTCCTCTGTGGTATTCGCTCCAATGGATGTCTTTCAGTGGCAGGTTGTGCTATCCTGGTGTCCCTCTGAGAGCCAACTAGGGTGGCTCTATTGGGTCTCGCTAATATCACAGGGGCTCTGCCCTTGTTTTCACTGCCCCAGAATCTTCTGACTCTGGTCATGGGGGCTTAGTAAATTTATGTATAGACTTTCTATTTTATATGTCTTCCCTTCATTCACCCTGCTATGTGGGGTTCTGCGCACGTGAGATTGATGGCCCCTGGGTGGCCTAGTGAACTGTGGTTCACAGATGCTTCTGCTGAGGTCAGCGGACCTGTACGCTCTCTCAGGAGTGCGGTTCTGCCCTTGTCAGGCTCCTTCTTATGTCGTCCCAATCTACAGACTCTAGTCTGAGGGCTTGACAGCTGATTCATTCACCCCTTTGGAGACGGGATTATCTTCTGGGTGACTTGGTCTATGGGGGGCTAGGAGCAAGCTTCCTTGGCTTCTTCCTCCTCCGTCTATTGTTGGTTATGGTGTACCCATATTGATTGGCATGACTCTTGGTCTCTCCCCTGTTGGACGTTCTCGGTTCCCAGGGTTCTAGAGTTGTTACAGCATAGGTTGGGGTTGGCTCCCCATCTAGGTACTCTGAAGGCTCAGGTTCTGTCCTGTCTGCCTTCCTGTAGAAGTCTGGTTCAGTCTTCCTTGCGAGGAGTTCTCTTGGGGATTGCTCAGGGGCATCTCCCAAGTAGTTCTATGGTCCCTGTTGGGATCAATATTGTAAGCATATAGCACGTCCTGCTCCCAAATAGTCATAACATGTGGGTAGTCCTCCGGCGCCGTGCACTGCAGACATGTAGAAAACAAGCTCCTCCCGGCCCTACATATACCGCGGGACCTCCCACAAATCCCCAGATTTCTCTGCAGTGCTGGAACTTGCGAAGACATGAAGTATCACGCGCTCGCAGGCGAGCGGGCCTTACGGCCCAAGGCCCTGTGGGGCTATTTCCACCCGTCCTCGTTAGAAGAAATATGCCTCCCAGCCTAGGCTGCGCGGGTCGGGTGAAGATAGGTAGCACCTGGTGTGCTGAATGGAGCCATGCTCCACCGCAATCCCCCTCCATAGGGTAGGCGGTCAGGCCGTTGGTGAGCCTCTAAAGGATGCCCCTCCCGCACATTGCCTTGCCCCTCATAGACTCAGTCCATGGACACCGTCAGCTTCTCCCCTCGCTCCTTCCCGTAACTCGGGGGGGGGGGGGGGGGGGGGAGAAGGGGGGTGTGTGTGTGTGGCAGCCCTAGCGCCCATCAGCCTTTAGACCTTGTCTCTTTAATCAGGGGTCAGTGTCGCACATCACTGTACGGTGCGTGCTGTCTTTTCTCACTATCAGTCTGCCTCGGCAGATTCCTTACAGCGTGTCAGCATTAGATGTTACTTATTCTCCGATGCTGCGCTTGCTGTCGGTTAGAGCTTCGCGCTCTTTGGGGGAGGCGGAGACTTGGCATGACGCATCTTGCGTCACAGCCTGGCCTGGCCCTCCCCTCGAGGTTCGCTGGTGCCATTTTCTCTATCTTCGCGCGTGGTGTGGCTCGTCTCCTCCCTCGGTCATGTAAGTGCCCTCCGGCGCTCACGATGAGTCCCACTCCAGCGGGGATGACCTGCAAGAGGTGCCGCGAGCGTTGCCCACGGCGGAGCAGGTGCTTTCTGGATTGGCAGAGCGTATGGGCCCTGGTAAAAAGCGGTCCCTGACGCCTCCCGGCTCTCCGGTCCCTGACTATTCCGATGATTCTGCTGATATGCAGGACCCTGACCCTTCTGAGGAAGGTGAGCTATTCTCAGACTCGGGCTCCTCCCATGGGATGCCCACGGGCCGTGAGGAATCCGAGCCTGGCTCCTGGGGTCTGTGTGATACGGATGAAATCCTGATCAAGATTTTTGAGGTCTTGTCAATCTCTCCCCCTGGGGAGATCCCCAAGCCTAAAAAGCAGACTTTCCATACAGCGCCGCCGCACTTGGAGTTCCTAGAACAGGAACATTTCCAGAATATTATATCCCAGGAATGGGAATCGCCAGGTAAGCTTAAAGGGATTCCAGGGGTCTGGGAATGGAAGTACCCTTTTCCCCCTGATGTGGTTAATTTATGGTCAGCTCCCCTGGTGGTGGACGCGCCGGTTATAGGGGTCACAAACCCCCCCCTTTATGACTGCCCCCTTTTACCGTACCCTTCGGGATGCTGAGGACCGGCGCATTGACAGACTGGCCTCACACGCCTTCTCGTGTGCTGGGACGACCCTGCGCCCGGTTTGTGCCGCGGCCATCACTGCGGTGGCCGCCAGGACTCTGGTCAAAAAGATACTGGATCACTGCCCTGAGGACCTCCCTTGGGTGGTGTTTAGTGCGCTATCAGACTGCGAAGCCTTTGTGAAGTTTATTCTATCGGCACTGGATGACACCATTAAGATGTGTGCTAGGAGCTCAGCTCTTGCGGTAGCCATTCGCCGCCTGGTCTGGCTGCGACAGTGGGGCGCAGATGGAGTCTCACTTGCCTTCCATTCAGAGGACGGCGGTTATTCGGGGCCTGCCTGGACCTTTTTGGCAAAAATGCTATAGCACCCTTCCGCAGAAGGCCGCTCCGGCCTCCACGAGGCAGGGTCACCCCTCCACCTCCCTATGTTAGTGTTAAACTTGAATCTGAGGTGTGTTTCCAGTTGTTCGGTGTGGATTTCCAACATGGCGCGGGCAGACAGCGCCCTGGGCCTTCTGGCAGGACCAAGTCCAAATCTGCCAAAACCTTGCAAGCATGAAGGGGCGCCCTCGCCCGTTTGGGCGAGGGGGCGACTGCACAGCTGTCTCACATCCAGGAATATGCCTTCTCCTTCTGGTGGTTCCGGGATGTAACCCACCTGGGCTCAGGATGGGTTCTCGCTGACGGTCCCCCCTCAGCTTTCTGTCAGGGTGTTTCTAGCCCCTGCTCTCCCTTCTGAACCTGGCGCAGGCCGGACTGGGCCTGCAGTGTTGGGCGCACTTGTTAATTGCCTTAACGGTATGGGGCCATAGCCTCTATACATTTGTCCATCCTCCCCCCTCATCAGTATGAGGTAGTCTGGACCCCGTGGGCCTATGGCAGGCCTGGCAATTCTACCTTCACAAGTAATCCATATATGACAACTCTGTCTTAGGGCCCGGGGCCCCTGTGCGGGGGGGGGGGGGGGGGGGGTTCGGCCTCTTGCGAAGCTCTAGCCCTTCTCAGCTTCTCTGGGGTCTGCTGCACGCTAAAGACTATTCTAGTCAGTGTCACAGGATCAACCCTGCAGTTTGAGGCGCTGTTTGGGGCCTCTCTTGGGTGCCCAGGCTACTAGCCTGGCGTGCCTGGGGACACGCCTGAGGTGGGGCTTCTGCGTTGGGACCTACCAGGTCGTCTTCCTTACTCCCCAGCCTCTGCATCAGACGAAGTGGGTCGGTTACCGACAGTGTCCCCTGGAAGCTACTGGATGGTTGCTTAAACTCCTCATCCCCTCACGGCCACTTATCCACAATTCCCCGTTACTGGGAAATCGGTTCAGGCTTGCTGCCTTCTTCTCTGGCATTAGGGGACCCCTGGTTACGGGGGCTCTGCCCCCCTTTACTTGCGCCTTGTCTTCACCAAGCAGGATGGCAGCTGGTGGGCCTGTCGGTGGCACATCAAGATGATGTCATTTATATACCGAGCCCTCGGGCTCTTCGGCGCAGTAGGTTACTAAACCTTCATATGTCCCAGCACCCCGGTGCTTGGTCTGTGCTCATGCCTCCTTGGTAAGGTGGTTCATCTGGAACTTCCCATATGCAAGGGCCCCGTCAGGGGGGCACCTCCCTTTCTTACCAGCATCTCCTAGAGTATGGTCACGCTGGGTACCAAGTCTCGCAGGTTTGGAAAGGGAAAGGTAAATCTCCTCCACGACCCACTGGGTTCTAGGTTGGGCCCCTTAAAGGGTCCATCTTATCTGCTGGGCTTGCTGAAACGATGGCCCCCTTTGAATCTATATGGCGGGCCTCCCCCTCCTTCAGGACCGGTCGGTTCTTGGGGGATTCCTGGCCTGTTGAAAGGCGATGGCATGGTTTTAATGCTGGTCTAAAGATTGGGACAGGTTGCTACCCCTGGAGGGTCCCTGTTCCTGGACTGGGTGGGATTCTACCCCCCCCCTGCTTCTCAGCGGTATTCGCTTCTATGGATGCCCTTGGCGGCAGGTTTTACTATCCTGGGTTGCCCAGGGAGCCTAGCGGGGCTCTGTGGGGCCTCTGCCCCTGTCCCAGGATATTCGGACTCCAGTCAGGGGGCCTGAGTACTTAGGCATAGCCTTATTTCATATGCCCTCCTTTCATCAACCTACCTTGGGTTCTGCGCACGGCTGGCAGGACAGGGAGTTCCATGGGATCTATGGCCTGGCGGCCCTGGGAGCAATGGTTTGCAGATACCTCTGCTGAAGGCTGCTGAATTGTGATAGCTCTGTTGGGGTGCAGTTCGGCCCCTATCAGGTCTCTTCCTGTTTCCAATCAAAGGTCAGACCGTTCTTCTGGGGCCTCCTGGCTCCGTTAGATAGGTGATTGAGGCGATGGTTCTGGTTAATTATTCCCTGACGCTATGTATACACATATATACATGTACAGCCATATACGGCTACAGGTACCCCATGCCTGGGGGTGTTCCCTTTACGCTGGGCTTCTGGTCCAGGTGGTCTGTTGGACCTTTGGTTCAGCCCCTTAGTATAGCCATGGGCTGATTACTAATACTAAATAGGAGGGCCTACATCCCTCTACAGGTTTTGCACTTCTCCCCATGCCGGCCGCCTTGGCCTTTAGGGGGACTGCTGTTTTTGGAGTCTATGGGTGCCTCCTTAGGTATGCGCCTGATGTCTATTCCAGGGCCATTACGCCCTTGGTTCGTTCCTTCTGGATGTTCTCTGATCCTGGGGAAGCCTTGGCTTCCTGATAATTAAGGGTCTGTATCCCCGCCTTGGTCGGGTGCCCAGTTTTTGTTTCCTTTGGGGGAGTTACAAGAGTTGCTACAAGGCTTCCTTGCCTGTGAGCTTGTTGGGTCACTACTCTGACCTATGTTCATTCAGAGGAGCGTTTCTTCCCTGTTAATGTTTACTCTGTTCTCATGGGTGCTTGGGTATCACTGACCCTTCAGCACCAAGGTTCTTTCTCTGTTAGTTCAGTTACTTGACTTATGGCCTGTCTCTGTTCATACCTTCGGGTTCTGTTATGAGACTGACGTTGGAGCCTCTGCTCTTGTCATGCCTGTTGCAAGTTTTGCAGGTGGCAGCGCCTTTACTGTCCGCTGCGCCTTGCTTTTTATGGGGATCCCACCCTGCTTATGGACACTGCTATTGGATGTCCCACATGTTATGACTATTCGGAAGCAGGACGTGCTGTATGCTTAGAATAATACTCTGTGAAGTACTCACCTGTAGAGTTGATATAATACGCATACAGCACGTCCTGCTCCCGAATAGTCATAACGTGGGAATAGTACAGAATTAGTGAAATCAGGGTGGGGTGGAGCAGGACGTGCTGTATGCGTATAATATCAACTCTACAGGTGAGTACTTCAGAGTTGTATTTTTCATTCTGTTTGCCCTGCGGATTGTTCCCTTGGGACTTATCCTGGATGCTGTCTGAGCTGTTTTGTAGTTCAAGTCGCCCCTCCGGGGGCTGTTGCTTCAGTCAGACGTGTGCCTGAGAAGGTTCCGCCTTACGCCGGACCCTTTTGTCCAAGGTGGTGTTTTTTGATCATTATTTCAGTCCTTTTAGTCTGCCTATGGGCCTTATTCTTAGTAATGCTGAAGTAAGGGGTCTACATTCCCTCAACAGGTGTTGAACTTTTCCTGGTTGTTTCTTATCCCTTAGGGAGACTGATGCCCTTTGGGGTCTGCGGGTGCCTCCATATGTATGTGCCTGATCTTGTTTGCTTCCAGGGCCTATGCGCCCTTTGGACTGATCTTACTTGGATGGTTTGCCTTCCTGGTCCTGAGTAAAGGTTTCGGCTTCTTGCTGATCCTTGTTAGTGAAGGGGTCAGTGTCCCCGCCTGTCTGGCGGGAGACCAGTTGTCATTTCCCCGTTGGGGAGAGTTCTAAGTTTTACAGAGGCTTCTGTTGCCTTTGAGCTGGTTAGGCTGTTACACTGGCCTATTCCTTTAAGGGGGAAGCATCTCCCTCTCTCTTGTTCAGTTCTATTGGTGTTTGGGCACCTTTGGCCCTTCAGCACCAGGTTTTCTGTTGACTAAGTTGCTAGATCGCTGCTTGTTTCTGTTCATACCTTTTCAAAGGTTTCGTTATGGGATTGACGTTAGCCTTTGCTCATGTCGTACTTGGTGGCAAAGTTTTGCAGGTGACAGCGCCTTTACTGTCTGCTGTGCCTTTTTGTTGGGGATCCCACCCTACTTTATGGACACTGCTATTGGATGTCCCACGTGTAAGTATTATATTGGAGCAGGACATACTGTATGCTTAGAATAATACAATTCTGTGAAATACTCACCTGTAGAATTGGTATTATACGCATACAGTACGTCCTGCTCCACCCCACCCTGGTTTTACATTTTCTGGATCCCCTGTATGGTGATTGTTATCATTACTATTGTTACCAGTTTGGTGGTTGGTTTCTCCCGGCTTCTTTTCTCACTGCTTTTCAATGCTGGGGATTTGTGGGAGGTCCCTGGGTATATGAAGGGCCGGGAGGAGCCTGTTTTTGCATGTCTGCAGTGAACAGCGCCCTCTGGTGGAGGATTACCCACGTGTAAGTATTATATTGGAGCAGGACGTACTGTATGCGTATAATACCAATTCTACTGGTGAGTATTTCACAGAATTGTAGTATTCTCAGTGTGTCACACACCCCGCTTCCCCTTTAATTCTGACGATAGGGTTATCCTCCAGCAGGAGGCGACGTTGCAGAGAGAAGTCTTGAAAAACGAGCCCCTTCCTACATATACCTGGGACCTCCCACTTAACACCCAGTGTTTTCTCTCTGCAAGATGCGACAAGACAGAAGAAAGAAGTCGCCTGCTTGCAGGTAGCCGGGGTCAAACCCCGGCATCCCCCCATGGTCTATTTCTGCCCAGCTACTTGTTTTGTTCACTTAGTTGATATTGGAAGCCTCCCAGCCTAGGCTGCTGGCTGGGCAATGGTAGACGGCACCTCATGGTGCCTAGGAGCTTATCTCCTCCGCTCGTCCTCACGCGTGGGGTAACGCGGTTATCCGGCTGGTGATCCGGATTTGGGATGCCCCGTCCCGATCCCCCCCCTTTTTTTTTAGTCTGCCTTCCCACGCTTGGACCCTTCTCCCTGCGCGTGGGGGGGGGGGGGGGGCTTGGCGTGTGTGGGGTATCTCTAATGTGTATTCTGGCCAGGATGTGTGTGTGTTTTTCTGTAGGCAGCTAAACTGGTCGGCGCTGCGGTCTGGTGTTTTATGTCCCCGGGCTGCGGGGGCTCCGTGTGTGCATTCTGTGGGGCTGTGCTGCGCGGCCGGGCGGGGTGCCTGTTTCTGGCACCCGCCTCGCTCGTACGTACGGCCGCGGTGCTCGTCTCTAGGGGGCGGGGCCGCGTTCCTTCGCGGCCCGCGCCGTGCTGCCGTAAGCGGGGGGCCAGCCCTTTGTCTCCTCGCTCCGGTGTGGAGCGTCTGGAAGTAATCCCTCAGGTGTGTGCACGGGTCCGTCTGCGGTCTGGGGTCTGCTGGAGCCCACAGAGAGAGCACTCCACAACAGGCCAGCGAAAGAGCTCTGTCAGGCAAGTTTTCTTTTTTCCTTTATTTTCTGTGCTGCGCATGCATATTAAGTATTTTACCCTATGGTGATATGGCCAATTTGGATGTAATTCCTCTAGATTGGTTGCACTGATTTATTACTGTGCTGGTGCACTCTTGAGCCCATTGGGGGTATAGAGGGCTGCATATTGAATATATATATATACATATATATATATAAATATATATATATATATATATATATATATATTTTTTTTTTTTTTTTTTTTAGGTCATTGCCAGTATACCTTGGGTATTTAATGTTTAGTACTGTGTGTGTGTGTGTGTCTGTTTACGCTTGCTGCATACCTTTTGTACTTTCTGGAGGCTGATTGTGGTCTCTTTCTTACAGGTCCGGGGATTCCTGTGCTGCGGTGGGTCTCCCGGTCTGATATACCTGGCTAGTCTTATTTAATAAAAAAATAAATAAATCCTCCCTCTCCCGGGACTTTAATGATAAAAGGGACATCCCGGATTGCTTAATGCATAAATCCCTGGGTTATTGCGAGTGCCATAATTTCACCATATGGAGGCTTCCGACATTACCGGAAACGGCTCTTCGGGGCTATCCAGGCTGTGTGGGGGTTGTGGGGCTCCGCTCCCAGGCGATGTCATAATATGTATTCCATGTGCACAGCGGAATATTGCGCGCGCCAGTCCGGCACTCCGGCTTCTGGCTCCTCGCAACCTCTGTCATCTCCTACACCACCCCCCCCCCCACCTATTCCGGACCCCGTGTGACGTTGTCAAAGGTGGGGATTTGCAATCCGAGGTGTGTGCACGGTTGGCCAGCCTCGAGAAACTGTTCTCCACCGCGGTGGCTCAGAAGGCTACGGCTAAGCGGAAGCACCTTTCTCCGGCATCGCCTGTTCCGGAGGATGAGGTGTTGGATTGGTCCGATTGTCCCCCGGCTGAGGAGGGGGAGCTCCTAGAGGAGTCGGACGAGCCTGCAGACCAGCAATTGTTTGGTACCGCTGGCGATCAGGCTGCGGGGGTGTTCCTTGACACTCCTTCCATTTTGGCTCAAATGTTTGAGATCTTGGCTTTGGATCCGCCTGAGGCTCCCCCCCCCCCCCACCCCCCCACCAAAGGGTGAGTTGTTTGATGTGCCCAAGCCGCGTTTGGTGTTTCCCAGACAACAACACTTTGTGAGGGTTGTCCTTAAGGAATGGGAACAACCTACGCGCCTTGTTGGAGTTCCTCCTAGTTGGGATAAGCGTTATCCCTTTCTGGAGGATTTGGTGAAGCTTTGATCGGTTCCCCCTGACGTCGATGCCCCCGTGTTGGGGCTGTCTAACACGGCTGTGTTGCACTCCCCTGACACTACTACCATTAAGGATGGTGAGGATCGTCGGATTGATCAATTGGCCATGGTTTTATCAGTGCTGGATCGGCACTGTGACCGGTTTGTGCTTTGGCGCTTCTTTTGATGGCTGTTAGGTCCATTGTTAGAGATTTGTACGCAGATCTTGATCCCACTTGTGATTAGTTCCTTTCTCTCAAGCAGTGTGAGTCGTTTATTTCATTTGTCATGACCGCCCAGGATGATGCACTTGCGATGTGTAGCAGGACCATGGCCCTGTTGGTTGCTATTGGTCAGTCGGCGTGTCTACGTCAGTGGACGGCGGACTTTGGCTCTAAGAAGTCGCTTACAGCTCTTCCTTTTGTGGGTTTGCGCCTGTTTGGCGATAAGTTGGATTCGGTTACCAAGGGTGGTAAGTTGCTTCAACACAAGAGGCCGCGTCGTTCCTTTCGGGGAGCGGCTTCTTTTAATCCCTCCTTTCGGGGAGCCAGAGCGGGCAGAGGGGCCTCCTTTCCCACTACCAGGGGTGCAGGTTGGTCCCAGGGGAGGGGCCGTGGCCGTTCCGGTCAGTCCTGGGGCCCCAAGCCTGCTGGCAAGCCCGCTCAGCAATGAGGGGGTGCCCTCACCTGTGCGGGTGGGGGGACGATTGCGACACTTCTCCCAGGTTTGGGACCGGGAGGTTCCGGACAGATGGATCCGGGAGGTGGTGTCGTCTGGTTACAAGCTGGAGTTCGAGTCTCGCCCTCCTTCACGGTTTTTCCGGTCTCGGGTTCCCACCGATCCTTTGGCCGCACAGGGGCTCCTGCGTCGGTGAAGAATCTTCTGGAAATGGCGGTTATCCGGCCGGTGCCGCACTTGGAAGTGGGCCTCGGGTATTACTCCAATCTTTTCACAGTCCCCAAGAAAGACTGGTCGGTTCACCCCGTTCTAGATCTGAAGTTCCTCAACAGGTTCATCCGTACACGGAAGTTTCGCATGGCAGGGGGACTTCATGACGTCCATAGACATCAAGGATGCTTACCTTCATGTTCCCATCTGCCAGGCTCATCAACGTTTTCTTCGGTTCGTGATGAAGGATCGGCATTTTCAATTCGTGGCACTTCCGTTTGGCCTTACCTCGGCTCCAAGTGTTCACCAAGGTGCTGGCAGGGGTGATGGCCATTCTCAGAACTCAAGGCATTTGCATCGTACCTTATCTGGACGATCTTCTCATCATGGCTCCTTCTCTCAATCAATCGGAGATGGACACCAGGACGGTGGTCTCCACGCTGGAAAGCTTCGGTTGGGTGATCAACTATCCCAAGTCCTCCCTCGCCCCGGCCAGGGTGGTGTCCTTTCTGGGAATGCGGTTGGATTCTTGTCAGCACAGGGTGTTTCTGCCCCAGTCCAAGATTTTTCTGATTCAGGAATTGGCTTGGTTCCTTCTTTCCAATCCTCGACCGTCCATCCGTCTGGGGATGAGACTGGTAGGGTTGATAGTTGCTTCTTTCGAGGCAGTTCCTTTTGCTCAATTTCACACAAGGACGCTTCAGCTTCATCTGTTGGCGTCTTGGGACCGGCGACCACGGTCGTTGGGTCGGCCCTCCCGGGTCCGGCAGTCCCTTCGATGGTGGTTGGTCTCGACCAATCTCTTGAGGGGCAGGTCTTTTCTCACTCCTCTTTGGGAAATCGTCACCACGGACGCCAGTCTTTCGGGATGAGGGGGATTCTGGAAGGACCTTCAGGTTCGGGGGCAGTGGGGGCCTCGAGAGGCCCACTTGCCCATCAATGTTCTGGAACTGAGAGCCATCCGTCTGGTTCTTTTTCATTTGACTCAGCATGTTCTGGGCCTTCCGGTTCAGGTTCCCTTGGACAATCGGACAGCGGTTGCTTACATCAATCATCAGGGAGGGACTCGCAGTCTGGGTGCCCTCAGAGAGGTGTCTCTGATCCTGACCTGGGCGGAGGCCCATGTTCCTTGTCTCTCGGCAGTTTACATTCCGGGTGTGGAAAACAGGGAAGCGGATCTGTTGAGCAGGTGCTCTTCCCGTCTGGGGGAATGGTCTCTCCATCCTCAAGTTTTTCGGTCTCTGTGTCTCCGGTGGGGGACACCGGAGGTGGACCTTTTTGCCTCTCGTCACAATTGCAGGCTTCCGACCTTCGTGTCGCTTTCTCAGGATCCTCTGGCTCTGGCGGTGGACGCCATGTCTCTGAGCGGGGGGGAACTGGGGTTTCTGTAACTTTTTCCTCCGATACCCATGCTAGGCAAGGTGGTGCGGAAGCTGGCTCTGGAAAGGGTGTCCGCCAAGGTGGCCAAGGCGAGTATGGTTCGCAGACATCGTTCGGCTGGCGGTGGATCAGGTCATTCTGCCTCTTCGGCCCGATCTGCTCACTCAAGTTCGGCTGTGTTACCCCAATTTACCAACGCTGGGTTTGACGGCTTGGCTGCTGAAACCTTCATCTTGAAGGAGGAGGGTCTTTCTGACTCGGTTGTCAAGACTCTGATCTGTGCCCGGAAGAGGTCTTCTTCTACCATCTACTATAGGACTTGGAGAGCCTATATCGCTTGGTGTGAGGTTAGATCTTTGCCTTGTAGGGTCTTTTCGGTTTCCAGGATTTTGGATTTTCTGCAATCAGGGCTGGACTCTGGTCTCCAGCTGAGTACTTTGAAAGGGCAGGTTTCTACCTTGTCTATCTTTTTTCAGAAGCCTTTTGCGCTTCATCCTTTAGTCAAAACCTTTTTCCAGGGGGTTACGCATGTGCGGCGTCCCAGGAAGCCATTGCTCCCGGGTTGGGACTTGAATTTGGTTCTTTCTGCTCTTCAGGCTCCTCCCTTTGAGCCCTTGCAGGATATTGCTCTTTCTACCTTGACTCAGAAGATTGCCTTCTTGGTGGCTATCACTTCGGTTCGGCGTGTCTCGGAGTTGGTGGCCTTGTCGATTCAGGCGCCCTACTTTGAGAGGCATCAGGACAAGGTGGTTTTTCGTTTTTCAAACCGGACCTTCTTTCTAAGGTTGTTTCTGCTTTTCATTTAAATCAGGATATTGTTCTTCCCTCCTTGTGTCCTAAGCCTAAGAATGACAAGGAGAGGGTTTTGCATTGTTTGGATGTGGTTCGCTGTGTTAAGTACTATTTGCTTACTACTTCTTTTCGTAAGACTGATGCCTTTTTTGTTGTGCCCTGTGGGCCTAAGAAGGGGTTGGCTCCGGCTAAGTCTTCCATTAGCAAATGGATTCGTCAAGCGGTTGTTGGGGCCTATTCGGCCAAGGGGAAGGTTCCCCCTTTTCGTATCACTGCTCATTCTACTCGTGCTGTTGGAGCGTCTTGGGCTTTTCAGCACCAAGCTTCTGTTGAACAAGTTTGTAAGGCTGCTACCTGGTCTTCCGTTCATACTTTTTGTAAGTTTTACAAGGTTGATGTGCGGGCCTCAGCGGATGCTGTGTTTGGCCGCAAGGTTCTGCAGACTGCATTCGTTTGAGTTATGCTTCATTTTGCGGTCGAATACCCACCCCTTGTGGACACTGCTTTTGGATGTCCCTATCGTCAGAATTAAAGGGGAAGCAGGGTGTGTGACACACTGAGAATAATACCATTTTGTGAGTACTCGCCGCCCTTTTTTGGTATCCTGGATCCTCTATATGGTGAAGCTTTCCTTTATTTTATTTTGAGGTTACCGTTGGATTTCCTGGTACCTTGTCTTACTGCTGTTTGAATTCACTGGGTGTTAAGTGGGAGGTCCCAGGTATATATAGGCCGGAAGGGGCTCATTTTTCAAGACTTCTCTCTGCAACGTCGCCTCCTGCTGGAGGATAACCCTATCGTCAGAATTAAAGGGGAAGCGGGGTGTGTGACACACTGACAATATCTATTTTACAGGTGAGTACTGACAAAATGGTATTTTTCTGCTGACACCTTTAACATTAGGTAACAGTCTCCCGACCCCCCACACACACACACACACACACACACACACACACACACACACACACACACTGGCGTGTTTAAAGGAGCTGAAGACCCCCCTTTAGGATGTCCCAGGGGAAGGTCTAGTGGCTGGACGTTTTTGAGCCACTTTAAGCCTAATTATAGCTAGAAGCCTTTGCTATTCGGCTAAATTTTATCGATCTGGCATTAAAGTAAACTATACTCCTTTTTGTCCTTTGCAGCTCCTTTGTCTTCATACTTACCGATGGGGAGAATGAGCGGTTCAGTCATCCAGCACCAGGCAGACGTGGCAGCATCCATCAAATCCGCTTAATGCCTGTTCGATTTGTTTCAGTGGAGGGGGTTTGCCAAGATGGGTTCAGTGCACACCCCCTTTGTTGAAATGAATGGAGTAGATGTGCAGGGCATACACAAGGCCCCATGCAAGGCTGCCTGTGCTGGAAGAATGTATCGCTTGTTGCCCTCGGGAGGTATGCAGATATCTTATCTGGATGTTGGGGCTAATAGGAGAGGAATTATTCCTAGTATGTCACACACCCTGCTTCCAAATATTCATGACACTTGGGAAAACGGCCTGTAGAGGGCAATCTTGCAGAGATGACATGAAAAAAAGGAGCCCCTCCTGGTCCATAAGTACCTGGGACCTCCCACTCATTCCCCAGTCTTTCCCCTCTGCAGTCGGCGAAGCATTCAGAAGATGACTCTCCTTTCTGCAGGTAGCCGGGATTACTCCCGGCCTTTTCTATTTCTGCCTGAACCTCATTTATATTTTGTAATGGTGACTATATGCCTCCCAGCCTTGGCTGAAAGGCTCGGGCAAGGGTAGATACACCCTTGGGTGTACTTGGGGCTTGCTCCTCCGTGAGACCTCAAATAAGGGGTAGGCGGTATCCGGGTTGGTGTTCCCCGACATGGGTTGCCCCGTCTCTTTAATTCCCCTTGTGCCTTATGGGTGCTCTTCCTGTACACCTCTCCTTTGTTCTCCTGGGCCCTGCAGGGGTGAAAAGGAGGGGGGCTGCATTTGGAAATAGAATGTTTTGTGACTTAAGTTTCTTTGCACCATGCACGCATATATTAAAAAAAAAAAAAAAAAATTCCTTTGGAACATTCATGGTTAGCTATACAGTGCTTTGTATTGCATACCTTTTTGGTGAAGGGTTCTGCATGCAGAGGGTTTTTTTTTTGTATTTCCCTCCCTTTTTTTTTTTTTGAACAGCGTGCTGGATCCGGAGGTGGGCGGGGCTTGGCGCGCAGCGTCACCTTCCGGCCCCGCTCTATTATGCCTCTATGGCTCAGAGCCCGTTGCCGTGCTCTGTCGGGCCCGCCCCCCGTGTTTCCCTTAGCTCGGCTTGCGTGTGAGGTGGGCGGAGCTAGTCAGCGTCTCTTCTTTTCGGGCCATTTCCGTTTTTTTCCCCGCTATTCTTTCTCTCGCTGTGCGCGCTGAGTCCTGTCGCCTGGTCTCGTGAGTACCCTTTGGCCTCGCTAAAGGGATATTTATTTATTGCTGTTATGCTCGTTTATGTAGTGGTGCTTATGGTGACTGTGTATTTCCTTATTTCAGGTGGAAACTTCACAGAAGGGGTTTCTCCTGGTCCTTAGCCCTTATTTGTAGGGGGTTATTATATTAAATTTGGGTTGTTTTCCTCCTTTCCCGTGGTCCAGAAGGATTCCTCCAGGCCACCTTCACAACCAATCAAGGTATTGGAGTGGAAGAGGAGTCTGTTGGAAACCTCCAGGTCTCGGGAGGAAGAAAGGGGGGGCCCTCTAAGTCACTCCCTGGGAAAGTTAGGTTAAGCGTAGCACACAAACAATTATTGCAAAGGCTCAGTATATGCCAGTAGTAAAACCTTAGTTTAATGCTCATTCCATTTGTGTGATACAAAAAAACAGTATTATATTCATACTTGTTTCTGCAGGTTCATTTGTTTAGAAAACAAAGTCCTTAAATGTATTAGGGGCTTGTATTTGCCCTCAGCCTGTAGCAAGGCTTATTGTGGTCTGTTGATGTGGACCTCTTTCACAGACGCGTTTCGCTCTTTTGCTTCTTCAGTGTGAGGGTCCTTGTGTTCTAGTTATGATGCATCAGTACATGGTTAGTTTGTATTAAACAGTCATGTATATTTGTTGTATATAGCAACATGGAGATAAATGCATTGGTCAATATATAAAAAAGCACTTACAATTCCTTATCTTTGTTTCTACATGGATGCTGAAGTTTTTTGCAGCTAAAAACGGCTGTTGTCGTGGCTTTAGAGCTTTGGTTGCAGCGGTTCCTCCCAGCTTTTTTGTATATGCGGACTCCCAAGGTGTTGCCTTTGAAATAGGTATAAGATAGGGAGTACAGATGTCATTTTCTGTGCAATGGTATTTTTGGTCTATATTGGAGAAGGGGTGGGGTGTGTATATTATTATATTTTTAATACTTAATCAAATCCTCCCACCTGGGACTTTCAAGGGGCATCCCGGGTAGCTGATTGCGTAAATCCCATATAAACTTTGCGACTATAAATAATAAAGTATTTAAACAAACACCATATGGAGGCATCTCAGGATACTGGGCTTACAGTTCCCTCGAGACAGACTCGGCAGTGTTTAGAATGTGGGGCATCCCTTGTAGGGGATAACGCGTTTCTTATCATACCTTGTGCTCAATTGACTATAATGCAGCAGACAGGGGCCCAGGCTTCAGGGTCTGCGGCTCCTGCCTCTTCTTCTATCCCACCGTGTCTTGTCTGTACCCCCAGTGGTGATGTCATGGGTGGAGAGTCGCTTTCTGATGTATGTGCCAGATTGGCTCACATTGAAAAATTTATTTCTACCTCTGCGGCCAGGAAGGCCCCAGCTAAAAGGAAACATTTGGCTCCAGCCGTTCTGGCTAGGGAGTTTGACAATTGCGATTTGCTTGATTGGTCTGACTATTCTCTGTTCGAGGAAGGAGAATTATTTGAGGAGTCTGATATTTCTGATGATCAGCAGTTTTTGGGTAGTGATGTTGAGCAGGGTGAGGGGGATGTTTTGGACACCCCAAAAGCTATTGCTCAATTGAAGTTTTGGCAATTACTCCTCCAGAAGCAGTCCTTCCTCAAAAAGGGGAATTATTTGGAGCCTCCAAGCCTCGTTTAGAATTTCCTATTCAGAAACATTTTGAGGATATTATTCTTAAGGAATGGGAGAAGCCTGCGCGGCTTCCTGGCATTCCCTCGAGCTGGGATAAAAAATATCCCTTTCCAGCGGACACAGTTAAGCGTTGGTCATCCCCTCCAGAGGCCCCTGTGCTTAGTTTGTCCAATTCTTCTGTATTGCATTCTCCTGAATCCACTACTCTTAATGATGGAGAAGACAAGCGTATTGATCAAATAGCGTGCCACGCTTCGGCACCTTGCGGCTATTAGGTCTGTAATTAGAGACCTATTGAATACCTCAGGGCTTGATCCAGCCTCTGAGTTTGCCGCCCTCAAGCGATGCGAGTTGTTTTTTTGTACTTCCTGCTTTGGACGATACTTTGGTCATGTGCAGCAGAACTTCTGCCTTGTTAATTGCCATTCGGCGGTCGGTATGGTTACGCCAGTGGGCGGCTGATATTGTGGCCAAGAAATCACAGCGGTCCCTTTCTTGGGATTGCGCCTCTTTGGAGAAAAATTGGATTCTGTCACTAAAGGAGGGAAATTGCCTCAGCGTAAGAGACAACGTCGTTCTATTCGTGGGATGGCCACCTTTAACCCATCCTTTCGTGGGTCCAGATCTGGTAGAGGATCGGCCTGTTCAGTCCCTAGAGGGAATGCATGGAATAGAGGAAAAGGACGTGGCCGTCCAAGTCAGAGTTGGGGTTCTAAACCAAAGTCTACTTCAAAGCCTGCCCAGCAATGAGGAGGCGCCCTCACCCTTACGGGTGGAGGGACAGCTGCGTTTCTTCTTCCAGGTCTGGGCTGAGGGGGGTTCTGGAGGGAACATCAGTTCCAGGGATTGTGGGGGCCTCAGGAGGCTCATTCTCCAATCAATATATTGGAGCTACGAGCCATTCGTTTGATTCTTCTTTGATTGACTCGTCTTTTGCAGGGGCTGTAAACAGCCCCTGCGGTACAGATTCGGTTAGACAACCGGACAGCGGTCGCATACATCAATCACCAGGGAGGGACTCGCAGTTGGGGTGCTCTACGGGAAGTCTTTCTGATCCTTCATTGGGCAGAGGTAAATGTTCCCTGCATCTCGGCTGTTTACATTCCGGGGATAGAGAACATGGAGGCAGACTCCCTGAGCAGGGGATGCGCTCGCCAGGGAGAATGGTCTCTCAATCCCAAAGTCTTTCAGTTCCTTTGTCGCAAGTGGGGGACTCCGCGGATGGACCTGTTTGCTTCTCGTCACAACCCCAAGCTTCCAGCTTTTGTGTCTCTATCCCAGGATCCTCTGGCAGTGTCAGCGGATGCCATGTCTCTGGCCTGGAAGGATCTGGGGTTCCTGTATCTGTTTCCCCCATTCTCCATGATAAGCAAGGTGGTGCGCAAGCTAGTTCTGGAAGGGGCTCCAGCAATTCTGGTGGCTCCAAGATGGCCAAGACGTCTGTGGTATGCAGTGGATCAGTTCCATCTGCCTCCTCTTCCAGATCTCATCACCCAGGGGCAACTTCGTTACCCCAATTTACCAACGCTGGCTTTGACGCCGTGGCTGCTGAAGTCTCCATCTTAAAAGAGGAAGGTCTTTCTGATGCGGTCATTCAGACTCTTGTTAGAGCTAGGAAGAAGTCTTCCTCTGTCATCTATTACAGGACTTGGAGGTCCTATATTGATTGGTGTGAGATTAGGGCCTTACCCTGCAGGGTATTTTCGATTCCTAGGATATTCTAAGTATGTCTCACACCCTGCTTTGGAAGTAGTCATTACACTTGGGTTATGTCCAGTAGAGGGCGAACTTCTGCAGAGATGACTAGAAAAAAGAAGCCCCTCCCGGCCCATAAATACCTGGGACCTCCCACACATTCCCCAGATAAGTCTCTGCAGACGGCAAAGCATGTCCAGAAGATGGCTGTCTATCTTTCCTTTGCAGGTAAGCCGGGTTTACACCCGGCCACTTGTCCCTATTTCTGCCTGGACTTTTATTCTTAGTCCCTATGCCTCCCAGCCTTGGCTGTGAGTCCGGGTAAGGGTAGGTTATACCTTAGAGGTGTACTGTATAGGAACTATGCTCCTCCGTGAGACCCTATACAAAGGGTAGGCGGCCGCCAGGTTTGTGATCCTGGTATGGGATGCCCTGTCCGTTTATTGTCCCTGCACTTCCTTAGGTAGTTTTGCCCCCCCCCCCCCCCCCCCCCGTCACTCCCCGTCTTGGATTATAGGGGGGTGGACCTGTATCTCCATTTTGCAGACCGTGGTTGTTTTGCTAAACGAAGACTCTCCTGCTGTATTGGAGCCAGTGTGTGTGTGTGTGTGTGTGTATATGATTGTGCGCAGTTAGTTTCAGCCAGGTCCGCACAGCTGTTGCGCTCTCGGCGGCGGGCTGGCTCCCTAATGAACGGGCCGGCTCCACAGCATGGCTGGGAGCGCGGCCATTCTTTCTCCTCAGTCAGGAGAGGGGGAGGGGGCGGGGCCGGGCGCGCTGGTTGCGGCCCGCCCCCCTCTCCTGGCGCCCTTTGCGGTCCTCAGCCAATGGCTGGGTACCGCTGTCTCTAGCCATGGTTGGGAGGGGGGTGGCACACCCTCGTCGCACGGTCCGCGCTGGGCCACCCTCGTCGCACGGTCCGCGCTGGGCCACCCTCGTCGCACGGTCCGCGCTGGGCCACCCTCGTCGCACGGTCCGCGCTGGGCCACCCTCGTCGCACGGTCCGCGCTGGGCCACCCTCGTCGCACGGTCCGCGCTGGGCCACCCTCGTCGCACGGTCCGCGCTGGGCCACCCTCGTCGCACGGTCCGCGCTGGGCCACCCTCGTCGCACGGTCCGCGCTGGGCCACCCTCGTCGCACGGTCCGCGCTGGGCCACCCTCGTCGCACGGTCCGCGCTGGGCCACCCTCGTCGCACGGTCCGCGCTGGGCCACCCTCGTCGCACGGTCCGCGCTGGGCCACCCTCGTCGCACGGTCCGCGCTGGGCCACCCTCGTCGCACGGTCCGCGCTGGGCCACCCTCGTCGCACGGTCCGCGCTGGGCCACCCTCGTCGCACGGTCCGCGCTGGGCCACCCTCGTCGCACGGTCCGCGCTGGGCCACCCTCGTCGCACGGTCCGCGCTGGGCCACCCTCGTCGCACGGTCCTCCCGGCCTTCGTGTCCCTGTCTCAGGACCCTCTGGCCTTGGCCACGGATGCCCTGTCCATGTCATGGAAGGAGTTAAGGCTCCTCTATGTGTTTCCACCATTCCCCCCTGCTGAGCAGGGTTCTGCGCAAGATTGCTCTGGAAGGGGTGCCTGTGATTCTAGTGGCCCCCCGGTGGCCAAGAAGAGTGTGGTTCGCAGACGTGGTTCAAATGGCAGTAGACCAGTACGATCTGCCAGGGGTGCCAGACCTGCTAACTCAGGGCTCCCTACACCATCCCAATTTACAAACGCTGGCTTTGACGGCCTGGCTCCTGAGACCTCCATCTTGATGGAGAAGGGTTTATCTGCCTCTGTGGTGGGCACTATGGTGCAGGCTAGGAAGAAGACTTCTGCTGCTATCTTTTATAGAGTATGGCGTACCTACATTGACTGGTGTGAGTCTAGGTCTCTTCCCTGTAGGGAGTTCTCTGTCCCCAGGGTTCTGGAGTTCTTACAGCATGGTTTGGAGTTAGGTCTAAAACTCAGTACTCTGAAGGGTCAGGTCTCTGCCCTGTCCGTCTTCTTTCAGAAGACCTTTGCTCATCATCGTTTGGTTAAGACCTCCTTTTAGGGGGTCACTCATGCGCGTCCCCCTCGTAAACCTGTGGTTCCCGTTTGGGATTTAAACTTGGTTTTATCTGCCTTGCAGGGTGCTGGGATAGGAAGTATCCCTTCCTGGTGGTCACGGTGAAGCGCTGGTCGTCGCCCCCTGAAGTACGCTCGATTCTGGGGTTGTCCAACACATTGGTTGTGCATTCACCAGACTCCACCACGCGTAGGATGGTGAGGACTGTCATCTTGATCAAATGGCGTCACACGCCTTTGCCGGTGTGGTCTCGGCCTTGCGCCCCGTTTGTTGTTCAGCTCTCACGGCCGTAGCTACCAGATCTGTAATTAGGGGCCTGTTGAATGGTTCCCATCTTGACCCTGCTAGTGATGCAGCACTTACGAGGTGTGATTTGTTTATGACCTTTGTCTTATCGGCTTGGTCGATACAATATGCATGTGTAGTAGAATCTCGGCCTCGCTTTTGGCTGTACGCAATGGGCGGCTGAGATGGCAGCTAGGAAGGCGCTCGCAGGGCTACCCTTCTTGGGTATGCGGCTGTTTGGAGATTAATTGGTCTCGGTGGCTAAAGGAGGAAAGCTGCCACAACGCAAAAAGCAACGCCGCTCCTTTCGGGGTGCAAGCTCCCTCCTTTTGTGGCTCTCGAGCAAGCAGGGGAGTTGCTTACAGCGTTCAGAGGTGACTCCTGGGGTAGGGGCAGAGGACGTGCCCGCCCCGGAACTACCTGGGGTGCCAAACCCAGGGCTGTTGCCAAGCCCTCTCAGCATTGAGGGGGCGCCCTCATCCTCGCGGGTGGGGGACGGCTACGGCACTTCGCCCAGGTCTGGTCCTGGGAGGTCACAGACAATTGGATCCTGGAAGTGGTCTCTTCCGGGTGCAAGCTGGAGTTTGAGTTTCGGCCTCCTCTCAGATTCCTCAGGTCTCCGGTTCCTTCGAACCCCTGGGCTGTGCAGGGGCTGCTGTTGGCAGTACAAAATCTTTTGGAGTTGGAGGTAATTTGCCCGGTGCCCTTCTCAGAGAGACGCCGGGGCTATTATTCAGCCTTTTTACAGTGCCCAAAATGGATGGCTCCGTAAGACCCATTATGGTTTTAAAGATTATCAACAGGTTCATCAGGACCAAGAAATCTCGCATGGAGTCTCTGTGCTCGGCCATCAATTTCCTTCGTCCAGGGGATTTTATGACGTTCATGGACGCTTACCCTCATGTGCCGATCTTCCCAGGTCGTCAGCGGGTTGTCAGGTTTGTGGTGGGAGATCAGCACTGCTAGTTTGTGGCTGTTCCTTCAGACTGACCTCGGCACCACGGGTGTTCACCAAGGTGTTGGTGGGTGTAATGGCCCTTTTCAGAGCCCAGGGCATTCGCATTGCGCCGTATCTGGCTGACATTCTCATCACGGTATCCTCTCTCAGCCAGGCGGAACTGGACACCAGAACGGTGGTGACGTCGCTGGAGAGGTTCGGTTGGGTGATCATCTACCCTAAGTCTTCTATTCTAAGTATGTCTCACACCCTGCTTCGGAAGTAGTCATTACACTTGGGTTATGTCCAGTAGAGGGCGAACTTCTGCAGAGATGACTAGAAAAAAGAAGCCCCTCCCGGCCCATAAATACCTGGGACCTCCCAAACACCTCCCAGTAATCGTCTCTGCAGACTGCGAGCAAGTCAGAAGATGATGCCTCCTCCTTGCACAGGGGGATTTCAGGTAGACGGGATGACTCACGGCCCTCTTTTTTTTTTTTTTTTTTTTTTTTTTTTTTTTATCTATTACCGCCCGGATCCCTTTTGATTTACCCTGCCTCCCAGCCTAGGCTGCTGGTCCGGGCGAGGGTTGAATGGCACCCTAGGTGCTTAGGAGCTAATGCTCCACCGTGAGACCCTATACTAGAGGGTAGGCGGTTACCCGGGTTGGTGACCCCGGTTTGGGATGCCCTGTCCGTTCCCCCGCTTTCTACTGCTGTAGTTGGGGATCCCTCCCTCCCTTTACTTGTCCCTTTATTTCTTGGGAGGGGGAGGGGGCTGTGACCATCCCTTGTCCAGTTGTCATGGAGCATCGGGAAGTAATCCTTCCTTCATTGGATAGGAGTGTGTGTGTGTGTGTTTTAACTGTGCTTGTTACTTTACTTTTGGTCAGGTTCCTGCCATGCGGCGGGCGTAGTGTGCACCGGCCGCACTGTCATGGCGGCTGGTGAGGAGGCTGAATGGAGCTTCTCCTCTCCTTGCTGTGAGGAGAGGGGGCCGGGCGCTCAGTGCGGCCCGCCCCACTCTCTCTCTCGTGCGCCCTCTGCGGCGCCCGGTTTATTTTGCTATGGAGGGGGCGGGGCCGGGCGCTCTGTGCGCTGGCGGCAGCCCGCCTCTCTCTCTACCCCCCCGCCCCCCTCCTCCCACTAACGGACTTAAGGGCCATCCCGGGTTGCTTCTAGCGTAATTCCCACTGGTCATTGCGACTACCGTACAAATCACCATTGGAGGCTCCCCTGGATCCGGGCTCTGGCTCCCTTCGGGGCAGTCCCGGCAGTGTGTGGGTTGGGGGGTATCCCTTGTTGGGAATACTGTGCTGGTGCATAGTATGTGTTCAGCAGGCCATAACACGGCATTCGGGGGCCCGGACATCTGGGTCAGTGCCGCCGGCCTCATCACCTACTACACCTTAAATTATCCGTACCCCATGTGACTGTGTCATTAGAGGGGAGTCGCAATCTGATGTATGTGCTGGATTGGCCAACATCGATAAATTGTTTTCTAGCTCTGTGGCCAGGGTGGCCCCGGTGCCGGTTCTTGATGTTTGATTCCCTTGACTGGTCTGTTTCTTTTCTGCTTGCGGAAGGACCGGTTTCCGGAATCTAACGGCTCTGAGGATCAGCAGTTTGGGATGCTGATGCCGGGCTTGGGGATGCTGGCTATTCCTCCTCCGGCGGAGTCCCCTCCGCAGAAGGGAAAGAATTTTTCACTTGAGACCTCTAAGCCTCGTAAGGAGTGCCCAACTCAGTTTCTTTTCTAATATGTGATTATTAAGGATCGGGAGGGATCTAGCTGGCTTCTCGGTTTTCCTCAGGAACGGGATAGGAGGTATCCCTGTCCGGTGATCGCGGTGAAGCGCTGGTCGTCTCCTCCCGAGGTCGATGCGTCCGATACTGGGATTGTCCAACGCATCTGTGGGGCAATCTCTAGACGCCTCCACGATTAAGGATCGTGAGGACCGTCGTTTTGATCAGATGGCTTGACATGCCCTTGCTGGCATGGGTTTTGCCTTGCGGCCTGTTTGTATTTCTGTACTCACGGTTGTGGTTATCAGGTCTGTGGTTTGGGGCCTGTTGGGGGGTCCCCGCTGGACCCAGCCAGTGCTGATTTGGCAACGCTTATGCAGTGTGTATAGTTCCTGACCATAGTCTTGTCTGCCTGGATGACACTATATGTCTGTTTGGCGGAACCTCAGCTTTGCTTGTGGCTATACGACTGTCTGGTTGCGCCGGTGGCGGCTACCATTGGCTACCCTTCGGGGTATGCGGCTGTTTGGAGTCATATTGGATTCAGTTGCGTAAGGAGGCAGGCTTCCGCCACGCTAGAAGCGACGTCGCTCCTTTCGGGGGGGCAGGCTCCTCTAATCCTTCCTTTTGCGGTGCCAGAGCTGGCAGAGGTGCTGCCTTCTCTATCTTCAGTGGTGATTCCTCTGTTCTCGGGTTTCCTTGGACCCCCGGGCTGTGCAGGGGCCGGGGCTATTGTTCCAACCTCTTTGTGGTTCCCTAACGGGATGGATCCATCAGAACCATTCTGGTTTTTTGAGGCCTTTCTACAGGTTCATCAGATCCCAGAAGTTCCGCATAGAGACTCTGCGCTCAGTCATCAATTCCCTTCATCAGGGGGATTTCATGACATTTATATACATCAAGGTTGTTTACCTTTATGTACCAATCTACCCCGCACGCCAGAGATTTCTCAGGTTTGGGGTGGAAGATCGGCATTTTCAGTTTGTGGCCCTCCCTTTCGGGTGGACTTCTGTGCCAAGGGTGTTCGCCAAGGGGCTGGCGGGCATGATGGCCCTTCTCGGAGCCCAGGGAGTTTACATTGTGCCGTATCTGGATGACCTACTCATTACAGCATCTTTTCTATGCCGGGTGGAGATGGCCTCCAGGGTGGTGCGACGCTGGAACGGTTCGGATGGGTGATCATCCACCCCAAGTTCTCTGGCATGAATCTGGATTCCAGTCAGGCCAGAGTGTTCCTTCCTCACCCTAAGGTGCAGAGGGTTCAGGACCTGATATTTGTTCTCCTGGACAATCTTCGCCTCTTTCCGCCTAGGGATGAAGCTGGTGGGATTGATGGTGGTTTTCCTCAGTTCCTCATGAGGTAGCTCGAACTCCGACTATTGCAGACTTGGGACGGCTGTTCCCAGTGCTTGGCTCGGTCCTTTCTGCTGTCTCCCAGGGTTCGTCAATCCTTTCAGTGGTGGCTGGAGCTTAGCAGTCTGATGAGGGGCAGATCCTTTTTGGCCCCTTGTTGGGAGATGGTTACCACGAATGCCAGCCTGTCGGGCTGGGGAGGTTTCTGGACGGGCTTTCAGTTCCAGGGGCTGGGGAGTCTTCAGGTGGCTCACGCTCCCATCTCTGTTTTTGGCGTTCAGAGCTATTTGTTTGATTCTGTCATGCTGGATGCATCATTTACAGGTTTTGCCGGTTCAGGTTCAGTTGGACGATTGAACTGCGGCTGCTTACGTCGATCGCCAAGGAGGGACTCGCGGCAGGAGTGCCCTCAGGGAAGTTTAGCTGATTCTTGCATGGGCGGAGAGCGATGTTCCATGCATCTCAGCGGCATTCATTCCGGGAGTGGATAACACGGAGGCAGACTCCTTGAGCAGGGGATCCTCTCACTGAGGGGGTTGATCTTTCTACCGCAAGGTGTTCCGGTCCTTCTGTCGCAAGTGGGGGATTCCGGAGGTGGTTCTCTTTGCCTCACGTTGAAATCACTAGCTCCCAACGTTTGGTTTTCGGTCTCAGGTTCCTCTGCCTCCGGCAGTGGTCACAATATCTTTTGCCTGGAGGGGTCTGGGGTTCCTGTACCTGTTTCCTTCCTTCGCCATGGTGCTAGGCTAGGGCTTTGCCTTGCAAGATGTTTTTGTTCACTAGGTTTTTGGACTTTCGTCAGTATGGTCTGGGGCTCCAGCTTAAGTGCTTTGCTGGGGCAGGCCTCTGTCCTGGTGGTCTTCTTCTAGGGCCTTTTGTCCTCAAAAGGCCTTGCATCTGTTTGGGATTTGAATTTTGCATTTTCTATGCTTACACAACAGAATGCCTTTTGGTGGCTATTGTTTTGTTCGCTGTTTCCATCTCTTTAAGGATGTGGTTCTTCTTCCTTGTGTCCTTCGTCTAGCTTTGACGAGGAGAGGGCCCTGTTGACTTTCTATTTCTTGGCTACTTCCTTTTTCTGTAGGAAGGAAGTCTTGTTTGTGGCGCCCTCTGGCCCCCGACGGGTTTGGCGCCGTCAAGTCTACCATTTTTAATGGATATGTCTGGTCCTTGTGTGGGCCTATATTGCCAAGGGGAGGTTTCCCCTTTTCAGTTTAGTGGAATAAGTTGTGCGACTGCTACTTGGTCTTCTGTTCATACCTTTTTCAAGTTTTTGTAAGGTTGATGTGCGGGCCTTAGTGGATGCTGTTTTTGGCCGCAAAGTTCTACAAGCGGCAGGGGTTTTCCTTTGTGCATTTTTGCCTATTGGGATCCCCACCCTTTTTGGACACTGCTATTGGATTTCCCAAGTGTAATGACTACTTCCGAAGCAGGGTGTGAGACATACTTAGAATAATACCATTTTGTGATTACTCGCCTGTAAAATGGGTATTATAAGTATTTCTCACACCCTGCTTCGCCCCGCCCTGAGTTGTTTATTGGATCCTCTATATGGTGATACTTTTTTTCTCATAAGGTTTTATTTGCTCTTCCTGGTCCCCTTACTGCTTTCTTATGCTGGGGAATGTGTGGGAGGTCCCAGGTATTTATGGGCCGGGAGGGGCTTCTTTTTTTCTAGTCATCTCTGCAGAAGTTCGCCCTCCACTGGACATAACCCAAGTGTAATGACTACTTCCGAAGCAGGGTGTGAGACATACTTATAATACCCATTTTACAGGTGAGTAATCACAAAATTGTATTTTTGGAGTTTCTGCAACGGGGTCTGGATATGGGATTCCAGATTGGTACTTTGAAAGGGCAAGTCTCTGCCTTGGCAATTTTCTTTCAAAGGTCATTTGCTCTTCATCCTTTGGTTAAGACCTTTTTCCAGGGGGTCACGCATGTGCGGCCTCCTAGAAAGCCCTTACTTCCAGTTTGGGACCTTAACTTGGTGCTTTCAGCTATGCAGGCTGCTCCTTTTGAGCTGTTGCAGGATATTCCTCTTCCTATTCTTACTCTCAGATGGTTGCCTTTTTAGTTGCTATTCTGTCCGCCGGGTTTCAGCGTTGGCGGCCTTGTCTATTCAAGCCCCTTACTTTGAGAGGCATCAAGACAAGGTGGTTTACCGTTTTAAACCGGATTTCCTTCTTAAAGTGGTTTCTGCCTTTCATCTAAACCAGGACATTGTTCTTCCTTCCTTGTGTTCTAAGCCTAGTAGTGACAAGGAAAGGGTTTTACATTCTTTGGATGTAGTTCGTTGCGTTAAATATTATTTGGTGACTACTTCGGCCTTCCATAAGACGGATGCCTTTTTTGTTGTGCCCTCCGGACCTAGGAGGGGTTTGGCACCTGCCAAGTCCTCCATTAGTAAATGAATACGTCAGGCCATTATTGGGGCCTATTCTGCTAAGGGGAAAGTTCCCCCTTTTCGGGTCACTGCTCATTCTACTCGTGCTGTTGGGGCTTCTTGGGCTTTTCAGCACCAGGCTTCTGTTGAACAAGTTTGCAAGGCTGCAACTTGGTTTTCTGTTCAGCGGATGCTGCTTTTGGCTGCAAAGTTCTGCAAGCTGCAGTAATTTAAGTTATGCATTATTTCCTTGGTTGGATCCCCACCCTTTTTAGACACTGCTATTGGATGTCCCAAGTGTCTTGAATATTTGGAAGCGGGGTGTGTGACATACTAGGAATAATACCATTTTGTGAGTACTCGCCTGTAAAATGGGTATTACGAGTATGTCACACACCCCGCTTCCCCCGCCCTTTTTTTGTTCTAGGGATCCTTTTATATGGTGTATCTTATTTTTCAATTGATTTGGCTCTTCCTGGTTCCTCTCTGCTATCTTATGACTGGGGAATGAGTGGGAGGTCCCAGGTACTTATGGACCAGGAGGGGCTCCTTTTTTTCATGTCATCTCTGCAAGATCGCCCTCTACAGGCCTTTTTCCCAAGTGTCATGAATATTTGGAAGCGGGGTGTGTGACATACTTGTAATACCCATTTTACAGGTGAGTACTCACAAAATGGTATTTTTTTGGGATGGACATTTCCTTTAACCTGTTTCTCCACAGCATACTGTCTGTTTTACTGAAGTGCTTCCTAGATCAGATTAGTGGTTTCCTTATACTGAAAATTTTTTATGACATCCACATTAGTGCTGAGCTGTGTACCTTAGTAAATATAAAGAGAGATTATACAGTAAGTATACTTGCATAATCCTATTTACTTTCTTGTAGGGATCCGATTTCTGAAGTTTCAGAGATTGGAGTCAGTGAAAATGTGGAAATTCCAGTGCGAATCCCTGTTGCGTCAGTCAAAGCTGATCCTGTGAAGCCCAAGGTAAAGAAACCTCAATTCCATATTTCTCCATTTCCCTAAGTCACACAGATTACTTGCAATAGGGCTTATACTTCTGTCCCCAGGAGAGAGAAACTGTGCTGGAAGCTGCTCCTCCCGCGGTCCAGCCAAAGAGACTCAGACCTCCTATGCTAAGTATGCAGCACGTCCTGCTCCAGATAGTAGTCATAACAGCTGGGATATACCTCCACAAGAGGGCGCTTTACTGCAGAGATGGCAAAAAAGAGGCCCCTCTCGGTCCATATATACCCGGGACCTCCCACTAATTCCCCAGTTCCTTCTCTGCAGTGGGCTGCGAAGGTCAAGATGATGGCTTCTCTTCTCGCAGGTAAGCTGGGCTTCACAGCCCCTGGCCCTGTTGTTCTATTCCCACCCGTTCCACCTTTATTTGCCTCCCAGCCTTGGCTGCGTGGTCGGCTGATGGTAGGCAGCACCTATTAGAGGTGCTTCATTGGAGCTTGCTCCACCGCAAATCCCCCACCAAAGGGTAGGTGGTTTTCAGGTTTCTGGTGATCCTGAATTGGGATGCCCCGTCCGCTATTGCCCTGCCTTACATTTATTAATGTTTTAATGGGCTTTCTACTTCCCCCTTCTCCCATTATACTGCTCGTGGGGGGGGGGGGGGGGGGGGGGGGGAGAGTGAGTGCCTGTCAGTGTAAATGTGTTTGCATTTTTTACATTACTGTTATGTGTTATAATGCCTTTATTCTGTCTCGCTGGCACTCTCCTCGGCGCTGCTCCTCTCCTTGTTCTCCTTGAACTTCCTGCCGCTGACTCGCGCGCCCTGCGGCGTCAGCGGAGATGTCATTCAGGGACCTGATGGCTGCTGATTGGCTGCGGGGTGGCTGTCTTCAGCCTGCAACCCCGCGTTTCCTGGAGGGGGCGTGGCTTAACGCTGGGCGCGCTCCGCGGTGTTTCCTCATGCGGCCAGCCCCTTCAGAGCCCTCCAGCGCCATCTTGTCTCTCCTGCTGGATCGATTGCAAGCTCTTCGGCGGTCTGTGAGTGCCCTTGCGGGCCCCCCCCTTTTTATAATTTAATTGTTTTTCACTCTGTTTAATTAATGCGGGTATTGTCCTCTTATGTCTTTCAGGCGGGAAAACTGATTAGAGGTTTCTCCCGGTCCTGTGCCTTCTATTAGTCTAGTGACTATATTAGAGGCCTAAAACATTAAAATCCTCCCACTATCCTAGCGGACAATTAAGGGGCATCCCGGGTAGCTGCACAGAGTAATTCCCATTGGTCCATGTGACACCAAAAATCACCATATGGAGGCTTCTCAGGATACTGTGCTTGAGGTCCCATCTGGGCAAGCCCGGCTGTGTGTGGTGTGCTGGGCATCCCCTGTAAGCGATGATGTGCGGGTCTGTGTACCCTGCGCCCAGCAGGCGCTTGCGCGGCACTCTGGACTGCATTTGTCTGGGTCTGCGCCCACCATTTCTTCCCCCACACCCCCTCGCTTGATTGACTCCCAGTGAGATCAACACTAGTGGGGAGTCTCAACCTGATGTTTTCCCCAGCTAAAAGACGGCATGTGGCGCCTGCTGCTCCTGCATTTTCTATGGAGGAAGAGGAATTATTCTCTGATTCAGAATTTTCTGATGATCAGCATTGCCTTGGCGCTGATGCTGGGATACTGATGACACCCATAGACTTTTGACTCAAATTTTTGAAGTACTTTCCTTTTCTCTTCCTGCTGCGGCACCTAAGCAGCAGGGGGAATTGTTTTGGTTTGGAGCCTAGTCGGCTCCCCGGTATTTCTAAGAGATGGGATAAAAGGTACCCTTTTCCCCCGGATGTGGTTAAATGTTGGTCAACTCCACTAGAGGTGGATGCTCTGCGCCCGGTCTGTGCTTCTGCTATTACTGCTGTGGCCATTAGGACTCTGGTCAAGGGCCTGTTAGAAGGCTAACCTGATGATTCTTCTAGTGCCGAATTTAGAGCCTTATCACAATGTGAGATGTTTATCGCTTATATTCTTTCTGCCTTAGATGACACCATTAGGATGTGTATCAGGACCTTCTATTCGCCACTCGGTCTGGCTGTGGCAGTGGGCAGCTGACAATGCTGCTAAGAAGGCCCTCACAGGGCTGCGCCTTTTTGGTGACCATTTGGACCTTTTTGCAAAGGGAGGTAAGCTGCCCCAACGCAAAAGACAACCGCGGCCCGTTCAGGGTTCTTTACTCCCTCCTTTCGTGGATCCAGGTCAGGGAGGGGGGTTTCCTTTGCTGGGCACAGGCGGGACTTCTGGGGCAAGGCAGAGGCCGTGCCCGTCCCGGATCCTCCTGGGGATCCAAGCCCGCTCAGCCATTAAGGGGCGCCCTCACCCTTACAGGTGGGGGGACAACAGGTCTCAGACTGGTGGATTCTGGAGGTTGTGTCCTCCGGCTACAAGCTAGAGTTTGCTGCACGGCCCCCTCCAAGATTCCTCCGGTCTCGGATTCCTCTAGATCCCCTGGCAGCTCAGGTTCTATTTCTGGCTGTACAGAACCTATTGGATATGGGGGTCATCTGTCCGGTCCCTCCGAGGGAAAGAGGTCAAGGTTATTATTCCAATCTCTTCACAGTACCCAAAAGGGATGGTTCCATCAGGCCCATCCTGGACTTAAAGCTTCTCAACAAGTTCATCAGAACCAGACGCTTTCGCATGGAGACCCTGCGCTCCGCGATCAGCTCTTTGCGCCCGGGGGACTTCATGACTTCCATAGACATCAAGGATGCTTACCTTCATGTGCCAGTCTTCCCAGGGCATCAGCGGTTCCTCAGGTGCGCCGTGGAGGCCCAGCACTACCAATTTGTGGCACTTCCCTTCGGTCACGGCCTCAGCCCCCAGAGTGTTCACCAAGGTGCTGGCGGGGGTGATGGCCCTTCTCAGAGCCGGGGGCATTCGCATTCTCCCTTATCTGGACGACCTTCTCATTACATCTCATTCTCTCCAGCAGGCAGACTTGGATACCCAGACGGTGGTAACTGCCCTGGAAACGTTCGGATGGGTGATCAATTATCCCAAGTCCTCCCTCTCTCCGTTCCGGGTGACCCCCTTCCTGGGCATGAATCTGGATACAATTCAGGCCAGGATTTTTCTTCCTCAGCAGAAGGTGGATTCTCTTCAAGCTCTGGTTCATTTCCTGCTGTCCAGTCCTCGTCCTACCATCAGGCAAGGGATGCAATTGGTGGTACAGATGGTGGCCTGCTTCGAGGCAGTCCCTTACGCTCAATTTCACATGAGACCCCTTCAGCTCCATCTCCTTTCAGCCTGGGACAAGTGTCCCCTGTCTCTGGATCAGGCCTTTTCACTTTCCTCTGGTCCGGCGGTCCCTCCTGTGGTGGCTGGACTCGAGGAATCTTCTGGGGGGCAGATCATTTCTGACACCATGTTGGGAGATGGTCACTACGGATGCCTGTCTGTCAGGTTGGGGGGGTTCACTGGAGAGCCCTCCAATTCCAGGGGCTGTGTGATCAATTATCCCAAGTCCTCCCTCTCTCCGTTCCGGGTGACCCCCTTCCTGGGCATGAATCTGGATACAATTCAGGCCAGGATTTTTCTTCCTCAGCAGAAGGTGGATTCTCTTCAAGCTCTGGTTCATTTCCTGCTGTCCAGTCCTCGTCCTACCATCAGGCAAGGGATTCAATTGGTGGTACAGATGGTGGCCTGCTTCGAGGCAGTCCCTTACGCTCAATTTCACATGAGACCCCTTCTGCTCCATCTCCTTTCAGCCTGGGACAAGTGTCCCCTGTCTCTGGATCAGGCCTTTTCACTTTCCTCTGGTCCGGCGGTCCCTCCTGTGGTGGCTGGACTCGAGGAATCTTCTGGGGGGCAGATCATTTCTGACACCATGTTGGGAGATGGTCACTACGGATGCCTGTCTGTCAGGTTGGGGGGGTTCACTGGAGAGCCCTCCAATTCCAGGGGCTGTGGGGCCCTCAGGAGGCTCACGCTCCTATCAACGTCCTGGAGCTGAGGGTGGTTCGGTTGGTACTGGCACAGTTGACTCCTCAGGGTCAACTGGGTCTGCCGGTCCAGGTTCGTTCCGACATTCAGACGGCGGTCGCCTATATCAATCATCAGGGAGGGACTCGGAGCAAGAGTGCCCTCAAGGAGGTGTCGTTGATTCTGTCCTGGGCCGAGGACAATGTTCCGTGCATCTCAGCAGTTTATATTCCGGGAGGGGAGAATCTGGAGGCGGATTCCCTGAGCAGGGGGACCTCTCGCTGGGGTGAATGGTCCCTCAACAGCGAGGTCTTCCTATCCCTTTGTCACCGTTGGGGGATGCCGGAAGTGGATCTGTTTGCTTCTCGCCACAATCACAAGCTGCCAGCATTTGTCTCCCTGTCCCAGGATCCTCTGGCTCTGGCGGTGGATGCTCTGTCGCTACCCTGGCAGGGACTCTGTCTCCTGTACCTTTTTCCTCAGTTTCCTCTTCTGAGCAGGGTTCTGCGCAAGTTGGTGCAGGAGAGGGTGCCAGCCATTCTGGTGGCTCCCAGGTGGCCAAGACAGGTGTTGTTTGCAGACGTCGTGCTGCTGGCAGTGGATCAGTACACTCTACCCTTGGTTCTGGACCTTCTCACTCAAGGCTGGCTCTGTTATCCCAATTTACAAACGCTGGCTTTGATGGCCTTGCTGCTGAAACCTCCATCCTGAAGGAGGAAGGACTGTCTGATTCGGTTGTTCATACTCTTGTCAGGGCTAGGAAGAAATCTTCCTCTACTATAGGACCTGGCGAACCTACATTGACTGGTGTGAGTCTAGGGCCCTTCCCTGTCGTGTGTTCTCCATTCCTAGGATCCTGGAGTTCCTTCAACATGATTTGGGTTTTCAGCTCAGCACCTTGAAGGGTCACGTGTCCGCCTTGGCTGTTTTCTTCCAGAGGTCCTTCGCTCTACATCCTCTGGTCAAGACATTCTTCCAGGGGGTCGCTCATTTGCGCCCTCCCCGAAAACCCATGTTACCGGTCTGGGATTTAAATTTGGTGTTGACTGTCCTTCAGGGTCCTCCATTTGAACCTGTGCATGAGGCTGCCTTGTCTATCCTTACCCTGAAGGTTGCCTTTCTGGTGGCTATCACTTCTGTTAGGTGTGTTTCTGAGTTGGCGGCTCTGTCCATTCAGGCCCCCTACTTTGAGAGACACCAGGACAAGGTGGTTTTCCGATTTAAACCAGACTTCTTGCCTAAGGTTGTCTCTGCCTTCCATCTCAATCAGGATATTGTGCTTCCTTCTTTGTGCCCTAATCCTGGTAATCCCAAGGAGAGGGTCTTGCACTCTCTGGATGTTGTAAGGAATTTGAAATACTACCTGGTGGCTACTGCTCCTTTCAGAAAGATGGACACCTTGTGGTTCCTTCGGGTCCCAAGAAGAGGTTGGCTCCTGCTAAGTCTACTATTAGCAAATGGATTTGTCAGGCTATTGTTAGGGCCTATTCTACTAGGGGGAAGGATCCTCCTTTCTGTGTTACTGCTCATTCTACCCATGCTGTTGGGGCTTCCTGGGCCTTCCAGCACCAGGCTTCTGTTGAACAAGTTTGTAAGGCCGCTACTTGGTCTTCCTATCCCTTTGTCACCGTTGGGGGATGCCGGAAGTGGATCTGTTTGCTTCTCACCACAATCACAAGCTGCCAGCATTTGTCTCCCTGTCCACGCATTTCTACTTCGCTAGCAGACACAGGCCCAATGCGTTTTCGGCCGCCTCGTTGCAACTGGCCCACCCCACATCCAGCCTGAGGGGAAAGTGCGGGACAATACCCTAGCTTTCTCGAGTAATATTGCCCTCCCCAGAAAGCCCCAGAAAGTGAGTGTTTCCTGCATCACTTCAGCGCCTTCACAACCCTGCTGAGGAGATGGCTTCCTAACTCAGACAGGGCTGCTGACCAGTCGAGGCTGCACTGTGGACAGTTCATTTAAACTACCGACACCTAGACCTGCACTGCTGATCATCTCCTCTGCACGGTCCATTATCAGAGTCCACGACTGTGGATCCGGAGACACAGATCTTTCCTTCTGGGGGGTTGATGCATGCCATCAAAAGGGGGGGGGCACACCTTACACCAGTCCATATTTATGCCACATCAACTTTAGACCCTGAGCTACGTTCAAGCAGGGGGATTGCATACCTTGGCCGGACACTTAACTCTTACAAAATAGAAAGGGGTCTGAAGCCTGCGCCCAGCACGATGTTCATCCTTGCAGGCACTGCAGCCTGTTCATGTGGTTGGTACAGAGCTCTGTAAAACAGGGTGCTCAAAAATCCAAGGTGCACAAGAATAAAGGCGTGGTCTGAACCATCGTTTCTTCTAGTAGTGTGTCACCATCTATGGTCCCCTTCTCTGCCCCCAAAAATTTTGTGACACCATGCATTACTTGCAACGCATGCATGAGGACCTTCAAAGAGACTTGTGGGAAATGCAAAACAAGTTTCAGGCGTCACAGGCCCCATGCCTCTGTCACCAGCAGAGAGCATTCACTGCGCCACAAGGCCTCAGACTGGCCTGACCGGGACATCCCACTACCAGACAGATGCAACTTTGAGGCATGATTCAGACAGCAAGTCCAATGCCTATGACACCATCCCTGCAATTTTCCAGATGCAGGGTTCTGAGGAGACTTATTTTAGAGTGGAGAATATCAATTTGATTGAGGCTGTGGCAGGGGCGCTAAATGTGTCTCAGGGCCTCGCTTCCACTTCTGCCCGTTTCAGTTCAGAAGAGAGTCTAAAACAGTTTTCCCTTTTTAGGGTCAATTCGAGCAACAAGTAATGGATGAGTGGGATCACATAGAACCCCATCCACTACAAAGCGCAGGGCCGTATTTGCCACTAGGCACGGGTAGGCACGTGCCTCGGGCGGAGCTACAGACAGGGGCGGCGACCAGCAACAATTTAATAAAAAAAAAATCACTTGCAATCAGCGATGCCCCTTTCTTGGTCGGAGATGCAGGGAGGGCAGGAGAAGAGAGACGGGAGAAGTGGAGCTGTTCTTCACTCCACACAATACTGCACGCTGCTGCCCCCTGTGGACTCAGGCTGCTACTGATTGAATGAGCTGTCTTCAGGAAGCAGCACACAGCCAGCACATTATGGACCCCACCCTCCCATACACACACGTGTCACAAAACTACAGCTTGGTTCTGAAATGGAGAAATGGAAGCTCACAGAATGAATCCAGCATCGGCATGCCGCATGTGAGTTTAGTAATGGAGGGGGGAATGGAGTCTGATTCTGCCTTGTGTGACTGCTGAGTAGGGCTGCAGGCAGAGCTGCACGTTTCTCAGCAGGCAGAGTAACCCTTTAGGAGGCCTTTCTCTGTGTCCCAGATTATCTCACATTGCTAGATGCTGCTGTGCCCTGCCATTTGTCCAGTCACAAACTTTATCTTAGAGTGTGTGTCAATGCCTCCACACTTTCTTATTTTACTTGACAGCAGTCCCTGTCATCAATAGACTTTTTATCTTGCCACCAGTTAAAGAGGAAGTAAAGTCAGCATAGAATTGGGATGCCCCTCTGTACAGTGTCACCCTACAAACATGATGTCAAGCCTAATACTGCTGATGCAGTGCCCGTACTTAGCAGAAGGTACTTCACAGCGGGGCATCATTGATTTGGGATGTTCTATGCAGCAAGTTTTGTGAGACTTTACTCACTTTAAAGCAGATGACTGCCATACCATTCTGGGATCCCAGAATTTAGATCCCAAAGTATGGCGATCAGTCAGAAGGGGGAAAAAACTATTTGGTTTTGGGATGCCCCTGAAAATTCTCTGTCTGGGCCAAAAGTCTAAATTAGGATTTTGCTCTTCTTAAAACTCAATAAAGTGACTTTATTGGGGTCTCTCCTTTCCTGATTTGGATGCCTCATTGTGCGTGTCCCCCTGGATTACCTGTAAACTCACCCTCTCACCATCTCCATGGTGCATGCACAGGGTTCTCAGCCAATCAGCATTGCTCATTCCATACAGATTAACTTTGCTATACTGACATCAGTGCAGCAAGTAAATCTGAATAGAGTGAGCCCCGCAGCCGGATCCCCACCACTACCTCTAGCTGTGGGTGTGATCGTGCTGGCCATTCAGAAAGGCCTGGCATATATGCACACCTAGCTACAGGTATGCTGGGGATGCAGCTGTGGCACAGAGATGCTGCGTGTGCTGTTGGAAGAGGTGAGTAGATTGGGCAATCCAGAGGGTTTCACACACTGGGACATCCCCATTTGGGATGCTACATAACGAGGTAGACCAACCCCCCAAAAAAAATCTTATAGACTCAAGGGAGTGCTCCACTTTAACTTGACTCTAGAGGGCATTTTAGTTGAACTCCTCACACATGGTATTGAAGGGCACTGCTATTGTTTTCTACTATTAACAGCTCAGAACAATGGCTCTGTAGATAGGACGATTCCCCTTTAGTAGTCCATCTGTTTTGGCCTCTCATCTCCAGTGAAAAGAATAATTCAGGCATTTATTAAAATCTGTCAAATTATTGGAGTTGGGCTTTAATACCTATACTTGGGCTATGAGAGAGAGAGATGGAATGGCGGACTTATCCACATGAGGTTAGTGGAATGGCTGAGAGGGGCACCAAAAGGTTTGATGAAAGCCCCGGCAAAAGGGCTAGGTGTCCCCACTGGTGGTAATCAGTGGACAGTGTGGTCTCTGAATGTATGGTTGGGGGCATCCCTTTTTGAATATCTTGGTCTGCTGCTTTACACATGTTGTGAAGTACAGCCACGAGGCATGTTGGGGTGCTGGGCATGGTGTGAATGTTGTCAACCTCTTGCCCTAGGGGATAATTGCAGCAATATATTTCATAGGCATGTCAGGTGATTCAGGGTTATGCCGTCTAGAGTGCGCAAGTACAACTTATTTGCTCACTTTCCAGATCTCCCAGCTTTAATGGGAGATCACCTCTGATGAACTAACTCCATTCAATCACTGCTAGTCCCTGCAGGCCTTATTTCAGTCTCCACCACCTTAGCTGACTTACTCTCTCGCTGCATCTCGCATTTACTCCTCTACTGGGTGTTACACTCACTCCACACTCCCACTTGGTGGTGGGGGGGGGGGGGGGCAGATGCACAAATAGTGCCTAGGGCAGCATGAACCCTAAATACGGCCCTGACAAAGCGCATAGACATATTCTACCCCTTTGCCGAAGATAACAGGAAAACGTGGGCTAAATCACCAGAGGTTGATATTTCTATCTCCACTCTGGGCAAGCATTTCCTAATCCCCCACGACGGGCACCGTATCAGTAAAAGATGCCACTGACAAGAAGTTAAAGACCATGTCCAGACAGATATTTAACCTAGTGGGAGAAGCTTCTTTGCCCGGCTTTTACCTCAACTTTAGTTGCCACAGTCTCAGGCCTTTGTGTATAGTCCTGTCCAGTGCCTTTAACCAACTCGGTTCAGATGGTAAAGGTATCAGACTAACTGCAATTTTCTGGAATCTAGCACGGGTTGCTTCATCTGTAATTCTTCACATTTGGGTAATCCGCCACCAGGTGGCGCGGTCAACTGCAGGAAGACTTGTGGCTCCTCCCGGCCCAAAAAAGGGCAGGAATTGCCCAGAAGACCCCATAGTTTTTCTACAGTCCTGACTGCGAAGATAGAAGATTTTCTCTCTGGATTTTCGCAGGTGAGTGGGGCATCCCAAGCCTGTCGGCCCTGCAGGCCTATTCCCACCTGTTCCGGACCCTTTTCTGCCTCCCAGCTTGGGATGTTGGTTCAGGTGACGGTAGGGGAACACCTAGGGTCGGATGTTCACAGAGCTACCCTCTGGGCCGCAGACCCTGGACCCAAAGGGTAGCCGGCCGTCGGCTATGGTGGGGGGGGGGGGGGGAGAAACCACCTGGACTTTCATCCCACAAGCTTTATATTCTTAGTATACAGTACGTCCTGCTCCAGAAAGAATACTTACTATCGGGTAATACTCCGCCAGATGGAGCTAGACTGCAGAGACATCGAAAATAGGCTCCTCTCGGCCCCTCAAATACCCAGGTACCTCCCACAAATCCCCAGAATTTCTCTGCAGTCTGGACTGCGAAGGACAAGAATATGTCTCTCTAGTCTCGCAGGTGAGCGGGGCTATTAGCCTGCGGCCCTGTAGGACTATTCCCACCCGTTCCATTAGTATGTGCCTCCCAGCCTTGGCTGCGCTGGTCGGGTGATGGTAGGCAGCACCGCTGTTAGGTGCTTAGGAGCGCTGCTCCACCGCAATCCTCCACCAAAGGGTAGGTGGTTCAGGCTTATGGTGAGCCTCTATGGGATGCCCCTCCCACCCTATTGCCCCTTGCCCCTGTCTATCGGTGGGCCCTATGTAAAGTGGCCGCTTCCCTCCCTCACTCTCCTTGTAGCCTTCGGGGGGGAAAGGGGGGGGGGCGTGTGTGTGTGAATGTATGTATTTACGTGTATTGGCTTTGTGCTTTATTACATTCGCTTTGTGTCAGCCGCCGCGCGCCTTTTTGTCACAATGTTCCGCGCTTGGTGCCGTCATTGGCTGCTTGTCACTTGCTGGCTTCACGCTCTTCGGGGGGGGGGGGTGCCTGTCTCTGGCGCGTTCCGCGTCATTGCTTGTGCGGGCCCGCCCCTCGAGATGTGCCGACGCAATTTTGTCTGCTTGGTCGGCTTCTGTGTGACGGACCTCTACCTACCGCGGTCCGTAAGTGCCCTTGCGGGCAGCTTTGTCACATTTTTGTCTGCTTACGGCTCATTTGATTGTGTCTTTCAGACGGGTGAATCCATTGGCCTCTCCCGGCCCTCTATTAGTTGGTTAACTTGTGAGGCCTAGTGTAATTACTACCACTTCCCTAGCGGGTTATTGGGGCATCCCGGGTTGCTATATAGCGTTAATCCCTATCGGCCTATAGTGCCGCTATAATCACCATATGGAGGCATCTCAGGATAATGTGACTCAGGGTCATCTGATGAGAGGCCCAGGGGTCATGATGATTCTGGCTCTGACCTCTGGGCCCCGGATGATACTGAGATTGCTGGCCCAGATTTTTGAGGTTCTGTCCATTTCCCCCCGTTGCGGCTCCCATGCAAAGGGGGGAACATTTTCATACCGCTAAGTCACGCTTGGAATTTCCAGAGCAAGCACATTTCAATAATCTGGTGCTCAAGGAATGGGAACGGCCCAGCAGACTTGCCGGTGTACCTAAGAGTTGGGATAGGAAGTATCCCTTTCCTGCTGATGTGGTAAAGTGTTGGTCATCTCCTCCCGAAGTGGATGCCCCGATCCTAGGGTTATCTAACGTCTCTGTCATGCACTCCCCTGACTCTACTACCCTGCGGGATGCTGAGGACCGGCGCATTGACCAGCTGGCTTCCCATGCCTTTGCATGTGTGGGGACGGCACTGCGCCTGGTCTGTGCCTTAGCCATTAGGACCCTGCTCAGAAACATGCTTGACAGTGCCCCTGATGATTTGCCTTGTGAGGTGTTTAATGCACTCGATAGTTGTGATGTTTTTGTAAATTTTGTCCTCTGCCTTGGATGACACCATTAAAATGTGTGCCAGAACTTCTGCCCTTGTGGTGGCTATACGCCGCTCGGTTTGGCTACGCCATTGGGCTGCTGAAAATTCTGCCAAAAATGCCCTCACTGGTTTTCCCTTCAAAGGATTACGCCTGTTTGGGAACCTCCTGGACCTTTTTGCTAAGGGAGACAGGTGACCCCAGCGCAGGCAGCAGTCTCTGCCCTTTCGGGGTCAGGGCTCCTTCTCCTCCCCCTACTGTGGTGCTAGACAAGGGAGGGGGGTTTCCTTTACTGGGGCCCCCGGGAGACTTCTGGGGTAGGGGCAGAGGACGTGGACGTCCTGGCTCCTCCTGGGGCCCCAAGCTTAAGTCCTCTCCCAAGCCCCCTCAGGCATGATGGGGCGCCCTCACCCGTCCAGGTGGGGGAACGGCTTCAGCACTTTGCTCACGTCTGGAGGCTTCATGTCTCAGACCGGTGGATTCAGGAGGTAGTGTCCTTACAAGTGACTTACAAGATAGTTTGCTGCCTGGCCGCCCCCAAGATTCATCAGATCCCGGGTTCCTCAGGACCCTGTGTCAGCTCAGGAGCTAGTGCAGGCAGTGCAAGGCCTCCTGGAGTTGGGGGTCATCTGCAAGGTTCCTTTAAGAGAAAAAGGCAAGGGCTTCTATTCCAACCTATTCACAGTACCCAAAAAAGATGGGTCACTCAGGCCCATCCTGGACTTGAAAATCCTCAACAAATATTTGTCAGGAGCAGGAGATTTTGCATGGAAACTCTGCGCTCTGCCATCAGTTCCCTGCGCCCAGGGGATTTCATGACGAGATGCTTACCTTCATGTTCCTGTATTTCCTGGTCATCAAAGATTCCTCAGGTTCGCTCTGGAGGATCAACACTACCAGTTTGTGGCATTGCCCCTTGGTCTCACCTCAGCTCCCAGGGTGTTCACCAAGGTGCTAGCTGGCGTGATGTCTCTGCTCAGGTTTCAGGGCGTCCGTGTGCTGCCTTATCTGGACGACATTCTTATCACCTCCCCAATCTCTACATCAGGCAGAATTGGATACTCAACTGGTGGTGTCCACCCTGGAGTCATTTGGATGGGTGATCAACCACCCCAAGTCTAAACTATCCCCCTCCTTGGTGACTCCCTTTCTTGGAATGAATCTGGATACAGTTCAGGCAAGGATTTTCCTTCCTCAACAGAAGGTGGACAGTCTGATTGCACAGGTACAGTTCCTGCTATCTTGTCGTCATCCCTCCATCAGGCAGGGGATGCAGCTGGTGACGTGCTTCGAGGCGGTCCCTTATGCTCAGTTCCACTTGAGGCCTCTGCAACTCTACCTCTTGTCAGTGTGGGACAAGGATCCAGTGTCCCTGGACAGGGTCTGTGTGCTTTCCTCCCTGGTCAGGAGGTCCCTCTTGTGGTGGATGGACTCAAGGAATCTGTTGGGGGGCAGATCCTCTCTGACCCCTTCCAAGGAGACGGTCACCACAGTTGCCAGTCTGTCAGGTTGGGGGGGGGGGGGGGGGGGGGGCTTCTGGAAGTCCCTGCGGTTCCAGGGGAGGTGGGGCCCTCAGGAGGCCCACACACCCATTAATGTCTTGGAGCTGCAAGCGATCAGGTTAGTCCTGGCTCTGTTGACTACTCACGTTCGGGGCCTGCCTGTTCAGGTGCGCTCGGACAACCAGACGGCAGTTGCCTACATCAATCATCAGGGAGGGACCCGGAGCAAGCGGGCTCTCCAGGAAGTGTCTCTGATCCTGACTTGGGCGGAGACCAATCTCCCCTGCATATCAGCTGTGTACATCCCGGGGGTGGAAAATCTGCTAGCAGACTCTCTGAGCAGGGGGACCTCTCGCCAGGGAAGAATGGTCCCTCTGCAACAGGGTGTTCCAATCTCTGTGTCACCGTTGGGGCCAACCAGATGTGGATCTGTTTGCGCCCCGTCAGAATCACAAGCTCCCGGCCTTTTGTCTCCCTGTCCCAGGATCCTCTGGCCTTGACCACGGATGCTCTAGCAATGTCATGGCAGGAATTTCAGTTTCTGTATGTCTTCCCTCCATTTCCCCTGCTGGGCAGGGTTCTGCGCAAGATTGCTCTGGAGGGGGTGTAAGCAATTCTGGTGGCCAAGAAGAGTGTGGTTCGCAGACGTGGTGCAGCTGGCAGTAGATCAGTACGTTCTACCCATGGTGCCAGACCGGCTCACTCAGGGCCCCTTACGCCGTCCCAATTTACAAACTCTGGCTTTGACGGCCTGGCTGCTGAAACCTCCATCTTGATGGAGAAGGGGCTGTCTACTTCGGTGGTTGTTACCATGATAAAGGCTAGGAAGAAGTCTTCTTCTTCCATTTACTACAGGGTTTTGCGTGCCTACATTGACTGCTGTGAGTCTAGGTCTATTCCCTGTCGTGTGTTCTCTATTATCAGGATTCTGGCGTTCCTGCAGCATGGGTTGGACATGGGGCTCCAACTCAGTACTCTGAACGGGCGGGTCTCTGCCCTGGGTGTTTTCTTCCAGAAGTCCTTTGCTCAGCACCCTCTGATCAGGACTTTTTTTCCAGGCGGTCACTCATGTGCGTCCCCCACGTAAGCCTATGATGCCTGTTTGGGATTTGAACTTGGTTTTGTCAGCCTTGCAGGGTGCTCTCTTTGAACCTGTGCAGGATGCTACCCTGGCCATTCTTACGCTCAAGGTTGTCTTTCTGGAGGCTATCACCTCTGTTAGGCGTGTGTCTGAGTTGGCGGCGCTTTCCATTCAGCCCCCCTACTATGAGAGACACCAGGACAAGGTGGTGTTTCGCTTCAAGCCAGATTTTCTGCCTAAGGTAGTGTCTGCCTTTCATTTGAATCAGGACATTGTTCTTCCTTCCTTGTGCCCTAATCTTAGTAATGCTAAGGAGAGGGTTTTGCATTCCTTGGATGTGGTTAGGTGTCTGAAGTACTATCTGGTGGCTACTGCACCTTTCGGAAAAACTGATGCTCTTTATGCGGTCCCTTCTGGTCCTAGGAAGGGTTTGGCTCCTGCCAAATCTACTATCAGCAAATGGATCCGTCAGGCTGTGATTCAGGCCTATTCTGCTAAGGGGAAGTATCCTCCCTTCCGCCTTACTGCTCATTCCACTCGTGCTATTGGTGCCTCTTTACAAGGTTGATGTTAGGGCCTCAGCTGATGCTGTCTTTGGCCGCAAGGTTTTGCAGGCGGCAGTGATTTAAACTGTCTGCTGTTACCTTTTTGGGGATCCCACCCTACTTTATGGACATATGCTGCATGATGCTATTGGATGTCCCGATAGTAAGTATTCTTTCTGGAGCAGGACGTACTGTATACTAAGAATAATACAATTCTGTGATTACTCACCTGTAGAATTGGTATTATGAGTATACAGTACTTCCTGATCCACCCCACCCTTGGTTTGCGTTATCTTGGATCCCCTGTATGGTGATTGTTGTCATTGTTATAGTTACTAGTTTGGGTTGTTTTAATTCTCCCGGATTCTCGTTAACTGCTTTTCAATGCTGGGGATTTGTGGGAGGTCCCTGGGTATTTGAGGGGCCGGGAGGAGCCTATTTTCGATGTCTCTGCAGTCTAGCACCATCTGGCGGAGTGTTACCCGATAGTAAGTATTCTTTCTGAAGCAGGACGTACTGTATACTCATAATACCAATTCTACAGGTGAGTAATCACAGAATTGTATTTTTTTCCCCATGGGAGCGTGTTTGTGTGTTTTTTCTTCACATGTGTTGTCACTGTGCCTTGCTTTCATTCCACTCCATTGCGCCGCTTAGGCTGGGGTAGCTTGCCTCTCTCTGACTCTGATCCGGGTGCCATTGTTGCCGGGGCGCCCGGATTCTTTGCGCGCTGCCGGGGGCGCGGCCCACCCCTTGAGGTTCTGGCAGCTCGATGCCATTTTCCTGCGTATGTCCCGCGCTGCTGCCGGTCTCCTGCTCCCCGCCGCATGCTGCTCTATGGAGGACGCTCCTGCCTGGCTGCTGGGTTCCTCACTTCTGCCTCCTCGGTCCGCGAGTCCGGTCCTCCCTTTATGCGGTTATGTTTGTTTTTGTGCATGTGCTGTGGGATGCTCATTGGTCTTTTTACTTGTGTTTTTCAGACAGGCCAAATTCTTTCCTTATTTTTGCTTGAGGTTTCTCCAGGTCCGACCCCCCCTCCCCCCACACTCGACCCCTTTTTTGTATAGGGGACCCTGTCGGGGGATTCCGGGTTGGGCCTTTGCACTGCTACATGGTATTGGCATATTGATTATTGCTGACAATCACCATATGGAGGCTTCTGGGGATAGCGAGCTTGGGGACCCTTCGGGGCGGGCTCAGGTGTGCCTCATGTGTGGGGCAGACCCTGTGAGCGGTCGCAGCGCGGTCAGCTTCCCCTGTTCCCAGAGTGTCATTGCGGAGCAGGATGGGGTGCGTGCTACTCTCCCCAGTCCTATACTGCCTACAGCATCCCCTACACCCCCCCCCCCTGCCTGCATTTAGCCCCTAGCGAGGGGGAAGCCAGCAGGGGGTCTCATTCGGACATGGCGCTGCGCATAGCCAGCCGTGAGCAGCAGTTGGCCCGTCCGGCCGCTGACAAGGCCTCTAATAAGAAGAGGCATTTGGAAACTGCTTATTCCCTCCTTGCCGATGATGACATTTATGATACCCATGGCGGCCGTGACTCCATGGAGGAGGGGGAGTTGTTCCATGATTCCGACTCCTCCGGGGATCGTAAAGGCGATTTTGATAGTGTCCCCCTCAGACGAAGACATTTGGCTCCCCGATGATAACGGATAGGCTGTTGTCGGCGGTGTTTGAGACTTTGCAAATTGTGCCCCCTAAGGTGGCAAAAAAGAAACAGGCTGAGCTTTTCCGCCCTGACAGGCAACGCTTAGAGTTCCCGGAGCAGGGACATTTTTCCAAGATGGTCCTTAAAGAATGGGAACGGCCCAACAGATTGCCTTCGGTGCCTAAGAGACTGGATAGAAGGTATCCCTTCTCTGCTGAGTTGGTTAGTCTTTGGTCTCCTCCCCCGGAGGTGGACGCTCCCGTCCTGGGGCTGTCCAATACTTCTGTTATGCCATCTCTCTCCTGACACCACTAACTTGCGTGACAATGCTGATCGGCGCATGGATTAACTAGCTTGCCATGCCTTCACCTTTGTGGGGTCTGGCCTGCGCCTGGTCTGTGCCGCGGCTATTGTTGCCATTGCTATCAAGAAGATTAGGCGCCTTGCTGAGGCTATATCTCACAAGCGAGCGGACGAGTACATGGAACTTTTGCTTTGCACTGACTTAATTGCCTTTGTGTTATCTGCCATGGATGATGCTGTCTGGCTTGGTGGTAGGGCTTCGGCCCTGTCGGTTGCCATGCGTCGGTCTGTCTGGCTGCGGCAGTGGGCGGCTGACGCTGCTGCTAAGAAGTCCGTCACTGGGCTTCCCTTCACGGGACTCCGTCTATTTGGGAAGCGTCTTGATGCATTGGCCAAGGACGGTCGGCTCCCTCAGCGTAGAAAGCATTCTCGGCCCTTTCGGGGGTCTTTTTCCTTCCCAGGTAGCCGTAGAGACTCTTGGGGACTAGGTAGATCCCGTGGTCATCCCGGTCTCTCCTGGCCCAAACCCCCCACCAAGGCCCCTTAGGCATGAGGGGGCGCCCTCACCCATCCGGGTGGGGGGACGGCTTTGGGTCTTTGCTCACGTCTCGGACCGGTGGATTCAGGAGGTTGTGTCCTCCAGATACAAGATAGAGCTGGCAGCTTGCCCGCCCCCAAGATTCCTTCGATCCCGGATCTCCCAAGATCCCGTGACGGTGCAGGGCCTGAGGTTGGCCGTCCAACGTCTTCTATCGTCCGAGTAGTTTGCCCTGTGCCTCTTCAAGAACAGGGTCGGGGGTTCTATTCCAATCTGTTCACGGTGCCCAAGAAGGACGGTTCCCTGAGACCCATTCTGGACCTAAAGGGTCTCAACAGATTTGTCAGGTTCAAACATTTCCGCATGGAGACCTTGCGGTCGGCGGTGAGCTCCAATCGGCCAGGCGTCTTCATGACCACGGTGGACATCAAGGATGCCTATCTGCACGTTCCTATCTTCCTGGGACATCAGAGGTTCCTGAGGTTCACTCTGGGGGATTAACACTACCAGTTTGTGGCCTTGCCGTTCGGTATCACTTCGGCCCCTCGGGTGTTCACCAAGGTGCTGGCGGGTGTCATGGCCCTCCTGAGGAGCCAGGACATTCGCATTCTTCCTTACCTGCATGACTTGTTGATTGCTGCTCCATCTTTTCGTCAGGCCGAGGATACTCAGATGGTAGTGTCCACCCTTGAGTCCTTCGGTTGGGTGATCAATTATCCCAAGTCCTCACTCAGTCATTGGTGAGGTCCTTCCTGGGCATGACGCTGGATACTTCTCAGGTCATTGTGTTTCTTCCTCAGCAGAAGGTGGAGGGCCTTCAGATGCAGGCGCGGGCCTTGTTGTCGTGTCCTCAACTCTCCATCCGTCTGGGGATGCAGTTGGTGGGCCTCATGGGGTCTTGCTTAGAGGCTGTGCCCTTCGCTCAGTTCCACATGAGACCCATTGTTGAATCTCTTGACCCTTTGGGATCGGAAACAGGAGTCCTTGGAGCAGGAACTCGCTCTGTCCCCTCTGGCCAGACAGTCCCTCTCGTGGTGGTTGGACTCCAGGAATCTTCTAGTGGGCAGGTCCTTTCTGCCTCCGTGCTGGGAGATTGTCACCACGGACGCCAGTCTGACCAGTTGGGGGGTGGGGGTCTGGCAATCGATGACGTTCCAGGGCAGGTGGGGCCCCCAGGAGGCCCACGTGCCCATCAATATCCTGGAGCTGCAGGCGATCAAGTTGGTTCTCTCCCAGTTGACCCCCCACCTTTGGGGTCGTGCTATACAGGTTCCCTCAGACAATCAGACAGCGGTTGCCTACATCAATCATCAGGGAGGGACTTGTCTTGGGCGGAGGAGACTGTTCCCTGCATCTTGGGGGTTTACATCCCAGGGGTGGAGAATCAGGAGGCGGACTCCCTGAGCAGGGGGATGTCTCGCCTGGGGGAATGGTCCCTCAGCATCAAGATCTTTCATGACCTGTCGCCACTGGGGTCAGCCGGATGTGGACTTGTTTGCGTCCCGTCACAATCACAAGCTTCCAAGATTTGTCTCCCTGTCAAAGGACTTTCTGGCCGCTAGCAATTCCTTGGACGGAGTTTCGGCTCCTCTATGTATTTCCTCCCTTTCCTCTGCTGGGTCGGGTGCTGTGCAAGATAGCCCAGGAGGGGGTACCGGCCATTCTGGTGGCCCCCCGCTGGCCGAGGAGGGTATGGTTCGCGGACGTCGTACAGATGGCAGTAGATCGGTTCGTCCTACCCGACGATCCAGAGCTTCTCATGCAAGGACAGCTGCGCCATCCCAATTTACAAACGCTGGCTTTAACGGCTTGGCTGCTGAAACCTCCATCTTGATGGGCAAGGGTTTGCCGGTCTGTTGTTGATACCTTGATTCAGGCTCGGAAGAAATCCTCGTGTTTTATCTACTACAGGGTCTGTCATGCTTACATTGCTTGGTGCGAGTCCATGTGCGTCCGCCGCATAAGCCTCTGCTGCCAATTTGGGACTTAAACTTGGTGTTGTCTGCTCTACAGGGTCCTCCTTTTGAGCCCTTGTGAAATGCTGCGTTGTCCTTAATGACTCTTAAGGTGGCCTTTTTGGTCACTTTTACTTCGGTACGTCGAGTCTCTGAGCTGGCGGCGCTTTTCATTAAACCTCCTTATTTTGAGCGGCATCGGGATAAGGTGGTGTTCCGTCCTTGCCCAAGGTTGTATCTGCCTTTCATCTCAATGAGGACATTCTTACCTTCCTATTATCCTGCCCCTGCTAATTCCAAGGAACGGAACCTTCATTCTCTGGATGTGGTCAGGGCGCTCAAGTATTATTTGGTCGCCACTGAGCCCTTTCGGAAGTCTGACTTTTTGTTCTTTCTTCCGGACCTAGGAAGGGCTTGCTTCCAGCCAAATCTACTATCAGCAAGTGGATTAGATTGGCGGTAGTGCAAGCTTATTCTGCCAAAGGGAAGGAACCTCCCTTCCGTGTTACTGCTCACTCTACTAGGGCTATTGGTGCCTCTTGGGCCTTTCAGCACCAGGCTTCTGTTGAACAAGTTTGTAAGGCCGCTACGCTGTCTTCTGTTCATACTTTTTCTAAGTTTTACAAGGTTGATGTTAGGGCCTCAGCTGATGCTGTTTTTGGTCGCAAGGTGCTTCAGGCGGTCGTGGTCTGAACTGCCTGCCGTTACTCATTGGGGATCCCACCCTACTTCAGGACTCTGCTATTGGATGTCCCAGAAGTAATGATTGAAATGAAACTTTCCATGCTGTACACTTGGAAAAATACAAATCTGTGATTACTCACCTGTAGAATTGATTTTACTGTGTACAGCACTGCCTGTTTCATCCCTCCCTTGTTATCGTTGCCCTTGGTTGCCTCTTTATGGTGATTGGTTTAAATGTTAGCCTTTTTGAGGCTGTGTATTCTTTTATCATGGTTTATCTCCTGCCTTCTTGCATAACTGCTTTTCAACACTGGGGGTCTATTGGGTATTCCTGGCTTTTTATAGGGCCAGGAGGAGCCGCAAGTCTTCTGCAGTCAACTGCGCCACCTTGTGGCGGAATACCCAGAAGTAATGATTGAAATGAAACAGGCCGTGCTGTACACAGTAAAATCAATTCTACAGGTGAGTATTCACAGAATTGTATTTTTTCTTCCCTTCCCTCTGTTGGGTCCTGTGCTGCGCAAGATAGCCCAGGAGGGGGTACCGACCATCCTAGTGGATCCACTCCAATTTACAAACGCTGGCTTTGACTGCTTGGCTGCTGAAACCTCTATCCTGATGGATAAGGGCTTGCCGGCTTCGGTCGTCAGTACTATGATTCAGGCCCGGAAGAAGTCCTCTTCTATGATTTATTACAGGGTCTGGAATGCTTATATTGCCTGGTGTGAGTCTAGGGCAGTAGTCCTCAAACTTCCTCCTCAAGGGCCGAGACAGGCCAGGTTTTGCAGCTCTCCACGCTACTCCACAGGTGAATTAACTGGTGCTCAGACAGAGCTATAGCCCTAATTATTACATCTGTGCATCAGCATAGAGAGCTGCAAAACCTGGCCTGTCTCGGCCCTTAAGGAGGAAGTTTGAGGACTACTGGTCTAGGGTTTTTCCTTGCCCACCTTCTCCCTTTCCAGGATTTTGGAGTTTCTACAACATGGTCTAGAGTCGGGTCTACAGCTGAGTACCCTCAAAGGACAGGTTTCGGCCTTGGCAATTTTTTTCCAAAGATCCTTCGCTAATCATAGGCTTATCAAGACTTTTTTTCCAGGGAGTGACTCATGTGCGTCCACCGCGTAAGCCTCTGCTACCGTTGTGGGATTTGAACTTGGTGCTTTCTGCTCTCCAGGGTCCCCCTTTGAGCCCTTGTGCGATGCGGCTCTATCCATTCTGACTCTGAAGGTGGCCTTTTTGGTTGCTATCACTTCGGTGAGTCGCGTCTCTGAGCTGGCGGCGCTTTCCATGAAATCTTATTTTGAGCGGCATCAGGATAAGGTGGTGTTCCGTCTTAAACCAGAATTCTTGCCCAAGGTTGTATCTGCCTTTCATCTCAATGAGGACATTGTCTTGCCTTCCTTGTGTCCTGCCCCTTCTAATTCTAAGGAACGGACTCTTCATTCTCTGGATGTGGTCAGGGCACTTAAATATTGTTTGGTCGCCACTGAGTCTTTTCGGAAGTCAGATTCTCTGTTTGTCCAAGCGTACTCTGCCAAGGGGAAGGACCCCCCTTTCCGTGTTACTGCTCACTCCACTAGGGCTATTGGTGCCTCTTGGGCCTTTCAGCACCAGGCTTCAGTTGAGCAGGTTTGTAAGGCCACTACTTGGTCTTCTGTTCATACTTTTTCTAAGTTTTACAAGGTTGATGTTAGGGCCTCAGCTGATGCTGCTTTTGGACACAAAGTGCTTCAGGCGGTATTGGCTTGAACTTCCTGCCGTTGCTCACTGGGGATCCCACCTTTCTTCATGGACACTGCTGTTGGATGTCCCAAATGTGAAGAACTACAGATAAAGTAACCCGTGCTGGATTCCAGAAAAATACAATTCTGTGATTACTCACCTGTAGAATTGATTTTATGGTAATCCAGCATGGGTTGCTTCATCCCTCCCTTTTATTGTTATCCTCTTTTGCCTTGTTATGGTGATTTTTGTTGAGAGAGTTCTTTTTTTAGTTGGCTATGTTTTCTTAACATGGTCTTGCCCTCCTGGCTTCTTGCATCACTGCTTTTCATACACTGGGTCTTCTGGGTAATTCCTGCCCTTTTATGGTCTGGGAGGAGCCACAAGTCTTCCTGCAGTTGACTGCGCCACCTGGTGGTGGATTACCCAAATGTGAAGAATTACAGATGAAACAACCCGTGCTGGATTACCATAAAATCAATTCTACAGGTGAGTAATCACAGAATTGTATTTTCTCAGCTATTCCATGGAATATCAGGAGCAAGCCATGGCAGATGCTTCTAGTCTCAATCTAGCGGTGGCCATTTTGCAAAGACGAATGATCTGGCTCAAGGAATGGTTGACATATCCATGCTTCCCTTCAAAGGGAAATGGAACAGGTAGAAGGCACCATGGCTTCACCAGCAGAAGGCCAACACCAAGCCCCACCAGGCAGGAAAAGACGCCCCCACTGGTCTTGGTGGGGGGACGCTTGTAGCTCTTTTCAGAAGTGTCAGCAAAGCTTACATCGTTTGAGTTATTGCGATGCTTTGCATCTCCTAATACGGCAGCATCCTATCAGAAGGCACAGAAAGATCTCACGGAAGTGAACTCTACTCTGGAACTTTTTGACTGGATAATAGAGGGACAAGTCCCAGCTGCCATCCACATCCATCACCTTTTGGGGATACAGCTGGATACAGAACAGGTGAGTTTTATTCTTCCACAGAACAAGTTGGAGCACCTCCTGATGACCAGGGAAATTCTCTCTACTTCCTCCCTGAACTTCAGACCATTCATGAGGCTGGTAGGCTTGATGATCTTGACAATCGAAACTGTCATTTGCACGGTTTCCCCTACGGCCCCTCTAGCTGGCCGTGCACCTTGTCAGCACATGTCAGGCACAGTTCATTGGTGGCTGTTGCACCCTCAGATCACTTGGGGAAAATCCTTTGTGCCACCGCGCTGGACAGTGGTCATGACCAACGCTAGCCTGAGCAGGAGTTGTCCTACATGATCAGATGGTCCAGGGACTCTGAACTCCACACAAAGCTGAGCTCCCAATCAACCTCCTGGAGACACATTGCTGTCCCTCTGTCACTGGACGCAGCTCTGGCATGCTCACCAGTCTGCATAAAGTCTGCCAATGCCACGGCTGTCGCATACAACAATCACCAGGGCCGCACACGCAGCAGTCGCTTTGGTGGAGGTTCACAGGATCTTGCACTGGGAAGAACGAAATGTCCCAGTGTTGTCCGGGAGTAGACAACATTCAAGCGGATTACCTCAGTCAGGATGAACTACAACCTGGCAAGTGGGAACTGTTGCAGTCAATTTTTCACAGAATTTGTCCCATGTAGGCCACTCTAGAGGTTGACCTCTTCACCTCATGGCTCAACAGAAAGGTTAACCTCTTTGTGGCAAGAACACAGGCTCTGGCAGTCGACACTGGTGATTCTTTGGCACCAGTTCGGTCTAGTTTACTCCTTCCCATTCTGCCCCAGGTGGTGAAGATTATCAAGCTAGAACGAGTGGCAACCATATTGGTGGCTCCCAACCGGCCGTGCAGAACGTGGTATGCCAAGAAGCTACTGATGACCGCAGAACCCCCTTTCCATCGTCCTCTACACCACCCGAATTTACTTAGCTTGAATGGCGTGGTTGTTGAGATTGTAGTCCCCTGTGAGATGAGGCGGTGCTCCGATCTCTTATCAGGGCTAGAAAAGTCATCGCCCAAGGTCACTGGACTTTCGCAGGTGTGAGTTGAACCGGTACACGGTTCATCCTTCTATAGGGGAAGGCTTTTGGATTTCCTGCAGGAGGGCCTGGATAGCGGTCAGACACTAAGTACACTAAAGGATAAAGTTACGACTTTATCGATTTCATTTTCAGAGGCCCAGGCACAGATTCTGCAATGAGACCTTAACCTAGTTCTCTCAGCTTTTCAGGAGCCACCACTTAAGCCTACAGTCATGACCATATATGTTGGCACCCCTGAAATTTTTCAAGAAAATGAAGTATTTCTCACAGAAAAGGTTTGCAGTAACACGTTTTGCTATACACATGTTTATTCCCTTTGTGTGTATTGGAACTAAACCAAAAAAGGAGGCAAAAAAGCAAATTGGACATAATGTCGCACCAAACTCCAAAAATGGCCTGGACAAAATTATTAGCACACCATTTGGAAAAAATAACTGAAATCAGTCGCTTCCTATAACTATCAATAAGCTTCTTATACCTCTCAACCGGAATGTTGGACCACTCTTTTGCAAACTGCTCCAGGTCTCTTATTGGAAGGAAACCTTTTCCCGACAGCAATTTTAAGATCTCTCCACTAGCCACTTCAGAACTCTCCAGCGCTTGGTTGCCATCCATTTCTGGGTGCTCTTTGACGTATGTTTGGGGTCATTGTCCAGCTGGAAGACCCAAGATCTTGGACGCACATCTTTTCTTTGTAGGCCTCATTACATTTTCGTAAAACAGTAGAATGATGTGCTTTACCAAAAAGCTATCTTGGTCTCATCTGTCCACAAGACATTTTCCCAGAAGGATTTTGGCTTACTCAAGTGCATTTTGGCAAAATGTAGTCTTGCTTTGACAGATGCTCCCTGAGCCTGCAGGACAGCTTGAATATCTTTGGAACTTGTTTGGGGCTGCTTATCCACCATCCGGACTATCCTGCGTTGACACCTTTCATCAATTTTTCTCTTCTGTCCACACCCAGGGAAGTTGGCTACAGTGCCATGGGTTGCAAACCTCTTGATAATGTTGCGCACTGTGGACAAAGGCGAATCTAGATCTCTAGAGATGGGCTTGTAACCTTAAGGTGGTTGTTTTTCCACAATTGTGGTTCTCAAGTCCTGAGATAGTTCTCTTCTCCTCTTTGTGTTGTCCATGCTTAGTCTTTGCATTGTGTCTTTGTGTGCCACACTAGGTGAACTTCTCTCCTTTTTATCTGCTTTCAGGTGTGATTTTTATATTGCCCATGCCTGTAACTTGCCCCAGGTGAGTTTAAAGGAGCATCACATGCTTGAAATCTTATTTATCCACAATTCTGAAAGGGTGCCAATAATGTTGTCCAGCCCATTTTGGAGTTTGGTGTGACATTGTGTGTATTGGAACTGGAATTGGACATAAAGGGAATAAACGTGTATAGCAAAACATGTTACTGCAATCCTTTTCTTTGAGAAATACTTAATCTTCTTGAAAAATGTCTGGGGTGACTGTTTCTCTGAGGCGTCTCTTCTGATCCTTTCACAAAAGGTGTTTTTTCTGTCTGCAGTGGGTCAGAGTTGCCAGCGCTGTCGGTGGAATCTCCTTACCTTGTTTTTCACACGGAACAGGAAGGGCCCCCCGCACATTTCCTGCCCAAAGGTGGTATCGTCTTTACACATCGAGGACATTGTCATACCTTCCTTATGTCCAAACACCTCTCACACTAGCAAGAGGAGGTTGCATTCACTGGGCAGGACGTTCTATTTGTCGGCCTCTCTCTTCGTGGTTCCTACAGAGCCACAGATGGGTTTCCCAACATCAAAAGCAAACATTAGCAGCTAAATGGGCAAGTGGTGAATGCAGCTGACCACTCTCAAGCAGGATGCCCTCTTTTAAACTCTCTGCTTATGCGACCAGATCCATTGGCTCCTCTTGGGATTTCCGCCACCAGGCGACGTCTAGGCACATCTGAACATGGTCACCTGTACACACATTCTCCAAGTTCTATAAGGTGTATGTATGCGCATCGGCTGTTGCAGTGTTTGCTTGCAAGGTGCTTCTGGTGTCTGTACCGGGGTAAGGAGAACAGCCTCTTTATCGTTCACCTGTTATGTTATTAAGTATGTCTCACACCCTGCTTCGGAAGTAGTCATTACACTTGGGTTATGTCCAGTAGAGGGCGAACTTCTGCAGAGATGACTAGAAAAAAGAAGCCCCTCACTGGCCCATAAATACCTGGGACCTCCCACACATCACCCAGTTTAGTCTCTGCAGACGGCGAGCAAGCAGAAGATGATGCCTTCTCCTTGCATAGGGGACTTTCAGGTAGCCGGGATGACTCCCGGCCCGCTATTTTTGCTATTTCTGCCCGGTTCCCTGTTTTGTCTTATCCTGCCTCCCGGCCTAGGCTGACGGTCCAGGCGAGGGTAGATGGCACCCTAGGTGCTTTGGAGCTAATGCTCCACCGTGAGACCCTATACTAGAGGGTAGGCGGTTAACCGGGTTGGTGACCCCGGTTTGGGATGCCCTGTCCGTTCCCCCACTTTTTAGGGAAAATTAGGGATCCCTCCCTCCCCTTATTTCTCCCTTTATTCCCTGTGGGACGGGGGGGGGGGGGGTTGGGGCTGTGATTTTCCCTTGCCCAGTTGTCACGGAGCTACGGGAAGTAATCATTTATTAGGGGACAATGAATGTTAGAGTGTGTGTGTTTTTTACTTTGGTGTTTTTGTTTGGTTGTTCCGCCATGCTGCGGCCGTCGGGACAGACGGCCGCACTGTCATGGCGGCCAGTGAGGAGGCTGAGGGGAATCTTCTCCCCTCCTTGCTGTGAGGAAGGGGGGCGGGGCCGGGCACTCGGCGCGCTGGCAGAGGCCCGCCCCACTCTTTCCCTGGCGCTCTGTCTCCTGGGACGGCCCGCCCCCACACTCTCATTCACTCACACTCTCTCTCTCTCTCTCTCTCTTTCTGTCCCTTCTGGCGCGCTTTGCGGCGCCCTGTTTGTATCTCACTATGGGGAGGGGGCGGGGCCGGGCGCTCTGCGCGGCGGCCCGTCCCTCTCTTTTTCTCACGTTACTGCTCATGCGGAGGGGGCGGGGCCGGGCGCTCAACACTCCCGGCTTGCGTGACTGCGGAGGGGGCGGGGCCGGGCACTCACCGCTGACGTCGGCCCGCCTCTCTCTCGCTCTCTGCCATCTGCGGCGCCCGGCTTGCGTGACTGCGGAGGGGGCGGGGCCGGGCGCTCAACGCTGACGCCGGCCCGCCCCTCTCTCTCATTCTCTCCGCCATCTGCGGCGCCCGGCTTGCGTGACTGCGGAGGGGGCGGGGCCGGGCGCTCTACGCGCTGACGGCGGCCTGCCCCGCTCTTTGGCACCCGCGGCGCCCTGTCGTTTCATTCGGTGGGAGAGGAGGCCGGGCGCTTGTCGCGCCGGCGGCGGCCCACCTCTCTCTCTCTCTCTCTGTCTCTCACTAGCGCCTTCGGCGGCGCCCATTGGTGAGGAGGGGGCAGGGCCAGGCGCGCCCTCGCTGGCCTGCCCTCTTCATCTGTTTCTTTCAGATCAAGGTTCGGCTCTGAAGAATTCTTGGTCTAGGTGAGTGCCCTGTGGGGCTTTGATTGTCCTTTGTTGGCATGTTGTTAGGGCACTTTATCCAGCGCCGGCTTAGCACGCTGTGGTATCTTTTTGTCCCACCTTGCGTTCCTGGTAATATCACATATGACACCATCGTGCAATATATGCCTCAATTACTATATATATATATATATATATTTATTTTCTAGGTTTAGCCACACTCTGTTTGAATGTATGAGTGCTTGTCTTGATCCTTTATTATGGGGGCCCTCATGTCAATGTGTCCTGGGGTCCCTTGGGCTTGCAAATCCTCCCACTAACGGACTTAAGGGGCATCCCGGCTTGCTTCTAGTGTAATTCCCGCTGGTCATTGCGACTACCATACAAATCACCATTTGGAGGCTCCCCTGGATCCGGGCTCTGGCTCCCTGCGGGGCAGTCCCGGCGGTGTGTGGGTTGGGGGGTATCCCTTGTTGGGGATACTGTGCTGGTGCGTACCTTGTGTTCAGCAGGCCATAACACGGCAGTCGGGGGCCCGGATGTCTGGGTCAGTGCCGCCAGCCTCATCGCCTACTCCACCTTAGATTATCCGTTCCCCATGTGACATTGTCATTAGCGGAGAGTCGCAATTTGATGTGTGTGCTGGATTGGCCAACATCGATATATTGTTTCTAGCTCTGTGGCCAGGGTGGCCTCGGCTAAAGGTAGTCATCTGTGACCGCAGTGCCGGTTCTTGATGGTCATGATTCCCTTGCCTGGTCTGTTTATTTTCCGCTTGCGGAAGGCTGAGGATCAGCAGTTGGGATGCTGAGGTCGGGTTTGGGGATGCTGTGGTTACCCCCAAGATCTTGGGCCTTTTATTTGAGGTGCTGGCTATTCCTTCTCTGGCGGAGTCCCCTCCGCATAAGGAAAAATAATTTGTTTCTTGAGACCTTAGGTCTGGTATGGGTGGCCACTCAGTTTCATTCTAATATATGATTATTAAGGATCGGGAGGGATCTAGCGGGCTTCCTGGTTTCCCTTGGGAGCGGGGTATGAGGTATCCCTCTACAGTGATCGCGGTGAAGCGCTGGTCATCTCCTCCCGAGGTCGATGCGTCCCGAGGTCGATGCGTCCGGTACTGGGTTTTGTCCAACGCATCTGTGGTGCACTCTCTAGACGCAATTCGATTAAGTATCGTGAGGATCGTCGCTTGATCAGATGGCTTGACTTGCCCTTGCTGGCGTGGTTCTGCCTGGCGGCCTGTTTGTATTCTGTATTCAGTTGTGGTTATCAGGTCTGTGGTTTTGGGCCTGTTGAGGGGTCCCAGCTGGACACGCCAGTGCTGCCTTGCGGCGCTTATGCGGTGTGTATGGTTCCTGACCATGGTCCTGTCTGCCTGGATGACACTATGTCTGCTTGGCGGATCCTCAGCCTTGCTTGTGGCTATACGATGCTCCGTCTGGTCGCGTCGGTGGTGGCTAACGTGGGCTACCCGTTGGGTATGTGGTTGTTTGGAGTCATATTGGTTTCAGTTGCGTAAGGAAGCAGGCTTCCGCCATACTAGAAGCGACGTTGCTCCTTTCGGGGGGCAGGCTCCTCTACTCCTTCCTTTCTCGGTGCCAGAATTGGCAGAAGGGCTGCCTTCTCTATCTCCAGTGGTGATTCCTCCTTTATCAGGTTTTCTTCGCACCCCCGGGCTGTGCAGGGGATGGGCATGTTGGTCCAATACTGGTGGTACCCTACCAGGATGGATCCATCAGAACCATTCTGTTTTTTTTGAGGTTTTTCTACTGATTCATTAGATCCCAGAAGTTCAGCGTGAAGTCTCTTCGCTAGGTCATCTATTCCCTTCCTGTCCTCGCTTTGGCAGGACATATACTAAAATTGGAACGATACGGAGAAGATTAGCATGGCCCCTGCACAAGGTTGACACGCAAATTCGTGAAGTGTTCCATACAGGATTTCGTGACGTCTTTAGACATTAAGGTAGTTTACCTTTGTGTACCAATCTATCCCGCTCGCCTGAGATTCTCAGGTTTGGGGTGGGAGATCGGCATTTTCAGTTTGTGGCTCTCCCTTTCTGGTTGATTTCGGTGCCAAGGGTGTTCACCAAGGGGCTGGCGGGCATAATGGCCCTGCCCAGGGCGTTCACATTGCGCCGTATCTGGATGCCTTTTTCATTACAGCATCTTTTTTATGACGGGTGGAGCTGGGCTCCAGGGTGCTGACGATGCTGGAATGGTTTGGTTGGGTGATCACTCATCCCAAGTTCTCTGGCATGATTCTGGATTCCGGTCCGGCAAGAGGGTCCCTTCCTTACCCTAAGGTGCAGAGGGTTCAGGTCCTGATTATTGTTCTCCTGGACTATCCTTGCTTCTCTTTCCGGCTAGGGATTAAGCTGGTGGGATTGATGGTGGTTTTCCTGCTAGGCAGTCCCCTTTGCTCAGTTTCTCATGAGGGCGCTCTGACTCCGTCTATTGCGCACTGGGGACGGCTGTTCCCGGTGCTTGGCTCAGTCTTTCTGCTGTCTCCCAGGGTCCGGCAATCCTTTCAGTGTTTGCTGGAGCTTGGCGGTCTGTTAAGGGGCAGATCCGTTTTGGCCCCTTGTTGGGAGACGGTTACCACAAATGCCAGCCTTTCGGGCTGGGGAGGTTTCTGGAAGGACTTTCGTTTCCAGGGGCTGGGGCATCTTCAGGAGGCTCACGCTCCCATCTCTCTCCTTCTGTCATGCTGGATGCATCAGTTTCAGGTTTTGCTGGTCCGGATTCAGTGGACGTTTGTACTGCGATCGCTTACGTCGATCACCAAGGAGGGACTCGCAGCTGGAGTGCCCTTAGGCAAGTTTAGCTGATTCTTGCATGGGCGGAGAGCGATGTTCCATGCTTCTCGGCGGCATTCATTCCGGGAGTGGAAAATTCGGAAGCGATTTCCTTGAGCAGTTCCTTTCACTGAGGGGGTGGTTCTTTCTACCGCAGGGTGTTCCGGTCCTTCTGTAGCAAGTGGGGGTTTTGGAGGTGGTTCTCCTTACCTCACGTTGCGATTGCTAGCTCCCAACGGTTGGTTTTTGGTTTCAGGTTCCTCTGCCTCCGGCAGTGGTCGCCATGTCTTTGCCTGGTGGGTGTCTGTGGTCCCTGTACCTGTTTCCTTCCTTCGCCATGGTGAGCAAGGTGGTGTGCTAGCTGGCTCCTGAGGGTGCGTCAGCAATGTTGGCGGCTCCAGGGTGGCCTAGATAGGTTTGGTTCGTTCTGCGTTTGGCGAACGTTGACTTTGGTGGCGCAGCTGCTGAAACCTTCTCCATTTTCATAGAGGAGGTTTGTCTGATGTTGTGCTTCGGGCCTTTGTTTGGGCTAGGAAGCGGTTTTCCTTTGACTTCTTCTACAGGCCTTGTTGGTGCTATATTGATTTGTGTGAGGCTAGGGCCTTGCCTTGCCAGGTGTTTTTGTTCACAAGGTTTTTGGACTTTCGGCAGTACGGTCTGGGCCTGGGGCTCCAGCTTAAGTGCTTTGCTGGGGCAGGCCTCTGTCCTGGTGGTCTTCTTTTCGGGCCTTTTGTCCTCTAAAACCTTGCGTCCTTTTTGGGATTTGAATTTTGCATTTTTTTATGCTTACACCACGGATTGACTTTTGATGGCTATTGCTTCTGTTAGCTGTGTTTCCATCTTTTTAAGGTTGTGGTTCTTCCTTGTGTCCTTCGTCTAGCTTGGACGAGGTGAGGGCCCTGCTTAGGGCCCTGTTGACGTTCTATTTCTTGGATACTTCTTTTTTCCGTTGGAAGGAAGTCTTGTTTGTGGTGCCTTTGGATCCCTGACGGTTTTGGCGCCGTCAATGGATAATGGATATGTCTGGTCCTTGTGTGGGCCAGTATTGCCAAGGGGAAGGTCCCCCTTTTCTCAGCTTAGTGGAATAAGTTGTGCGACTGCTACTTGGTCTTCTGTTCATACCTTTTACAAGTTTTTGTAAGGTTGCTGTGCGGATCTTAGCGGACGATGTTTTTAGCCGCAAAAGTTATTCAAGCGGCAGGGATTTTCATTTGTGCATTTTTGCCTATTCGGATCCCCGCCCTTTTTTGGACACTGCTATTGGATGTCCCAAGTGTAATGACTACTTCCGAAGCAGGGTGTGAGACATACTTAGAATAATACCATTTTGTGATTACTCACCTGTAAAATGGGTATTATAAGTATGTCTCACACCCTGCTTCGCCCCGCCCTAAGTTGTATTTTGGATCCTCTTGGTGTTACTGTTTTTCTTGTAGTTTTTATTGGCTCTTCCTGGTCCCCTTACTGCTTTCCTATACTGGGTGATGTGTGGGAGGTCCCAGGTATTTATGGGCCAGGGAGGGGCTTCTTTTTTCTAGTCATCTCTGCAGAAGTTCGCCCTCTACTGGACATAACCCAAGTGTAATGACTACTTCCGAAGCAGGGTGTGAGACATACTTATAATACCCATTTTACAGGTGAGTAATCACAAAATGGTATTTTTCCCATGAGTCCTTTACTGCTTTGGAACAGTCCTATTGTAATGAATCCTGTGTGACTGAGTGAAGAGAAAAGGAATTTCTTTTTTGTATCATTTACATTAATTCCTTTCTCTTAAACTTCGCTTATTCTACCAAATGGGCTTGCCAGTTTGGTAGCTGCGTGGTTACACAGTTAAGGTTGGCTGATGGGATATGGCTTTAGACCTCCCGTAAGTTGCGTGCTACACAAGTTACTCTTCTAGATGTTCAGTCCATCCTGGGTCATGCTTCCTACTGCTTGCTACTAAAACAATCTGTCTGCAATTGGGCTGGACCTGGGAAGGTCCCGCCGAGGAGGAAAAGGTATTCTTTTTGTTAACTCTTCCAGCATGATTTATATCTCCTGGAGTATAAACCCTATTTGTAAGGAATCTGTGTGGCTGAGTGAATATTGAGAGGAACCATTACAGTAAGTAATACGTAAAATTCCCTTGTTGCAGAAATGTTGCTATTTTCTTTAGGATGCAGCAGTAAGATTCCCTCGTGTTAAAGTGGACCAACACCCAGGGGGGATCGGCCCGGAAATCTATAAGATTCCCGGACCGATCAGATCCCTCCCCGCGGGGCATCCGAAATCGGGATGTCCCGCGGTGAGGAACCCCCCAGGAGGCCCACAAACCTTACCTCAGCCCCGTTCCATCGGCGCATGCGTGAGCCGCTGCTGCGTCTCGCGCTTCCCTCTAGCAGGGCGCGCACCCGCCGTTTGTGAATGGCCGGCGCAGGCGTGCTCCCTGTTAGAGGGAAGCGCGAGACGCGGCCTCCAGCGCTCAGAGCCAGCGGCCTTGGACGCGCATACCACAGCGGCTCTGAGCGCTGTGATTGGCTGGCGCGGTCACGTGGGAGCGTGGTGAGGTGAGTATTTCTGGGCTTTCCGGGGGGTCGGAGTGCCCCACCGAAGTGGACCAAAACCCAGGATAGTCAAAATCCTGGGTGTTGGTCCACTTTAACCTGTTTAATTTATGCTGTCAGTGAGATAGGGAAGAAAACTGGTCAGCAGATAATTCAGTGTTGCTAGAAGCTCGGCATGTCTTCCTGGGTGGGCTTTGTGAAATGATTGTCTTCGTCCAATGGCTTTCTTGTAAGACGGCAATCTCTGTGCTAAATAAATGCAAATTTATTTTTTTCCTGTAAACTTGAATTATGGTAGAAGTCCATAATTAAAATTTAAGTCTTTCTGAAAAATTACATGGCTAAAACCACGATGCATTAAACATAGCATGTGATGCTAAGCATAATTCTGTCTTTTTAGGAGGTCAATTCAGATCAGTCTGCACCACCTAATCTTGGTTCGGAGCGAGGTAAAAAGAGGTCAGCGCCTGCACCTGGTGCTGAAAACATCAACAAAGATTCAGAAGAGAAAAAACCAGAAGATGTCATTCAGACTCCACCACCAAAGCCAAGAAGAGGGAGACCACCAAAATCGGCATCTCAAGGCAGCGCAGCAAAAACAGAGGATTCAAACAAGACATCAGGGAGGGGACGCAAGAGGGCATCAGCCACACAAGGTAGTCCTGCTGGAACCGATGGGAGCAACGCAAAAGTACCAAAACACGATCAAGCAGCCAAAAAGACAGCACAACGGCAAATGGACTTACAAAGGTATGCTCTGTATTAAACAAATGTCATGGGTGCTTTTACCACAGTCATGCATTACATTGATTAATAAGAATGTAAAACTGTATACTCCCCTTTTGTTCCCCGCAGATGATTGCTCCTAGTTAGCGCTATGCCACTTACTACCTGATCGCCACACCTTAAGACAGGCTGCTCCCCACCCTCAAAGTAACACTGGCATGTTCCCACTATTCCCTGCAATGGAGGGGTTACCAGTTTATTCTTAGTATACAGTACGTCCTGCTCCAGATAGATTACTTACACCTGGATTATCCTCCGCCAGATGGCGCTGCACTGCAGAGACATGTAAAACAGGCTCCTCCCGGTCCCTCAAATACCCAGGGAGCTACCACAAATCCCCAGATTTCTCTGCAGTGCTGACTGCGAAGACATGAAGTTATCACTCTCTCGCAGGTGAGCGGGGCTATTAGCCTGCGGCCCTGTTGGACTATTCCCACCCGTCTTTTGTGTGATGTGCCTCCCAGCTTGGGCTGCACTGGTCGGGTGAAGGTAGGCGGCTCCACCGCAGTCCCCCACCAAAGGGTAGGCGGTATAGGCTGATGGTGAGCCTCTATGGGATGCCCCTCCCGCATTATTGCCCCATGCCCCGTTTAGCGGTGGGCCCTGTACAAAGGGCCGCCATCCTCCCTCATTCTCCCTGTAGCCTTCGGGGGGGGGGGGTGGGTGTCAGTGTATCGTGATTACGTGCATATGGCCTTTTGTAATGTCTTTTGGACTTTATATGTGGTGTCAGCCGCCGCGCTGACTTGTCTTTTTACTCTGGCAAATGCCGCCGCCGCGCGCGCCTTTTTCCTTCATTTGGATGTTCCGGGCGGCGGCGTTACCTCAGGCGCTTCTGCGTCCTCATTGTCTGCTTGTAGGACTGCACGCCCATCGGGGGGGGCGGGGCCTGGCCTGGCGCGCCCCGCGTCACGGCTCGCTCTGGCCCACCCTTCGAGGTACTCGGCGCCATGTTGTCAGCTCGCACGCGTGTGTGACGTTCTTACTTACTGTGGTTCGTAAGTGCCCTCGCGGGCGGCTTTATGCTCATTATAGTGTGTTTCGGTTCTGACACCCTTTCTTCTCATTGTGTCTTTCAGACGGGTGAATCCATTGGCTTCTCCCGGCCCGGTGTAATTGATAGTCGGGCCTTGTAAGATTCTCCCACTTCCCTAGCGGGTCATTGGGGCATCCAGGGTTGCTTTATAGCGTCAATCCCTACTGGCTTATTGTGCCTAAAATTCACCATATGGAGGCATCTCAGGATAATGTGACCGGGGTCCCCTTGGGACAAGACCGGCTGTGCATGGCGTGTGGACAACCCCATGCTGATGCTGACAGGGCACGGGTCTGCGTACCCTGTGCCGAGCAAGCGCTGGCCTGCCAGTGGCTGCACCTCGTTTCACTTCACCTACTCCCCCAAGCTTAAATCTCACTCCTGCTGAGTCGCATACAAGTGGGGATTCTCAGCCTGATTTGTCTTCTAGACTGCCTACGGCTGAACAGTTTATTGCGAGGTCTTTAGTGCGTAAGGGCCCTGGTAAGAAGCGGCACTTGACGCCTTATGTTACTGTTTAACCTTTGGGATCTCAAGAGTTTATGAATCTGTGTGGCTATACCCCTTCTGATGGAGAGCTCTTTTCTGACTCAGGCTCGTCATGACCCTTCGGTCTCTCATCAGATGATTCTGGCCCTGACCCCTGGGCCCCGGATGACACTGACAGATTATTGATCCAGATCTTTGAGGATCTGTCTATCTCTCTCCCTGGTGAGGCTCCCAGGCAAGGAGGGGAGCGTTTCCATACAGCAACATCACGTTTGGAATTTCTAGAGCAGGCACATTTCCATACCCTTGTGCTCAAGGAATGGGAGTGCCCCAGTAAACTTCCCGGGGTTCCAAGGGATTGGGATAGTAAGTATCCTTTTCCCCCTGAGGTGGTTAAATGTTGGTCATCCCTCCCCCGAGGTGGATGTCCCGATCATAGGGCTATCTAACACCCCTGTCTTGCATCCCCCTGATTATACTACCCTTTGGGATGCTGAGGACCGGCGCATTGACCTGCTGGCCTCCCACGCCTTTGCATGTGCGGGGACGGTGCTGCGCCCGGTCTGTGCCTCTGCCATTTCTGCTGTGGCCGCTAGAACCCTCATCAGAAAAATGCTTGATCGTGCCCCTGATGATCTCCCTTGGGAGGTGTTTAATGCACTCTCCAGTTGTGATGTGTTTGTAAAATTTATCCTATTAGCATTGGATGACACCATCAGAATGTGTGCAAGAACTTCTGCCCTTGTGGTGGCTATACCTCGCTTGGTCTGGCTGCAACAGTGGGGTGCTAACAATGCTGCGAAGAAGGCCCTTACTGGGCTTCCTTTTAAGGGGCTACGCCTGTTTGGGGCCCGTCTAGACCCGTTTGGTAAGATAGGTAAGTTACCCCAGCGCAGGCGACTGTCTCGGCCCCCCTTCTACCCCCTACCATGGTGTTAAACAGGAACCAGGAGTGTCCTTCGCGGGGGCTCGCGCAGATTCCTGCCCCAGGAGCAGCAGACAACGCCCTGGCTCCTCCGGGGGGGGGGGGGCTAAGCCCAAATCTTCTCATAAGTGCCCTCAAGCATGATGGGGCGCCCTCGCCCGTCAGGGTGAGGGGACGGCTGCGGCACCTTGCTCATGTCTGGAGGCATCTCGCCTCAAACCGGTGGATTCAGGAGGTAGTGTCCTCCGGCTACAAGATAGCGTTTGCTGTGCGGCCTCCCCCAAGATTATCAGGTCCCGGGTACTCCTGGTCCCTGCCTCTGCTCAGGTGTTGGTGCAGGCCGTGCAAGGTCTGGGGGTCATTTGCAGATTTCCCTTAACAGACAGAGGCAAGGGACTCTACACCAACCTTTCCACAGTTCCCCAAAAGGATGGGTCAGTCTGGCCCATTCTAAATTTACAGATCTTCAGCAAATCGTCAAGTACAGGCGGTTTCTGCATGGAAACTGAGCTCGGCCATCAGCTCCTCGCGCCCCGGGGGCTTCATGCCGTCTGTGGAGATCAAAGATGCTTATTTTCACATCCCTGTGTCTTCAGGACACCAAGGTTCCTCAGATTCGCGTTGGACGACAAACACTGCCAATTTGTGGCCTTGTCATCTGGCCTCTCTTCAGCTCCCAGAGTGCTCACCAAGGTGCTAGCGGGGGTGATCAGCCACCACAAGTCCTCACTGTCCCCTTCCTTGGTAACTTCATTCCTAGGAATGAATCTGGACACAGTTCAGGCAAGGATCTTCCTCAGCAAAAAGTGGACAATCTGGTTGCACGGGCTCGGTCCCTCCTAGCTGTCCCCGTCCCTCCACCAGGCAGGGAATGCAGCTGGTGGGCCTGATGGTGGCGTGCGGTCCCTTATGCTCAGTCCCCCTTGGGGATTCTGCAACTTCTCCTATTGTTTGTATGGGACAAGGACCTAGCATCCCTGGACAGGGTCTGTGTGGCTCCCCCCCCCCCCCCCCCCCCCCCGGTAAGGAGATCCCTCTTGTAGTGGATGGACTCAATGAACCTGTTGGGGGGCAGATCTTTCTTGCCCCTTCCTGGGAGACGGTCACCACGGATGCCAGTCTATCAGGTGGGGGGGGGGGGGTTCTGCTGCCTCCTGTGCTGTTAAATTTCACCATGGGCTCTTGTATTTGTCTAGGACTTTGGGGGTCAGGCACGTGGATGCGGGCGCTAGCCCTCCGAGCCATTTGCCAAACTTTACATATGCACGGCAAACGGCTCAGATTGAACAAGAGCCAGCACATGCCATAGGAACTTGGAAAGACTAGGTGTGATAGGCCATCTGGGGGGGGCAGGGTTACACAGTGGGGCATTCCTATATCGGGATGCTTCCGCTTAAAGGATCTGTGCTAGTCCTCTGAGCCACTAGCCTACGTTCAGGCTTTTCCACCATTCTGTAGTCCCTGCTCTTTATAATCTTTCCTACGCCCACCTAGATCCAGCCATTCTATGAACTTTCCTTGCTCCAGTGGCACCAAGTAAAAACTGTGGTAGCACAGAATTAGGTGTGGGCACACTGTGCCCTCTGTCCAAATGTACCCTTCACTCTCACTGATTTACCCACCCACTGGGTGTTGCATTTCTACAGGGAAGAAGCATGGCGTATACTTGTGGCCACTCTCGGCCCCATAAATGGCCAGGTACCCCCCACCAATTTCCAGTGTTTCTCTGCAGTCTGGACTGGGAAGATAGAAGATGGCTCTCTATTGCGCAGGGAGTGGGGCTTTTCAAGCCTAGGGCCCTGCAGGCTTATTTCCACCCGTTCTGGACCCACTGCCTCCCAGCCCCGGCTGACGGTTCGGGTGAAGGTAGGACAGCACTAGGGTCAGGTGCTGAAGGAGCACTGCTCCGGGCCACAAGACCCTGTACCAAAGGGTAGCCGGCGACAGGCTTTTTATGGTGAGCCTCATTGGGATGCCCCAGCCTCAAACCCTGGGTCCTTGTTCCCTTCACCCTTCTCCCCTCCCCTCTAGAAGGTTGTGTGCAACCCCTTTGTTGTGCCCCGCTCGGCTGGCAGGGGGCGCCCGGAGGGTCTGTGATTTGTGTGTTGTGTTCATTTTTGGTGTGTGTGCGGGCCGTTGTAGTTGGCGCTATGTATTTTTAAGGTTGCTGTCATGGCGCCGGCGTCCCACGTGATCACAGTTTTGCGCTCTTCGGGGAGGGGTGAGAACCGCGGTTTGACACTTTTTGCGTCATACTCTCGCGGTCCGCCCCTCTAGGTACTGCCGCCCGCGCCATTTTGTGGCCTCGTCCTTGCGGTGCTGCGACACGGTCTGATCTCTGAGCGATCTGTCTGCTTGGTCCATGAGTCCCTTACGGGGTTGTTATACTGCTTTACTCTGTATGTGCTGGGGATGTTTATTTTGTACTTATTGTGTCTTGCAGGCGGGTCACCTCTGACTGTGGTTGTCCTGTCCCTTCCAATCTCCCACCTTCCCTAGCGGGCTTTGGGGGGCATCCCAAAAAAGATGGCTATTGCTAGCTGTGTCCCTGTACTGGCCATTACGCCTGTATCTAAATCACCATATGGAGGCTTCCGGGGACAATGTGCTTGGGGTTCCTTCGGGACAAGCCCAGCTGTGTGTTGCGTGTGGGGTATTCCCTGTTAGTGACGGTGTCAGGGTGTGTTTGACCTGCGCCCAACATGTACTTGTGCTGCAGCCTGGGTCATCTGCTACGGGTCCTGGTGCTGCGCCCCTTTCTGCTTCGCCTACCCCCCCACGCTTGCATCTGACCCCCAGTGAGGGGCACACTAGTGGGGAGTCTCAATATGACTTGACTTCACGGGTGGCAAGCATTGAAAAGCATATTGCTGGGTCAGCCCCGTGTAAGGCTTCTGCCAAGAAGAGGCATTTATCTCCCGCTGCTTCTCTTTCCTGTGGAGGATGAGGGACTTTACTCATTTTCTGGCTTTTACCCCCTCGAGGAGGGGGGTGAATTATTCTCTTGATTCAGAATCCTCTGAGGAACAGTCTTAAGTTATATGGTGGTACCGGGTCTCCCTTTGGAGAAGACCCGTGGTCCTCAGATGACATTGACAGGTTAGTGACTCACATTTTTGAAGTTCTTTGTATTTCCCCTCCTGCCGTGCCTCCACCACAGCAGGGTGAGCTTTTCCATACTGTTAAACCTCGCTTGGAGTTCCCTGAGCAGAATCACTTTAAAAATCTGGTGCTCAAAGTGTGGGAAGGCCTAGTAAGCTACCTGGGGTGCCCAAGAGTTGGGACAGGAGGTAGCCCTTTCCCGCTGATGTGATTAAATTGGTCATGTCCTCCCGAGGTGGACGCGCCCGTCCTAGGGTTGTCTAACACATCAGTCATGCATTCACCTGACACTACTACCCTGCGGGATGGTGAGGACCGGCGCTTGGACCAGCTGTCCTGTCATGCCTTTGCCTGTGTGGGGACTGCACTGCGCCCGGTTTGTGCCTCTGCCATAACGGCTATTGCTATTAAAGGGCTGCTTAAGTGTCTCCTAGATGGGGCCTCTTATGGCGCAGGAGGTGAGGATTATAGATCTCTCTTACTTTGCTATGAATTTATTGCATATATGCTTTCTGCCATGGATGATGGCATTAGAATGTGTGGTAGGACTTCTGCCCTTTTGGTGGCTATACGACGCTCTGTCTGGCTACGTCAGTGGGTGGCTGATAATGCTGCTAAAAAGGCCCTCACTGGTTTTCCCTTTAAGGGGCTACGGCTCTTTGGTGAACGCTTGGGCCTATTTGCCAGGGGTGGTAGGCTGCTTCAACATAGGAGGCCGTCACAGCCCTTTCTGGGGACCAGTGCTTCTCTCTCCTCCTTCCGCGCTTCCAGGGCTGGTCGAGGAGTTTCCTTTGCTGGGGCACGCAGAGATTATTGGGGCAGGGGTAGAGGACGATGCCGTCCCGGGCTGTCATGGGGTCCCAAGCCAAGCTTCGGCTCTTTGCTCACGTCTGGAGGCTACGTGTAGCAGACAGTTGGATTAAGGAGGTAGTGTCCTCCGGTTACAATATAGAGTTGGCAGCCTGGCCGCCCCCAAGATTCATCAGATCCCGGATGGCTCAAAACCCCCTGTCAGCTCAGGGCCTGAGGCCTACAGTCCAAAACCTTCTGAAGTTGGGGGTCATCTGCCCTGTGCCTCTCAGAGAAAGGGGCAGAGGCTTCTACTCCAATCTATTCACTGTTCCCAAAAAGGATGGGTCTCTCAGGCCCATCCTGGATTTAAACAATCAAACAAGTTTGTCAGATACAAGCAATTTCGCATGGAGACCCTACGCTCAGCAGTCACTACTCTGTGCCCGGGCGACTTCATGACATCTGTAGACATCAAGGACGCTTACCTTCATGTACCAATCTTCCCAGGTCATCAGAAATTTCTCAGGTTTGCTCTGGAGGATCAGCACTACCAATTTGTGACCTTGCCTTTGGGTATCGCCTCGGCTCCCAGGGTATTCACCAAGGTGCTGGCGGGTGTGATGGCTCGGAGATCTCAGGGCATTTGCATCCTTCCTTATTTGGACGACATTCTGATCTCATCTCAATCCTTCCATCAGGCAGAGCTGGATACCCAGATGGTGGTGTCCACACTAGAGTCCTTCGGCTGGGTGATCAACCATCCCAAGTCTTTTCTGTCCCCGTCACTGGTGAGTTCTTTTCTGGGCATGATTCTGAATACATCTCGGGTCAAGGTTTTTCGCCCTCAACAGAAGGTGGAGAGTCTTCAAGCTCAGGCCCAGTTTCTTCTTTCTTGTCCTCATCCCTCCATCCGGCAGGGGATGCAACTGATGGGCCTGATGGTGTCTTGCTTCGAGGCGGTACCCTATGCTCAGTTTCACATGAGACCTCTGCAGCTACACCTCTTATCAGTGTGGGATTGGATCAGGTTTGTTCTGTCCCCCCTGGCCAGACGGTCCCTCTCGTGGTGGCTGGACTCGAGGAACCTCTTGGTGGGCAGAACCTTCCTGTCCCCTTGCTGGGAGACTGTCGCCACAGATGCCAGTCTGACAGGTTGGGGGGGCTTCTGGAATTCCTTGAAATTCCAGGGTCAGTGGGGCCCCCAGGAGGCCCATACTCCTATCAACATTCTGGAACTGAGGGCAGTAAGGTTGGTTCTTGCCCAATTGACCCCACACCTTCGGGGTTGGGCTGTTCAGATCCGCTCGGACAATCAGACAGCGGTTGCCTACATCAATCAGGGAGGGACCCGGAGCAAGAGGGCCCTCAAGGAAGTGTCTCTAATACTGTCATGGGGACTTCTCGTCTGGAAGAATGGTCCCTCAGCAGCAGGGTGTTTCGCTCCCTGTGCCACCGCTGGGGTCAGCCGGATGGGGATCTGTTTGCGTCCCGTCACAATCACAAGCTTCCAGTCTGCCTCTCTGTCCCAGGACCCTCTGGCCTTAGACATGGATGCACTAGCAATGTCTTGGAAGAGCTTTCGGCTCCTCTGTGTTCCCTCCGTTTCCTCTGCTGGGCAGGGTGCTGCACAAGATAGCCCAGGAAGGGGAGCCTACCATCCTGTTGGCCAAGAAGGGTGTGGTTTGCAGACATCGTGCAGTTGGCAGTAGATCAATATATCCTGCCCAAGGTTCCAGACCTGCTCACTTAGGGGCAGCTACGCCATCCCAATTTACAAACCCTGGCTTTAACGGCCTGGCTGCTGAGACCTCCATCTTGATGGAAAAGGGGCTGCCTGCCTCTGTTGTTACTACCATGATTCGGGTTAGGAATTGTCCTTTATCTACTATAGGGTATGGCATGCTTACATTGCCTGCTGTGAGTCTAAGTCTCTTCCCTGTCGGGTGTTTTCTGTTCCCAGAATCCTGGAATTCTTGCAGCATGGCCTTCAACTTAGTACTCTCAAGGGACATGTTTCAGCCTTGGCTATTTTCTTCCAAAGATCTTTTGCCAACCACCGTTTGGTTAAGACTTTTTTCCAGGGGGTTACTCACGTGCGCCCCCCGCGTAAGCCTATGTTGCCAGTCTGGGATTTGAATTTAGTTTTATCTGCCTTGCAGGGTCCTCCTTTTGAGCCTCAACGTGAGGCTGCTTTGCCTATTTTGACTCTTATGGTAGCCTTTTTGGTGGCTATGTTAGGCGTGTTTCTGAGTTGGCGCTTTCCATTAAACCTCCTTACTTTGAGCAACGGTAAAGGTGGCGTTTTCGGTATAAGCCAGATTTCCTGGCTACGAATTCCAAGGAGCGCACTCTGCATTCCTTGGATGTGGTCAGGGTTCTGAAGTTTTATTTGGTATCTACTGAATCATTCAGGAAGACTGATGCTCTTTTTGTTCTCCCTTCTGGACCTAGGAAGGGTTTGCCTCCGGCTAAATCCACTATCAGCAAGTGGATCCGTCAGGCTGTGGTGCAAGCCTATTCTGCTAAGGGGAAGAATCCTCCCTTCCGCCTTACTGCTTATTCCACTCGTGCTATTGGTGCCTCCTGGGCCTTTCAGCACCAGGCTTCTGTTGAACAAGTTTGTAAGGCCACTACTTCTTCTGTTCATACTTTTTCTAAGTTTTACAAGGTTGATGTTAGGGCCTCAGCTGATGCTGCTTTTGGCCGCAAAGTTCTTCAGGTGGCAGTGGTTTAAACTGCCCGCCGTTGCTCTTTGGGGATCCCACCCTACCTTACGGACACTGCTTTTGGATGTCCCAAGTGTAAGGAATTTCTGGAACAGGACGTGCTGTATACTTGGAAAAATACAATTCTGAGACTACTCACCTGTAGAATTGATTTTATAGTATACAGCACGTCCTGTTCCACCCCTCCCTTGTTATCATATTTCTTGGTTTCCTCTGTATGGTGATTGTTCAAAAGTTCATTTTGGGTTCTAATCCATTTTTTTGATTCTCCCGGCTTCTTGTATAACTGCTTGTCAACACTGGAAATTGGTGGGAGGTACCTGGCTATTTATGGGGCCGGGAGTCTTTCTGCAGTCCACTGCACCACCTTGTGGCGGAATAACCCCAATTGTAAGGAATTTCTGGAACAGGACGTGCTGTATACTATAACATCAATTCTACAGGTGAGCACAGAATTGTATTTTTTCTTTGTAGCTTCACTTACTGCAATAGTGAAATACATTTTTGTAAGGTTAGAATTATGCTTTGTATAGTTTTTTTTTTTAGCAAGTTTCTATGGGGATGAAAAATTTGTTCCAAAAAAGCCAGTGACTCTGCTATACCCATCACCCAAAGTCTCCCACACAAAAATGGTCATTTGACTGAGTACTGCAGTTTTCTGGGAAGTCTGCTTTCATGCTTTTACCGGCAAGAGCATCTGAAAAAGGAACTATGTTAAGGTCAGCACTTACTCATTCACTTGTATAGCAGCCAATTGTGACCACTGGTAACCATTCAGGTTTCATGTGAAAGCCCACTCAGCCATCCCAGTTGGTCACCAGCAGCCATACCATGAGAAAGTGGTAAACACATGTGTATAGGATCACTTCAACACAATCCTCTAAGAGCTGAGGAACTGAACATACAGCATATAGCTGGATTATGAGATGTCAAATGTAGCTTGTGGACCCCTGATGTTGCATTTACTTGATCCCTTCTGCATGTAGAAAGTTGACCACTACTGTGCTAAAGCATGATTTAGATGTTGAGATGTTTGCCAAACATCAAGAAATCATGACACCTCATCATTTTGATCAAGCAGGGTCTGAATTGGAAGCCACAAATGGTGGTTTCTGTTGCTCTGATGTATAGATACTTCATTATTCACATGCTGTGGAATAGCCGTGTTATAGACTGGGTATACTCCGTGATTATTGTAGAGGTATAAATTTATAATGAAATGTACACTTCTTCCAGCAGCGTGTCCTTCCTGGGCAGTGAAGGAGATTCCCTGTTGGAGCTAATATCCAGTTCAGGAGATGCTTGTAATGATGCATATCTGGTTAGTGCATGTGAGAGCAGCCAGGAGACAGCGGAAGCACAGCTAGAAGAGAGAGGTTCTATAAAGGTGCAGTTCTGTAGGATAATAGTGTTTACATGTACAGCTTTTTAACACCTGTATTAAGCAAACTATTGGCAGTGCGGATGCCCCCAGATTCTGTACAGATGTTAAGATATCAGGCAACACCAGAACAAGGTCCATTAGCACCCAAGCAAATAACATAACCCCCTTGCCTATCCAGTTCCCTTTGCCTAATTTTTGCTTATTTTCTTTATTGCATTGCATGGCACGGCCTGCTTCGGTATTCATAACAGTTGGGTTATTCCGCCACAAGGTGGCGCAGTGGTACTGCAGAAAGCCGTGGCATCTCCCGGCCCCCTATAAAAACGTGATTAACCATAGTGTTCCCGGTGTTTCCTCTGCAGTGAAACTGCGAAGTTAGAAGATGTCTCTCTCTCTTGTGCAGGTGAGCGGGGCAACCAAGCCTGCGGCCCTGCAAGTCTGTTTCCACCCATTTCTGGACCCTCACTGCCTCCCAGCCTTGGCTGACAGATCGGGTGAGGGTAGAAGAGCACTAGGGTCAAGTGCTCCTGGAGCGCTGCTCCAAGCCGCAGACCCTGTTCCACAAAGGGTAGCCGGCCATAAGCTTTATGTGGTGAGCCTACTAGGGTTGCGGAGTTCCTGTCCTGGCTTCTGAGGGGTTAGTGTTTTGGGGACTGTGTCCCTTCCTTTTCCTTCGGGGGTCCCCCCCCCCCCTCCTGGCCTGAATATTCGCCGCTGCCTTCTCGTCTCTCTCCCCCCTCCCCCTCTCTGACTTTGTTGGGGGGGGGGGGGCGGGTGGATGCGTTGAGTGGTGGTAGTTGTGGTGTTTTGGCGTTTACAGCGTGTTTTTCGTATTCTTAGTATACAGTACGTCCTGCTCCAGATATAATACTTACACTTGGGTTATCCTCCGCCAGATGGCGCTGCACTGCAGAGACATGGAAAAACAGGCTCCTCCCGGCCCTTCAAATACCCAAGTACCTCCCACAAATCCCCAGATTTCTCTGCAGTGCTGACTGCGAAGACATGATGTATCACTCTCTCGTTGGTGAGCGGGGCTATTACAGCCTGCGGCCCTGTTGGACTATTCCCACCCGTCCTCCCTGTGATGTGCCTCCCAGCCTGGGATGCGCTGGTCGGGTGAAGGTAGGCAGCACCATGCGTGCTTAACGGAGCCATGCTCCACCGCAGTCCGCCACCAAAGGGTAGGCGGTTTAGGGCTGATGGTGAGCCTCTAGGGGATGCCCCTCCCGCACTATTGCCCCATGCCCCGTGTAGCGGTGGGCCCTGTACAAAGGGTCGCCATCCTCCCTCATCCCCCCCCCCCCCCCCGTTGCCCGGGGGGAAAGAAAGGGGGGGGGTGTAGTGGTCTTAGTGTATGTTTTACATGTTATGGCCTTAGTCTTGCCCCGGACTAGTATTCCTGGGGTCAGAGCCGCGCTGTCTGTTCTTTACTGTGTAATTGTCGCCGCCGCGCGCACCTCTTCCTTTACTGGATATGCTGCGGCGACGTCGCCTCAGACGCTGCGGCGTCTTCGTTGGCATATCATCCTTTATAAGTGTACCATTCACTTCGCTCCTCATGACGGTTTGTAACTACCTCAGAGCTTCGCGCTCTTCGGGGGAGCGGGGACCTAGTTTGCCGCACTCCGCGTCACTGCCCGCTCTGGCTCGCCCTTCGAGGTTCGCTTGGCGCCATTTTGATGCTGGTCGCATGCACGTGTGGTAGCGGTCCTCCTGCCTTGGTCTGTAAGTGACCTCGCGGGCGATTTTCATGATCCTTGTTTACTGCGCATGGTTCTGACACCGTTTACTCCCATTATGTCTTTCAGACTGGTGAACACCATTGGCTTCTCCCGGCCTGGTATTAAATTATAGCGGGCCTTGTAATATTCTCCCACTTCCATAGCGGGACTTTGGGGCATCCAGGGTTACTTATTGTGTAAATCCCTACTGGCATATTGTGCCTTGATTAATCACCATATGGAGGCTTCTCAGAATTATGTGACCGGGGTCCCTCCGGGACAAGACCGGCGGTGTATAGCGTGTGGACAACCCCATGCTGATGCTGACAGGGCACGGGTCTGCGTACCCTGTGCCGAGCAAGCCCTGGCCCTGCAATCTGGTTGGCCAGTGGCTACACCTAGCTTTAATTCACCTATCTCCCCAGGCTTAAATCTCTCTCCTGCTGAGTCGCCTACAAGTGGGGAATTGCAGCCTACTGGCCCTTCCAGACTGCCTACGGCTGAACAGATTATTGCTAGGTTGTCAGAGCGAATGGGCCCTGGTAGAAAGCGGCACCTGTCGCCCCATGTTTCTGTATGCTCTGAGAACTGAGGGATTTGCTACTCCGTGTGACTATACCCCTTCTGATGAGGGGGAGTTGTTCTCTGACTCAGGCTCTTCTGATGAGAGACCGAGGAGTCATGACGATTCTGGCCCGGAATACTGGGGCCAGTGTGACACTGACGACCTGTTGATTAAGGTCTTTAAGGCACTGTACCCCCCCCCCCCCCGGTCAGGTCCCCAAGCCTAGAGGGGAGCGTTTACATACTGCGACTGCACGTTTGGAATTTTTAGAGCAGGCTCATTTCCATGCCCTTGTGCTCAAGGAATGGGAATGCCCCAGTAAATTTCCAGGGGACTGGGATAGGAAATACCCTTTTCCCCCTGAGGTGGTTAATTGCTGGTCATCACCCCCCGTGGTGGATGCGGTGATCATAGGGGTCCCTAACCCCCCCTTTATTACAACCCCTGCTTATAGTACCCTTCGGGATGCTGAGAACCAGCGCAATGAGCTGCTGGCCTCCCATGCCTTTTCTTGTGCCGGGACGGCGCTGCGCCCGGTCTGTGCCGCAGCCATTACTGCAGTGGCCGCTAGAACCCTCATCAAAAAATTGCTCGATCATCATCCCGAGGATCTCCCCTGGGAGGTGTTTAATGCACTCTCCAATTGTGAGGTATTTGTGAAGTTTATTCTATTAGCGCTAGATGACGCGATTAGAAAGAACTTCTGCCCTTGCGGTGGCTATTCGTCGCTTGCTCTGGCTGCGACAGTGGGGTGCTGATGATGCTACAAAAAGACTCTTACTGGGCTCCCCTTTAGAGGGCAACGCCTATTTGGGGCCCGTCTAGACCTGTTCGGTAAAACGGGCAAATCACCCCTTCGCAGACGGCTGTCTCGGCCCCCTCAAGGCAGGGGCACCCCTCCTCCCCCCTACCTTAGTGTTAAACAGGAACCAGGGGTGTCTTTCTGGATTTTTCGTGCCGACTCCTGCCCCACCCCCCCCTCCGGCGGGGCTAAGCCCAAATCTTCCACCAAACCCCCTCAAGCATGATGGGGCGCCCTTGCCCGGCTGGGTGAGGGGATGGCTGCAGCACCTTGCTCTTATCAGGAGGCATCTCGCCTCATTCTGGTGGATTCAGGAGGTTGTGTCCTCCAGATACAGTCTAGTTTGCTGCACGGCCTTCCCCAGTTTTTATCAGGTTCCAGGTACCCCTGGTCCCTGCCCCTGTTCAGTTGCTGGCACAGGCCATGCTAGGCCTGCAAGATCTGAGGGTCTCTTGCAGATTGCCCGTAATAGGCAGAGGCAAGGGCCGCTATACCACCTTCCACAGCCCCCCAAAGGATGGGTCGGGTGGCCAATTCTGGATTCACAGCAATTCTCTAATTTACAGGCAGTTTCCTGCTTGGAAACTCTTGAGTTGGGTCATCAGCACCTTGCGCCCAGTGGGCATCTTGCCGTCTGGGGAACTATTCAATGCTTATGTTTACATTCCTGTGCCCTCAGATCTCTGAGGCTCTCCAGGTTCGTGTTGGAAGTCCAACACTGTTAATTGTGGCCCTGTTATCTGGCCTCTCCAACTCCCAGAGTGTTCACTCAGGTGCTGACGATGGTGATGTCTCTGATGAGACCAAGGGGCGTCCGCGCGATGACTACCTGGACGCCCTTTCTCACTTCCCTGTCTCTGCGTCAGGATAGTTGGATACCCGGCTGGTGGGCCCATTGGGAGTCATTTGGATGGGTGTTCAATCACCTTGAGTCCTTGCTGTCCCCTAAAGTGGTAACTCCATTAATAGGAATGATTCTGGATCAGATTCAAACCAGATCCCCCCCCTCTCAGCAATTGGTGGGCATTCTGGTCTCATGGGCCCAGTCCCTCACTACTGTCCCGGTTTCTTAACACCAGGAGGGAATGCAACTGGTGGGCCGTTGTTATCTTGCTCGGCAGGAGCCCGAGTAGCTAAAGAGGTCCCTTATGCTCTGTTCCCCTTGAGCCCGCCTGCGACTTCTATTGGTATCATAGGACAGGGATCCAGCACCCCTGGAGCAGGGCCTGTGGGCCTTCCCACCTGCATGACGGTTTTCTCTTGAAAGTGGATGAACTCGAGGGACCTGTCTGGGGGCGGTTCCCCCTTGCCCCTTTCTGGAAACGGCCACCATGGATGCCAACCTTTCAGGTTGAAGGGGATGGTTTCTTCCGAAACCCCCTGCGATTCTGGTGTTGGTGGGGCCCTAAGAGGGTCCTTACGCCTATTGAAGTCTAAACAGTGAGCGTTTTTCAGTTGGCTCTTCTCGCTTGACCACTCCCCTTCTGGCTTGCCAGGCTGGGGGTGCTCGGTCCGTCTGACGACAGACGTACTACTTTAACCATTGGAAGGGGCCTGGAGCTGGCGGACCTTCCAGGGAGTGTCTATGTTCCCTTCGGGGTGGAGACAATGCTTCCTGCATGCTAGTGATATTAGCTCCGGCGAAGCCCCTCTGCGACAGGATGTGCTAATCCCCGTGTCGTTATGGAGTCCTACCAGTCGTGGATCTGTTGGGTTCCGTCACCTTCACAGGCTATCGGCCTTTGTTTCCCTGTCCCAGGATCCTATGTCAGTGGTCCGGATGCCTTTAGTACTGTCTTGACAGGACGTTTGGTTCTGTATGTCCTTCTCCATTCCCTCTGCTAGGCAAGGTTATGCGGAAGATTACTCTTGTAAGGGGACCAGTGATTCTGGTGGCCCCCAGTTGACCTAGTATAGTGTGGTTGCAGACATGGTACTGTGGTCAGTAGTTCTGCACCTTGCCAGGAGTGCCAGTTGATCACTCAGGGTCCCTTTACGTCACTATAATTCATGGTTCCTGGCCTAGTCGATCTGACTGCTAAAACATAAATCTTGATGCAGTCAAGTTTAGCTGTCTCGGTGTTTGTGACTATGGGAAGGCTAGGAGTAAGCCTCTTCCTCGTCGTCTTCTATTGTTGTAGGGTATGGCGTACCCACTTTGATTGGGGCGAGTCTAGTTCTCTTGTTGGACGTTCTCGGTTCTCAGGTTTCCAGTGTGGCTTTCAGCATGAATGGGAGTTGTTTCCCCAGCTCAGTTCTCTGATGGGTCAGGCTCTGCCCTGTCCACCTTGCCTTAGCAGTCTTTGGTTCGGTCTTCCTTGGTCAAGACCTTCAGGAGGTGCTCATGTGCGTCCTCCATGTACTCTTATGGTCCCTGTTGGGATTGAAATTGAATTCGTTCCGTCTGCTTGCAGGATTGTCCCTTGGTCCTATTCAGGACGCTGTCTGGATGTCCTTACCCTCTGGTGACTGTTACCTTGGTCAGGCGTGTGTTAGCGGGCGGCTCGGTCTACCTAGCCCTCATTCCTTGGGATACACCAGGATAAGGTGGAGTTCCGCCTGAAGCCGGATTCTCTACATCTGAAGGTGTCTTATGTTCATTTATTCGAGATATTGTTATCCACGGCTATCCCCCTTCCTAGCGACGCTGATGAAGTGGTTCTGCATTCCTTATACAGGTGTTGGCAGTTTTTTCCTTAGGAGTCACTGTGTCCTTTAGGGCAGTGGTCCCCAACCCTGTCCTCAAGGCCCACCAACAGGCCAGGTTTTGCAGATCTCCACAAAGATGCACAGGTGGAGTAATTAGTGCAGCTGCAGAGCAATAGAGCTGGCTATTTGGAGATCCAAAAAACATGACGTTGGTGGGCCTTGAGGACAGGGTTGAGGACCACTGCTTTAGGGCAACTGAGGTTCCTTGGGGCTTGTGGTCATTACATCCTGAATGTTCCAGATCTCGTCTGCTATCGGGAGTTGGGTGGTTTGGTCCTGGTTGTTACCTTAATGGATGTTACTCCTGGTGCCTTGTTTCGGCCTTTGGCTTCGGCCAAATTTATTAGCGATCGGATTGTCAGGCTGTTACTCAGGCCTATTCAGGCAAGGGGAAGAATCTCCCTTGTTGCCTTGATTCCTTTTCTGCGCGTGCTTGATGCCTCTTGGGCTTTTCAGCACCGGTTTTGCTGTTGAACTGGTTGGTTAGGCCACTACCATTGGCCTTCTGCTCATACCCTTTGCAAGGTTTTTACAATGTTGATGTTAGGGCCTCAGCTCATGCTGTGTTGGCCGTGTGGTTCTGCAGGTGACAGTGCTTTAAACTGTCTGCTGTTGTCGTTTTTTGTTGGGGATCCCACCCTACTTTATGGACACTGCTATTGGATGTCCCAAGTGTAAGTATTATATCTGGAGCAGGACGTACTGTATACTAAGAATAATACAATTCTGTGAAATACTCACCTGTAGAATTGGTGGTATTAGTATACAGTACCTCCTGCTCCACCCCACCCTGTTTTTTGCATTTTTCTGGATCCCCTGTATGGTGATTATCATTGTTATCATTACCAGTTGTTCTGGGTGGTTTCATTCTCCCGGCTTCTTGTTCACTGCTTTTCAATGCTGGGGATTTGTGGGAGGTCCCTGTTTTTCCATGTCTCTGCAGTGCAACGCCATCTGGCGGAGGATAACCCAAGTGTAAGTATTATATCTGGAGCAGGACGTACAGTATACTAATAATACCAATTCTACAGGTGAGTATTTCACAGAATTGTATTTTTTTTTGCCCGCCGCGGCGCTTTGTACTGCGTTCCGCGGCTGTGGGCGCTATAACTTGTGGCCTTTTTGCTTTGTCGTGGCGCCGGCGGGGTCACGTGGGCGCCGTTTTCGTGCTCTTCACGGGGGGGGCAGGGCCGGGGGTCGACGAGTATCGCATCGTCTTCGGCTGGGTGATCAATTTTCCCAAGTATTCACTGTCCCCGTCCTTGGTGAGGTCCTTTCTGGGCATGACACTGGATACCTCTCAGGTCAAGGTGTTCCTTCCTCAGCAGAAGGTGGAGGGCCTTCAGAAGCAGGCACGGCCTGATGGTGTCCTGCTTCGAGGCGGTCCCCTTTGCTCAGTTTCACATGAGACCTCTTCAGTTGCACCTCTTGTCAGTTTGGGATCGGGACCCTGTGTCCCTGGATCAGGAATTTGCTCTGTCTCTGGCCAGACATTCCCATTTGTGGTGGCTGGACTCAGGGAATCTTCTGGTGGGCAGGACCTTCCTGCCCCCTGTGCTGGGAGACTGTCACCACGGATTTCAGTCTGACGGGCTGGGGGGGGCTTTTGGAAGTCCCTACAGTTCCAGGGTTGTTGGGGGCCCCCAGGAGGCCCATGCTCCCATCAATGTCCTGGAACTGAGGGCAATCAGGTTCTGTCCCACCTGACCACACACTGGCAATGCCTTGGACGGCGTTTCGGCTTCCCTATGTGTTCCCTCCGTTCCCTCTACTGGGCAGGGTCATGCGCAAGATTGCCCAGGAGGGGGTGTCAGCCATCCTGGTGGCCCCCTGTTGGCCAAGAAGGGTGTTGTTCGCAGATGTCGCGCAGTTGGCAGTACGTCTTGCCCAGGGATCCAGATCTTCTCACTCAGGGACGGCTACGCCATCCCAATTTACAAACTCTGGCTTTAGCGGCTTGGCTGCTGAAACCTACATCTTGACAGAGAAGGGGTTGCCTGCCTCTAATGTGGATACCATGATTCGGGCCAGGAAGAAGTCCTCGTCCTTTATCTATTACAGGGTCTGGCATGCTTACATTGCCTGGTGTGAGTCCAAGTCTCTTCCCTGTCGTTTTTTTTCCATTCCCAGGATTCTGGAATTTTTGCAACATGGTTGGGATTCTGGCCTTCAACTAAGTACCCTCAAAGGCCATGTTTCAGCTCTGGCAATTTTTTCCAAAGATACTTTGCCAACCACCGGTTAGTTAAAACTTTTTTCCAGGGTGATACTCATGTGCGTCCACCTCGTAAGCCTATGCTACCAGTCTGGGACTTGAATCTGGTGTTGTCTGCGCTGCAGGGTCCTCCCTTTGAGCCTATCCGTGGGGCTGTTTTGCCCATTCTGACTCTTAAGGTAGCCTTTTTGGTGGCTACCTTAAGAGTTTCTGAGCTGGCGGCACTTTCCATCAAACCTCCTCATTTTAAGAGGATAAGGTGGTGTTTCAGCTTAAGCCGGATTTCTTGCCTAAGGTGGTGTCTGCTTTTCATCTCTTTCAGGACATTGTCTTTCCTTCATTGTGTCCTAATCCTGCTAATTCAGAGGAGCGGACACTGCATTCTCTGGATGTGGTCAGGGCTCTGAAGTTTTATTTGGTCGCTACTGAGCCTTTCAGGAAATCTTTTTGTTCTCACTTCTGGACCTAGGAAGGGTTTGCCTCCGGCTAAATCCACTATCAGCAAGTGGATCCGTCAGGCGGTGGTTCAAGCCTATTCTGCTAAGGGGAAGGAACCTCCCTTTAGAATTACTGCGCATTCCGCTTGTGCTATTGGCGCCTGGTTCTTGTGCTTTTCAGCACCAAGCTTCTGTTGAACAAATTTGCAATGCCGCTACTTGGTCTTCTGTTCATACTTTTTCCAAGTTTTACAAGGTTGATGTTAAGGCCTTAGCGGATGCTGCTTTTGGCCGTAAGGTGCTTCAGGCGGTAGTGACTTGAACTGCCGGCTGTTACTCATTGGGGATCCCACCCTACTTTTGGACACTGCTTTTGGATGTCCCAACTGTTATGAATACCGAATCAGGCCGTGCCATACAATAAAGAAAAAAGCATATCTGTGAGTACTCACCTGTAGAATTGTTTTTGTTCTTGCATGGCACGGCCTGCTTCGACCCACCCTTGTTATCGTTATTCTTGGTTGCCTTTTTATGGTGATTGTTCCAAGTTAATTGGGGTTTTTTGTTTTGTTTTTTTTTACCTTTACATTTTTTACCCTTTATTCTCTCCCGGCTTCTTGTCTCACTGCTTGTCTATGCTGGGAACTCTATGGTTAATCCCGTTTTTATAGGGGGCCGGGAGATGCCACAGCTTTCTGCAGTACCACTGCGCCACCTTGCGGCGGAATAACCCAATTGTTATGAATGCCGAAGCAGGCCATGCCATGCAAGAACAAAAACAATTCTACAGGTGAGTACTCACAGAATTGCTTTTTTATTTAGCACAAAGACCCTGTAGTGGTGACTAAAGTCCATACACCAGGAAATCTCTGTTTTTCACACCTTTGTCTGCAGTGCCCTTCCGAACCCGCCCAGTACTTTTACTTTTGTCCCCTACAGCTAATCAGTCCTAGACTATAATCAACTTACCGGTTTCCTGGATCCCAAGGCACACATCCTGGGCCTGGCCAGGAGTCGGGCTCTGCGATGTGCCATCAATCACAGAAGCACAGCCACACCCTCTCCTTTCATTGCTATGGAGGGGGGTATGCTGAGGTCTGACATGCCCTTTCATTGTATAGAGAGGGGCAATGGCAGGCACTGAAGCCCCTGTGGCTATGGAGTTTGGGAGCGACCCAGCGATTGGGTGAGTTACTGATCATTGTACTAGGACTGTGGGTTCGGTCATTTTTAAATGGAAAGGCCAGGTCTTTTATTAAAGATTTCAAAGTACCCCTCACCCTAAACCAGCACAACTGTAGGGTGATGCTGGAATCTGGTCCAGCAATTTTTGTTCTGCTGCACATAAAGCGAGGCCCTACTTACACATTTACTTGAATAGGCGGGAGCGCATACGACAGATCAAAGATGGCTGCTTCTGACAATTTGTGCTGGATCCCAAGCGAGGCAAGCAGTTTTTTTTGTGTAAACCCCCTCCCCCCAGTTTAGAATGCCCTACAAAGAGGGAGACCGCCTGCCTTAGAATATTATTGGCTTTAGGCAGGTGCTTGCTCCTATTTAAGTTTAGATATTGAAGTGGTGTCACGGGACAGCAAAGAAATTTGACCCCACTAATAAAAAAGTTAGCCACCACTTCTCTCTTGCTCCACTCGGTGCCTGGCTGCAGAAATCTAATGCTTTCATGGGAGGATGGCCTACATTGTGGTGCGGTTTCTTTGCTAAATCACTAATATATGCCAAACAGAGTCCCACAGACACCAAAATTGATGTACTGAGGAGCAGTGGTTGTGTTTAGGTGCGCTTTAAAATATGATTAAAAAAATCACTTATTTGTTATCAATATATACCAAAACAATTGTTACAGTGTGGAACTTTGAGCTTGGTAGAAACTGGTTATCCACTCAGCTGGGCTCCCGCTCCTTCTGCTTCAGCTTCTTCAGGATCGTCAGCTGCTGATGATCCTGAAGAAGCAGAAGGAGCGGGAGCTGCGGCTGCTCATGCTGTATCCTGATTGTCCCCGTGCAGCCCATTGCTGTGTATGAGCTGTGTTCTGACAGGAAGGGAGAGCGCAGCCATGATGAGGTGAGCTGCTGAATGACAGTTTATCGAATTAATTCATCTCTATACTTACCTGATTTAGCTTACTTTTGATAACAACTGTGCTAGCATAGAGAACTGCACATGGAATTTGAATATTTTTGCTTATTAAAGTAAGCCCAGCTGAGTGGATAACCAGTTTCTACCAAGCTCAAAGTTCCACACTGTAACAATTGTTTTGGTATATATTGATAACAAATAAGTGATTTTTTAATCATATTTTAAAGCGCACCTAAACACAACCACTGCTCCTCAGTACATCAATTTTGGTGTCTGTGGGACTCTGTTTGGAAACCTTTTGCCCAGCTTAAGTAAGGAGGGGTCTCTTACTTAATAGGTGCAGCTCACAACCAATCCCTATCTCCAGCGCTCTACACTACATTTTTCACTAATATATGCCACCTATGTGTTGTAGTTGCTTGTGTTATAGTTACAGGTCAAACCTCTACTGATAACTGACCCATAGTGAACCCACAGCAGCCTAAAGGGGGTCACTGTACCCACCACCCCAAGCTGAAACTCAGACTGGAGCCCTGCCATCACATTATAGGTAATGGGGGGTACCCAGATGTGATGGCTGGGCCCCTAGTCTATTTCCTCTATGGCCTGAATGATGAGGTAAGCCTTGGGGACAGAGGCCCAGGTGAAACTACAGTATGGCTCCAGTCATCACATATAGGTTATAGAGGGGTCCCGCAACTCGACAGTTCGCGTTCAGTCACCGGATAACTGCCGATTGAACACCTTTTACAATTTTGACTTGGAATTTTCAACCTAGCACCATGTTAATTACTACATAAACTTTACTACGCCCCCCCCCCCCCCCCATCCCTGTGGTTAATCAAACTACATTGCATGACCAGTTTTGGCTCCAATAATCTGTTTTAAAAGGCCAAGTGAATTACACACAAATACTAGGGTCAGCGTGATCGATGTGATACCAACAGTTTTACATGTAGTGTTTTCTATCATTAAAGTGGACCAACACCCAGGGGTGATCGGCCCGGAAATCTATAAGATTCCCGGGCCGATCACCTCCCACCCCGCGGGACATCCGAGATCGGGATGTCCCGCGGGGTGAAACCCCCCAGAAACCCCAAAAACATCTTACCTGATCCGCCGAAGTGGACCAAAACCCAGGATAGTCAAAATCCTGGGTGTTGGTCCACTTTAAAGAGGAACATCACTTGGGGAACAAACTCCCCAGTCTTGGCTTGCCTGGCCCCCTTACCCTCCGATTTTTATTTTGCCATATTTTTTAATTACCATTGTGGGCACATCCTGCTCTTTCGATCCCTTGCCGTGCTTGAGCCTCCCAGCAGACACTGCACCGCCCCTGCTGATCTTGTGCATGTATAGTGGGCTGCAATGACACTGGCACGAATCCCGTGATAGTTCGATAGCCACTTGTGGAGAGGTAAGCGCTGCTAAGACAGATCCATCTATCATCGCCGGCTAAGGTGCCAGCGGACGGGGATAGGGACGAGAACAGCAGGATGTCTGCCTTTTGGAAAACTCTGACATCCAAAAGGTAGTGCAGGAGGGGGGAGGGATGTTTTGAGAGGAAGTAATCAGAGGGTCTGATGTTCCCTTTTTACATATAGATTTCCTAGTAAAACTACTGTTCCTTAATATATTTCAGTTCTAATCCTGTTGTGTTAGCTGTTTAACAGAAAAGTAGTAATTTCTACTAACCCCTTCCTTTTTTTTTTTATTTTTTTTTTTTATTTTAAACAGGTAAAAAGAAAATTACCGCACAAACGAAGAAAATAAATATGTAAAATCAGGCATGCTCCACCTTTTAAGACTTATTCCATTTTTTTATTCCGAAGACCATGGACTTGCTTAACTGTAAACTACTTTCTACTTTTATCAAATACACAAAATGAGGGGGGGGTTCACCCCGCCTACAAAACTTGTGATCCCAGTTTCTCCTGATCAGTTTGGTTTTCAGCTGACACTTCGGACACTGGATTTGTGGAGCCCAGCCAATGTAGAAGGTACCGTTGAATGATGGCACTCCCAAGCAGCCTTGATGCCCTTGTTTCATGCACACAGACTTGTGAGCACATTCTGCTGGTGTACATAGAAGCATGGCTGCAGCCTGAGGCTTGGTAAAAGGAATGTTGCATTCATCTATTGTCTTATGTAAGATTGGGCTGCAAGTCCTCTTTTTAAATAGAATGAAATGTACAGTTTTTTTCTAACTCCATATTATGGAAAGTTCCCGATCTTCTGTGTTTCATCTTATTCCTCTGCACAAATGGTAAATTGGAACTATTTTAAAAGCCAACATTTCACCCTAGGAATCTTGCTTCCTCCTGCATTTATGTAATATTGGTTATGTGTACATATTAATGTTGGATTTTTTTTAAAACCATATATTACTATCATAAAGCCCTTTTACTCTGAACACGTGTTTGAAATACTGTACTGGATAGTGAGACGGCCCATCATTTGCTTTTTTTTTTTTTTTTTTTTGCTGGTTGGCAGATTTTTAATTATGTAAAGATATTTTTCAGAAATAGATGGGTTAGGCAGCTTTATCAAGAAGACTTGGCATGCTGGCACTTTGATTTTTAATTGTTTTGATGTTCCTCATAAATTCATTTTTACAGTTTATGTTCTGTTGCTCGGTGTGCACTGTGCATTTTGTCAGTGAATTAGCAGACACGTAATCGTGTATGCCCAGTGCTGCCTAAATACATTTTATCTACACCTGGTCCATATTTAAGTTTTGTTGCATACAATAAATGCTTCTAGGTGTCATTGTCTTTTGTTTAGTCTTTTTTTTTTTTTTTTTTCTTTCCTCCCTCTACCAGATCTCATTCTTTTTGTGCACATTTCATCCTCGCCCCCATGGCAGTTACTGTTGTAAATATGACTTTTATTTATACAGCAGCATAAGGATGGGTAAATTACTGTTTGTGTTTCCTTTCGTTTTTGGTTTGTAGTTATGTGGTTTAGGTTGTCATAATGACAGGCAGAAAGGAGTGTTTCCAAACATAAAGCCAACAGCAGGAGTAAAGAACTAGTGTCATGATTAGACACTAAATAAACACTTGGTAAAACAACAATGGAAAAGGACCTAGGGGCTTTAGTTAACAATAAGCTCAACTGTCGTAATGAATGCCAGGCAGCAGCTGCCAAAGCAAACAGGATCATGTGGTGCATCAAGAGGGACATAGGTTCTTCTGACCAGAGCATCATTTCACCTCTGTATTAGTCACTGGTCAGACCCCACATGGAATACTGTGTACAGTTCTGGACACCTGTGCTTTGGAAGGACATATCAGAACTGGAGCGCGTTCAAAGTGCAAGGGCTAGAGTAGCCTGAAATATTGTCAAAGTTAGGTTTATTTAGTTTAGAAAAAAAGAAGCCTGAGGGGTGATCTAATAACTATGTATAAATATATTCGGGGTCAATACAAAGATGTGTCCCACAACCTATTTATACCCCGGAGTGTAACCATAACCCGAGGGCATCCACTAAGGCTAGAGGAAAGGTGCCTTTTCCACTGACATAGGAGGGGATTCTTCTCTGTAAGAGCAGTGAGACTATGGAACTCGCTGCCAGAGGAGGTAGTAATGAAGGATACAGTAAAAACGTTCGAAAGTGGCCTTGATGCCTTCCTGGCATGTAATAACATTTCCAGCTATGGCAACTGGATGGACTAAAGTCTTTATTTCAGCCTTACATACTATGTTACTATGTTTAAATGCAATCCAACCATTTATCCTTTTCCTGTTTTGGCATGTAATCTATATTTCTATAGTGTGGTTATTGTGCACACAGACACCCCTCATTATCTGGAAGACCTGTACCTGTGCTGGAATCTGGGTATACATGAAGAGGGTACCATGAGCTAGTGCAAACTACAAGGTTATCTCTATAGGTTTATATAATATTCTTCATTCTCACCCAATTTGGGAGCTCCCAAGGTATTCTAGGACAGGTGGACCTGTTTTTTCCAAGTATACAGCACGTCCTGTTCCAGAAATTCCTTACACTTGGGATATCCGCCACAAGGTGGCGCAGTGGACTGCAGAAAGACTTGTGGCCACTCCCGGCCCCATAAATAACCAGGAACCTCCCACCTATTTCCAGTTTTCATCTGCAGTCTGGACTGCAAAGATAGAATATTGCTCTCTATATACGCAGGCGAGCGGGGCTTACCAGCCTGCGGCACTGCAGGACTATTCCCACCCGTTCTGGACCCACTGCCTCCCAGCCTCGGCTGACTGGTTCGGGTGAAGGTAGGACAGCACCGTGGTCAGATGCTTGGGGAGCGCTGCTCCAACCGCAATCCCTGCACTGGTGAGCCTTTTGGGATGCCCCTTCCTGCCTGTTTCTGGGTCTTTCTCACCCCCCACCTCCACTCCCCCCCCCCCCCCCATTCCTTAGTGCTGCTTTGTGCGCCTGCTGCTACAATTCTCTGCCTCGCATTCCCCCTGTGGAGCTCTCCGGTGGGGGGGCGTGGTGGCCGCATTATTTGTCTCTTTATTGTCTTTTTTGTCTTTATTTTTTACTCTGGGAGCGCGCCGCTTGTACCGCGCTCCGCATTACTGCGAGCGCTCCTGGCCTTCCTGATCGTGTGGCGATCCCATTGGTCCGTGAGTTCCACTGCAGGGTGGTTATTTCTACTATTCTCACATTTGGGGTTTTATGGGGTTTTTCTCTTATGTCTTTCAGGTGGGATAAACGTGACAGTGGTTTCTCCCGGCCCTCTCTCCCTTGTACTCTCCCACCTTCCTAGCGGGTTTTGGGGCATCCCGGTTGGCTGTTGCTAGCCTTAACCCTTTACTGGCCTGTTGTGCCACTGTAATCACTATATGGAGGCTTCCGGGGATAATGTGCTGGGGGTTCCTTCGGGACAAGCCCAGCTGTGAGTTGCGTGTGGGGTATCCCCTGTGAGTGATGGTGTCAGGGTATGTTTGCCTTGGGCCCAGCATGTACTTGCACTGCAGCCTGGGCCGTCTGCTACAGGCCCAGGTGTTGCGCTCCCTTCTGCTTCGCCTACCCCCCCACACTTGCATCTGACTCCCAGTGAGAAGCACACTAGCGGGGAGTCTCAATTTGACTTGGCTTCACGGGTGGCCAGCATTGAAAAGCATATTGCTGGGTCAGCCCCGTGTAAGGCTTCTGCCAAGAAGAGGCATTTACCTCCCACTGCTTCCCTCCTTTTCTCCTTTTCTTGCCTTTACCCCCTTGAGGAGGGGGGAATTATTTTCTGATTCAGAATCCTCTGAGGAGCAACCTATGATATATGGTGGTACCGGATCTCCCTTTGGAGAAGACCCATGGTCCTCAGATGACACTGACAGGTTATTTTTTCACATTTTTGAAGTGCTTTGTATTTCCCCTCCTGCCGTGGCTCCGCAGCTGCATGGTGAGCTTTTCCATACTGTTAAACCTCGCTTGGAGTTCCCTGAGCTGAATTACTGTAATAATCTGGTGCTCAAAGAGTGGGAACATCCTAGTAAGATACCTGGGGTGCCCAAGAGTTGGGACAGGAAGTATCCCTTTCCTGCTGATGTGATTAAGCGTTGGTCATGTCCTCCCGAGGTGGACGTGCCCGTCCTAGGGTTGTCTAAAACATCAGTCATGCATTCACCTGACACTACTACCCTGCGGGATGGTGAGGACCAGCTGTCCTGTCATGCTTTTGTCTGTGTGGGGACTGCACTGCGCCCGGTTTGTGCCTCTGCCATAGCGGCTATTGCTATTAAAGGGCTGCTAGATGGGGCCTCTTATGACGCAGGAGGTGAGGATTATAGATCTCTCCTACTTTGCTATGAATTTATTGCATATATCCTTTCTGCCATGGATGATGCCATTAGAATGTGTGGTAGGACTTCTGCCCTTTTGTTGGCTATACGACGCTCTGGCTACGTCACTGAGTGGCTGATAATGCCACTAAAAAGGCCCTTACTGGTTTTCCTTTTAAGGGGCTACGGCTCTTTGGTGAACTCTTAGACCTGTTTGCCAGGGGCGGTAGGCTGCCTCAACGTAGGAGGCCGTCTCGGCCCTTTCGGTGGACCGGTGCTTCTCTCCCCTCCTTCCGTGCTTCCAGGGCTAGTCGAGGAGTTTCCCTTGCTGGGGCACACCGAGACTTTTGGGGCAGGGGTAGAGGACGTGGCCGTCCCGGGATCTCATGGGGTCCCAAGCCCAAATCCTCCCCCAAGCCCCCTCAGGCATGAGGAGGCACCCTCACCCATCCAGGTGGGGGGACGGCTTTGGCTCTTTGCTCATTTCTGGAGGCTATGTGTAGCAGACAGATGGATTCAGGAGGTGGTGTCCTCTGGATACAAGATAGAGTTTGCAGCCTGGCCGCCCCCAAGATTTATCAGATCCCGGATGGCTCAAAACCACGTCAGCTCAGGGATTGCGGCTTGCGGTCCAAAACCTTCTGGAATTGGGGGTCATCTGCCCAGTGCCTCTCAAGGAAAGGGGCAGAGGTTTCTACTCCAATCTACTCACGGTTCCCAAAAAGGATGGGTCCATCAGGCCCATCATGGATTTAAAGCGCCTCAACAAGTTTGTCAGATTCAAGCATTTTCGCATGGAAATGCTTGATACATCTCGCGTCAAGGTTTTTCGCCCTCAACAGAAGGTGGAGAGTCTTCAAGCTCAGTTTCTTCTTTCTTGTCCTCATCCCTCCATCCGGCAGGGGATGCAACTGGTGGGCCTGATGGTGTCTTGCTTCGAGGTGGTACCCTATGCTCAGTTTCACATGAGACCTCTGCAGCTACACCTCTTATCAGTGTGGGATCGGGACCCTGTGTCCTTGGATCAGGTTTGTTCTGTCCCCCCTGGCCAGACGGTCCCTCTGGTGGTGGCTGGACTCAAGGAACCCCTTGGTGTGCAGAACCTTCCTGTCCCCTTGCTGGGAGACTGTCGCCACAGATGCCAGTCTGACAGGTTGGTGGGGGGCTTCTGGAAGTCCTTGAAATTCCAGGGTCAGTGGGGCCCCCAGGAGGCCCATTCTCTTATCAACATTCTGGAACTGAGGGCGGTAAGGTTGTTTCTCGCCCAATTGACCCCACACCTTCGGGGTTGGGCTGTTCAGATCCACTCGGACAGTCAGACAGCGGTTGCCTACATCAATCAGGGAGGGACCTGGAGCAAGAGGGCACTCAAGGAAGTGTTTCTGATACTGTCATGGGCGGAGGAGAATGTTCCCTGCATCTCGGCAGTGTACATCCCGTTGGTGGAAAATCTGGAGGCGGACTCCCTGAGCAGGGGGATTTCTCGTCTGGGAGAATGGTCCCTCAGCAGCAGGGCGTTTCGCTCCCTGTGCCACCGCTGGGGTCAGCCGGATGTGGATCTGTTTGCGTCCCGTCACAATCACAAGCTTCCAGTCTCTGTCCCAGGACCCTCTGGCCTTAGCCATGGATGCACTAGCAATGTCTTGGAAGAGCTTTCGGTTCCTCTGTGTTTCCTCCGTTTCCTCTGCTGGGCAGGGTGCTGCGCAAGGTAGCCCAGGAAGGGGTGCCAGCCATCCTGGTGGCCCCGTTGGCCAAGAAGGGTGTGGTTCACCGACATCGTGCAGTTGGCAGTAGATCAGTACGTCCTGCCCAAGGTTCCAGACCTGCTCACTCAGGGGCAGCTACGCCATCCCAATTTACAAACGCTGGCTTTAACGGCCTGGCTGCTAAGACCTCCATCTTGATGGAAAAGGTGCTGCCTGCCTCTGTTGTTACTACCATGATTCGGGCTAGGAAGAACTCCTCGTCCTTTATCTACTTTAGGGTATGGCATGCTTACATTGCCTGGTGCGAGTCTAAGTCTCCTCCCGGTCGGGTGTTTTCTATTCCCAGGATCTTGGAATTTTTGCAGCATGGTTTGTATTTGGGACTTCAACTTAGTACTCTCAAGGGACATGTTTCAGCCTTGGCTATTTTCTTCCAAAGATCTTTTGCCAACCACCGTTTGGTTAAGACTTTTTTCCCGGGGGTTACTCACGTGCGCCCCCCACGTAAGCCTATGTTGCCAGTCTGGGATTTGAATTTGGTTTTATCTGCCTTGCAGGGCCCTCCTTTTGAGCCTCAACCTGAGGCTGCTTTGCCTATTTTGACTCTTAAGGTAGCCTTTTTGGTGGTTATCACTTGTTAGGCGTGTTTCTGAGTTGGCGCTTTCCATTAACCCTTTAACTGCCAGCCTACCTTGAGATTTTGTCACCCTTTGTTGCCAGACCATTTTGCACTGTTTTGCGCTCCCCTTGTTCAACACTGATTTTGTGAAGGGATTTCCAGGGATTTCCCCGGAAAGTGATATATTGTTTTTTTTCAGCAGAGTCTGGGCTTTAACATGAAATGTCTTTTGTCATTTTTTAGGTGTATTCTCAATATTTTTGGATGAAATATGTGCAAAAAAAACCCCAAAAAGCAATTTTTTACAATTTGTAGTGTGTTTTTGTAATAAAAAAAATGTAAGTTTGTCAATAAAATCTTATTGTGCGTGAAACCCCAATTTCTCCCGGTTACAGCGATACCACATATGTATAGGTAGACACCCTTCCCTGCCCAGGAGACTCCCCCAAACTGAAACAACGATTTAGGATTCTCTGGAAGTACACACCTCAGGCTTTCTAGGCGTACCACGCTTGTGGACATAGGTGCAGTTTTCTGGAAGTAATCCCTCAATATATTCTTTGGTTGCACAGGGTTTCCCTAAAAGAAAAAGTATAAAAAAGCAGAATCAAAACCACATTTTCCTAAAAAAAAAAAAAAAAAACTATATGCAAACAAGAACAAAAATGAAAATCTGAAAAAGCAACATGCCCCGAACAGAACAATACCCAGCATGCATAGCTACTGTCAAGGGAAGAGTTGCCAAACACACCAAAGTAAAGCATGTGCGTAACGGTAATTTTATTTCAAAATTTCAGCTCTGCAGACAAAGTGCGCACCTTGTGCTTTTTCTACCAAAACAACCCTTTACATTTGGAATATCCCCTATAAACCATATATTACCTGAAAGTACACATTTTAAGCTTGCTAAGCGTACCCAGCTTGTTGTTGTGGGCTCATCTTTCTAGAAGTAATCCCTTGAAGAATTCTTAGGTTACACAGGGTTTCACAAAATTTTATAAAAAACACCTTTTCCTAAATTATCAATATGCCAATAAGAAAAAACAAGCTAAATCTGAAAACGCAAGGTCCCCCGAGCAGAACAATACCCAACATGCATAGGTACTATTAACCCTTTTAATTGCCAGCCTACTTAAACTTTTGTCACCCTCAGTTGGTCCTTTTTCCCCATTTTGCGGCATGTTTAACTGTGATTTTTGTCGGAATTTCTTGGAAAATATATATTTTTTTGCAGCAGAATTTAGGCTTTAACATTAAATGTCTTGTAATTTTTCTACTGTTTTTTAAATATTTTTGCGTAAAAAATAAATAAATAAATAAATAACATTTTTTAAACAATTGTCTCCTTTATTTTAAATAAAACATTTTTTTAGTAATAAAAACCATATTGCATGTGATAGCCCCATTTCTCCCGATTACAACGGTACCACATATGTATCGATAGCCCCCCCATTCTTGCCCAGGAGACCCCAAACTGAAAAGAGCATTTTTTAACATTTGCAAATAAAATACTACTATCCACACTATAAACATAAGGGGTTAATTTAAAATGACATAGGGACCCCCCTCCCAAGGGGGGGGACCCCAATTTGTTTTTTGAATTTTTGGCTAAGCCTAACCCTTAAAATAAAAATAAAAAATAGTGGGGTCCCTATGTCGTTATCTTTTTAATTTTAATTCTTTAAAATTTAATTTTTTTTTTATTTTTTCTTTTTAATCCTAGGGGGTGGGGGGACCCCATTTTTTGGGGGGAATTTTATGGGTTAGGGTTAGCCTAACCCGTAAAGTGGACCAACACCCAGGATTTTCACTATCCTGGGTTTTGATCCACTTCCGCGGGGGTGCCCCGCTGCGTAAAAGCCCCGAGAAAGGTATAAAAAAACTCACCTCAGCCCGCTCCTACGGCACATGCGCGAGCGCTCGTCCAATCAGAGTGCTCAGAGCCGCTGTGGTATGCACGGACAAGGGACGGACAACCACAGCGGCTCTGAGCACGCTGGCAGCCGCATCTCGCGCTTCCCTCTAACAGGGAGCGCGCCCGCATCGGCCATTCACAAACAACCGGCGCGTGTGCGCGCCCTGATAGAGAGAAGCGCGCATGCACTGTTGGAACGGGGATAAGGTAAGGCGAATGGGGCATCCTGGGGGGTTTCACACAGCGGGGCATCCTGATTTCGGATGCCCCACGGGGAGGGATCTGATCCGGGCCGATCAGCCTGGGTGTTGGTCCACTTGAAAAAAAAAAAAAGAGGGGGGGGGGGCCATTTTTGGGGGGAATTTTAAGGGTTAGGGTTAGGCTAACCCTTAAAATAATTAAAAACAAATGACGTAGGGTCCCCCCTACCCGTCATAACCAGCCCGAAACCAGCTATGGGGGCTTGTAGGAACATAGTGGGGGGCCAGCTTTTGTGGCCCCCCCACCCTGCAGCCTACGAGCCCACATAGCCTATGTGGGCCCGGGCTCTTCTGCCCCCCCCCCGGGCTTTGGGGAGGCAGGTAATTGGGGTGCAGGGGTTAATGGCAAGTCACCCGCTAGGGCAGGTGACTTGCCAGACCCCAGCCTTGTGACCTGGTACAGGGGTCTCATGGACCCCTTACCAGTTCACAAAGGGTTAACAGTTAAATAAAACACACACAGTAAAAATTATATTCTCGGTGTGCCACACACCCCGCTTCCCTTTTAATACTTACGATCGGGTTACTCCACCAGCAGGTGGCGACGTGCAGAGAGAAGTCTTGAAAACTAGCCCCTTCCGGCCTATATATACCTGGGACCTCCCACTGAATCACCAGTTTTTTCTCTCTGCATAAAGCGACAAGACAGAAGAATGAAGTCTCCTGCTTGCAGGTAGCCGGGGTAAAATCCGGCATCCCCTTTTGGTCTATTTCTGCCCAGTTCTTGTGTGTTTATTATGCTTAGTTAAATGGAAGCCTCCCAGCCTAGGCTGCGGGCTGGGCAAAGGTAGATGGCACTTTAGGTGCCTAGGAGCTTATCTCCTCCGCTCGACCCCACTTGTGAGGCAATGCGGCTATCCGGCTGGTGATCCGGATTTGGGATGCCCCTGTCCTGATGTCCCTTTGGTCACCTTCTCCCGCTTGGCCTTCTCCCTTTGCTAGGGGGGGGGGGGGGTGTGTAATGTGCATGAGTGCTTTACTTTACTGTGAAAAGGTCTTAGTGTCAGCGCATGGACAGGGCTGCTGGGGCCTGTTTTTCATTGTTTTTCCCTCCCTTTGCTGGCCGGGACGCGCTGTCTCCGGGCCCGCCCCTCGCTTCCCTGGTCTCATTAGAGACCTGGACGCTGCAGCCGGTGGGGGAAGAGCTTTCTTGCTGCTGAAAACTACACAGGTAAAACGGCCCCACCATTGCGCACGTGGGGCCGTTCTTATGCTATGGCTGCTTGTGCAGCATTTTTCTCCCTGGGGCATTTCTACTTTTGGGGAATGTTGTTTCACATAGGGGGATATGTGCTCCAGTGGCTGCGATTGTTCACTTTACCTTTGTGATATATATTAATATATATATATATATATATATATATATATATATATATATATATATATGTACAGGTATATTTATATATGTATGTGTATGGGCATGTATTTATACACAGTATGTGCTCTGATTTTTTGCACTCTGCTTTGCCTTGAAATTACATGTCATATATTTATTCAAGATGTTTAAAGTGGACCAACACCCAGGATTTTGACTATCCTGGGTCTTGGTCCACTTCGGTGGGGCACCCCCGATCGGGGTGCCCCCGCTGTGTGAAACCCCCCCCGAACTCACCTCTCCCCGCGCCGACGGATAAGCCGCGGACAAGCGGCTCCTCCGCCGCCACCTCCTGCGCGTCCCTCTTGACGCGCGCGTGCCCGCGCCGGCCATTCACAGACGGCAGGCGCGCGCACGTCTAGAGGGGTAAGGAGTTTGGGGGGGTTTCACCCCGCGGGACATCCCGATCTCGGATGTCCCGCGGGGAGGGAGGTGATCGGCCCGGGAATCTTATAGATAGGAATATGGTCTGGGCCTTCTGGTTCAGCTACACTCGGACAGTCAAGCAGCGGTTGCTTATTTCAATCATCAGGGAGGGACTTCCAGTCTGGGTGCTCTGCGTGGAGTCCCTGATCCTGACCTGGGCGAAGACACATGTTCCTTGTCTCTCGGCAGTCTGCAGTCCGCTCCGGTGGGGGACACCGGAGGTGGTCCTGTTTTCCTTTCGCCACAATTGCAGGCTCCCGATCTTTGTGTCACCCTCCCAGGATCCTCTGGCTCGGGAGGCGGAAGCCATATCCCTGAGCCGGGGGAACCCGGGTTTTCTGTACCTGTTTCCTCCGATACTCATGCTAGGCTGAGTGGTACGGAAGCTGGTTCTGGAAAGGGTGTCCGCCATTCTCGTGGCCCCAAGAGGACCAAGACGAGTGTGGTGCGCAGACATCGTTTGGCTGACAGCGAATCAGCTCGTTCTGCCTCTTCGGCCCGATCTGCTCACTCAGGGTCGGCTGCCTTACCCCAGTTTACCAACGCTGGTTTTGATGGCTTGGCTGCTTAGACCTCCATCTTGAAGGAGGAGGGTCTTTTTGACTCGGTTATTAAGACTCTGATCGCTGCCCGAAAGAGGTCTTCTTCTATCACCTACTATAGGACTTGGAAAGCCTATATCGCTTGATGTGAGGTTAGGTCTTTGCCTTGTAGGGTCTTTTCGGTCTCCAGGATTCTGGAGTTTTTACAATCAGGGCTGGACTCTGGTCTTCAGCTGAGTACTTTGAAAGGGCAGGTTTCTGCCTTATCTATCTTTTTTCAGAAGCGTTTTGCGCTTCTTCCTTTAGTTAAAACTTTTTTCCAGGGGGTTACGCATGTGCGGCCTCCCAGGAAACCATTACTCCCTGTTTGGGACTTGAATTTGGTTCTTTCTGCTCTTCAGGCTCCTCCCTTTGAGCCTTTGCAAGATATTGCTTTGTCTACCCTGACTCAGAAGATTGTCTTCTTGGTAGCTATCACTTCGGTTCGGCGTGTCTTTGAGTTGGCAGACTTGGCTATTCAGGCGCCCTACTTTGAGGGGCATCTGGACAAAGTGGTCTTTCAGTTCAAACCAGACTTTCTTCCTAAGGTTGTTTCTGCTTTTCATTTGAATCAGGATATTGTTCTTCTCTCCTGTGTCCTAAGCCTAAGAATGACAAGGAGAGGGTTTTGCATTGTTTGGATGTAGTACGCTGTGTTAAGTACTATTTGATTATTACTTCTCCTTTTCGTAAGACTGATGCCTTTTTTGTTATGCCCTGTGGGCCTAGGAAGGGTTTGGCGCCGGCCAAATCTTCCATTAGCAAATGGACACGTCAGGCCATTATTGCGGCCTATTCTGCTAAGGGGAAAGTTCCTCCTTTTCGTATCACTGCTCATTCTACTCGCGCCGTTGGAGCGTCTTGGGCTTTTCAGCACCAAGCTTCTGTTGAACAAGTTTGTAAGGCCGCTACTTGGTCTTCTGTTCATACTTTTTCTAAGTTTTACAAGGTTGATGTGCGGGCCTCAGCGGATGCTGTTTGGCCGCAAAGTTCTGCAGACTGCAGTCATTTAAGTTATGCTTCGCCTTGCCTTTGGATACCCATCCCTTGTGGACACTGCTTTTGGATGTCCCGATCGTAAGTATTAAAAGGGAAGCGGGGTGTGTGGCACACCGAGAATAATACCATTTTGTGAGTACTCACCTGAAAAATGGATATTATCGGTGTGCCACACACCCCGCTTCACCCGCCCTTTTCGGTATCCCGAATCCTTTATATGGTGAAGCTTTTCTTTATTTTGGGGTTACCGTTGGATTTCCTGGTACCTTGTCTTTCTTATTTTTAAATAACTGGTGATTCAGTGGGAGGTCCCAGGTATATATAGGCCGGAAGGGGCTTGTTTTCAAGACTTCTCCCTGCACGTTGCGACCTGCTGGTGGAGTAACCCAATCGTAAGTATTAAAAGGGAAGCGGGGTGTGTGGCACACCGATAATATCCATTTTTCAGTTGAGTACTCACAAAATGGTATTTTTATTAAATAAAAAAAATGTACTCTTTTCTCACCTTCGATCGTCAGCTCCTGTGTCCCTCGCTGATCTGCTGTCAGATGCCGGTGATCGGCAGCCAGAGGAGGAGGGGAGGCAGGAGATCAGAGGATCTCCTGTCCCCTCCTTCTCACCACCGATCACCGGCATCTGACAGCTGAGAGGCCTGAAGCTGTCAAGACGCCAGCCGAGTGACGTCATAAGCCCCGCCCCAAAAGGGGTGGGGCTTCGCGGCAAAATGGCGGCGCCCGTCGGAGGAAGAGTAAGCCGTGGGGGGGGGGGTTGGAGGCCACCCGGGTGAAGAGGAGGGCCGGCGAGATCGAGCGCACATGGAGGTGAGTAAATGTCATTTTTATTTTTTTTTATTCTTTTACAGGAAAAGCCAGCGGCCGCAAAAACGGGGGGGTGGGCCTACTCCGGGCTCTCCCCTTCCTCCGGAGGAGCCCCGACGGGGGATCGGAGCCCCCCAGGGTGAAGAGGAGACCCGGCCGGTTCAAATGAGGGGTCAGGTAAGTGTTTTTTTTTTTTAATTTTGCAGGCGCTAGCAGGGGGCAAAGCCAGGCACGTAAATTTTACGTGGCTGGCGTTTAACGGTTGGAGAGGCAGCCACGTAAAATTTACGTGGCTGGCAATAGAAGGGTTAAACCTCCTTACTTTGAGCAACGCCAGGAAAAGGTGGCGTTTCGGTATAAGCCAGATTTCCTGCCTAAGGTTGTGCCTGCTTTTCATCTCAATCAGGACATTGTTTTGCCTTCATTGTGTCCTAATCCTGCTAATTCCAAGGAGCGGACTCTGCATTCCTTGGATGTGGTCAGGGTTCTGAAGTTTTATTTGGTAGCTACTGAATCATTCAGGAAGACTGATGCTCTTTTTGTTCTCCCTTCTGGACCTAGGAAGGGCTTGCCTCCGGCTAAATCGACTATCAAGTGGATTAGTCAGGCTGTGGTTCAGGCCTATTCTGCTAAGGGGAAGGAGCCTCCCTTCCGCCTTACTGCGCATTCCACTCGTGCTATTGGTGCTTCTTGGGCTTTTCAGCACCAAGCTTCTGTTAAACAAGTTTGCAAGGCTGCTACTTGGTCTTCTGTTCATATTTTTACAAATTTTACAAAGTTGATGTTAGGGCCTCAGCTGACGCTGCTTTTGGCCGCAAAGTCCTGCAGCCGGCAGTGGTTTAAACTGCCCGCCGTTGCTCTTTGGGGATCCCACCCTACCTTACGGACACTGCTTTTGGATGTCCCAAGTGTAAGGAATTTCTGGAACAGGACGTGCTGTATACTTGGAAAAATACAATTCTGTGAGTACTCACCTGTAGAATTGATTATATAGTATACAGCACGTCCTGTTCCACCCCTCCCTTATCATTTTTCTTGGTTACCTCTGTATGGTGATTTAAGGTTAATTTTTTGACTCTCCCGGCTTCTTGTATAACTGCTTGTCAACATTGGAAATTGGTGGTAGGTTCCTGGCTATTTATGGGGCAGGGAGTGGCCACAAGTCTTTCTGCAGTCCACTGCGCAAACTTGTGGCGGATATCCCAAGTGTAAGGAATTTCTGGAACAGGACGTTCTGTTCTACAGGTGAGTACTCACAGAATTGTATTTTTTTTTATTTTACATGCAGGGCTAATTTACCCCCTTCATTATGACTTGTAATGCCGTTACTTCAAAAAAGGGTACTAGCTGGGCTTTCAAGCGCACCCACAGTTCAGATCTGGTATCCTTCATCAGAGGGCTTCCTTAAAGCGGAATTTTGTAGAAAATTCACTTGAATGGACCAGCAGGAGAATCCTGGGATCCCAGGGTCGAAAGCCCCGGAAGAGTGTTGTGGCTCCCTGGAATAAGGTAAGGGGTCTTTCTATTTCTTATCCTGCCCCAACCAGACTCGCTACCTTGGCGTAGTTGTCACCTGCCCCACCCTGACTGACGTCTTTCTTTAAAATATGGATGATCTGCTAAGGGGAGCCACCCACTTTCCTACCTTTCAGAAGCTAACCTGGTCAGGCCTGGCCTTCTGTCATCTGTAGGCATATGTTCCCAATACTGAATGTTGTACCCACACAATTGTTCTGAACCCAGCAGAGAATCTAGTAGAGATTAACAGGTATGCTGTACCATTAAAGAAAAACCTCACTGGGGGTGGGCAAGATGCACGGATTATGAGTGACAGGTCAGTAACCCCATCCCCCGTGAATGTACTGGTCTGTCACTCAAGCCTACGGCTGCCTTGCAGAGCCCCCAGCCCCACTGGCATCATGGAGGGTTGACTATCATGTAAGTTATGTTAATGCCCAAAATGGGCTCCGCCTAGGGGGAGGGAGGGGTGGCTGGGGGGGTTACAAAAAGCTTGATCTTTCTCTTGACAGATTAGTGCCTTTAGGAATTTTCTTGTTTCCCAGCTGAATCTAACTTGAATGCAGGAATTCTCACTTTCTTGTCAGGTTCAACGACACATGCGAGGAAAGCTGTGAGAATTCTTGCATCAATATGAGATTTACAACTCTCATGACGGGTAACTGAATCACTGTCGGCAAGTTGTAAATTGTTTCATCCATAAAAATGTTGGCATCCCTAGGGCAGCTAGGTAGGAACACATGACCACCATAAATTTATAAAATATTCACTCCCTCTCCTTCATGCTAATCTTTTGTGTTCCTGCCTAGTGCAGAGGCCAGACCATCCACTCCTTAGGGATGCAGTTTAGTAAGTAATAGGGGCACTGTGTGTTCCGTTGGGGAAATCCATTCCCTGGCACTGGAGCCAGCCTTTCAGGAACACGGGACCCCCTGGATGCAAAGCCACATCCTCTTTCCCTGATCTGCTACCCCCCCCCCCCCACAAGCTAACCTGCCTGTGCTTAGCTGGAGTTGCCAACCACATTTCTTCTGCCTCCTCCGGCGGGTCCAGAAGCTCCTCGAGCAGGGTCCGTGTGTTTCCATTATTCTTGGTGTGCCACCCCGCTTCACTTCTAAATATTTATCAATTAATGGGTTAATCCACCGCCAGGTGACGTAGTGCAGAGAGGAAGTCTTGTAACGAGCCCCCTTCCGGCCTATATATACCTGGTACCTCCCTTCAATCACCAGTATTTTTCTCTCTGCTTGCTGACAAGTCAGAAGATGGAAGTCTCCTGCTTACAGGTAGGCCGGGGTATTCTTACCCCGCCACCCCCCTTTTGGTCTATTTCTGCCCGGTTTGAGTTGTATACCTTTATGGTGGAATGGAAGCCTCCCAGCCTAGGCTGCTCACCGGGCAAATGGTAGATGGCACTTTAAGTGCCTAGGAGCTTATCTCCTACCGCTCAACCTCATGCGTGGGGCAATGCGGCTATCCGGCATGGTGATCCGGAAATGGGATGCCCCTGTCCCGAGGGTCCCCGTAGCCCCTTTCTCTCCCGTTACGGTCCCTTCTCCCTTCACTATGGGGGGGGGGTGTGAGGGTGTGCTTTAAGTATGTGTGTTTCACTTGTATCACTTCATTTCAACATGTGTGTGTGTTCATGTTATATGTTATGCATTCAGTGTTATTCAGCATGTGTATACATTCGGTTTAGGTCTGCTTGGATGGCAGACTGCACTGGGTAGGTGGCTGGCCGCTTTTTAGCAGACTATTGCTTTAGTGGCCCCCTTCCCCGCTGGCTTTTCATGTGCTCTTTTAGGCTGCGCTATGCGGTCTTTATTATTATCCTCCCCCCTCCGCTGCCTGGGCGCACGTGTGGTGGCCCATCTGGAGTAATCTTCAGCTGAATGGCTGTACTGATTGGCGTAGGGGGGGCGGGTCCTGGTGACGCGGCATCGGGGGCGCGGCGCCGACGTCATGCGGCGTTTTGCGGCGGGCCCAGCGTTTACTTCCCTTCAAAGGGAAGAGGTCGCGTGGGCGCGCGGCCGCACTTAGTTGTCTGTGCTGTGGCTGCTGGCTGCAGTCCTGCTCTCCGGCTGCCTTCGCTGGGCCAGGTAAGCGGCCCCACCCGTTGGGGCCGTTAAAATGGGGAGTGCATATCTTTTTGTAGTTGGATATGGTGGGGAGTCGCATTTTATTAAGGGGGCATGATTTTGCTCATATTTAAAGGCACTTTGGTGCCATGCCTGTATGATTCTTATACACATGTGAGGATATGATTGGGGTTTCTTTTTCCTTACAGATCCCGGGATCCCTGCTTATGGTGGCCCTCCGGCTCTGTTGCCTGGCTATTTATTGGGATATCTATTAATGCATTTATATATATATATAATATATACAGTCAGGGCCAGAAATATTTGGACAGTGACACAATTTTCGCAAGTTGGGCTCTGCATGCCACCGCATTGGATTTGAAATTAAACCTCTACAACAGAATTCAAGTGCAGATTGTAACGTTTAATTTGAAGGGTTGAACAAAAATACCTGATAGAAAATGTAGGAATTGTACACATTTCTTTACAAACACTCCACATTTTAGGAGCTCAAAAGTAATTGGACAAATAAACATAACCCAAACAAAATATTTATTTTCTCAATATTTTGTTGCAAATCCTTTGGAGGCAATCACTGCCTTAAGTCTGGAACCCATGGACATCACCAAACGCTGGGTTTCCTCCTTCTTAATGCTTTGCCAGGCCTTTCCAGCCGCAGCCTTCAGGTCTTGCTTGTTTGTGGGTCTTTCCGTCTTAAGTCTGGATTTGAGCAAGTGAAATGCATGCTCAATTGGGTTAAGATCTGGTGATTGACTTGGCCATTGCAGAATGTTCCACTTTTTTGCACTCATGAACTCCTGGGTAGCTTTGGCTGTATGCTTGGGGTCATTGTCCATCTGTACTATGAAGCGCCGTCTGATCAACTTTGCAGCATTTGGCTGAATCTGGGCTGAAAGTATATCCCGGTACACTTCAGAATTCATCCGGCTACTCTTGTCTGCTGTTATGTCATCAATAAACACAAGTGACCCAGTGCCATTGAAAGCCATGCATGCCCATGCCATCACGTTGCTTCCACCATGTTTTACAGAGGATGTGGTGTGCCTTGGATCATGTGCCGTTCCCTTTCTTCTCCAAACTTTTTTCTTCCCATCATTCTGGTACAGGTTGATCTTTGTCTCATCTGTCCATAGAATACTTTTCCAGAACTGAGCTGGCTTGTTGAGGTGTTTTTGGGCAAATTTAACTCTGGCCTGTATATTTTTGGAATTGATGAATGGTTTGCATCTAGATGTGAACCCTTTGTATTTACTTTCATGGAGTCTTCTCTTTACTGTTGACTTAGAGACAGATACACCTACTTCCCTGAGAGTGTTCTGGACTTCAGTTAATGTTGTGAACGGGTTCTTCTTCACCAAAGAAAGTATGCGGCGATCATCCACCACTGTTGTCTTCCGTGGACGCCCAGCCCTTTTTGAGTTCCCAAGCTCACCAGTCAATTCCTTTTTTCTCAGAATGTACCCGACTGTTGATTTTGCTAATCCAAGCATGTCTGCTATCTCTCTGATGGATTTTTTCTTTTTTTTCAGCCTCAGGATGTTCTGCTTCACCTCAATTGAGAGTTCCTTTGACCGCATGTTGTCTGGTCACAGCAACAGCTTCCAAATGCAAAACCACACACCTGGAATCAACCCCAGACCTTTTAACTACTTCATTGATTACAGGTTAACGAGGGAGACGCCTTCAGAGTTAATTGCAGCCCTTAGAGTCCATTGTCCAATTACTTTTGGTCCCTTGAAAAAGAGGAGGCTATGCATTACAGAGCTATGATTTCTAAACCCTTTCTCCGATTTGGATGTGGAAACTCTCATATTGCAGCTGGGAGTGTGCACTTTCAGCCCATATTATATATATAATTGTATTTCTGGACATGTTTTTGTAAACAGCTAAAATAACAAAACTTGTGTCACTGTCCAAATATTTCTGGCCCTGACTGTATAATATATATATATATATATATATATATATATTTTATTAAAGGGGACCTTAACTTAAAAAAAAAAAAATAAATACTCCCTTCCGGGACATTACTAATAAAGGGGCATCCCGGGTTGGCTTATGCCTTAAAAGTCCCAAGTATTGCGAATACCATAAATCACCATATGGAGGCTTCCGTAAATTCCGGAAACGGTTCTGCTGAGCCGTTCGGGGGGTGCGTAGGTTGTGGGGTTCCACTCCCAGCTGATGTCTTTATTTGCATCCCTTGTGCAAAACAGACTATTGCGCGCCAGTCCGTTGCTTCGGCTGCGGGCCCATCGCATCCTTCATCATCTCCTACCTCTCCTTCCCTGTTCCGGACCCCGCATGACACTGTCAAAAGTGGGGATTCGCATTCCGAGGCGGCGGCACAGCCCAGCCCCCGGAAAGTAATGCCCGTTAAAGCAGCGTTAAAGGCCGCTGCAAAACGAAGGCACCTGACTCCGGTACCTTCGGCTCCACAGGACGAGCTATGTGAACCTGTGGAATGGTCCGATGGATCCCCGGACGAGGATGAATTCCCGTCGGAGTCAGATGAGCCTGCAGGTCAGCTTGTGGCTGATGTGATTGGCGATTGGTCAGAGGGGGTTGTTTTTGACACCCCCTCCATTCTGGCTCAAATGTTTGAAATTTTGAGTTTAGATCCACCTGAGGCGGCCGCCCTGCCAAAGGGTCAGTTGTTTAAGGAGCCTCAGCCGCGTTTGGTTTTTCCCAGACAACACCACTTTGAGAGGGTGGTCCTTAAGGAATGGGAACATCCCACGCGGTTATCTGGAATTCCTTCCAGTTGGGAAAAGCGTTATCCTTTTCCGCCAGAATTGGTGAAGCTTTGGTCTGTCCCTCCTGACATCGATACCCCTGTACTAGGGCTCTCCAGCACGGCTATGGTACAGTCGGCTGAGACCACTGTCCCTAAGGATGGGGAAGATCGTCGGATTGACAAATACGCTCGCCATGGTTTTATTTATTCCGGGTCAGCGTTGCGCCCGGTATGTGCTTCAGCCCTTCTTCTATTGCCAATTAAGTCCTTAATTCAGGGGCTATATGAGGATCTTAATCCCGCTTGCAAACAGTTCACTGCGCTTAAGCAGTGTGAATCTTTTGTGTCTTATGTCCTGGCCGCTCAGGACGATGCGCTGGCTATGAGTAGCAAGGCAGCGGCTATGCTGGTGGCTATTCGCAGGTCAGTATGGCTGCGTCAGTGGTCAGCGGACGCAGCTTCTAAAAGGGTGCTTACAGCTCTCCCCTTTTTGGGGTTGCGTCTGTTCGGGGAGAAAATTGATTCAGTCGCAAAGGGTGGTAAGATGCCACAACGCAAGAGGCCTCGTGTCCCCTTTGGGGGGGCAGGTTCCGGTAGGCCCTCCTTTCGAGGATTCAGAGCGGGCAGGGGTGCTTCCTTTCCCGCTACCAGAGGTGCAGGTTGGACTCAGGGGAGTGGCCGTGACCGGCCCACTCAGTCCTGGGGCACCAAGCCCAAACCTGCTGACAAGCTCACTCAGCAATGAGGGGCTGCCCTCACCCGTGCGGGTGGGGGGACTATTGCGATACTTCTCCCAGGTTTGGAACCAAGTGGTTCCAGGCAGATGGATCCAGGAGGTAGTGTCGGCCAGTTACGACCTGGAATTCGAGTCTCGCCCTCCTTCACGGATCGTTCGGTCTCGGGTGCCCATCGTTCCTTTGGCTACGCAGGGGCTCCTGGCGTCGGTAAGGGATCTGTTAGAGATAACGGTCATCCGGCCGGGGCCGCGCTTAGAGATGGGCCTCGTTTTCTACTCCAATCTTTTCGTAGTCCCCGAGAGAGATGGGTCGGTTCATCCCGGCCTGAACTCTCATCAACACAGTGTGTTTCTTCCTTTTGCCCAAATTCAAACGAGAACGCTTCAGCTTTTTCTGTTAGCGTTTTGGGACCAGCAGCCTCAGTCGCTGGATCAGTCCTTCCAGTTGTCCTCCCGTGTACAGCAGTCCCTCCTGTGGTGGTTGGTCTCGACCAATCTTGTGTAGGGCAGGCCTTTCCTGACCCCCCTTTGGAAAATTGTCACCATGGACGCCAGTCTGTCGGGATGGGGCATATTCTGGACGGAGCTGCGGTTTCAGGGGCAGTGGGGACCTCAAAGGCCCCACTTACCCATCAATATTCTGAAACTGAGAACCATCCGTCAGCTGCTTGCTCTCCTGACTCAGCACGTTCTGGGCCGTCCGTTTCAGATGTGTTCAGACAATCAAACAGCGGTTGCTTACGTCGGGCTTCAGGGAAGGACTCGCAGTCTGAGTACTCTCAGAGAAGTGTCCCTGATCCGGACCTGGGCAGTGTTCCATGTTCCTTGTCTCTCGGCGGTTTACATTCCAGAGGTGAAGAAACAGGTAGCGGACCGGTTGAGCAAGGGCTCTCCCCGTCTGGAAGAATAGGCTCTCCATCCTCGGGTGGTTCGCTCACTGTGTCTCCAATGGGGGACCCCGGAGGTGGACCTGTTGGCCCCTCATCACTATCACAGGCTCCCGAACTTTGTGTCGCTCTCCCAGGATCCTCTGGCAGTGGGCGCCATGTCCCTGAACTGGGGAGTTCTGGGATTTCTATACCTGTTTCCTCCGATGCCCATGCTGGGCAGGGTTCTTCAGAAGTTGGCTCTGGAAAAGGTGTACGCCGTTCTCGTGGCCCCAAGGTGGCCAAGACGAGTAAGGTTCGCAGACATCGTTCGGCTGGCAGTGGACCAGTTCGTTCTGCCTCTTCGGCCCGATCTGCTCACTCAAGGTCAGTTGTGTTACCCCAATTTACCAGCGCTGGGTTTGATGGCCTGGCTGCTGAAACCTCCATCCTGAAGGAGGAGGGTCTTTCTGATTCAGTCATTAAGACTCTGATCAGTGCCCGGAAGAAGTCTTCTTCCATCACCTACTATAGGACTTGGAAAGCCTATATCGCTTGGTGTGAGATAAGATCTTTTCCTTGTAGGGTCTTTTCGGTCTCCAGGATTCTGGAGTTTTTACAATCAGGGCTGGACTCTGGTCTCCAGCTAAGTACGTTGAAAGGGCAGGTCTCTGCCTTATCTATCTTTTTTCAGATGCGTGTTGCGCTTAAACCTTTAGTTAAAACTTTTTTCCAGGGGGTTACGCATGTACGGCCTCCCAGGAAACCATTACTCCCTGTTTGGGATTTGAATTTGGTTCTTTCTGCTCTTCAGGCTCCTCCTTTTGAGCCTTTGCAAGAAATTGCTTTGTCTACCCTGACTCAGAAGATTGTCTTCTTGGTAGCGATCACTTCGGTCCGGCGTGTCTCTGAGTTGGCGGCCTTGTCTATCCAGGCGCCTTACTTTGAGAGGCATCAGGATAAAGTGGTCTTTCGGTTCAAGCCAGACTTTCTTCCTAAGGTTGTTTCTGCTTTTCATTCGAACCAAGATATTGTTCTTCCCTCCTTGTGTCCTAATCCCAAGAATGACAAAGAGAGGGTTTTGCATTGTTTGGATGTAGTACGCTGTGTTAAGTACTACTTGATTATCACGTCTCCTTTTCGTAGGACGGATTCCTTTTTTGTTGTGCCCCATGGGCCTAAGAAGGGTTTGGCACCAGCCAAATCTGCCATTAGCAAGTGGATACGTCAGGCCGTTACTGCGGCCTATTCTGCTAAGGGAAGAGTTCCCCCTTTTCGTATCACTGCTCATTCCACTCGCGCTGTTGGGGCGTCTTGGGCTTTTCAGCACCAAGCTTCTGTTGAACAGGTTTGTAAGGCCGCCACTTGGTCTTCTGTTCACACTTTTTCTAAGTTTTACAAAGTTGATGTGCGGGCCTCAGCGGATGCTGTTTTTGGCCGCAAAGTTCTGCAGACTGCAGTCATTTAAGTTATGCTTCACCTGGCCTTGAGATGCCCATCCCTTGTGGACACTGCTTTTGGATGTCCCATTAATTGATGAATATTTAGAAGTGAAGCGGGGTGTGTGGCACACCAAGAATAATACCATTTTGTGAGTACTCACCTGAAAAATGGATATTGGTGTGCCACACACCCTGCTTCACCCCCACCCTTTTCGGTATTACCGAAGCCTTTATATGGTGAAGCCTTTATTTATATCAAAATTGATTTTTGAGGTTACCGGTTGAATACTGGTACCTTGTCTTTCTGCTTTTTAATATACTGGTGATTGAAGGGAGGTACCAGGTATATATAGGCCGGAAGGGGGCTCGTTACAAGACTTCCTCTCTGCACTACGTCACCTGGCGGTGGATTAACCCATTAATTGATGAATATTTAGAAGTGAAGCGGGGTGTGTGGCACACCAACAATATCCATTTTTCAGGTGAGTACTCAAAAAATGGTATTTTTTGTGACCACTTGCCTAGACCGCGCCCAAAGATGATGCTGCACTGGGCGCCGCTGGGAGACCCAATAGAGAGCATGTTCTCGCAGTCTCTGTGAAGCACAGTACTATTGGCTTCTTTCCTCCCTTTACCTAGAGGGTTAAACTTGTCGGCTGAACTTTTTTACATAGCGTGCAAAAGTGGGACACCTTTACCCTGCAGCAGAACAGGCGGAGGAGACTCTGCAGGTCTCTGTCCCCCTTCACAATAAACTGTGAGATCCTGTTCCTGAGCAATGTTCTTCAGTCACCACGAATGATACCGCTCCATGCTCTGTTAAGTCCTGTTTGTCAGAGCTTTTTATATTCTAAGCATACAGCACGTCCTGCTCCAGATGTAGTAATAACATGTGGGTAATCCTCCGGCGCCGTGCACTGCAGACATGTAGAAAACGTCCTCCCGGCCCTACATATACCGAAGGACCTCCCACAAATCCCCAGATTTCTCTGCAGTGCTGGAACTGCGAAGACATGCAGTATCACGCTCTCGCAGGCGAGCTGGGCTTTACAGCCCGAGGCCCTGCAGGACTATTTCCACCCGTCCTCTTTGTGAAGAATATGCCTCCCAGCCTGGGCTGTGTTGGTCGGGTGAAGGTAGGCAGCACCTAGTGTGCTTACGGAGCTAGAGTCCACCGCAATCCCCCACCATAGGGTAGGCTGTTAAGGCAAATGGTGAGCCTTCAGTGGATGCCCCGTGTAACGGTGAACCCCGATTTTTGGGTCACCTTCCTCCCTAGATAGAAAAAGGGGGGGGGGATGTGTGTACGTTGGCCTAACCTTGCCCTAATTACACTAGAGACTTATAGCCTTTAACGGTTACCGAGGGTCAGAGCTGCGCTTCACACTTATGTTTGTTAGCTGCAGCGCCTTATTGTTTTTTACTTGGCGCGGACGGCGGCTCTGTTCGTGTGCGCTACAGCGTTTTATTCCCGTATTCACCCTGTCTGTTTTCTCTCTGAGGTGATTTTCTAGAGCGGTTGTCAGTTGCTTAGTTACGGTTTTTTCTGATTGACTGCGCGCCTTTTGAGCTGCGCGCTCTCCGGGGGGGGGGGGGGGGGGGGGCGTGGTTTGGGTTGGTGCGTTCCGCGTCATCTCCCGCTCTGGCCCGCACTTCGAGGTTCGCTTGGCGCCATTTCTTTCTCATGTGCGCGTGGTGAAGACGGTCCTCCCCTCGCTGTTCTGTAAGTGCCCTCATGGGCAACCTTTTTTTAGCTTTTGCTTCTCCTCGCTTGGCTCTGACATCCCTGTTCCCCTTGTCTTTCAGACCGTGAACCTCGGTGGCTTCTCCCGGCCCGGTGTAGCGCCCGGTCCAGACTTTTAAAAAATCATTCCCACTTCCCAGCGGCTCATTAGGGCATCCAGGGTTGCTTTATAGCGTCAATCCCTACTGGCATATTGCATATAATAATCACCATATGGAGGCATCTCAGGATATTGTGAACGGGGTTACTTTGGGACAAGCCCATCTGTGTGTAGCTTGTGGGGTCTTGCCTAGCAGCGGTGACAATGCCCGCACCTCGCCTTGCTTCCCCTACTCCCCCAAGCCTGAGCCTAACCCCCAATACTAGTGGGGATTCTCATACTGATTTGGCCACTAGACTGGCTAGTGTGGAAAACTTACTTGCTGGCTCCTTGGCGCGCAAGGCCACTGCCAAGAGGCGTCATTTGAATCCTGAATCTACTATTCTTCCTATAGAATCTGATGATTTATTGCTTTCCTATGCACATTCCCCCTCAGAGGAAGGGGAACTGTTCTCTGACTCAGGGTCATACGACGACGAGTCCAGGGGACAGGAAGAGTCTGGTTCTGATCATTGGTCCTCAGACGACATTGATAGACTGCTGACCCAGATCTTTGATGTGTTATCCCTCTCTCCCCCTGCCGCGGCTCCCCGGCAAAGGGGTGATCTGTTTCACACCGCTAGGGCGCGGTTGGAGTTTCCCGAACAAACTCATTTCAATAGCCTTGTGCTGAAAGAATGGGAACATCCCAGCAAACTCCATGGGGTTGCTAAAGCTGTGGATAAGAAATATCCCTTTCCTGTCGACCTGGTCAAGTGTTGGACATCACCACCCGAGGTCGATGCCCCAATTCTGTCCAACACCTCTATTATGCACTCCCCCGACACTACTACGCTGCGGGATTTGGAAGATCGGCGAGTTGACCAACTGGCATGTCATGCCTTTGCATTTGGGGGAGCGTCGCTCCGCCCAGTTTGCGCCTTAGCCATTACGGCGGTGGTGCTCAGGACGGTGGTTAAGACTGCTCTTGAAGGGGCGGATGACTTGCCCTCTGATGCTACCAATGCTCTGGCCACCTGTGAGACTTTCGTGAACTATATCCTATCCGCATCGGACGATGCTATTAAGCTGAGCGCTAGATCTTCTGCTCTGGTGGTAGCCATACGCAGAGCGGTCTGGTTGCGCCAGTGGGCCACTGATATAGTCGCTAAGAAGGCCCTTACGGGGCTTCCATTTAAGGGGCTGTGCCTGTTTGGAGAAAGGTTAGATATTTTTGCCAAGGGTGGCAAGTTACCTCAGCGCAAGCGTCAGATTCGGCCCTTTCGTGGCCCAAGCTCCCACTCGACCCCCTACCGTGGGGGTTAGCAAGGTAGAGGAGTGTCCTTCGCTGGGTCTCGCGCAGATTCCTGGAACAAGAACAGAGGACGCCGTCCCAGTTCCTCCTGGGGGCCCAAGCCCAAAGCCCCTCCCAAGACTCCCCAGGCATGAAGGGGCGCCCTTGCCCGTCAGGGTGGGGGGACGTCTACAGCACTTCGAGCATGTCTGGAGACGCCACGTCTCAGACCGGTGGATTCAGGAGGTAGTGTCCTACGGTTACAAGATAGAGTTTGCTGTACGGCCCCCTACCAGGTTCGTCGGGTCCCGGATCCCACGGGACCCTGCCTCAGCTCGGGCCTTGATGCTGGCTGTGCAGGACCTTCTAGATCTAGGGGTCATTTGCAAGGTCCCCTTAAGAGACCGGGGCATGGGGTTCTATTCCAACCTTTTCACAGTGCCCAAGAAGGACGGGTCAGTCAGACCCATTCTGGATTTAAAAATCCTAAACAGATTTGTCAGACACAAACATTTTCGTATGGAAACTCTGCGCTCGGCCATTGCCTCGTTGCGCCCAGGGGACTTCATGACATCTGTGGACATCAAGGACGCTTACCTGCACGTTCCGGTGTTTCCAGGACATCAAAGGTTTCTCAGATTTGCGCTGCTGGATCAGCATTACCAGTTCGTGGCCCTGCCATTCGGCCTTACGTCGGCTCCCAGGGTGTTCACCAAGGTGCTGGCAGGGGTGATGTCACTGTTAAGACTAAGGGGCATACGAGTGTTGCCCTACCTGGACGATATACTCATCACCTCTCGGTCTCTGCGGCAAGCAGAGCTGGACACTCGGTTAGTAGTGTCCACCCTGGAGTCATTCGGCTGGGTGATCAATTACCCAAAGTCCTCTCTGTCCCCCTCCTCAGTGACCCCGTTCCTGGGGATGATTCTGGATACAGTTCGGTCAAGGATATTCCTTCCTCCGCAGAAGGTGGAAGCTCTGACAACGCAGGCGAGGTCCCTGCTTTCGAGCCCTCATCCCTCCATCCGGCAGGGAATGCAGTTGGTGGGCTCGATGGTGGCAAGCTTCGAGGCGGTGCCCTTTGCCCAGTTCCATTTGAGAACTCTGCAGCTTCACCTTCTGTCAGTCTGGAACAAGGACCCAGCGTCCTTGGATGAGATCTGGGTCCTCCCCCCCTCGGTCAGGCAATCCCTTGCGTGGTGGCTGGACCACAGGAACTTGACAAGGGGCAGATCCTTCCTGGCTCCCTCCTGGGAGATGGTCACAACGGACGCCAGTCTGTCGGGCTGGGGGTGATTCTGGAAGTCCCTGCGCTTCCAGGGGAGGTGGGGCCCTCAGGAGGCCCATCTACCCATCAATGTCCTGGAACTCAGGGCGGTCAGATTGGTGCTGGAACAATTGACCCAGCACCTGAAGGGTCTGGCAGTTCAGGTACGCTCAGACAACAGAACGGCGGTTGCCTACATCAATCATCAGGGAGGGACCCGGAGCAAGGGAGCTCTCCAGGAAGTGTCTCTGATTCTAACATGGGCGGAAGCCAATGTCCAATGCATCTCGGCTGTCTACATTCCGGGCGCGGAGAACCTGCTGGCAGATGCTCTGAGCAGGGGATCGTCTCGTCAGGGGGAATGGTCCCTCTGCAACAGGGTTTTTCAGGCCCTTTGTCTCCGTTGGGGAGTGCCAGACGTGGATCTGTTTGCGCCCCGTCACAATCACAAGCTCCCGAGCTTTGTATCTCTGTCTCAGGATCCTCTGGCTCTGGCCACAGATGCCCTGTCAATGTCTTGGAGGGAGTTTCGGCTCCTGTATGTGTTTCCACCAATTCCCCTTCTGGACAGAGTTCTGCGCAAGATTGATCTGGAAGGGGTACCCGTGATTCTGGTGGCCCCAAGGTGGCCAAGAAGAGTGGTTCGCAGACGTGGTTCAAATGGCAGTAGATCAGTACGATCTGCCAAGGTTGCCAGACATTCTAACTCAGGGGTCTCTACGCCATCCCAATTTACTAACTCTGGCTTTGACGGCTTGGCTATTGAAACCTCCATCCTGATGGAAAAGGGTTTGTCTGCATCTGTAGTGGCTACTATGGTGCAAGCCAGGAAAAAGACTACTTCTGCTATCTACTATACAGTTTGGCGTTCTTACATTGACTGGTGTGAATCCAGGTCTCTTCCCTGCCGGGAATTCTTAGTCTCCAGGGTGCTGGAGTTCTTACAACATGGTCTAGACTTAAGTCTTAAGCTTAGTACCCTGAAGGGCCAGGTTTCGGCCCTGTCTATCTTCTTTCAGAAGACCTTTGCCCAGCACCCTCTTATCAAGACTTTCTTTCAGGGGGTCACTCATGTGCGGCCTCCTCGGAAACCTATGGTTCCTGTTTGGGATTTAAACTTGGTGTTATCGGCCCTGCAGGGTGCTCCTTTTGAGCCTATTCAGGAGGCTGCTCTCGCTGTTCTCGCGCTCAAGGTTGTATTCCTGGTAGCTATCACTTCTGTTAGACGTGTATCGGAGTTGACAGCCTCCCTACTATGAGAGACACCAGGATAAGGTGGTGTTTCGCTTCAAGCCAGACTTTCTGCCTAAAGTTGTGTCTGCATTTCATTTGAATCAAGATATTGTACTTCCTTCCTTCTGCCCTAATCCTAGTAACCCTAAGGAAAGGGTTTTGCATTCCTTGGATGTGGTTAGGTGTGTCAAGTATTACCTGGTTATCACTAAGGCTTTCAGGAAGACGGATGCTCTCTTCGTTGTGCCTCACGGGCCTAGGAAGGGTTTGGCTCCCGCCAAGTCTACGATCAGTAAATGGATTCGTCAGGCTGTGGTTCAAGCCTATACTACTAAGGGGAAGTCTCCCCCCTTTCGTCTTACTGCTCATTCTACTCGAGCTGTTGGGGCTTCTTGGGCTTTTCAGCACCAGGCCTCTGTGGAACAAGTTTGCAAGGCCGCTACTTGGTCTTCTGTTCATACCTTTACAAAGTTTTACAAAGTTGATGTTAGGGCCTCAGCTGATGCTGTGTTTGGCCGCAAGGTTTTGCGGGCGGCAGTAGTTTAAACTGCTTGCTGTTGCCTTTTCTGTTGGGGATCCCACCCTACTTTACGGACACTGCTATTGGATGTCCCACATGTTATTACTACATCTGGAGCAGGACGTGCTGTATGCTTAGAATAATACAATTCTGTGAAATACTCACCTGTAGAATTGGTATTATACGCATACAGCACGTCCTGCTCCACCCCACCCTGGTTTTACTTTGTTCTGGATCCCCTGTTTGGTGATTGTTATCATTGTTGTTATTGCCAGTTTTGGGTGGTTGGTTTCTCCTGGCCTCTCATTCTCACTGCTTTTCAATGCTGGGGATTTGTGGGAGGTATATGTAGGGCCGGGAGGAGCTTGTTTTCTACATGTCTGCAGTGCACGGCGCCAGAGGCGGAGGATTACCCACATGTTATTACTACATCTGGAGTAGGACGTGCTGTATGCGTATAATACCAATTCTACAGGTGAGTATTTCACAGAATTGTATTTTTCCCAGTGTCCTTTTCAGGTCGCTCCATTTCTGACATGTGGGTAATCCGCCACTAGGTGGCGCAGTCACTGCAAGATAAAAATCATAGCTCCTCCCGGCTCCATATAAGGCCGATGTCTCCCACAAATCCCCAGAATTCTTCTTGCAGTTGCACTGCGAGGATCATTTTTTTCATACTCTGGATATTGCAGGCAAGCGGGGCGTCCTAAGCCTGTCTGCCACTGCATCCCTATTCCCGCCTCCTTCTGTGGACCCATTCTGCCTCCCAGCCTCTGCTACGGAACAGGTGATGGTAGGGGAACACCGAGGGTCAGGCGTTCGGCAGAGCTAAGCTCTGGGCCGCAGACCCTCTCCCGAAGGGTAGCCGGCCATAGGGAATGGTGAGCCCATGTGGGGGGAGGAACCACCTAGGGGCCATTTTCTTTCCCTCATGTATCCCACAAGCTTTATTATGAATCATCTGTGTGTGTGTGTCTTACTGTGCTTATACTCTCCTCCCTCGTTCCTTGTCTCCGTCTCCTCCGCCCTTCAACTGTCAGTGCTCTGTGAGGGGGGGGGGGCGCGAGTCCCTAGCGGGAACGGCTGGCCTCTGCTCTGTACAGGCGAATGCCCGGCTTGTGCGTGCATGAGTGAGTGCTCTGTGGCGGGGGGGGGGAGGGGTCTCTTCTGGGTCGTCTCTCCCTCCTGCTTCACTGGGCGCCATTTCTTTCTTCCAATCCATTGGGTAATCCCTGCCCGAAGGGGCTTGACTGCAAGATAATAGCGTGGCTCCGCCTCCCGGCCTATATCCTTCCGGCTGACTTCCTAGATTTCAGTTTCATTCTTGCAGTTGGGATGACTGCATGGCTCTCTAGACTCCTATTTACTTTTTTTGTTTCTCAGATTATACCTTTGAAGCGGGGGCTAGACCCTGTCTGTCTTCCTAGGTCCCTTATTCTGCTCTGATCTGGATTGATCCATTATGCCTCCTCAGTTTTCGTCCGTAAAACTGTATCCGGATCAGGATGGTAAGGTAAGCGCAGGGTCCAGTGTGCGCTTTGTAGTTCTTTGGCACTCTGGCTGAAGGCTTTCATTGAAAAGTATAAGCAGCCACAGGTTTTTGTCTGGTGAGCCTGATTGGGGGTGACCAAGGGAATGATTTTCCCTCTCATTGTTTTTTATTGCTCTCTTCCATGTGTTTTTGTTCTCTGGTTCAAAAATTCAAAATTTGCGCGCCTTTTTAGGGGCCGGAGCTAAAGCTGCAACGAGGAAATAGTCCGTCACCATGGAAAGATTATTCTAAGTATGTCACACACCCCACTTCAAACATTAATAATTACAGTAGGGTTAACGCACCGCTAGGTGGCAGCATTGCAGAGAATCTCCAAAAACTTCAACAGGCCCCTCCCGGTCTATACATACCTGGTACCTCCCAAGAACCTCCCAGTGTTGTTCTCTGCAAGGTGACGACAAGACAGAAGAAAGAAGTCTCCGCCCCCCCCCCCCCCCCCCCCCGTGGTCTATTTCTGCCCGGCTCTTGTTTGGTAGTATATCTGTTTACTGGCAGCCTCCCAGCTTCGGCTGTAGGCCGGGCAAAAGGTAGCCGGCACCATTGGTGCCTAGGAGATTAGCTCCTCCGCTCGACCCTTCATTGCGGGGCATAGCGGGATTCCCGGAGTGGTGATCCGGATGTGGGATGCCCCCATTTAATCGTAGGTTAGCGGTCAGGATGTGCCTAGCCCTGGGACTTTAGTTATTCCACATTCCGGGGTGTGGGGCGCGCTTTGGGACCGGTGACATGTTTGTGTGAGTGTGGCTGCTGCGCTGCTGTATTGTGAGGGCTCATGCGCTGTGTACTTTGGCGATTTTTTACTGAAGATCCCCCTTGTGTGTCTTTTCTGTCACTGCTGTTTGTGTGAATGGCGTCTCTCCCCTTAGGAGACGGGGGGGCGGTCCCGCCTGTGGCTGAGCGCCGTTTGCGGCGCTTGCAGCCTGGTGTGTCCGGTCTGCACAGGGGGGAGCTGAGGAGATGAGTGTGTGGGTCTGTTTTGTGTGCGCACTTGGGACCGGCAGGTTGCTCCGCCGGTCCCGTCTTGGAGGCTGAGTGCGGTCTCTGCCTGCTGACGCTGCAAGGGGGCGGGGCCGCGCGCTGATTGGTTGTTCCGGTGGGGTGGGGCGGGGCCTTCTCGGCTCCCGCGCTCGGGGCTCGTCCTTCCCCTCCCTCACTCCTCGGAGCAGCGTGCGGGCCGCCATCTTCTGCGGGGCCTTCCTGCGCTGTGCTCTCCCTCAGGTAGGCGTTTTTTTTCTTATATCTTGCGGGGGATGTTCACATAAAGTTGGTGGCCTGGCCCCCCGTATCACGTCCCCTCCTTCTCCCGCCTCCTTGCACATCTTTTAAAGTGCTGGTTGTGTATTTTAACCATTTCCTGTGTCTATGGTTAAGGAGGGGGGGGGGGGGGAGGGGGGTTGTATGTTATGCTGTATGCTTGTTCAGGTTTTATTGTGCCTGGATTGACTCTTGTCCCTCTCCTTTTGTGTCTTTCAGATCCTGGGATCCCGTCTGGCAGGGCTCTCCCGGTCTTATATACCTGGCTTGTGGGGGGTGTTTTCATTAATATATATATATATATATATATATATATAGGTTTTTATGCTATTCCCCTGGGTCAGGATCTTTTGACAATCTTTAGACAATTGTTAGGTTATTAAGGGGCATCCCGGGTCGCGTACCGCATAAATCCCTGGGTTCTGCGAATACCATAAATTTCACCACATGGAGGCTGCCACAGATACCGGGAATGGTTCTTCGGGACAATCCAAGGTGTGCGGGGGTTGTGGGACTCCGCTCCAGGGAGATGATGTCATTTTGTGTATCCCTTGTGCACAGCAGAACATTGCACGGCAGTCCAGTACTCCGGTGCCTAGCACCTCGTCCGCCGCGCCATCTCCCTCTCCCCCTCGCTTATTCCGGACCCCGTGTGACGTCCTGGGCGGGGATTCGCAGTCCGAGGTATGTGCCCGTTTGTCCAGCCTTGAGAAGCGGTTTTCTGCTATGGCCGCTCAGAAGGCTCCAGCTAAGCGGAAGCTTCTGTCTCCGCCTCCGCCAGATTCAGATGAGGAAGTTGTGGGAGATCTGGATTGGTCGGATCGTCCCCTTGAAGATGGTGAGCTCATTGAGGAAGAAGATTCTGATGTTCAGCAGTTGCTGGGTTCTGAGGGGGATCAGGCTGACGGCCTCCCTCTCGATTCCTCTACCATTCTGAGCCAGATGTTTGAGGTTTTGGATTTGGAGCCTCCGGTGGTTGCTCCTAGGCCTAAGGGTCAGCTTTTTGGGGTGTCCAAGCAGCGTTTGGATTTTCCCAGCCAACAGCATTTTGAAGAAATTGTTTTCAAGCAATGGGAGCAACCTACACGTCTTGTTGGTGTGCCGTCTAGCTGGGATAGGAAGTATCCCTTCCCGGCGGACTTGATGAAGCGTTGGTCTGTTCCCCCTGAGGTAGATACTCAGGTCTTGGGACTGTCCAATACGGCGGTCGTGCATTCCCCTGACACGACTTCGCTCAGGGACGGCGAGGATCGCCGGGTTGATCAGCTTGCCCGTCATGGTTTTGTATGTGCGGGTTCGGTGTTAAGGCCTGTCTGTGCTTCGGCTCTTTTGACTTTTGCTGTCAGGTCTATTGTCAGGGACTTGGGGGTGGATCTCGAGCCCACCAGTGATGAGTCATTTGCGCTTAAGCGCTGCGATTCTTTTTTGTCTTTTATCCTGGCCGCTCAAGAGGATGCCATGTTGATGTGTGGCAGGGCTACTGCCTTGCTGGTGGCTATCCGGCGCTGTGTGTGGTTGAGACAGTGGACGGCTGATTTTAATTCTAAAAGATCGCTCACGGCTCTGCCCTTTTTGGGTTTGAGGCTTTTTGGTGAGAGGCTGGATTCTGTTGCCAAGGGAGGTAAGTTACCTCAGCGCAAGAAATTTCGCCGTTCCTTTCGGGGGACGGTCTCCTTCAATCCGTCCTTTCGGGGAGCTGGAGCCGGTAGGGGTGCGGGCTCCTCGGCCCCCAGGGGCGCCAGTTGGAATAGGGGTAGAGGCCGTGGCCGCCCCGCTCGCGTCTGGGGTGCCAAGCCCAAGCCGGTTGCCAAGCCCACCCAGCAATGAGGGGGCGCCCTCACCCGTTCGGGTGGGGGGACGGTTGCAACTTTTCTCCCGGGTGTGGGACCAGGAGGTCTCGGACAGATGGATCCGGGAGGTGGTTTCGGCCGGTTACAAGTTGGAGTTCGAGTCCCGTCCTCCTCCAAGGTTCTTCAGGTCTCGGGTGTCTTTGGATCCTTTGGCCGCGCAGGGGCTCCTGGCGGCGGTAAGGAATCTTCTAGACTTAGCTGTCGTTTGCCCGGTTCCTTCTTCAGAGGTAGGGCGCGGGTTCTACTCCAATCTCTTCACTGTCCCCAAAAAGGACGGGTCCTTCCGTCCTATTCTGGATTTGAAGTTTCTCAACAGGTTTATTCGTCCCCGGAAGTTCCGCATGGAAACCCTGCGGTCTGCGATCGGTTCGCTTCGGCAGGGGGACTTTATGACGTCCATAGACATCAAGGATGCGTACCTGCACGTGCCGATCTTTCCAGCTCATCAGCGGTTCCTTCGTTTTGTGGTGGAGGATCGGCACTTTCAGTTTGTGGCTCTTCCATTCGGCCTCACCTCTGCTCCGAGAGTGTTCACCAAGGTGTTGGCGGGGCTGATGGCCCTGCTCAGAGCTCAGGGGATTCGCATTGTGCCTTACCTGGACAATCTTCTCATCATGGCACCTTCCTTCAGTCAAGCAGAGGGGGACACCAGCACGGTGGTGTCTATGTTGGAGAGGTTCGGCTGGGTGATCAATTACCCCAAGTCCTCACTGGTTCCGGCCAGGGTGGTGACCTTTCTGGGGATGTCGTTGGACTCCTGCCAGCACAGAGTGTTTCTCCCTCAGGCCAAGGTTCTGATGATTCAGGAATTGGTCCAGCTGCTCCTCTCCCATCCTCATCCATCCATTCGTCTGGGGATGAGACTGGTGGGGTTGATGGTGGCCTCGTTCGAGGCAGTTCCCTTTGCTCAGTTTCATGCGAGGACTCTTCAACTTCATCTTTTGGCGTCTTGGAACCGGTGTCCGGGGTCGTTGGATCGGTCCTTCCGGTTGTCCCCTCGGGTTCGGCAGTCCCTTCTGTGGTGGTTGGTCTCGGACAACCTTCTGAAGGGCAGGTCGTTTCTGACCCCGCTTTGGGAAACTGTCACCACGGATGCCAGTTTGTCAGGCTGGGGAGGTTTTTGGAAGGATCTTCGGTTTCAGGGGCAGTGGGACCCTCAGGAGGCCCACTTGCCCATCAATGTTCTGGAATTGCGAACCATCAGGTTGGTTCTGTCTCGCTTGATGCATCATTTACAAGGTCTGCCGGTTCAGGTTCGTTCAGACAATCAGACGGCGGTTGCTTACATCAATCACCAAGGAGGGACTCGCAGTCTGGGTGCCCACAGGGAGGTGTCTCTGATTTTGGTCTGGGCGGAGACTCATGTCCCTTGCATCTCGGCAGTTTACATTCCGGGTGTGGAAAACACAGAGGCGGATTTTCTGAGCCGGTGTGCGTCCCGTCGGGGGGAGTGGTCTCTCCATCCCCAGGTGTTTCGGTCACTTTGTCTCCGGTGGGGGACGCCGGAGGTGGATCTGTTTGCCTCTCGTCACAATCACAAGCTTCCGTCCTTTGTGTCCCTGTCCCGGGACCCTCTGGCTCTGGCGGTGGATGCCATGACCCTGAGCTGGAGGGACCTGGGGTTTCTTTATCTGTTTCCTCCGATTCCCATGCTCGGCAGGGTTCTGCGAAAGTTGGTTCTGGAGGGAGTGCCCGCCATTCCCGTGGCTCCAAGGTGGCCAAGGCGGGTGTGGTTCGCGGACATCGTTCGTCTGGCCGTAGATCAGTTCGATCTGCCGCTTCGGCCAGATCTTCTCACTCAGGGTCAACTTTGTTACCCCAGTTTACAAACGCTGGCTTTGACGGCTTGGCTGCTGAAACCTCCATCTTAAAGGAGGAGGGTCTTTCGGATGCGGTCATTAGGACTCTTATTAGTGCCAGGAAGAGATCTTCTTCTTCCATCTATTACAGGTATTGGAGATCTTATATTGATTGGTGTGAGGCTAGGTCTTTGCCTTGCCGGGTCTTTTCTGTGTCTAGGATTTTGGAGTTTCTTCAGTCGGGGCTGGACTCCGGTCTTCAGCTGAGTACCTTGAAGGGGCAGGTTTCTGCTTTGTCTATTTTTTTCCAGAAGTCTTTTGCTAGTCATTCCTTGGTCAAGACCTTTTTCCAGGGGGTTTCGCATGTGCGGCCTCCTAGGAAGCCTTTGCTCCCAGTGTGGGATTTGAATTTGGTTCTTTCTGCTCTTAAGGCTCCTCCTTTTGAGCCTTTGCGGGATGTTGCTTTGTCCATTCTTACTCAGAAGGTTGCCTTTCTGGTGGCCATCACTTCGGTTCGGCGTTTTTCAGAGTTGGCAGCTTTGTCTATTCAGGATCCTTATTTTGAGGATCATCAGGACAAAGTGGTTTTTCGATACAAGTCAGACTTTCTACCTAAAGTGGTCTCTGCTTTTCATCTTAACCAGGACATTGTTCTTCCTTCCTTGTGTCCTAAGCCTAAGAATGTCAAGGAGAGTGCTCCTTGACATTTGTGTCAGGTACTATCTACGTGCTACGTCTTCTTTTCGTAAGACGGATGCCTTTTTCGTTGTGCCATGTGGGCCTAGGAAGGGTTTGGCTCCGGCCAAATCTTCCATTAGTAAATGGATTCGTCAGGCCATTGTTGGTGCTTATTCGGCTAAAGGGAAGGATCCTCCTTTCCGCGTTACTGCTCACTCTACTCGTGCGGTTGGTGCGTCCTGGGCTTTTCAGCACCAGGCTTCGGTTGGACAAGTGTGTAAGGCTGCAACTTGGTCTTCTGTTCATACCTTTTCTAAGTTCTATAAGGTTGATGTGCGGGCCTCAGCGGATGCTGTTTTTGGCCGCAAGGTTTTGCAGGCTACAGTGGTTTGAGTTTTTTCTGCGTTATTGCCTGATTCGGATACCCACCCTTTTCTGGACACTGCTGTTGGATGTCCCTACTGTAATAATGTTTGAAGTGGGGTGTGTGACATACTTAGAATAATACCATTTTGTGAATACTCACCTGTAAAATGGGTATTATAAGTGTGTCACACACCCCACTTCACCCACCCTTTTCGGTATCCTGGCTCTTTATTTGGTGAAGTTTAGTTCTTTACGTTGAGGGTTACATTATTTGGTTCTGGTACCTTGTCTTACTGCTGTTCTAATACTGGGAGGTTCTTGGGAGGTACCAGGTATGTATAGACCGGGAGGGGCCTGTTGAAGTTTTTGGAGATTCTCTGCAATGCTGCCACCTAGCGGTGCGTTAACCCTACTGTAATTATTAATGTTTGAAGTGGGGTGTGTGACATACTTATAATACCCATTTTACAGGTAAGTATTCACAAAATGGTATTTTCGGCTTGGCGAAGTACCGAGTACCGGGCGCAGAGCGCTTCCTCCGTCCGCCTCTGTGGAAAGATTTTCGGCTTGGCGAAGTTCCGAGTACCGGGTGCAGAGCGCTTTGTCCGTCCACCTCTGTGGAAAGATTTTCGGCTTGGCGAAGTACCGAGTACTGGGCGCAGAGCGCTTCCTCCGTCCGCCTCTGTGGAAAGATTTTTGGCTTGGCGAAGTTCCGAGTATCGGGCGCAGAGCACTTTCTCCATCCGCCGCTGTGGAAAGATTTTCGGCTTAGCGTGGCATCTAGCTCCGCTGAGATCTTCGGTTCTTTTCAGCGGTACTGCACGTTTTCTCTAGCCGGGGGCACTGGAAGAATTTCGGCTTAGCGAAGTCACCAGCTCCGCTGAAGTGGCCAGTTCTGCTCCGTGATGGGGCACGTTTTTTTGTCGCTGACCAAGCTTAAAGGTGGCTAGCATCGCCAGAGATCGCAATTCCCCCTTTGGCTGCAAATAATTTCTGGGGTAGTTGGCCAGCAAAAGGGCTGCTCTAAGCTGCTGCACGGCCACCCTCAAGTGGACCTAAACCTTTTGGTAGGTTATTTTTTATTTATTATTGATTGGGAAAGGGTAAGGTAATATATAATTCATATTGCAATATTTAATTATATGGTGGTCTACCCTCAAGGACTCGCAGTAGTTTTGTGACTGTCGAGAGCCTATATATACTTGGTCTCAGATCCCATGGGTCATAGACTAGTATTATTAAATTCACCATGGTGGAGGCATCTGGGGTAGTCATCTGGTCTTTTACCCCAGATTTACCCCATATCCAGTTGCATGCAGTGGCGCTGGATAAGGATAGCACGGTGCGCAGGGATTATGCTACGGTTGTAGTGTATAGGGAGACAGTTGTCTCCTCCCTGAAGGGGCTCTGACCCCTATCGCCTGTGCTTTCTGAGAAACCCCTTGGCAGTTTTCATGCGGACCGTGAGGTGAATCGAACCGGTTACTAAGAAGGTTTTTTTTGAAAAAATAAATAAAATGGAAGTCCTCTGAGTATTTTGAAGAGGATACGGTGGCTGCCATAGTCTCCTTCTGAGTCTTTAACTCTGTCGGCAGCCCTCAAGTGGTCCTAAACCTATAGAGTGTCATAATGGAGTATTGGCTACTAAAAAGATTTTAAAAGAAAAGATTTTTTTCCTCTGAGGGAAAGAGGATATTGTCTGCCATAGTCTCCCAGTAAGTTATCTGTTGGAGAGTCCTTTACACATGGGGTGTCCGGTTAAGGAGAAGTTGGATGGATGGTTGATTTCCTCCATTTCTGGAGGATGTTGCGGAGCATATGCATTATTATAATCTGATCAATAGGGAATGGCAGAAGTCAGGTTGTCTTCCGACCATTCCAAAGTACTAGATACTATGTATCTCTTTCCTCCAGATCAGATTGAATTATGGTCTTGCCCTCCTGTGGGGGATGCTCTGGTGCCAGGTCTCTTTAAGAATTTAGTTTTTGCCATCCTCTGATAGTGCTTCTCCAAAGTATCCAGCGGATATATGCGTGGATTAGGTGGCATGTCATGCTTATCTATTATAGGGTCGACCTTGGGGCAGGCCGGTGTTACATTCATAGAATTTTGGGAGCATCTGGTCTCTGACTCTTGAGTCATTCATGAAAGCCATGTTCCCAGTTGTTCAAGATCAGTTTGACTCCAACAGGTAGTGTTCTTGGCCATGGAGGATTTGATGTGGTTAAGTGCCGGAGGCCTAGCTCTGGTGGTAGCCTTAAGGCTTGCCTTATGGCTTAAACAATGGCCAGCTGACATAGCCTCTAAAAAGGAATATGACGGGACTCCCCTTTTAAGATGGGGCATCTGTTTGGGGAGTGCTTGGTTGTCTTGGTAAAGCATGCTACTAGTGGTAAGTCATTTAATTTGCCACAGAAACCATGGTCTAATACTGCTTCCACAGGGCCTCTAATACTGCGGGGTTCGGCCTCTTCGGCATACCGAAGATAATTTTTTGGGAATAAGACAAAGTTCCAAACTAAGGCAACAGGTGTCTGGCAAATAAAGCCAGACCCCCTTCGAAGCCGGCTCAGGCATGAAGGGATGCCCCCGCCCTTGAGGTGTGGGGGGAAAGCTTCTCCATTTGGCTCATATTTGCAGGCTTCATGTAACAGATATTTGGATACAGGAAGTTGTATCCTCAGGTTTCAAAATCAAATTAGGAACCAGACCCCATCAGAGATCTCTGGTCAGGGGTATCCCGAATTCAGCAGAAAGCAGAAGCATTGAGATCTGCTGTATCTCACCCTTTTATAGATTGGAGTTTTTAAAACCACAGTGTATATATAAGGATGCATACCTACATTATAGTAGGTGGCCTACTTCTTCAGTTTGTGGCGCTACCCTTTGGTCTATCATCAGCACCAGCGGTGTTTACTAAGGTGTTGGCAGGTCTCATGTTTTTCTCTAAGAAGTCAGGGATACATGTAATCCCTTACTGAGTCTATTGGTTGATATGGGCCCTATCATGTCAGGGGGCCAAGAAGGATATCTTTTCATAGTTTTAAGAGTTATTCTTTTCTGGGAATGTCATGACACGTCTCGGGCAAAAGTGCCTTTCCAACACAGAAGTGACTTTTACTTCAGGCCAGAGTACAGGGTCTCTTGTCTTGCCCTCGCTCGACGATTCATCAAGGAATGTCTTTTGGGCCTGATGGTATCTTGCTTTGTGGCAGTATCTTTGCAATGTTTCACACAAGACCCCTGCAGATGGAATTGCTCACAATCTGGGGTCACGGCCCACACACTCTGGATCACTCTTTTGTATGACACCGTCAGCAAGGCGGTCTCTAGCCTGGTCCTCAGCCTCTTCAGATTGGCAAATTCTTTCTTCCAGTACAGTGGAAGATCATCACCACAGATGCCAGTCTATCTGGTTGGGGGAGTGTCATGGAGTCTGAAGGAGAGCAGACTTTCCATAAATATCCTGGAGCTGAGAGTAATTCTATTGTATTTCAGACATTGGACATACCGTCTGAAGGGGCATTCCGTCCGTATTCAGACAGACAATCGGACAGCGGTGGTATATATCGGCCTCCATGAAGGCACCAGAAGCAGTAAAGTCCTGACGGAGTGAGCTGGGTTTTTACTTTGGGCCTAGAAACCGGTTCCACGTATCTTGGTGGTACACATACCAGGAGTGGAGAACTTGCAGGCCGATCATCTCAGCAGAACGGTCCTGCATCAGAGAGAATGGTCCCTTAGCCAGAGGATTTTTTAATCCCTGTGCATGTGCTGGGGGATCCCAAACGTAGATCTTGCATCAGGGCACAGTCGGAAGGTCCTAAGTTTGTCCAGGGATCCTCTAACAATAGCAACAGATTTCCTGACTCTTCAGTGGTCAGCATTCAAGCTTCTTTATGCATTTCCCTCCGATTTCACTCCTGTGTCGAGTACTAAAAAAGGTTTAGCTCACAAGGGAGTCCCAACCATTTTGGGTGGCTCCTCTGTGACAAGAAGAAGCTGGTTCTCAGACACAGTAAGGATGTCAGAGGGCAACTTTTGGAGGCGACGATCCAGATCTTCTCACACAAGGGCCTCTAAGGCATCCCAAATCGCAGTTCTGGACTTGGACTGCCTGGCTATTGAATCCTTTATCTTGGCAGTAGGGTTTTTTTTCTGCCAGAGTTATCCAGACTATGATTCAAGGAAGAAATCTATCAAATTATCTATTATTGAGTGTTGCAAGCAATTATCGGTGAATCCAGGGGTTCGCTTGTAGTGCTGTTCTGTTTACAGAATATATCGTGTTTTTTTTTTTCAGAGGTCTTGATGGTCTTCAATTGCAGACAAATATCTGCTATCTATCTACTTTCAGAAACTCATAGCTGAGAATGTTTGTTTTGATCAGAACTTGTTTTACAAGGAGTCACTCAGGTGTGGCCTTCTCATAATCCACTTATGCCGGCTTGGGGCCTGAACTTGTTTTCAGGGTCCTCCTTTTTGAACCATGGTAGATGTGTCATTAAGTCTAAGGGTGCTTATAGTTATCTTAATGGCAAAAACCTCAGCAGGCGGTTTTCTGAATTAGCAGCTTATCAGTAAGCCTCGTTATTTGAGTGTTTTAGGATTTTCTTCCTAAAGGTATCTTTTTTCATTTTAATGAAGAGATGGTTTTGCCTTCCTTATGTCCTGCTCTAGTGTCTAATAAGGAAGGGGTGTTCTTTACTGTTGGATGTACTAAGGTATTATCTCACTACTACATAATCTTTCCATAGTTTGGACTTATGTCATACCTGAGGGTCCACGGAAAGGTCTTCCACCAGCTAAGTCTGCCATCAGTCGATGGATTAGACACAGTGGTAAGAGTCTATTCTGCCAAGGGGAAGGAGCCCCTTGTTTGGGTCACAGCTCTTTCCACTAGGGCCCTTGGTGCTTCCTGGGCTTTTCAGCATTATGCCTCGGTGGAACAGGTTTGTAAAGCTGCCACCTGATCTTCGGTTCATACATTTACCAATTTTACAGGGTAGATGTAAGGGCCTCAGCTAACGCTGTGGTTGTTAAAAAGGTTCTTTGGGCGGTACTGAAATAAACTGCCTGCTGTTCCGCGCTGGGGATCCCGCCCTTATATGGCACTGCTTTTGGAGATCCCAAACGTAATGAATAAGAACGGCCTGGAATGGATTGGAAGAAAAAACACACTTCTGTGATACTCACCTGTAGAATTGTCTTTTCTGTTAATCCATTCCAGGCCGTCCGACCTGCCTCTTTTGGGGGAATATAGGAAGTTACAATCTATCCTTGATACCCTTTTTATGGTGGTCTTTTTTTATAATAATATTTTGCATTTAAAAAAGAATGCTAGGTTGATATATCCATGTCTTGGATGCCTAGTCTTGTGGATATATAAAAAAAAAAAAAAAAAATAGTACATATTTATAATCAGACAGAGGAGTCTTTTTATGTTGTCTCCAGTCTTTTTGTCTCCAAAGAGATATATGTATGCCTCCCGGGTGGCTGGTTATACTGCTTTTTAATTAACTGGAATCTAGGAAGTCAGCCGGAAGGATATAGGCAGGGATGCGGAGCCACGCTTTTGTCTTGCAGTCACGCCCCTTCGGGCAGGGATTACCCAATCGTAATGAATAAGGACGGCCTGGAATGGATTTACAGAAAAAACAATTCTACAGGTGAGTATCACAGAATTGTGTATTTCCTGGGCGCCCTGGGTTCGCGCCGCAGGAGGGGGGGGTGGCGGGGCGGGGCCACGCGATGATGTGTTCTGCATCATCGCTGCGCGGCCCACCCCTCGAAGGTGTCCCGACTTTGCGGCCTACGCGTGCGCTGGCCACAGCGTGCCGGTCTCCTTGATCGCTGCTCTTCCTTGCGGGAACAGGCGCTTCATCCGGCTCCTCCACACCCGCTGGCGGTTCCGTGAGTCCTTGCATTTTTTCTCACTAATGGAGATCTTCCGTGCATGTGCTGTGGAATACTCATGCTTCCATGTTTGTGTCTTCCGGATGGGTCCCATCTTTGCTGATCAGGGTTGTGGTTCCTTCCGGTCTCCAACCACCCCTCCTCTCCGCATCCTCTATTTTTTTTCTTAATATTCTTTATTTTAGCGTTTTTCAAGTACAGTATAACAAACACGTATAATAAGGAAATTACAATGGGGGGGGGGGGGGGGGGGATAGGGAGACCGGGCCACATGCCAGTATCATGTCCTTAGCACACAGATCAGCGTTTCCAACTTTATTCAACAGCTACTCCTAAGTCCCGGGTGAGGGCGCAGGGTATCTTCTCCGTATGCGGGATATCTTTTGCCTATTCATGTCTCCAGGTGGCTCCATCCAATCATCCTGCTGGATTACTCGGACACCCGTAGCCCCTGCCACTGTGAAACATATTAGGGGAGGGGGACACATAGGGGCGGTGGGGGGGAGGGGAGAGGCGGCGGGCAGTAGTTTATGCATCAGGTCCCCGACAGTGAGAAGCCGTCCCCACACCGCAAGTCGCGGGCCTAGCAGCAAGGACGCGCCCCTGGGTCCCATTAGCCGAACAGGGCTCTAAACCCCTCTGATTCCTGGAACATTAGCCAGGGCATCCATGTTTTCCTAAACTGCTCCTCTCTGTCGTGGAACGACATCGTTAGGTCCTCCATCTCACAGATATTTAATACCTCCCCCACCCAGTCTCTCACGGATGGGGCGCTTTTCTATTTCCATAACCTAGGAATCACCTGTTTGGCAGCATTCAACAAATGGACTCGCAAGGTTTTCTTGTATGTCCCAACCGGAAGTTTTGTCAAAAGAAGTAGGACCTGGGCCTGATCCTCCTGAACTTGCACTCCGGTGACCTGTGTAATGATGGGTAAGACCTCTCCCCAGTATTCCCTGACCTTGGGGCAGGACCAAAATATGTGGAACATCGAGCCTCGATCAGTGCCACACCTCCAACATTGCGGGTCTACAGAGGTGTACATCTTACTAAGTCTATCTGGTGTATAGGACTTATGCGCCAGCGTAGCTATTTTCTCTCTCTTCTTCTTTCTTAAGGCTCTATCCAAGTCCCTCTCCCACGCGTTCCAGAAGTCGGGGGGGGGGGGGGGTAACCTGCCCATTTATCAGCATAGAGTACAATTTGGAGATTAAGTGCGGGTACAGTTGGCCTCCCAGGCATATCCTTTCGAATTCCGTGGGGCCTCTATAGGCGTCCCTTCTGAACCCCAATTGAGACAGGAAGGACTGAAAGCGCAGAAGAGTCCAAGGGTCTAAATTTTCATTCTCCCATCTACCTCTTAGTTCCGCCAGTGGACCCCAGCCCCCCCCCCCCATTTTTCAGGTCCCCGCTTCTTAACTGGTTCAAGCTACCCCACTCCCGCAGGTCAGTTCTAAAGGGGCCCGCGTATAAAAGCGGGTTGCCAACAATTGGCACCACCGGAGAGGGCCAAGGGGAGAACCCCAAGCGCTCCCTGTACTCCCTGAATACCCCCAGGGTTGTCCCAATGGTCGGGTGAGCTCTAATTTCCGGGGTGAAAGGCGTCTTGTTCCACACCGAGGTTTCCAGCTGGGCGAGGGTTGCGGCTAGTTCCAACTGAACCCATCTTTTTGTTGCTCGGCAGCTCTGCCAGTCACCCACCCTTTGCAGGTGAGTGGCTGCCCAGTACAGCTTCACATCCGGCAACGCCATTCCACCTGATTGTTTGGGGCTACAGAGTAATTGTGACTTCAGTCTCGCTTTTTTCTTTCTCCAAACAAACCCTATCAAAGCGCTATTTAATTCTCGGAAGAAGTGTGATGGAATGTGCATTGGGAGAGCTTGGAACAAGAACAACTTAGGGAGCACCGACATTTTAATAATGTTAACCCTGCCCGTCCAGGAGAATGTAAGGTGGTCCCACCCTGCTAGGTCTGTCTTAATCCTCCTTGCTAAAGGCCAGGGATAGGATGTTTGACAACTGGCTAGGCAGTTGCGTGCCAAGATAAGTAATCGAGGACCTTGCCCATTTAAAAGGAAACGCTTGTTGCATAGTCCTGACCGCCTCTCCCGGTAGTGAGACATTCAACGCCTCTGACTTATCAAAGTTAATTTTGAGGTAAGCTAGCCTCCTGTATATCTCGAATTCCTTCATCAGGACTGGGACTGTCACTGTGGGGTTTGTGACAAAGAAAAGGAGGTCCTCTGTGTACGCAGCTACCTTATGCATGCCATCGACCAAGTCCACCCCCCGGATGTCTACGCTGCCTCTGACTCTGCATAGGAATGGTTCTAGTGATAGGGCGAAAAGTAAGGGGGACAAAGGGCATCCCTGCCGGGTCCCATTCTGGATGAGTACCGGCTTTGAATAATGGCCATTTATCCTAATCCTGGCTGAAGGTGTGGTGTACAGGGCTTCAATGAGCATCCGCATTCTATTGCCTAGACCTATATGCCTAAGGGTTTCCCGGAGAAAAGGCCAGCTCACCCTGTCAAAGGCCTTTTCCGCGTCTGTGGATAGGAGCATGGTAGGGATCATGGAGGCTTTAGCTTTATGTATGACATTTATGGCTCACACCACATTGTCTCTGGCCTCCGTGCCCAACACGAAACCCGTTTGATCAAAGTGCACAATCTGTGCCACCACTGGGGCCAGTCTGACAGCCAGGATTTTAGCGTAGAGCTTCAGGTCCGTGTTGAGCAGGGAGATAGGGCGGTAACTCTTGCAGGACAGCGGGTCTTTGCCTGGCTTATGTATTACTGAGATGTGGGCCTGTAAATCCCTTCCCGAGAACGAGCCAGGGGACTCCTGGTCTGCTATTGTGTTCCAAGCTCTCACCAAGCGGGGGCCTAGTAGTGTGAGGAAGGATTTATAATATTTGACGGTGAATCTGTCTGGACCCGGGCCCTCCCTGTCGGCGAGAGCTTAATAGCCTCTGCCAACTCTTCCATGCTGATCGGGTCTTCCAGTGTCTCCGCTATCTCTTTCGGGATAGACGGCATGCCCGAGCCCTCTATATATGCCCTGGCCCTCTCCGGAAGCATCCGTGCCGTCCGTACAGGCCAGCGTAATACATCTGGAATGTTCCTGCAATTTTTTCCGAGGTGTGCTGCTTCTGCTGAGAGCTGCCTAAGATTTCTGATATTATTGTTTATTTATATAGCGCCATCATCTTCCGTAGCGCTTTAAAAAGTAGTAATTACAGACAGGGTAGAAACATACGGTACATATACTATTTCAAATGCAGTTTTACAGAGTTGACAATGGATATTCTGAGTACAAGATACAATATAAAGTTTTGCGCATGCTGCTGTTTGAGGGCTCTCGGGAGCAACGTCGCGTTTTTGTTCCCATGCTCATAATATCTATGCCTGCACTTCTTGATCACGTATTTCGCTTTCTGTCTAAGCAGGGCATTCAGCGCCTCCCGGGTCTGGGTCAGTTCCTCAACTACTCTCACTGCCTCCGTTTGTTTATGGGACAACTCCAGGCACCTGACATGCTCCGTAAGCTGCTCCAGCTAGATCGTTCTATCCCTTTTTAGTCTGGAAGCCTGGCTGATCAGTATCCCTCTAATCACGCTTTTGTGTGCCTCCCACATCTTCTATGCCCTTCCTGGTGGCCTGAACATCCACCTCATCTTGCAGGAGCGACTCACTGAGTCGCCACGACAATGGGGGTGGGGGTCTGTCAGAAAGGTCCAAATCTAGGAAGATAGGGGCATGATCTGAGAAGTATCCCACTATCTGACAGGCCCAGTAAACTGTGAGAGATCCAGAGGTAGTCAGTCCTGGAGTATGTCCCATAAACTTTTGAGTAGAAGGAATAGTCCCTATCCGCAGGATTCTGCACTCGCCACGCGTCCACCAGCTGCATACTGTGTAGCTTTTTCTTAAGTGTTCTCAGTGCTAAGTGGGACACTGCCGATCTGCCCGCTGAAGAATCTATCAGTGGCTCAATGGCCAAATTAAAGTCACCCGCCAGGACTATTTCCCCTTCAGCAAATTCCTCAATCTTATTTAGCGAATGCCTCAGAAACTGGACTTGTCCCTGGTTGGGGGCATATAAGGACACCAGGGTATAGGTTTTTTGGCCCAGTAGACATTTCACCATCAGCAACCTCCCAGACTCCTCTCCCTAGGATTCCCGCAGAGAAAAGGGGACCCCCCTAGCTATCATGATCGCTACTCCCTTCCTTTTGGCGTCTGCTGCGCAGCTGGTGAACACATGCGGGAACAGACTGCTATTCAGCCGAGGGACCCCTGACCTTTTGAAATGAGTCTCCTGGATAAAAGCGATTTTCACTTTGAGCCTCCTCAGCTCCTGCCAGAGAATCGTCCTCTTCTCTGGGGAGTTGAGGCCCTTTACATTCATTGAGATTAATTTCATTGGGCTCATGTCACAGCAACCTCAGTAAGGAAAACTGGTTAGTGTTGTACCAGGTATCCTCTGCCTTACCCCCCACAGGGTCAGCTGGTGTGGGGTTGGAGTAGTGAGTAAGGTCAGGGGAGGGAAGATGAGTGGCCGTGTAACGGGGGAGTGGGACAGTTGAACAAGTGGTTTAAGGAAAAAACAAAGGGGAGAACAAAGAAATAGGTAAATTATACTCAAACACAAGACTACCTAGTTAGTCAACCGGAGAACAACCCAATGGGGATCTCTGTAACTGGTGCAAGTTATATTTCCCTCTAGAGCTCCTCCACTAACCGGACCGCGTGTGTAACGGTTTCCGTTTAGCACTTCAGTTCCCCGGCTGAGGAGGCCAAGCAGCCTTCCCAAAGGGGGGCACCAAAATTTCGAGGGGGGGGGTGGAGGAACAAGTCCCGTGTCAGCACTATGTCTACTACCACCTAGTGTTACACTCCATGGCATTATTAATAAGGGGGAGGGCCAGTATAAGCGCCCCATAATACAGCCTGATCAGCGTACTGGTAATATTTACTGCGCCAGCCTTGAGAAGGGCCGCAGCTATACAGCCACCTGCCCAACAAGAAATTTGCAACATAAACAAGTGAAACTCAAGGGTCACGGAGGGCCCGCCCCCCGACACCCCCCCCAGGCGCACAGTGCGGAGTGGGTGGGCGTTCCCCAGTCAGAGGCACGATGTGGCCATAGGATGCAAGACAGTGGGGACGGGAGAGCGGGGCGGGGCCAGCTTAGAGACAGATGCTAATGGACCCTCCCTGTCCTCTTCACCCTACCGATGACCGTGGGGGGAGGCTTGGGGGGGGATCCCCATGGTCCCCGGTCCTCGTCCACCATGATGAAGGGCACAGTAATGAGATCACTCCTCATGCAGACCCACAGTGCGCCCCTCTTAAAGAAACATACACCCTGGAGGAGGAGATATGGATGCAGAATTCCCCAAGCATGCCACTGCTGGAGGGCTCAGATTTCTCTGAGGAGGAAGCAGCACTGAGCCCCAAAGAAGGGGCATCCCAAAACATGCAGGCCCAGACGGGACCACATGCGACCGCCTGGCGCGCTCAGTCCCAGGGAGAACCAGGGGCATTCTTCATGTGCACACCCCCCCCCCCCGTCCTGAGGCTGGATGCACAGAGAGACCTACTGTGACACGCAAGACAGCGCAGCATGGGATGCCAAACGCACCACCGCCCCTGCCCGCCGGCGGACCTCCGACTACACTACATGCGAGAGGGGAACCAACGCACAGTGCCGGAGAACTCGGCCATCAGCAGGAGATGGACCAAGACCTGAGGTCCCTTCTTCTCTCCCTCCCCACTAAAGCTGACCTGAAGGCGATACCCACTAAAATAGATCTAGAAGCTATGGTTTCCAGGATTGAAAAATCCTTCCCGAAAGAACTGGAGACTGTGCAACATAATGTGGCGGCAGTGGAGGACAGGGTGACGGCTCTGGAGAATGCAAAAGAGTCCATAGAGGAGCGTCTCACCCGCCTGGAACAAACCAATGCCTCCCAAGCAACGCAGATCTGTAACCTCAAATTACACAACGACGATCTGGAAAACAGAAGTCGCCGCAACAACTTGCGACTCCGGGGGTTACCGGAGACACAACAAAATGCAGACCTCAACTCTCTGGCCAACTCCATTTTCAATAAACTGCTGGGGAACCCCCCCTGGCACTACTATCAAGCTGGACAGAATCCACAGAGTGGCTGGGCGCCTGCCGGGGGACCCCACAGCTCCACGAGATGTACTATGTAGAATACACAACTACAGAGTCAAAGAGGAAATCCTAAGAAGAGCCTGGGACGCAGGACAAATCCGACACGAGGCCCAACTGATCACCATCCTACCAGATCTGGCACGCTCGACTTTGTGGATGCGGCGACAGCTGAAACCTCTTCTACAGAAAATAAAGGACGGTGGAGCGACCTACAAATGGGGATACCCCTTCCATCTTATCGTCAGGAAAAATAGTAGATCCTTTACCCTCCGAGCTCCAGGGGATCTGGACCACCTCTTTGCGTTTTTGGAAGCGCCCCCACTGGCTGTCCCTAATTGGCTGGACTTCCCGTCATACCAGCCGCTACCTCAGAGAGTCCGCCGAGTGCGTGAACCCGGCGGCCGCAGATCACCGCGAAGGGGGGGACCTCCACCCCCGTGGAACAATAAGTAACATCGGTCCTTCTCCGTCCACCCCCCCCCCCCCCCCATATAGGAATGGACTCTGACAAGCAGGACACCCTGTCGGGACCTCCACCTATTGTGGAAGAATAAGTGGCATCGGTCCTTCCTCGCCCCCCCTTCCCCCCCCCATATAAGAATGGACTTTAAGTGGGCATGGGCCGCCTGCGCGCCTGGTGGAAGAAAGACTGCAGTGGACTATGACGGCCCGGGCGGAGGCCGAGATCGCATGATATGAGGGGCTTTGGGGGGCTCCGCTGCCCTGGTCCTCCCCCCCGGGGCTAGCGCGCTAGCTGTTCAGAGGGAACACCTCCTCGTTCTGGTGTGGGCGCGTGCGGCCCTGGGGGGGTGGACCACGGGAGAAGTGAGTCGCATGGGCAATCTTTGAGTTGTATGGGGTGCCGCAATACTCACTAAGAGACCTATATGTTACACTGTGGGACCTTCCCCCCCCGGATTGGGCCGGCCCCTTGCTGCGGTGGGCAGGCGATGAGGCAATGCAAGATAGACGTGCTCATGCCGGACGACTGTGTGGACGGCGCGGGGGCCGCCCCCCCCGCTGCGACTCGGCTGGACGCGGGCGGGGGGGGCCTCCGTTGCCTGGCTCCCGGAGGGCAGGGCGGAGACATGGGGGGTGCCCATGGTTCGAGGGGTCGGATACCTGTTGTTGGGCTGGGGGGCTGGGGGCGACCCGGGGACAATGTTGGAATCCCCTGAGCAGGGCGAGGAGAGTCTGGACGGAGGCTGACGGGGGAGACACGCTGTGGTGGGCCGGGGGCCTCGGGAGTAACCATTATGGGATGCGGGGGCGCGGCTGGCCGGCCCGCGGAGGGGGCGCCCCGCCCCCCGGGCACCTCTGGTGGGGGCCCGGCTGGGTGGGGGGGCTCGGTCCTTCCGCGGTCGGGCGGGAGCCCCCCAGGGACGCTGCGCCCATCGGGCCAGGGGTTTCAGTGGGATGCGGAGGGGGCATCAGGTGTCGTACACCTGGGGACTCCGGACATAAAATGGGCTGGGGGCATGAGGGGAGTCGTGGTTGGGCCTGTGTGGGTGCTGATCTGGGAGGAGGGGGGGACTGGGAGGAGAATATGCAGGGATGGAGAGAGATGGGCTTTGTCGTGTCTTGTATATAGTTAACAGGTAACATGCATACGTGCTCCTCATTGTTGTAGTTTATAATGGGTTATTCCCCCAGAAGAGGGGGTCTGTTCCGGGCTGGGGGGACCGGGTCCTCTACGGCCGTGCCACGCCACAGTTTTCTTTTTCCCCCACATAGGCCAGTCTGCTGCCGAAGCGGACAGAATTGAATTGTAATTGTTGCTCTTTTATTAGCAACCTTTACCCCCTGTTACAACCCTTCAATTTATTTCTGCCCTCCCCACCCAGTCCCTTAAGAAGTCCTCCCTTCCCGTCCAACCCCAGCCCCTCTGGGACTTAAAATTGCCTCCCTAAATTGCAAGGGTCTCAATACCCCTGAAAAGAGGAGAATGTGCCTGAATTTGTTTTGGAAGCGCAGAGCGCAGGTGGTATATGTTCAGGAGACACATTTCCAAAAAGAAAGAGCCCCAAAATTCTCGGACCGTCGGTTCCCCATGGGGTGGCACTCTTACTCGCCGGATGCCAAGTCGAGAGGGGTGGGCATCCTGGTAGCGGCGACGCTACCTTGGACCCTGATAGACAGCCTGTCAGACACGGAGGGGAGGTTCCTATTTTTAAAAGGGAAGATCGGTAACCATATCTGCACACTGGCTAACGTGTACGCACCGAATTCTGATCAGGTTCGCTTTCTGGAGAGGGTCCTGACCACCCTTCAGACTTTCTCAGAGGGCCTGGTAATCTTCGGGGGAGATCTCAATGTCGCTCTGGACCCTCTACTAGATGTGTCCAGGGGGGCCTCCCACCTGGCATACGGCACCTTAAAAAAACTAAAGAAGGCGTTACACTTGTCCCAGCTCATAGACCCATGGAGAGTGCAAAACCCGAGAGGGAGGGACTATACTTTCTATTCCCACCCTCACGACTCATACTCGAGAATAGACTACCTCTTCGTAGAACATATACACCTGCAGCTAGTGGGAAAGGCCGAGATTGACTCCATCACGATCTCGGACCACGCCTTGATCACACTGTCCCTGGATCTGCCGGAGGTGCTCTCTAGGCCCAGCACCTGGATCCTAAATGAATCACTCTTACAGGACCCAGTCCTAAAAGAGGAGATAAGGAGTGAATTAAGGAGTTATTTCAACCTTAACACCAGGCCGGAGACACCACCTATGAGTGTATGGGCTGCCCATAAGTGCTATATCCGAGGGATCATCCTAAAACTGGCCTCCAGAAGAAAGCGAGAGAGGGAGGGGACCGCCAGGGACCTACTAGAGAACGTAAGCCGCCTGGAAGCGGAACACAAAAAACAGCAGGCGGTAAAGGTGAAACTAGAACTAGCCGCAGCCAGAGATAAACTCAGGGACATTTTGATGTTCAGCGCCAAAACCACTCTCTTGAAAACTAGGCACTCTTTCTATGAATATGGTAACAAGTGCAGTCGCACCCTTGCAAGGTTACTGCGGGAACAGAGGGCCAGAAATTACATATCACAGATACTAAATCAAGCTGGCCAGCAGGTCTCTACCTCCACGGATATCGCGAAAGCATTCAGGGACTTCTTTTATAAACTCTATAACCTTCCGGCAAGGGGAAATAGCGGGACTGACTGCCTCGCGAGGGCAAGGGAGTATGTTGCCTCTTCGAACATGCCCGTGCTGGACCCGGGGGTTCTTGAGGCCCTGGAAACCCCACTCTCAGAGGAAGAATGGACCCAAACAGTGAAATCCTCCGCGTTGGGTAAGTCCCCGGGCCCAGATGGGTTCACACTGTCCTACTACAGGTGGATGGGTGACATTCTGACCCCACATGCAGTGGCAGCCTTCAGTTCCCTTCCGAGGGGACAACCCATTCCACCGGATATGTTAAGGGCACAGGTTACAGTGATCCATAAAAAAAGATAAGGATCCACTCCAGTGTGCCAACTACAGGCCGATATCACTCTTAAATGTGGACCTGAAGCTATTTGCGAAGATCCTGGCCTCTAGACTTGCTTCCAACCTATGCAGTTTGATACACAACGACCAGGTGGGATTTACCCCTGGAAGAGAGGCCAGAGACAACGTCACCAGAATACTCAACTTGGTGCATCGGATCCACACGGACGGGGTGCCGGCCTTGCTGCTGTCAACGGACGCGGAGAAAGCATTCGACAGAGTTGGCTGGGACTTCATCCAAGCAGTGATAGAACATATAGGTCTGCAGGAGAATATGCGAGCCTGGATCTCATCTTTGTATTCTTCCCCCTCAGCTTGCATTAAAGTGAACGTGGTACTGTCTGACCCCTTCTTAATAACGAATGGGACCAGACAGGGCTGCCCACTCTCCCCGATCATTTTTATTCTGGCATTAGAGCCATTTCTCAGGCGAGTGAGGGAGAACCCAGATATAAGAGGGTTAGGGAAGGGGCGAGCAGAGCACAAAGTAGCGGCCTTTGCGGACGATCTAATCTTCTGCATCACCCAACCGATGATAACTATCCCTAACCTATTACGAAAACTGAAAGAATACACCCTCCTCTCAAATTACAAGATCAATATACAGAAGTCGGAGACATTAAATATCACCCTTCCAAGGAAGAATCTGGATGATCTTAAGCACAACTTCCCTTTCCGTTGGTCCCCAGATTCAATTAAGTATCTCGGAGTCAAAATAACGCCGCGTCTGAAGGACCTGTTTGCAGTAAACTTCCCCCCACTGCTTAATGTAATAAAGAAGGATCTAAACGCCTGGAAAGACAAAACACTATCCTGGTTCGGCAGATGCAATGTTCTCAAAATGAACGTGCTACCAAGATTTCTGTACCCGATCCAGGTTCTGCCAATACAGATACCGACATCCTTCCTGAATTCTGTCCGAGCTGAATTCATAAAATTTGTATGGGGGGGAAAAAGCCCTAGGATCTTGCAGGCAATGCTCTCACTCCCTAAGAATAGAGGAGGTGTTGGACTTCCTGACATTAAAAAGTACGCAGCAACCCACCTCAACAGGGTAATAGATTGGAACCTTCATAACAGCCATAAGAGATGGATTCAGTTGGAGCAGCAGTGGTCCCCGGTCCCCCTGGCGGGCCTTCCGTGGTCCTCGGGGGAGGTCCCCAGCGGACTTAAAACACATCCGACAATTGGCCCGACTCTAAGGATATGGACCAGATATGCGCCTGAGAAGAATATTGCGCCCTCCCCACTCAGACCAGTCCTGGGGTCCCTAGATTTTCTACCCAACCAGATGGACGCGGGATTTGGGGAGTGGAGGGGGGTTGGGAGAGGTAGAGCTTGTGACTTCCTAAGCGGTTCGGCATGGAAATCTATACAGGAGCTCAGGTTATTAGGAAACCGGCCTGGACTTTCCTTCTGGAGAGCAATGCAAGTCTCTCGATTCCTGCAGAAACTGGACCCCCCAGAGGGGTACTGCAGGGAACTCACACCCTTTGAAAAACTCTGTGTGGACACGGAACCGATGAGGGGCTATTTGTCCCTAACATATAAGCTCTTGACTGACCCAGGGGAGACCTTTGTCCCGAACTTTGTCGAATCTTGGAAAAAAGACCTGGGAATGTCATTCTCCTCGTCTCAAATCAAAAAGATTCTGGAGCTGTCCCAGCGGGCTTCAATAAGTAATTCATACCAGGAGGCAGGCTACAAAATCCTCAGCCGGTGGTACAGAACGCCCCAGGCATTACACCGGTTCTACCCGACGGTCTCCCCCCTCTGCTGGAGATGCGAGAAAGCTACAGGCTCGCTGTTACACATTTTCTGAAAGTGCTAGAAGCTTGACAGCTTCTGGAAAGGGGTTGTGGAATGGATCCATAAGATAACGGGGGAGGCCGTCCCCTTTTCCCCGGAGGCCCTGCTGCTGCACTGCACGCCCCTTTCAGTAGGGAAATACAGGAAGTCCTTGACCATCCACTTGATAAATGCTGCCCGCGCCTGTGTTCCGGCATACTGGAGAAACCAAGCGCCACCCTCAATAGGTTTGTGGGCAAGGAAAGTAGAGGACATTAGGCGTATGGAGGATCTTACAGCTACCCTCAAACAGACGGAGGAGGGACATAGGCTCCGCTGGACTCCATGGAACATGTTTGTGGAATCGGCAGAGGGCAGGGAGGTGATTGGAACACCCTGAGGTGGTGAGATGGCGCGGAGGGGCCTATCCCTATCCCCCTCACTCTCTTCCTCTTGTTTTTCCCTCCCCCCCCCCCCAGTTTTTCTTAATGTTATTAAACAAAAAAAAAAAAAAGCGGACGGTCGGAGAGGAAGGAGTGCAGGCACGCGGGCAAAAGGCTTAAAACAAGTGGGCTAAGTCAAGAAATTGATGTGCAGGCATTCAAATGTAGTGGATTATGTGAATAATAGATGTATTGCCTTCTATGTTAATGTACTGTAAGTTTAGCTGTTTGAATCCAAAACAAGAGATTGTGTAAATGACGAACTCTGTACGCCCTTCTAACCTGACCGGTCTCAATAAAGATTGATTGTTAAAAAAAAAAAAAAAGAATGGCTGGCACTCCCTCTGGGGCTATTTTGCACAGCACCTTGCCCAGCAGAGGAAACAGGGGAAAAATATAAAGGAGCTGAAAGCTCTTTCAAGACATTGCCAGAGCATCCACTGCCAGGGGATCCTGTGACAGGGATACAAAGACTGGAAGCTTGTGATTGTGACTTGACGCAAAGAGATCCACATCCGGCTGGCTCCAATGGAGACACAGAGAGTGAAACACCCTGTTGCTGAGGGACCATTCTCCCATGCGAGAGCCCCCCCTGCTCAGAGAGTCTGCTTCCAGATTCTCCACTCCCGGAATGTACACCGCTGAGATGCAGGGAACATTGTCCTCTTCCCAGGACAAAATCAGGGACACTTCCTTTAGAGCCCTCTTGCTCTTCGTTCCTGCCTGATGATTGATGTAAGCAACCGCCGTCTTGTTGTCTGAGCGGATCTGAACCGCCAGACCCCGAAGGTGCATGATCAGCTGGTAAAGCACTAATCTTACTGCCCTCCAGAATGTTGATTGGGGCATGGGCCTTCTGAGGACCCCACTGCCCCTGGAATTTCAGGGACCTCCAAAAGCCCCCCCCCAACCAGTCAGACTGGCATCCGTGGTGACCACCTCCCAACAGGGAGTCAGAAAAGATCTGCCCACTAGCAGATTCCTTGGGTCCAGCCACCATAACAGACCGCCTGACCAGAGGGGACAGAACAAATACCTGATCCAGGGACCCTGGGTACCGATCCCATACTGACAAGAGATGAACCTGGAGAGGTCTCATGTGAAACTGAGCGTATGGGACAGCCTCGAAGCTGGACACCATCAGACCCACCAACTGCATAGCCTGTCTGATGGACGGATGAGGGCAAGACAGAAGGAGTTGTGTTTGTGCCCGAAGACCCTCTACATTCAGCTGAGGGAGAAAGACCTTGACCTGAGAGGTATCCAGAGTCATGCCCAGAAAAGGCTTTACCCTGGAAGGAGACAGGGAAGACTTGGGAAGATTGATCACCCAGCCAAACTTTTCCAGAGTGGATACCACCGCTTGAATGTCCAACTCTGCTTGTTGCAAAGTCTGAGAAACTACACCCTGTGAGCAGAAGTAAGACCGAATGGCAGAGCCACAAACTGGTAATGCTGATCTTCCACTGCGAACCTGAGAAATTTTTGATGGCCTGCAAACATTGACACATGAAGGTAAGCATCCTTGATGTCTATAGAGGCCAAGAAGTCCCCTGGGCGAAGAGAATTTATGGCAGAATGCAGAGTCTCAATGTGAAAGTGCCTGAACCTGACAAATTTGTTGAGGAGCTTTAAATCCAGGATAGGCCTGACTGAGCCGTCCTTTTTGGGAACAGTGAAAAGATTGGAATAATAGCCCATGCCCCTTTCCTGCAGAAGGACCAGGCAAATGACCCCTAATTCCAGTAGGTTTTGAACAGCAAGGTACAGATACTGAGCTGACAGGGGGTCCTGAGCTAGCCGTGATTTTTTGAATCTTGGGGGCGGCCAGGCTGCAAAATCTATCTTGTAACCGTTGGAGACTATCTCCTGAATCCACCGGTCTGAGACAAGACGTTTCCAGATGTGAGCAAAAAAACGAAGCTGTCCCCCCACCTGGATGGGTGAGGGCGGCTCTTCATGCCTGCGGTGGTTTGGGAGAGGATTTTGGTTTAGAACCCCAGGAAGGACCGGGCCTGCCACGTCCTCTGCTTCTGCCCCATGACTCCCCATGGCCTCCCGCGGGGCCCCCCTTCCTCTCCTGGGGGAATAAAAGGGAGACAAAGCAACTCTGGACCCCCTAAAGGGCCTGAGTGGCTTCTTGCGCTGAGGCAGCTTGCCTTTCTTGGCAAACAGATCTAGACGTTCTCCAAAAAGGCACAGTCCTTTAAATGGGACCCCAACAAGAGCCTTTTTAGCAGTAATATCAGCCATCCATTGGCGCAGCCAAACCGAACGGCGTATAGCAACCAGCAGGGCAGAGGTTCTGCCGCACATTCTAATGGCATCCTCCAGGGCAGCAAGAACATATGAAGTAAATTCCTCACAATACATAAGCCAGTTAAATACATCTCTGCCCAAAGTCGCAGAACCGCCGTCTAAGGCACTTCTGATGAATCTTCTAATCACCACAGTTGTAATAGCAGATGCACACACAGGACGCAGCGCGGTCCCCGCACAGGCAAAACCATGAGTGTCCGGATGATCAATGCGCTGGTCTTCCACATCCTTTAAGGTGGTAGTATCAGGTGAGTGCGCCACAGAGGTATGAGATAGTCCAAGAATTGGTGCCTCAACCTCAGGTGGGGAACACCATAATTTAGCAGTTTCCAGGGGAAAGGGGATACCTCTTCTCCCAGCTTTTAGGTACACCTGGAAGTCCGAGTACCATATGGGCAGCACTGTGTTAGCCAGGACCTCGGAGGAGAGAGATTTAGGGGTACTGATTACTGATAGCTGCAAGATGAGTGGACAGTGTAGCCAGGCAGTGAGAAAAGCAAGCAGGATGCTCGGCTGCATAGCTAGGAAGAGGGAGGTTGTGATGCCGCTGTATAGAGCCCTGGTAAGGCCACAGCTAGAATACTGTGTGCAGTTCTGGAGACCTTACCTTCAAAAAGACATTATTCAAATAGAACGTGTCCAAAGGCGTTGTGAATGGCCGGCGCGGGCGTGCGCCCTGTAAGAGTGACGTGGGGGCGGCGGCGGACGCGCTGTCTTGTCCGTCGGCGGGGATTGGACTGCACGGTCACGTGGGAGCGTGTTGAGGTGAGTTTTTGGGGCTTTCTGGGGGGTTTCACACGAAGTGGACCAAAACCCAGGATAGTCAAAATCCTGGGTCTTGGTCCACTTTAAAGAACTTAATTTGTACAGTCTGGAGGAAAGAAGGGAGAGGGGGGACATGATTGAGACCTTTAAATATGTGAAAGGATTGAATAAGGTTCAGGAGGGAAGTGTTTTTAAAAAGAAACTTAATGATAGAACAAGGGGGCACAACCTGAAGCTAGTCGGGGGCAGCAATGTTAGAAAATATTAATTTACAGAAAGAGTAGTAGATGCTTGGAACAAACTTCCAGCAAAGGTAGTTGAAAAATCAACAGTCACTGAATTTAAACATGCCTGGGATAAGCACACATCTATCCTAAGATAAAGAGTACATACAGTATACACATAAGGGCAGACTAGATGGAGCGTAAGCTCTCCTTCTGCCGTCAACCTTCTATGTTACTAGGCTTTTCCCATTCCTGTAAAACAAGATTGTTGAAATGTGCCTGTGCATGGAACTCCCAGTGCGGTTTAGCAGCATAAAATAATTCTCCCTGCTGCTGCGGAGGGGCAACAGGGGGAGAGATTTCAAGCACTTAAAATAAATGGGCTTGTCAGTATCAGCTGCATCCCAAGGCTTGGACCCGGTCCTGGGATCATCAAAAGACCTATTCTGATCCTCAGATTTAAGGGTCGATTCAGAGAAACACCAAAAACGTTAGTATTTTTTCCGATCTGTGTTTTTTGGTGTAAATTTTCCGATTTCGTATGAACATTCGAGCGATTCTATAATGCATTTCAAACCGTGTGTAAGTTTTCCGTCCATTCGTATGGCAGTTAGTGAATCAGTTGAATGTCAGTTTCCATCCTGACTTTTCCGTTTCATTTCTCAGGTTTCAAAGTCGGTTTTGGATTTTGCCCTTTTTCCTTTTTGTCCGGACGAAAATCCTTATGATCTTGCGCCTGCGCACTACAAACTTAACTCATTAAAGTGCTGCCTACATATTTGGGTCACTCATTTCTTCTACAATGCTTAGCTAAATTACTTTGCACTTTCTTACATCTTCCATGTCTCACCCCTAAAACTGACCCAAACCACTGTGCGCTCAGGCGAATCTTCATTTCTGCTTTTTCTTTATTTCATTCGTTTTGTGGTAACCAACCATTAATGAATGTATTTCTAAAAGTAAATCATACATTTTTTTTTTTTTTGAACTGGCATTTTTTACTTGTGTTTTTTAATTACTTGTGTTTTTTAATGGTACAACTTTAAATTTTTTGTGTTGTTACCCACACCCTGTACATACAGATTGCTCTCCAAATTTTTAAAACACCCAGCATCTTCTGCATGTTATGAGCCTTGAAACAGCCAAGATGGCGGGTCAGGTAATATAAGGCAGCCTGCAAACAGAAAGGGCCTTGTGACTGTGTTGCTCTGCATTCTGGGATTTCTGACCTTTCAAGGCCCCCAGCTTTGCTGTCTCTGAGCAAAACACAGCTGTAACCCGCACCCTGCACTTTATCCCACTCTCCTCTCCTCAGTAAGTGTGATGCATCTGACCAAAGATAAGATAAAATAATTACACAAAGCAAAGGTTGCCAACTACAACAATAAATCTGAAAACAAATTAAGATTCAAGTACAACAACAATCCAAAAAAAAAATAACAAAGGACATAAGTTTAAAAATAAATCGCAATTATATGGATGTGTGGCAAAAAAAAGGTTTACATGCAAAGGACTAATTAAGGTCCACATTAAAATGCTTTTATAAGGCATACATGAAATTTATTGATTCAGGCATGCATTGCTATACAATTTATGGCCTCGGCCATGCTGATACATGCAGTTCATTGGAGCTGAAGGCGCGCAGACTCCTCCACATAGCCACAAAACATGTTCTACAATAGCAAATCCGAGTCCTCAAAGGTGTCGGAAGTGGATTTTCTATTAAACGGATTTTTAGGGTGGGAATCAGCTCTCTGAATCACATGGAAACACATCCAATTAACGGAAGTTTTAGGAACGAACGGAAAAATTACAATTTGGTTGGGAACATTTCCGATTTGGTTGTAAAACCCGATTTTGTTAGTAAAACTTCCGATGATCGTAAGAGCATATACGAATTCGTTCGAACGAGTCGGAAATGGCCAAAAAAAAAAGGAAAAAATGACTAACACCCACCCAAACTTCCGATTCCCGATCCGAAATCAATTAACTTTTGCATTTAGAATCGACCCTTTAGACTCATTGTTGGGTTTTCCCCTGAGGGGGAATTATTCTCTGTCTTCCAGCGCTTCAGAAGTCATAGGGCAAACATATGTATTATCAATCAAATGCCGTGTCTTGCCAATAGCCTTGCGCGGCTCATAACCGCCCGCCTGGCTCTCCAAATCGGCCAATCTAGAAGCAAAATCAGGTTGGACATCCCACAATCAGTACATAACCGGCCTTGTCCTGAAGGAACCCCAGACTCATTGTCTTGAGAAGCCTCCATATGGTGATTATTGTGGCTCAAATAGGCCAAATGGGAATAATGCAGAAGCAAACCCGGGATGCCCCCCAATGCACCACAAGGGAAGTGGGAGAATTTAAGATATTAGACAAATTTCCCTTAATCAATGTAAACCACTAATTCTATAGGCCTAAAAAAAAAACATGAGAGGACCCCGTAAGGCACATATACATAAAACTGTAATAAATAAGAATAGCCCCCGAGGGCACTTACAGACCGCACACGAGAGACGTCAGCTGCACAGCACCGCTGAGGCAAGATGGCGCCCAGACATATAACTCAAGGGGCGAGCCGCAGGGGAGCGACGCAAAAGGCGTCACTCACACCGCCCGCCTCCCTCCGAAGAGCGCGAAAAAGACGCGCCCACGTGACTTAGATAGCCAATGGCTGCGCAAAGGAACCTGAGGTAAATGTCGCCGCCATATACAAGGTGGTGTACAAGAGTGCGATATCAGAGAAAAAGAAAACAGTGCAACCAATTCAAACGGGGATCACAGCATAATGTGCTCCGCATACGCCGGAGCATGAAAAACAAAAGGTGCCACACAATACAAGATACACGCATATAACATAGAGAATCCCCCCTTTCCCCTAAGGGACTCAGAGGAACGAGGGGAGTCAGCGGTCACAAGGGGACCAACTATTGAGGGATAGGGGGTGACAGGCACACAAATGCGGGCAGGGCATCCCATAAGGCTCACCATGGCCTGAACCGTCTACCCTTTGGTGGGGGAGTTGCGGCGGAGCATAGCTCCTTAGCACCTAATATGGTGCCGTCTACCGTCACCCGAATGCTACAGCCAGTAAAGACAGCACAGGTGGGAATAGCTCAACAGGTCCATAGGGCCATAAGAAACCCGCTCACCTGCCTGAAAAAGAGAGAGCCACTTTCTCGTCCTGGCAGCCCGAGGCTGCAGATAAAAATACAATTCTGCTTTACTGCAGAGATGGCAAAAAAGAGGCCCCTCCCGGTCCATATATACCCGGGACCTCCCACTAATTCCCCAATATAACAAAGCAGTAAGGGAACCAGGAGAAGCCAATAACAAATTTAACCATGTTAACAAGGAACAAATCACCATAAAGAGGATCCAAGAATAAAGTAATCAGGGTGGGATGGAGCAGGACGTGCTGCATACTTAGAATAATACAATTCTGTGATTACTCACCTTGTAGAATTGGTATTATAAGTATGCAGCATGTCCTGCTCCAGATAGTATTCATAACAGCTGGGACATCCAATAGCAGTGTCCAGAAACGGGTGGGGATCCCAAAAAAACAACAACGCGCAGTTCAAACCACTGCCGTCTGCAGAACCTTACGGCCAAAAACAGCATCCGCTGGGGCCCGAACATCAACCTTGTAAAACTTGGAAAAGGTATGAACAGAAGACCACGTAGCAGCCTTACAAACTTGTTCAACAGAAGCCTGGTGCTGGAAGGCCCAGGAAGCCCCAACAGCACGGGTAGAATGAGCAGTAACACGGAAAGGAGGATCCTTCCCCCTAGTAGAATAGGCCCTAACAATGGCCTGACAGATCCATTTGCTAATAGTAGATTTAGCAGGAGCCAACCCCTTCTTGGGACCCGATGGAACCACAAACAAGGCGTCCATCTTTCTGAAAGGAGCAGTAGCCACCAGGTAGTATTTCAAATTCCTGACAACATCCAGAGAGTGCAAGACCCTCTCCTTGGGATTACCAGGATTAGGGCAAAAAGAAGGAAGCACAATATCCTGATTGAGATGGAAGGCAGAGACAACCTTAGGCAAGAAGTCTGGTTTAAATCGGAAAACCACCTTGTCCTGGTGTCTCTCAAAGTAGGGGGCCTGAATCGACAGAGCCGCCAACTCAGAAACACGCCGGACAGAAGTAATAGCCACCAAAAAGGCAACCTTCAGGGTAAGGAGAGACAAGGCAGCCTCATGCACAGGTTCAAAAGGAGGACCCTGAAGGACGGACAAACCAAATTCAAATCCCAGACCGGTACCATGGGTTTGCGGGGGGGCGCACATGAGTGACCCCCTGGAAGAAGGTCTTGACCAGAGGATGTAGAGCAAAGGACCTCTGGAAGAAAACAGCCAAGGCGGACACATGAACCTTCAAGGTGCTGAGCTGAAAACCCATATCCAAACCATGTTGCAGGAACTCCAGGATCCTAGGAATGGAGAACACACGACAGGGAAAGGCCCTAGACTCACACCAGTCAATGTCGGCCTGCCAGGTCCTATAGTAAATAGTGGAGGAGGACTTCTTCCTAGCGCTGACAAGAGTACGAATCAGACAGACCTTCCTCCTTCAGGATGGCGGTTTCAGCAGCCAGGCCGTCAAAGCCAGCGTTTGTAAATTGGGATAACAGAGCCGTCCTTGAGTGAGAAGGTCCGGAACCAAGGGTAGAGCATACTGATCCACTGCCAGCCGCACGACGTCGGCGAACCACACCTGTCTTGGCCACCTGGGGGCCACCAGAATGGCTGGCACCCGCTCCTGAACCAACTTGCGCAGAACCTTGCTCAGAAGAGGAAACGGAAAGAGGAGGTACAGGAGACCTAAACCCTGCCAGGACAGAGACAGAGCATTCTCCGACAGAGCCAGGGGATCCTGGGACCGGGAAACAAATGCTGGCAGCTTGTGATTGTGGCGAGAAGCAAACAGATCAACGTCTGGCCTCCCCCACCGGTGACAAAGGGATAGGGAGACCTCGCTGTTGAGGGACCATTCTTCCCAGCGAGCGGTCCCCCTGCTCAGGGAATCCGCCTCCAGATTCTCCACTCCCGGAATATAAACTGCTGAGAGGCACAGGACATTGTTCTCGGCCCTTGAGGGCACTCTTGCGCCGATTCCCTCCCTGATGATTGATATAGGCGACCGCCGTCTGAATGTCAGAACAAACCTGTACCGGCAGACCCAGTTGACCCTGAGGAGTCAACTGTGCCAGTACCAACCGAACCGCCCTCAGCTCCAGGACGTTGATCGGAGCGTGAGCCTCCTGAGGGCACCACAGCCCCTGGAATTGGAGGGCTCTCCAGTAGCCCCCCCAACCTGACTGGCATCCGTACTGACCGTCTCCCAACATGGAGTCAGAAAGGATCTGCCCCTCAGAAGATTCCTCAAGTCCAGCCACCACAGGAGGGACCGCCGGACCAGAGGAGAGAGAACAAAGGCCTGATCCAAAGACAGGGGACTCTTGTCCCAGACTTAAAGGAGATGGAGCTGAAGGGGTCTCATGTGAAATTGAGCGTAAAGGAATGCTTCAAAGCAGGCCACCATCTGTCCCACCAATTGCATCCCTTGCCTGGTGGAAAGACGAGGGCTGGACAGCATGGAATGAACCAGAGCTTGAAGGGAATCCACCTTCTGCTGAGGAAGAAAAATCCTGGCCTGAATGGTATCCAGATTCATGCCCAGGAAGGGGGTCACGCGGGATGGGGAGAGGGAGGACTTGGTATAATTGATCACCCATCCGAACATTTCCAGGGCCGCCACCACCAACTGGGTATCCAACTGTGCCTGCTGGAGAGAATGAGATGTAATGAGAATGTCGTCCAGATAAGGGAGGATGCGAATACCCCCGGCTCTGAGGATGGCCATCACTCCCGCCTGTACCTTGGTGAACACTCTGGGGGCTGAGGTGAGACCAAAGGGAAGGGCCACAAATTGGTAGTGCTGGTCCTCCAGGGCGAACCTGAGGAACCGCTGATGCCCTGGGAAGACTGGCACATGAAGGTAAGCATCCTTGATGTCTATGGAGGTCATGAAGTCCCCCGGGCGCAAGGAGCTAATCGCAGAGCGCAGGGTCTCCATGCGAAAGCGCCTGGTTCTGATGAACCTGTTGAGAAGCTTTAAGTCCAGGATGGGCCTGATGGAGCCATCTCTTTTGGGTACTGTGAAAGGATTGGAATAATACAACTCTGTGAAGTACTCACCTGTAGAGTTAATATTATATGCATACAGCACGTCCTGCTCCAGAATAGTAATAACATGTGGGTAATCCTCCGCCTCAGGCGCCGTGCACTGCAGACATGTAGAAAACAAGCTTCTCCCGGCCCTACATATACCGAAGGACCTCCCACAAATCCCCAGCATTGAAAAGCAGTGAGAAGAGAAGCCGGGAGGAACAACCACCCAGAAAAACTGGTAATAATATCTATTGATAACAATCACCATACAGGGGATCCAGAACAAATGAACAGGTGAGTACTTCACAGAGTTATTACTATTCTGGAGCAGGACGTGCTGTATGCTTAGAATAATACAACATGTGGGACATCCAATAGCAGTGTCCATAAGCAGGGTGGGATCCCCAGGAAAAAACAAGGCACAGCGGACAGTAAAGGCGCTGTCACCTGCAAAACTTGCAACAGGCATGACATGAGCAAGGCTCTAACGTCAGTCTCATAACAAGACCAGAAGGTATGAACAGAGACAAGCCATAAGTCTAGCAACTTAATCAACAGAAAAAACCCTGGCGCTGAAGGGCCAGTGGTACCCAAGCACCAATATAACGGAATAAACAGAAAAGGGGGAGAATCTTTCCCCTAAAGAGAAATATAGGTCAGTGCAATGACCCAACCAGCCCACAGGCCAGGAAGCCTCGTGGCAAAACTTGTAACACCCCCTAAGGGAAACATAACAGGTCACCCGACCAAGGCGGGAATACTGACCCCTAATTATCACGAAGCCAAGGCTTCACTCAGGATCAGGGAACATCCAGAAGGATTAATCCAAAGGGCGCAATGGCACTGGAAGGAGATATCAGGCGCATGCATAAAGAGGCGCCCGGAGACACCAAGAGCATCAGTCCCCCTAAGGGCCATGAAAACCCTCATGGGGAAAAGTGCAACACCTGTAGAGGGAATGTAGTCCCTCATATTAGTATTATTAAGAATATCCATAGTTAGACTAAAGGACTAAAAATACCATTTTGTGATTACACACCTGTAAAATGGGTATTATTGGTGTATCACACACCCCGACTCACCTTAAATAATAACAGTAGGGGTAATACTCACCACAAGGTGGCGTCGTGCAGAGAGAAGTCGAAAACAAGCCCCACCCGGTCAGCTTATACCTGGGACCTCCCACTCAATTCCCCAGTGTAATCGAAAAGCAGTAAGAAAAGGTACCAGAAGTTAAAAGGAACCCTCAACAAAACCAATGGTTCACCATATAGAGGATCCAGGATACCAAAAAGGGCGGGTGTGAGTCGGGGTGTGTGACACACCAATAATACCCATTTTACAGGTGAGTAATCACAAAATGGTATTATTCTTTGTGTGTCACACACCCCAACTCGCCTTAAATAATAACAGTAGGGACATCCAAAAGCAGTGTCCACAAAAGGGCGGGTACCCAAAAAGGCAAAAATGCAATTCAAACCACTGCAGTATGCAGAATTTTGCGGCCAAACGCAGCATCAGCTGAAGCACGCACATCAACCTTGTAAAACTTGGTCTTCGGTTCATACCTTTTCTAAGTAGCAGCCTTACAAACTTGCTCAACAGAAGCCTGGTGCTGAAAGGCCCAGGACGCCCCAACAGCACGAGTAGAATGAGCAGTGATACGAAACGGGGGATCCTTCCCCTTGGCAGAATAGGCTCCAACAATAGCCTGACGAATCCATTTACTAATGGAAGACTTAGCCGGAGCCAAACCCTTCCGAGGCCCGGAGGGCACAACGAAAAAAGCATCAGTCCTACGAAAAGAAGAAGTAGTACGCAGATAGCACCTAACACAACGAACAACGTCCAAACAGTGCAAGGCCCTCTCCTTGTCATTCTTAGGATTAGGGCACAAGGAGGGAAGAACAATGTCCTGATTCAAATGAAAGGCAGAAACAACCTTAGGGAGAAAGTCAGGTTTGACACGAAAAATCACTTTGTCCTGATGGCGCTCCATGTAGGGCGCCTGAATAGACAATGCCGCCAATTCCGAGACACGCCTAACAGAAGTAATAGCCACAAGGAAGGCAACCTTCTGAGTCAAGGAGGAGAGAGCGACATCTGACAGGGGCTCAAAAGGCGGAGCCTGTAGAGCAGAAAGAACCAAATTCAAGTCCCAAACAGGGAGCAAGGGCTTCCTGGGAGGCCGCACATGCGCAACCCCCTGGAAGAAGGTCTTGACCAAAGGATGAAGAGCAAAGGCCTTTTGGAAGAAGATAGACAAGGCAGACACCTGCCCCTTCAAGGTACTCAGCTGGAGACCAGAGTCCAAACCCGACTGAAGAAAATCCAACACTCTGGACACAGAAAAGACTCTACAAGGCAAGGAACGAGCCTCACACCAAGCGATGTAAGCCCTCCACGTCCTGTAATAGATGGTCGAAGAAGACCTCTTCCGAGCACAGATAAGAGTCCGAATCACAGAATCCGAAAGACCCTCCTCCTTCAAGATGGAGGTTTCAGCAGCCAGGCCGTCAAAGCTAGCGATCGTAAATTGGGGTACCGCAGCCGGCCTTAAGTGAGAAGATCCGGCCGCAGAGGAAGGACGAACTGATCATCCGCCAGCCGAACGATGTCCGCGAACCACATCCTTCTTGGCCACCTTGGGGCCACAAGAATGGCGGACACCCCTTCCAGAGTCAGCTTTCTTAGAACTCTTCCGAGCAAGGGAATCGGAGGAAACAGGTACAGGAACCCCAGTTCAGAGACATGGCATCCACTGCCAGAGGCAGAGGATCCTGGGACAGCGACACAAAGGCCGGAAGCTTGTAATTGTGATGAGAGGCAAACAAGTCCACCTCCGGTGTCCCCCACCGGAGGCACAGAGACCGAAACACCTGAGGATGGAGGGACCACTCCCCCAGCCGGGAGGAGCTTCTGCTGAGAAGATCCGCTTCCGTGTTCTCCACCCCCGGAATGTAGATTGCCGACAGGCAAGGCACATGGGCCTCCGCCCAGGTCAGGATCAGGGACACCTCGCTGAGAGGGCCCAGACTGCGAGTCCCTCCCTGATGATTGATGTAGGCAACCGCGGTCCGGTTATCCGACCTTACCTGAACCGGAAGACCCTGAAGATGCAAAGACAGCTGAAAGAGAACCAGCCGGATGGCCCTCAGCTCCAGAACATTGATGGGCAAGTGAGCCTCTCGAGGCCCCCACTGCCCCTGGAACTGAAGATCCTTCCAGAAACCCCCCCAACCCGACAGACTGGCGTCCGTGGTGACAGTCTCCCAGAGCGGAGGCAGGAATGATCTGCCCCTCAGAAGATTGGCAGAAACCAACCACCATTGAAGAGACTGCCGGACCCGGGGGGACAGCTGGAAGGGCCGATCCAACGACCGTGGTCGCCGGTCCCAAGATGCCAACAGGTGAAGCTGAAGCGTCCGTGTGTGAAACTGAGCAAAGGAAACCGCCTCGAAGGAGGCCACCATCAAACCCACCAGCCTCATCCCCAGACGGATGGGCGGCCGAGGATCGGCAAGAAGCATCCAAGCCAAATCCTGAATCAGGAGGATCTTGGCTTGAGGCAGAAATACACTGTGCCGACAAGAGTCCAGCGTCATTCCCCTTCCTCGATTCCAACCGGAGCCTCTGGAGGCAGGGAAGGAACCACGGCCGCACCCCGAAAGGAACGACGCGGTTTCTTGCGCTGAGGCAACCTACCGCCCTTGGTGACTGAATCCAACTTGTCCCCGAACAGCCGAAGCCCAACAAAAGGCAGGGAGGTCAGAGACCGCTTAGCACCGACATCAGCCGTCCATTGACGCAGCCAAACAGACCGACGGATAGCCACAAACAAGGCAGAAGCTCTGCCACACATGGCCATAGCATCATCAAGGGCCGTCAAGGCAAAAGAAGCAAAGGCCTCACACTGCTGAAGAGTAGCAAACTCATCACAAGACGAGTCCAAACCAGAGCTCAAGTCCCTGACCAAGGACCGAAGAGCCATAATGACAAGCGAAGAGGCACAAACCGGCCGCAGGGCCGAACCAATACTGACGAAACCATGGCGGGCCAGCTGATCCACACGGCGATCCTCGCCATCCTTGATGGTACTGGTATCCGGAGAATGCAAAACCGAAGTATTGGAGAGCCCCAGCACCGGAGAATCCACAACACCAAAGTTTGACAAGGTCCTCCGCAAAGGGATACCGTTTATCCCAGCTGGGAGGAACCCCAACAAGGCGCTTGGGTTGTTCCCATTCCTTAAAGTGGACCAACACCCAGGGGTGATCGGCCCGGAAATCTATAAGATTCCCGGGCCGATCACCTCCCACCCCGCGGGACATCCGAGATCGGGATGTCCCGCGGGGTGAAACCCCCAAAACATCTTACCTGATCCGCCGCCGCTTCCGCCGCCGCCTCCCGCGCGCCCCTCCAGACGTGCGCGCGCCCGCGCCGGCCCTCTGTGAATGGCCGGCGGGGGCGCGCGCACGCCGAGAGTGACGCGCGGGAGGCGGAGGCGGCGGAAGCGGCTTGGACGTTCCTGATCCCCGCCTGGACGTTGGCGGGGATGGGCTGCGGCGTTCACGTGGGAGCGTTGAGAGGTGAGTTTTTTGGGGTTTCTGGGGGGTTTCACACAGCGGGGCACCCCCGATCGGGGTGCCCCGCCGAAGTGGACCAAAACCCAGGATAGTCAAAATCCTGGGTGTTGGTCCACTTTAAGCACAACACGTTCAAAATGTTGTTGCTTGGGAAAAACCAAACGCGGCTTAGGTAAGTCGTAAAGCTCACCCTTAGGCGGAGGGGCTGCCGCCGGCGGGTCCAGGGATAAAACCTCATACACCCTAGGTAAAACAGCAGGATTATCAATAGGCACAACAGTGGCCGGATCTCCAGAAGCCTCCGAAGAGCCCAAATCGTGCTCTTCTGAATCCTCATAGAGCTCCCCTTCCTCAGAAGGCGGACCATCAGACCACTCCAATGCCTGCGCCAAGGTGTTGGCGGTCAAGATTGGAGGGACAGCAAGGTGTTTGCGCTTAGCCGTAGCTTTCTGGGCTACCGAAGCGGTCAATAATTTCTCGAGAGCAGCCAGGCGGCCGCACAACTCGGAATGCGAATCCCCACTCGTGACCGGGTCACCCGGGGTCCGGAACAGATGAGGCGGTGTGGGAGAAGACTGAGGTTGCGACGAGCCAGAAGCATTGTTACTGGTCAGACGCGCAAGATTCTGTTGGGCGCAAGGCACGCACAGAAAAACATCATCACCAGGGAGCGGAGCCCCGCAACCCCCACACAGCCTGGATTGCCCCGAAGAGCTGTTTCCGGTATCACTGGAAGCCTCCATAATGGTGAACTTGTATGGTGTTCGCAATCACCAGGGGATTTACGCAGTAAGCTACCCGGGATGCCCCTTTTAATTAATGTCCCGGGAGTGGGAGGAAAAATTTTAGGCCCCTAAATTATTTCCCCTTAAGAATTAACCAGGTAAAGCAGACCGGGCGGCCCCAGGAGGGACGTCCCGTTATCTGTAAGACAAAAGGGAAAACAATAAGTCCCCTTATGTAACTGAAGCAGCACCGCATGCACACCAGCCCTTCACATATACAGAAAATGAACCATGCACAGTAATAATGGAGCTGCAACAGGGCCACACAGCAGCACGTGCACAGGAGGATGCCCGTGCGCAGGAAGCCCCCAGGGGAGAAGGCAAGCCCACAGGGAGGCCGTAGGCAGAACCGCAGAACAATGATCTTGTGAGCACTGACATAAATGTGGACTTGAACCTAGCAATCCAATGTCCGTCATTGCTCAGAGGCCGCTGCTCCAACCACCGTGCTATTGCTATGGTGGTTCCAGCACCAGTGATGCGGATCAACCCCAGCGAACCTCCCCCCACGAGGCTTCCCCGCACAGGCATGAAGAAAAAAAGGGAACTAACCGCACCAAGTCAAGACGATGGCGGAGCCACAGGAGACCGCAGATCAGCAGCAGCAGACCGAGAAGACGGAGGGCGGGCCGAAGAAACGCGGGAAGCGCGCCGGCCCCGCCCCCCGAACAGCGCGCGCTGGCCACCATGGAGCCGGGCCCCGCCCACTCCTCCATCTCTAAGGGCATAATGGCGGACCCAGGAGGGCCCGCACAGTAACAAAAGAATGGCGCAGCAGCACAGCGCGAAGGCGCGCAGCGCGCCCAGTGCAAGATACTCAAAACCGGACACAAGTCAAAACGATGCGCACAGTCAAACACACACACACCCCCCCCCCCCTTTTTTAACCCAGATCATAGGACAGGGGAAAAATTCAGGGAAGGGAGGGAGGGGGAGACAACGGGACGGGGCATCCCAAGGTCCGGGTCACCGAAACTGGACATCCACTCTACCCCCACAGGGGAACTAGCGGAGGAGACAAACTCCTGGCACCTACAGGTGCCGGCTACCATCACCCAGCCCGCAGCCTAGGGCTGGGAGGCTTCCAATAATGACATCCAAACAAGGACTGGGCAGAAATAGACTAGGGGGGATGCCGGGGGGTGAACCCCGGCTACCTGCAAGCAGGAGACTCCATCTTCTGTCTTGACTCCACTGCAGAGAGCGAACACTGGGGAATTGAGTGGGAGGTCCCAGGTATAAGCTGACCGGGTGGGGCTTGTTTTCGACTTCTCTCTGCACGACGCCACCTTGTGGTGAGTATTACCCCTACTGTTATTATTTAAGGTGAGTCAGGGTGTGTGACACACAAAGAATACAATGATCCTACAGACCACTTGGACCGGAGGCCCGTCGTAAGAAGGAACACCCCCAAGGTATGGGGTGCCTGTAGCTATATATATATATATATATATATATACATATATATATATACATACATCGAGCCAAAGGTTAAGTAACCAGATCCAACTTCTTAGGCACACATCTGACGGAGTCAGGAGGCCCCAGAGAAGCGACCTGGACTACCAGGCAGCTCAGAGAGCGTCCAGCAAAAGTCCCCAGGAAAATCCGCAGGGTAAAAAATGAAAATTGATCCCCACAGGGACCATGGAACTACTTGGGAGATGCAGCTAAGCAATCCCCAAAGGAATTTCCCATGAGGGCGACAGAACCAGACTCCTGCAGGAAAGGCCAGGACAGAACCTGCACCTTCAGAGTCCCCAGATGGGGAGCCAACCCCAACTTACGCTGTAATGACTTTAAAGGCCCTGGGAACCGAGAACGTTTAACAGGGAAGAGACCAAAGCTCATGCCAATCAATATGGTTTACCACAAAAAAACCCCCATAGACGGAGGAAGTGGAAGCTGGGGAGCTTGCTCCCCGCCCTCCCTCATACTAAGTCATCAGAAGATAAGGCCCGTCTCCAAGGGGTGAATGAATCAGCTGTCAATCCCCAGACAGGAACCTTATATTGGGACAAGGATAGGGGCCTGACAAGGGTAGAACCGCACTCCTGAGAGAGCGAACAGGTCAGCAGACTTCAGCAGAGGCATCTGCGAACCACAGCTCCGGCCACCCAGGCCATCCATCTCACGGGACTATCAGGCCAACCGTGCGCAGAACCCCACAAGTAGGGTGATGAAGAGAAGGACTATAAATAACAAGTCTATGCCTAAAATACTCAGTCCCCCAGACCCAGAGTCAGAATATTCTGGGACAGTAAAAACAAGGGCAGAGCCCCTGTGTTAGGAGGGAGACCCAACAGAGCCACGCTAGGCTCCCCGGACGACACCAGGATAGCATAACCTGCCGCTAAAAGCATCCATTGAAGCGAATACGGCTGAGAAGCAGGGGAAGTAGACCCCCGCCCAAGGCAGGGTCAGGGACCCTCCAGAGGGAGCATCCTGCCTCAATGTTTAGACCAGTAGTAAAACAGGCCATTGTCATTCAACAGACCAGGAGTCCCCCAATAAACCGACTGATCCTAAAGGAGAAGTCCAGCTATATAGAGTCAACGGAGGGCACACCGTTTCAACAAAACCAGCAGGTAAGATGGACCCTCTAGGGGACCCTACCTAGGAACCACGGGGATTGTGGAAGAAATTCCCCTCCCCGCCAAACCTGCGAGACTTGGTACCCAGGGTGACCATTCACTGGAAGATGCTAGTAAGGAAGGGGGTGCCCCCTGACGGGGCCCTTAAATATGAGCAGCTCAAGAGGAACCACCTTACCAAGGGGGCATGAGCACAGACCAAGCACCAGGGTGCTGGAACATATGTAAGCTCAATAACCTACTGTGCCAAAGAGCCCAACGGGCTCGGTATATAAGTGACATCATCTTGATGTGCCACCAACGGGCCCACCAGCTGCCATCCCGCCTGGTGAAGGTAAGGCGCCAGTAAAGGGGGGCAGAGCCCCCGTAACCAGGAGTCCCCTTATTGCCAGAGAAGAAGGCTTCAAGCCTGAACCAAATCCCAGGAATGGGGGATAGCGGATAAGGGACCATGAGGGATTGAGGTGACTGAGCAACCATCCAGTAGCTCCCAGGGGACACCGCTGGCCGACCAATCCACTCGGCCTGACGCAGAGACTGGGGAGTAAGGAAGACGACCCGGTAGGTCCTAACGCAAACGCCCCCCTGAAGGAAAAGCAGGGGCTAGAAGCACCCTGACAATCACTGAGAGGGACCGCCCAGCAAAAGCCATCCTGTGTCCAGGGGAATTACATCCTGGAACCACCAGAAGGAGAAGGTATATTCCTGGATGGGAGACAGCTGCTGCAGCAGTACCCTCGCCCAGAAGGACTAGGGCGCCCCTTCATGCTTGGGAGGTCTTGGCAGATTTGGACTTAGTCCTGCCAGAAGGCCCAGTGTGCTGCCTGCCCACCCCATGGTGGAAATCCACACCGAACAGTTGGAAGCACACCTCAGGTTCGCGTTTGACACTAACGTATGGAGGTGGAGGGGTGACTCTGCCTCGTGGAGGCTGGAGCGGCCTTCTGCGCAAGGGTGCTTTACACTTTTTACCAAAAAGGTCCAAACGGGCCCCAAATAACCGCCGTCCTCTGAAGGGAAGGCAAGTGAGAGCCTTTTTTGTAGCCTCGTCAGCACCCCACTGTCGCAGCCAGACCAGGCGGCGAATAGCCACCACAAGGGCTGAGGTTCTAGCACACATCTTAATGGTGTCATCCAGTGCTGATAGAATAAACTTCACAAACACTTCACAGTCTGATAGCGCATTAAACACCCCCCAAGGGAGGTCCTCAGGGCGGTGATCTAGTATTTTTCTGACAAGAGTCCTGGCGCCCACCGCAGTGATGGCCGCGGCACAAACCGGGCACAGAGCCGTCCCAGCACACGAGAAGGCGTGGGAAGCCAGTCTGTCATTGCACCGGTCCTCTGCATCCCGAAGGGTACGGTAAAAAGGACCTGTCATGAAAGGGGGGTTTGTGACCCCTATAACCGGTGCGTCCACCACCAGGGGAGCTGACCATAAATTAACCACATCAGGAGGGAAAGGGTACTTCCATTCCCAGACCCCTGGGACCCCTTTAAGCTTACAAGGCGATTCCCATTCTTGGGATATAAGATTCTGGAAATGTTCCTGTTCTAGGAACTCCAAGTGCGGCGGCGCTGTATGGAAACTCTCCTTCTTGGGCTTGGGGATCTCCCCAGGTGGGGAGATTGACAAAACCTCAAAAATCTTAATAAGAATTTCATCTGTGTCACACAGACCCCAAGAACCGGGCTCAGAATCATCGCAGCCCCCGGGCATCCCGTTCGAGGAGCCCGAATCTGAGAATAGCTCACCTTCCTCAGAAGGGTCAGGGTCCTGCATATCAGCAGAGTCATCGGTATCGTCAGGAACCGGGGAGCCAGGAGGCGTCAGGGACCGCTTTTTACCAGGGCCCATACGCTCAGCCAATCCAGAAAGCACCTGCTCCGCAGTGGGCAACGCTCGCGGCACCGATTGCAGGTCATCCCCGCTGGAGTGGGACTCGTCATGAGTGATATTTGGGATCCGGGGAGACGGGAGTAAGGAAGGGAGGTGCCTCTGTTGGCAAACCTGCCTGTTCTGCACACTGTCCGCAGACCCGTGCCCTGTCAGCCTCAGCCTGGGGCAGACCACACACAGCCGGTCATGTCCCGGAGGGACCCCGGTTACATAATTCTGAAATGCCTCCAAATGGTGATTATTAAGCAGTATGACTGCAGGGATTCATGCAATAGGCAACCCTGGATGCCCCAAAAACCCGCTAGTAATGTGGGAGAATTTGTAAAGTGGACCCGCTGTAATATATGTTAGGCCGGGGGAAGCCACCGAAGTCCTGGCGTCTGAAAGATATAATGAGACAAGAGGGGTGGAGTCAGTGCCATGCGCAGCCTGAAAGACATAGAACCATGTCGCCCCGGAGGGCACTTACATGACCAAGGGAGGAGGCGAACCGCACCATGCGCACGCGAAGATAGTTAAAGTGGCGCCAGCGAACCTCGAGGGGTGGGTCAGGCCGAGCTGTGACGCGAAGCGCGTCATGCCGAGTCTCCGCCTCCCCCAAAGAGCGCGAAGCTCTAACCAACGGCAAAACGTAGAAAAGTTGGAAATAAGGCGTACGTCTAAAATGCTGACACGCTGGAATGATGCTGCCGACTAGGCAGTTTGTTAATGAAAACGACGGCTCGCACTGTATATCAAGGCGCGACACTGACCCCAAATAATAAAAAAAACAAGGTCTAAAAGTGAAGTTATCACTAAGGCTGCCACACATACCCCCCCCCTTCTTTTCCCCCCGAGTTACGGGAGGAAGCGAGGGGGAAGCGGACGGCGTCCATGGACTAAGTCTGTGAGGGGCATGGGCAAGATTGCGGGAGGGGCATCCACTAGAGGCTCACCATCGGCCTGACCGCCTACCCTATGGAGGGGGATTGCGGTGGAGCATGGCTCCGTTCAGCACACCAGGTGCTGCCTACCTTCACCCGACCCGCGCAGCCCAGGCTGGGAGGCATATTTCTTCTGAAGAGGACGGGTGGAAATATTCCCACAGGACCTTGGGCCGTAAGGCCCGCTCGCCTGCGAGAGCGTGATACTTCATGTCTTCGCAGTTCCAGCACTGCATGGGGATTTGTGGGAGGTCCTTCGGTATATGTAGGGCCGGGAGGAGCTTGTTTTCTACATGTCTGCAGTGCACGGCGCCTGAGGCGGAGGATTACCCACATGTTATTACTATTCTGGAGCAGGACGTGCTGTATGCTTAGAATAATAACCTTGACCTCTCTCCCCCGGAGGGACCGGACAGATGACCCCCATACCCAATAAGTTCTGTACCGCTTGAAATAGACCCTGAGCAGCCAGGGGGTCTATACTAGTAAGAAAGAACTTGGTATGTAGAGGTGTGCGTTCATCTACTGAAGTGTACCGACCTTCTCAGGAGTGGATGTGACACCTCTGATTACAGCCGCCTGGTTCCAGAGGATCTTTTCATACAGTGTCCAGCTACATGGTTAGGCAAGGAAGCCTTTTTTAGGAAGAGGACATCCTAGCACTTGGAGAGCTTGCTTCCACTGCCCTTTTTCAGTGACCAATTTCCAAACTTAAGCAGCATATTGGGCAGATTTCAAGGTTGTTTTTAAAGTAATCTGAGGTTGGCTTTTTAAGACGCCTGTGCTTCCAAGGAAACTGAGGGATTGTAGCTGGTGGTAGGAGGGTTAATAACTGCTTTTTAGTGTAATGATCTTCTAGCTCTTGCAGGCTTAATATTATTAGTGCTGTACATATCAATATAAAAACTTAATGAAAAGTAAAGATTAAAACAACATGTTTAGCATTCAGTAACAACACACAGTTTATCTTTTAGATTTTTTTTCCTTTTTTTTTAATCTTTATTTTGTTGCACTATTCCAAACATACCAAACCTCTGTCAGATGGTGTGGAATGTACCACAAGTATGCAAATCAATTCAATAGTCTGATAGCTTAATATCGTCTTTAAAACAGATATTTGGGCTACGGCAAATGGCACAGACCTAAAAAAAAAAAAATAATAATAAAAAAAAGAGAGGGTAAAGAATGTAGATCCGATACAATATTGATCTTGAAGGTGCAGTTTGGTGATGTCGCAGAAAAGTCAGCGTATGAGGAAGCAAATAGTTTTTTTGGGGTCTCCTCTACAGGGAGCCTACTGTTAACCTGTGCACAGGATGACTAGACTCCCATCAGAAACAATAAGCTCGTTCAGAAAAAGTCATAACAATCATACAAATGTGCCTGGCTGGTTGGTCATTATTTTACCCAAAGGAAAACCGAAATGGTAATTGTGTTAGAAGGTTTACAGAAGTGCTTTTCTTTGAGAGGGTCAGATTTGAGAACTGGAGTTCATATACATAAATCTAAATGAATAGATTTTCATGACATTATATTTTCATAGGGCCATCCCAAACATGCAAGATAGAATGTAACAAATAGAACTGAAGAGTAAAAATCTTAGCCTATTGACAGATTATTTTCCAATCGTATAGAATGGTCCACTATTAACAGAAAAAACAACCTATATCTAGACATTTCAATTTCCACAGAGGAAAGTTTTGGCATTAATGGATATAATAATCAACTGGCAGCTCATTAAAAGAGCTCAAATCATCCTTCCCAATGAGTCCAGAGTCATCATAAATCTTCATAATCAAGAACGGACATTGGGCTCTGGCAACCTTTCCTATAGGTTCCTGCTGGCAAAGAGACGCTTTTGTGAACACGAGATGGGATAGACAATGGCTACAATGATGCAATCGACCTCAATCATCAAGGAGAAAGGATGCTTGACATTACATTTCTGGCGATTTGACAGGCTTTTTATTTTAGATTTGGCTTTTCTTTAATGGAGATTGCACACGGTGTATTCATCACAAATCCCCTATATGATAACAGCCACAATAATAAATAATGGACTGGATTACACTGTGTAAAGTACACGGCCATCTTAAATATAAAACCTTAGATATGAAGGAAAGCCAATGGAACTGGTTAGGATGGGCTTCTACGCCCCATATTTTTTTTTTTAAGAACTTTCCAGTTAATTTCATACGCTGGTGGTGTATTTTCTCTCCCTGATCATCAATAAAAAATACCATTTTGTGAGTACTCAACTGTAAAATGGATATTGTCAGTGTGTCACACACCCCACTTCCCCTTTAATTCTTACGATCGGGTTACTCCACCAGCAGGTGGCAACGTTGCAGAGAGAAGTCTTGAAAACGAGCCCCTTCCGGCCTATATATACCTGGGACCTCCCATTTAACACCAAGTAAATTCAAAAGCAGAAAGACAAGGTACCAGGAAATCCAATGGTAACAAGAAAAGCTTCACCATATAAAGGATCCAGGATACCAAAAAGGGCAGGTGAAGCGGGGTGTGTGACACACTGACAATATCCATTTTACAGGTGAGTACTGACAAAATGGTATTATTCTCAGTGTGTCACACACCCCGCTTCCCCTTTAATTCTTACGATCAGGACATCCAAAAGCAGTGTCCACAAGGGATGGGTATCCGAAGGCAAAATGAAGCATAACTTAAATAACTGCAGTCTGCAGAACCTTGCGGCCAAACACAGCATCCGCTGAGGCCCGCACATCAACCTTGTAAAACTTAAAAAAAGTATGAACAGAAGACCAGGTTGCAGCCTTACAAACTTATTCAACAGAAGCTTGGTGCTGAAAAGCCCAAGATGCTCCAACGGCGCGAGTAGAATGAGCAGTGATACGAAAAGGGGGAACTTTCCCCTTAGCAGAATAGGCCTGACGTATCCATTTGCTAATGGAAGATTTGGCCGGAGCCACTCCCTTCCTAAGCCCACAGGGCACAACAAAAAAGGCATCAGTTTTACGAAAAGGAAGTAAAAAGTAGTAATCAAATAGTACTTAACACAGCATACTACATCCAAACAATGCAAAACCCTCTCCTTGTCATTCTTAGGCTTAGGACACAGGGAGGGAAGAACAATATCCTGATTCAAATGAAAAGCAGAAACAACCTTAGGAAGAAAGTCCGGTTTGAACCGAAAGACCACCTTGTCCTGATGCCTCTCAAAGGAGGGCGCCTGAATCGACAAGGCCGCCAACTCCGAGACACGCCGAACCGAAGTGATAGCTACCAAGAAGGCAGTCTTCTGAGTCAAGGTAGACAAAGCAATATCCTGCAAGGGCTCAAAGGGAGGAGCCTGAAGAGCAGAGAGAACCAAGTTCAAGTCCCAAACAGGGAGTAATGGTTTCCTGGGAGGCCGCACGCGTAACCCCCTGGAAAAAGGTTTTAACTAAAGGATGAAGCGCAAAACGCTTCTGAAAAAAAGATAGATAAGGCAGAAACCTGCCCTTTCAAAGTACTCAGCTGAAGACCAGAGTCCAGCCCTGATTGCAAAAACTCCAGAATCCTGGAGACCGAAAAGACCCTACAAGGCAAAGATCTAATCTCACACCAAGCGATATAGGCTTTCCAAGTCCTATAGTAGATGTTAGAAGAAGACGTCTTCCGGGCACCGATCAGAGTCTTGACAACCGAGTCAGAAAGACCCTCCTCCTTCAAGATGGAGGTTTCAGCAGCCAAGCCGTCAAACCCAGCGTTGGTAAATTGGGGTAACACAGTCGACCCTGCGTGAGCAGATCGGGCCGAAGAGGCAGAACGAACTGATCCACTGCCAGCCGCACAATGTCTGCGAATCATACTCGCCTTGGCCACCTTGGAGCCACGAGAATGGTGGACACCCTTTCCAGAGCCAGCTTCCGTACCACCCTGCCTAGCATGGGTATTGGAGGAAACAGGTACAGAAACCCCAGATCCCCCCAGCTCAAGGACATGGCGTCCAGAGCCAGAGGATCCTGGGAGAGCGACACGAAGGTCGGGAGCCTGCAATCGTGACGAGAGGCAAACAGGTCCACCTCCGATGTCCCCCACCGGAGACACAGCGACCGAAAAACTTGAGGATGGAGAGCCCATTCTCCCAGACGGGAAGAGCACCTGCTCAACAGATCCGCTTCCCTGTTTTCCACACCCGCAATGTAAACTGCCGAGAGACAAGGAACATGGGCCTCCGCCCAGGTCAGGATCAGGGACACCTCTCTGAGGGCACCCAGACTGCGAGTCCCTCCCTGATGATTGATGTAAGCAACCGCTGTCCGTTTTGTCCGAGCGAACCTGAACCGGAAGGCCCAGAACATGTTGAGTCAAAAGAACAAGAACCAGACGGATGGCTCTCAGTTCCAGAATATTGATGGGCAAGTGGGCCTCCCGAGGCCCCCACTGCCCCCGGAACTGAAGATCCTTCCAGAATCCCCCCCATCCCGAAAGACTGGCGTCCGTGGTGACAATTTCCCAAAGAGGAGTCAGGAAAGACCTGCCCCTCAAGAGATTGGTCAAGACCAACCACCATTGAAGGGACTGCCGGACCCGGGAGGACAACTGGAAGGGCCGATCCAACGACCTTGGTCGCTGGTCCCAGGATGCCAACAGATGAAGCTGAAGCGTCCTCGTGTGAAATTGAGCGAAAGGAACTGCCTCGAACCCTACCAGCCTCATCCCCAGGACAGATGGACGGCCGAGGATTGGAAAGAAGGACCCGAGCCAACTCCTGAATCAGACAAATCTTGGACTGAGGCAGAAACACCCTGTGATGACAAGAATCCAACCGCATTCCTAGAAAGGACACCCCCCTGGCCGGAGCGAGGGAGGACTTGGGAAAGTTGATCACCCAACCGAAGCTTTCCAGCGTGGAGACCACCGTCCTGGTGTCCGTCTCCGATTGATTGAGGGAAGGAGCCATGATGAGAAGGTCGTCCAGATAAGGTACGACACGAATGCCCCGAGATCTGAGAATGGCCATCACCCCTGCCAGCACCTTGGTGAACACTCTTGGAGCCGAGGTAAGGCCAAACGGAAGTGCCACAAATTGAAAATGCCGATACTTCATCACGAACCGAAGAAAACGCTGATGAGCCTGGCAGATGGGAACATGAAGGTAAGCATCCTTGATGTCTATGGATGTCATGAAGTCCCCCTGCCGAAGAGAACCGATGGCCGAACGAGTTTCCATGCGAAACTTCCGAGTACGGATGAACCTGTTGAGGAACTTCAGATCCAGGACGGGGCGAACCGACCCGTCCTTCTTGGGAACTGTGAAAGATTGGAGTAAAAACCGAGGCCCACCTCTAAGCGCGGCACCGGCCGGATGACCGCCATTTCCAGAAGATTCCTTACTGACGCCAGGAGCCCCTGCGCGGCCAAAGGATCGGTGGGTACCGAGACCGGAAAAAACGCGAAGGAGGGCGAGACTCGAACTCCAGCTTGTAACCGGACGACACCACCTCCCGGATCCATCTGTCCGGAACCTCCTGGTCCCAAACCAGGGAGAAGTGTTGCAATCGTCCCCCCATCCGCACGGGTGAGGGCAGCCCCTCATTGCTGAGCGGGCTTACCAGCAGGCTTGGGCTTGGCGCCCCAGGACTGACCGGGACGGCCACGGCCCCTCCCCAACCTGCACCCCTGGTAGCGGGAAAGGACGCCCCTCTGCCCGCTCTGACTCCCCGAAAGGAGGGACTAAAGGAAGTCGCACCCCGAAAGGAGCGACGAGGCCTCTTGCGTTGAGGCAATTTACCACCCTTGGTAACTGAATCCAATTTATCGCCAAACAGGCGCAAACCTACAAAAGGAAGCGCTGTAAGCGCCTTTTTAGAGTTAAAGTCCACCGTCCACTGGCGCAGCCACACTGACCGACGAATAGCAACCAGCAATGCTGCTGTCCTGATACTCATCGCAAGTGCATCGTCCTGGGCGGTCAAGACAAAGGAAATAAACGACTCACACTGCTTGAGAGAACTAAACTCATCACAAGCGGGATCAAGACCTGCGTACAGATCCCTAATAATGGACCTAACTGCCAACAGAAGAAGCGCCGAAGCACACACCGGCCGCAGTGTCGATCCGGCACTGATAAAACCATGGCGAGCCAATTGATCAATCCGACGATCCTCACCATCTTTAATGGTAGTAGTGTCAGGGGAGTGCAACACAGCCGTGTTAGACAGCCCTAACACAGGGGTATCGACGTCAGGGGGAACCGACCAAAGCTTCACCAAATCCTCCGGAAAGGGATAACGTTTATCCCAACTAGGAGGAATTCCAGCCAGGCGCGTGGGTTGTTCCCATTCCCATTAGGACAACCCTCACAAAGTGTTGTTGCCTGGGAAACACCAGACGCGGCTGGGGCACATCAAACAACTCACCCTTTGGCGGGGGGGCCACCACAGGCGGATCCAAAGCCAAAATTTCAAACATTTGAGTCAAAATGGAAGGAGTTTCAAGGGACACCCCCATAGCCTGATCACCAGCAGTGTCAAGCAATAGCTGGTCTGCAGGCTCATCCGACTCCTCAAGGAGTTCCCCCTCCTCATCAGGGGGACAATCGGACCAATCCAAAATTTCAAACACCTCATCCTCCGAAGCAGGCGCTGCCGGAGAAAGGTGCTTCCGCTTCGCTGTAGCCGCCTGAGCTACCGTGGCAGAAATTATCTTCTCGAGGTTGGCCAATCGCGCGCACACACCTCGGATTGCGAATCCCCACTTTTGACAATGTCACACGGGGTCCGGAATAAGGGAGGGGGGGGTAGGAGATGACGGGAGTTGCAAGGAGCCAGAAGCCGGAGCGACAGACTGGCGCGCAATATTCTGCTTTGCACATGGAATGCATAATATGACATCATCGCTGGGAGCGGAGCCCCACAACCCCCACACAGCCTGGATGGCCCCGAAGAGCCATTTCCGGTAATGTCGGAAGCCTCCATATGGTATTCGCAACAACCCAGGGTTTTACGCATTAAGCAACCCGGGATGCCCCTTAATAATTAAAGTCCCGGGAGTAGGAGGATTTTATTTATTTATTTATTTTTTTTTTTTTTTTAAGCCTAGGAAAAATCCCAATTTGGAGACTAAGACTAGCCAGGTATATCAGAACCGGGAGAGCCACTGCAGTGAGGGGATCCCAGGATCTGTAGGGGAAAAGAGACCACAGTCAGTCCCCCAGAAAAATAAGCCAGCATGCATCACACTCATACATAAAACAAAATAATGGCAAACCATATATAGCAGTATATACGTCATGGACAAATATATATGTATAACAAAGCAATAAGTGCCTCCAGGAGTTATGCTGAAGTGCCAGGGAAAACCACAAACACAAGCTTTACACAGTCAAAATGCAAGACTATAGCTCAACTGACGGCCCCACGTGCGCAAGGTGGGGACCGTTACCTGTAACCGCTGTAGAAGACAAACACCGCACTCCTGGCACGCACCTTCCCCAGCTCAGCTCATGTTTTTAAAACATACAAATAGAAAGAGCCCCAGCAGCTCAGGCCACACGGCCGCAACCGCGGCGCTGACCCTGCGTCTGCCAGTGCTCCTACACACCACACACACACATAACCAGAGTAAAAAGGCACCCTATGCAAATGTGCCATCTACCGTTGCCCAGCCAGCAGCCTGGGCTGGGAGGCTTCCATTAACCATCTAGGCATGTAAACAATTGAACTGGGCAGAAATAGACCAAAAGGGGGTGCCGGGATTTGACCCCGGCTACCTGCAAGCAGGAGACTTCTTCCTTCTGTCTTGTCGCATCTTGCAGAGAGAAAACACTGGGTGTTAAGTGGGAGGTCCCAGGTATATATAGGCCGGAAGGGGCCCGTTTTCAAAACTTCTCTCTGGAACGTTGCCACCTGCTGGTGGAGTAACCCGATCGTAAAAATTAAAGGGGAAGCGGGGTGTGTGACACACTGAGAATAAAAGATTTATGCATTTCATACAGGCGGCGACCTCTTTCCAGGAACACAGATACATTGACTGTTCATTCAGCCACCATATGATTCATACAGATTCTATGATTTGTTGCTTAATGTTCGTTAGAGCAATAACTCATCCTATTTGTGCCCGATTTCTGATTCTACATGCAGACTGTCAGGCAAAGTACAAGAAATGTTATGCCCATCAAACCAATAGTAACTGAATCCTCATGGATCGCAGAAACCGCTTCCACAAATCAATTATCCTGCAACTGCAGTCCCTTTAGTGATTCTCCATTCTAAAATCATTCTGTGGAAATGAGTCATTAAGTTTGGAAACGCAAGGGAAAGGAGGCAAAAGGAAACTGGCTCATTTTACATATATTTTTATACTGGTTGCTAGAGGTGTGGGTAAGGCAAAGGCTGTCCCTCTCTGTAAGAGCCGACACCCGGCCATCATGTTGCCACTGTGAATCAAGAATTGGCCATTGGTAGAGCCAAGACACCAGCTCATTCTGGAGTTTCTCAACAATTGCAGCACCATCTTTCCATTCCTGAAAGTTCAATTTGAACTAAAATAATTATGATTAGCTTCAACTTAAATGACTGCCCCAATGGTCCAGTCACATTTTTATGGGGTCCCCCCAGCTTTGCAGTAGCATTAATACATTAGAATGTGCACGGGCTGTTATTGTGCATTTTTACAGGAGACAGCTTTTAGAAACCATTAATATGGCCACATAAAAACCGTAGTGATTAGGTTTCTATGTGCTTTATTACATTTCTATGCATGATAAAAACGTGTGTCAGGTAGGGCCTGTTAAGAGCCTGGTGCAAACCAAGCGACCAATGGGTTCCAGCCCCATGTCAAACAATAGATTCTCACCAGTTGTACATTCTCTTCCATTGTATTGTACAGTTTTAAAATACTACCCCACAAATGTAGCTCAAGCTTACCAGGGCAGTTGCCATTTATGGTGTGTGATCCTTTACTACAGCCAGTGCAACTAAACTATGATAGTGATCCCGCAACTTGCACCTTCACAGACCACAACAAAGCTTCACCCATTTTTAAAACTTGTGAATGTGGAAGAAAGCACATACACAGCATCAAATGGTACTGCTGATCACAAAATAGTCCGTCACCCAAATCTAAACAATGGTAGCCGCCAACTATGGAAACTCTGCAAAGTACTAAACCCCTGCCTAAGTGCCTGTATCACCCGACCAAGCAAAACACATTTTGGGGTGCACATAATGATTTCAACAGGTCACCAATGTTGTTTTGACTCAATAATACATTGGCTGTGGTTTATAGGGCCACTCCAGCCCCTTCATAAAAAAATACATTACCTCCCACTTTGCCCCCTCCTGTTAGCATTACAGCTCATGCAATAAAGAAAGAGACACTCGCCTGCACCTCAAATCCAGCAATGATACAAATGCGGCAGCAAATGTCTGCCACCATCTTCTGGGAGTTCTGGACGGCCTCATAAATGGTCGGGCAGGCGATGTGGAGAACACCAGCTTCCATGGCAGGCTGCGACTTCCGGGAAGATGATATTAGGTGTTCAGTGCCCCATGTGCAGCACCGCCATCATCATCGGCAACTGGATTCAGGGTGAAGATAAGTGTCTTCCTTTTCATCTTTTATTAAATTAGCTGTAATGCTAATAGGAGGGGACAGGGGTAAGTTAGCTTTTTAGGAAGGAGCTGGAGTGGCCCTTTAAAAGGAAATGTGCCAAAAGGGAGAAACCCTAATACATGGCTCCAATAGCATTAACCATTTACAGAGACATTAGGTGACAGTAAAGCACAACTGGTCCTTTGTCAAGATCAGGTCATAGACCTAACAAAATGGCTGCAGCTCAAGTTGTCAAAAGAGATGCAGAGACCATTCCTGACACTTATACACTTAGCAACCTGTCTGGGAAATCAAAGCTGGAACTGAAATGGCTCGCTGACTAAATGACCCTAGAAAACCCAAACATTTGCCCAGGATATGAGCATCTTTAACGCTTAGAAAAAGGGATCAAACACAAGCAACACACACCTCTTAATGGGAGCAGCACCCCACAGATTCCCTGTAACAAGCTATGTCTTTTCTGCAAAATGAACCTCAAGCCTGGTCACCAGACCCAAAGCAAAACTATGAGCGCAGCACATAAGAGGGGTCCGTGCTTTCACAAATCACTGTAGTATTCACTAAAAATGGACCGATCACCAGGGCCATCAAACTAGATGCCCTACTCTGTGAACCCCCCAGATCGCCCACAAACTCTTAACCTTTTTGCCAGTTCCTCATTGAAAAGCAGCAGGAGCACATATTTCACAGGGAAATTGGGGACCACCCCCCCATGCAGATATGAAGTCCAAAACAAAGGCCTAAAGCATGCATTAGATGAGCGCCCACACATGGGTCGTGGAAAGGTGAGTGGAGTGGACGATCCAGGGGGTTCCACACAGTGGGGCAAGGACCCATCACCAGAACACTGAAATTTCTGGTGAGAGGTCCACTTTAAGAACCTGGTGCACTCAGTAGAGGAAAAGACGCCACAGACATTGTGAGTGTACGCAGCAGAAGTGCTAGAGAAAGGTTACCAATCTGAACGTTGCAGGGTGTGATCTTTTTATAGGTGATAAACTTTGAATAATAATTCTTATCACAACTTGAGCCGAGCCAGACCATTGGGCCTTTAACAGTCATCTTGAGCACATGTTTAAAAGACAATTGTTAAAACAAGTACAATTATTGCACACAGATTAAAGAGACTGTCCAGGCAACTAAAACATTGAAAAGCCTTACTCCCGTTATGTACCCCACAACTGATCAGTCCTACACCGGCACTGAGACACTTTACAGATTATGGGATCGAGTCATGCACCGTCCAGACCCAATCTGCAATCACTGGAAACCTGACTAATGAGCATTCACCACCCCCTCTGAAGCCAGTCAGTGACTGGAAGGACCTCGCTCTCCTGATCTGGTAAGTTTTTCACTGACTGATCAGCTGTGGGGGAGAAAAGGGAAGCATAGCTTTTGTGTTTTACATTGCATGGACAAACCCATTACCATAAAAATTCTTAAAGAAGAATTTCCCAGGAGACCTGGACCACCACTGCAGCACAAGGCCTCCCCATCAATAATGCTCCCAAGGGCATGTTGTCTTCCTGCACGCCGAATTCCTCAGTTCCTCCGCTCAGCTTCATGTAGTACAGGAGTACAAACCCAGACTATTCTCTAATGGCACCTAGACCTGGTCCCACACACCACCATAAAATATCCAGCAACCCTGAAGCCAGAACTGTGAGACCAGACTTCAAGATCACGATAGACTGCACGGTATTAACTGCCCAAAGGAAGCCTCATGCTGCAACAGAAGTCCTGGTCTGGAGCAAAAGTCCACCAAAGAAAGTCCTTATTGAAGATCTTTGTGTTGCTTTGTATGCATTAACTAAACATGTTTAATGATCATTGTCATGTTAAACAAGCTCTGCCATCCCAAAGTCAAATCATCATGCATCTAAAAGTTTGGATGCTGCAAATCAACATAAGCTCATCCAAAGCCCAATTAAAGAGGAGCCAATGGTGTGTTGTTGGTCTCTTCCCTTATGACACATTCCACACAGAAAGTATCCAGGAAACATCAAACTACCCAAGCCCGAATTCTGAATCCTTATTGTTGTGATCATCTTCTTGTCTCCAGTGAACCAGAAAAAGAACGATCAACCAACTCAAATACCAAACATATTAGTGATGAACTGTTGTGAGGAATGGATGGAACCCATTCGCTGTACATGCATGCAAGTCCACAGACACAAAGAATGGTGGGTACGAGCAGGACTGTAGATGGCAACATGGAAGCCAAGGTCTCCAGAGAATGAGTCTGCCACTGTTTCTCCTCCAGTGGAGGCCGAGTAAAGCAGAAAACCAAAACATAAATAGGCCCTTGTGCCGCTCTCAGAAACACGGTAAAACACAAATTTATATTTTCCCAATGGTTCAGCTCCAACATATCTTGTTTTTTTTTTCTTTTTTTTTTTTTACAACATTAAAGGAAAAAAGTGCTCAGCCCCCTCCCTTGTGTTTGGTTGTTTAGTTTACAGGTTGAACTTGCTTTATTTACAGAGCAGTTTCTCTTTGCGTCAGTCTCCAGAAAGGTCTACAGAGCTTTGTCTTGCAGGAGTGCCACTTTTTTTGTGTTGTGTTTATTCTTTGATGCAGAATCCTAAAAATAACAGATGGCGTGCTGTTTGGGAAGGGGCAACCGGGGACCCGAAGATCTCAGTTACTCAGAAGTAGTTCTGTTGCAGTTTCTACGTCCCATGCTTTTGATGACAAAGCTGCTATTACTGCATTCTGGAGGGGGGGAAAAAAAAAAAAAAAGAAGATTGTGTGAAAGTTATAGCAAGTACCACTGATGTAATGAGATTTTGCAGTGTATATTATTATTGTTGTTGTTTATTTATATAGCACCATCATTTTCCATAGTGCTGTACAAAGTAGTAATTACAGACAGGGTAGAGACATACAGTACATATATTCTTTCAAATGCAGTGTTACAGAGTTAACAATGGATATTCTGAATACAAGATACAATAGGAGAGAGCCCTGCCGTTGTGAGCTTACAGTCTACAGGATGAGGGGTGAAGACGAGGGGGATCACAAACAGTCAGTATTGAGCTTTGTGCCATGTGCCCTTTAGAAAATTGGTTAAGCCATATTATATGCTTGTCTGAATAAGTGAGTTTTAAGGGCACCTTTAAAAGCTTTGAGGGTTGTGGAGTGGCGGATTGGGTGCGGGAGGGCATTCCAGAAGATTGGAGTTGCACGTGAGAAGTCTTTGAGGCGGGCATGAGAGGAGGTGACCAGGGTGGAGGACAGGAGAAGGTCGGCAGCAGAGCGGAGGCTGCGTCTAGGTTGATATTGTTGGATTAGAGATGAGATGTAAGGAGGGGCCTGGTTGGAGAGAGCTTTGTATGCGAGAGTTAGAGTTTTGAACAGGATTCGCTGTGGGACTGGCAGCCAGTGTAGGGATTGGCAGAGAGGAGCAGAACTGGAGGAGAGAGAGGAGAGATGGATGAGGCGAGCAGCAGAGTTCAGGATAGATTGGAGGGGAGCCAGTCTGTTAGTTGGTAAGCCACAAAGAAGGATGTTGCAGTAATCCAGTCAGGATTACACTAACATTTTAGTGGTGCATTTATTGGTGTCAGGTGAGAAAGGGACGGATGCGTGAGATGTTTTTAAGATGTTTTATATTAGCATTAGAGTAAAACACACAGAGCTTATAGAGACTTTAAAGATTAAAAGGGATTCAGCAGGAGATGCCCATTGTGTAGGGCTACACCTTAACGTTTTTCAATTTGTTAACGAACTCTTGTTCTTGAGATATTTAAGTTTTAAGATTATACTTTTAGTTTCTTTCTCACACACATAGTGAGCAGAGGGAATGTAATGCAGTGCTTGTAAACAAGCCGAGGGAGAGCTGGTGGGGCAAGTCCTTGGTCACAGAAGACAAAAGATTCTTATTTGTGGACCATCAAAGACGCTGTGAATCCTGCTCCAAGCTGCACAGACAGGGAGGCTGTAAGTTTTATTAACCCCTTGCATGGAGAGTCCCTTTAAGTGCATTGGGGGAAGAAAAGGAAAAAAGCATGCAGCAAATTAATAGAAAACAACAAGACATACAAGTCTAAGGTTGTGCCACCAGGTGGTGAGATCTGGACCGTTGCAGGAATACTTCTAGCAACCATCTTTGTTCTCTGATACACAACCTGTAACTTGACCTCCTAACTCCTAACTGTACCAAAGAAAGAAACAACCCTTTCTCCGTATGAAGACGATGTAGCATATGCTCATTGCATGTGGATCTTTCTCATCTCAAACCAACCACTTAAAGCGGACCAACACTCAAAGATGACTTAAACCAGACCAAGACAACAAACAGTGCTTATATGCCTTCCTCCCCAGGACAATTTAGATTGCTACGCATAAAAATTCATTTACCTTTTTCTAACTGTTGCTGAGGTAAATATTAAAAACAAGATGGCGGCTCATGCATTTGCAGGCCACCTGCAAACAGGAAGTACATGTCAGTTAAATCCAGGCAGCAGCATGACAGATGCTGGGAAAGGAAACTCCAAAATGGCCGCCACCTATTTTTTAAAGCGGTGCCAGGCTGTTGGTCCAGTTTAAGTAAGTGGCACCAGAATAAGACCTGACCCTCTTCACCAAACTCCAGTGGCTACTCCTAAATGGACCCCCCCCCCCAATACTGCTTTCAGACAGCATCAACTGGCTGCCCAGCTTCTGGTTCAAGATCATTCTTACCTGCCTCTAAACATTAACTTGACCCTATACATTTACATGTTAGCATGGGCTAATGTATCAATAGCCACCTGGCCGAGTAGGTGGCTACTGGTACAATGAAAGTCTTTTCCCAGACTTAAAGGAGCACGTAAATTGACCCAATGATAAAATCCATATAAATATGCTGGATGGCTGGAGGAGAATGCCTCAAGCACACCTGTGGAAAAGGGGCTTAAAAATGTGCTTTGACAGGTAGACTGCTAACCATGTGACTAACAGTTCTGCAACTTCACAAAAAGTTAAAGAGACTTTAATGACCATCATACTTACTTTATCAAAACCCATAGCACAAAGGTTTTCTATTTTTCTTGTATATTCTGGACTAGTGACAGGTGCTCCTGCATATACATGCGCCCAAAGTCGAGCCGTCTGTTTAAACATGTCTGGATTTTGCTTGTACTATGGAAAAAAAATAAATGAATAAAAATACAAATTAATCATATATGAAAGTTTATAGGGTATTCACCATATAAACAGGAAGCCCCTAAAGTGGACCAATCACCAAGGTTTTGACTGTCCTGGTGCCTGGACCCTGCCCTAGGGGCATCTCAAAGTAGGATGCCCCCGTGTGAAACCCCCTCAGATAGCCCACTTTCACTCACCTTTCCAGCGTTCTCATGGTGCATGCGATAGAGCGTCCAATCAGCGCTTTATGTGGCACATACTAATGCGCAGGATGTGCGCACAGCTACAGGGAACCAAAATGACCTGTCTTAATTATTTTTATATTTTTTTCATAACATCTTTATTGTTATGCTCTGATCTCTTTAAAACCAAATTTAAAACCTGAATTTAGTCCCAGATATGTAGCCACAATTAACCACTTTGTTCTATTTTATACCAAAACCAGGCAGAGAAAAATACCATTTTGTGAGTACTCACCTGTAAAATGGTTATTACGAGTATGTCACACACCCCACTTCCAAATATTCATGACACTTGGGAACCCGGCCTGTAGAGGGCGATCTTGCAGAGATGACATGGAAAAAGGAGCCCCTCCTGGTCCATAAGTACTGGGTTCCTCCCACTATTCCTCAGTCTTTTTAAAAAGCAGTGAAGAACCAGGAAGAGCAAATTATATTCGATGATTGAAAAATAGTTTGAAAATAATAACCATATAAAGGATCCCTTAGAACAAAAAAGGGCGGGGGAAGTGGGGTGTGTGACATACTTGTAATAACCATTTTACAGGTGAGTACTCACAAAATGGTATTATTCCTAGTATGTCACACACCCCACTTCCAAATATTCATGACACTTGGGACATCCAATAGCAGTGTCTATAATGGGTGGGTATCCCCAAGGAATAATGCATAACTTAAATTACTGCAGCTTGCAGAATTTTGCGGCCAAAAGCAGCATCCGCTGAGGCCCGCACATCAACCTTGTAAAACTTAGAAAAAGTATGCACAGAAGACCAAGTCGCAGCCTTGCAAACCTGTTCAACAGAAGCTTGGTGCTGAAAAGCCCATGAAGCTCCAATAGCACGAGTAGAATGAGCGGTGACACGAAAAGGGGGAACCTTCCCCTTAGCCAAATAGGCCCCAATGATGGCCTGACGTATCCACTTACTAAGGGAAGATTTGGCAGGAGCAAAACCCTTCTTGCGCCCAGAAGGCACAACAAAAAAGGCATCCGTCTTGCGGAAGGCCGAAGTAGTAACTAAATAATACTTAACACAACGAACTACATCCAAAGAATGTAAGACCCTTTCCTTGTCGTTACTAGGTTTAGGACACAAGGAAGGAAGAACTATATCCTGATTTAGGTGGAAAGCAGACACCACCTTAGGAAGGAAATCCGGTTTAAAACCGAAAACAACCTTATCTTGATGCCTCTCAAAATAAGGGGCTAGAATAGACAAAGCCGCCAGTTCAGAAACTCGGTGGACAGAATAGCAACCAAAAAGGCAACCTTCTGAGTAAGAATAGGAAGAGGAATATCCTGCAAGGGCTCAAAGGGAGCGGCCTGCATAGCTGAAAGCACTAGGTTAAGGTCCCAAACAGGAAGTATAGGCTTTCTGGGAGGCCGCACATGCGCGAATCCTTGGAAAAAAGTCTTAACCAAAGGATGAAGAGCAAATGACCTTTGAAAGAAAATAGCCAAGGCAGAGAGTAGCCCTTTCAAAGTACTAATCTGGAATCCCATATCCAGACCTCGCTGCAGATATTCCAGAATTCTAGGAATAGAAAATACTCTACAGGGCAAAGCCCTGGATTCACACCAATCAATATAGGACCTCCAAGTCCTTCTAATAAATGACAGAGGAAGACTTCTTCCTAGCTCTAATAAGAGTCTGAATAACCACATCAGAAAGACCTTCTTCTTTCAAGATGGAGACTTCAGCAGCCATGCCGTCAAAGCCAGCATTTGTAAATTGGGGTAACAAAGTTGACCCTGAGTGATGAGATCTGGAAGAGGAGGCAGATGGAAACGATCCACTGCCAGCCTTACGACGTCTGCGTACCACAGACGTCTTGGCCACCTTGGCGCCACCAGTATTGCTGATCATGGAGAATGGGGGAAACAGATATAGGAACCCCAGATCCTTCCAAGCCAGAGACATGGCATCCGCTGCCACTACCAGCGGATCCTGGGATAGAGACACAAAAGCTGGAGCTTGTGATTGTGGCGAGAAGCAAACCGGTCCAACTGTGGAGTCCCCCACTTGTGACAGAGGAACTGAAAGACCCTTGGATTGAGAGACCATTCTCCCTGGCGAGAACATCCCCTGCTCAGGGAGTCTATCCCCGGAATGTAAACTGCTGATATGCAGGGAACATTTATCTCTGCCCACTGAAGGATCAAAGACACTTCCCGGAGGGCACCCCGACTACGAGTCCCTCCCTGGTGATTGATGTATGCAACAGCTGTTCGGTTGTCTGACCGAATCTGAACTGGCAGACCCTGTAAGAAATGAAGAAATGGTCAGTCGAAGTAGCACAAGATGTATGGCCCAAAGCTCTAATACATTGATTGGAGAATGAGCCTCCTGAGGCCCCCACAATCCTTGGAACTGATGCTTCTTCCAGAAGCCCCCCCAGCCTACCAGGCTGGTATCCGTGGTAACCAGTTCCCAACGTGGAGTCAGAAATGACTTGCCCTTCTGGAGGTTGTGCGATATTAACCACCACTGAAGGGACTGCAAAACGTGGGGAGACAATAGACAAGTCTGATTCAATGATAGTGGGCACCTGTCCCACTTTGCCAAGAGGAAGAGCTGAAGCGTCCTTATGTGAAACTGGGCAAAAGGGACTGCCTCGAATGCAGCTCCCATCAATCCCACTAGTCTCATACCTAGACAGATAGACTGACGAGGGTTGAACAAGAATAGATGAATCAAATCCTGAATCAGAACCATTCCAGAATCAGGCCCAGGAAGGGAATTTCCCTGGACGGACAGAGAGAGGATTTGGGGTAACTTATTACCCATCCGAAACTCTCTAGCATAGAGACCACCATCCTGGTGTCCAACTCTGATTGTTCGAGGGAGGAGGCCGCGATAAGAAGATAGTCCAGAAAAGGCATAATGCGGATGCCCTGGACCCTGAACATAGCCATCACTCCTGCCAGCATCTTGGTAAAGACTCTTGGGGCCGAGGTAAGGCCGAATGGCAGGGCCACAAATTGATAGTGCTGGTCTTCTATCGAGAACCTGAGAAATCTCTGGTGACCCGGAAAATAGGAATGTGCAAATAAGCATCCTTGATGTCTATGGATGTCAAGAAGTCCCCCTGACGGAGAGCATCGATCGTTGATCGCAGAGACTCCATGCGGAATTTTCTGAAACGGATAAATTGATTGAGTCTCCTTAGGTCTAGGATAGGCCAAACAGAGCTGTCCTTCTTGGGTACCGTGAGTAGGTTGGAGTAAAACCCCAAACCCCTTTCCGCCGGAGGCACTAGGCAGATGACAGCCATGTTTAACAGATTCGCTACTGCTGCCCGCAGTCCCTGCGCAATTGCCGGATCTGACGGCATCCGGGACATGAAAAATCTGGGAGGAGGCCGGGACTCGAATTCCAGTTTGTAACCGGAAGAAACTACTTCCAGAACCCAATTTTTCTCCAAATAGGCGCAATCCCACAAACGGAAGCGCTGTAAGCGATTTCTTGGCTACAACATCTAAAGCAGAAAGTACAAAAGATGCAAACATCTCACAACTCTTAAGAGCGGCGTACTCATCAGAGGCCGGATCAAGCCCTGAGTTATTCATTAGGTCTCTCACAACAGACCTAATAGCCACCGACATAAGCGCCGAAGCGCCAACAGGCCGCAAGGCCGAGCCTACACTGGAAAAAGTGTGGCACGCCATTTGATCAATACGTTTGTCCTCTCCATCCTTGAGTGTAGTGGAGTCAGGAAGTACAGGGGCATCCACCTCAGGAGGTGATGACCAACATTTAACCATCATCAAAATGCTTTTGATTTGGACATTCCAAACGAGGTTTAGAGGCTCCAAAGAATTCCCCTCTCTTGAGAGGGACTACTTCAGGAGGAGTAATAACAAAAACCTCAAATAACTGGGCAAGAGCTTTTGGGGTAACCACAACACTCTTCACCCTGCTCACTTTCAGTACCAACAAATTGCTGTTCGTCAGAAACATCTGAATCCTCATATAATTCCCCTTCTTCTAACTGAGAAGGGTCAGACCAATCAAGCAATTCGCAATTGTCCAACTCACTTGCCAAGACGGCATGAGTCAAATGCTTTCTTTTAGCTGAGGCCTTCTTAGCCACAGAGGTAGACATAAACCCTTCAAGATGAGCCAATCTGGCATATAAATCAGAATGCGACTCACCACCCATGACAATATCACTGGGGGTACGGACAAGACACGGCGGAGTAGGAGAAGAGGCAGTAGCCGCAGACCCTGAAGCCTGGGCCCCAGTTTGCTGCATAATGGTTAATTGTGCACAAGGGACGCAAGAACTGCGTTATCCCAAACAAGTGATACCCCACATCAAACATTGCAGAGTCTGTGCCAAGGGAATTGCAAGCCCATTAACCTGAAATGCCTCCATATGATGCTTAGTATTATGCCTATAATTGATTATAGTCGCCAAGTATATCTGGGTTTTACGCAATTGCTACCCGGGATGCCCCTTCAAGTCCCAAGTGGGAGGTTTTTTTTTTTTTTTTTTTTTTTTCAGAGTCCTTTCTGGCCACAGAGCTAGAAATAACTTTCTGAATATTAGCCATCTGGCACACATATCAGATTGCGACTTCCCAACTGTGACATCATCATCTGGGGTACGGATAAGGCGGGGTGGGGTAGGAGAAAAAGCCAGGGCCACAGACCCAGAGGCCTGGGCCCCCAACTGCTGCGTTATGGCCTGCTGAGCACAAGGTATGCAACCAAGTACATTATCCCCCACAAGGGATACCCCACAATCCACACACTGCCAGGACTGCCCCGAGGGGAGCCTAAGCCCGGTATCCTGGGAAGCCTCCATATGGTGATCTTTAAGGTAGTGGCAATGACCAGAGGGAATTACGCTGTTAAAGCTACCCGGGATGCCCCTTCAAGTCCCAAGTGGGAGGATTTTTTTTTTTTTTTTAATCCCTTAGGACTATTTAAGGGCAGGCTAGATGGAGCATAAGGTCTCCTTCTGCCGTCAACCCTCTATGCTTCTATGTTGTTGGTCTTTAACACATAGAGCCAGGTAACATGAATCCAGGTCCACCTTAAAGTGGAACACAAAACCTGAACATAAGGGCAGGAGAACATAAGCCAAACATACACATCACTCAAAACCAATACATATATCTGTGTATCTATAAGACAGATTTTCTTCAGTAGTCAAAACCCAGCATATCCAGAGTCAAGGCTCCAAAGAAGGCTGGACAACAGGCCATTGAGTGAATAACCAGCTGAAAATCAACAATGGGCGAATTTGAAGATTACACCATCTATTTTAAAAGCAAAGACTTGCCACAAGCTGAGCTTCCTGCGATACTTGTGCTGTTGAACAGTGCTAAAACACAAACAGACACACACACTTTTCCCATGTGATTTTTTAGCTTTATTATGGGAGAAAGGCCACCCCCCCTCCCCCCAAGCGGCATGGAGAGACACTGCGGGGGGGGAACCCACACCAATAGGTGAAAGGGCAAGAGGGACAGGGCATCCCAAGCCAGGGATCACCAACCCAGACAATGCCTACCCACATTTGGGTCTCACGGAGGAGTAAAACTCCTGTATACACCAGAAGGTGTATGTATCTACCTTTGCCTGAACCATGCAGCCAGGGCTGGGAGGCATACAATATAACCAAACAGATTTAAAGAGTATCAGACAGAAATAGAGAAAAAAAGGGCCGGGAGCATACCCGGCTACCTGCAGCTTGAAGGAGAGTCATCTTCTGAATGCTTCGCCGACTGCAGAGACGAAAAGACTGAGGAATAGTGGGAGGAACCCAGTACTTATGGACCAGGAGGGGCTCCTTTTTCCATGTCATCTCTGCAAGATCGCCCTCTACAGGCCGGGTTCCCAAGTGTCATGAATATTTGGAAGTGGGGTGTGTGACATACTAGGAATAATACAATTTTGTGATTACTCACCTGTAAAATGGTTATTACAAGTATGTCACACACCCCGCTTCCGAATATTCATGACACTTGGGTAACTGTTCTGTAGAGGGCGATCTTGCAGAGATGACATGAAAAAAAGGAACCCCCCCCGGTCCATCAATACCTGGGACCTTCCACCATTCCCCAGTATAAGACAGCAGTAAAGGGGACCAGGAAGAGCCAAATGTAAACAGCAAAGAAAAAGGTTCACCATAGAAAGGATCCCACAAAAACCAAAAAAGGGCGGGATGAAGCGGGGTGTGTGACATACTTGTAATAACCATTTTACAGGTGAGTAATCACAAAATGGTATTATTCCCAGTATGTCACACACCCCGCTTCCGAATATTCATGACACTTGGGACATCCAATAGCAGTGCCAATAATGGGTGTGGATCCCAAAAAGGCAATAATGCAAACTTAAATTACTGCAGCTTGCAGAACTTTGCGGCCAAAAACAGCATCCGCTGAGGCCCGCACATCAACCTCATAAAACTTAGAAAAAGTATGAACAGAAGACCAAGTAGCAGCCTTGCAAACTTGTTCAACAGAAGCCTGATGCTGATAAGCCCACGATGCTCCAACAGCACGAGTAGAATGAGCAGTATAACGAAAAGGGGGAACCTTCCCCTTGGCAGAATAGGCCCCAACAATGGCCCGTCGAATCCATTTACTAATGGAAGACTTAGCGGGCGCCAGACCTTTCCTGAGCCGGGAGGGCACCTCGAAAAAGGCGTCCGTCTTCCTAAAAGGAGAAGTAGCCATCAAATAATATTTCACACATCGAACCACATCTAACGAATGTAAGGTCCTCTCCTTGTCATTACTAGGCTTAGGACACAAGGAGGCGAGAACTACATCCTGATTGAGGTGGAAGGCCGGAACCACCTTAGGAAGGAAATCCGGCTTAAAAGCGGAAAACTACCTTGTCCAGGTGCCTCTCAAAGTTAAGGAGCCTGAATAGATAAGGCCGCCAACTCAGAGACATGCCGAACAGAGGTAATAGCCACCAAAAAGGCAACTTTCTGAGTGAGCAGAGAAAGAGCAATATCATGCACCGGCTCAAAAGGAGGCCCCTGGAGAGCCGACAGAACCAAGTTTAAATCCCAAACCGGCAGCAAGGGCTTTCTAGGAGGCCGCACATGAGTAACCCCCTGGAAAAATGTCTTAACCAGGGGATGAAGGGCAAAAGACCTTTGAAAGAAAACTGCCAGGGCAGAAACCTGCCCTTTCAAAGTACTAAGCTGGAACCCCGAGTCCAGACCATGTTGAAGAAACTCCAGAATTCTGGGAATAGAAAACACCCTACAAGGCAAGGCCCTAGCCTCGCACCAGTTGATATAAGACCTCCAAGTCCTATAGTAGACGTTAGAGGAATATCTCTTCCTAGCTCTAACAAGAGTCTGAACCACCGCATCAGAAAGACCTTCCTCCTTTAAGATGGAGGTTTCAGCAGTCACGCCGTCAAAGCCAACATTGGTAAATTGGGGTAGCGTAGATGACCCTGGGTGATAAGATCCGGAGGAAGAGGCAGATAAAACTGATCTACTGCCAGCCGCACGACGTCTGCGAACCACACTCGTCTTGGCCACCTTGGAGCCACCAGAATTGCTGGTGCCCCTTCTAGAGTTAGCTTGCGCACCACCTTGCCCACCATGGAGAAGGGGGGGGGGGGAACAGGTACAGAAACCCCAGTTCCCTCCAAGCCAGAGACATGGCATCCACTGCCACGGCCAAAAGATCCTGAGACAGAGACACAAAGGCAGGAAGCTTGTGATTGTGACGTGAGGCAAAGAGATCCACCTCCGGAGTCCCCCACTTGTGACAAAGGGACTGGAATACCTTGGAACTGAAAGACCATTCTCCTCGGCGAGAGGATCTCCTGCTGAGCTGGCTTAGCAGCGGGCTTGGGTTTGGAACTCCAATTGTGACCTGGACGGGCACGACCTCTGCCTCTACTCCAGGAATCACTTCTGAGGGTAGAGAAGGCCAAAACTCTGCCAGTTCTGGCACCACGAAAGGAAGGGTCAAAGGAGGCTGCCCCCCCGAAAGGGACGACATTACCTCTTACGTTGAGGTAACTTCCCTCCTTTAATCTAATCTTTCTCCAAAGAGCCGCAATCCCACCAAGGGAAGTGCTGTAAGCGACTTTTCGGCCACAAAATCAGCCGCCCACTGGCGCAACCATACCGACCGGCGAATAGCTACAAGCAAGGCCGAGGTTCTACCACACATGACCATGGTGTCATCTAAGGCGGCAAGCACAAAGGACATGAACAATTCACACCGCTTAAGGGCGGCTAACTCATCACTAGCAGGGTCAAGCCTGGAGGTACTCAACAGGTCTCTAACCACAGACCTGGTAGCCACTGCCAAAAGTGCCGAAGCACAAACAGGCCGCAAGGCTGAACAGACACTAGCAAACGTGTGGCAAGCCATCTGATCAATCCGTTTATCCTCACCATCTTTGAGAGTGGTGGAGTCAGGAGAATGCAAAATAGAAGTATTGGATAACCCGAGCACCGGGGCATCCACCTCAGGAGGGGACAACCATCGTTTTACCACATCCACCGGAAAGGGATACTTTTTATCCCAACCTTGTGGAATACCTGGAAGCCAAGTAGGCTTCTCCCATACCTTAAGAATAATGCCATCAAAATGCTTTTGATTTGGGAACTCCAGGCGCGGCTTGGAAGTCCCAAAGAATTCCCCTTTTTGAGCAGCGGCCTCCTCAGGAGGAGAAATTGCCAGAACCTCAAAAAGGTGAGCCAAGACCTTCGGGGTATCCACAGCATTCCCCTGCCCTTGCTCAGTATCAGCACCAACAAAGTGCTGATTGTCAGAACCCTCAAATAATTCCCCCTCTTCTAGCTGGGAATAATCAGACCAGTCAAGAAAATCATAATCATCAAACTCAAAGGCCCGCACGGCTGGAGACAAATGATTTCGCTTAGCCGAGGCCTTTCTGGCAACAGAGCCAGAAATAAATTTCTCAATATTAGCCAGTCTGGCACATACATCAGATTGCGACTCCCCACCTGTGACAACATCACTAGGGGTATGGATAAGGCAGGGTGGGGAAGGAGATGAGGCCGGGACCCCGGACCCAGACGCCTGGGCCCCCGACTGCTGCGTTATGGCCCGCTGAGCACAAGGTATGCAAACAAGTACATTATCCCCCGCAAGGGATGCCCACACACTGCCGGGGTTGCCCCGAGGGGAGCCCAAGCCCGGTATCCTGAGAAGCCTCCATATGGTGATTTTAATGTAGTCGCAATGACCAGAGGGATTTACGCTATTAAGCTACCCGGGATGCCCCCAAGTGGGAGGATTTTTTTTTTTTTTTTTTTTTGGAAACCCTAAATTAAACTCTAAGGGAACCTAGGACTGGGAAAACTCCCTCTTTAAACTTCAAAAGAAGGGATCCCACCTAGAAGACATGAGAACAGACATAAGTGTCAACATGCACATCACCCACCATATAAGACAGTTAAAAATGGTGAAATAAATAAAATCCACTCACCGCAGCAAAGCAGCGACCGTCAACCCTCACAGCAGCAAGGGAATGAGAGGGAGAGCAGCAAAGCAGGCAGCGAGGCCGGAAAGAGTGCTTAATAAAAAGCCGGCCTCGAGGGGGGGGGGGGGTGGAAAGTAAAACAACCCACAGGAGAAAAGGCCTACCCCCCTCCCCCCACCGCCAAGGGGCACAGAGGGACACGGTAGAGGGGGAAAACCTACACCAACAGGTGAAAGGGTAAGGAGGGACGGGGCATCCCAAGCTGGGATCACCAACCCGCACACCGCCTTTGTATGGGATCTCACGGGGGAGCAAGCTCCCATATACACCATAAGGTGCAGCCTACCATTGCCTGGACCTTCAGCCTAGGCTGGGAGGCATACTGCTATAGTTTAAATTAAAAAAGGTTCAGGCAGCAATAGAAACAAAAGGCCGGGGGGTTACCCCGGCTACCTGCAAGGAGGAGACAACCATCTTCTGACTTGCTCGCCGACTGCAGAGACGAAAGACTGGGGAATGGTGGGAGGTCCCAGGTATTTATGGACCGGGAGGGGTTCCTTTTTTTCATGTCATCTCTGCAAGATCGCCCTCTACAGCAGTTACCCAAGTGTCATGAATATTCGGAAGCGGGGTGTGTGACATACTGGGAATATAAAGGAATGCATTTTGAAAGCATTATTTACTATAGTCAAGTCGGCCAACTTCCTCAGCATTGTAAGGCTGCCAACCACTTGACTGCAGACGGCCAATCAGGTTTGCTGAATGGACTAGCACATCAAATGTGCATTGCCGGTAGTCACATGATTGGCTGCCATTTGTTGCAGAATGTGTGGACTTTGCTATAGTGCCACTTTAAAGAGTAAGGGCAGTCAAAATAGACTGGATTTTACATTTGTGGACCAGAACTTGACAAGCCCGGGGACTGTGGAGCTGATACTTACCTCTTCCATGTTCCACAACCAATGCAAAATCCAGATGCCTGGATTTAATAGACATAACCCACAATGCACAGAAATCCCAGCCGCACTCTCTCTGCAGGCCATTGGCAGAGTCACAGGATGCCATTGTGTGTGTGGGGAGGGGAATGGATTATGGCAGGAGTTACAAAAAAAGTAAATGAATTTTTATGTGTTGGTCCGGTTTACCTCTTTTATGGTATATTTAGCGAAGCTAGATCCTACTAATACAGTTCTCGGAAAGCAAGAAGCATTAACTTTGCTTTAAATATGCAGCAAATTAAATAAAAAGAGTTATCCTTCATAGTATAACCAATGATAAGAAGACAAAATTAGCCTCACCTGATTGGCCACCACAGCATCCTGTGGGTCATCTGGTTCTGCTGCAGCTAAAAGAGCTTGCAATGATAACAAGACTGTTCGTAATGTCATGGCCGCTGCCCTGAGAAGGAAAGAAAACGTTGCCATTATTGCTTACGCTGTCCTCTCCATTTCAGTCCTGCTTCTCAGCCACACAATGGGGGTCATTCTGTTCATTTTGTGAAGCAAGTTTAACTTTGGTTCACTTTTGGGTGTGAAGAGAAGCTTACATAAAAAGATGCAACAAAAACATTTTCTCCCCAAAAAATCTCTAAAAGCCTCAGGCAAGTTTTTTTTTTTTTTAAATAAAAATTTTTCATTGCGCCCAAAGTGCTTCCAATGTTAAACTTGATTTGCCAAATCTTTAGCACAACACCCTATGCTAATAAAAGCCCTTCCATAGGAACTATTCACAACCTTTAATTGGTTAAACTAGTAACTTGGCCCTGATATAATCCAAGCACTTTAATTTCTAGGTTGCAATGGCATAGGATCTAATAGTGGCGTGGGCGCAGGCCAATTACTCTGAGGGTTTAATTAAAAGCTCAACACACATCTCTGCACTTTAAAACACATTAATGAGAGTTTTTCCATGCATTTAATGAGTGTAACTGCCCCATACTACTAAGATACAAGGCCCAAGTGGCACCTTACCATTGGTCTTTCAAAATGTCCAAGCATATGGCTCCAGTAACTGAACTAATATTTGGATGCCAGATTTTTGTAATAAACCGCACCTAGAATAAAATATACAACAGTATTATGGTTTATATCCATTACCTTCCCAAGGGTTAGACAGTCTACCCAGTAAAGTGCCTAGGTAGGTTCTCTTTTTAAAAGGATTACATTGTCAAAAGCCTTATGTCTATGGCTAACACTTATAATTAAGATTTACATATAATTATGATCAACCTTTCCACTATATCCATTCCCTACCCATTTAACATCAAGATAGAATTTCTCTCTTGCTGATTGGGTGCAGATAGGAGCTCAAAAAAGCAGGCCAGCACCCAGCGGTGACCTGGCTTCCAACACCCCCCTGGAGTGCCCAGTCAGCACTGGCAAGCTGCATGTGGCAAGACTATGATGGGCAGAGGTAGCAGGAGGCCACTCATTTTTAACCAAGCCTACCTTAATCCGTGTTAACCCACATTAGATAAGACCAAAACCCAAATGTTTTTGTATTGGGTAGCATATTCTTTACCGATATTGTAGCAAAGGATTCTTGCACCAGGAAAGCCTTACTTAACTTTCCTGAGAAATTTATTAATTCACAAGTGATTCTTTGTTATAAGATTGTGGTCAGACCTTCACAGAATGTAAAGAATTAATCTCTGCATTTCTTACCTTAGGCGGATTAAAAGGGTACGTTTCTGGTATTTTAATTTCTAGCTGGTATCGGCCACCTGGAAAACAGAACAGTAATTTAGCTTACCAATGTCTGGGATCACAGCATTAAAAAAATAAAAAAAAAAAAAAAAAAAGACTGAGAAGGACACATCTAAATAAAAATGTAAAAAAATAAATAAAATTAATTCAAAGCAGATCTTCACCCAAAAACAGAAACCTATGCCCAACTACTGAGGAAACTCCCACAACCCTACATGCTCATCCTTAAAAGATATTGGCTGGGCTGCACATGATCCTTTGTGTGGGGTGTGGGGGCTCCACCAATAGCATGTGTCTTTGCTGGCTATTCATCACATCCTATAAAAAGGTAAATATAAACAACCCGGATTTACCGACAACGGAGCACATGGTACAACCTGCACACAAAGGATATGAAGGCTGCACGGAGGGGTTATGCGCATGGGCAGATAAAGTCACTTCCTATTACTAGGCAACCTGTGGATGATAGATATCTTCTCTAGAAGCATAAGCTCTAAGCATAACCCTTAAATGCATTCATTACCAGCGCAGAGTGTTTCTTCATATCACGGGCCCCGTGATTACGATTGATACCCTGTTATGCAAGCGCAAATAGCCAACTTCAAGCAGACATTTGTAGTTCAGCAACAGTAGCCCACATTTTTCTAGTAATGTCGTATAGAGAATAATTCAGAAGTGTAGGAAATGTTCGCTTGTTATTTAGGATATGGCTATAGAGATGTCCATCAAAGCTAGGGTAGGAAATAAGAGGGAATGCATTGCTACATGGTGCCACCTGCTACATCTAAACTAGGAGGGGGAGACAAGCTGTACCTGAACAGAAGTCACAGAGACTGGTCAGGAGGAGGAGGCACAAGAAGGTAAAAGAGAGGAACAGTTTCAGGAATTTCACAGAAAGAGCAGGGAAGACTAGTTCCATGGTGTCTTAGTAATTACATTACAAATATTCTTTCAGGTATATAGTGTAACTGACTACATTAACCCGATTATGGACATCTGCTATAGAAAAGCAGATGGGACTTGCTTTATACAGCTAAGTCAGGGGAAACTAAATATGCTTCATTGTAGATCGGAAATCTGTTATTCTGATATTTATTAAAAAAAATAAATCATAAGGCGGACCAAAACCCTCTCAGCCCATACCCCCCCCCCCCCCCCAAACAAGTACCTGGGACAATATGTTGTGCTGACTGGCTGATCTCTAATTTTCCAGGAGAATTGATAAGCCCGCAGGCTGCATCCCTGGGCTCCCTCCAGTCTGAGGCATGCTCTGGCCTCCAGCTTATCTGAATGGCGGTCCCAAGGGTTTAACACGCTGGGGCTTTAATGACTCCAGGACCATACAGCACTGGTTTGGTCCCCTAATAACCCCTTCCTAACAAACAAACACTTGTCCTGGATTTCGCTTGCTTTCACATCTGCTTGGCATTGCAGTTTTCCCTGACAAAGTATTCCATGCTGCTGCTTCACCAGGGATGTAGCCCGAGAGAGGTAGGAGTATTGGGGGCAAGGCGCCAAAGCCCAGAAGGAATTTTACAGGGGTTCACTCATAGATTAGATTTAGGCCTGCAACTACACAGAGGACTTTAGCATTTGGTGGTGCAGCTTTAACATCTCGCTGCAGATATGTACCAAGTCCTCAGTTTTTAACCAGATTATAAGATTGATTGCTAGATAAGAGGGTTGAATGATATGGCTCCTTTAAGATTTGTGTATTCTAATTGCCCTCCTCACGTGCACCTCCCAGGTTAGTTGGTCGGAGTGGCTGCCATTCTCCTCCTTTGTATCTGGCAGTAGAAAGATAATCTGGGTCTTTGGATCTCAGAGGTCCAGTTATCTGCTGAGTGCAAAGATTTTCTCTTTCCCATTCCAGGTGGGAGAAGGTCAGGCTACATCCACTACATTAATGGACACAGTGGTTCATTTCCAAGGATACATTACTGAGATATTCCAGAAACTCTAATTCATGGAGAAATGGAATATCTCATAACACTAGGAGTACACATTGTACTATGAAGAAACTGCAGACATAATTATAACCATCACCCACACAAGGCCCCGATCAGTGACCATCATGATTTAAAAGTATCCAGATATCTTGCTCAGAAAGAAAATAGAAGCCATGAAGAAGGCAATTGTTCTGCCTCTGACCTGTGCACAGCCAGAGAAGGCGCGTTATACAAATCATCACAGGAGCCACACCCTAGAAATCCATATTGGGGGGGGGGGGGGGAGATGGAGGAAAAAAAAAAAAAAAAGACTCCAGCCAAGATTGTTGGAGTGAGTGGGGAAGGCTTAGAGGGCTTTTCAGGCATATGAGCCGACATCTGTGTCATAGTTATAACATGCTAACTTTACAGACTATGACCTCCATTCAACAAAAGTTGAAAAAATTCTCATGGTAGTAAAACATTTATTTTATGAGAAAAAAGGCTGAGAATTTCACTGTTCATGAATCACTAGATAGGAAGACAATGAAAGTCAATGGCAATTTTTACTCCTGAGAAAAGTAGTGAATTTTTTACTTCGGGGGACATGTAGGGGTTCATTGTGCACACTGGGAAAATGTAAAGTACCTGTCTGGGTACACACCAACTTCCTCCCAACTTTTTTTCCATAGGAACAGTGTAAAATAAAGCTTCTGGGGGGCGTGGCTTCGGCATGAGGGAGTGAGGAAGCAAGTGGAGGAGCTCCCGTCTGATCCTAACTTTTTCAGCTGATTGGAAACCCTGACACCCACCCAAACTGCATAGATGAGGGGGAATAAGAAGAGGAAGACCGGGGGCGGCGTCGCTATTGGGAGTTATTTCCACCCCAAATCCCAGCCGGGATCCGAGATCCCACCACCCAAGATGGCGGCCGCCGAACAGGGAGACCGGGAAGGAGCAGGAGGGCGCGAAGAGGCAGGTCTGCTCCCCTGTAAGCCCCCCGGGACGGACACCGGAAGGAAGGGGAAGGCACCCACCTTTGACGACGGCGGAGCCAGTGATGTGAGCCAGGCGGTGGAGGTGGCGGGGGCTCTGCGTCCTGCCCCAAGCCCAGGAAGCGGCGAGAGTGGAGGTGAGAGGAGACGGCGCGGCAGCGTGGTGAAGGAGCCGCGATCTGACTGCTGCGAGGAGGGAGCCGATGCGCCCAGTGATGACGGCGCCAGCCCGGAGGTTAGTTGCTGGGGAGAAGAAAGTTCAGTGTGCAGCAGGGAGGGGATGGAGGCAGACAGTGACATGTTATCCAGCCCGGGGAGAGGAGGGGGAGAGAGACATGTGGGAGGCGGACTGGCCATACGGAACCCACAGGTGGAGGAGCACCCGGCGGGACCTTGCCCTGGGATAAAGGGCAGACTCTGCAAACTTCAATGGCCACAGGATAGTAAGCCTGGTCCCTCCTATGCAGACAGAGGATACCCCTCGCCTAATGACAGGGGTGGAGCGCCAGCAGGATCCAGCAGGGTGGTGCAGGTAGAGCTACACCCTGCCCCGACAGTTGCGTGCATTGGGGATGACCGGGCGAATCCCCCCTCAAATCAGGCCCAAAGCCCTTTCAAAGTGGTCGATGCTGAGTGGTCGTCGGGGTCCAGTATTGGGTCCCCCAGCATTATCCCCCCCGGACAGGGACATACAGAAGATCTGGGCTCCTCCTACCCCGACACCCATACTCACCAGCACTGCGCTGACGGCCTAGCCGGCTCTCCCCTGGAATCCCCTGCGGGATACCCCCCCAAGCAGCCGACCCTCCCCAACCCCAGCGCTAGACCCAAGCCTTCAGGCAATATTGCAATACTTGCCGACAAAAGCTGAGCTTAAGGCTGACCTGGAGGCGGTGGCGATCAGAATCGAGAGGGCCCTGCGAAGAGAGATTGAAGATATCCAACAGAAATCCTCGGCCCTGGAGACCAAAGTTGCCACTCTTGAAGACTCTCGAGCAGACAACGAGACGCGGTTAACGCGCCTGGAGAGAATGCAAGATCTGTATCAGCAGCAGATGACCGACCTCCGGCTTCAAGTGGACGACCAGGAAAACAGAAATAGGCGTAATAACCTGAAGATCTGTGGCGTCCCTGAATCGGTTCCAGCGGACAATTTGCGTTCTTCAGTAACGGAATTATTTAACTCCCTGCTGGAGAGGCCTCTGGACGCTGAGCTACTAATCGATCGGGTCCACAGAGTAGTGGGCCGGCCGGCCGGGGACCCCCAGGCCCCTAGAGACGTCCTATGCAGAGTGCATTTTTTTACCGTCAAAGAAGACATCCTGCGGCGGGCATGGGAGTGAAGTAGAATTGAATGGAGGGGAGCGCAGATCGCGATACTACCTGATGTGTCTCGCCGCACTTTGTTGATGAGGAGAATGCTCCGACCCTTGCTCGACAAGCTCCGGGAGATGGGGGCCTCATACAAGTGGGGGCACCCGTTCCATCTAATAATTCGCAAGGACAACGCTGCTTTCGCCCTTCGCAGCAAAGCGGACTTACCAGACATGTTTGGTTTCCTGGGCTTGGATCCCTTCCCGGTCCCGGATTGGCTAGACTTCGGCCTGCCCCCTCCGCTCCCGTAAAGGGTCCCTAGGTGCCCTAGGTGGGTCCGGGGGCGAGGGGGGGGGGGGGGGGGGGGAGACCCAGAAGGGACCCAGAGCAGCAGGGGGATCGCGGGATCCCGGCATAGAGCTCAGGACGGCTGATATATGTATATGGTCTTATGTTAATACTGTTCAACTTATGTTTTTGTCTGAGGAAAAGGGTTAGTTGTTTTGAATTTTGGAGTGGAGGGAGGTGTGATCTGGCAGAGACCAACTCGTTGGACGCCCCCCCCGTCTCTCCCCCTGGTCTGGTGTGATCCTGGTGGGGCTGAGGGGTGCGGGGCTAGTTTGCCCCCTGGGGTCGCGTATCTCCCCTTTGATGTTTCGCGGCGGCCAATAACCAAAGCAGATGGTCTTGTACAGATTGGACCAGAGGAGGCCTGGGGCGGCTCTGCTGGGGCTCGCTCTCTCCCCTGGCGCGGTGATTACATGTCCTTGCCTGGTGGGGTGGCGGGCCGTGGCGGTCTGATCTCATGGTCGCTGGTGGTTCATGGGGGGCTATTCGGAGTTCATCCTGTCAGACTCTGTTGGAGCTCTGAGATGGGGCCTAAAATGTGGCCGGGCCGTGACCTCTTGATGGGTAGGGGGTGGGTTGGATGGGTGTTTGAACTCGTGACGCTGAAGAATCAGCGGAAGCATGCTCCCAAGTGTCGAGGCTACTTCTCCAAGTAGGTATCCGCGCCATCTCATTGGCTGTGTGCCGAAGGGATTCGCGTGGTTTTGAGGGCTGCGGCCCTCTTAGTTCTCCATTGCCCCCTCTTTAAGGTGGGCCTATCAGTTTTGTTTGCATTGTTAGTTCTGTCTATTTTCTCTGTCTCTTGTTTCTAGCTTCCTTGTGACTTTTTCGCTTCTCTCTCTTTCTCTCTGGTTGTCCCTCACTACTCTCCCGGTCCGGGCCCCTGGTCGTGCCTCTCAGGGCTGGGATTACACAACCCGAATAAGACTTTGTGACACTTTCTGACCGGGCGGGCGTCCTCTCATCTCCCTGTCACTTAACCGCACCGATGAGTCTTAAACTCTGTACTTTTAACGCAAAGGGGCTGAATATCCCTGAGAAAAGGGCAAAAATCCTGTATGGGTTCCATAAAGAAAAAGTGGACATCGCCCTCCTACAAGAGACACACTTTTGCCAGGGGAAAATCCCGGAAATTAAAAACAGATACTATGATAAGTGGTACCACTGTCCTAACCCTGAGGGTAAATCCAAGGGAGTATCCATCGCCATACACAAAAATGTTCCAGTAGAAAACGCCCAGGCTAAAGTGGATCCGGGGGGCAGGTACTTATTCCTTAAACTTACCTTGTGTGGAGCGAGATATACCCTGGCTAATTTGTACTTACCCAACCAGGGACAGGTGGAGGCGGGATTGGGAATACTACGCCTGCTAGAGGACTTCAGGGAAGGAACGCTAATCATAGGAGGGGATCTCAATTTAGTCCTAGACCCAAGGATCGACTCCTCTCAGGGGAAATCTGCAATCTCCCACTCTAAACTTAACAGACTTCGCAAAGCCCTCCAGTCCTTGCAGGTGGTGGACATCTGGAGGATCCTCCATGGGGGGGAAAGGGACTACACGTACTTCTCTCATATCCCTAACTCGTACAGCAGGCTGGACTATTTCCTCCTGAGCCACCATGCCCTTGCAATAGACCCCGAATCCTCGATTGGCCAGATGTTATGGTCGGATCATGCCCCGGTCTTCCTGAGCCTCCCTGTGCTGGACGCAACTCCCAGGCAGTTCACTTGGCGCCTGAATGACAACCTCCTGAAAGACACTCTATGCATGGCCGAGATCAAGGCTGTGGTAACTAACTTCCACCTCGACCATAGCAATGACAGTACCTCATTGCCGATACAGTGGGAGGCGCTTAAGTGTATACTGCGGGGAGTCTTTATCAAGCATGGCGCGAGGCTCAAGAGGGAGAGAGCCCAACTGATAGTGGAGACTCTGGGACACATACAGGAGTTGGAAAGGACGTATAAGACCCTCTCGTCCCCTGGGAAACTGCGAGAACTGATAGAAGCCAGGCAAAATTTAAAGGGGCTATACGACCAATGCTACCTTAGGTATAGGGATAGGTACAGGGCACGCCTATATGAATACTCAGATAAATGCGGAAGGCTGCTGGCTAGGTCACTCCACCCAAGGCAGGGTTGTTCATTTATCCCCAGCCTGAAAACGGCGGATGGAGGGGAGGTACATAAGACACCTCAAATTGCAGGTGAATTCCAATCCTATTATTCCGGCCTATACAACATTGGAAACGATCCGCAGGGGAGATTAACAGGGGACTTGGACAATTATATAACTGAGACGGCCCTACCAGTCATTCCCCCGGAGGACAGTGAGGCCTTAGAGGATCCGGTTAGGCAGGTAGAGGTGGAGAAGGCCATAAGGGAAACCCCTGCAGGGAAAAGTCCTGGACCGGATGGGTTTACCCCCAGGTTTTATAAAGTGATGGGACCTCTGATTGCCCCTTTCCTGACACGAGTATTTAATTCTGTGTCGTGTCGCTGCCCCTTCCCGAGACAGACCCTAGAAGCCCACATAACGGTCATCCCGAAGCCCGGGAGGGATAATACCCTTCCGGGTAATTATAGGCCGATCTCACTGATCAATGTAGATATCAAACTGTTCGCCAAAATTGTGGCGACCAGGATCCAGCCCTTGTTACCCTCATTGATACACAATGATCAATTTGGGTTTGTCTCGGGCAGGGAAGCCAGGGACAATGTGATCAAGACAGTCTCGTTGATTCATTTCGCTCAATCAAGGGGAATCCCATCATGCCTTCTGGCGGTGGACGCAGAAAAGGCATTTGATAGGGTACATTGGGGGTTTTTAGAGGCCGCGCTATCCCAGGTGGGGGTGGGACCAGTCATGAGGGATAGAATTATGGCTTTATACCATGACCCTACTGCTAAAGTTAAAATCAACGGCACCCTCTCTGGATCTTTCGACATAAGGAATGGCACACGGCAGGGATGCCCTCTGTCCCCCTTGCTCTACGTCCTAGTAATGAAACACTTGGCGAACGCCTTGAGAGCCAACCCTTCCATCAAAGGGGTGCCATGCGGGGGGAGGGAATATAAGCTCTCCCTCTTTGCCGACGACCTCCTGTTGTATATAACCTCTCCACATACCTCCCTGCCGTCTGTCATTAAGGAGTTTGAAAGATTCAGTAAGTTGAGCAACTTTAAAGTCAACATGGCTAAAACGGAGATCTTGAACATCTCCCTAGGGAAACAGACCCAAGAATTAATACAGGCAAACTTCCCGTTCAAGTGGCAGAAGGAATCAATAAAATACCTGGGGTACAAGTGTCCACGGATCTGGGGAAACTCTATAAACTGAACTATGTGCCACTCCTCAACAGCACCATGGGAAGCCTGAAAACATATGCTAAAAAACAATACTCCTGGCTGGGGAGGACTAATATCCTAAAAATGGACGTCTTGCCTCGATTCTTATATGTTTTTCAGACCTTGCCGTTGTTGCCGGAACGGGGGTTCTTTAAACAGGTACAGGCTGCTTTTTTCAACTTCGTTTGGGATGGTAAAAAGCCTAGGGTTAGCAGGAAGACGCTGTGTAGACCTAAATCTGCGGGGGGGCTGGGGGTCCCCGACATGAAGTCATACCACGCGGCCGCGGTCCTAGTGAGGCTCGTAGACTGGTTCCACCATAAGGGGAGTAAGCAATGGGTGGACTTGGAAAACGATACCTCTCCAATCAGTCTGACTGCCTTGCCTTGGGTGGACCCTGAGCTCCGTCCAAGGAGGCGGGAACTTCCCTATCTTGTGAATCCCCTGCTGACCCTCTGGGACAGGTCACTGAAACTAAGGGGCATATCATGTAGACCGGGTCCTCTCACCCCGCTCTTCGATAACCCTGCATTTACCCCGGGATTGGGGGCCAAAACGTTTCTTGTGTGGGAAGCGTCTCAGGAAACAAGATTGGGAGAGATTACCTCTGGATCTGGCCTGCCACCACTATCGGATTTGAGGGATCGGGGGGAGGGGAGGAAACTGTCCTGGTTTTTATATGCCCAGTTAAATGCTTTCATCGGCTCGGTAGCCCATGGGAACACCCTGTCTCGGCCATTAACAGCTCTGGAGACGATCCTCAGGGCTCGGTCGCCCCCCTCCCGGGCAATCTCAACCTTATATAGGATTCATCAGGATGGAGGTATGGAAGAGGGTCTCCCATTATTTTGTAGAAGTTGGGAGGAAGAATTGGGTCAGACGTTTGGAAAGGAGGAGTGGGAAAAGTCTTTTGCTCTAACACACAAACTTTCGATGGCTTGTAGGGCCCAGGAAAGGAACTACAAAATCCTGACCAGATGGTATAGGAGCCCGGCTGACCTGGTAAGATACCGGGGCACAGAGACCGACAAATGCTGGAGGTGTAACATAGCACGTGGGACCCTAACACACGTCTGGTGGGAATGCCCCGCTATAAATACTTTTTGGGAGGGGGTGTTGAGGATATTTGAATGCACAACGCTTCTGAGTGTCCCCAACTCCCCTCAGGTGACCCTCCTTTCAATGATTCCGGGTTCGGTGGTGGCAGGGGGGAGGGGCCTGCTAAGGCACATGCTTACAGCAGCCAGATCAATAATACCCCGACACTGGCGTTCCAGTACTGTACCCTCCTTAATGGAATGGTACGAGGAGCTAGAGAATATCAAAAGGATGGAGGAGTTGGCGCTTGCCGGGGTCGAGGGAGGGGCTGAAAAACACTAAGACCTGGACAATATGGGAAGTGTCTAAGAGCTCCCAGAAGATTCGGGAGTTGCTGGAGAGGAATAGGTGAGGTGGACATTCTTTCTTTCTCTCTTTCTTTCTTCCTTTCATTTGCTTTCCTACACTCTCTCTTCGTGCATATCTTCTATGCTTCAATTTCCATTTAGCGCCTTATTATATGGGCATTACGGTCCTAATAATACATAGTGGGCAAGTGAGGATGTTACGTGGACACCATTGTTATCTTTACCAGCAACTTTCCACAGTCTCGTTATTTTTATGCCCATACTTGATATCTTTATTATATACTTCAAGCGCTGTGACCATGTGCTTTTCTTGCTACATTTCTTGTTGTTCGTATGTATGTAAAGTCTATATAAAACTCAATAAAGATATATTGCAAAAAAAAAAAAAAAAAAAACGCTTCTACAAATACAGTTTTGTGAGTACTCACCTGTAAAACGGGTATTATGAGTGTGCCATACACTCCACTTCGATCTTCATGACATCTGGGTAATCTCCAGTAGAGGGTGAACTTGTGCAGAGATGAATATGCAAAAAAAGAAATCCCCTCCCGGTCCATATATACCTGGGACCTCCCACCAATTTCCAAGTGTAAAAAAGCAGTAAGGGGACCAGGAAGAACCAATTATAACCTTAACAATCAAAACCAATGGTTCATCATATAAAAGCTCCAGAATACCTGAAAAAAGGGGGTGGGGCGAAGTGGAGTGTATGGCAAACTCTTAATACCCGTTTTACAGGTGAGTACTCACAAAACGGTATTATTCTAAGTGTGCCATACACTCCACTTCGATCTTCATGACATGTGGGACATCCAATAGCAGTGTGTCATGGGTGGGAACCAGAAACAGTAAAGAATGTACCAACTCAAACCACTGCAGCTTGCAGAACCTTGCGGCCAAAAACAGCATCCGCTGAAGCCCGCACATCAACCTTGTAAAACTTGGAAAAAGTACGAACGGAAGACCAAGTAGCAGCCTTACAAACTTGCTCAACAGAAACCTGGTGCTGAAAAGCCCAGGATTCACCAACAGCACGAGTAGAGTGCGCAGTGACCCTAAAAGGGGGAGTCCTCCCCTTAGCAGAATAGGCCCCAACAATGGCCTGACGAATCCATTTGCTAATCGTAGACTTAGCAGGCGCCAAACCTTTCCTGGGCCCGCAGGGCACCACGAAAAAAGCGTCCATCTTGTGGAAGGAAGTAGTCACCAAATAGTACTTCACACAGCGAACAACATCCAAATTGTGCAGAACCCTCTCCTTGTCATTGCTAGGCTTAGGGCACAAGGAAGGGAGAACAATATCCTGATTGAGGTGGAAAGCAGACACCACCTTAGGAAATCTGGCTTAAAACGAAAAACCACCTTATCCTGGTGTCTCTCAAAGTAAGGGGCCTGAATCGACAGAGCCGCCAACTCAGAGACACGCCGAACAGAGGTAATAGCCACCAAGAAAGCAACCTTCTGAGTGAGAACCGAAAGAGCAATATCCTGTAGCGGCTCAAAAGGAGGACCCTGCAGAGCCGAAAGAACCAAATTCAAATCCCAAACAGGAACCACAGTCTTCCGAGGGGGCCGCATATGCGCGACCCCTTGGAAAAAAGGTCTTAACCAGCGGGTGTAAGGCAAAAGACCTCTGGAAGAAAACCGACAGAGCAGAAACCTGTCCTTTCAAAGTACTAAGCTGGAACCCAAGATCCAGATTATGCTGAAGAAACTCCAAAATCCTAGGAATCGAAAACACCCTACAAGGCAAGGCCCTAGCCTCACACCAATCAATATAGGACCTCCAAGTCCTATAGTAAAATGCCAGAAGACCGCTTCCTAGCTCTAATCAAGGTCTGAACAACGGCCGCAGATAAACCTTCCTCCTTCAGAATGAAGGTTTCAGCAGCCAAGCCGTCAAAGCCAGCGTTTGTAAATTGGGGTAAAGTAGTAGACCCTGAGGTAACAGATCCGGCAACATGGGAAGCCGGTACTGATCTACGGCTAGCCTTACAACGTCTGCGTACCAAACCCTTCTTGGCCACCTTGGAGCCACAAGAATTGCTGGCGCCCCTTCTAGAGCCAGTTTGCAAACTACCTTGCCCAGCATGGAGTCGGGCGGAAACAGGTAAAGAAAACCCAGATCCCTCCAAGCAAGGGACAAGGCATCCACTGCCAGAGACAGAGGATCCTGAGAGACACAAAGGCCGGAAGTTTGTGATTGTGCTTCGAGGCAAAGAGATCCACCTCCGGAGTCCCCCACTTGCGGCAAAGATCCAGAAAAACCTCAGGGTTGAGAGACCACTCTCCTTGGCGAGAGGATCCCCTGCTCATGGAATTCGCCTCAGTGTTCTCCACTCCCGGAATGTAGACTGCCGAAATGCAAGGAACATTGCTCTCCGCCCAGTGCAGGATCAGAGAGACTTCCCTGAGGGCACTCCTGCTGCGAGTCCCTCCTTGGTGATTGATGTAAGCTACCGCCGTTCGGTTGTCTGAACGAACCTGAACCGGTAGACCCAGTAAATGTGAGGTCAGCCGTGCCAGAACCAGTCGGATGGCTCTGAGCTCCAAGACATTGATGGGGGTGTGAGCCTCCTGTGGACCCCACACCCCGCTGAACTGATGACTTTTCCAATAACCTCCCCAGCCCGACAGGCTGGCATGCGTGGTAACCGTCTCCCAACAAGGGACCAGAAAGGATCTGCCCTTCAACAGGTTGCTCGACTCCAGCCACCACCAAAGGGACTGCCGAACCGTGGGAGACATCCTGAAAGGTTGATCCAATGACTGCGGACACCTGTCCCAATGCGTCAATAGGTGAAGTTGAAGAGATCTCATGTGAAACTGTGCAAACGGAAAACGCCTCGAAGGAGGACACCATCAAGCCCACCAGTTTCATCCCCTGTCGGATAGAGGGACAAGGACTGGCCCAAAGAAGGCTGATCAGATCCTGAATCCCCCGCACCTTGGTCTGGGGCAAAAACACTCTGGCCTGAATGGTATCCAGATTCATGCCCAGAAATGAAATCCCTCGTGACGGAAAGAGAGAAGACTTGGGGCGGTTGATCACCCACCCGAACCTCTCCAGAGTCGACACCACCTGGTGGGTGTCCAGCTCCGCCTGACGGAGGGAAGAAGCTGAGATCAACAGGTCGTCCAGATAAGGCACAATGCAAATGCCCTGAGCAGAGCCATTATTCCTGCCAAGACCTTGGTGACCGAGGTCAGTCCGAAGGGAAGGGCTACAAACTGAAAATGTTGATCCTCCACCGCAAACCGGAGGAATCTCTGATGCGCCGGAAAAATCGGAACATGCAGATACGCATCCTTGATGTCTATGGATGTCATAAAATCCCCTTGACAAAGGGAATTGATAGGCGAGCGCAGAGTCTCCATGCAGAACTTTTTGGCTCTGATAAACCTGTTGAGAACCTTGAGATCTAGAATGGGTCTCACCGCACCCTCCTTTTTGGGAACTGTGAAAAGGTTGGAGTAGTAACCCCTGCCTCTCTCCAACTGAGAGACCGGGCAAATAACTCCCATGTCCAGAAGGTTTTTTTTTTTTTTTACTGCTAACAGGAGCCCCTGTGCAGCCCGAGGGTCCGAGGGCACCCGAGACCTTAAAGTGGACCAACACCCAGGGGGGATCGGCCCGAGAATCTATAAGATTCCCGGACCGATCAGATCCCTCAGAACCCCCCAGGAGGCCCACAATCCTTACCTTACCAACGATCCAACGGCGCATGTGCGAGACGCGGCCGCGGAGCCGCTTGTCCGTTGCTGTCAGATCGCTTTTCCGCGGCCACGTGGGAGCGGGGAGAGGTGAGTTTTCCGGGTGATCGGGGGGGTTTCACACAGCGGGGCACCCCGATCGGGGGTGCCCCACCGAAGTGGACCAAGACCCAGGATAGTCAAAATCTATATACGGCTCACCAGCAGGGTATCCCAAATAGGAATGCCCAAAGGATACAGATCAACACAGGATAGTAAAAATCCCAGCTCATTTGAGGATCAAGACCCAGGACTAGAGTCTCACGCAGGGGGATCTGTCCCACTGGCAGAACATAAGGTTTGGTACTATTAGGGGATGGGTTTTCTACTCCATATTTGGATACCAATTACTTAAACCGGACCTTCAGCGTGATTTAATGAAAAGCCCAAACTCTTAAAAAACTATTCCCCAGCATCTAAAATTAATATATTTTACGTTTTTAGTCACTAACTTATTATTCTTTCCCCCACTGAGTTGCAACTCTGTTCAGGAATTTAGTATACGGGCGCCGCCATCTTGACTCAGAAGCATCACACTTACTGAGGAGAGGAGAGTGGGATAAGGTACAGGGGGGCGGGTTATAGCTGTGCTTTGCTCAAACAGAGCAGAGCTGGGGTCAGGTAAAGGTCAGCAGTCCCAGAATGCAGAGCAGCACAGTCAGGAGGCACTTCCTGTTTGCAGGCTGCCTGATAAGATGGCGGCCTCCATAAGCCGCCATCTTGGATGTTTAAAGGCTCATAACATGCAGTAGATGCAGGTAGGATGATTTTTAATGTGGACAATCTGCATGTACAGGGTGTTGGAAACATATAAGATAGACTCTTATTCAGAGTGAAGGTCCGCTTTAACTTGTCATATGGGACAACTAAAGAGTTTTGGTTTCACTACATAAGGCCTCTAGTCTCTACCCTCATCCTTTAGATTGTAAGCTCGCAAGAGCAGGACTTTTCGCCTAACAAATTTCTTATACTCTTACCCAGGCTGCTAGTCCAAGTACTGCTTTTTTTATTACAGGTCTCAAATTAGCCCATGTAAAAACAAAAAGGGAGAAAATGGAGGTGTTGTTCATGGGAACCAGCAAGGTTGTGTGTTTTATAATATGAGAAAGTTATACCAGTATCTCTTTGGCTGTTATAACAATCACTGCCACCAAATCCTAATTTTATGTATTCCCTGAGTAATAAAGGAGACACAATGTGCAATAACAGGGGGATAGGGGGGGCAGTTCTTACCTTCATATGGGGTATCTGGCGGTCCAGCAATTTCACCTCTAAGTTCAGAGAAATTCTCGTCTACTAGGTCAACTTTGATTTGGTTTTTGCTCGTCTAAATAAAATAAACAAGAATGATTAGTAAAAGCCCCAGTTAGTCTTACCAGTAACAGTAACATTCCAATAGTCCTCCAGGACAGCTAGCCACCACTTCTCCCTAAAAAGGAAACGCAAAAATGATAGCCCCGCCCCTCAGTGTTTTAGGCAAGCTTACAGTAATTACTCCGATACCCGAAGGGGATAAGGACAAAATAATAAAGTTAAAACAACCGTGCAACCATATGACAAATTCACTATTCTCCTTAACCCCTGAAGACAAAGTAAGGTTTTCTGCAAGGCTGCTTAAAAGGGAGGACCTGTCCACTGAAAAAAGAAGCAGGTCGTCCAGATGGGCCATGATGTTCACCTGATGAAGTCTCAGGTGAGCCATTGCTTCTGACAATCTTTATGAAGATCTGAGCTGCCGAAGAAAGCCTGAATGGCAAGGCCAGAAACTGACAATGCCTGATCTTTGCTTCTAACAGTATTGCAAATCTCAGAAACCCTCCATGGGCAAGTGGATAGGAATGTGGAGGTAAGCATCTTGTAGTTCGTCTATAACCGTTGTCAAGGCAGACCTCTTGTCTCTTGGGCCTCTTAAATCCCCTCTGAAGGTATCTTGGCTTTTTGCTGCCCGACCTCCTAGGGGGAACTGGCGCTTTTCATTTTATTGGATACTTGTTGCCTCTTTCCGAAGAACGGGAAAGAACTGAGTCTAACTCCAGAGATTTTCCTCAAAAAGGGGGAGTCCACAAAGATGCGACTTAGATGCCTGGTCTCCCTGCGATGTCTTAAGCCAGAGCACTCGCCGAGCACTGTTATGCCATACTTTTTGCATTAGCGCTAATTGCCTCAGCCAAGGCATCTACAATGAAGGATACAGCTTTGGAAACATAAGGAGCTCCCCGCATCTGCTCACTCACAGACTGTCAAATCACATTCCTAAGACTTGTCCTATGCAGTCTGTGGTAATCAAAGGCTTTAGGAGAAAATAGTCAGTGTCCCAGACCCTTTTAAGGAAAATGTCTGCTCGCTTGTCCATAGGGTCTCTGAGATTTCCCATGTCCTCAAAAAGACAGGTCTGAGCTTTTAGACACCTGGGCTTGGGCGGTGTTCTACCCTGGGTGCCTTAGCCCAAGGTGCCATGTCCGATTCCTCAAAAGGGAACCTACAGTCTAGCGATCTCGGAAAGAAGAACCTAGCTTCAGGGTTCCTCCATTCCCTCGCAACCAAATCCTTAATCGAACCATGTACAAAAAAAAAACTCTGATATGAGTCTTTTAGGGACATGGGCTGGGCTGGGGTCTCTATCTTCTGGGTAGTATAGATGAATTAGGTCCGGTGTGTCCCCCAACAAAAACCTAAACCTGGAACTGCCAGCAGCTTCTAATTTTGCTATAGTTCTTTGTGGCTAGAGTTTTTCTGACTTAGCTAAAGAAGCTAACCCCTCTTCCTCACCTGATGATCTGCTCCGGGGGGGGGGGGCCTGGGGTCTCTATGGAGGAACCACTAGGTTCTGGACCCCTGGCCTGGGCAGGCCCACTCTCTTCTGACACTGGCAAGGTAACCTGGCTGGGAGCACACAAAAAGGAAGTTTTCACGTAAAACAGCACAGCTTGTAAAAAGGAACCTGTATATTAAGTTATTCCAGAATCTACCAATCTAAATTGCCCTAAGGATGAAGGGGCAGGAGCTGATCTGAGCACGCTGACCAGAAGAGAGGCTGCGTATGTGCTGTAGGCTTTTGGGGATGAGGCAGGAGTTTTCCAGATTCGATATCCAACCTAATCCATGGAGACAAAGTAAGTTCTTCTACAATGCTACTAGAAGGGAGGACCTGTCCCTCGCAAAAAGAAGCAGGTCTTCCAAATAAGCTATGATGTTCACCATTGCTGAGCCATTGCTTCTAATATAATCTTTGTAAAGATTCGGGGTGCCAACGAAAGGCCAAATTGCAGGGCCCGAAATTACCAATGCTTCACCTTGCCTTCTAGCAGGATTGCGAAAATCAGAAACCTTCTGTGAGCAGGATGGATAGGAATATGGAGGTAGGCATCTCCTTTAAGTCTACTGACACTAACAGTGCCCCCTTCTGTAAGATGACTATGGAATAAAGTACCCGACCCGCATTCCGCAGCAGTGCCCATTGTCCCAAGTCCCCCGCCCTGCCACCTGCCAGGGAACACTTTACCTTGGAGCTCTTGTGTAGAGAGCCTGACCAGGCCAGGACCTACACTGGATATGGGGGGGGGGGGTGCAGGAAAGAAGTGCCCACAATGTTCCGCCCCCCTGCAAACAGGAAGTGCTGCTGGCTTTCTTGCTAATATGCATTGTGGGTTATGTCAGTTAAATCCAGGCTGCAGCAAAAACTGGGAAAGACTTAGGGGTGATTCAAAATGGCCACTACCAGGAGAAAATTGGTGAGGCAGCGTTTCAGCTTTGAGTGGATGCAGGAGCAAATGTAAGTGCTAAAAATGGTTCAGTATCATGCTCGCAGATGGGGCAAGTGAGTTTCTGGAAGTTTTTTTTGTGCAAGGCTGTTGCTCTGGTTTAAAACTCTGTTTAAGAAACTACAGTTTCTTAAACACGAAAGACATGGGAGACATCTGGAGCAGAAAAGCCTCTTGGCTACAAAACACTAAATTCTGTGAAGAGAGCATTAAAATGGCTCAAAACACTGAATGCTGAACGGCTAATGTAGCGTCATGATAGTGTGGCCTGCCAGGGAGCTGCTCTGTGATTGGTCTTAAATAACAAGCACCTATAAGCCAAGATTGAAAGAGAGACAGCAGTAATGTGAGTAACACGAGTTGAATGAAAGTCCCGGCAGCCGACAACAGATTCACTTTCTGTTTCTCTCACAGAAACAATACAATGAGTTGTGGGGTCAGCGTTTCTGGATGGTTTCCCCCACAAAAGTAAAAAGGAAAAAGTGCTGACTTAGGGGTAATAACAGCACCTGATCCTTTCACTGCAGAACATAGCCGGAGAGGTGGTCAGTGAGTCCTCAGCAGGAGGAGACAGGGTCAGTGTATTAATCTAGAAGGATGAATGTCAACCATCTTCAAATCATCAATCTGAGACAAAAACTAGGAGGAGCCTCCATTACTCACTGTCCCCCTACGGATGGGGAGTTCCACAATGTAGCAGAAAGTCCCCATTAAACAAACAATCAGTTCCACAAGGCTGACAAAGTGCTAGTTAAAGGAACATTTAATATTAGACTATTTTTTTGCAATAAACATGCTAAATAGCAAGATAACAGGTTACTAATATACCATGTGAGAAAAAAAACATTGTATTGATATGGTTTTCCTTTTACTGAAAGAAAAACTAGGGATAAAAGATTTTTGAAAATACCATTCACAAGGAGAGCTGCTGACCTTTAAAGCAGCACTATAATCAAGTTAGCCAATTTCCTCATTCATTGTATGGCTTCCAAGCACATGACTGCCAGTAACCAATTGGGTTTGCACATCAAACCTGAATGGTTGCTGCCAGTCACATAATTGGCTGCTATTAGCTGCCAAACATGTATATGAGAAAGTGCAGACTTGATCATAGTGTCCTTTTAACTGCCTGTTCTTTGAGCTAGATGGCCGGAATATCTTCCTAAAGCATTGCATGATGGGAAAACAATCCACACGCACTAATATTTTGGCTCGTTCCGTGAAACCCCGCCAGTCTCCTACGTTACTTGTCTTTCCAATAAGCCCACAGCACATGTGCAACTCTCCTCCAATCAGCTTCTCTGGCTGAGCATATTAATGTGCTGGTGGAGAAGTTAAATGAGATCCTAGCCGGCCTGGTGATCGGTGTGTGGCACCCCCTGCATATCTCGGCTGTGCAAGACCACGCCAACCATTCAGCTACTGCTGCACAGCAGCAGAGAGCCTAAGAAAGATGTGATACTGGGTACTCCCCGCTGGCCACGCCATAGGCTCGTTGCATAGGTAAGAAAAGCAGGCAACTGGTGGGGTATCACAAAACGGGGCATGCCAAATCAGGATGCCCCATGGGTGCATGTCTAACCAAACCTAGCATCTTATAGAAGCTATTTGTGGCTTAGGTCCACTTTAAGAAGAAATGCAATACAAATAGGCAGTTACTCCAGCACAGTTAAAAAGACTCCAGGGCTAGCCCCTCCTGATTTGGGATGCCCCACTGCGTGAACCATAACAATTGCTATACCTCCAGCCGAGGGCGCATAGCCACAGCAGGCATTTCTGGATGGCTGGCACGGGTACATGCAGCAGGGGGGGTCAGTGATTGCTCCATTCAGCTTGATCTGGCTGCCTGCATACACATGTGCTGTGGGGTTACCATAAAGGAAATAGACTTTTCAGCAAACCACAGGTTTTTTTTTTTGTTTTGTTTTTTAAACTTCAGCCTATACCTCACCCACCCTGAGGCACGGGGGGGGGGGGGGGGGGGGTTACAAAGCAAAAAAAAAACCTTACCTTATCCAGGAGCCCGCACCGGTCATTACTGACTGAGGTTCCACTTTAAAGCAGGCTAAAACCCAGGATTTTGACTATCCTGGGTTTTGGTCCTTTCACCCGGGGCACCCTGCTGTGTGAAACTCCCCAATCGCCTGCAGAAACTCACCTCCTCCCGGGCCATGCGATGCTGCTCGTCCAATCAGTGCGCTCAGAGCCGCTGACGTCATGCCATTTAAGACTGCGTCTAAAGCCAGAGGCTCTTCACGCGTTGGGGCCGCATCCCCTGCTTCCCTCTAACAGAGAGCATGCCCACGCCGGCCATTCACAAATGCCTGGCAGGGGCCTGCTAGAGGGATAGCGACTGCGGCCCGCACATGCACCAGTGGACCTTGAAGAAAGGTAAGTGAATGGGGCAACCTGGTGTGTTTCATACAGCGGGGCATCCCGATTTTGGATGCCAGGGGGGAGGGAATCGATGGGCCCGGGAATCTTATAGATCTGGGTTTTGAGCCACTTTAAAGTGGACCAACACCCAGGATTTTGTCTATCCTGGGTCTTGGTCCACTTCGGTGGGGCACCCCCGATCGGGGTGCCCCGCTGTGTGAAACCCCCCCGAACCCCCCGAAAAACTCACCTCTCCCCGCGCCGACGGACAAGCCGCGGACAAGCGGCTCCTCCGCCGCCGCGGACAAGCGCGTCCCTCTTGACGCGCGCGCGCCCGCGCCGGCCATTCGCAGGCGGCCGGCGCGGGTGCGCGCACGCCTAGAGGGGCGCGAGGGAGGCGGCGGTGGCGGAGCCGCTTGTCCGCGGCTTGTCCGTCTGCGCTGGGAGCGGGGAAGATAAGGTAAGGAGTTTGGGGTGTTTGGGGGGGTTTCACCCCGCGGGACATCCCGATCTCGGATGTCCCGCGGGGAGGGAGGTGATCACCCGTGGGTGTTGGTCCACTTTAAGGATAGGCCTGTGATGAGCCAGACACTTTATTCATTGTGATGTCACAGGGACAAAGTTCTGAACTTGGTGAAAGGCCTCCAGAGGAATCCACAGGCATGTCACAGAGCCACATTTTTCAACAATGATCATTGAACATGTGTGAGAATGATATGCTTTTACATGACAGGCTACAGAAAAACGTTGGTTCGCTTTAAGACACACAAGTACCAATCCCTGACCCATCCAGTTTCAGTTTGGTGCCTGTCATTTCCTGACACACAAACATAGCTGTGACAGGCACCAAACTAAACCTTTGATGGGTCAGGACTTGTGATGTGTGAGTACTCTACTTGAAAGCTTTATGAGTGGACACATTCTGCTGCCCACCCCTTCCCATCTCAAGCTGCTCAGTCCTGTCATTTTCTTTTGACTCAGCGCTTTTTCAAACTTCAGGACTTTCAGATAATAAAGTACAGAGGGAGAAGATTTTTACCCGGGTGTACAGCGCATGTTTGGCGTCTCATCCAATCAGAGCCGTTTGCTGTGCATATGTAATGTTCAGCAAATGGCTCTGTCTGTGGCAATGGGAAGCAGCCGCATCTCCAGCATCAGACGCGCTCCCGTCTCCAGCCTATCTCAGTAAGTGGCGGCGGGGTGGGAGTGTGCATACAGCCCAAAGATGCTGGAGATGCACCACTTGTATTTATATTGGCAAGAGCCAGGAAGAATGTGGGTTCGGAAGCGCTCTGGGGGGGGGGCTCAGGGTCACATAGCAGAGAATCCAACCCTGGAATCTTTTAGATTCTGGTGCTGGCCCCATTGGGTTTTGTTCCACTTTAAAGTGGACCTGAAACAAAGATTTTTCGTATCCCAGGAACCCGATTCATTATTGCATGCTACGTGAAACCCCTCTGCCAGTAAACTCACATTTCCCCAGTCCTGGATGCCCCAGGGGAGGGAATCAAGCAGCCCTTTATAGACTCCAGGGCTCGGACTAAAGGGCTTTAGTCCACTTTAAAGGAAAAATCATGCCCTAAATTAGACCTTGATGCTCAGAAGAGGAATATGATGGGGGCAGCGGTTTCTTGCCGGTCTGCCAAGAAAAAGTGAGCCCCCCCCCCCCCTTTAAAGCAGGACTCAGTGATGGCGTGAGGGGCGGGTTGAGTTAGGTTAGTGTGCTTGTGGGCCAGGACCATTTTAGAAACTGTGGCCAAGGAAAGTTTAGGTCTATTTTTAAGCGACAAGTTAGTAACTGGTGCTCAGTGATCAGGTGACTAGCAAGTCACTCAGGGTCCTGGCACAAGGTTAGGATGAGATGATGGTGCACCGATTGTGCCACAAGTTAGTAACTGGTGCTCAGTGATCGGGTGACCAGCAAGTCACTCAGGGTCCTGGCACAAGGTTAGGATGAGATGATGGTGCCCCGATTGTGCCACAAGTTAGTAACTGGTTCTCAGTGATCGGGTGACCAGCAAGTCACTCAGGGTTCTGGCACAAGGTTAGGATGAGATGATGGTGCCCCGAATGTGCCACAAGTTAGTAACTGGTGCTCAGTGATCGGGTGACCAGCAAGTCACTCAGGGTCCTGGCACAAGGTTAGGATGAGATGATGGTGCCCCGATTGTGCCACAAGTTAGTAACTGGTGCTCAGTGATCGGGTGACCAGCAAGTCACTCAGGCTCCTGGCGCCAGGTTAGGATGAGATGATGGTGCACCGATTGTGCCACAAGTTAGTAACTGGTGCTCAGTGATCGGGTGACTAGCAAGTCACTCAGGCTCCTGGCGCCAGGTTAGGATGAGATGATGGTGCACCGATTGTGCCACAAGTTAATAACTGGTGCTCAGTGATCGGGTGACCAGCAAGTCACTCAGGGTCCTGGCACAAGGTTAGGATGAGATGATGGTGCCCTGATTGTGCCACAATAACTGGTGCTCAGTGATCGGGTGACCAGCAAGTCACTCAGGGTCCTGGCACAAGGTTAGGATGAGATGATGGTGCCCTGATTGTGCCACAATAACTGGTGCTCAGTGATCGGGTGACCAGCAAGTCACTCAGGGTCCTGGCACAAGGTTAGGATGAGATGATGGTGCCCCGAATGTGCCACAAGTTAGTAACTGGTGCTCAGTGATCGGGTGACCAGCAAGTCACTCAGGGTCCTGGCACAAGGTTAGGATGAGATGATGGTGCCCCGATTGTGCCACAAGTTAGTAACTGGTGCTCAGTGATCGGGTGACCAGCAAGTCACTCAGGCTCCTGGCGCCAGGTTAGGATGAGATGATGGTGCACCGATTGTGCCACAAGTTAGTAACTGGTGCTCAGTGATCGGGTGACTAGCAAGTCACTCAGGCTCCTGGCGCCAGGTTAGGATGAGATGATGGTGCACCGATTGTGCCACAAGTTAATAACTGGTGCTCAGTGATCGGGTGACCAGCAAGTCACTCAGGGTCCTGGCACAAGGTTAGGATGAGATGATGGTGCCCTGATTGTGCCACAATAACTGGTGCTCAGTGATCGGGTGACCAGCAAGTCACTCAGGGTCCTGGCACAAGGTTAGGATGAGATGATGGTGCCCTGATTGTGCCACAAGTTAATAACTGGTGCTCAGTGATCGGGTGACCAGCAAGTCACTCAGGGTCCTGGCACAAGGTTAGGATGAGATGATGGTGCCCTGATTGTGCCACAAGTTAATAACTGGTGCTCAGTGATCGGGTGACCAGCAAGTCACTCAGGGTCCTGGCACAAAGTTAAGATGAGATGATGGTGCCCTGATTGTGCCACTAGTAACTGGTGCTCAGTGATCGGGTGACCAGCAAGTCACTCAGGGCCCTGGCACCAGGTTAGGATGAGATGATGGTGCCCTGATTGTGCCATGTAACAGATACTAAACACTGATCAAGTGAGGATTTTCATTTTTTTTCTGTTAGACCTCTAATAAACTGTAGGTCCACGTTATCCTCTTGGGAGTTGTCATTGCTGAGCACACAGGTGACTGGGGGTGACATGGCTGCAGTGCCACAGAATGGAGCAGACTCCGGGCAAGCTGCAGCCCTTGCTGGGGGCCCTGTGATTGGCTGAGGAGGCTGGCGCTCTTGCTGGCAGCAGGCTAGGTGGCAGGGAGGGATGGCGGGCCCCATGTGAGGGCGCCGGGCTCACCTCCTCGCTCTTCAGAACCTCTTTGAACTCCCGCTTGATCCTCTGCGCGGCGATGTTGGCCATGTCTGCTCAGCGGCGCTACTCGCTCCCCCGGCCGGTCAGTGGATGTGGCGCTGGCCTGGCTACAGTGACGCCCAGATTCCTCGGCCTCCCCAGCCCGGTGAACGAGACCCCCGGACACAAGACTCAACGGCAAAATGGTGGCTGGGGGCATGCGCAGTGCCAAGCTCGGGCGGCAGCAGGAAGAACTTCCTGACAGGGCCCTGACTGACGTCATTGAAGCAGAGCCCCCGATACGTCACTGCGCCGCTGGCCCCTCCACTCACAGGGCTTCATTGAGACCGGCATGCCCGCCCTCCTGCGCATGCGTATTGCATTCCTTTGCCGGCTCCTCCAGAGGGACCGGCACCACTGTGCGCTTGCGCGCATTCTCAATGTGTTGCTGTTGTTTGCTATTGACAGTGACTTACACTCAGGGGTAACAGGGCCCCATAGCAACCCTTTGCCTACTCTCTACTTAAAGAAAAGTATATCGCGCAACCAGATATTAAATATGTATATTCTGTCATGTATTATATTCTCTGATCCTGCTGGCCCCCTCTTTCAAAGAACCCCCTACCCCCAGGGGAGTACCTGTAAGGAGGCCATGTGAGGCAGCTGTGCTAGGTGGCATGGCAGAAGGGTGGCGGTTGCTGGACCAGTTTTTGTTTATTTTTAGTAGTTTAGCAGACATTGGGGGAGGGGAGTAATGTTTCTATAATCATTGGTGGCCATCCGGCTACTAACCTCTTCCGAGTTACATATTCCATGTGACCCTGAGCAGAGCACCCAGCAATCAATCACATTACTGTGCTGCCACAGGCCATGCAAGCCGTCCATGGCTGCCATAGAAGGATACCTGAAGAGGCGATTATCCAGGCAGCCCTGTTCTCTAGTATAGCAGCGCCAATGCACAGTGGGGACAAAAGGTCCAGGTCATTTGTGATTGGAGTTCCTCCTTAAAGTGGAACAAAACCCACATTATTAACTAGCATCCCCTAGCTTGCTCCCCCCATGAAGTTTACCATTTGGCAATTTTTAGTGCTCCTGCTTCACTCCAATGCCAAATAATGGCGCCTGTTTTGGCTGTAAAGCTCTGCCTCCTCCATTCATTGCCACTGCTGTGTGAGCCACACCTATGCAATAACTGATCTTATGCCATATTACATTGAGGGCCTTAAAACAAAACTGTGTTCCAGGACAATTCAAAAAGCAAAAATATCTATTTCTTTTTTTTTTTTGTTTCAATATTTTTATTGAGGTTTTGAGTTTTCAACAGTACAGATACATGAAGCTTATGCATTGTATCGCCATCCCACGCAGGGGAGGCAGAGAAAAGAATCTAACAATCTATGTTACATAAGATTATAAACAGATCATACTGATATTTTAGCAATCCGCATATGGAGAGAAGAAAATGGCAAAGTAAGGGACATTCAACACCTTAGCATGACCAGCTTGACCTATGATTTGTTTATATCCAGTTTGAGACCATGCGAGTCACAGGATCCCAGACCCCACGGCCCGCATCGCCATCTGTACGCCCGCCGCCCCACAGCCACCACAACGGGCCCGCAGGACTATCAGGCACGGTCAAGCGAGCTGACGGGAAAAGGGCGCTGAAAACCTTTTAGGACCATATTTCTAAAGGGAGGAAAAAACAAAGAACTGGGTGGGGGGGGGAGAAGGTTGGGGGAGAGAAAGAGGAAGGATCGGGGAGGAAGGGGAATCATAGTACTCCCGCACTCCACCAGCCATCGCGTAAGGCCACTGGGGGTTCACCAGGCCAGGCAAATCTTATCCAGGGCTCCCATACTGAAAAATATCGATTTCTAGTCGACACCCGAAGAAAGGAATACAGACAGGGGCTTTGGCTAAATTTATTTCAGGGAGGGGAGGGAATAGAAGGGGAGGGGGATGGGTATGAAAATGGTGGTTAGTTAACAGTCGTTACCTGGCAGTGGTGTAGAGGTATGTTTGGCCTCTATGGGCGCAAATGCAAGAGAGGGGGGGTTCTCGGGTCCGCTGTCGTTTCCTGGGGTCGTCTGATGACAGTATAGTGTCAGGCAACGGTCAGGGGGAAGCCTCTAAGTCACACACTGTCCAAGTATTGTAAGTTATTTATTTTAGTCAAGTTAATCTGCATATCTAGTACAAACAATTGCATGATCAAACAAAGTGAAAACACAGTTCATATAATTCCCAGTGTATATAGGGTATTTCTGTAGGCCTATAAGGCTAAATGTCCTTGGTAGGTTTCAGGTTTGGGGTGGGCCTTTGTATTTGCCCTCTAGCTCGGTAGTCCGTTTTATGGTATTACCCTCAATTTGTAGCAGTTTGGGTTTAATACTCTTTTAGTGCGATGTTACTCTTTTGCAGTTTGTAGCAAGTCGTTACCCTTCTGTAGTTTGTAGAAAAGAAAATGTTCCATCACAGACGCGTTTCACCAAAGCTTCTTCAGTGTGAGGATCTGTTTTTATAGTTCCTTTTTAAAAGTACCCGAACGTCTGCAGTGTGGCAGTTGTGGTTTATCCCAGTTGTTTTCTGGTCTGGTAATGGTTCAGTAGGTAAGTAATTAATGTGTCTCCTTGCGGGGGCTGCGTCGTGGGTCCGTCCGATGATCAGCACCCTCAGTGCCTAGTAAAGGGAGAGCATGGTGCTGCAGATATATTCTGTGTATAGGGCTGTGAAATGTTGCCAGCTTGGTTTGGTTTAGAGCGTGCCTCCGTGCAGCACTCTACACAAGTTCAGTGGGGTTTGGTCCGCTTTAAGCATTGTTTTGAATGTCCTGGGCTCTTACACAGCGGATTAGAGTGGGAGCTCACTTTCCGTAGCTGCTGTGTGTGTCTTTCACGTGCATTTGCAAGAAATGAGGCCCATGTTTTTCTTCTTAAAAGTTTTTATTGTTTTCTAATTTGCAGTACAGCCAGCCAGAAGACTTGTCCGTATCACAAAGTAGTTAAAGAGACAGTGGCTTCCAAATAAAAACCTTGCATAAAATCTGGTTCATTTAAATAATATAACCATAACTTGGAGGGTTTCACATGTTAAAAGTAAAAATCCCGGGTTTTGGTCCTTCCCTCTGGGGCAACTCGGTTTGGGGTGCCCGCTGTATGAAACCCCTCAGAACGCTGACCTCACTCACATCTCCACAGCGCAGGCACAGCTGTTTGTCCCTCCTAGCATATTAAAGTGCACCTATACTCAGAGGGAAATATATGTAGTCACCTTCTATCCCCAGCCCAGTGCCCCAAAACAGCCTGTGCTTCTTTTTTTACCTCAGCTTTTCTCCAATATCCATAATAACACGAACTGGATGCGGTCGGCCATATTGCTTCCTGGCTGAGCAGTACCACCCCCAGTGATTACAGTTACAGTACACCCCCCTAAGCAATGGGGAGCCCTTCACCCTAACTGCCATTATGTGACAGTTTGGTTGTAACTGAATTAATTAACATATGGCAGGCCATTTACCATAATACTACTTCCTGTTGTTTTTCCTGGTGTTTGTGTGAATATTGGGCAAAGGCTGAGGTAAAAAAAAGAAACACAGGCTGTTTTGGGGCACAGGGCCAGGGATGGAAGGTGATCACATAAACTTCCTTTCTGAGTATTGGTGCACTTTAATGTGCAGCTGGAGAAGCTGAATGGAATCCCCAGTCGCACTTACGAGCGGCGTGCAGCATCACTCGGCTCCCCTCACGGCTACGGCTTGCGGCAGGCTTGACCGCGCACATCCGAGAAGGGAGAAAGGTAAAGAGGAAAGGTAAGGTTATTTGCCGCACTCCGGGGTTTCACACAGCTAGGCAAACCAGTTTGGGAAGCCCTGGAGTAAGCTTGCCCTGGAGTCTCGTAGACTCCAGGGTAGATTTTTATCAACTTTAACTATTGTATAAGCTCCTACCAGGAATAATACATTCCACTCAGGAAGGAGAGTTGGGATTGACTATAATCATGCCTGTTATCTCAGCATGGATGTGAGCCATAGATTGTGACAATTAGAACAGAAATGAGAACCAAAGACGAAAAAAGAGATAGAAAGAGGAATGGAAGCAAACAAATAAATCACCCTCAAGAAAAAAAGTCAGAATAAGGAGGAGAGAGAGAAAGTAGAAAGAAAAAGAGTGAAGAAAAAAAGGGTAACCGGGAGAGGGGAGAGAAAAGAGGGGGTATAAATCAGGGTATGGTGAAGGGTGTATCTTTGGTGAGCAGCTTCAAAGAGACAACGACCTCGATTCAATAAAGGTAGAAAAAATTCTCATGGTAATAAAAATACCATTTTGTGAATACTCACCTGTAAAATGGGTATTATAAGTATGTCACACACCCCGCTTCAAGAAATTCATAACGTGTGGGTAATACTGACCTGTATAGGGCGATATGCAGAGATGCCAGGAAAAAAGAGAGCCCCTCCCGGTCCATAAATACCTGGGACCTCCCACTCATTACCCAGTATAAGAACAGCAGTAAGGTAAGGGACCAGGAAGAGCCCAACACAAAGCATAACAACGCAAAGTTCACCATATAAAGGGTCCAGAATACAAAAGGGCAGGGTGAAGCGGGGTGTGTGACATACTTATAATACCCATTTTACAGGTAAGTATTCACAAAATGGTATTCAAGAAATTCATAACGTGTGGGACATCCAACAGCAGTGTCCATAAAGGGCGGGGATCCAAAACAAGGCAACAAGGTACAACTTAAACCACTGCAGCTTGCAGAACTTTGCGGCCAAACACAGCATTCGCTGAGGCCCGAACATCAACTTTGTAAAACTTGGAAAAAGTGTGAACAGAAGACCAAGTAGCAGCCTTACAAACCTGCTCAACGGAGGCCTGGTGCTGAAAAGCCCAGGACGCCCCAACCGCACGAGTAGAATGAGCAGTAACACGAAAAGGGGGTACCTTCCCTTTGGCAGAATAGGCCCCAACTATGGTCTGACGGATCCATTTACTAATGGAAGACTTGGCAGGCGCCAAGCCTTTTCTGGGCCCGGAGGGCACCACAAAAAAGGCATCCGTCTTACGAAAGGAAGACGTTACCTCCAAATAATACTTCACAACACGAACCACATCCAAAGAATGCAGGGCCCTCTCCTTGTCATTGCTGGGATTAGGACACAGAGAGGGCAGAACAATGTCTTGGTTTAGGTGAAAGGCAGAAACAACCTTAGGAAGGAAATCGGACTTGAAACGAAAAACCACCTTGTCCTGATGCCCCTCAAAGTACGGGGCTTGAATGGACAAAGCCGCCAACTCAGAGACATGCCTAACCGAAGTGATGGCTACCAAAAAGGCCACCTTCTGCGTAAGTGAAGACAAGGCAATATCATTCAAGGGCTCAAAAGGAGAATCCTGAAGAGCAGAAAGAACTAAATTCAAATCCCAAACAGGGAGCAAAGGTTTTCTAGGAGGCCGCACGTGCGTGACTCCCTGGAAAAAGTCTTAATCAAAGGATGTAGGGCAAATGACCTTTGAAAGAACACCGCCAGAACCCCTTCAGAGTACTAAGCTGGAGCCCCAGGTCCAGACCATGTTGAAGAAACTCCAGGATTCTGGAGATGGAAAATTCCCTACAAGGCAACGCCCTGATCTCACAACAATCAATATAAGACCTCCAAGTCCTATAGTAGATATTAGAGGAAGACCGCTTCCTAGCACTAATGAGAGTTCGAATCACAGCATCGGAAAGACCTTCCTCCTTCAAGATGGAGGTTTCAGCAGCCACGCCGTCAAAGCCAGCGTTAGTAAATTGGGATAACGTAGTTGACCCTGTGTGAGCAGATCCGGCAGCAGGGGCAGAACGAACTGATCCTCTGCTAACCTTACCACATCTGCGAACCAAACCTGTCTTGGCCACCTTGGAGCCACCAGAATTGCTGACGCGCCCTCCAGGGCCAGCTTGCGCACCACTCTGGCCACCAAGGGAAACGGAGGGAACAGATACAGAAACCCCAGATCCCTCCAGTTCAGAGACATGGCATCCACTGCCAGAGCCAGTGGATCCTGTGAGAGAGACACAAATGTCGGAAGTTTGTGATTGTGACGAGAGGCAAAGAGGTCCACCACCGGGGACCCCCACCTGAGACAAATCAAGCGAAACACTTTGGGGCTGAGAGACCATTCCCCCCGGCGAGCTGAGAACCTGCTCAGAGAGTCCGCCTCCGTGTTCTCCACTCCCGGAATGTAAACTGCTGAAATGCAAGGGACGTGGGTCTCCGCCCAGGCCAGAATCAAAGACACTTCCTTGAGGGCACTCCTGCTGCGAGTCCCTCCCTGGTGATTGATGTAGGCGACCGCCGTCCGATTGTCCGACCGGACTTGAACCGGCAATCCTTGCAACTGATGAGTCAAGCGAAACAGAACCATCCTGATGGCCCTCAATTCCAGAACATTGATGGACTCGTGAGCCTCCTGAGGCCCCCACAGTCCCTGAAACTGACGATCCTTCCAGAACCCCCCCCCCCATCCTGATAGACTGGCATCCGTGGTGACTGTCTCCCAACAAGGGGCCAGAAAGGATCTGCCCCTCGACAGATTGATTGGATCCAGCCACCACTGAAGAGAGCAACGAACTCGGGGGGTCATCAGGAAGGACTGATCCAACGACAGTGGCGACCCGTCCCAGGCCGCCAACAGATGGAGCTGGAGTGTCCTTGTGTGGAACTGAGCAAAGGGAACCGCTTCGAAGGAGGCTACCATCAATCCCACCAGCCTCATCCCCAGTCTGATGGTCGGACGAGGGATGGACAGGAGGAGTCGAACCAACTCCTGAATCAAGAGAACCTTGGACTGAGGAAGAAACACCCTGGCCTGGGAAGTATCCAGGCACATTCCCAGAAAAGACACTAACCTGGACGGAGAAAGGGAGGACTTGGGATAGTTGATCACCCACCCGAATCTCTCCAGAGTGGACACCACAGTTCTGGTGTCCAATACTGCTTGGCTGAAGGAAGATGCCATAATGAGAAGGTCGTCCAGATATTCCAGGCGTCCTTGATGTCTACGGACGTCAGAAAGTCCCCCTGCCGAAGAGAATGGATAGCTGAACGCAGCGTTTCCATGCGAAATTTCCGCGGACGGACGAACCTGTTGAGGATCTTTAGATCCAGAATGGGTCGAATCGAACCGTCCTTCTTGGGCACCATGAACAGATTGGAATAAAAGCCCTGACCCCTATCTGAGGGGGGCACTGGGCAAATAACTGCCATATCCAACAGACTCTTTACTGCCGCCTGGAGCTCCTGCGCGGCCAGAAGGTCCGAAGGCACCCAAGACCTGAGGAATCTGGGAGGGGGCCAGAGCTCGAACTCCAGATTGTAGCCGGAAGTCACCACTTCCCGGATCCATCTGTCCGAGACCTCCCTGTCCCAGACCTGGGAGAAGTGTTGCAGACGTCCCCCCACCCGCATGGGTGAGGGCGCCCCCTCATTGCTGAGCTGGCTTGGCAGCGGGTTTGGGCTTAGAGCCCCAGCTGTATCCTGGGCGGGCACGTCCTCTGCCCCTGTTCCAGGAATCTCCTCTGGCTGCGGGGAAAACAATTCCTCTGCCAACTCTAGCCCCACGAAAGGAAGGAGCAAAGGAACCCGCCCCCCGAAAGGGACGACGCTGTTTTTTGCGTTGAGGTAACTTACCACCCTTAGCAACTGAATCCAACTTCTCACCAAAGAGCCGTAATCCCACAAAGGGAAGAGCGGTCAGCGACTTTTTAGACACAAAATCAGCCGCCCACTGGCGCAACCAAACCGGACGCCGAATAGTCACCAATAGAGCCGACGTTCTGCCACACATCATCAGTGTGTCATCCAAGGCGACTAGTACAAATGACAAAAACAATTCTCACCTTTTAAGGCCAAGGAACTCGTCATTATCCGGATCTAACCCGGAAGAAGTCAACAGGTCCCTGACCACCGACCTGGTAGCCACCACCAGCAGCGCTGAAGCACAAACCGACCTCATGGCTGACCCAACACTGGCAAAACCATGACAAGCCATTTCGTCAATGCATTTATCCTCACCATCTTTAAGCGTGGAGCAATCAGGAGAATTTAAAACAGTAGTGTTGGATAAACCCAGAATCGGTGCATCCACCTCGGGAGGGGACGCCAACGCTTAACCGTATCCAAGGAAAAGGGATATTTCTTGTCCCAACCCTGAGGGACACCTGGGAGCCGGGCAGGCCTCTCCCATTCCTTAGCAATAATCCCATCAAAATGCTTTTGGTTAGGAAATTCCAAGCGCGGCCTGGATTCTTCGAAAAATTCCCCCTTTTGCTTTGGAACCACCTCAGGAGGAGAAATAGCCAAAACCTCAAACATCTGAGCCAGAACATTAGGAGTATTCCGAAGACCTCCCCAAGCCCCGCTCGGTATTAGCACCCACAAACTGCTGGTCGTCTGAATTATCTGATTCTTCATATACCTCCCCTTCCTCAAGTTGGGAGTAATCGGACCAGTCCAGATTATCAACATCATCCAAGTCGGCCGCCGGTGAAGACGGCGACAAGTGCTTTCTCTTAGCTGGAGCCTTTCTGGTGACGGTGCTGGAGAATAATTTTTCAAGATTGGCCAATCGGGCACACATCTCCGATTGCAACTGCCCGCCCATGACAACGTCAGACTGGGCACGGATCAAACTGGGAGGGGGGGGAGAGACCGGCGGCGCTGAACCAGACGCCTGGGGTCCGGACTGCCGCGCAATAGTCTGCTGTGCGCATGGTATACACAGATATACATCATCGTCAGTAAGGGATGCCCCACACCCCATACACTTCCGTGATTGCCCCGAGGGGAGCCCGAGCCCATTATCCGGGGATGCCTCCATAAGGTGAACTTATAGTTGGTTCGCAATGACTGAGGGAATTACGCATATAAGCAACCCGGGATGCCCCTTTAATGTCCCAAGTGGGAGGATTTGCAATAAGCCAGTTAAGAACCCAGGGACCCTAGGACTGGGAGAAACCCCCTAACACCACTGAAAGACATAATAAAAAAGGCTAATAAGAAAAGCGGAGTATAAAATATATATATATATGACATAAAAATATATAATTATAATTATAGGTGATGGGACAGAAGGGGGGGCCCACTGGGCCACTCACTGTGATCCTGAAGACAGCTTCCTCTCTCCGTGAGGTAAAGAGCAGCTCTGAGGAAAGAAGGGGGCGTGGCCAGCGTGCAGAGCGCGAAGTGCCAAGCTCCGCCCCCCCTCTGAGGAAACAGGCACAGAGAAACAGAGAGACACAGGGGCGGGCCGCAGCGATGTAAAGCCCGGCCCCGCCCCCAAGATTGAAAGAGTGAGGGGAGAAGCTCCCCTCCGCCATGACAAAGCAAAAAGGCCGGCACCGCAGCCATGTGTAGCTGCGGCGCCGGTCTCAGAAGAGACAGAAGGAGCGGAGCGGGCCGTGGCTTTGAGCCTGACGTCCGGCCCCGCTCCTCGCTCAGAATCCAAGCCGCATCAGCGCCAAATAGAAGGGTGGGGGCCGCAGCTCGCGCCCAAAGCCCGGCCCCGCCCCTTTTACCTCAGGGAGAAAGCCAGCATAAAAATGGCGGCCACAGCGCCGATTTGACAGAGAAATACCGCTGTTATGAAGTAATAAATAAGTTAATAACTATTGGGGGAATAATTTAATAAATTAATACATTAAAACCTTATTATTAATGATTACAAAATTTGGACCTAACACCGAATAAGGGGCCCTTTGCTCCTACCCTCCGCTATCCCGCTAGAGAGAGGGGCATTACCCAAAGGGGGGGGACCACCCAAAGTGTCAGGCCAAGGGAGGGGGCATCCCAAACCGGGGTCACCGTCCCGGATGACTGCCTACCCTCTTATATAGGGTCTCACGGGAGAGCATCTGCTCTTAAGCACCAAGGGTGCTTTTCTACCCTCACCCGGACCGTCAGCCTAGGCTGGGAGGCATGAGGTAACAGAAAAAAAGGGATCCGGGTGGAAATAAATAACTAAAGGAACTATAGTGCAGTTGGCCAGTGCGAGGTAGGCAGTCCCTATGATGGCCGGGTGTGGCGCACAGTGTCAGTGGCTCTACTGTAACTCTCATGCTTTTGCTTCTCCCTCAGACCCCGGCTCCCCTACCTGTGGCAGCCAGCCCTGGCTCCCCTACCAGCGGCGGACAGCCCCGGACCCTGGCTCCCCTACCTGCAGCGGCAAGCCCCAGCTCGCCTGGCAGCAGTGGACAGTCCTGAACCCCGGTTCCCCTCCCATCAGCAGACAGCCCCAGCAACAAGAAGTGAGGTGAGTGGGGAGGTTCTACCACACTGCCTGTTATGAAGGGGGTCTGCATGTTATGGGGAGGTTCTGCCACTCAGCTATTCTAAGTATACAGCACGTCCTGTTCCAGAAGATATTCCTTACACTTGGGATATACATCCAGTAGATGGCGCTGGACTGCAGAGACAGAAAAGTGGCTCCTCCCGGCCCCATATATACCAGGGACCTCCCACAAAATCCTCTTCTCTGCAGTCCTGGCTGCGATGACTAGAAGATGGCTCTCTCTACTCGCAGGTGAGCGGGGCTATTAGCCTGCGGCCTTGTAGGACTATTCCCACCCATTTCCTTTTACTGCCTCCCAGCTCAGGCTGCGCTGGTTCGGGTGAAGGTAGGCAGCACCGCTGTCAGGTGCTAAGGAGCGCTGCTCCAACCGCAGTCCCCCACCAAAGGGTAGGCGGTATAGGCCCATGGTGAGCCTTATGGGATGCCCTTCCCCCATTTTATGCCCTCGCCCCCTGTCCCCGCAGTTGGCTCCCTTTAAGCTGGCCGTCGCTTCCCCTTTGCTCTCCCTTGTAGATCTCGGGGGGGAGGGGGTGAAGGGTGCATGTCTTTACTATATGTAGTGTGTTGTGTTTGATCCCTTATGAATTGATTGCACTGGTTTCTTTTGCCGCCGCGCACGCTTGTACTACGCTCCGCGGTCGGAGGCGACATCGCCTCAGGTGCTGCTGCGCCATCATTGGCTGGCCTTGTCAGGTGGGCGCGTTTTCGCGCTCTTCGGGGGGGGGTGGGCCTTGCGGCTGACGCGTTCTGCATCACGGTCTCCGCGGCCCGCCCCTCGAGGTATATGCAGGTGCCATTTTAGTTCCCTGCTGCGTGTGCCTGGCGTCTCCCTATCGCGTAAGTGCCCCTGCGGGCTGCTTTATTTATATATTTCTCTGTATTGCATATTGCTTATGGGATCTTTTGCTTATGTCTTGCAGGCGGGTCAAACTTTGTGGTTTCTCCAAGTCCTATCCCCTCTATTTAGTGTTATCTCTTATTGGAGGGCTATTATATTTGATTACTCCCACTTCCCCAGCGGGTTATTGGAGCATCCCGGGTTGCTATTATTAGCGCAAATCCCTATTGGTCTGTTGTGCCGTGATAATCACCATATCAAGGCTTCTCAGGATAATGTGCTCGGGGTTCCTTCGGGACAAGCCCGGCTGTGTGTGGCGTGTGGGGTATCCCCTATAAGTGATGATGTCAGTGTGTGTGTACCCTGTGCCCAGCAGGTACTTGCTCTGCAGTCTGGGTTACCTGTGGCTGGGCCTAGTGCTGCGCCCCCTCTGGCTTCGCCTACCCCCACACTTACATCTGACTCCCAGTGAGGTGCATACCAGTGGGGAGTCCCAACCTGATTTGGCTGCCCGGGTAGCCAGTATTGAAAGGCATGTTGCTGGGTCTGGTCTGCGTAAGGCTCCTGCTAAGCGGCGGCATCTGGCACCCGGTGTTACTCTCTTTCCTGTGGAAGCTGAGGAGTTTTTTTATATTACTGGATATACCCCCCTGGAAGAAGGGGAATTATTCTCTGATTCAGAATCATCTGAGGATCAGCCTAGGGGTTATGCTGAGTCTGGGTCTGACCCGTGGGCTTCAGATGATACTAACAGACTTTTGCCTCACATTTTTGAAGTGCTATGTATCTCTACTCCTGCCGTGGCCCCGCGGCAGCAGGGGGAGCAGTTTCATACTGTTAAACCACGTTTGGAGTTTCCCGAACAAACTCACTTTAATTATCTGATTCTCAAGGAGTGGGAACGGCCTAGCCAGCTTCCCGGGGTACCAAAGAGTTGGGATAAGAGGTATCCCTTTCCTGCTTAGATGGTTAAACGTTGGTCATGTCCTCCAGAGGTGGATGCACCAGTTCTGGGGTTGTCTAACACATCTGTCATGCATTCCCCTGACTCTACTACACTAAGGGATGGGGAGGACAGGCGCATGGATCAGTTGGCTTGCCATGCCTTTGCCTGTGTTGGGACCGTGCGCCGTCCGGTCTGTGCCTCTGCTATCACGGCTGTTGCTATTAAAAGCCTGCTCAGGGGTCTCTTAGATGGGGCCCCTGATGATGCTGGCAGTGAAGAGTATAGAGCTCTTCTGCGTTGTGAGGAATTTGTTGCATATGTTCTCTCTGCCTTGGATGATACCATTAGAATGTGTGGCAGGGCATCTGCCTTGTTGGTGGCAATACGCCGCTTGGTCTGGCTGCGCCAGTGGGCAGCTGACAATGCTGCCAAAAAGGCTCTCACTGGGTTTCCCTTCAAGGGTCTGCGCCTCTTTGGGGAACGTTTGGACTTGTTTGCTAAAGGTGGCAAGTTACCTCAGTGTAGAAGGCAGCCCCGATCCTTTCGGGGTTCAGGTGCCTTTTCTCCTTCCTTCAGGGGCTCCAGAATTGGACGGGGACCTTCCTTTGCTGGAGCTCGTGGAGAGTTTTGGGGCAGGGGCAGAGGACGTGGCCACCCTGGCCCCACCTGGGGCCCCAAGACTAAGTCCTCCCCCAAGCCCCCTCAGGCATGAAGGGGCGCCCTCACCCATCCGGGTGGGGGGGACAGCTTCGGCTCTTGGCTCACGTCTGGAGGCGTCATGTCTCAGACCAGTAGATTCAGGAGGTAGTATCCTCCGGTTACAAGATAGAGTTTGCAGCCTGGCCGCCCCCAAGATTCATCAAATCTCGGTTAGCTTGAAATCCCTTGTCAGCTCAGTGTCTCTCCCTGGCTGTCCAAGGCCTTCTAGACCTAGGTGTCATCTGCCGGGTGCCCTTGAAGGAAAGGGGCAAAGGCTATTATTCCAATCTTTTCATTGTGCCCAAAAAGGATGGGTCAATAAGACCTATCCTGGATTTAAAGCTTCTTAACAAGTTTGTCAGATTCAGACACTTTCGCATGGAGTGACTTTTCTATGCCCAGGGGACTTCATGACCTCTGTAGACATCAAGGATGCTTACCTTCATGTACCTATCTTTCCAGGTCATCAGAGATTCCTCAGGTTCGCACTGGAGGATCAGCACTACCAATTTGTGGCCTTGCTCTTCGGCCTCACCTCGGCCCCCAGGGTATTCACCAAGGTCCTGGCAGGAGTGATGGCCCTGTTGAGATCTCAGGGCATTCGCATTCTTCCCTACCTGGACGACATGCTTATCGCTTCTCAGTCTTTCTATCAGGCAGAGCTGGACACTCATAGGGCGGTGTCCACACTGGAATCGTTCGGCTGGGTGATCAATCACCCCAAATCTTCCCTGTCTCCTTCCATGGTGAAGGCTTTTCTGGGCATGATTCTGGATTCAGCTCAGGTCAAGATCTTTCTTCCTTCAGGAGAAAGTTCAGCTCCTGCTGTCTTGTCCTCATCCATCCATCAGGCAGGGAATGCAGCTGGTGGGCCTGATGGTGTCCTGCTTCGAGGTGGTTCCATATGCTCAGTTCCACATAAGGCCTCTTCGGCTTCACCTCTTGTCAGTATGGGATCGGGACCCTGTGTCCCTGGATCAGGTGTTTGTCTTGTCCCCTCTGGTCAGGCGGTCTCTAGTGTGGTGGCTGGACTCAAGGAACCTGCTGGGGGGCAGGTCCTTTCTGGCCCCCTGCTGGGAGACTGTCACCACGGATGCCAGTCTGACAGGTTGGGGGGGATTCTGGAAGTCCCTGAAGTTCCAGGGTCAGTGGGGCCCTCAGGAGGCCCATACCCCTATCAACATTCTGGAATTGAGGGCAATCAGGTTGGTTCTCGCCCACTTAACCCCACACCTGAGGGGTCAGGCTGGTCAGGTCCGCTCGGACAACCAGACGGCAGTTGCCTACATCAATCATCAGGGAGGGACCCGGAGCAAGAGGTCCCTTAAGGAAGTGTCACTGATACTGTCCTGGGCAGAGGAGAATGTTCCGTGCATCTCAGCTGTGTACATCCGGGGTGGAGAATCTGGAGGCAGACTCTCTGAGCAGGGGGACCTCTCGTCTGGGAGAGTGGTCCCTCAGCAGCAGGGTGTTTCGCTCCCTGTGCCACCACTGGGGTCAGCCGGATGTGAATCTGTTTGCGTCCCGTCACAATCACAAGCTTCCAGTCTTTGTCTCTCTGTCCCAGGATCCTCTGGCCTTGGCCACGGATGCCCTGGCAATGTCTTGGACGAGGTTCCAGCTCCTGTATGTTTTTCCCCCGTTTCCACTGCTGGGCAGGGTGCTGCGCAAGATAGTTCAGGAGGGGGTGCCAACCATCCTGGTGGCCCCATGTTGGCCAAGAAGATTGTGGTTCGCAGACATCGAGCAGTTGGCTGTAGATCAGTACGCCCTGCTACGGGTTCCAGATCTGCTCACTCAGGGACACCTACGCCACCCCAATTTACAAACGCTGGCTTTGACGGCCTGGCTGTTGAAACCTCCATCGTGATGGAAAAAGGGCTGCCTGCCTCGGTGAATACCATGATCAGGGCTAGGAGGAGGTCCTCTTCTTCCATCTATTACAAGGTTTAGCGTACTTACATTGACTGGTGCGAGTCCCACTCGCTTCCCTGTCGTGTGCTTTCTATTCCTAGGATTCTGGAGTTTCTCCAACATTGTTTGGATCTGGGTCTTCAGCTCAGTACTCAGAAAGGCCATGTGTCTGCTTTGGCTATTTTTTTCCAAAGATCCTTTGCTCAGCATCCCCTGGTCAAGACCTTTTTCCAGGGAGTTACTCACGTGCGTCCCCCACGTAAGCCTATGTTACCAGTCTGGGACTTGAACTTGGTCTTATCTGCCCTGCAGGGGTCTCCCTTTGAGCTCTTGCAAGGGGCTCCTTTGTCCATTCTTACGCTGAAGGTGGTCTTTTTGCTGGCTATCACTTCTGTTAGGCGTGTTTCTGAGTTGGCGGCGCTTTCCATCAAGCCTCCTTATTTTGAGAGACACCAGGACAAGGTGGTGTTTCGTTTTAAGCCAGATTTTCTGCCTAAGGTTGTTTCTGCCTTTCATCTCAATCAGGACATTGTTTTGCCTTCTCTGTGTCCTAATCCCAGTAACCCTAAGGAAAGGATTTTGCATTCTTTGGACGTAGTCAGAACTCTGAAGTTCTATTTGGTGGCTACTGAATCCTTCAGGAAGACTGATGCTCTTTTTGTGCTTCCGTCTGGACCTAAGAAAGGTCTGGCTCTAGCTAAGTCCACTATCAGCAAGTGGATCCGTCAGGCTGTGATACAGGCCTACTCTGCTAAGGGGAAGGAGCCTCCCTTCCACCTTACTGCTCATTCTACTGGTGCTATTGGTGCCTCTTGGGCTTTTCAGCACCAAGCTTCTGTTGAACAAGTTTGCAAGGCCGCTACTTGGTCTTCTGTTCATACTTTTTCAAAGTTTTACAAGGTTGATGTTAGGGCCTCAGCTGATACTGCTTTTGGCCGCAAGGTTCTGCAGGCGGCAGTGGTTTAAACTGTCTGCTGTTACTTTTGGGGATCCCACCCTACCTTACGGACACTGCTATTGGATGTCCCAAGTGTAAGGAATATCTTCTGGAACAAGATGTGCTGTATACTTAGAATAATACAATTCTGTGATTACTCACCTGTAGAATTGGTATTATATGTATACAGCACGTCCTGTTCCACCCCACCCTTGTTATCATTATCTTTAGTTACCTCTTTATGGTGATTGTTCTTATGTTCAAATTTTTCATATAATGGTTATAGTTCTCCCGGTCTCATTTTAACTGCTTTTCAATACTGGGGATTTTGTGGGAGGTCCCTGGTATATATGGAGCCGGGAGGAGCCACTTTTCTGCCTCTGCAGTCCAGCGGCATCTACTGGATGTATATCCCAAGTGTAAGGAATATCTTCTGGAACAGGACGTGCTGTATGCATATAATACCAATTCTACAGGTGAGTAATCACAGAATTGTATTTTTTATGAGGAGGTTCTGCTACTCAGCTTGTAATGGGGGTCTGCCACTCAGCATGTTATGGGGGGTTCTGTCACTCAGCCTGTTATGGGGGGGTTCTGCCACTCAGCCTGTTAATGGGGGTTCAGCCACACATCATATTATGGGAGGGATTCTGCCACTCAGCCTGTTATTGGGGGTTCTGCCACACAGTGTGTTATGGTGGGGTTCTGTTACTCAGCATGTTATGGTGGGGTTCTGCCACTCAGCATGTCATGGGGGGTTCTGCCACTAAGCATGTCATGGGGAGTTCTGCCACTCAGCATGTTATGAGGGGGTTCTGCCACTCAGCATGTTATAGAAACATAGCAGGCCACCAGTATAGTTTTTTGGTTTGTTCATACAATTTGTTGGTGACTCCCATGTGCAACTCTTTGTTACCCTGGTACCTGTGATTACTAAAGCCCATTCACAATATAGTCATCAGCTAAGAATCATTTTACCTAACCCTATATTAAGGTTGCAGAGTTTCTTATGTTGTAAAATATCCTGTAACCAGATGTCCTTGTACTACATAGCAGCAGCTGTGGGCAGTGGAACACCACTCATGCACTCATTCTTGTTTCTTGTTCCCCATTAACGCTTTCCTTTGAATGCTGCTCTCACTTGTTGCATAGTTATTGCTCATTCCTGCTAAGCATCCTTCAATGTACAGTAAACAGTGCATAGGCTCAAGACTGCAGTATAAGGGGAAATTGCTGTGCACCACCAGGTCAGACCTGTCTCCCCTGGATATGTGTAAAAGTAAGTGTGACATATAATCAGTGGTCACATTATTACTCCTGGTTTGTATTGCATTTGTTAAGTAAAGATCAGTAGTCTTGTCTAACATCTAGCTATACACACTGCTTGCTTTCTATGTTGTTGCAGGCATTGTAGGTGAAGCAGTCCTAAAGTTTAATGTACCTCCCCCCCCCCCCCCAGGCATCCTGCTGTCTGTACATGTTCTGCATTCCACCATGTAAGACCACTGTAGCCACATTCAGAATTTTCTGTAGTAAAACCGATTGATGAAATTGCTTTAAAGTAATCCCAATTTGGGACGCACTGCTGTGTGAAACCCCTCGGCATGGTCCACATACTGGAAAACTGTATACTTACCTTTCGTAATTTTCCTTTCCTGGCGCCTCCATGGCGGCATACTCAAGGTTTAATGCAATGTCCAACCCAGAAAAGGACAGGTGTATACATTTTTAGCTCCTCCCATTCCTGGTGTTCTGTAATACAGTTCCCGGAAGGAGCCGATCAACCTTTGTTCCACTTGGGAGGGTTTGTATGTTGCCATGGAGCGCCAGGAATGGAAAATTATGAAAGGTAAGTATACAATTTTCCAGTTTCCTGGTGCCTCCCTGACATCATACTCAAGGAAAAAAAGGGGGTGGGATGCTAACTTTTTATTTGTGGAACAAAAAATGAACAAGAAAAATGAAAATGTCACAAAATGGGCATTTTTACTGAACTCAAGATTAGAAGAACTAAACAAATAAATCTGATAATGTCTCAGGAATGTTACAGGGTTTGACCACGTTACAGCCCTACAGATGCTATCTGAGGAAACCCCCAAATGAAAGACGGCAGAGGCAGCCAAGGACCTGATTCAGTGTGCTCTGATTTGAAGTGGCACTTCCAGATTACTCTCTAGGTAGGTCCTCCTAATCATCTTAACTATCCACACTGCCAGAATCTTTTTTCGAGGGAGCAAGACCTCTTCTGGACTCAAAGGGAATGAGGAATGGGTTCTTAACCTTCCTGAACTCTTTAGTCAGATTTAAGTATTTCCTTAGACATGAAGCCATATCAAGCGGGTGAATTGTGTTGGTGTCCATCTCTTGATAAAAGGTTGGAGGATGTATTTCCTTGTTAGAATGAAAAGCGGATGGCGCCTTGGGAATGAACTCTAGCATAGGCCTGGGCTCTACGCGATCAAAAAAGCAGATGTATAGATCCTTCTGTTTCATGACCACTTTTTTGCTCCCTGATGAAGGGGCGCTAGACGCCCCGAAACATTGGATTTTGTTGGATCTTTTTGGTCTTTGCTGTGATATTGACCTGTTGGATTTGAATACAATATCTTTTGGAGTGCTGGCTGATCGTCTTTCTTGTGTGTTTGCGGCGCCACCGCTGGCCACAGCACCCACTACAACGCTAGGTAAGAGTGCTTCTGTGGAATCTGACATTGTGCACTTTGAAAAACTAGATGATCAGTGGATGAGTCCATTGTTTGCCATCAAACGCTGTGTCCCATAGCCCATTCTAATATGGGGAGACTTCCCTCATCATTGAGGCACTCCTGGTCCCTCCTTGCCTTTTTATATAGGCACATGCAGTCACACTGTTTCGTTGGAGCATCACTGCATGACCCTCCTGTTGCTGAAAGATGAGCAGAGCCAGTCTCGGATCTCGAGAATGTTGGAGACCAGACCCCACGTGTTGCATCTCCATCTGCCTCTCACCATCTTGCCCTCAAAGACGGCACCTCATCCATGGGCACTGGCGTCTGTCATCACTACCACCCAGTTCACAAGCCAATGACTGCCTCATCCTCTGATCCACCATGATGGCTTGCCTCAAAGTTCCAGATTTTTTGGGCACCAGGAAAAGTTTTGAGAACCACCCTTGGTAGACTTGGTTCTTCGGTACTTGTACAATGACTCTTTGGGTCATCAACGAGTGCATATACTCTTTCAGTATAATTGCTTCCGAGATGGGTGTTGGGATCCTGGTTTTTACAAAACGATTTCTTGAGGGCACCCTTCGGAAATCCCACTTGTGCTTCTCCCTGATCGTATGCAGAACCCATCAATACTCTATAGTTAGAGTCCATACTGAAAGGAATGATCTTAGCCTTGCCCCAACTTTCTCCATATGGACTAGCTGGTTATCAAAAGTGCTTATTGGCATCTCAGGTCGACGCGGTTGGGTTCTTTCTCATCGTCCTTAGGAAGGTAGACTGGGTGCTCTTCCAGGTCTTATTGAATGCCCTGCCTGGCCTATAGGATCTGGCATCTCGAAGTCTTTTTGCCACCTGTTTGCTGTAAAAGCTCCTAAATTGACCCTTCTTCCTCTCATGGGGAATTAACCAGGATCTTCTGCCCATTGCTAAGGTATGTCCTCCTGCATCTGGTTGCCAAAAAGCGTCTTGACATCATATGGAATCATGTGATCTTTCCCCCTCCTCTTCACCCCTCATTCTTTAGACTGTAAGCTCGCAAGGGCAGGGCTCTCTTTCCTATTGTATCTTGTATTCAGAATATCTATTGTCAACTCTGTAAAACTGCACTTGATATATTATATGTACCGTATGTTTCTACCCTGTCTGTAACTACTACTTTGTAAAGCGCTACGGAAGATGATGGCGCTATATAAATAAACAATAATAAATAAATAAATATGGAATCTTGGTCCAATTTTGCTTGAAGACAGGGTCAGCTGACCATGCTTTGAGACAGAGGGCCCTGGGGGCTGTGACTGCTGACAGCATCGCCCTTGAAGAACTACGCAGTGTGTTAATAAATGTATCTCCTAAAAATTCAGCTGAAAGCTTCAACTCTAGTAGTTGCGCGGTTATTGTGGGGGTCCACCCTCTCCACAAGGGCTTGCTTCACATTTTTAATCCAGACCTTCATTGTTCTGGCAATAGTGGGGGTCACTATCATGAGCTTGCATGCTGTGCCCACCGAGGTATAAACTTTCTTGAGGTCTCCACCCAGTTTACGATCTAGACTGTCTTTAAAGGACACATGGCCCTTAAAGGGCAGCATCAAATGTCTGGCCAGGCGGAGAACTGCGGCACTCACGACTGGCCAATCCTCCAGCATCTTGACAGACCTTCCCAATTGGTTATAGTATTTGGCCTCCTCTACTTCCTCCTCTTGCTCCTGCCAGTTGAGGGCTTCTCAAACAGCCAACACATATAGCTCCATTAAGGCAAACCTAAAACCAAGCTCTGGAATAGCTTCTTCTTGCTCCGCCTCTAGGTCTCATTGGGTTGTAAGCCCCATCAGGGTGGTACTCTGCGCCTTAGCTTCAAATTCCTTATCAATTTATAGCTTAATAGTTTCCCAAGGATTACCTGCCTCCTTTTCTCAAGCCATGGAAGCTTGGATGCATCTGGAACATAGTCCGGCCACAGACGGGGCTCCACAGTTTCTGCAGACAGGGTCCCTGTTGTGGCTTCTTTCCCGGCTTCTACGTCTGGAGTGAGATCTGGATCATATGCAGCTCCTCCTAGACCTTGAGTGCTGCCTGCTTCTGGAACGTCGGGATGATAGGTTGTCTCCTCCATGGTTTTGAGACCCTGACTGTGACTGATGGGCAGATTTTCTGTGATGTCTTTTCTGCAGGTTTAAACATTAATACTATCAGCAAGCAAGATAAGCATAAAACAGAGGGGTACAAGGATCCAAGTTACCTCTGGGATGCCAACCCCCCCAAATTTGGGGCAAGTCCTCACCTTCCATACCTGCTACCGTCCGGCAGCAGCATAAAGACAAAACAGTTGCCAGAATCCTACCTGCTGTGTGTGCCTACCCCCTTAGGCTTAGCACACAGCTTGGCGTCAACTAAACAATAACTATACGTACAGCATGTTGCACCGTGCTATTAACTGCAGCAATCTAGGGAGACCAAAAAAAAAAATAAATAAGCATTCTTAAAAGAAATACCTGCCTTTATACAACCTGCTCCTGAAGGAAATGAGGACAAAAAAGGAACGCCGGGAATGGGAGAGGCTAAAAATGTTTACACCTGTCCTCTTCTGGGTCGGACACTGCATTAACCCTTGAGTATGACGCCACAGAGGCACCAGGATAACTCTTTCTTGGGGATCCCAGGGCATTTTCCTGACTCACGGCCCCATCCCTGGCTTACGCTTAGGTGAGGTGAGCTCCAGTGCCCAGCCATACAGATAGGCTGAGAGCAGGAGCACACCTCAGACTAGAGTGATCCTAAATGTGCCAGGTGAGTCTGGCTACGGATGCTAAAAAAAAATCAGTTTTTTTTAGTTCTTATTAAATTGAGCTGCTGCTGAGCCATTTACACCTTTAGCTTTAATGCTGGACTGTTCACAAAATAAAAACTTATAAAAAGCAGGTATCATTTTTCAGTTTCAATTTTTTTTTCCATTTATAATAATTTGATTGTAGAGTACAATAAAGTTTTACAAAAGATAGAACTGGGTTACAAGTTATTGCTCTTCAAATTTTACATATAAGCAGGTTAGAAATTTTCTGTCGTCAATACGCATTCAGAAATATTGTATTTCTTTTAGACACTGGCATAGGAGAAGCTGTTCTATTGCTCACCGTTGCGTGATAGCCATAATGCTGGGCCATCCCTCCACTTTGGGTTAAAGGGAAGATCAGAACAGGCCAGGATTGGGGGTGTAATAAGGAGAGGGGGGCAACAAGTGGGGAAGAAGAGAGAGAAGAAAAAAAACATGGGGAAAGGAGGCGGGGATCCATAGGTGGGGGTTAGAGCCGCCCCTCACTGCAGCAGGGCATTGCCTAGGTCCGGGAAGGCATATTCCACCCACAGGCTCCATATTATTATACATTTCTCATGGGAATCTTTTAGAATGCTTGTTAATTTTTCGCTAATAAAGACACCGTTCAGCCTTTCTTTTACAGATTGGAGCGGAACATTTGCTTTTTTCCAGGAGCTTGTAATTGCTAACTTTGCTGCCAACATGACTTGGGTTAATAAGATGTGCTGAGTTTTATTAATGCTCCCTGGTTTCTCATGCAACAGCGCCACCCAGGGGTCTCTACGTATATTAGTGTGCAAGAGGGTACCACTAGCTGATTTTTGAGGATTACAGCAGTTAAAGTGGACCAACCACCCACTCAGCAGGCCCTGGTGTCAGTGTCCGCTTACCGGTCTCCCGTTCCAGCGGCGTCTCGGGTCCTCAGCCGCCCGCTCCCGCTGCGCAGCCACCTGTCCGGCGGCCGCGGCGGGCGGCAGCTTCTGTTCCGGCTGGCGCGCACGCACCTCCCTCCTCAGCCGGCGGCTCCAGCGTCGTCTCTCGTGCTCGCGCGCGTGTGCGAGCACGTTCTGTTTATACCCTCCGGCAGCGCTGCTCTCAGCGCGGCCGCCGGAGGAAGGTTAATTTAAATTAAAGGCCCAGCTGCACTAGAGGGAGTGCCCTACAGGGACTGGGCCAATCGGCTGCCTTGGAGTTCTGGGCTGTACGCCCTATGTTGACCAATCTTTTTGAAGTTCATAAGTTACACCAATCACCACACTGATTCTCCAGGGCCAATGATGCCTGATCCCTATATAACCTCACCCCAGTCAGTTTGTCATTGCCTGTTATAGCGCTTAGACCCTCGTTTGTTACTTACCTTGATATTGATCTGTGTTCCTGTTGCCGACCCTTGCCTGCCTTTGACCATCCTCGATCTACACTCCTGTTGCCGACCCTTGCCTGCCTTTGACCATCCTCGATCTACACTCCTGTTGCCGACCCTTGCCTGCCTTTGACCATCCTCGATCTACACTCCTGTTGCCGACCCTTGCCTGCCTTTGACCATTCTCGATCTACACTCCTGTTGCCGACCCTTGCCTGCCTTTGACCATCCTCGATCTACACTCCTGTTGCCGACCCTTGCCTTGAACCTAGACCAAGATCTGTCTATTGCTATTGTTCTGTTGCCACCTCAGATCTACTGTTGCCAACCTCCAGCCTGTCCTTGGACTTCCGTCTTACGCTCAAATTCGGGCTACCCAATTCCACTTCCAGCCGCGGGTTCTCCAGTCCTCTGTACAGTAAGGCTTCATCCTTTGAGCCATAGAAGTCCTGGGGGCAACTGATCCCGAGCAGGCGTGTTCTGCGTCTCGGCAAGCGGGGGCTCCTATAGGTGAAGCTGGCTGTGGAGATTGGGGGTTGAGGTCCTTACCAAGAGAGCTGAAGTTATCCAAGTGGTTAATTGCGGTACCTGGAGCGTGACACCTGGATTCTCTAGGGCCGGCTGATTAAACAATCTTGGGGCATTCTAAATTCGGCATGTCCCACTGTGTGATGCTGAGATAGAGGCCCAGGCATTAGCCAAGGGTTCGAGAAATTAGGGAATTTAAAGGTGATGCCAAGAGATTCACTCACCCAGCAGGACATCCCAAATAAGGATGCCCACAGGGATAGCTTTCACCAGGACTGGGATCTTTTTAAGAAGATTTTTGTTTTAAACAACTTGGACATTACATCTGCTTTAAAATTAGATCAGTGCCCATTGCTAGGGAACTGTCAGTGGTAAATGCAGGATAAGAGAAAAAAAGTGGAAAGGGTCAGGTTGAATTTAATGTTGGTATAGGCGACAAATTAAAAATGACTTTAGGTCTATTTCAACAATCATCCCTTGGGATGCCCATCCAGTTAAGAAAGTTGAAATGGGCATTAATACTCACTCTTCTATGTTTCTGGGGCTGTGTTTATCATTGCACTTTACTAATTACTTCTAGTGTTACTAAAAGCTGAGCAAAACCCGTGAATTTGACTTTCCCAGGTTTTTTCAGTTCCCCAGGGTATCCCGAATTGGGACCCCCCAGAACGCCCCAGTGCAAATCACCTCTTCTTTGTGTGGCTCTTGCCATGTTTACATCCTTCGGCAAACGTCTCTTAATGACTTGAATGGGGAACATGTGCTGATGCATCCCACATCCCCTGGCGGTGTAAAATAATGAGAGCCATTTGGCGAATTACATATTGGCTTAAGATGGCTCTCATTGGATAAGAGCCTGCGCATGTGTCACTGGCCCAGGAAAAGGTAAGCAGGGGAGTTTCACACAGTGAGGCTGGCCCTGGAATCTTGGGCTACTGCTGGGTTTTGTTGCCATTTTTGTTTAGTTTAATTTCATGAATGTTCATAGGTTGTTTCATTTCTGCATCAGTGCACTTGTATTTGTCAGTCTTGGTCAGTTTGGATGGGCTGTTTTTAGCATATTTACAGTTTTTGCATTGTAATTTGTCATATGTAATTCTCTTCTTTGTCAGTGGGCAAAGGGTTTTGCCATGTTGCCATACTCAGGCTGTGCACAGTGCTGCACATGGGCACCTGGAAAACCCTATTTGCCTTCAGCTGTTAAGTGGGGAACAGGAGCAATAGGTGAGACATTCTGATAAATGTCATGCTTAGGGATCTTTAACTGAAGAAGCATCCTAAATTAGGATGTCCTTAAGAAGGTGCTAAAGTGATTCTACCCCCAGGATCGCTAAAGAGTGTGAAAACCTGCTGCCGCTTGTGATTGGGGGAGGAGGGGGGCATCTTGATTGCTGATGTCCCTCACAAAACACCCAAATCCACAAATCCCAGAACTCATGGTCCCTCTTATGGTACCTGTCTCAATAGGCTTGATGGAGCACCGAGTGCTATTTCTCGGTGCTAATGCTCAATCCCTGGCACATGGTAAATTGTACTTGTTGCATGAGTTAGGGACACATGCAGCACAATAATGCATGTACACACAAGACATGAGTACATTATCTCTTCATGCGCCAATTTACAACTCGCATTACAGTTAACTGAATCACTGTCAGCGAGCTGAAACAGTTTTTATTGATAAAAGCCACACAGCTATAGCCGGCATGGTTTTGATCAATGAAATAATTATTAATGGTTCAGCACTCAATAAGAGAAAAAGATAAACCTTTCAATCAGTATCACTCCTATAGAAGCCGCGGTGCCGCAAACCTAAAAACGGAAGTTCATTAAAATGCCACACTTATCTTATTAAAGAAATTAAGGTGCACACTCCAAAATAATGTAAAAGAAGAAAAAAAACATTATTTCATATACAGCAATTTACATAAAAACAGACACACACAGCATAGGCGTTCTGGATCTGGTCGCTATAGCATAGGGCGCCAGACGCTGTGTGATTAAAGTCTGTTTTTGAACACATATACACCTGTAACAAAGCGAAAACATATGGAATGACATTGTTGTAACATTGTGACATTAATACTTTAATGCCAGACCTGTAATGGCTATTCTGCATAAAAATATAAAAAATCAAAAAAGTTTTCAAAAATGACTTTTTCCAGGAGAGGTCACACAATGATTTGAGCAAAAAAAATTGTCAAACACGCTGTTTAAACACAAGCAAATGAACGGCCAAAGAAATGTATGGGAGAGCGACACTGAGCGACACTGAGCGACAGGTAATACCTGGCGCTCTAGACTATACACAGTGCGCTATACACTGAGTCGCCTATAATAAGACATCGGACGCTACATGACGCTGTTACAGTCGCTCACCAGATTCGCTTTCATAAATGTGGTTTTGCCTACAGGCCCGGGGTTCACCAAATGCTACCTGCAGCTATGAGGCACTACCTGGCGCTATCCCTTCTTAAATAACCCTCCCAAGCTGAATAAGAGCCTATCTTATATGTTTCCCACACCCTGTACATACTGATTGCTCACATTAAAAATGATCCTACCTGCACCTACTGTATGTTATGAGCCTTTAAACATCCAAGATGGCGGCCCATGGATCATCAGGCAGCCTGCAAACAGGAAGTGCCTTCTGACTGTGCTGCTCTGCATTCTGGGATTGTTGACCTTTTCCTGACCCCAGCTCTGCTCTGTCTGTGCAAAGCACAGCTATAACCCGCCCCCCTGTACTTTATCCCACTCTCCACTCCTCAGTATGTGATGCTTCTGAGGCAAGATGGTGGCGCCCGTATCCTAAAGTCCTGAACAGAGTTGTAGCCCAGTAAGGAAAGAATAATAAGTAAGTGACTAAAAACTTAAAATATATTAATTTTAGATGCTGGGGAATAGTTTTTTAAGGGTTTGGGCTTTTCAATAAATTATGGTGAAGGTCCGGTTTAAGGCTAATCTTACCAAAGTATCATAACAAAGTGCAAGAGTGCAAAAAAATGTAGCAGCCAAAAAATCTCTTTCTTATTCAGTTAGACATCTTCCACTTTCCACTGCAAGGCCTCAACAGTAGCATAAAATCCATCTAGCAGCTCAATAATGAAAAAATTAATACAAAAGATATTAAGATATAACTGTTGCTCTAGGGCTTTAGCAGTGGTATATTGAGTAAGGAGTTATGGTGTAATGTATAACTGACTAAGCTGTGTGAGTCTATATGAGATGTCTTGATGTTCTGGTTTCCTTGTATCTGTTTGTGTGTGTAAACAAGCTGCTGTTAAACCGGACCTTCACCATGATTTAATGAAAAGCCCAAACTCTTAAAAAACAATTCCTCAGCATCTAAAATTAATATATTTTACATGTTTAGTCACTAATTTATTATACTTTCCCCCACTGGGCTGCAACTCTGTTCGGGAATTTAGGATACGGGCACCGCCATCTTGACTCAGAAGCATCACACTTACTGAGGAGAGGAGAGTGGGATAAGGTACAGGGGGGCGGGTTATAGCTGTGCTTTGCTCAGACAGAGCAGAGCTGGGGTCAGGTAAAGGTCAGCAGTCCCAGAATGCAGAGCAGCACAGTCACTTCCTGTTTGCAGGCACTTCCTGTTTGCAGGCTGCCTGCAAAAATGGCAGCTTCCATAAGCCGCCATCTTGGATGTTTAAAGGCTTATAAAATGCAGTAGATGCAGGTAGGATGATTTTTAATGTGAGCAATCTGTATGTACAGGGTGTGGGAAACATATAAGATAGACTCTTATTTAGAGTGAAGGTCCGCTTTAAGTATTGACTCGGGTTGTTGTAATATACTTGTATCATGTGCATTGAGCTGCTACATTGTTTGTGTGCAACATACCACTGCTAAAGCCCTAGAGCAATAGTTATATTTTAGCTGAACAAGAGACAGGTTTATTTATCATCTTCTGCTGCTATCTGTTTTGTATTAATTGTTTCATTTACTGAGCTGCTAGATGGATTTTGTGCAATATGCTACTGTTGAGGCCTTGCCGTGCAGAGCACAGGAGGCGGTGTGTTTAAAGTCTGTTTTCAAGCATCTATCAACTAGTAAGAAAGCGAAAACATATGGAATTACATTGTAACAACATTGTAACATGAACACTTTAATGCCAGACCTGTAATGTCATTTCTGAGGAAATATTGAAAAAATTATGAAAATACTGCTATTTCAATGCCAGAAGAGGTCAAAGAATTATTTGTGATTTTTTTGAAAAAAAAAAAAAAAACCCATTTAAAGAGAAGAAAAGGATCGTCCATTGAAATGTATGGGAGAGCACCAGGTAGCGAGAGGTCATACCTGGCGCTGTGCAAAGCTGAACGCTGGCGCTGTTCGCTGAGGCTGTGAAAATGATGAATCAGACGCTACATGGCGCTATCCCAGTCGCTAAACAGATTCTGCTTGATAAATGTGTAATTGCGTGCCGTGTCCGGCGTTCACCAGTCGCTACCTATCATTAACCAGCCACTACCTGACGCTATCCCTTCTTAAATTAGGGCCTAACATAAAATACACATTGTAAGCTACAATATTGTTTAACATGTCATCAAGGGCTAAAAACAGCCATAGGTTAAGACATGAGTCATCAACTATATTCATTGCCATGCAAGGAAAATGGATTGATGGAATGTGAGCAAACTTACTCAGGAGCCATCCACCAGATAATTCTCCTGACTCAAACTGACGAAATAAGCCGGAGCTCTGCAATATATAAGCATCATGGGACGACCCTGTATGCCCTGCAAGAACACTGAGGAATCGCATAGCTGGACCAAACACTGCTTGTATGTTATGTGAGTGGCACATCTTGCGGTTCCTGCAACCAAATATAAAATAATTACACAAAGCAAAGGTAACCGACTAAAACAATAACTCCTACAACAAATGAAGGTTCAAGTTCAACAATCCAAATATGATTCACAAAGGACATAAGTCTAAAAAAATAAAGCAATTATATGGATGTGTGGGGAAAATAAAGGTTTACATGCTAAGGACTAATTAAGGTCAGCATTAAAATGCATCTATAAGGCATACATGAAATGTATTGATTCAGGTATGCATTGCTATACAATTTATGGCCTCGGCCATGCTGATACATGCAATGCCTTGGTGCTAAAGGCGCGCAGACTCCTCCACATAGCTGCAAAACATGTTCAACAATAGCAATCCGAGCCCTCAAAGGTCCCGTAAGTGGATCGGAAATGAAACGGATTTATAGGGTGGTGATCCGTCGGAAATCAGCTCTCTGAATCAGACGCAAGCCCATCCCAACAACATAAGTGATCTGAACGAACGAAAAATATCAGATTTTGTTTGGAAAATGATCTGAACTGAACGGAAACGGAAAGGATCCGATTTGCTTCCGTTCATCGAAAGCGCATATACACATTTTCCTGAACGTTCGTACGAATGAAAAATGAACGAAAAAAAGCAAAAAAATGACAAACACCCACTAAAACTTTCACAGACAGCTACGGAAGTCCAGACGAATGTGTCTCTGTATCGAGCATCATATTCAACAAAAAAACAGACACACACAGCATAGGCGTTCTGGATCTGGTCGCTATAGCATAGGGCGCCAGACGCTGTGTGATTAAAGTCTGTTTTTGAACACATATACACCAGTAACAAAGCAAAAACACATGGAATGACATTGTTGTAACATTGTGACATTAATACTTTAATGCCAAACCTGTAATGACAATTCTGCATAAAAATATAAAAAATCAAAAAAGTTTTGAAAAATGACTTTTTCCAGGAGAGGTCACACAATTATATGAGAGAAAAAAAACACGAAAAAAACCCTGTTTAAAGTGGACCAACACCCAGGATTTTGACCATCCTGGGTCTTGGTCCACTTCGGTGGGGCACCCCCGATCGGGGTGCCCCGCTGTGTGAAACCCCCCCGAACCCCCCGAACTCACCTCTGTCAGCGGCGACGGACAAGCCGCGGACAAGCGGCTCCTCCGCCGCCGCCTCCCGCGCGTCCCTGTTGACGCGCGCGTGCCCGCGCCGGCCATTCACAGACGGCCGGCGCGGGCGCGCGCACGACTAGAGGGGCGCGAGGGAGGCGGCGGCGGCCGGCCGCCGCCGAAACTAAGGTAAGGAGTTTAGGGGGTTTGGGGGGGTTTCACCCCGCGGGACATCCCGATCTCGGATGTCCCGCGGGGAGGGAGGTGATCGGCCCGGGAATCTTATAGATTCCCGGGCCGATCACGGGTGGGTGTTGGTCCACTTTAAACAGAAGAAAAGGAACGTCCATTGAAATGTATGGGAGAGTGACAGGTAATACCTGTCAATCTGGAAGCTAGAGCTCCGGCGGTATACGCTGAGACGCCTGTAATGATGAATCGGACGCTACATGGCGCTGTTAGAGTTCGCTCACCAGAATCGCCTTCATAAATGTGCTCCTGTCGTTCACCAGACGCTGCCTGCCGCTACGAGGCACTATCTGGTGCTATCCCTTGATGAATAAACCCCTTAGTGAAGCCCTTAGAAAGATGAAGTGCCAAGTCAATAATGAAATTATAAATGACATATAATGGACATGATGCAGTATTAGTAACAACCAGTGGCTATGACATTTTTGTCTTGTAAATTGTGTATTAATTGATATGTGTGTGTGTATATATTATTCTGTGTAAGTATGTATATTGCTGTATATGAAATAAAAGATTTCTCTTCTTTGACATTATTTTGGAGTGTGCACCTTCAGTTCTTTAAATGGTTTTTATCTCCATGCTCAACAATTGTGGAAAACTACCACCTAGTTAAGATTCTAATCTTAATCCTAATCTTGAATCTTAACTAGGTGGTAGCTTTTCCACAATTGTTAAAATATGGATGTTCCTCATCCTTAAATTTTATTGATGAATAAATATGTGAATAATTTTAACGTATTTAAGTTGTAAGATATTTATTGGCGAGGTCAAACTCCAAGGTCTATAGGTTGAGGTTTACCTTTACCCCAACGTTTTAAGTTTTTGTTCTTTACTTTAACAGACCAGGAGTTTGTACCAGCCCCAGTTTATCTGAGAGGTGGGTCACTAGAATGGGGGGGGGGTGTCCCTTGCCAGGACACACTTTACCTTCCTCCAACACATCGATTACCGCTTTAAATGTACCAAAGCACGAGTTAAGTGAGTGCATGAGGCAAAGTATATGATTGTTGCTATTAGATAGATTTTTAATGAGGACCTTCAGCATCATTTAATGAAAAGCCCAAACCCTTAAAAAACTATTCCCTAGCATCTAAAATGAATATATTTAAAGTTTAACGTCGCTTACTTTTTAATTTTTTTTCTCACTGGCCTGCAACTCTGTTCAGCACTTTAGGATATGGGCGCCGCCATCTTGGCTCAGGAGCATCACATACTGAGGAGAGGAGAGGGGGTCAAAAGTTCAGGAGAGCGGAGTTATAGCTGTATTTTGCAGAAATAGAGCAGAGCTGGGGTCAGGAAAAGGTCAGCAGCCCCAGAATGCAGAGCGGCACAGAAGACACTTCCTGTTGGCAGGCTGCCTGCACCTCCATGGGCCGCCATCTTGGATGTTTAAAGTCTCAGAAAATGCAATAGATGCAGGTAGGATGATTTTTAATGTGAGCAATCTGTATGTACAGGGTAGGGGAAACATATATGATGGACTCATATTTAGAGTGAAGGTCCGCTTTAAAGTGGACCAACACCCAGGATTTTCACTATCATGGGTGTTGGTCCACTTCAGTGGGGCATCCGAGATCAGGATGCCCCGCTGTGTGAACCCCCCCCCCCCCCCAAAAAAAAAAACTTACCTTTTCGGCGACGGACAAGCCGCCGCCGCCTCCCGCGCGTCCCTCTTACAGGGCGCGCGCCCACGCCGGCCATTCACAAACGGCCGGCGCGGGCGCGCGCACTGCTAGAGGGGCGCGCATCAGCCGCCGCCGATAAGGTAAGGTTTTTTGGGGCTTTTGGGGGGGTTTCACCCCGCGGGACATCCCGATCTCGGATGTCCCGCGGTGAGGGAGGTGATCGGCCCGGGAATCTTATAGATTCCCGAGCCGATCACCCCTGGGTGTTGGTCCACTTTAAGTGTAACGTTTCAAATGAGACTTTTTAGGAGCAACAGGTTCGCTTCAACCAAAATCCTGCCGCACCTTCTCTCTCATTGTGGCCACAGCCGAGCTCGCGGCGTTTAGCCGGCTCTGGCAGCTGCTGATTGGTTGATGCTAACTCCACCCACATTGCTCCACTCTTCCCTTGTTTTAGCTGATCGGCTTAGAAGTGGGCGGGGCGCCGGGGGAGATCCGGGTTGTGTGCACGAGCATGACGTGTACACCCCAATCAAAACACAGAGAGCAGGTGCTGCACGGCGGAGGCTGCGGACAGGTGAGGGGGCTCCGCGGGCACTGCCATGCTGTGTATATTTTGTACTGTGTGCATTGTGTCTCCACCCGGGCTGCCAGCACAATGTATAAGGTGTATCTTCCATATGTGCCCAATAGCTATGGCCAGCTCCATACTTGTGTCTATAGCTGCGCCTGATCTCATCACATAGCTGGGTAACGAGGCTGCAATGTTGTGTTAGTTGTGTGTTTCCATATAACTTCAGACGGTCATGTGATGGCTCGCTATTGTGTTCCAGCTGTCTGCCGCCATGTGATGTCATGCTGGAAACCACCATTGTGAGGGCGGACAATTGCTTCAAAGAGTGTTATGTCACAACTACTAAGTGCTAAAAAGCTGCCATGTCCCAGATTGCTGTGTTGTCACCAGTGGCTGCCGTGTCCTGGCTTGCTGTGGTGTCACCAGTGGCTGCCGTGTCCTGGCTTGCTGTGGTGTCACCAGTGGTTGCCGTGTCCTGGCTTGCTGTGGTGTCACCAGTGGCTGCCGTGTCCTGGCTTGCTGTGGTGTCACCAGTGGCTGCCGTGTCCTGGCTTGCTGTGGTGTCACCAGTGGCTGCCGTGTCCTGAGTTGCTGTGGTGTCACCAGTGGTTGCCGTGTCCTGGCTTGCTGTGGTGTCACCAGTGGCTGCCGTGTCCTGGCTTGCTGTGGTGTCACCAGTGGCTGCCGTGTCCTGGCTTGCTGTGGTGTCACCAGTGGTTGTTGTGTCCCGGCTTGCTGTCACCAGTGGCTGTCGTGTCCTGGCTTGCTGTGGTGTCACCAGTGGCTGCCGTGTCCTGGCTTGCTGTGGTGTCACCAGTGGCTGCCGTGTCCTGGCTTGCTGTGGTGTCACCAGTGGCTGCCGTGTCCCGGCTTGGTGTGGTGTCACCAGTGGCTGCCATGTCCTGGCTTGGTGTGGTGTCACCAGTGGCTGCCATGTCCTGGCTTGGTGTGGTGTCACCAGTGGCTGCCATGTCCTGGCTTGGTGTGGTGTCACCAGTGGCTGCCATGTCCTGGCTTGGTGTGGTGTCACCAGTGGCTGCCATGTCCTGGCTTGGTGTGGTATCACCAGTGGCTGCCATGTCCTGGCTTGGTGTGGTGTCACCAGTGGCTGCCATGTCCTGGCTTGCTGTGGTGTCACCAGTGGCTGCTGTGTCCCAGATTGCTGTGGTGTCACCAGTGGCTGCTGTATTCCAGATTGCTGTGGTGTCACCAGTGGCTGCTGTATTCCAGATTGCTGTGGTGTCACCAGTGGCTGTCGTGTCCTGGCTTGCTGTCACCAGTGGCTGTCGTGTCCTGGCTTGCTGTGGTGTCACTAGTGGCTGCCATGTCCTGGCTTGCTGTGGTGTCACCAGTGGCTGCCATGTCCTGGCTTGCTGTGGTGTCACCAGTGGCTGCCGTGTCCTGGCTTGCTGTGGTGTCACCAGTGGCTGCCGTGTCCTGGCTTGCTGTGGTGTCACCAGTGGCTGCCGTGTCCTGGCTTGCTGTGGTGTCACCAGTGGCTGCCGTGTCCCGGCTTGCTGTGGTGTCACCAGTGGCTGCCATGTCCCGGCTTGCTGTGGTGTCGCCAGTGGCTGCCGTGTCCCGGCTTGCTGTGGTGTCGCCAGTGGCTGCCGTGTCCCGGCTTGCTGTGGTGTCGCCAGTGGCTGCCGTGTCCCGGCTTGCTGTGGTGTCGCCAGTGGCTGCCGTGTCCCGGCTTGCTGTGGTGTCGCCAGTGGCTGCCGTGTCCCGGCTTGCTGTGGTGTCGCCAGTGGCTGCCGTGTCCCGGCTTGCTGTGGTGTCGCCAGTGGCTGCCGTGTCCCGGCTTGCTGTGGTGTCGCCAGTGGCTGCCGTGTCCCGGCTTGCTGTGGTGTCGCCAGTGGCTGCCGTGTCCCGGCTTGCTGTGGTGTCGCCAGTGGCTGCCGTGTCCCGGCTTGCTGTGGTGTCGCCAGTGGCTGCCGTGTCCCGGCTTGCTGTGGTGTCGCCAGTGGCTGCCGTGTCCCGGCTTGCTGTGGTGTCACCAGTGGCTGCCGTGTCCCGGCTTGCTGTGGTGTCACCAGTGGCTGCCGTGTCCCGGCTTGCTGTGGTGTCACCAGTGGCTGCCGTGTCCCGGCTTGCTGTGGTGTCACCAGTGGCTGCCGTGTCCCGGCTTGCTGTGGTGTCACCAGTGGCTGCCGTGTCCCGGCTTGCTGTGGTGTCACCAGTGGCTGCCTTGCCCCGGCTTGCTGTGGTGTCACCAGTGGCTGCCTTGCCCCGGCTTGCTGTGGTGTCACCAGTGGCTGCCTTGCCCCGGCTTGCTGTGGTGTCACCAGTGGCTGCCTTGCCCCGGCTTGCTGTGGTGTCACCAGTGGCTGCCTTGCCCCGGCTTGCTGTGGTGTCACCAGTGGCTGCCTTGCCCCGGCTTGCTGTGGTGTCACCAGTGGCTGCCTTGCCCCGGCTTGCTGTGGTGTCACCAGTGGCTGCCTTGCCCCGGCTTGCTGTGGTGTCACCAGTGGCTGCCTTGCCCCGGCTTGCTGTGGTGTCACCAGTGGCTGCCTTGCCCTGGCCTGCTGTGTTGTCACCAGTGGCTGCCTTGCCCTGGCTTGCTGTGAAGCCACAATTGGCTGTTGGCAGCTGTTATGTCATAAGAGACTGTCCCACCCGGCTTGTTGTATTTGTTCTAGGAGGCTTTTAAGTTACAAGACTAGTTTTGTAATCTGCCGTTGAACACAAGAACATCACTTGGTTTAGGAGTTGACCCAAAAAGCTCTTAAAGATTGCTTTCAGTTTTCAGTGGAACACCAGAGACTGCTGAATATTACTTCAAACTTCTGTGCTGTAAGAGACTGCTAACCTCCAGGTGAATTACCAACCCCCTCCACCTTGCCAATACAGTAATTGGTTGGCACACATTACATGTGTAAGCAGAAATACTCACCCAGATGGTTGTAATATTGTTTGTTTGTTTTTTTGGGGGGGGGGGGGTGGGGGGATGATCGTCAGAGAGCTTGCTTCAATAGCTTGCTGTTTGCAGGTCACAAAGAATGTTTTGTTTCTCCCTTTCTTCAGGTTACATCACAGGTAGGCGCAAACATACATATTCAAGAAGAATTCAGCCTATTAACTGGTGCAAACCATTAACCCTATACACAAACTAAAAACCTTTTGTGATGTGTCACCATAAATTAATTGTAACCCAAGCATAATATATACATGTTTATCTGCAATTATTTTAAGGCCTCCAATATGTACCTTGTTTGGATGGTACACCATCATACCTATGGAGGTAAAACTACAGTCCCCGAGTCATGTGATGCACTTGCCCAAACCATGTGGCTGGCTTTACACAGTTGAATGGAGATATCAGGTGGTACTCTATGAGGCTGCAGACTGATCTATACCCCAACCTGTTCTGCTGCCAAAGCACATTGCCCAAGCCCAGTGGATTAACTAAATGTGATGGGACCCTGGTGCAAACTTTAAATGGGTCCCTCTCAGCACCACAGGCATAAGCCCCGCCATCCTGCCTCACAGGAAAAGGGTGCTAGGGCAGGGGGGTGTTTTTGAGTGGAATTCAGCTTTAACATAATTATGTACACTCACTGCACGGATGGGTTAAATGCGGAGGACAAATTCCTATGTGTGCGCAAGCATACAATGGCCTTCGGTGCATTAAAAAAAATGAATGGTAGGACACAGCTAGGAGGTTGGTAAACCAGCCTCCCTGAGTTGTGATGGTGGCCTATGAAGTCACCTGGTCTCAATTGCAAGCTCCTTCAAGGTTTCTCAGTGGTGGCCTCCACAGAGGCTTACTAGGGAAGAAGGAAAGGGAAGGACCAGGAGGCCAGTGGACAAGATTTGTTTGGGAAGACCACCAGCTTCAGAAGAACCAAAGGAGGCAGCGATGAGAACCAATGTTCCAGCTGAGGCTGTGGACACCAGAGGTGGCTTCATAGGAACCAGCAGAAAGAACCCAGAGAATGGTGGGAGTGATGGAGCAGAGGTGACACGGAGTATGGTAACATGAAAGCAACACGGGTAAAGTGCAGTACATAAGCTTTACCTACACTTCCCATGGACTTTTCTATGGTTGTGTTGTGGTGCGATGTGATCACGTTTTGTGGTCGAAACATTGCATGCTGCGCTTTCCTGCACCGTGTATAGACAAGACCTGGCCCATTCAAAATAGTGATAATAAATGGACCCTAATATTTCTTATCACATTTCTCATTTCTTTTTTAGCAGTCATGTGTTTTCTGTGGGGTTAATTGCTAATCACCCCTCTCCACAAACACACATACACAGACATGTAATCCACGTTTTAGATGATTCCAGCATCCTTGTGTGAGTACACAGGTGTGTGTCCATTCAGTAACATCCACACAGGTCTATATTTTCCAGTGTGCTCAAACTATTGTGTAAAGTTAAATCATTTTACAAATAGTGACGAAACTGAACTTTGAAATGCTTGTGTTGTTCTTTTGGGAATGGCTGTCCGTTATCTGGAAAGATTTTCATCATCCTCACTCTTATCTCATGAGGAAGCGGGAAATAGCAGTGGCGCGTGTTACTGTGTGTGCCTAATAAACTGCAATTATATTTCCAAAAAAGGGGTTTTCTCACAAGTCTATTGCAAATGACCAACAAAATCCCTTTTGATACAATGCCCCTGGGCATTCTTATTTGGGATGCCTGTCTGCTTAAATCCCCAAAGCAATTGGACAAAATACATTAGCCGAGGTGGCCACATTGGTGCATTCAGTGCTTTGCCTTGCACAGTATACTGCTGCCTAGCGTAACCCCAACGACCCTAATGTTCCTGTGTGGACATGTAACTATTTCTACCTAATTTTCAGAGTTTCAAGAGAGATTAATAAAAACCAATTAAAGCAGACATTCTGCATTACTATCTATCTGCGAAAAATGAAGACCTAAAATCAGACAGAAAAAACTCACTTCTTGCTCTTTCACCCATTGCGACTGCCAACGACTATTGGGGTTTGCTAGGCGTGATGCTGGTGGGGCATTGAAGGCACAGATGCAGTTGCCACATCTGGGTTAGTATATTGGCTGATTTTATTTTTTGAGACTTACTAGGCAAATATTATGTTTTTTAGCTTTAGGTTGCTAGTAATTGGTCATGCAGTACTCATAACATCTTGGTGCACTGTCCTGGTAAATCACACCACAGAAAGTCTCCATGCAAATATTGTACATGGTACAGTGACTTGTCTGGGGTCTAAGAGGAAGTGAAGAAAAACTTGTTTTCAAACATGCCCATCAACTAATAACTTGTTGTAAATGAACTTATTTATATAGTGCTGTCACCTTCTGTAGGTATTACACACAAGGCAAAACAAATAATACATGAACTGTCAAAAGTGAGATGCAACAAAATACAAAGATGATGCTGTGCCAGTAAAATATGATGAGAGGGAGAGCTTGCTCATACAGGCTTACAGAGGAATTCTTAAAAAGCAAGAGGGGATAATGTGAAATAAAGTGAAATCGTTTGGTTCAAAGCTATAGGCTTGCTTAAAAATGTACATTCACAAATCTTAGAGTATTGGGGAGTGACATATTATACAGTGAGAGGAAATGATGCTGGAAGAAGAAATACATTTGTAGGGAGAATCGTAGGTTGTATATGAGTTGATATAGTTGGATTAGTGATACAAAACAATGTTAGGAGCAGCTTGGTTGGAGAGAGATTTGTAGGTTTGAGTTGTGAATTTTTAGAAATTGGCAGCCAGTACTAAAGCTTTTTCATAGAAACATACAGAAATACAAGGTTGACTGCAGAAGACTATATGGTCCAAGTCCACTGTTTCTCAACTTGAGGTACATGTTCCCCAGGGGTACTCAGTGCTCCTGGGCGACCCCCTAGGAAGCCCAAAAAACTCTTCTGTCCAGGCTCCAATGGTGCATGTGTGGACTCTCCTCCAGTGAGAGCCTCCTGCTGTGACATTCAGAAGGTGGCTCTCATTCAAATCAAAGGGGGCGCATAGCCGCATCCCTGGTCGTGTGCAGGCTCCCTTCCCAGCCTGTCTGAATGGACGGGAGTGCACGCACGATGTGGGGGGTGCAGGGGATGTGGCGCACATGCTCCCCATTGTAAACAATGCAATGGGCCTGCTGAATGATGTCACAGCTGGTGGCTCTTAATGGATGAGAGGTCCGTACATGTGCCGTTGGAAGGAGAGTTTTTTTCAGGCTTCCTGGGGGGGTTTCACACATCCTGATTCGGGATGCCTCAGAGAAAATTCAGCGGCTGGCCCTGAAATCTTTTAGATTTCGGGGCCAGTTTCAGCTTTGAGTGAAACATTATCCCTTCTTGCTTTAAAAATACTATGAGGCCTGTGGCCTACTTATTTTCCATCATTTATAATAATTCACTCCCTTGGGGAGAACTTGGTTGGAACTTCTGTTGCTAGAGGGTACGTGTCATAAAAAGGTTGAAGTCTAGTATGTCCCTGTATGTATATGTTTTCTTTATCACAGGATAGATGTATGCATATCCCAGGCATGTTTACATTCACTTGATTGAATAGATTTCTTGCTACCTCTGCTGGAAGTTTGTTCCAAGCATCTACTATTCTTTCAGTTCTATCATCAGGTTTCTTCTTTTAAAGAAAAAACTCCCTTCCTGATCCCTTTTCAATCTATTCACATACCTCAATCATGACTCCTTCTTTCCTCCAGACTGTGAAAATTATATTTTGGTGGTATAGACTGAGGTTTACCAAGTCTAGTATGACTCTTGAATTTGAATTGGATGGTGGCAAAATGACTAGTTCCGTATTACCTATGTTTGGTTGTAGGGTTAGAGATGGCATGGATGAAGAAATAGTCCTTCAGGGTTTTGTAAACTGTAAGCAGCTACCCCTATTCCACATTATCAGATGGGTGGTTATCACCAATATTAAGGTAACCTTAGTTGCAGCAATTGGGAAAACAATGTGAAAAAGTATTCTAAACGGCAATAATCCCTTTCCTGTATGATCCAGTGCTAAAGGAAACGTTTTTGTTGCATTCAACTCGTGCATCCTCATACGAACATGCAATCCTAATGACTAAAACCTGTGCCCTCATCAGTTACCGCCCTATCTCACTGCTTTCTTCTTTATCCCATAACAGCATGTTCATTCAGAATTGGCAAGCGAAAACTCTAATAACGCCTTACTAATTCACTACACTTTAATGACTTTACTAAAGGGAAATAATATGACTGAAGAGCTTTATTTGTTGTATACACTTTCTGAGCAGGTGTCATTTTAGTACATCAAGTTAGAAATTGTGTTTAAAGTCAATATATTTCGAATTTAAGGAGCACTTATTGGTCATTTTCCCATCTGGAAAAGAAGATTCTGGCAGAGAAGTGAGTTTTGGGTGTGTCACTGTACTGGCTGTCATGTGGGTTGACGTTAAATCTTGGCCCGTTGTTATTTGCTTAATAATGCAGTGCGCAAATCATCCACGTATCTGGATTCTATTGGAACACGCTCTCTTTGCTTTTCATTGCTTATGGTCTCCGCCAATTGTGGCATCCTCTGAAGGCGGGTTACTTCCTTGCCAAAAGGTATCATGTAAAAAACAATACCCATCTTATTGTACCTCACCCTCTCTAGGTTTGAAATGAACATGTGTTTTGGCAGGGATATTTAAAGAAGACATTATCATTGTAGCAATTTATAGGCAACTAGAATTGAAATAAAGTCTATGTTTTCATCAATTATCCCCCCCCATAGGGTCTCATAAGTTTTAGTGGGGGGAGGGGGGTTCAAAAATGAGCTTCAAATGTTATTGTCCTTGGGCAGCCCACCACTAGTTCATGTGCTGCTTAGCCCTGTCCCCAAGATAGTTCTTAGCTGGTCTAACAAGCAGTGTGGGAGAGCATCCCCGCCCCCCAACAAATCACCCCATAATAAGCATTGGGGCAAGGCACCATCCTCCCATATCACCCCATAACAAGCAGTGCGCAGGGAATCTCCCCCCCCCCCCCCCATAATAAGCAATGCGGCAGAGAATCCCCCCATAACAAGCAGTGCGGCAGAGAATCCCCCCAAATCACCCCATAACAAGCACTGTGGAAAAAATCCTCCCAAATCCCCCCATAACAAGCAGTGTGGCACAGAATCCCCCCCCCCCCATAACAAGCAGCGCAGCAGCGCATCCCCGCCCCCCAACAAATCACCCCATAACAAGCTTTGGGGCAGGGCACCATCCCTCCCATATAACCCTATAACAAGCAGTGCGGCAGAGAATCCCCCCCCCCCCCCCATAACCAGCAGTGCGGCAGAGAATCCCCCCTCATAACCAGCAGTGTGGCAGAGAATCCCCCCCCCCCCCATAACAAGCAGTGTGGCAGAAAATCCCCCCATAACAAGCAGTGCGGCAGAAAATCCCCTCATAACAAGCAGTGCGGCAGAAAATCCCCCAAACCAGCAGTGCGGCAGAAAATCCCCCCATAACAAGCAGTGCGGCAGAAAATCCCCCCATAACAAGCAGTGCGGCAGAAAATCCCCCCATAACAAGCAGTGCGGCAGAAAATCCCCCCATAACAAGCAGTGCGGCAGAAAATCCCCCCATAACAAGCAGTGCGGCAGAGAATCCCCCCATAACAAACAGTGTGGCAGAAAATCCCCCCATAACAAGCAGTACAGCAAAATTATTTAGGGTGTGTTGTATAAATGAGGGGATTTTTTGGCTAAATTGTAGTTGATTCATAGCCCTAACAGGCACAAATTACCAATACAAATACTAGTGCTTTGGAGATTATAGGGAGTGTGTGCAGTAGTTTTTAAATGTCTTGTGTTGTATGTATTTTTAGTGCATTTCTTGTGATTCAATAAAATATGTAATTTTTAGATTGGCTTGGCGCTCCTCATTGGGAGGAAGGTGTGGTCTCTTTCATGTTCCCTCCATTTTTTGTTTGGTTCTTGATTAGGGAGTGAGCACATTTTCATTGAAGACAGGTGGTGCACCCCTTTTACTAACTTTTACTAACAGATGGGGCAAGTGAGTTTTGAGGAGTTTTCTTTTCCAGCTGTTCCAGGCTGTTGGTCCAGTTTAAGTTCTAAATGCATAACAGTACTAGATATGGAAGGGTTAAATGACATCAGGATTGCTGACCACCTATTTACTGCTTTCTTTCATTCACAGTGGTGACAGGTAGCTTACCTTTATGCCAATGAAAGCATTCATTTTAGGGGCAGGGCCATCGCAATACAGGTAAGCCAGTCATGCTTAGGAGGGTAGTTTCCGCCCACTGAGTAAGCAGGGTCTCCATAACAGTGCTGTGACTCCCTAATAAATGGGCATCCATAACATTTGGCCAACCTGCACTTTTGTGCATGCACTGATATTTCATTTATTCTGAAATGAATTCTTTACTGAAGTAATACCGTGTTTTGTAACTGTTTTTTATCAACCGAAGTGAGAATTTGGACTTTTTTTTTTTTTGCTGGTGAGTCAAACACAGTAGTGAGTCTAAAAGTGTCTAGTATAATAAACGGTAAGGTATTTATATTTCACTAAAAATAGGTCATCATTCTAATTGATGTCATTTGAGTTTGGTAAAGGATGAGCTTCTCCCTGGAGGCTATCTGGGCTCTTAAAAGCAGGTCAGCACCCATTTTTGAAAAAATGTTTTTTTTTCCTGGTAACCCTGTGGCCAGTCCGAGCCTGGACACAGACAATGAAAACCTGCTTAGTGGTGATTATTTTACTGTATTAGCTGCACAGCTAAATATCTTCCTTATTCCTGCTATTATCATGCTAATTGATGTCATTCGAGTTTGGCAAAGGAGTAGCTTTTTCCTGGAGGCTATCTAGGGTCAAAGCTTAGATATTAAAACCTAGGTGGGTTTAAAGCATAACAAAACCCAGCAGCAGCCAGCCTGCAAACTAAAAGATTTCGGGGTTTGGTGCTGGCTTTACCCCAAATTGGGATGCCCTCATGTGTCAAATCCCCCCAGTTCCAGCAAATGGCTCATTGTTTACAATGGAGAGCGTGCACTGTCGCAACCCGCACTGCGGCAGTGTGCACTCCCCATTCAACTCAATGAGAGCCGTCTGCTGAGTGACATAGTCACAGTGTGCGGTTCTTCTTGGACGAGCGCCTGCGCATGTGCCGTTAAAGTTTGGAGAGGTAAGTTTTGCTGGACGAACAGGAGGGTTTCACACAGAGGGGCATCCCAATTCGGGATGCCTCAGGGGAACGGAACAAAACCTTGCAATGTCAGATTCTGGGATTTTGTTCCGCTTTAACACATATTGTATATATTTTGTCTGTGGCTAGCTAGTATAGAGTGCATCGTAATATCGAATTGCATTGTCCTGTGTTTATTCCCAGAGGTAGTCTGAGCCTTTACTTGAGAAGGCCTCACCAGGGTTAAAGCTCAGATACAGAAACATGTTTGTTATTGTCTGTCTGTCTTATTGTCTGTATCGTATTGTTTAATCTTCTTGATTTTAGAGGGACCTGTAATGAATTGTTCTCATAATGTCTGACCTGTACCTTGTCGTGTCCTTATAATGTTTGATGTTCCAGTTCCTTTATTGTTTCAAACGACAGACAGCCACAAAGTCACATGTATGTCATAACCTTGTATGGGACAAATAAACCTAGATTTGATTGTAAGCAGAGAGCTGTATGGCCTAGACAGGGTTGGACTGGGGTGCCTGGGGCCCACCAATAGAAGTCACTCTGGGGGCCCACCCCACATATTACCGGCTTACATTCAGGGCCCATGCACAGAAACATTTTGCCAGACTGTATTGCCTCTGTTTGTGCACTTGGGATGCAACACGTAAGCTATCGATAGTTCAGGTTTGGTGAGGAAGGCCCTCAAAGGGGGCCCTAGGACCTGGGTTTTTTTTCTCCTGGTAATCCTGTGGGCAAGTCCGAGCCTGGACACAGACACTGAAAACATATGCTTAGTGGTGGCTTCACCAGCACACAGATTATTTTACTCTATTGCACGCCAAATATCTTCCTTGTTCCTGCTATAGTAATAGAACTGGTTTAAAAGTTGCATCAACAAAGGCTGATTCATGGGAAAATTCACAATATACATTTTGTCTATAGTACTCACAGAAGGTCAGTGATGTGGCTCTTTGTCTGGCCATGGGCCTAAATTCCCACCTTAAAGATTCTCATCAATGTAATTCACTAACCCAAACTATGATGAGAATGGATCCAGACTATTCCCTATTGGCCAAAAGGTAGATGATGATCCTCTGGCATCCATCAACCTCAGCCATAACCCTGTTTGATAGTGACATGTGCCTTATGACTCCTGAACCTCATCTGAGGACCAGTTAACCTGCGCCCACCTTCTCCCACTGCATATGGATTGTATCTGTTGGTAGATATTTACAATAAACTTATTACATTTTTATGTAAGCTTTTTTATTTCACAAATGTTTTATTATTCTCTGGTGTGACCGGCACTGCTTCATAGCCTACTTAAACCTTCCCTAGCAGTGAAATTGGTTCAGAGGGAAGCTAAATGGACCAAAACCTGGGATTTTGACTATCCAGTGTTCGGTCCTTGCCCCCAGGACACTCCAATTCACGATCGCCAAGGAAACTCGTTGTTCCCCGGTCCTTCACCGCATACCCACCCTATAGTCCAATCCGCCTGTTTGGCTTGGCTGAGAGCTGAGTCTAGACGAAAAAAGGCTGCGCTCACAAGTGGCCGCATCCCCGCTACCCACTAACAGGCTTGGAACAGGAGCGAAACAAGTGGCCCTGGAGTCTTCTTAATAATAAATCCTCTAAAATATATTAATAATCTATAAATAACCCTAACCTAATGATCCAAATACTAACTATAAGAAGAGGACCAGATGGAAGGAAGGAAGAATTGATGCCTAATTAAATAACATTACATCACCAGTAGGCCAGAGTCCATGGGAGGCACATTGCCCTGAGGAAGTTATGGAACAAGATCACTATGGGGAATGCATAAGATTGCATGCAGTTCGAGGGGTTAGTTGGTATAATAAACAGGATTATCAGGGGGATATAAGGATCGCTATATATTGCACAATAGTTTGTGAGTGGCCATGTAAAGAGTTGGTTGGCATCCCTTATCATTGTGTCTTTTGTTTTTTGATGGATTTTAATATTGTCTATTTTGTAGTGTGAGTTTTTGCCGTAATAAAGTATACAGATATTCTAAGCATACAGCACGTCCTGCTCCATCTAATAATACTTACACATGGGTAATCCTCCGCCTGAGGGCGCTGTTCACTGCAGACATGCAAAAACAGGCTCCTCCCGGCCCTACATATACCGAGGGACCTTCGGCTGACTGCGAAGACATGAAGTATCACGCTCTCGCAGGCGAGCGGGGCTTTACAGCCCGCCGCCCTGTGGGACTATTTCCACCCATCCTCCTTGTGAAGTAATGTCTCCCAGCCTGGGCTGCGTTGGTCTGGTGAGGGTAGGCAGAAGCCACGCTCCACCGCAATCCCCCACCATAGGGTAGGCGGTCAAGGCTAATGGTGAGCCTTCAGAGGATGCCCCTCCCGCATCAGTGCCCCACGCCCCGTGTAGCGGTGAACCCCATGTATCGGGTCACCTTCCTCCCTAGTTCCCCCCTTTATAGGGGGGAAAAAAAGGGGGGGGTGGTTGTGTGTACGATGGCCTAACCTTGCACTATTACACTAGTAAGCTTAGTATGCCCTTAACGGTTACCGGGTGTCAGAGCCGCGCCTTTTATTTGGTTGTAATGTTAATCGCAGAACCTTTACTGTATTTTACATGGCACGTACGGCGGCTGTGTTCACGGACGCTACGGCGTTTATTCTTTCCTATATTCTCTCGTCTGTCATACTTTAGTCTCTGAGGTAATTCACTCGGTCTGGCTTCAGGCTTTACTACCTGCTGTTTCTGATTGGCTACGCGCCTTCGAGCTTCGCGCTCTCCGGGGGGGGGGGTTCTGGTTTGGCGCGTTCCGCGACGCCTTCAGCTCTGGCCCGCCCTTCGAGGTTCGCTTGGCGCCATTTCTTAGTCACGCGCGCGTGGTGAAGACCGTCCTCCCCTCGCTGTCTGTAAGTGCCCTCATGGGCGACCCTTTGTTCAGCTTTTGCTCCTTCTCGCTTGGCTCTTGACATCCTTGTTCCCCTTGTGTCTTTCAGACCGTGATCTTCGGTGGCTTCTCCCGGCCCGGTGTAGCGCCCGGTCCTGACCATTAAAAAATTAGTCCCACTTCCCCGCGGGTCATTGGGGCATCCAGGGTTGCTTTATAGCGTCAATCCCTACTGGCTTATTGTGCTCAATAATCACCATATGGAGGCATCTCAGGATATTGTGAACGGGGTTCCTTCGGGACAAGCCCGTCTGTGTGTAGCTTGTGGGGTCTTACCTAGCAGCGGTGGCAATGCACGGGTTAGCGCGTAAGGCCACTGCCAAGAGGCGGCATTTGAATCCTGAATCGACTATCTTTCCTATAGAATCTGACGATTTACTGCTTTCTTATGCACATCCCCCCCTCAGACGAAGGGGAGCTGTTCTCTGACTCAGGGTCATACGACGATGCGTCCAGGGGAAAGGAGGAGTCTGGTTCTAAACATTGGTCCTCGGATGACATTGATAGACTGTTGGCCCAGATCTTTGATGTCTTGTCCCTCTCTCCCGCGGCTCCCCGGCAAAGGGGTGATCTGTTTCACACCGCTAGGGCGCGTTTGGAATTTCCTGAACAAAGCCATTTCAGTAGTCTCGTGCTGAAAGAATGGGAACACCCCAGCAAACTTCATGGGGTTCCTAAAAGTGTGGATAAGAAATATCCATTCTCTGCTGACCTGGTCAAGTGCTGGACATCGCCACCTGAGGTCGATGCCCCAATTTTAAGTTTGTCCAACACCTCTATTATGCACTCCCCCGACACTACTACGCTGTGGGATTCTGAGGACTGGCGTGTTGACCAGTTGGCATGTCATGCCTTTGCATTTGGGGGAGCGACGCTCCACCCGGCTTGCGCCTTAGCCATTACGGCGGTGGCGCTCAGGACTGTGGTTAGGAATGCTCTTGAAGGCGCGGATGAGTTGCCCTCTGATGCTGCCAATGCTCTGTCCACCTGTGAGACTTTTGTTAACTTTATCCTATCTGCATCGGACGATGCTATTAAGCTGAGCGCTAGATCTTCTGCTCTGGTGGTAGCCATACGCCGTGCGGTCTGGTTGCGCCGGTGGGCTGCTGATAACGCCGCCAAGAAGGCCCTTACGGGGCTTCCATTTAAGGGATTGCGCCTGTTTGGGGAGAGGTTAGACATCTTCGCCAAGGGTGGCAAGTTGCCCCAGCGCAGGCGTCAGACTCGGCCCTTTCGTGGCCCAAGCTCCCTATCGACCCCCTACCGTGGGGCTAAGCAAGGCAGAGGAGTGTCCTTCGATGGGTCTCGCGCAGATTCCTGGAACAAGAACAGAGGACGCCGTCCCGGTTCCTCCTGGGGGCCCAAGCCCAAAGCCCCTCCCAAGACCCCCCAGACATGAAAGGGCGCCCTCGCCTGTCAGGGTGGGGGGACGTCTACAGCACTTCGAGCATGTTTGGAGACACCACGTCTCAGACCGGTGGATTCAGGAGGTAGTGTCCTCCGGGTAACCAGATAGAATTTGCTGTATGGCCCCCTACCAGGTTCGTTGGGTCCCGGATCCCACAGGATCCTGCCTCAGCTCAGGTCTTGTCGCTGGCCGTGCAGGACCTTCTGGATCTAGGGGTCATTTGCAAGGTCCCCTTAAGAGAGAGGGGCATGGGGTTCTATTCCAACCTTTTCACAGTGCCCAAGAAGGACGGGTCAGTCAGGCCCATTCTGGACTTAAAAATCCTCAACAACTTTGTCAGAAACAAACATTTTCATATGGAAACTTTGCGCCCGGCCATCGCCTCGCTGCGCCCAGGGGACTTTATGACATCCGTGGACATCAAGGATGCTTACCTTCACGTTCCGGTGTTTCCAGGACACCAAAGGTTTCTCAGATTTGCGCTGCTGGATCAGCATTACCAATTTGTGGCCTTGCCATTCGGCCTCACGTCGGCTCCCAGGGTGTTCACCAAGGTGCTGGCAGGGGTGATGTCCCTGTTAAGGCTAAGGGGCATACGTGTGTTGCCCTACCTGGACGATATACTCATCACCTCTCGGTCTCTGCGGCAGGCAGAGCTGGACACTCGGTTGGTAGTGTCCACCCTGGAGTCCTTCGGCTGGGTGATCAATTACCTATTAAGTCCTCTCTGTCCCCCTCCTCGGTGATCCCGTTCCTGGGGATGATTCTGGATACAGTTCAGTCAAGGATATTCCTTCCTCAGCAGAAGGTGGAAGCTCTGACAAAGCAGGCGAGGTCCCTGCTTTCGAGCCCTCATCCCTCCATCCGGCAGGGAATGCAGTTGGTGGGCTCGATGGTGGCAAGCTTCGAGGCGGTGCCCTTTGCCCAGTTCCATTTGAGAACCCTGCAGCTTCACCTTCTGTCAGTTTGGAACAAGAACCCAGCGTCCTTGGACGAGATCTGGGTGCTCCCCCCCTCGGTCAGACAATCCCTTGCGTGGTGGCTGGACCACAGGAACTTGACAAGGGGCAGATCCTTCCTGGCCCCCTCCTGGGAGACGGTCACAACGGATGCCAGTCTGTTGGGCTGGGGGGGATTCTGGAAGTCCCTGCGTTTCCAGGGGAGGTGGGGCCCTCAGGAGGCCCATCTACCCATCAATGTCTTGGAACTCAGGGCAGTCAGATTGGTGCTGGAACAATTAACCCATCACCTGAGGGGTCTGGCGGTTCAGGTACGCTCGGACAACAGAACGGCGGTTGCCTACATCAACCATCAGGGAGGGACCCGGAGCAAGGGGGCTCTCCAGGAAGTATCTCTGATTCTAACATGGGCAGAGGCCAGTGTCCAATGCATCTCTGCTGTCTACATTCCGGGGGCAGAGAACCTGCTGGCAGATGCTCTGAGCAGGGGGTCGTCCCGTCAGGGGGAGTGGTCCCTCTGCAACAGGGTTTTTCAGTCCCTGTGTCACCGTTGGGGTGTGCCAGATGTGGATCTGTTTGCGTCATGTCACAATCACAAGCTCCCGAGCTTTGTATCCCTGTCTCAGGTTCCTCTGGCTCTGGCCACGGATGCCCTGTTCATGTCTTGGAGGGAGTTTCAGCTCCTGTATGTGTTTCCACCATTTCCCCTTCTGGGCAGAGTTCTGCGCAAGATTGCTCTGGAATGGGTACCCGCGATTCTGGTGGCCCCAAGGTGGCCAAGAAGAGTGTGGTTCGCAGACGTGGTTCAAATGGCAGTAGATCAGTACGATCTGCCAAGGTTGCCAGATCTTCTAACTCAGGGGTCTCTACGCCATCCCAATTTACTAACTCTGGATTTGACGGCTTGGCTGTTGAAACCTCCATCCTGATGAAGGGTTTGTCTGCATCTGTAGTGGCTACTATGGTGCAAGCCAGGAAAAAGACTTCTTCTGCTATCTATTATAGAGTATGGCGTTCTTACATTGACTGGTGTGAGTCCAGGTCTCTTCCCTGCCGGGAATTCTTAGTCTCTAGGGTGCTGGAGTTTTTACAACATGGTCTAACTTGGGTCTCAAGCTTAGTACTCTGAAGGGTCAGGTTTCGGCCCTGTCTATCTTCTTTCAGGAGACCTTTGCCCAGCATCCCCTGATCAAGACCTTCTTTCAGGGGGTCACTCACGTGCGTCCCCCTCGAAAACCTATGGTACCTGTTTGGGATTTAAACTTGGTTTTATCGGCCCTGCAGGGTGCTCCCTTTGAGCCTATTCAGGAGGCTGCTCTCGCTGTTCTCACGCTCAAGGTCGTTTTTCTGGTAGCTATCACTTCTATTAGGTGTGTGTCTGAGTTGGCTGCTTTATCTATTCAGCCTCCCTACTATGAGAGACACCAGGATAAGGTGGTGTTCCGCTTCAAACCAGACTTTCTGCCTAAAGTGGTGTCTGCATTTCATTTGAATCAGGATATTGTCCTTCCTTAATTGTGCCCTAATCCTAGTAACCCCAAGGAGAGGGTTTTGCATTGCTTGGATGTGGTTAGGTGCGTTAAGTATTACCTAGTTATCACTAAGGCTTTCAGGAAGACTGATGCTCTCTTCGTCGTGCCTCATGGGCCTAGGAAGGGTTTGGCTCCCGCCAAATCTACCATCAGTAAATGGATTCGTCAGGCTGTGGATCAGGCCTATTCTACTAAGGGGAAGACTCATTCTACTCGGGCGGTTGGGGCTTCTTGGGCTTTCCAGCTCCAGGCCTCTGTTGAACAAGTTTGCAAGGCCGCTACTTGGTCTTCTGTTCATACCTTTACAAAGTTTTACAAGGTTGATGTTAGGGCCTCAGCTGATGCTGTGTTTGGCCGCAAGGTTTTGCAGGCGGCAGTAGTTTCAACTGCTTGCTGTTGCCTTTTCTGTTGGGGATCCCACCCTGCTTTATGGACACTGCTATTGGATGTCCCATGTGTAAGTATTATAGATGGAGCAGGACGTGCTGTATGCTTAGAATAATACAATTCTGTGAAATACTCACCTGTAGAATTGGTATTATACGCATACAGCACGTCCTGCTCCACCCCACCCTGGTTTCACTCTGTTTTGGATCCCCTGTGTGGTGATTGTTATCATTGTTAATATTGCCAGTTTTTGGGTGCTTGGTTTCTCCTTCTCACTGCTTTTCAATGCTGGGGATTTGTGCGAGGTCCCTCGGTATATGTAGGGCCGGGAGGAGCCTGTTTTTGCATGTCTGCAGTGAACAGCGCCCTCAGGCGGAGGATTACCCATGTGTAAGTATTATTAGATGGAGCAGGACGTGCTGTATGCGTATAATACCAATTCTACAGGTGAGTATTTCACAGAATTGTATTTTTGAATATATATATATATATATATATATATATATATTGGTGCATTTTTTTTTCTGCTGGCTAGGGGGTGTCTGGGGCCACCCTATGGTTTTGCGGGCCAGCATTCTGCACACTATTAACCTATTTGGCCTTTTTGGTTTTGGTGTGGTAGGTGTATATATTATCATACAACACAAAGTATAAGTTAGTTTTCCCATGTTCAGGGGCTCAGTTTTAAATAAATAAGATAAATGTTCCTACCTGGAATATTTCTTTAAGTCATTTCTGCCTTTATAACATAATATTCCGTGGGAAGTCTTACAATGTTACAGTCCTAGTAATTAACCTTGTGGTATGGTATCTGAATGTCCAGATCTTATTATTTAGTCTAAGATCTGAATACAGTTAACGTTTTGCATTGTTTTAATGTCTATGGTGTTATTCTGTGATGCCCTTCCTGATGTATATATTTACTAAGACAAGTGGAGGATTAATAACTAATATCTCTATGCAGGGAGTTCATCTGACTATTGTACCCTGTTTTTTTATTTCAAGTATGTCACACACCCCGCTTCCACTATTCATGATATATGGGTTATGGTCCAGTAGAGGGCTAACTTCTGCAGAGATGAAAGCAAAAAAGAAGCCCCTCCCGGTCCATAAATACCTGGGACCTCCCACACATTCCCCAGTTCCTTCTCTGCAGGACGACGAGCAAGTCAGAAGATGTCTGCTTCTCTTCCTTGCAGGTAAGCCGGGCCATTACGCCCGGCCATTTTTTGCCCTATTTCTGCCCGGACCTTTATACATTAAGCCCAATATTAGCCTCCCAGCCTTGGCTGCAGGTCTGGGTGAGGATATGAATCACCTTAAAGTGGACCAACACCCAGGATTTTGACTATCCTGGGTTTTGGTCCACTTCGGCGGGGCACCCCGATAGGGGGTGCCCCACTGTGTGAAACCCCCCAGAAACCCCAAAAAACTCACCTCTCAACGCTCCCACGTGAACGCCGCAGCCAATCCCCGCCAACGTCCAGGCGGGGATCAGGAACGTCCAAGCCGCTTCCGTCGCCGCCGCCTCCCGCGCGTCACTCTCGGCGCGTGCGCGCCCCCGCCGGCCATTCACAGAGGGCCGGCGCGGGCGCGCGCATGTCTGGAGGAGCGCGCGGGAGGCGGCGGCGGCGGAAGCGGCGGTGGATCAGGTAAGATGTTTTTGGGGTTTCTGGGGGGTTTCACCCCGCGGGACATCCCGATCTCGGATGTCCCGCGGGGTGGGAGGTGATCGGCCCGGGAATCTTATAGATTTCCGGGCCGATCACCCCTGGGTGTTAGTCCACTTTAATAGGTGTTCAGGGAGCCATGCTCCCCCGTGAGACCCCATATAAAGGGGTAGGCGGAATCCGGGTTGGTGATCCCAGTTTGGGATGCCCTGCCCCTAACTGTGTGTGTGTGTGTATATATATATATATATATATATATATATATATATATATATATATATATATATAATATATATCAACTTACACCATATTTGGTACGGGATTATCCCCGGGATTATCCTTCCGGGTCCTGTTAACCCACCAGTGAGGGGGGGGGGGGGGGAGGATGGTGGTCTTTTCCTCTTTATTTCTAGTTTCTAGTGTGAATGTATGTGTGTTTGGTGCTGCACTTTACTGGCTGGTCGACATTTTTCACTTCTGCTGAAGGGAGCTCGGGCTGCGGCGTTAAGGGGGCGGGGTCGGGCGCTCGCACGTTGCCACGGCCCGCCCCCCTTTTGGTTTGGAGCCAATTGCGGAGCCCAGCCCATGGCTGGGAACCACGCTGCTGGTTGTGTTAGTAGGGGGGCGGGGCCAAGCGCGGTGTGCGATCCACGCTGGCCCGCCCCTTCTTCCTCTGAGCTTATGAGTGGTGGTAGCCATCGTACAGAGCACGTGAGTGCCCTCCCGGGCTCTCCCCTTTTATTTACCTTACTTAGCCTTGCTGAGGTAGGCAGCACCTAGTGTGCTTACGGAGCTAGGCTCCATCGCAATCCCCCACCATAGGGTAGGCGGTCAAAGCTAATGGTGAGCCTTCAGTGGATGCCCCTCCCGCATCAGTGCCCCACGCCCCATGTAGCGGTGAACCCCGAGTGTTGGGTCACCTTCCTCCCTAGTTCCCCCCGTTAGTGGGGCCCTATTACACTTGTAAGCTTATAACCCTTAACGGTTACTGGGTGTCAGAGCCGCACTTCACATTTAGATGTTAACGTTAGCCACAGCGCCTTTACTGTGTTTTACTTGGTGCGTACGGCGGCTCTGTTTGCGGACGCTACGGCGTTTATTCCTGTATTCTATCCTGTCATGTTCAGTCTCTGAGGTAATTCACTCGGTCTGGTTTCAGTTCCTAACTACTGTTTTCTGACTGGCTACACGCTTAGAGATTTGCGCTCTCGGGGGGGGGGGGGGGGGGGGGTTGTGCGTGGTCTGGTTTGGCGCGTTCCGCGTCATCTTCAGCTCTGGCCCGCCCTTCGAGGTTCGCTTGGCCCCCCTTGGTCCTGTAAGTGCCCTCGCGGGCGTTTCGGTTTATGTTTCTTCGTGTGCTGCGCATGGCTCTGACACCCATTCTTCTCCTTATGTCTTTCAGACGCCAAGATTCCGGCGGCTTCTCCCGGCCTGATATATATCTTAGCGGGTTCACATTTAAATTCTCCCACATTCCTAGTGGGTCTTGGGGCATCCTGGGTTGCTTATAGCATAAATCCCTGCTGGCATATTACTTAGATCAATCACCATATGGAGGCATCTCCGAATTATGTGTCCGGGGTCCCGCGGGGACAAGACCGGCTGTGTACAGCGTGTGGACAGCCCCATGCTGATGCTGACAGAGCACGGGTCTGCGGACCGTGTGCTGAACAAGTACTGGCCCTGCAATCAGGTTTACCAGTGGCTGCACCTTGCTTCAATACACCTGTCTCCCTGTGTTTAAATCTCACTCCTGAGGAGTCCCACTCGAGCGGGGATGACCAGCAGGTGGTGCCGCGCAGGCTACCTACGGCTGATCAGGTGATGTCTAGTTTGGCGGAGCGCTTGGGCGCTGGAAAGAAGCGGCCCCTGACGCCTCCTGGTTCTATGTTTCCCACTGAAACTGAAGAGTCTGCTGCTAGGCAGGACCTTGATCCTTCTGATGAAGGTGAACTGTTCTCCGGTTCCAGTTCCTCAGACGAGATACCTTGGAGCCATGACAATTCTGGCCCTGGTTCCTGGGGCCTGTGTGACACTGATGAATTACTTAAGATCTTTGAAGTACTGTCCATCTCTCCTCCGGGAGAGTCTCCCAAGCCCAAGAGGCAGAGTTTCCACACAGCGACGCCGCGCTTGGAATTTCTGGAGCAGGATCATTTCCAAGTTCTTATATCTAAGGAATGGGAATCACCTTGTAAACTTACAGGAGTTCCGGGGGTCTGGGATTGGAAGTACCCTTTTCCCCCTGATGTGGTTGACTGTTGGTCAGTCCCTCCCGAGGTGGATGCACCTATTATTGGGGTTGCTAACCCTCCCTTCATGACAGCTTCTACTCATCGTACCCTTCGGGATGCTGAGGACCGGCGCATTGACAGACTGGCTTCCCACGCCTTTTCTTGTGCAGGGACGGCTCTGCGCCCGGTCTGTGCCGTGTCCATCACTGCGGTGGCCGCCAGGACCCTTCTTAGGAAGATTCTTGATCACCAGCCGGAGGATCTCCCTTGGGAGGTCTTTAAGGCACACTCTGATTGTGATGTTTTTGTGAGGTTTATTCTCTCAGCGATGGATGACACTATTAAGATGTGCGCTAGAACCTCGGTTCTTGTGGTAGCTATTCGCCGCCTGCTTTGGCTGCGACAGTGGGGGGCTGACAATGATACAAAAAAGGCTCTTACTGGTCTTCCTTTTAGAGGACGACGCTTATTTGGGGCCCGGTTGGACCTTTTTGGAAAGAAAGGTATGGCACCCTCGCGCAAAAGGCCGTCTCGGCCTCCCAGGGGCAGGGACACCCCTCCCCCTCCCTACGTTAGTGTCAAGCGCGAACCAGAAGTGTGCTTCCAGCTTTTTGGAGTGGAGGCTCGCCCCAGGGGGGGGGGGGGGCAGGCAATGCCCTGGGACCTCTGGCAGGGCGAAGTCCAAATCTGCCAAAACCGCACAAGCATGAAGGGACGCCCTTGCCCTTTTGGGCGAGGGGACTGCCGCAGCACTTGGCTCCTATCGCAGGGTGCCATGCTTCTTTCAGGTTGTTGCAGGAAGTAGTCCCCCTGGATGCAGAATGGAGTTTGCTGGGCGGTCCCTTTCTGAGGTTGTCAGGGTTCTTCTAGTCCCTGATTTCCACATTACCTTTTCCCTCTGGGATGAGGCAGTCTGACCCGGGATGGCATTCTGGGCCTGGCTTTTATACTTTCACTATCTTATCTGTTGGGCCGCAGGCGCTCTTGTCCAGTGGGCCTCTTGATGCCTGTGAGGATCTATGATCTTGTTCCGGTTCCCTGTGCCTTCAGGACACCTGGGCCATTACTAGCCAGTGTTGAAGGACCAACTCTGCGGATTAGAGTCTTGTTTTTGGTTCCTCTCCTGCTCCCAGACGGCTCACCAAGGCGAGTATGGGAGTGATGTCTTGGACGTGCCTGTGTGGCGTCCGCGCTAGGTTCTGCTTGATTGTCTTTCTTCACTTCCAATTTCTGAGTTAAGCCGTGTTGGCTATTTGACTTGTGGCTCCTTTGGGAGTCTTTGGGATTGGTGCTCAGGCACCTCACTTACTTAGTGTCCCCTGGTTCGGTATGGCATTTAGATGGGTTCTTGCTAGAGCCTTCCTTCTTCAATATGTGGACTTATTATGGAAAGGGTTTTGCCCTCTTTGATATCACCTTACCTTCACCTTGCAGCTGGTGGGCCTGTTGGTGGCGGCCTGGATGCTGTCCCTTATTCTCAGAGGCCCTTGGGCCCTGCGACACCTTAGGTTACTTATCTTGGACAGGGTTCCAGCACCCCTGGAACTAGGTCAGTACGCTTCCCCCTTGTTAAGGGGGTTCCTCTTGAGGTGGTTAGTTCAAGGAGTAGGTCTGGGACCATTCCTTTCCTTCTTGCTTTCCCTGTAAATGGTCACCATGGGTACCAAGTTTTGCAGGTTGACTGGGGGGTTTTTATTTCTTCTGAAGTCCCCGGTGGTCCCTAAGGGGGGCCCCTTAGGGGGTCCATTTTCATACTTTTTTTTTTTCGGTGGACACAGTGAGCCTTTTGAGGGCCTCTTAATTTGCTGGACTACTCCTCTTCAGGTCTTGTCCTTTTGGGGGACTCTCGGTCAGTCTGAAGACAGTGTCCTGTTCCTTTTGTATCTGTGAACTCGGAACAGGTTGATCCTTCCGGAAGGTTCTGGTTCTGATCTTAGTGGGGGTTTACATTCCTTGCACTTCATCGGTATTAGCTTCAATGGCTGTTCCACTGTGGCAGGTGGTTTTATTCTAGTGTCTCTGAGTCCCTACTGGTGTGGCCCTACGGGGCCCCGTCGCTATTACAGGGACTGTGCCCTGGGTTATTGTCCCAGAACTCTCTGGTCATGGGGGCCTATTATTGCATTTCTGTCAGGACATTATATTCTATATGTCTTATCTTCTTTCACCCTGCTAGGCGGGGTTCTGCACTAGATTGCTGAAGAAAGGGAGAACCGTTATGCTGGGTGCCCTGGGTGGCCCGGGGGGGTGTGGTTCCCAAATTTTCTGCTGAGGACAGTTGTCCTGTACGCTCTCTCTCGAGGGCTGTTCTGCCTATTCAGGCTCCTTACTATGTCGCTTCTTTCTACAGCCTTTTAGGTGATTGGACGGTTTGATCTCCCTATTGGAGATGGGTATCTCTGGAGATGGGTATCTCTGGGTGTCTTTTCTCTATTGGAGGGCTAGGCCCTAGCCTTCTCCTCTTCTTCTCCCTTTCCCGCCAACTATGTTGGGGTATGTTGTACTAGTTTTGCCTTTGTTTGGACTAGCTCTCTCTCCTGCGGGATTTTCTCTGTTCCCTGGGTCCTAGAGTTATTACAGCACGGTTGGAGTTGGCTTCCCAACTCAGTTCTCTGAAGGTTTTCAGGGCTCGCCCTGTTCGCCTACTGCAGAAGTCTGTTTCAATCTTCTGTGTTGAGCATTCATCAGGGGGTTGCTTAGTTGCGTTCTCCTGGGAATTCTATGATCCCTTTTGGGGGGATCACTTATCCTGATGCCCTGCTAAGGGTTCCCTTGGGTCTTAGTCAGGTTCTTGTCTGAACTGTTCCTTCCCTCATGTCGCTCTTCTGGGGCGGTTGCTCCAGGCAGAAGTGTGCCATAAAGGATGGCTCTGTGAGCGGTCCTTTACACCATGAGGTGGGGGTGTTCCGCCTTACGTCGAGTGTTGGTCCAGGCGGTGGTTTTATTATCCCTTATTCCAGAACCTCCAGCCTCTGGGCTATTGTCTGGATTACTATGAGCTAAAGGGATCTGCATCCCTTAACAGGTGTTGGTGTTTTTCCTAGAACTGTCTCCTGTCCCTGATAGAGATTTATGCCCTTGGGGTTGCAGGTTTCTTCATCCTTGAGTTCAGGATCTCGACTGCTTCCATGGGTGTAGGTGTCCCTTGGATTGGTCTTACTTGGTAGGTTTTGTCCTTCTGATCCTGAAGTAAACGTTTTGGATCTTGCTGACTCTTGTCAGTGTTGTTTTCAGTATTCCTGCTGGTCTCGCCTGAGACTAGGGTTCTTATTCCCCGAGAGGGGAAGTTTTAAGGTTGCCATAGCTATCCTTTTTTTGCAGTAGCATGGCCAGGCCGTACTCTGGCCTTTTTCTTTTAGCGGAAGATTCTTCTTCTCTCTTCTTTGTTCTCTTTCTACGGGTGCTTGGCTTGGGCCTTTCAGCACTAGGTTCTGTTGAGCAAGCTGACAAGTTCGCTGCTCGTGTTTCAGTTCTTCCTTGCAAGGATTCATAAGTTGAAGTTAGAGCATTGCTCTCGTTGCTCTTGGTAGCATGGTTGCGGGTGACAGCGCTTTTACTGTTGGCTGTGCCTTTTCTCACGGGGATCCCACCCTACTTTATGGACACTGCTATTGGATGTCCCACATGTTATTACTATATCTGGAGCAGGACGTGCTGTATGCTTAGAATAATACAATTCTGTGAAGTACTCACCTGTAGAATTGGTATTATATGCATACAGCACGTCCTGCTCCACCCCACCCTGGTTCACTTTGTTCTGGATCCCCTGTATGGTGATTGTTACCATTGATATTATTGCCATTTTCTGGGTGGTTGGTTTCTCCTGGCCTCTCCTTCTCACTGCTTTTCAATGCTGGGGATTTGTGGGAGGTCCCTCGGTATATGTAGGGCCGGGAGGAGCCTGTTTTCTACATGTCTGCAGTGAACAGCGCCCTCAGGGGGAGGATTACCCACATGTTATTACTATATCTGGAGCAGGACGTGCTGTATGCATATAATACCAATTCTACAGGTGAGTACTTCACAGAATTGTATTTTGCATACCATGTGCGCAACAGGCCATAACGCGGCAGTCGGGACCCCAGGCATCTGGGTCAGTGCCGCCCGCCTCTCCTACCCCACCCCGCATCATCCGTACCCCAAGTGACACTGTCATTAGTGGGGAGTCGCACTCGGAGGTATGTGCCAGGCTGGCCAACTTCGAGAAAATTATTTCTAGCTCAGTGGGCAGAAAGGCCACTGCTAAGAAAAGGCATCTGTCACCGGCTACGCCGGTAATTGATTGTGACGATTATGACTCCCCTGACTGGGCTGATTATTCCCCGCTCGAGGAAGGGGAATTGTTTGAGGAATCTGAGACTGAGGAATTGCAGTTCTTTGATTCTGATGCTGGGCAGGAGCTGGGGGATGCTGTTGATACCCCCAGGGTCCTGACCCATCTGTTAGAGGTTCTGGCTATTTCCCCACCAGTGGAGGCCCCTCCTAAGAAGGGGGATTTCTTTGGGTTCTCTAAGCCCCGCTTGGAGTTCCCAAATCAGCATCATTTTGACAGCATGATTCTTAGAGAATGGGAGAAGCTGTGTCGCCTTCACGATGTTCCTCAGGGATGGGATAGGAAGTATCCCTTTCCGATGGACACAGTGAAGCGCTGGTCTTCCCCTCCCGAGGTTGATGCTCCCATTCTAGCATTGTCCAACACCTCCGTTGTACATACTCCTGATGCCACTAACCTTAAGGATGGCGAGGACAAGCGCATTGATCAGATGGCATGTCATGCCTTTGCCAGTGTGGGTTCTGCCTTGCGGCCTGTCTGTGCGTCTGCACTCATGGCTGTGGCCACCAGGTCGGAGATCAGGGACATGTTAAATGGGTCCCAGCTCAGCCCGGACAGCGTTGAATTCACAACCCTTAAGAGGTGTGAATTGTTCATGAATTTTGTTTTGTCGGCTATGGACGACACTATTACCATGTGTAGAAGGACTTCGGCCCTGTTGGTGGCCATGCGCCAGTGGGGGGCTGACATTGCGGCCAAGAAGTCACTTACAGCTTTGCCCTTCTTGGGAACGCGGCTGTTTGGAGACAAATTGGATTCTGTGGCGAAGGGTGGGAAGCTACCTCAGCGTAAGAAGCTGCGTCGCTCCTTTTGGGGGGCAAGCTCCTTTAATCCTTCCTTTCGCGGTGCTAGAGGGGGCAGAGGTCTTGCCTACTCTGGCTTTAGAGGTGATTCCTGGAACAGAGGTAGAGGACGTGCCCGTACAGCCTCTACCTGGGGTTCCAGGCCCAAGCCCGCTACCAAGCCAGCTCACCAATGAGGAGGCGCCCTCACCCTTGTGGGTGGGGGGGGGTGGCGGCGTCTCTTCTTCCAGGTCTGGGCCCAGGAGGTCACAGACAAGTGGATATTGGAAGTGGTCTCATCTGGGTACAAACTGGAGTTTGAGTCCCGGCCTCCTCCCAGATTCCTAAGGTCTCGGGTGCCATCGGATCCTGGGGCGGCGCAGGGGCTCCTGTTGGCTGTAAAGAATCTCCTGGACATGGCAGTCATATGCCCGGTGCCTCTTTCAGAGAGAGGCCGGGGCTATTATTCCAACCTCTTCATGGTTCCCAAAAAGGATGGCTCCATAAGACCCATCCTGGATTTGAAGCTTCTCAACAGGTTCATCAGTACCAAGAAGTTCTGCATGGAGACTCTGCGTTCAGCCATCGGTTCCCTTCGTCAGGGGGATTTCATGACGTCCATAGACCTCAAGGATGCTTACCTTCATGTACCAATTTTCCCAGCACACCAGAGATTTCTCAGGTTCGTGGTGGGAGATCAGCATTTTCAGTTTGTGGCCCTCCCGTTCGGGCTGACCTCTGCACCGAGGGTGTTTACCAAGGTTCTGGTGGGCATAATGGCCCTGCTCAGAGCCCAGGGCATTCGCATTGTGCCTTATTTGGACGACCTACTCATTACAGCTTCTTCCCTCTGCCAGGCGGAGTTGGACACCAGGACGGTGGTGACGACGCTGGAAAGGTTCGGATGGGTGATCAACCACCCCAAGTCTTCTCTCTCCCCATCAAGGGAGATCTCCTTTCTTGGCATGAATCTGGATACCAGTCAGGCCAGAGTGTTCCTACCTCAGCCAAAGGTGCAGAGGGTTCAGGATCTGATACGTGTTCTCCTGACCAACCCTCACCCTTCCATTCGGCTGGGGAGGACTCTGGTGGGTTTGATGGTGGCCTCCTTCGAGGAAGTCCCCTTTGCTCAATTCCACATGATGTCGCTACAACTCCATCTATTGCTGAAATGGGACGGATGTCCTCAGTCCTTGGATCAGTCATATTCTAAGTATACAGTACATCCTGCTCCAAATATAATACTTACAAGTGGGATATACTCCGCCAGATGGCGCTGGACTGCAGAGACATCGAAAATAGGCTCCTGCCGGCCCCTCAAATACCCGGGGACCTCCCACAAATCCCCAGAATTTCTCTGCAGTCTGGCTGTGAAGGACGAGAAATTGGCTCTCTACTCGCAGGTGAGCAGGGTTATTAACCTGCGGCCCTGTAGGACTATTCCCACCCGTTCCATTAGTAATATGCCTTCCAGCCTTGGCTGCGCTGGACGGGTGAGGGTAGGCAGCACCGTTGTTAGGTGCTTAGGAGCACTGCTCCACCGCAATCCCCCACCAAAGGGTAGGCGGTTCAGGCTTATGGTGAGCCTCTTTGGGATGCCCCTCCCGCACTATTTGTCCCTTGCCCCTACCTATCGGTAGGTCCTATTTAAGTGACCGCCGTCCTCCCTCTTCCTCCTTGTAGTACCTTCGGGGGAAAGAGGGGGGGTGTATGTGTATGCGTATAGATAGGTATATATTGCATTTGTGGCAGTTACACTGTCTTTTCACATGCCTTTATTCTTGTGTTAGCCGCCGCGCTGACTTGTCTTTACTGTATTTAAAATTTGCCGCCGCCACGCGCTGACTTGGCTCCGCGTTTGGCTGCGGAATTACCTCAGGTGCTGGGGGGGGGCTTGTCTTTGGCGCGTTCCGCGTCATCGCTGTTACTGGCCCGCCCCTCGAGGTATACCAACTCCATCTTCCCTGTCTGGTTGGCCTATGCGCGACGGACTCCTACCTACCGCGGTCCGTAAGTGCCCTCGCCGGCTTTATTTACTTCACTTGGGTTACGATGTACTTAAGGTCTTGTCTGCTTATGTCTTTCAGGCGGGACAAACCCTTCCTGGCTTCTCCCGGTCCTTTTGTAGTATATTACTTATAGGACTTGTAAAAAAAACTATACTCCCACTTTCCTAGCGGGTTAGGGGCATCCAGGGTTGCTATATAGCGTTATTCCCTATCGGCGTATAGCGCCGCTAAAAAATCACGATATGGAGGCATCCCAGGAGAATGTGACCGGGGTCCCTGCGGGACAAGACCGGCTGTGTGTAGCGTGTGGGCAGCCTCATGCTGACGCTGACAAGGCGCGGGTCTGTGTACCCTGTGCTGTGCAGGTGCTTGCATTGCAATCTGGCCTGCCAGTGGCTGCACCTCGTTTCACTTCGCCTACTCCCCCAAGCTTAAACCTCACTCCTACTGAGTTGCATACTAGTGGGGACTCTCAGCCTGATGTGTCTCCTAGACTGGCTACTGTTGAACAGATTATTGCGAAGTCCTTAGCGCGTAAGGCCCCTGCTAAGAAGCGGCATTTAGCGCCTAATGTTACTGTTTTCCCTATGGGAACTGAGGAGTTTATGAATCTGTATGGCTATACCCCGTCTGATGAAGGGGAGCTCTTTTCTGACCTAGGCTCATCTGATGAGAGACCAAGGGGTCATGATGATTCTGGCTCTGACCCCTGGGCCCCGGATGACACTGACAGATTATTGACCCAGATTTTTGAGGTTCTGTCTATCTCTCTCCCTGTTAAGGCCCCCGGGCAAAGAGGGGAGCTTTTCCATACAGCAAAATCGCGTCTTGAATTTCCAGAACAGGCACATTTCCATAACATTGTGCTCAAGGAATGGGAGCGCCCCAGTAAACTTCCCGGGATTCCAAAAAGTTGGGATAGGAAGTATCTCTTTCCTGCTGAGGTGGTTAAATGTTGGTCATTCCCCCCCCCCCCCCCCCCTGAGGTGGATGCCCCGATCCTAGGGTTATCTAACACCTCTGTTATGCATTCCCCTGATTCTACTACCCTGCGGGATGCTGAAGACCGGCGTATTGATCAGCTGGCATCCCACGCCTTTGCATGTGCGGGGACGGCGCTGCGCCCGGTCTGTGCCTCTGCCATTACTGCTGTGGCCACTAGAACCCTTATCAGAAATATGCTTGATAGTGCCCCGGATGATTTGCCTTGTGAGGTGTTTAATGCACTCTCCAGTTGTGATGTTTTTGTAAATTTTGTCCTATCAGCATTGGATGACACCATCAGAATGTGTGCCAGAACTTCTGCCCTCGTGGTGGCTATACGCCGCTCGGTTTGGCTGCGCCAGTGGGCTGCTGACAACGCTGCCAAGAAGGCCCTCACTGGGTTTCCCTTTAAAGGACTGCGTCTGTTTGGAGACCGCCTGGACCTTTTTGCTAAGGGAGGCAGGTTACCCCAGCGCAGGCGGCAACCTCAGCCCTTTCGGGGTCAGGGTTCCTTCTCCTCCCCTTACCGCGGTGCAAGACAGGGAAGGGGGGTGTCTTTCCCTGGGGCCCGGGGAGATTTTTGGGGTAGAGGCAGAGGACGGGGACGTCCTGGCTCCTTCTGGGGTCCCAAAGCAAAATCCTCTCCCAAGCCCCCTCAGGCATAATGGGGCGCCCTCACCCATCCGGGTGGGGGGACGGCTGCAGCACTTCGCTCACGTCTGGAGGCTTCATGTCTCAGACCGGTGGATTCAGGAGGTAGTGTCCTCCGGTTACAAGTTTGCTGCCGATCCCCCTCCAAGATTCATCAGATCCCGGATTCCTCAGGACCCTGTGTCAGCTCAGGAGCTAGTGCAAGCAGTGCTGGGGGTCATCTGCCAGGTCCCCCTAAGAGAAAAAGGCAAGGGCTTTTATTCCAACCTATTCACAGTACCCAAAAAGGATGGTCCTGTCAGGCCCATCCTGGACCTGAAGATTCTCAACAAGTTTGTCAGGGGCAGGCGCTTTCGCATGGAGACTCTGTGCTCTGCCATCAGTTCCCTGTGCCAAGGGGATTTCATGACTTCTGTGGACATCAAAGGTGCTTACCTTCATATTCCTGTGTTCCCAGGTCATCAAAGGTTCCTCAGGTTCGCTTTGATGGATCAACACTACCAATTTGTGGCCTTGCCCTTCGGCCTCACTTCAGCTCCCAGGATGTTCACCAAGGTGCTGGCTGGCGTGATGTCTCTGCTCAGATATCAGGGCGTCCGCGTGCTTCCCTATCTGGACGAAATCCTCATCACTTCCCAGTCTCTACATCAGGCAGAGTTGGATACTCAGCTGGTGGTGTCCACTCTGAGGTCATTTGGATGGGTGATCAACCACCCCAAGTCCTCACTGTCCCCTTCCTTGGTAACTCCATTCCTAGGAATGAATCTGGATACAGTTCAGGCAAGGATTTTCCTTCCTCAGCAGAAGGTGGACAGTCTGATTGCACAGGCCCAGTCCCTCCTAGCTTGTCCCCATCCCTCCATCAGACAGGGGATGCAGCTGGTGGGCCTGATGGTGGCGTGCTTCGAAGCGGTCCCTTATGCTCAGTTCCACTTGAGGCCTCTGCAACTTCACCTATTGTCTGTATGGGACAAGGACCCACCGTCCCTGGACAGGGTCTGTGTGCTCTCCCCCCTGGTCAGGAGGTCCCTCTTGTGGTGGATGGACTCAAGGAACCTGTTGGGGGGCAGATCCTTTCTTGCCCCTTCCTGGGAGACAGTCACCACGGATGCCAGTCTGTCAGGTTGGGGGGGTTTCTGGAAGTCCCTGCGGTTCCAGGGGAGATGGGGCCCTCAGGAGGCCCACATACCTATCAATGTCTTGGAGCTGCGAGCGTTAGTTCTGGCTTGCTCGACATCTTCAGGGCCTGCCTGTTCAGGTGCGCTCGGACAACCAGATGGCAGTTGCCTACATCAATCATCAGGGAGGGACCCGGAGCAAGGGGGCCCTCCAGGAAGCGTCTCTGATCCTGACTTGGGCGGAGGCCAGTGTTCCCTGCATTTCAGCTGTGTACATCCCGGGGGTGGAAAATCACCTGGCGGACTCTCTGAGCAGGGGGACCTCTCGCCAGGGAGAATGGTCCCTATGCAGCAGGGTGTTTCAATCCCTGTGTCACCGTTGGGGCCAACCAGATGTGGATCTGTTTGCGTCCTGCCACAATCACAAGCTTCCAGCAAGTGGATTCGTCAGGCTGTGATTCAGGCCTACTCTGCTAAGGGGAAGAATCCTCCCTTCCGCCTTACTGCTCATTCCACTAGTGCTATCGGTGCCTCTTGGGCTTTTCAGCACCAGGCTTCGGTTGAACAAGTTTGCAAGGCCGCTACTTGGTCTTCTGTTCATACCTTTTCAATGTTTTACAAAGTTGATGTTAGGGCCTCAGCTGATGCTGCTTTTGGCCACAAGGTTCTGAAGGCAGCAGCGGTTTAAACTGCCTGCTGCTGATTTTTCTTGGGGATCCCACCCTACTTTATGGACACTGCTATTGGATGTCCCAACTATAAGTATAAGATTTGGAGCAGGACGTACTGTATACTAAGAATAATACAATTCTGTGATTACTCACCTGTAGAATTGGTATTATGAGTATACAGTACGTCCTGCTCCAACCCACCCTTGGTTTTGCATTATCTTGGATCCCCTGTATGGTGATTGTTATCATTGTTATAGTTGATAGTTGGGTTGTTTAATTCTCCTGGCTTCCTGTTAACTGCTTTTCAATGCTGGGGATTTGTGGGAGGTCTCCGGGTATTTGAGGAGCCAGGAGGGGCCTATTTTCGATGTCTCTGCAGTCCAGCGCCATCTGGCGGAGTATATCCCACTTGTAAGTATTATATTTGGAGCAGAACGTACTGTATACTCATAATACCAATTCTACAGGTGAGTAATCACAGAATTGTAGTTTCTGATGTGTCCCAGGGTTCGGCAGTCCCTTCAGTGGTGGCTGGAATCAAGCAATCTGATGAGGGGCAGATCGTTCCTGGCCCCTCGTTGGGAGACGGTTACCACGGATGCCAGCCTGCTGGGCTGGGGAGGTTTCTGGAAAGATCATCAGTTCCAGGGGTTGTGGGGTCCTCAGGAGGCTCACAACCCCATCAATGTCTTGGAGCTCAGAGCTATCCACTTGGTTCTGTCGCGTCTGACGCTTCACCTACAGGGTTTACCGGTTCAGGTCCGATCAGACAATCGTACGGCGGTAGCTTACATCAATCACCAAGGAGGGACTCGCAGCAGGAGTGCCCTCAGGGAAGTCTCTCTGATTCTGACATGGGCGGAGAGCAATGTTCCTTGCATCTCGGCAGTATACATTCCGGGAGTGGAGAACACGGAGGCGGACTCCCTGAGCAGGGGATTCTCTCCCCGCGGGGAATGGTCTCTCAACCACAGGGTGTTTCGGGCCCTGTGTCACAAGTGGGGGACTCAGGAGGTGGATCTCTTTGCCTCTCGGCACAATCACAAGCTCCCAACCTTTGTATCTCTGTCTCAGGATCCTCTGGCCCTGGCAGTGGATGCCTTGTCCCTTGCCTGGAGGGATCTGGGGTTTCCGTACCTGTTTTCCCCCCTTCTCCATGGTGGGCAAGGTAGTGCGCAAGCTGGCTCTAGAGGGGGCACCAGCAATACTGGTGGCCCCAAGGTGGCCAAGACAGGTTTGGTTCGCAGACGTCGTGAGATTGGCGGTAGATCAGTACAGGCTGCCCTGTCTCCGGATCTAATCTCTCAGGATCAACTACGTTACCCCAATTTACAAACGCTTGCTTTCATGGCGTGGCTGCTGAAAGCTTCATCCTGAGGGAGGAAGGTTTGTCTGAGGCGGTTATTCAAACTTTGATTAGAACTAGGAAGATGTCTTCCTCTACCATTTACTATAGGACTTGGCGGTCCTATATTGACTGGTGTGAGGCTAGGGCCTTACCTTGCAGGATGTTTTCGATTCCTAGGATTTTGGAGTTTCTACAACACGGTCTGGATCTGGGATTCCAGCTCAGTACTTTGAAGGGTCCGGTTTCTGCCCTGGCTGTCTTTTTTCAAAGGTCTTTTGCTTTACATCATCTGGTCAAGACTTTTTTCCAAGGGGTCACTCATGTTCGGCCCCCTAGAAAGCCTTTGGTTCCCATTTGGGACCTAAATTTGGTTCTTTCGGCCCTCCAGGGGCCTCCCTTTGAACCGATGCAGGATGTGGCTCTATCTGTGCTCACTCAAAAGGTTGCCTTTTTGGTGGCTATTACCTCTGTTTGGCGTGTGTCTGAGTTGGCGGCTCTGTCTATTCAGGCCCCTTACTTTGAGAGACAACAGGATAAGGTGGTTTTTCGCTTTAAAGTGGACCAACACCCAGGATTTTGACTATCCTGGGTCTTGGTCCACTTCGGTGGGGCACCCCCGATCGGGGTGCCCCGCTGTGTGAAACCCCCCCGAACCCCCCGAACAACTCACCTCTCCCCGCTCCCAGCGCCGACGTACAAGAGAAGATCTTGAACGTCTAAGCGGCGGCCGCCGCCGCCGCCTCCCTCGCGTCGCTTTGAACGCGCGCGCCCCCGCGCCGGCCATTCGCAGACGGCCGGCGCGGAGGCGCGCACGCCTACAGGGGCGCGAGGGAGGTGAGTTGGGGTGTTTGGGGGGGGTTTCACCCCGCGGGACATCCCGATCTCGGATGTCCCGCGGGGTGGGGGGTGATCGGCCCGGGAATCTTATAGATTCCCGGGCCGATCACCCGTGGGTGTTGGTCCACTTTAAACCAGATTTCCTTCCTAAGGTTTCTGCCTTCCATCTCAATCAGGATGTAGTTATCCCTTCCTTGTGTCCTAGGCCTAGCAATGACAAGGAGAGGGTTTTGCACTCTTTGGATGTGGTTCGTTGTGTGAAGTACTATTTGGTTGCTACTTCTCCTTTTTGTAAGACGGACGCCTTGTTCGTGGTGCCTTCTGGGCCCAGAAAGGGTTTGGCGCCCGCCAAGTCTACCATTAGTAAATGGATGCGCCAGGCCATTGTTGGGGCCTATTCTGCTAAGGGGAGGGTTCCTCCTTTTAAGATCACTGCTCATTCTACTTCTGCTGTTGGGGCTTCCTGGGTGTTTCAGCACCAGGCCTCTGTTGAACAAGTTTGTAAGGCTGCTACTTGGTCTTCCGTTCATACTTTTTCAAAGTTTTATAAGGTTGATATGCGGGCCTCAGCGGATGCTGTTTTTGGCCGCAAGGTTCTGCAAGCTGCAGTGGTTTAAATTGGTGCATTTTTTTGCTGTATTTGGATCCCCACCCATGACGGACACTGCTATTGGATGTCCCATATTTCATTAATAGTGGAAGCGGGGTGTGTGACATACTTGGAATAATACCATTTTGTGATTACTCACCTTTAAAATGGGTATTATAAGTATGTCACACACCCCGCTTCATCCCGCCCTTTAGTATTCTGGATCCTTTATATGGTGAACCTTTTATTGTTAAGAATGTTTTATTAGTTCTTCCTGGTCCCCTTACTGCTGTCATATACTGGGGAATGTGTGGGAGGTCCCAGGTATTTATGGACCGGGAGGGGCTTCTTTTTTTGCTTTCATTTCTGCAGAAGTTTGCCCTCTACTGGACCATAACCCATATGTCATGAATAGTGGAAGTGGGGTGTGTGACATACTTATAATACCCATTTTAAAGGTAATCACAAAATGGTATTTTTTTTCTTCAAAAAATGCAAAAAACACTACTCTGCCTTTCCGGGGGAGGTCCAAACCCTACCCCACCACGCCTTGGGTGCTTCCCTGGTGCCAGCTCATGACATGAGTGTAAGGACAGCTGCATCTGAAGAAGTATGTTTCCCAGATACAGCAATAGTAATTCACTTTTATTTACAACCACTAGAGGGTGCTGATACACCATTATTCAAAGCATTCATTTAGTCAGAATTGAAACTCGTCCTTAGTTTATTTCAGCATAGCGATTGCTTGCTCCAATGTTATTTTCCTAGAAGCTGGAAGTCACACAGGAGGCAAAGGTAATTGTTACACCATTGCGATGGGCCACTTTTGGCCCTGTCCTAAACTGTTTTCCTTTTTCAAATTGAAGTTTCACCTTACGATTTCTTTGGACTTTGGATGTGTGAATGCTGCATAATAATCAGCATAATGAGTGGAGTCTGTAAGATTCCCAGAACTTGCATAAGACACCCTGGATGTGCGTCTCCCCTTTCCCCCTGTTGCTGGGTGACATTGGAGCCTAGACCAGCATTCCCAGATGCACCTTTAAAAGCCCATGCGCGGCACTTCTAAAAGCCCATGCGCGGCACTCCTAAAAGCCCATGCGCTGCACTTCTAAAAAAAAAGCCCATGCCGCGCCCTCTCAAAAAGCCCATGCCGCGCCCTCTCAAAAAGCCCATGCCATGCCCTCTCAAAACGAAAGCCCACGCCCGCCCTCTCAAAACGAATGCCCACGCCCCGCACTCCTAAAAAGCCCCAAAGCGCATGCGCATACCCTGAAGAGTTGGGGCCCCGACGTTCTGTAGGGTGGGGGGCACTGCTGCTCTCCCTCCCCGTCACTGGCTGGGAGGAGAGCAAGGCAGGAGGGGGGCAGCTGCCGCGTCTCTCCCTTCTGGCAAAGGCCACAGGAGAAAGGAGGGGCTCATGTTTCTCCCCCCTCCTGCATGAGTGAGCGGTGGGGGGGAAGAACGGGCCGGTCAGCAGTGGGAAGGCTAAAGCTGCACTGTGTCCCCGCTCAGACACACACTTTAGGTGTGCTTACATCACATCGCTGTTGCCAGACCCACTGTTTCTGCATCTCCAATGCTCTGATACTATCACAAATAACTACAGTCTTTTTGAAAACAGATTAAAGCTTGGGACAGTGCAATGTGTAGCTCGAGACAATGGGACAACTGTGTATAGCGTGAGTTTAAACAAGATTGAAACGTATTTTGTCCAGCCATTTCATGCCCTAGGGCAGGGGTACTCAACTACTTTCAGTGGAGGTCCACTTACCAGGGTCTGCCGTGGGATGAAGGTCCGGGGGGGGGGGGGGGGGTGGTGGTCGTGTAAGTAAGAGTGCCAGCCCGGACAGGACAAGCGTGCCCAGGCGCATCAAGCGCTGGAAGCGGCGGCTATATAGAACAAACCATGGCGGCGCACGCTTTTCATACACATATTGGCGGCGAATTACCTCAGGCTCGACCCAGGAGCTCCGGAACATGGCTCACTCCCCATCCTACACCCATCCTAAGTATAATCTGAAACAGGTTATATGCAGTCAACTACCTATAATCAACTATAGTTAAGCATTGGAGATTGGCAGTAGAGACGGTAATTGTTGGTAGTACAAGCTAGTTTAAAAATGTGTTGCCTAAACCATCACACTGGGCACACAAAGCCAGACCAGCAACCTCTGGGTGGCCAGAGCCAAACCAGTCACCCTCCATCCACAGGCAACTAAAGCAGGACACTCCCCCTCCACCCACAGGCACCCAGATCCAGGACCTACACCCATGGGAACCCAGAGCTGGGTATTCACAGGTGGATCAGTATGTACCTTTCCCAGCAGTGTAAAGCAATAGGTGCATCTGCTGTTGGCACCTGTGTGGTCTCATGTCCCCTGTACTCTGAATATTCATTTGGTGATGAACACAAGCATATTAGGCCAATGGGACACCTGCATGGAATCGCCATCCTACCACAGAGGTTTTTCATTTGGTGATGAACACAAGCATATTAGGCCAATGGGACACCTGCATGGAATCGCCATCCTACCACAGAGGTCTTACAATCAGATTGACTGAGTTTATCAGGCAATACAGGTAAGTCCACGATCAGTTCGGGGTGACACTTACTTGGGCTCTGAGCTTGTACGATGAGGAGGGCGGCCAGAAGTAAGGAGGCTCCCAGGATGCTCTTCATGGCTGATGGTGGTCCCGGTAGATGTGATCCCCGGCGGCGGATGGCGGCTCTCTCCTCTGGCTTTTCCCTGCCTTCTCTTAGGCTGGTCGGACGGGTCCCTTCTTTGTGAATCACAAACAAGGACGAAACTAGCTGCGCTCTGGTTACACCTGGAGACCGAGCACTGCCCCCACCGAAACCAGAGTCACACCTGCAGCCACACAGCGCCCCCTGGAGGCTTCTAATACCTTTCCCACGCCAGAAAGCCGACCAGCATCGGGCGAGACACACAGCGCGTCATCAAGCGGCGCCCGGACAGGGGACCACAGGCGGGGGCCATCGCCACAGTCCGGCCCTGGGCAGCGGTCCGGACAAATGGCGTCTGCGGTCCGGATTCGGACCGCGGTCCGCCATTTGAGTACCCCTGCCCTAGGGCGTTCTTCAAGCTTTATTTATAGAACTTATGAGTTTTGGTCCCCTTTAAAGTGGAACTTCAGTCAGCGGGTATGGGCTCTGATTTAGGCAAATCCAGGCAAGCAGGGCCGGCGTCGGCACCCGGCAAGGGGGGCAGCTGCCAGGGGCTTCAGCCTCCAGGGGTAGCCCACTGACAGAGCCGGCCTTTGGGGTGTGCGATGGTGCTTGACTGGTGGACTGGAAGGGCACCGCCACAGCTGGTGCCCACATGACCTCACAGTGCACCAGCAATGACCGAGGGGGCGGTGCATCCAGATCTGGGACGTCCCTCGGTGATGTGACAAGACCCACAAAGGGGCCCACTGAAACTATGCCGCCCAAGAGCCCACATCAACCTGGAGCCGGCCCTGCAGGCATGCTTAGAGCCCCCTATAAATAAAAGCTGCCCCTTTTTATTCTCGGTGGTTCTGCCTCTTCTAGACAGCTCCCTGATTGCGTTCACTAAACGCCGCCATGTCTTTTTTTCCCTATATATCCCTGTGCCACAGACAAGCACATGAAGTGTCCTGTTCCTGCTGCACGGCACGCTCCTCTCTGTAGCAGTAGTCCCGTTATTGCGCATTCGCAGCCTCATACCTCTGAAAGCCTAAAGGAGCGAGAGGGGGGCGTCTGGCTCATGCTGTGTGAGCAAGGTCTCACGATAGGCGAGACTTTGGCGTGATCTAAGATGATTATGATGGTCATAGGGATACATGGCATAAAATATGGCTGCGGTGGCTGCACACCATGGGAAACCCGACCATTAAGCCATGGGGTTGACATCAGAATAATGTGTTGAAAAACGTTTTCTTTTACAAAATGTTGAGGTGGCTGCGGCATGATCTAATGCCCCCATGTCAGCTGCAGTCAGGACTTCCACTTTAAATGATCGCCACTGTAACAGATATTGCTGCCTAGTCCTTTTGTGGCTGTTTTGTATATTTCCATTTAGTTATTTTAATTTTCCCTTCGTCATTTATAGCTGCCCTTCTTTTCCTCAGGTTTCTATAGACACATGAACTTTGAAGATGGCAGAGGGCAACTTTGATCCATGTGAGTGCATCTGCTCCCATGACTATGCAATGCGAAGGCTGATTAATCTGGTGAGTGACCTAAGCTTATTTTATTCAGGCGGGATTTTAGGCCTTCTTTTATGGAGTACCATTTCCCATTTTCTAATGATCTCGATAACCGCCTGATACAGACTTTTTACAAGAAGTTGAAGAGGACCTATATTGTATGTAATCTACCTGGCTACAGGATTTCTGCCTACAATTCTGTCATTCCAGGATGCTGCAGCTTTATCATCCATGGCATCCTATTGAAGGAGCACCAGTGTGCAGCATATTGGGGTGCCGATGGGTCAGGGGGATTATTAAAATAGTAATTATAGAAGAAGGGAGGGGGGAGTTTAACAACCCACTGTGGTCTGTGCTACAGAACAAGGTTTCTCATGCAGTAGAGGTCCTCTTCAAAGCAGGCCTACATCTTCTCCTGCGAAGCTGTGTTCACAGCAAAGCTATACTCTCATTGAATCAATAGATTCCCTTTCACCACCCCAACTGGTGAAAGGGAACAACTGGTCTACAGAACCCCATGCCCCTTCCCCAGTGGCCGTTGGTTGGGAAACACTTATTTTCAGCAATATTAGTAAAATAGGACAGTATGTACTGTAAATAATTACAGTACATATAATTTCTAAACTGTGAATATTTATTTTTTCCTTTTAATATATAAGTAAAATTTAGCGTGAAATTGAAAACCAGTGGCACCCAGCCAGTGAGGGTATTCATTCAGCTGAATACCCATGTTAATTTTGAGCCTTATTTGAGGTAGGAACATCGGCGCACATACCTCACTGCGCTGTGAGGTATATAAGTGAATGGCAGGCCTGCAGGCCGCTGCACACACAGCGCGGGGAGCTTCCGGTGTGTGGCGGCACTGTGCAGTGCAGGCAAGATGGCGGCGCCCTATGTGGTGATTGGGTGATGCTGGAGTACAGCTGAGGTAAGTGTTTGTTATTTAGACCCTTAGCCCTGCTTTAGCGCTTGGTAAGGGTGGCAGCAGGGCCGGCGTCAGCACCCTGCAAGGTGGGGCAGCTGCCGGGGGTCCTCGGCCTCCGGGGGGGCACTGACGGGGCCGGCCCTTGGTGGTGCCCACATATCCACGCTGTGCGCCAGAGATACATAGTAACATAGTATGTAAGGCTGAATAAAGACTTTAGTCCATCCAGTTCAGCCTGTTTAACTCATTCCAGTGGTCTAGTAGCCATAGCTGGAAATGTTATTACATGCCAGGAAGGCATCAAGGCCACTTTTGAACATTTTTAATGTATCCCTCATTACTACCTCCTCTGGCAGCGAATTCCATAGTCTCACTGCTCTTACAGAGAAGAATCCCCTCCTATGTCGGTGGAGAAAGCACCTTTCCTCTAACCTTAGTGGATGCCCCCGGGTTATGGTTACACTCCGGGGTATAAATAGATTGTGGGACAGATCCTTGTATTGACCCCGAATATATTTATACATAGTTATTAGATCACCCCTCAATCGTCTTTTTTCTAGACTAAATAAGCCTAACATGGACAATCTTTCCGGGTACTCTAGCCCCCGCACTCCTTTTATTAACTTTGTTGCCCTTCTTTGAACGCTCTCCAGTTCTGAGATGACCGAAGTTGCGGTGCAACTTCTTTTCTCTGCTGGACGGGGACAACACTATGCAGCAATAAGATTCCACTGCTGCCTGTGCTGTTCCCAGAGCGGAAGGGGCCTCCCCCCTGGACCCCCCTGGTTTGGCCGTTAACTCGAACTGGCAGTCTGACAATGCATTCACCAGTCGAGGAAAGTAATGAACGAACAGGATGGGGGGGTTCACACACAGGGGCATCCAAAATCAGGAGAATCTAGATTCGTTTAAAGGTCAGGTTTAAAGGAGGTCAGGTTTAAAGGAGTGTGGTGCACTTCAAAGTAGACCAAAACTAGAGTTTTGGTGCAAATAGCATGATCCTTAGGGGACATCCAGATTTGTGACGTTCCTCAGCGATGTGACACGACTATTCTCAGTGTGTCACACACCCCGCTTCCCCTTTAATTCTTACGATCGGGTTACTCCACCAGCAGGTGGCGACGTTGCAGAGAGAAGTCTTGAAAACGAGCCCCTTCCGGCCTATATATAACTGGGACCTCCCACTTTACACCCAGTGTTTTCTCTCTGCAAGATGCGACAAGACAGAAGAAAGAAGTCTTCTGCTTGCAGGTAGTCGGGGTCAAAACCCCGGCACCCCCTTTTGGTCTATTTCTGCCCAGTTCAATTGTTTACATGCCTAGATGGTTAATGGAAGCCTCCCAGCCCAGGCTGCTGGCTGGGCAACGGTAGATGGCACTAGGTGCCTAGGAGCTTATCTCCTCCACTCGACCCCACGCGTGGGGCAATGCGGCTATCCGGCATGGTGATCCGGTTTTGGATGTTCCCCTTGGCCATCTTCTCCCGCTCGGTCCCTTCTCCCTGCACTTTGGGGGGGGGGGGTTGTTTCATGGGGTGCTTTTACTCTTGGCATGTGTGTGTGTGTTTGGTGTGTGGGAGCGCTGGCAGACGCAGGCTCAGCGCCGCGTGGCCTGAGCTGCTGGGGCTCTTTCTCACTTTGGGTATGTTTTTGAAATGCTTCCCCCCACTTGCCCCGAGGGCGTCGGGGCGCCCGTCTGCACGCGGCGCCGCCATTCGGCGGGCCGCGTTGCTCGAGTACTGGGGGCGGGGCCGCGCTCTCTGACGGCCCTCGCTCTGTGACGCACTGGCGGGGGGTGTGGTCGGAGCGCGCCGCTCGCTGAGCCCGGGCCCGCCTCACTTCCTCTGTCTCAATATGGAGACAGGTGCTGGGGGCTTAGCTGGGGAAGGTGCGTGCCAGGAATGCTGTGTATCTTTTCTTCAGCGGTTAGAGGTAACCGTCCCCACCTTGCGCACGTGAGGCCGTCTCTTGAGCTATAGTTTTGCATTTTTGACATTGTGTAAAGCTTGTGTTTGTGGTTCCCTGGCACTTCAGAATTTTCCTGGGGGACTGACTATGGTCTCTTTTCCCCTACAGATCCTGGGATCCCCTCTCTGCAGTGGCTCTCCCGGTTCTGATATACCTGGCTAGTCTTAGTCTCCAAATTGGGATTTTCCTAGTTAAAAAAAAAAAAAAATCCTCCTACTCCTGGGACTTTAATTATAAAGGGGCATCCCGGGTTGCTTAATGCGTAAAACCCTGGGTTGTTGCGAAATTTCACCATATGGAGGCTTCCGACGTTACCAGAAATGGCTCTTCGGGGCTATCCAGGCTGTGTGGGGGTTGTGGGGCCCCGCTCCCAGGTGATGATGTCATATTATGCGTTCCATGTGCAAAGCAGAATATTGCACGCCAGTCCGTCGCTCCGGCTTCTGGCTCCTCGCAACTTCCGTCATCTCCCTTATTCCGGACCCCGTGTGACATTGTCAAAAGTGGGGATTCGCAATCCGAGGTGTGCGCGCGATTGGCCAACCTCGAGAAGATAATTTCCGCCACGGTAGCTCAAAAGGCTACGGCGAAGCGGAAGCACCTTTCTCTGGCAGCGCCTGTTTCAGAGGATGAGGTGTTTGAAATATTGGATTGGTCCGATTGTCCCCCTGATGAGGAGGGGGAACTCCTTGAGGAGTCGGATGAGCCTGCAGACCAGCTATTGGTTGACACTGCTGGTGATCAGGCTGTGGGGGTGTCCCTTGACACTTCTTCCATTTTGGCTCAAATGTTTGAAATTTTGGCTTTGGATCCGCCCGCAGTGGTTCCCCAGCCGCGTTTGGTGTTTCCCAGGTAACAACACTTTGTGAGGGTTGTCCTTAAGGAATGGGAACAACCCACGCACCTGGCTGGAATTCCTCCTAGTTGGGATAAATGTTATCCCTTTCGGGAGGATTTGGTGAAGCTTTGGTCAGTTCCCCCTGACGTCGATACCCCTGTGTTAGGGCTGTCTAACACGGCTGTGTTGCACTCCTCTGTCACTACTACCATTAAAGATGGTGAGGATCGTCGGATTGATCAATTGGCTCGCCATGGTTTTATCAGTGCCGGATCGACACTGCGGCCGGTGTGTGCTTCGGCGCTTCTTCTGTTGGCAGTTAGGTCCATTATCAGGGATCTGTACGCAGGTCTTGATCCCACTTGTGATGAGTTTAGTTCTCTCAAGCAGTGTGAGTCGTTTATTTCCTTTGTCTTGACCGCCCAGGACGATGCACTTGTGATGAGTAGCAGGACAGCGGCACTGCTGGTTGCTATTCGTCGGTCAGTGTGGCTGCGCCAGTGGACGGCGGACCTTAATTCTAAGAATGCGCTGACAGCGCTTCCTTTTGTAGGTTTGCGCCTGTTTGGCGATAAATTGGATTCTGTTACCAAGGGTGGTAAATTGCCTCAACACAAGAGGCCTCGTCGCTCCTTTCGGGGTGCGACTTCCTTTAGTCCCTCCTTTCGGGGAGTCAGAGCGGGCAGAGGGGCTTCCTTTCCCGCTACCAGGGGTGCAGGTTGGACCCGGGGGAGGGGCCGTGGCCGTCCCGGTCAGTCCTGGGGCGTCAAGCCCAAGCCTGCTGGTAAGCCCGCTCAGCAATGAGGGACTGCCCTCACCCGTGCGGGTGGGGCGACAATTGTGACACTTCTCCCTGGTTTGGGACCAGGAGGTTCCGGACAGATGGATCTGGGAGGTGGTGTCGTCCGGTTACAAGCTGGAGTTCGAGTCTCGCCCTTCTTCACGGTTTTTCCGGTCTCGGGTGCCCACCGATCCTTGGCCGCGCAGGGGCTCCTGGCGTCGGTAAGGAATCTTCTGGAAATGGCGGTCATCCGGCCGGTGCCGCGCTTAGAGGTGGGCCTTGGTTTTTACTCCAATCTTTTCACAGTCCCCAAGAAGGACGGGTCGGTTCGCGCCGTCCTGGATCTGAAGTTCCTCAACAGGTTCATCCGTACTCGGAAGTTTCGCATGGAAACTCTGCGTTCGGCCATCGGTTCTCTTCGGCAGGGGGACTTCATGACGTCCATAGACATCAAGGATGCTTACCTTCATGTTCCCATCTGCCAGGCCCATCAGCGTTTTCTTCGGTTCGTGATGAGGGATCGGCATTTTCAATTTGTGGCACTTCCGTTTGGCCTTACCTCGGCTCCAAGAGTGTTCACCAAGGTGCTGGCAGGGGTGATGGCCATTCTCAGATCTCGGGGCATTCGTGTCATACCTTATCTGGACGACCTTCTCATCATGGCTCCTTCCCTCAATCAATCGGAGACGGACACCAGGACGGTGGTCTCCACGCTGGAAAGCTTTGGTTGGGTGATCAACTTTTCCAAGTCCTCCCTTGCCCCGGCCAGGGTGGTGTCCTTTCTGGGAATGCGGTTGGATTCTTGTCAACACAGGGTGTTTCTGCCTCAGTCCAAGATTTGTCTGATTCAGGAGTTGGCTCGGGTCCTTCTTTCCAACCCTCGGCCGTCCATCCGTCTGGGGATGAGGCTGGTAGGGTTGATGGTTGCCTCATTCGAGGCAGTTCCTTTCGCTCAATTTCACACGAGGACGCTTCAGCTTCATCTGTTGGCGCCCTGGGACCGGCGACCACGGTCGTTGGATCGGCCCTTCCAGTTGTCCTCCCGGGTCCGGCAGTCCCTTGGTGGTTGGTCTCGGCCAATCTCTTGAGGGGCAGGTCTTTCCTGACTCCTCTTTGGGAAATTGTCACCACGAACGCCAGTCTTTCGGGATGGGGGGATTCTGGAAGGATCTTCAGTTCTGGGGGCAGTGGGGGCCTCGGGAGGCCCACTTGTCCATCAATGTTCTGGAACTGAGAGCCATCCGTCTGGTTCTTGTTCTTTTGACTCAACATGTTCTGGGCCTTCCGGTTCAGGTTCGCTCGGACAATCGAACAGCGGTTGCTTACATCAATCATCAGGGAGGGACTCGCAGTCTGGGTGCCCTCAGAGAGGTGTCCCTGATCCTGACCTGGGCGGAGGCCCATGTTCCTTGTCTCTCGGCAGTTTACATTCCGGGTGTGGAAAACAGGGAAGCAGATCTGTTGAGCAGGTGCTCTTCCCATCCGGGAGAATGGGCTCTCCATCCTCAAATTTTTTGGTCGCTGTGTCTCCGGTGGGGGACACCGGAGGTCGACCTGTTTGCCTCTCGTCACAATTGCAGGCTCCCAACCTTCGTGTCGCTCTCCCAGGATCCTCTGGCTCTGGTGGTGGACACCATGTCCCTGAGCTGGGGGGATCTGGGGTTTCTGTACCTGTTTCCTCCGATACCCATGCTAGGCAGGGTGGTGCGGAAGCTGGCTCTGGAAAGGGTGTCCGCCATTCTCGTGGCTCCAAGGAGGCCAAGGCGAGTATGGTTCGCAGACATCGTCCGGCTGGCAGTGGATTAGTTCATTCTGCCTCTTCGGCCCGATCTGCTCACTCAGGGTCGGCTGTGTTACCCCAGTTTACCAACGCTAGGTTTGACGGCTTGGCTGCTGAAACCTCCATCTTGAAGGAGGAGGGTCTTTCTGACTCGGTTGTTAGACTCTGATCGGTGCCCGGAAGAGGTCTTCTTCTATCATCTACTATAGGACTTGGAAAGCCTATATTGCTTGGTGTGAGATTAGATCTTTGCCTTATAGGGTCTTTTCAGTCTCCAGAATTCTGGAGTTTTTACAATCAGTGCTGGACTCTGGTCTTCAGCTGAGTACTTTGAAAGGGTTTCTGCCTTATCTATCTTTTTTCAGAAGCGTTTTGTGCTTTATCCTTTAGTTATAACCTTTTTCCAGGAGGTTACACATGTGCGTCCTCCCAGGAAACCATTGCTCCCTGTTTGGGACTTAAACTTGGTTCTCTCTGCTCTTCAGGCTACTCCCTTTGAGCCCTTGCAGGATATTGATTTGTCTACCTTGACTCAGAAGACTGCCTTCTTGGTAGCTATCACTTCGGTTCGGCGCGTCTCGGAGTTGGCGGCCTTGTCGATTCAGGCGCCCTACTTTGAGAGGCATCAGGACAAGGTGGTCTTTCGGTTCAAACCGGACTTTCTTCCTAAGGTTGTTTCTGCTTTTCATTTGAATCAGGATATTGTTCTTCCCTCCCTGTGTCCTAAGCCTAAGAATGACAAGGAGAGGGTTTTGCATTGTTTGGATGTAGTACGCTGTGTTAAGTACTATTTGATTACTACTTCTCCTTTTCGTAAAACTGATGCCTTTTTTGTTGTGCCCTGTGGGCCTAGGAAGGGTTTGGCTCCGGCCAAATCTTCCATTAGCAAATGGATACGTCAGGCCGTTATTGGGGCCTATTCTGCTAAGGGGAAAGTTCCCCCTTTTCGTATCACTGCTCATTCTACTCGCGCTGTTGGAGCGTCTTGGGCTTTTCAGCACCAAGCTTCTGTTGAACAAGTTTGTAAGGCTGCTACTTGGTCTTCTGTTCATACTTTTTCTAAGTTTTACAAGGTTGATGTGCGGGCCTCAGCGGATGCTGTGTTTGGCCGCAAGGTTCTGCAGACTGCAGTCATTTAAGTTATGCTTCATTGTGCCTTCGGATACCCATCCCTTGTGGACACTGCTTTTGGATGTCCCGATCGTAAGAATTAAAGGGGAAGCGGGGTGTGTGACACACTGAGAATAATACCATTTTGTGAGTACTCACCTGTAAAATGGATATTGTCAGTGTGTCACACACCCCGCTTCACCCGCCCTTTTTGGTATCCTGGAGCCTTTATAATGGTGAAGCTTTTTCTTTATTTTGAGGTTACCGTTGGATTTCCTGGTACCTTGTCTTACTGCTGTTTAAATTCACTGGGTGTAAAGTGGGAGGTCCCAGGTATATATAGGCCGGAAGGGGCTCGTTTTCAAGACTTCTCTCTGCAACGTCGCCACCTGCTGGTGGAGTAACCCGATCGTAAGAATTAAAGGGGAAGCGGGGTGTGTGACACACTGACAATATCCATTTTACAGGTGAGTACTCACAAAATGGTATTTTTCACCGGTCGCCCACCGAGACCATGCCGCCCAATGGCCCACATAAACCTGGAGCCGACCCTAGGTGGCAGGGTGGGGAGTAGCTTAAACGGGCAGTCTGGCTGGACTGTCCCTTTAAACCTATGCCTGGCATGCAGTACCCCATCCCACACCAGCATCTGGGGAGGATTTTGGGTGATATTATTGTAATGGCCAAATCAGGCTTAGCACAGTGGGGATGGTTGCCTGGCTGAAACTTGTCACAGGCAGTATGTCAAATGAACCATGAGTACTCAGTTCAAGCCACAATTAGGAAGTAAATCGTGGTGCGAAAATTATTGGGATATTTTTCATACCATGGTGCTGGGGCTATTTATCAGATTATGGATCAGTTTGAATATATGATAATGCTTGGGAAGATCATGTTGTCATTTGACGAAGACCAAGTGCACTTGAAACATGACAATGACCCAAAACACACCAGTAAGTGAACATCTCGGTTACAGACAAACAGGATTGTGGTAAATTTAGTAGCCAGCTAAATCCCCTGGCCTAAATCCCATTGAAAAGGCAGACTTGTGGACTGTAGTCCAATCGTCCTGACCAATTAAGGCCCAGACTAATAGCCACCTCTGTCTTAACTGGGGCTCCAACACAGAATCCCATCATGACCGATATCCAGAAGTGCAGGACCTGGATTAGACATTGTTGCACTGACCTCCCCTGGGAGATAGGTACATGGTTTGGGGGTAGAGGCAGATGAGCAGGATCCATTACAGGTGAAAGCTGTTTTGATCTAAGGTCTTGTGAAAAAGTCTACAGAACTACCTTTATATGCTTAACTTAATTGACCTGCCTTTTAACTAGGAGTCTCCTTTTTCTTTTTTTCCACAGCTTAGGCAGTCTCAGTCCTACTGCACAGACACAGAATGCCTTCAAGAAAGTAAGTATCATACACTGTTTGCTGCTGTCTGCAAATAAAGGGGTTCCATTCAGGCACAGGTGAGAATTCTCACTCCTCTTTAGGAGAGGAAATTGCCATTGACTTTCATTGTCTACCTTGGGGCCAATTTAGAGCCAGGTGAAAATTCACAACCAGTAGGCAAAGAAAGACAATCTCTCCTAAAAAGGGGTGAGAATTCTCTCCTGGCTCTAAATCAACCCTAAAATGGTGTCAAAACTGAGAAATGACAAATTCTTGTGAGGCGTTATAAATGTGGACAGCAGTGCTGCATTGAAAGTCAACCGCTAAAAGAGATATTTTTGGGTGTGATCGGGAATGTGAGGTTTTTCGCCATAAGAAGGCCAAACCAGCTGAACCTGTTTTTTCTTTGGAAATGCCCTGGTCTTAGAAGAACAGCTTTTCATTACTGATTCCATTCCCTTCCTTTGAAATGTCTTACTGGTCTGCTTGCAAAACCCTTCTCCATTTGATTGGCAGATACATTTGTAAAGCAATTTATTCCATAGCTAACAGGATTTCAAGTTTTAAATAACTTAAACCAGACCAACACAACAAACAGTGCTCATATGAATCCCTCCCCGCAGCGATTTAGATTGCTACACATAAAAATTCATTTACCTTTTTACTCCTGCTGTAGCGAATTTTAGGAACAAAATGGCGGCCCATGCATTTGCAGACCACCTGCAAACAGGAAGTACTGCTGGGCTTCCTGTTACTGTGCATTGTCAGTTATGTCAGTTGAATCCAGGCAGCTGCATGGCTGAGATGCTGGGAATGGAAGATCCAAAATTGCTGCTACCTTTCTTTTTCCACTGTGCCAGGCTGTTGGTCCGGTTTAAAGTGGACCAACACCCAGGGGTGATCGGCCTGGGAATCTATAAGATTCCCGAGCCGATCACCTCACTCACCGCGGGACATCCGAGATCGGGATGTCCCGCGGGGTGAAACCCCCCAGAAAACCCCCAAACACCTTACCTGATCCGCCGCCGCTTCCGCCGCCGCCGCCGCCTCCAGCGCGCCCCTCTAGACGTGCGCGCGCGCGCGCCGGCCGTCTGTGAATGGCCGGCGCGGGCGCGCGCACGCCGAGAGTGCCGCGCGGGAGGCGCCGGTGGACGCCGCTGACACCCGCTTGGACGTCGGCGGGGATTGGACGGCGTGGTCACGTGGGAGCGGGGAGAGGTGAGTTTTTTTTTGGGTTTCTGGGGGGTTTCAGAGAGCGGGACACCCCCGATCGGGGTGCCTCGCCAAAGTGGACCAAAACCCAGGATAGTCAAAATCCTGGGTGTTGGTCCACTTTAAGTGAGTGTTGTTAAAGTGGACCAACAGTCAAAAATTACTTAAACCAGACCAGCACAACAAACAGTTGTGCTATGGAAAAGTCAGCATCTCTCTAATGCAGGGCTCACTGATGTGTGAGGGGGTTAGTTAGGTGTGAACCAGGACCCACCCAGAAAATAGTTGCATTGGTCTGCTTTAAACTGCTACTTGGCTATCTTTATCTCTATCTCTGCCATCTTTATGCAGCTATGCCCACTGACTATCTCTGCTTACTTTAGACTTTCATCATTGTAACATTGCGCAATGCATGTCGGAGGAGTCCACTCCATTCACAAGTACTGACCAGACATGTGCACACTTTCATGAGAGCGCATTTGGGACAAGATAGGAAAGAAGGGTGGAGGACCTATTGCTGGGGATGTGCTGAGCAGTAGTGTAACTATATGTGATGGGGTCCTGTTGCAAACATTAAATGGGGCCCTTTCATAGCTCATACAATAAACTTTTTTTCTGTCTTTTAACTGGATGCAGCTAGACAACTAAAGACTGGAACAGCCGAAACACATGGTGCTTCCTTTCCCTAAATGATGCAAAATGAGCATTATTATGATAAATAAATTGGAGGAACAACAATGATGGGCCCCCCTGACCTCCAGGGCACCAGTGTCCCTCCCACTGTCGCACCCCAGCCAGTTGCACCCCTGGTGCTGAGATTGCGGAATGGCAGAAACCTTGTGAGACCTGACATTCCTACTACTGTTGATGTAATCGCCCTTTGAGAAGAAGATGCCATATTGGGATTGCAGCCAAAGTAAATTGGCATTGGCCATAGTGGGGTGGAGCTTTATCCAGTGTACGGGGCATATGTTGAAGGATAATGCCTACATGTAGCAGTCTCAGTAGCCAAAATAGGGGGTGGCCCTGTTGTTCAGTCACATTATGTGACTGAATGCTACCATGGGCAATGGAATGTGGGAAAGGGTTAACTAAGCCCAAACCCTGGAATTCCCCCCCATTGCAGTGAAAAGGGAGGGCATGACAGAATCAATGCCATTGGTGGGAAGGGCGGCCATTCGTCCCGGAGGCTGCTGGAGACTCAGATCAGGCCTGGACAGCGTTGGGATCTTATTTTCCGATCTGTCTGAAAGATCAGCTTTTAGTTGGACACTTGAAGTGGACCAAAACCCACAAACGTGTGGCCTGACTTTCCCTTCTTAGGGTGTAGAACTAGAAATGGATATTTTCGCTTTTCGAATAGTCCTTGAACATTGTTTTTTTTTTTTTTTGTTCAGTTCCTCTCTGTAAAGTAAGACAGCAGACAATTAGTCACTGCATAGGTGTGGCAATTACATCATTGTCACACACAACAATGGCAATGAATGAAGGAGGTGGCGCTTTACAGCTAAAACAAGGGCCATTATCTGGTATTAGAGTGAAGCAGGAGCACTTAAAATTGGTAAAAGGCGCTCTTCATGGCAGGAGAATTTCAGGCAGATGCTATTTAAAAATGTGGGTTTTGGTCCACTTTAATTTTAACTCTGGGAATAATGACAGAGTGCATGTATTAGGATGAATCTTCTGACATGCTGATTAAACAAATGAGGAGTGTTTTAGGTATTTGGGTGTGTTTTGATGTCACTTGCTCATTGTTCATGTCACTCACTGTGTTATGTGTTGGCAGGCGTAGTTTCAGGCATGTGTACATTCTGCTGTGTCTGCCAGGCTCTTATTGAAGGCTTGTAAAATATTTAAAGCTAGAGGGTAGAACTATTTTGCTTGAGGCGTGAAATGGATGCTTTTTCCTAACTGTAGAATCGTCTACAGCTAATGGAACCAAGCAGACGTAGGTCAAATAATTCAGGTTGCGTAGGTCCCTGCCTAGGAAAAAAAAAAAATGTAATACTCACCCCTATGTCCCTCATAACTGTTTCCTCCAACTCCAGCTTTATAAAACATTTTAGGTCCCGACGTCTGGTCCTGCAGCATCCAGGAGTGCCCTGTAACGTGGTAAACTTCACTATATGTAAAGTGGTTTATTAGCCATATAATCCTATTCAATCGTTTTGTGATGAGCGCACCCCTCCATCTTCATTGGAGGACTTATTCATTAAAATAATGAGAGATACAGTATCCTGCTCACTGCTTCATGTGGGGAGTATGTTATCTTTTTTTTTTTTTTTTTTTTTTTTAACTTTGCATTGTATAAATGAAATAATTACAACTTTTTTTACAACTTGGTTTTTACTGAGAATGTAGAAAACCAAAATATATAGATAAATAGTAATGCTGCAGTTCAGGCGTCACACTGGGCTTACCTGGGCATGTGCCAGAGCCCCTGTACCTTGGGAGGGCCCACCACATTCCATCTACCCTGAGCAGCCCCTATGCAGGACACGGGGCCGTGCAGTAACCAGGACTAAGGACTGTCAGCCAAATTGGGGAAGCCTTTCTTTTTGTCTGCCTTCTATTCTTTGTTTCTTTCATTCTATTCTTTTTTTCTTATTTTCTTAAAATAATTTTTTTCATTTATTCTATTCTTTCTGACATACATGTTCCTCCTTTTTTTCTGTTGGCCCTTCTATTCTTTTTTTACCTCCATCTCTTCTTTTTTTCTCCCATTCCTTTTCTCTTTCTTTTCTTGCTTTTTTCTGTTATTCCTTCTATTCTTAATTTTATGTCATTCATTCATTCTCTTTCTTTGTGTCTATGCTTTTGTAATTTCTATATTTTCTTTTTTCATATATTTTTTGTCATTCATTTCTTTCTTTCCTGCCTTCTTTTTTTCCTGTCATTCCTTCTATTCTTTCGTACTTTCTCTTCCTTTCCTTCATTCATTCTAAACTTTGTCATTCCTTCTATCATTTTTTTCTTTCTATTCTTAGACAGTATTCACCATACATGCAACTTTATCACCATGTGGAGTGTCATACCGCCCTGCAAGGGGCTCGCTGAGACTTTATCGGCCAAGGGCCTGCATAAACCTGGAGCTGACCCTGTAGTTGGAATAATGTATAATGATAGAAAACCTGTTTTCTTTTTCTGTCGTTCATTGGGGTACACAGTCCTACCCATCAGGAGATTGTATGCTACAGACATGTTGCCCCTCCCGCTCAGGCCTTTCCTTTTTAGTGTCAAGATAAGGAAGTGCTATTCATCATGTTGGCACTGTAGAAAACTCGCTATTTTCTGGTCCTTGAAACAGAGTTACTCTGACATGGAGCATGATTTCTAAGACCATATACAATGCAAATGTTTGTAACGCTACCATGGCAGACACAAGTCTTAATGCTTAGATCCAATCATACAGCTTCGCTGTGCGTGGGCGGTATATGGCAACCTATAAATAGAGGGGCATGTTTAACAGGGCTCCCTAGCAAAAGTTATATTTTCCACCCCAAATCAGAATAAAAAAATACACACACCCACCCTGGTCTATTAAGCATGGAGGGAAATCAAGCTGGTGGCTTCTTAGTTCCTCCCTTTGGAACATACAGTCTGGGTCACCCGCTGCTCATGCCCTGCATCTGTGGCTCTCAGGGGCCCATCACCACTGATGCAGATGGTAACAGTACTTCTCCAATCCTCTAGTGGGCCCATCTGAGCATTGCCATTGGTCCTGAAAGGTGGGGGAGCTTGCATGCTTCTGTCAGGGGCCATGTGGCAGCTGCCTCCCCTGCCTCTATGGCATGTATGCCCCTGTGTGTACACATAAAAGAGTGGCACCTTTTGAGTAGTTAATTGTTGGATGGTCATTTGGTAACCTCTACCTCCAAACCCTTGTGATGTGTGCTGCCTTCTCTGCTACCTTACCTGCAAAATGGTCACCCAGGTTCCCCACCTCTCTTGTCCTTTACTACCCTCAGTGGTGTTAATGGTAAAAAGAATAGGGACCTGAGTTTTGGCATGTGCTGGTGGCTTATATTCTCTCATCTCCACAGCTTTGAGCTTCACCTGTTCTGCAAAATAATCATGTTTACTTTTTACTTTACAGACAAAAATAATTTTGTTAGGTACAGCAGCATAAGTGAATGCTCTGGCTTTGGCCTGAATATGTTGTTTTTGCCTGTTTTTGGCTTTTCGTGACTATTCAGTTACAAAAGCATTGGCTAACTACCAGGAGTCCTGTGCAACTAGATACATTTCCCTCTACAGGCAAAGTCCAGGTCCAGTATCTTCAGCTCATGTGCAATATGTAATCTGGACAGTTCTTAATCAAACACATCATGATTTGCATTAAACATTGGAAAATACACTTTGTAAACTTGCAGTGTCATTGTGTTCCTCTCATTACTGTGCAGAAATCCCTAAAGATACCATGGACTTTTTTTTCTCTCCATGGAGAGAATACTTTTGTTACGCCAAAGGGTTATGACATTTGGGTGGTGGAGTCCCTTTTCAAGCACTTGCTTTAACGCCAACACTAGCCAAAATTTCCATCAAAGAAATCTACAGACCAATACCAAGGTAGACCATTTCCAGCTGTGGCCATTTGGCTCAGGTGAGTCCCTCCAGGCACAAAGGGAATTAAGCTAGCGAGGAACCAATGACTCAGAGTAAAGAAAACATATGGCATCTTTGTCAATGTGTAATACACAATATATAGAAATGTACAATATTCTAAGTATGTCACACACCCCGCTTCAAACATTAATAATTACACTTGGGTTAACCCACCTGTAGGTGGCGACGTTGCAGAGAAGTCTTGAAAAACGAGCCCCTCCCGGTCTATACATACCTGGGACCTCCCACTTATCTCCCAGTGTTCTTCTCTGCAAGATGGCGACAAGACAGAAGAATGAAGTCTCCAGTGACACCCCGGCCCCCCTTCTGGTCTATTTCTGCCCGGCTTGTTTTATTTTATTTTCCCCTTAATTCATTGTGTAGCCTCACATCTTAGGCTGCCGGCCGGGCAAGGGTAGACGGCACCCTAGGGTGCCTAGGAGCTTGCTCCTCCGCTAGACCCCATACTATGGGGCAACGCGGTTATCCGGCCTGGTGATCTGTATTTGGGATGCCCCGTCCCGTTGCCCCCTATGCGCCCGCTGAGTAAGGCTTGTACTCCGGGAGGAGGAGGGGGGCGGGGCCGCGTCTCGCGCGGGCCGCGCTGATGCTTGGTGGGGGGGCGGGGCCGGAGCGCTTGGGTGGGCCCGCCCGTCTTCCTCTTCCTTCTTCCTCGTTTCGTGGTCGGTTGCTGCTGCGGCTGTCTTCTGCGCCGCCATTTTACAGATCGGCTTTTTAAGGTAGTCTGTGTTTGTTAAGGTGGTATTTTTCATGGCGGTAATTCTGCCTTTTTACTGGGACATTAGAGCTGGCTTCTTATGTCAGGGCGCGGCTGACAGTAACCCCTCATGGATTGGGGTTTTTCTGGGTGCCGTCCGTGTCATCTTTACTTATCAGCTGTACTGCAGCTGGGTCCCTTGCCCTTGTGTGTAAACATAGATATATATATGTATATATATATCTATTTCTTTATATTTTTACTGTGTATTTTGCCTGTGCTTGTATTTGCAATTTATTCATGTACTGATGCATGCTTGTTTATTTGCCTTGGAGTGACTGTTGTCCTTTCCGTTGCAGATCCTGGGATCCCGTGCTGAAGGGGTCTCCCGGTCTTAGATACCTGGCTAGTGGGGTTTTGTCCATTACAAAGATTTTATATATATACTTTAAATTGCAAATCCTCCCACTACTGGGACATTAAAAGGGCATTCCGGGTCGCATACAGCATAAATCCCTGGGTAATTGCGAATACCACAATTTCACCATATGGAGGCTTCCAAGGATACCGGAAACGGCCCTTCGGGGCAATCTAGGCTGTGTGGGGGTTGTGGGGCTCTGCTCCCAGGGGATGATGTCATTATATGCATTCCATGTGCGCAGCAGAGCATTGAGTGCCAGTCCGGCACTCCGGTTTTTGGGCCTTCGCCGCCCGTGTCATCTCCTACTCCTCCCTGCCTGTTCCAGACCCCGTATGACGTTGTCATGGGTGGGGATTCGCAATCCGAGGTATGCGCCCGGTTGGCCAGCCTTGAGAAAATGTTTTCTGCTGTGGTTGCTCAGAAGGCTCCGGCTAAGCGGAAACACTTGTTCCCGACTCCGCCGGACCCAGATGTTGATGTTTTTGAGGCATTGGACTGGTCCGATTGCCCCCCGGCTGAAGAGGGGGAGATTCTTGAGGAATCTATCGACCTTGAGGTCCAGCAGTTGTTTGGTGCTGAGGGTGACCAGGCGGCGGGGATGGTCTTTGACACCCCTTCAATATTGGCTCAAATGTTTGAAGTTTTGGCTTTAGACCCTCCCGTGGCGGCTCCACCGCCTAAGGGTGAGTTGTTTGATGTGGCTAAGCCGTGTTTGGAGTTTCCCAGTCAACGACATTTTGAGAATGTCGTCCTGAAAGAGTGGGAGCAGCCTACGCGTCTTGTTGGTGTTGCACCTAGTTGGGATAAGAAGTATTCTTTTCCGGCGGACTTGGTGAAGCGTTGGTCTTTTCCTCCCGAGGTTGATGCCCCAGTTTTGGGGCTATCTAACACGGCTGTGTTGCATTCACTTGACACTACTACCCTCAAGGATGGCGAAGATCGCCGGATTGACCAGCTGGCTCGCCACGGTTTTGCCTGTGCGGGTTCGGCTTTGATGCCCGTTTGTGCTTCGGCACTTTTGTTGTTGGCGGTTAGGTCCATTGTCAGGGATTTATTTGCGGACCTTGATCCTACTTGTGATGAGTTTGTTGCTTTCAAGCGCTGTGAGTCCTTTGTTTCGTTTGTCCTAGCCGCTCAGGATGAGGCCATGGTGATGTGTGGCAGGACCACGGCTTTGTTGGTGGCTATCCGACAGTCTGTGTGGTTGCGGCAATGGACTGCTGACTTTAATTCTAAGAAGTCGCTTACGGCTCTTCCCTTTTTGGGTTTGCGCCTGTTTGGTGAGAAATTGGATTCGGTTGCCAAGGGAGGTAAGTTACCTCAGCACAAGAAACTTCGTCGTTCCTTTCGGGGGGCGGCCTCTTTTAATCACTCCTTTCAGGGAGCCAGAGCTGGCAGAGGTGCGGTCTTTTCGGCCTCCAGGGGTGCAAGCTGGAACAGGGGTAGAGGCCGTGGCCATCCCGGTCACTCCTGGGGTGCCAAGCCCGCTCAGCAATGAGGGGGCGCCCTCCCCCTGGCGGGTGGGGGGACGGTTGCGACACTTCTCCCGGGTGTGGGACCAGGCGGTCTTGGACAGGTGAATCCGGGAGGTGGTGTCGGCCGGTTACAAGCTGGAGTTCGAGTCCCGACCTCCTCTAAGATTTTTCAGGTCTCGTGTTCCGTCAGATCCTGTGGCCGCGCAGGGGCTCCTGGTGGCGGTGAGGAATCTTCTGGAAATGGCAGTCATCTGCCTGGTCCCTCCCTCGGAGGTGGGCCGCGGGTATTATTCCAATCTCTTCACAGTGCCCAAAAAAGACTGGTCGGTTCGTCCCATCCTGGATCTGAAGTTCCTCAACGTGTTTATTCGTCCCCAGAAGTTTTGCATGGAAACTCTGCGCTCTGCCATCAATTCTCTTCGGCAGGGGGACTTCATGACGTCCATAGACATCAGGGATGCCTACCTTCATATTCCTATCTTTTCGGCTCACCAAAGGTTTCTTCGCTTCGTGGTGGAAGATTGGCATTTTCAATTTGTGGCTCTTCCGTTCGGCCTTACCTCGGCTCCAAGAGTGTTCACCAAGGTGTTGGCGGGCGTGATGACCCTTCTCAGAGCTCAGGGGATTCGCATTGTGCCTTATCTGGACGATCTTCTCATCATGGCTCCTTCCTTCAGTCAAGCGGAGATGGACACCAGAACGTTGGTATCCACTCTGGAGAGTTTCGGCTATCCCAAGTCCTCTCTCGCTCCAGCCAGGGTGGTGTCCTTCCTGGGGTTGTCCTTGGAGTCTTGCCAACACAGAGTGTTTCTGCCTCAGGCCAAAGTTCTCTTGATTCAGGAATTGGCGCAGCTTCTTTTTTCCTATCCTTGCCCGTCCATCCGACTAGGGATGAGACTGGTGGGGTTGATGGTAGCTTCCTTCGAGGCAGTTCCCTTTGCTCAGTTTCACACGAGGACGCTTCAGCTTCATCTGTTGGCGTCTTGGGACCGGCGACCGCGGTCTTTGGATCGGATTCCGGATGTCCTCCCGGGTTCGGCAGTCTCTCCAGTGGTGGATGGTCTCGGACAATCTCTTGAGGGGCAGGTCTTTTCTGACGCCTCTTTGGGAAACTGTCACCACGGACGCCAGTTTGTCGGGATAGGGAGGTTTCTGGAAGGATCTTCAGTTCCGGGGGCGGTGGGGTCCTCAGGAGGCCCACTTGCCCATCAACGTTCTGGAGTTGAGAGCCATCAGGTTGGTTCTGTCTCACTTGACACAGCATTTACAGGGCCTGCCGGTTCAGGTTCGGTCGGACAATCGGACGGCGGTTGCTTACATCAATCACCAGGGAGGGACTCGCAGTCTGGGTTCCCTCAGAGAGGTGTCTCTGATTCTAGCCTGGGCGGAGACTCATGTCCCTTGCGGACTTTCTGAGCAGGTGCTCTTCCCGCCGGGGGGAATGGTCTCTCCATCCCCAGGTGTTTCGGTCTTTTGTCTCCGGTGGGGGACGCCGGAGGTGGATCGGTTTGCCTCTCGTCACAATTACAAGCTCCTGATATTCGTGTCACTCTCTCAGGATCCTCTGGCTCTGGCTCCGATCCCCATGCTAGGCAAGGTGTTGCGAAGGCTGGCCCTGGAAGGGGTTCCCGCCATTCTCGTGGCTCCAAGGTGGCCAAGGCGGGTGTGGTTCGCAGACATCGTTCGTCTGGCGGTGGATCAGTTCGATCTGCCTCTTCGGCCGGATCTTCTCACACAGGGTCAACTGCGTTACCCCAATTTACCAACGCTGGCTTTGACGGCCTGGCTGCTGAAACCTCCATCTTAAGGGAGGAAGGTCTTTCAGATTCTGTAATTCAGACTCTTATTAACGCCAGGAAGAGGTCCTCTTCTACCATCTATTATAGGACTTGGAGATCTTATATTGATTGGTGTGAGGCTAGATCTTTGCCCTGTCGGGTCTTTTCTGTTTCCAGGATTTTGGAATTTCTTCAATCGGGGCTGGACTCTGGTCTTCAGCTGGGTACTTTGAAGGAGCAGGTTTCTGCCTTGTCTGTCTTTTTTCAAAAGTCTTTTGCGCTTCATCCTTTGGTCAAGACTTTTTTTCAGGGGGTCTCGGATTTGCAGCCTCCTAGGAAGCCTTTGCTCCCTGTTTGGGATTTGAATTTGGTTCTCTCTGCTCTTCAGGCTCCTCCTTTTGAGCCTTTGCAGGATATTGCTCTTTCTACTTTGACTCAGAAGGTTGCCTTTTTGGTGGCCATCACTTCGGTTCGGCGTGTTTCGGAGTTGGCGGCCTTGTCGATTCAGGCTCCTTACTTTGAGAGGCATCAGGACAAAGTGGTTTTCCACTTCAAACCAGACTTTCTTCCTAAGGTGATCTCTGCTTTCCATCTTAACCAGGACATTGTTCTTCCTTCCTTGTGTCCTAAGCCTAGGAATGACAAGTAGAGGGTTTTGCACTGTCTGGACGTGGTACGCTGTGTGAAGTACTATTTGCTTACTACATCTCCTTTTCATGGAGCATTTCAAGACTGATGCTTTTTTCGTGGTGCCCTGTGGGCCTAGGAAGGGTTTGGCTCCGGCTGAGTCTTCCATTAGTAAGTGGATTCGTCAGGCTGTTGTTTGGGCCTATTCTGCCAAGGGGAAGGTTCCCCCTTTTCGTATCACTGCTCATTCTACTCGTGCTGTTGGGGCGTCTTGGGCTTTTCAGTACCAGGCTTCTGTTGAACAAGTTTGTAAGGCTGCTACTTGGTCTTCTGTTCACACTTTTTCCAAGTTTTATAAGGTTGACGTGCGGGCTTCAGCGGATGCTGTGTTTGGCCGCAAGGTTCTGCAGGCTGCAGTGGTTTGAGTTTTGCATTATTGCCTTGTTGGATACCCGCCCTTTCTGGACACTGCTTTTGGATGTCCCAAGTGTAATTATTAATGTTTGAAGCGGGGTGTGTGACATACTTAGAATAATACCATTTTGTGAATACTCACCTGTAAAATGGGTATTATAAGTATGTCACACACCCTGCTTCACCCGCCCTTTTTGGTATCCTGGATCTTTATATGGTGAAGCTTCGTTTACAGTTTGAGGGTTACCTATGTTTTTTTTTTTCTGGTACCTTGTCTTTACTGCTGTTTGAAAACTGGGAGATAAGTGGGAGGTCCCAGGTATGTATAGACCGGGAGGGGCCCGTTTTTCAAGACTTCTCTGCAACGTCGCCACCTACAGGTGGGTTAACCCAAGTGTAATTATTAATGTTTGAAGCGGGGTGTGTGACATACTTATAATACCCATTTTACAGGTGAGTATTCACAAAATGGTATTTTCTCCTAACATTGTATTTGTATCGGCAAAGTATTTAAAGGTTTACTTTACAGGAAGCTGATGTTCTGTAAAGTTCGTATGACAGGCCAATGTTGGGGGTTTTACAGTGGTGCTAGATTAAAGATCGAGCTAGCATAATGTGGAAGTCTTCATCTTAAACAAAAGCTTGCTCACCCTTTCTCCCCTGCAAATGATGGCTTCTACTCTGTCAGTCATTGAGTTGGTGATAGTTTGTCAGAGTACCTTAGAGTAGAGAGAGAATCAGAAGAGTGAGTAAGCATTAGTTTTTCTAAAAACTGCCTGGACAGTCCCTTAAAACCTAGGTAACAGTTGTCATAAAGCTCTCCTCCAATCAGGTTTCCTAACCGTACATATGAATGAGTGGCTAGTACACCTAAATGGCAGGCTAGCCACTGGCCACTCCCCCCTGGCCATACATGCTCATGCCAATGATTCAAATAGGACATGCAGCAGCAGGAGGGATGCCATCTGTGGTGTACACATGCGCTGTGGAATCGCCAGTGAGGTAAGTTAACACAGCAAAAAATAAGAAGTAAGCGACTTAAAACGTATTAATTTTAGATGCTGGGGAATAGTTTTTTAAGGGTTTGGACTTTTCATTAAATCATGCTGAAGGTCCGGTTTAATGCGGAAGTCCAGTGTTAGAATCACCATAATTAAAGCCCATCTCTTCTGATGACTCTTGTGTAAGATTACTGCATCTCAAATACTTCTGTTAAATTATTTTTTTTATGCCTGTGTACACAAAGTGTTTATTTTGTTTTATGTTCCAGGTTTTAAAATGAATTCCTTAATATCCGGCGTGATGTACAGGATACTGCAGTAATGTGTTTTTTCTTTTTTCTTTTTTTTTTTTTTTGCTTAATAGTGCCTGGACCGAATCCATCTGCTGATGGAGGCTTTAGTATTGCCATGATTGCCATGGCCTGGCTTGTCATTGGCTTTACTCTATACCTGCTAAGACCTCAGAATCTCAGAGGAGCCAGGGCTAATGGAAAGCCAGCTAGTCCACACAATGTGAGTAAGGCTGCTGGTTTTGCCAACTGTAATCATAAATTCCACAAGAAGGAAAAACATAAAATATTTTGTATTCCCTTCTATTTGCAGGATCCTGGGCATGAACCTCCAGCCCCCCCAGTAGATTAGCACTGTCTGGGGGTCATCTCGACTGCTACAATTTTGCACAACCAAATGAATCCTGAATGGCCAGACTACCCTGTAACAGATGATTATTCTCTTTTCTTTCACAGATGCCGGTACGATTCTTACTGGTATCTAATGATCCAGATCCTGAGATGCCAAACAGATATAAAGTCTTTCATTTTACTGAAAATTGTTCCTTGTTCCAGCTGTACTACTGTTCTTTTTCGCAAAGTTGATTACAACACTGTATAATCCTACTATTGCTAATATTTCACGGGACTTTACAGCCTTAATCTACGTCTTTAGAGTCTCGACATATATTTTGTCATATATTTACTTTGTACTTTATTAGATAGAATACATGTTTACGGTTATGTGGACCTGTCAATAAAATCGTTTCTATCACTAGTGCAACCGCAGAAGTTGTCTGGTTATGGTTGCACCTTAAAAAAAAAAAAAAAACTATGTTGCAAAACAGTCCTGTAGGTGCAATATATTTATTATATACACCTTTTTATTAATCAGTTAGGCTGTTAACTGTTTGTTCATTATCCATCAGGCTTTTAACTGTTAGTTTTTAGTGCAATAGACAAGAGATATTTTATTTCAGCAGTGGTTGGTCCATCCTAAAATATTAAGCTCTCTGTAGTCCTAAAGGAGTAAAAAATAGACTTACTTGGGGGGAGCGGAGCACTTATTAACACTGTATAAAAATAAAATCCTTCCAGCTCATTTCTTTATTTTACTGGAAGAAAGAAGAATCAGGAGTGACAGGTTTTGAACATACAATTCTGCTTTTATGGGTGGGGGGGGGGGGTGTTTAATCCTAATGGTTGTCCCACTAACCAACCTGTGCTTTAATAACCGCTCTTCTGATGTGTGTCAATATACTGTATGGATTTTGACAGAGCATAATTCAGTCAGGCATGATTGCTTTTGTCTTGTATAAAGAGCCTATGTGAGATTTGTTTGGGTAAACTATTTTACTTGTTTTAGGCCCATCTATTGCCTCTGCATAGCATTTAAAACTCATTAATAGATCTATGATGGTGTCTGTACTAGAAGGAATCCATAGATGGTCTTCTGGCATCTTATAGCACACACTTATGCACATCAACAGTTCCTGTTGTGGAACATCGGTGGCCTGCAGTGTGTACTGGCTTATGGTTTGCTAGAGGGACAAATTAAGTGCTGGATCAAGTCAAGGTAAGCCCCGGGGGGGGGGGGGGGGGGGGTAGGCATATTTCAAACTCCGCTGATTAATTGATTAATCTATGTATATCCCATCCTAAACACTCAGAGCGGCTATGGAGCTTTTATGAGTTTAGTAGTCTAATTGTGTTGTATTTAAACAGGAGCAACCCCGCCCTCAAGGCTATAATACTTGGGGGTTTGCTCTACCTCCTAATAGGCCTTCCAGAATTGGGATGCCCAGCTGTGTGAAACCCCTAGAAACAAGCAACAACACCCAAAACACCTGAAAGTATGTAATATAAGGGTTTATTCTGGTGCCAAAACTTTGGTTATATGAAGTGGCTGAAAACTGTGTAACAGGCATATTTCTCCAGAAGAGAAGTCACGTGAGGCAGTGATTGGAGGTGGGTGCTTTAAAGTGGACCAGCACCAAATATTTTGACTATACTGGGCTTTGGTCCACTATGTGAAACCCCCCAGATCCCCCGATAAAATTCACCTCACCCCGCTCCTATGGCGCATGCACGGCTGCTCGTCCAATCAGCGCGCTCGGAGCCGCTGAGCTATGCGCATCAAAGCGACATCTTAGCTCAGCGGCTCCGAGCTCGCTGGCGGCCGCATCTTGCACTTTACTCTAACAGGGAGCGCGCCCGCACCGGCCATTCACAAATGCGCTCTGCTAGAGAGAAGCGCAAGATGCAGCCGCGGACCACACATGCGCCGGTGGCCTGGGATTCAGGTAAGGTTTGTGGGCGTCCCGGGGGGTTTCGCAAAGGTTTCGCACAGAGGGGCATCCCGATTTTGGATGCCCCCCAGGGAGGGATTGGATCCACCCGGGAATCTTATAGATTCCCGGGCCGATCCTGCAGAGTGTTGGTCCACTTTAAAGCAATCGTGACATGCAATGTTCAGAGTACTCACCAGTAAACATGCAGAGCAAAGTGAATGCTTTTTCCTTGTGATTTTATGCGGGTATTTTTATTCTTCCTGATGAGAATTAAAGAAACCATTGGTCAGAGGTCCAAGATGATTTAAACCAGACCTTCAGCATCATTTAATGAAAAGTCCAAATCCTTAAAAAAATATTCCCCAGCATCTAAAATTAATATATTTAATATTTTTTTTTCACTTAGTTTTTATTCTTTCTCCCACTTGGCTGCAACTCGGTTCAGCATTCTAGGATACGGGCGCCGCCATCTTGCCATCACATACTGAGGAGAGGGGGAAAAAAGTGCAGGGGGCAGGTTATAGCTTATATGCTTTGCCAGAATGCAAAGTAGCATGGTCAGAAGATACTTTCTTTTGCAGGCAGCCTGAGACTCCATTGGCCACCATCTTGGATATTTAGCGGCTCATAAAATGCAGTAGATGCAGGTAGGATGATTTTTAATGTGGGTAATCTGTATGTGCAGGGTGAGGGAAATGTATAGGATCGGCTCTAATTCAGAAGAAAGGTCCGGTTTAAAGAAGAAGAGAAAGGAGGACTGTGTGATTTTGCATGTTAAGTGTTACAATGATTCGTGGCATCGCATGAATGAATTATTGTGCCCCGTGTGACCACTGGCAATCAAGCGGGTTTGCACAGTGCCATGTACCATCTAGCAAAGCCTATTGGCTACAGGCTGACTAGCAAGGAAGCATGAAAGTGGCCAATGGTCTTACAGTATCCCAAAAATCACAGCAGCCATGGTTTCTGTGTAGTTGTAAATTGTTTTTCATTTTTACATTTATGGAAATAAAATGTCCACCCCTTGGCAGCTATATTTTTTTTTTGTCCTAGTAATTGTGCACCCATCTATTTATTTTATTTTTTATTTTTTTTTTATTTTATATGTAGATAAGTTTTAAAGTGGACCAATCTCCAGGATTTTGACTATCCTGGTGATTGGTCCCTGCCCCAGTGTAAAACCCCCCAGATCACCCACTTTCACTCCTATTTCTCTGCTCGGGCCCTTGTACAATCAGCACTTTATGCGGTGCACACTAATGCGTGGCCTAAAATCCCTTATTTAAACTTTGCGCTATCAGCCGCATCCCCAGCTCCCTTTAGGAGTGCACCCCCGGCCTATCTGAATGGCTGGGTGCTGGGATCTGCCAGATCAGGTAAGATCACTTGTGCCCCAGGGAATTACACATAGGGCGGCATCCGTTGTAGGATGCCCCGGGGGCAGGAAAGCAGCCGGTCCTGGAATCTTGTAGATCGCAACAGGGGGTCATTGGTCCACTTTAAAGCATAGAAGGTGGTAGGTGGAAGAAAGCTGTTTGTTTTTATACAAGGCAGGGGTGAGTTTTGACTCATAGGTAACAATGGCCAGAACATTGCAAATATAACATTACAACATTACAACACCACTGGAACAAAACACCACAACACCATATTAGAGCATCTTGACTCTAGACCAGAGGGTTCCCAGTCATTTTTCATAAAATTCCACTTTCTAATGTTTAAGTACCACCTGAGTGGTAGGTATGGGTTGTTAATTACCTAAAACTATGTTACAAACGTTACAAAACAACCATTTAAACTGGATAAAATGATCGCTTTTGAAGCAGTCTTGTACTTATAGAGTTAATCAAGCTTCAGTAAATTATAGATGACAGCAGATGATGCCTGTTAGGATGCAAACCCCTGCTCTAGACCAGGGGAAACTAGAGTTTAATGTCTCTAAATGTAAAATCATGCACTTGGGTAGAAGGAATCCCTGCTCTGAGTACCGTATGGGCAGTACTGTGTTATCCAGGACCTCGGAGGAGAGAGATTTAGGGGTACTGATTACTGATAGCTGCAAGATGAGTGGACAGTGTAGCCAGGCAGTGGGAAAAGCAAGCAGGATGCTCGGCTGCATAGCTCGAGGCATCACCAGTAGGAAGAGGGAGGTTGTGATGCCGCTGTATAGAGCCCTGGTAAGGCCACAGCTAGAATACTGTGTGCAGTTCTGGAAACCTTACCTGCAAAAAGACATTATTCAAATAGAACGGGTCCAAAGGCGGGCATGAAAATGGTGGAAGGACTAAAACTTAAAACTTATCAGGAGAGACTTAAAGAACTTAATTTGTACAGTCTGGAGGAAAGAAGGGAGAGGGGGGACATGATTGAGACCTTTAAATATGTGAAAGGATTGAATAAGGTTCAGGAGGGAAGTGTTTTTAAGAAGAAACTTAACGATAGAACAAGGGGGCACAACCTGAAGCTAGTCGGGGGGAAGATCAGGAGCAATGTTAGAAAATATTATTTTACAGAAAGAGTAGTAGATGCTTGGAACAAACTTCCAGCAGAGGTAGTTGAAAAATCAACAGTCACTGAATTTAAACATGCCTGGGATAAGCACACATCTATCCTAAGATAAAGAGTACATACAGTATACACATAAGGGCAGACTAGATGGACCGTATGGTCGTCTCCTGCCGTCAACCTTCTATGTTTCTATGTTAGGGGGTACTAAACTGGCGGACCATGGACGCCAGCTGTCCGGATCTTTGCCCCGGGTTGGAGTTGTGTCCCGGGAGGCGGCACGCGGGTGGCTATTGCAGTGCTACAAATGCTTTTTAAAACTCTGCTTCCAGCCGAGTGCTCCTCCTTCTATGTGCTCTCTCTTTGATTGCCCCCCAGAACACACAGATGGCTTCTTAGTTCTGGCGATGGATCGGACATTATTTCCTCACTGTTGCTTGTTTTATGTGTGTGTGCTGTGTATGATTGGTATGCTTGTGATTGATGTGTTATTGATGTGTCTGTGAGGAAGGGGGGTGGCTGATTACAGGGGGGGATTTACTATAAGGTTGGGTAGATCACACTGTGATGGAGATACTGCTAACCATTGTGGTGGCAGAGGTTAAGGTTCCTCCCTTGTAGGGCTTCCCCGGGGGAAATTGGGATGCCCTTTGATAGTGAAAATCCAAGGTTTTGGTTCACTTAACATTTAACTCACAATAACATTTTTACTCCATTAAATGCAATAGAGGGGACAGTCCAAGGTGTAGGTTTGCCAAACTCTCCTTGGCATGCCCCCTCAATTGCAATGAATGGAGTAGGCATGTTGGGGCTCAATAGACACCACCATATGAGACAACCCGAGGACAGAATCTCTCTTCCCTGGCATCGGCAGTTATGAGGACGCCAGCGCTAGAGGCAGAAGCTACAGGCAACCACCAAACCTGCCGGAGACAAAAGGTGAATATAGGCTTTTTCTTAACGGTAATGCATGGATAATCCCATTAAAATCTCTGTCCAGACACACACTAACTTCCACATTATTCTCCTTGAGAACAGTGTAAAATGAACCATTTCGGGGCACTTTGTGTGGTCTGAGGCATCTGCAGGATCACTGTGGCTTGCCGTGCTCACTCAAACTTAGAGCTCCAAGGGACAGAGTGGCTACTAGACCCCTTTTTGCATGGTCCTAGACCAATGAAATTGAAAGGACGGCAAATTTTGGAGCCTTGTTACAGCTTCTACCCTGCGCTGCAGGAAATGGAGGGAGAAGCACATGGGACGGGCTTGCTGCCTTATTATTTCCAGTGGGTTTACTAACCCTTTAAGCTTCTCCCTCTCTGCTCACTTTAGCTGGCAGATCAGGTGTTCAGTGCCGGATGTGTGTGCCCATGAACCTGATAGGTTACCGGCAGTCCTGTGCAGATAGAGGGAAGCCTGGGATGCACTTGTCTGATGTGCACTGGATGTATCTAAGCCCATTCACTGGCCTTCTCTACTGTTCCACTGAGGGGCTTTATAAATCACAATGCTCCACTGTGGGAGCTGTAACAAATATTACAGAACCTAAAGTATCTTTGATTTCTGTATAATTATTCCCATGCTGTTAATTGCTAGCTGCGTGACCTGACATGACAAAGATAGGCAGCATCAAATGATCCAATATGGCTGCTTCCATAGAAACAGTGGAGTGTCCCCCAGTGGAGTCACTATTCTCGTAATGCTATTATGGAAACATGGGCTTTATTAAAGTGATATTTTTGGGTTGACATGCTAAGCAAGAGGTCTGCTTTAATTATTCTCATCTCTCATTAAAACTTTCTGCCATTCCTTTTCAATACATACATACTGTAAGTCTTTTCTTGTGTTCTAATATTTGACTAAAATCATGATATTTTGCTTTACGTGTTTCTACTTTCCATAATGACAAGAAGAATTTCAATAAATCAGTTGAAGCATTTTATATTGCAGAGTTTATGATTCCTATATTGGGTAAAATACACTGACATACTATGAACACTGCTTTGTAAAGCATACTGTACAAACCATCGGGCTCTACATTGTATTATCATGTCAGGCAGATACTCTACAAAAGTCAGATCTTATTCTAAGTATACAGCACGTCCTGTTCCAGAAGATATTCCTTACACTTGGGATATACTCCAGTAGATGGCGCTGGACTGCAGAGACAGAAAAGTGGCTCCTCCCGGCCCCATATATACCCGGGACCTCCCACAAAATCCCCAGTTCTTCTCTGCAGTCCTGGCTGCGATGACTAGAAGTTGGCTCTCTCTACTCGCAGGTGAGCGGGGCTATTAGCCTGCGGCCCTATAGAACTATTCCCACCCGTTTCCTTCTACTGCCTCCCAGCTCAGGCTGCTCTGGTTCGGGTGAAGGTAGGCAGCACTGCTGTCAGGTGCTAAGGAGCGCTTCTCCAACCGCAGTCCCCCACCAAAGGGTAGGCGGTATAGGCCCATGGTGAGCCTTATGGGATGCCCCTCCCGCATTTTATGCCCCTCGCCCCCTGTCCCCACAGTTGGCTCCCTTTAGGCTGGCCGTTGCTTCCCCCTCGCTCTCCCTTGTAGTTCACGGGGGGGGGGGGGTGCATGTCTTTGCTATATATTGTGTGTTGTGTTTGATCCCTTTTCAATTGATTGCACTGGTTTCTTTTGCCGCCGCCGCACGTTTGTACTGCACTCCGCGGTCGGTGGCGACATCACCTCAGGCGCTGCTGCGCCATCATTGGCTGGTCTTGTCAGGTGGGCGCGTTTTCGAGCTCTTCGGGGGGCGCCCTTGCGGATGACGTGTTTTGCATCACTGTCTCCGCGGTCCGCCCCTCGAGGTATATGTGGGCGCCATTTTAGTTCTCTGCTACGTGTGCCTGGCGTCTCACTATCACGGTCCGTAAGTGCCCCTGCGGGCTGATTTATTTATGTATATATCTGTATTGCATATCGCTTATGGGATCTTGTGCTTATGTCTTGCAGGCGGGTCAAACTTTGTGGTTTCTCCCGGTCCTATCCCCTCTATTTAGTGTTAACTCTTAGGGCTATTACATACCATTACTCCCACTTCCCTAGCAGGTTATTGGGGCATCCTGGGTTGCTTTATTAGCGTCAATCCCTATTGGCCTGTTGTGCTGTGATAATCACCATATGGAGGCTTCTCAGGATAATATGTTCGGGGTTCCTTCGGAATAAGCCCGGCTGTGTGTGGCATGTGGGGTATCCCCTATAAGTGATGATGTCAGGGTGTGTGTACCCTGCGCCCAGCAGGTACTTGCGCTACAGTCTGGGTTACCTGCGGCTGGGCCTAGTGCTGCGCCCCCTCTGGCTTCGCCTACCCCCCCACGCTTACATCTGACTCCCAGTGAGGTGCATACCAGTGGGGAGTCTCGACCTGATTTGGCTACCCGGTTAGCCAGCATTGAAAGGCATATTGCTGGTTCTGGTCCACGTAAGGCTCCTGCTAAGCGGCGGCATCTGGCACCCGGTGTTACTCTTTCCTATGGAAGCTGAGGAGTTTTTTGATGTTACTGGTTATACCCCCCTGGAAGAAGGGGACTTATTCTCTGATTCAGAATCATCTGAGGATCAGCCTAGGGGTTATGCTGAGTCTGAATCTGACCCATGGGCTTCAGATGATACTGACAGACTTTTGGCTCACATTTTTGAAGTGCTCTGTATCTCTCCTCCTGCCGTGGCCCTGCGGCAGCAGGGGGAGCCATTTCATACTGTTAAGCCACGTTTGGAGTTTCCTGAACAAACTCACTTTAATAATCTGATTCTCAAGGAGTGGGAACGGCCTAGCCGGCTTCCCGGGGTACCAAAGAGTTGGGATTAGAGGTATCCCTTTCCTGCTGAGATAGTTAAACGTTGGTCATGTCCTCCAGAGGTGGATGCACCAGTTCTGGGGTTGTCTAAGACATGTCATGCATTCCCCTGACTCTACTACACTGAGGGATGGGGAGGACAGGCCCATTGATCAGCTGGCTTGCCATGCCTTTTCCTATGTTAGGACTGCGCTCCGTCCGGTCTGTGCCTCTGCTATCAAGGCTGTTGCTATTAAAAGCCTGCTCAGGGGTCTCTTAGATGGGGCCCCTGATGATGCTGGTAGCGAAGAGTATAGAGCTCTTCGGCATTGTGAGGAATTTGTTGCATATGTTCTCTCTGCCCTGGATGATACCATTAGAATGTGTGGTAGGGCATCTGCCTTGTTGGTGGCAATACGCCGCTCGGTCTGGCTGCGCCAGTGGGCAGCTGACAATGCTGCCAAAAAGGCCCTCACTGGGTTTCCCTTCAAGGGGCTGCGCCTCTTTGGGGAACGTTTGGACTTGTTTGCTAAAGGTGGCAAATTACCTCAGCGTAGACGGCAGCCCTGGTCCTTTCGGGGTTTAGGTGCAGAGGACGTGGCTGCCCCTGAAGGAAAGGGGCAAAGGCTATTATTCCAATCTTTTCATTGTGCCCAAAAAGGATGGGTCCATCAGACCTATCCTGGATTTAAAGCTTCTCAACAAGTTTGTCAGATTCAGCCACTTTCGCATGGAGACTCTACGCTCAGCTGTGACTTTCCTAGCCTAGGGGACTTCATGACCTCTGTAGACATTAAGGATGCTTACCTTCACGTCCCTATCTTTCCAGGTCATCAGAGGTTCCTCAGGTTCGCTCTGGAGGATCAGCACTACCAATTTGTGGCCTTGCCCTTCGGCCTCACCTCGGCCCCCAGGGTATTCACCAAGGTGCTGGCAGGAGTGATGGCCCTGCTGAGATCTCAGGGCATTCGCATTCTTCCCTACCTGGACGACATGCTTATTGCTTCTCAGTCCTTCCATCAGGCAGAGCTGGACACTCGGGTGGTTTCCACACTGGAATCATTCGGCTGGGTGATCAAACACCCCAAATCTTCCCTGTCTCCTTCCATGGTGAAGTCTTTTCTGGGCATGATTCTGGATTCAGTTCAGGTCAAAATCTTTCTTCCTCAGCAGAAGGTGGAAGTCCTTTAAGAGAAAGTTCAGCTCCTGCTGTCTTGTCCCCATCCATCCATTAGGCAGGGAATGCAGCTGGTGGGCCTGATGGTGTCCTGCTTCGAGGCGGTTCCATATGCTCAGTTCCACATGAGGCCTCTTCAGCTTCACCTCTTGTCAGTATGGGATCGGGACCCTGTGTCCCTGGATCAGGTGTTTGTATTGTCCCCTCAGGTCAGGCGGTCTCTAGCGTGGTGGCTGGTCTTAGGGAACCTGCTGGGGGGCAGGTCCTTTCTGGCCCCCCTGCTGGGAGACTGTCACCGCGGATGCCAGTCTGACAGGTTGGGGGGGGATTCTGGAAGTGCCTGAAATTCCAGGGTCAGTGGGGCCCTCAGGAGGCCCAAGCCCCTATCAACATTCTGGAATTGAGGGCGATAAGGTTGGTTCTCGTCCACTTAACTCCATACCTGCGGGGTCGGGCTGTTCAGGTCCGCTCGGACAACCAGACGGCGGTTGCCTACATCAATCATCAGGGAGGGACCCGGAGCAAGGGAGCCCTCAAGGAAGTGTCCCTGATACTGTCCTGGGCGGCGGAAAATGTTCCCTGCATCTCAGCTGTGTACATCCCGGGGGTGGAGAATCTGGAGGCAGACTCTCTGAGCAGGGGGACCTCTCGTCTGGGAGACTGGTCCCTCAGCAGCAGAGTGTTTCGCTCCCTGTGCCACCGCTGGGGTCAGCCGGACTTGGATATATTTGCGTCCCGTCACAATCGCAAGCTTCCAGCCTTTGTCTCTCTGTCCCAGAATCCTCTGGCCTTGGCCACGGATGCCCTGGCAATGTCTTGGACGAGGTTCCAGCTCCTGTATGTGTTTCCCCCGTTTTCACTGCTGGGCAGGGTGCTGCGCAAGATAGTTCAGGAAGGGGTGCCAACCATCCTCGTGGCCCCCTGTTGGCCAAGAAGAGTGTGGTTCGCAGACATTGTGCAGTTGGCAGTAGATCAGTATGCCCTGCCTCTGGTTCCAGTTCTGCTCACTCAGGGACACCTACGCTACCCCAATTTACAAACGCTGGCTTTGACGGCCTGGCTGTTGAAACCTCCATCTTGATGGAAAAAGGGCTGCCTGCTTCGGTGGTGAATACCATGATCAGGGCTAGGAAGAGGTCCTCTTCTTCCATCTATTACAGGGTCTGGCGTACTTACATTGACTGGTCCCACTCGCTTCCCTGTCTTGTGTTTTATATTCCTAGGATTCTGGAGTTTCTCCAACATGGTTTGGATCTGGGTCTTCAGCTCAGTACTCTGAAGGGTCATGTGTCTGCTTTGGCTATTTTCTTCCAAAGATCCTTTGCTCAGCATCCCCTGGTCAAGACCTTTTCCAGGGGGTTACTCACGTAAGCCTATGTTACCAGTCTTGGACTTGAACTTGGTCTTGTCTGCCCTGCAGGGGTCTCCTTTTGAGCCCTTGCAAGGGGCTTCTTTGTCTATTCTTACGCTTAAGGTGGTCTTTTTGGTGACTATCACTTCTGTTAGGCGTGTTTCTGAGTTGGCGGCGCTTTCCATCAAGCCTCCTTATTTTGAGAGACACCTGGACAAGGTGGTGTTTTGTTTTAAGCCAGATTTTCTACCTAAGGTTGTTTCTGCCTATCATCTCAATCAGGACATCGTTTTGCCTTCTCTGTGTCCTAATCCTAGTAACCCTAAGGAAAGGGTTTTGCATTCTTTGGACGTAGTCGGAACTCTAAAGTTCTATTTGGTGGCTACTTAATCCTTCAGGAAGACTGAGGCTCTTTTTGTGCTTCCGTCTGAAACTAAGAAAGTCCACTATCAGCAAGTGGATACTTCAGGCTGTGATACAGGCCTACTCTGCTAAGGGGAAGGAACCTCCCTTCCGCCTTACTGCTCATTCTACTCGTGCTATTGGTGCCTCTTGGGCTTTTCAGCACCAAGCTTCTGTTGAACAAGTTTGCAAGGCCGCTACTTTGTCTTCTGTTCATACTTTTTCTAAGTTTTACAAGGTTGATGTTAGGGCCTCGGCTGATGCTGCTTTTGGCCGCAAGGTTATGCAGGCGGCAGTGGTTTAAACTGTCTGCTGTTACTTTTGGGGTCCCACCCTACCTTACGGACACTGCTATTGGATGTCCCAAGTGTAAGGAATATCTTCTGGAACAGGATTTCGTGTATACTTCGAATAATACAATTCTGTGATTACTCACCTGTAGAATTGGTATTATAGACTTGATTCAGAGAGACTTTAAAAAGCATTCGTTTTCGTGCCGCTCTTGGTATTATTTTCGAACGTTCCCGCTCTCGTATGAATGTGCGAGCGATTCTATGCATTCATTTGTTTCCTTCTGTAAAGTGCCCGTCCGTTCGTATGCTCGAGTACGAGTTCGAGTATGTCATTTCCCCACGTGACTTTTCTGATTCCTTTTCTCTGGTTGCAATGGCAGCATTCGTTTATAACCATTTCCCATCGTCTACCTCAACGAATCCATTACGTTTCCCGATCAATTCTAATTGTATATTACCTAAAATAATCGTCCCAACCAAAATATTTACGAGCCTGCGCACTACAAACTTAACTCATTAAACTGTTCGCCCACAAATGTGTCCCCATATATTACACTAACAAGCTCCCCCCAACCACTTCACGCTACTCTTACACTTACATTTAGGACCCTTAAAGCTCACCCCAACCACTTCACGCTACTCTTACACTTACATTTAGGCCCCTTAAAGCTCACCCCAACCACTTCACGCTACTCTAACACTTACATTTAGGACCCTTAAAGCTCACCCCAACCACTTCACGCTACACTAACACTTACATTTAGGACCCCTAAAGCTCACCCCAACCACTTCACGCTACTCTAACACTTACATTTAGGCCCCTTAAAGCTCACCCCAACCACTTCACGCTACTCTTAACACTTACATTTAGGACCCCTAAAGCTCACCCCAACCACTTCACGCTACACTAACACTTACATTTAGGACCCCTAAAGCTCACCCCAACCACTTCACGCTACTCTAACACTTACATTTCAGCCCCCTAAAGCTCACCCCAACCACTTCACGCTACTCTAACACTTACATTTAGGACCCTTAAAGCTCACCCCAACCACTTCTCGCTACTCTAACACTTACATTTAGGACCCCTAAAGCTCACCCCAACCATTTCACGCTACTCTAACACTTACATTTAGGACCCCTAAAGCTCACCCCAACTACTTCACGCTACTCTAACACTTACATTTCAGCCCCCTAAAGCTCACTCAACCACTTCACGCTACTCTAACACTTACATTTAGGACCCCTAAAGCTCACCCCAACTACTTCACGCTACTCTAACACTTACATTTAGGACCCCTAAAGCTTACCCAAACCACTTCCCGGTTAGTTTCTTCTTCGTTTTCAGGACCCTAAAACTTACCCAAACCACTTCCCGGTTAGTTTCTTCTTCGTTTTCAGGACCCTAAAACTTACCCAAACCACTTCCCGGTTAGTTTCTTCTTCGTTTTCAGGACCCTAAAACTTACCCAAACCACTTCCCGGTTAGTTTCTTCTTCGTTTTCAGGACCCTAAAACTTACCCAAACCACTTCCCGGTTAGTTTCTTCTTCGTTTTCAGGACCCTAAAACTTACCCAAACCACTTCCCGGTTAGTTTCTTCTTCGTTTTCAGGACCCTAAAACTTACCCAAACCACTTCCCGGTTAGTTTCTTCTTCGTTTTCAGGACCCTAAAACTTACCCAAACCACTTCCCGGTTAGTTTCTTCTTCGTTTTCAGGACCCTAAAACTTACCCAAACCACTTCCCGGTTAGTTTCTTCTTCGTTTTCAGGACCCTAAAACTTACCCAAACCACTTCCCGGTTAGTTTCTTCTTCGTTTTCAGGACCCTAAAACTTACCCAAACCACTTCCCGGTTAGTTTCTTCTTCGTTTTCAGGACCCTAAAACTTACCCAAACCACTTCCCGGTTAGTTTCTTCTTCATTTTCAGGACTCTAAAACTTACCCAAACCACTTCACGGACATCTGAATCTTGATTTCTAAATATGTCATTGACCCTTTGTTTTGTGTAAATGTATTTGTGCAAATAAATGTCACACCAATTTTTTTTTTTTTTTTTTAATCTTGGAACTGCCATTTTTTGTGGCATTTTTAAAAATAATTCTTAAACTTTTAAATGTTTTGTAAAAATGTAAAAAAACTATATACAAATAAAAATTTTTAAAAACTATTTACAAATTAACATTTTTAAAAACTATATACAAATTAAAATATTGGGAAACTATATACAAAGATACAGATACAGGACCCAGGACACTACTCTTCCTCTTCTGTTGTCCCCAACGTGTCACGCATTGCCTGCAGATCGGCCACCAACGAGAGGACCCTCCGATTCATGTCCGCCAGTCTTTGTCGTGTGGTCCCTGTAACAAATTTCGACCAAAATATTATTTTGAGAACAATACATGTTTTTCACCTGTGGATTTAATGTATTTTAGTTAACAAATTAACCAAAAGCCACATATGTCATTCTTGCAAGTCATTAAGCTAAGGAAGTGGCCACAGGTCAGTCTGGCAAGTCATTAGTCTAAGGAAGTGGTCACAGGTCAGTCTGGCAAGTCATTAAGCTAAGGAAGTGGTCACAGGTCAGTCTGGCAAGTCATTAAGCTAAGGGAGTGGCCACAGGTCAGTCTGGCAAGTCATTAAGCTAAGGAAGTGGCCACAGGTCAGTCTGGCAAGTCATTAAGCTAAGGAAGTGGCCACAGGTCAGTCTGGCAAGTCATTAAGCTAAGGAAGTGGCCACAGGTCAGTCTGGCAAGTCATTAAGCTAAGGAAGTGGTCACAGGTCAGTCTTATATTGCCATTGACTAGGGCATGATGTATTTGTGTGTTCATGTGAAGTAACACATAAATGGCAATAATGGCATGACTACTTACTTGGTTGGTGGCCGAGAGATGGCTTGTTGGGGACAACACGATGTCCTGGGTCCTGGCTCTGCTGTGAAGAAGTGCCTGTAGAAACATGGGAGATTGTAATTTTTAATGTCTGATTCAGCAGTCCTCAAATGTTTTTAGCAAAGTCTGGGTCACATCACTCACCTTCTCCAGGTTCTTCTTGGAGCATATCTGCTGCCTCCTCAACCACTACCTCACCCGCACCCGACGCATCTAAAAATACAGATTAAAGGAATCAGTTTTGTGATATCAGGAGATAGCATGTATATGTGTGTGCGTATACATGAAGAGTGACATACCAGAGGCTGCCGCATGCGGCAGGGGCTGGTCGGAGGACCCAACAGAGGAGGGGTAGGACCCTCGCCCTGGAGATCCACCACCTTCACTTCCAGCTGCAGAATCATGCAGCAGTGGTCGGCCTGTGCGCCTCCGGGTGCGGCGAATGCGGTAATCCATTTCCAACACTACCAAAGAAAAGGCATTATAACTAAAGGCCTACCTTCTGTCTTAGTTAGATCTAGCATGCAATCGCTATGTACTTACTTGGGAAATGGATTCCGAAAAACCTCCGTACCCGGGGCATGTGCAGTCGTTTCAGGTCCGACCAATGCTGCATGATCTGCGTGTTGGTGAAGGTGGTGTTGGTCTGATGTTGGATTTCAGAGATGATCTCCAGGGCGACGTTGCGCTTTTCAAATGAGTTGGGCAGGTAGTCGTACCTGCGCTCCAGCATGGTCTACAAAACAGAAAGCAAACATAGCATTTACTTCTAAAGACATATCAATATGTGGCAACATTACATTATTTTTGGAAATGCCATTAACACACACACATTTCTAGGCTAAGGCAATTTGACAATCTGGGCGAAATGTTGTTTGGCATGTGTGTGCCGTGCCTTTGGTTGTGCATGTATTTTCACACATGTTGAACTTAAGCCATTTCTTCCTGCGGTTCTTTAACATGTAGAGCAGCATTTACTATTCCAAAAAAAGCCCTTAAAAGACACTTACGAGCATGATGATCTCTTCTTATTGGCGGGTGAAGATAGTGGACGCCATCTTTATTCTTCTTCTCGGCAGCAGATAAGTAATGCCCCAGCAGTTTCCGGGTTCCGCACGAACGGCCGACCGTACGTGTAAGCGTATGCGTCACACGCCGGCTAGCTTATTTAAAGGTCCCTGGACACACAGCTCATGCTCTTTGAGAGTCCCATGAAAATGGCCCCCAAAAAACAGCCACAAAAACTGGAAAGGAGACAACGGGAAAGAAGGCAGACAAGCAGCAGGAGCATGCAGAAGGGCCCCAAACCAGGTCGCAACAGCCCAAAGCTAGGTTACGGGCTACTACAAAGGCTCCGACCAAGCCTACGACCAGCTATGGCCAAAAAAAGTAGGCGTCAGCAGCCAAAGCAAAGACCCAGGCCCCAAAGCCTACTACCTCTGCTGCTAAAAAAAAGGGGTAAGAGGTTACGAAGCTCCACACCACCCTGCCCCACATCCCCCCCCCCAAGAGGCCGCAGCAGGGCACGCAGCCCCCCAAGAGGCCGAACCAGGTCCCGCAGCCCCCCAAGAGACCGCAGCAGGGCACGCAGCCCCCCCAAATGGCGAAGCAGGGCACGCAGCCCCCCAAGAGGCCGAACCAGGTCCTGCAGCCCCCCCAAGAGACCGCAGCAGGGCACGCAGCCAACAAAGAGGCCGCAGCAGGGCACGCAGCCAACAAAGAGGCCGCAGCAGGGACCGCAGCCCCCACAAACGGTGAAGCAGGTCCCGCAGCCCCCACAAACGGCGAAGCAGGTCCCGCAGCCCTCACAAACGCCGAAGCAGGTCCCTCAGCCCCCACAAACGGCGAAGCAGGTCCCGCAGCCCCCACAAACGGCGAAGCAGGTCCCGCAGCCCCCCAAGAGGCCGAACCAGGTCCCGCAGCCCCCCAAGAGACTGCAGCAGGGACCGCAGCCAACAAAGAGGCCACAGCAGGGACCGCAGCCCCCAAAACGGCGAAGCAGGGCACGCAGCCCACAAAGAGCCCGCAGCAGGTCCCGCAGCCCACAAAGAGGCCGAAGCAAGGGCCGCAGCCCCCCAAGAGGCAAATTTGGGCCATCAACATCCCCACCCGCAGGGGGCAAAAACACCAGCAGAAGAGGCCCGGCCCGGCAAGGTTGCCCTCACCCTTGGTCCGTCCTACTACCTCCAAGGGCAGCACAAGTTCATCCTCTGAAAGACCCTCTCCTGCACGCCCACATTCGCCACCGGCACAGGTGGGAAGGAAAGGTACCTATGCCACATCCACACCTGGAACTTCTGTGGGCAGCCAGGCCAGAACACCCAATCCCTTGCCCAGTCCAGTCCAATCAGCATGCAGCCACCAGTCCCTGCATTCTCCCACACAGACCCAGGCCAGAATGTCACCACATTTGTCTAGAACCACGGAGGAGCCACAACCACAAACAACAGGGCACACATTGCGCAGAGGGCAGTTGAGTGGCCATTTTGGTGAAGCCCAAATTATGGCCTTGGCTAGTGGCCTTACCTTAGTTTATGATGAGCTATATGGGCGCAAATCGAAAAACACCAGCAAGCAGCGCAGAGCAAACATCTTGGCCGACCTAACCAGACAAGTCAATACAGCGGGGGAAGAGTTAAAAGATGTTGAACAGATTCAGCGGAAGATATCGGACCTCAAATATGCTGCACGGAAGAAAGAAAATAAAAGGCGGAATTACAGGTAAACATGTTTGATTTAGGATTTTACTTAGTCTGGTATTGCCCACATTGGTCTTAATTAGCCTAACTATGTTTTTCAGCTTGAAACCTGGAGGAGGATATCCGTCAAAATCGAATTTTACATCGGCTGATGAGATGGTGCTGGGCCTGCTCCATCCTGTCGCGGTCGAGGGACACGCGGCCCTAAGGGACACAGACTCCCCGACCTGTCCTGCAGGTGACCAAGCTTTATGTGAAATTCTAAATTTGTGACCATGCACAATTAGCCAGTAACACATATGTTAAGCCATGCCCCTAGGGTGTGCCTTGTAGTGGATTTCAGTCTTGGACCAGGGTGTGGCATGTGTGTGGCCAGTTAGATTCATATTTGTTTGGGTCATACATGACGTTAATGAGCAGTTAACCCTAGTAACCAAGATTTCAGATTAGCCTTAAACTGCCAGTTATGTCTTTACACTCCATCACATCCCACACTTCAATCTTGATCTGTTGTCTACTTGTGTGTGAGCTGTGGTTGGGTCCAAAGCACCAAACATGCTTCTTAAACAATTTGACTAGATACAATGCTAGTCAGCCTCAAATGCTGGTAACTGCTAGTTGCATGCTGAGTGTGTACACTTAATGGCCTATAAGGGATGTTGGCAGCCACAGAACAAGCAGAACTTGAATGCTTGCGATAGTTCAGGGGACCAATGTGGAAGTAGTTAGGAAATTATCCATTTAATAGATAATGGAATGGGAAGTGAAGGTCAAGTGTCACCGTTGGTGTAGTGCCCATTACAGCTTTGCCCCGTGAAATAAATAAACAAATGTATTTTTAACCAGCAACAATGCATAGTTGTGTGTTTACCTAGTTTCTTTGCTTCTCATGCAGCCCAACCTCATCCCTCAGCTACTGTGGAATCCTCTGCCAGTTTTGACATGCCGTCAACTTCCGTGCAGCCTAGGAGGCAGGATCCGATATTTTCGGTAAGTTGATTCCCCAAATGTAGGTTATCCATGTGACTTTGCATGTTACTACTAACATATTGACATATGTAGTGCAAAATCTAAACAAACATTTTTACATGTCCCTACAGACCCACACACTCATGGAGGAAATCCAGGAGCTGGAGGAGGATGGATCCTTGATGGGCCCTTCTGAAGATCTCCCCCTGGGACAGAATCTGCAACTGTCCCAAAATGTTTCTCCCCAAACTCCGCAGCAGCAGAGTGAAGCTGGCTGCATCCTGCCTACACATCGTGGGCAGCATGCAGAGACTGACCCTCAAGTCCCCAGTGTTCTCTCTGCTGCTGAGGATTTGGGAAGCATGCCTGTGGCTGTTGAGGGCCCTAGACCAACATCATCGGCACGCACCAGAACCCGGGGAATTGGGAGGCGTTCTCAGCTACGTCGCACCTTTTCCCAGGGGAGGGGCATGCTGATTTTGGACGCATGGCACCACGAGTGGGTTACCTTTCAACAACACAATCAAAGGAACAGAGAGGCACTGCATGGCCGGATTGACAACCTCAATAGTACCTTACAGGCCGTGCTGACAGAATTTAGGACCCTCAACAACCACCTGGAGAATGCAAACAATGATAACCGTGCCTACAGGGCTGAAATGATAACTATACAGAGAAACATTTTGGCACAGTTGCAGATTCAGAATGCCACACAGGCCCAGGTTAGGTCCAACCAGCAAGGGCCACAACCTGGGTTCTATGGGCATACCCCATATTAAGGTCGAAACTCCCTGAATCTGTTCTACATCTTTGCTCAAAATCCTCACTGTATTGACTTGTCTGGTGAGGCTAACAAAGATACCCTTTGTGTCTGCCTTTGCTTGTCTGGTTTGGATTAGCGCACATATAGCTCATTAGAGTGCTGAGGTAGGCCACTAGCCAATGCCATAGCTCAATGCTCACTGAACGTGCCACTCAAACTGTTGGCCTTACGCCTTGTGCGTCCTTAAATTGGTTGTGGCTCCTCCTGTTTCTAGACATGACTGTGTGACATTCTGCCCTGCAAACCTAATCCCTTTACTCCTGGCTAAGATTTCACTGGACTGGGTGTTCTGGTTTGGGTGTGCCCTGAGTTCCAGGTGTAGATGTGGACTAGGTATGTCTGCTTTACACCTGTGCCTGTGACAAATGTGGCAAAGCAGGAGAGGGTGTGTTGTGATTTATTACCTTGTAAATAGTTTTTTTTGAGCATTATTTTCATTGTTTGTCTATGATCTATTTCGATGTGTAACTGACATTAATGTCGGGCTGGAGGAAGTTCCTTCTAAACTCATGCCTGTGTGCAATAGGAATGTGGCATGGTTGATCTAGCAATTTTTGGTTTGTTTGTACATATGTTTGTACCAAAAATTGGAGTGAGCAGCAACTCAAAGTTTGTGATGTTACTGCTGGAAATTAAAACGTTAAACACACCTGTGGCTCAGTAATTTTGTTTCTTCCTTTTTTGGTGTCCCAAAGAATAATTAACTTGTACATTCACACAGTTCACACATACTTAAAATAGAGGCGTTAAGCATTATGGCTGTGGTGAGTAATTACTTCATTACTTAAGGTAAAAATGTGAACAAAAATAAACATACACAAAGGTTACAAAAACACAAACAACACAATTTTAACAAAAGGAAACTCAAGGGAAAATTATGAAAAATGTGTGGAAATCAAATTAGAACGAACAGTTTTTCTGGACACACTGTGTGTGCCCACAAATGCTTCATCCTGGTCTTCGCTGGGTGGAGACGGAGCCAAATCGACATGCCGGGGGACCCGTTCTGAAATGGCAAAATTGTGCAGAACCGCACAGGCCATTATAATGTCGATGACCTTTTTAGGGGCATATTGCAGGGCGCCCCCGGTATGATCCAAACACCGAAACCTTGTCTTCAAAAGACCAAAGGCCCTCTCCACCACAGCCCTGGTCTTGCGGTGTGCACGGTTGTATGCATCCTGGGACGCATCCTGGGGCTGGAGTACAGGCGTCAAGAGCCACGGCAGCAGCGGGTATCCGGAAAAACCTTCACCAAAAAAAAAAAAAAACACAAAAAACATCAGTTTAAGGCAATAAACGCACCAGCAACATCAATATAAGCCTATTTGTCAATTGTGTGATCAATATGAGCAGACATTTGTCACTGTCCCCGTCGAAAAATAAACATATGTCATAGATGTTTGAAATAGTTCCCCAAACAAATATTGAGGATGATGGCCAATCAGACATAAGGATCCCAGCTCTTGGTTTACAAGTGTGCTGGCCAAGATGCTTTTAGGATTGAGGTTTGGCTGACCCCTTATATGCTTTGTCTGAGGCCAAAACAGCAGAAACCAGCCACATGCACTTTATCTTGCTCTCCTCTCCTCTGGAAGTGAAATCCATGTAAGCAAAGATGGGGCAGACACTATAATGCAGGACAAACTTGGCCCAACGCTTGTTTGTTTCCTAACTAAAATTCAAGTGTGTTTTCACATGGCAAGAAGGTTGTGGAAGTTATAATTTTTACAGACATAACATCAAAATGCAAATTCAACCCAAACATCCCAAAAAAAAAAATGTTGTTTCAGTTAACTTACCAAGGAGCCATGCCCTGGAAAATTCCCCAGACTCAAACCGACGGTACAATCCAGATCGTCTAAGGATGTACGCATCATGGGATGAGCCTGGGTAGCCGGCGAGGACACTAAGGAACCGCATGTCCGGGGCCACCACTGCCTGAACATTCATTGAGTGGCCCATTTTGCGGTTCCTGTGGAAAAAACAAAAAAAAAAAATTAAGGCTTTGTCTAAAAGGTAAACACGAGGGATCAATTAATCTTATGTTAACAATACAATGAGTGAAAATTGTGTATGAGGGAGCATTACAAGGATGGATGTTTACAATGAGGGAACTAAGCAAGGAGGGATCAGTACAAGGAGGGAGCAATACAAGGATGGATCAATACAAGGAGATATCTATAAAAGGAGGGATGATTACAAGGTGGGATCATTTCAAGGAGGGATCCTTACAAGGAGGGATCAATTCAAGGAGGGATCAGTACAAGGAGGGATCTCTAAAAGGAGGGATCAATTCAAGGAGGGACCATTACAAGGAAGGATCTCTAAAAGGAGGGATCAGTGCAAGGAGGGATCTCTAAAAGGAGGGATCAATGCAAGGAGGGATCATTACAAGGAGGGATCATTACAAGGAGGGATCAATACAGGGAGGGATCTATAAAAGGAGTGATTATTACAAGGTGGGATCAATACAAGGAGGGAGCATTACAATGAGGAAACAATACAAGGAGGGATCTTTACTAGGAGGGATCAATACAAGGAGGGATAGTAACAAGGAGGGAACAATACAAGGAGGGATCTTTACAAGGAGGGATCTTTACAAGGAGGGATTTCTGCATGGAGGGATCAATACAATGAGGGATCATTACAAGGAGGGTTTTTTTGAACTTTATAAAAAAAAAAAAAGATACCTGTAGATGTACTCGCCGGCAGCCGGAGGCACTAGGGCGACGTGGGTACAGTCAATGGCACCCTATATTTATGATGATTGTTTTTTCTGTTCAAATTTCTGTTCAAATTTTCATATATTGGTTTTAGTTCTCCCGGTCTCTTGCTTTTCAATACTGGGGATTTTGTGGGAGGTCCCGGGTATATATGGGGCCAGGAGGAGCCACTTTTCTGTCTCTGCAGTCCAGCGCCATCTACTGGAGTATATCCCAAGTGTAAGGAATATCTTCTGGAACAGGACGTGCTGTATACATATAATACCAATTCTACAGGTGCGTAATCACAGAATTGTATTTTTTCCACATATTCTTTTGCAAGTTACTGGCACAGTCCAAGGCCAGTATGGCTGACTATCTATGACTGAGGTCCCCAACCTGTAGCTCAGGAGCCACATGGACCCTTTCTGTGTGGCTCACTGGCTGCCTGCTAGACCACTAGTGGATATCCAGAACACACTTGAGATTGGGGGAGTACCTGTGCCCAGGGCTGGGTATGATCGGTACCATGCAAAAAGGAAAGGTCCACCTTTTACTACTGCACCCCTGCTGCTCATTGGTCTCCAGCAGCCCCAGTTTGTGAAGCCGACTGGCAAGTGGGTATGGCTTGCTCCTATTAAAAACCAATAGGCATCTCTGTACACAGAAGTTCACAGTCTTTATGGAAGCCCCTAATGTTTTTAATGGGAGCTGGCCTTACACCGGCCACATCCATTTTGAAGATTATGGATTTTTCGAGCCCAAAAGTCCCCAAAAAGAAAAAGGGGGACTGGTTTAAATCGGAAAAACTGGATGTTTTTTCTGGTGCATACACATTCTAAATTGATTCAAAAGGTATGGCAGAAGCCAGATAGTCTTCCGGCCATTCCTAGAGTTCTAGATATTATTTATCCTTTTCCTTTCGAAGATCTAGAACTATGGTCTTGTTCCCCTATAGTGGATGCTCCAGTGTCAGCTCTTTCTGAGACTGCGGTTATGCCACCATCTGACAGTATTTCTCCAAAGGATGCAGTGGATAAGCGCATAGATCAGATGGCGTGCCATGCTTATGCTGTTGTGGGTTTGACATTGCGGCCGGCCTGTGCTACATCCATAGCAGCTTTGGGGAGCAGGAGATTGTTAAAGCAACTAGATTCCAAGACTTTTTCAGGCCATTCTCGGAGGTCATGCTCCCAGATGATTAAAACGAGTTTAGATATAAACAAGTATATGATCACGGCTATGGATGATTTGATGAAGTTAGGTGCCAGAGGTCTAGCTCTGGTGGTGACTTTAAGGCATATCTTATGGCTAAAACAGTGGACAGCTGACATAGTCTCCAAAAAGCATCTAACAGGACTCCCCTATAAGGGGTGGAGTCTGTTTGGGGAGTGCTTGGATAACATGGTTAAGGAGGCTACTGGTGGTAAGTCTAATATTCTACCACAGAAGTCGAAAGCTATTACAACTTTGCACAAGCCTTTTAACCCTCAGCCTTTTCGGGGAGGTAGAGGTGCTACCTTTCCAGCATACCTTAGAAATTTCTGGAATAGATCAAAATCCCAAAATAAGGCAAGAAGAGTTTGGCGAAACAAGGCCAAACCTCCTTCAAAGCCTGCTCAGGCATGAAGGGACACCCCCACCCTTGCAGGTGGGGGGGCGGCTTCTACAGTTTGCACACATTTGGATGCGCCATGTAACAGATCTTTAGATACAGGAGGTCGTGACCTCAGGTTACAAGATCGAGTTAGGTGCCCAACCTCCTTGAAGATTCTTTTGGTCTGGGGTATCCCAAAATCCGCAGAAAGCAGAAGCAATGAGATCTGCTGTATCTCACCTTTTTAGAGATTGGAGTGGTCTGTCCTGTCCCTCCCTTAGAGAGAGGTCAGGGGATTTACTCTAATCTATTCAGGGCAAATCGGTATGCCCGATATTAGATCTCAAGAGTCTCAACAAATTCGTCCTTCTGAGGAGATTTCGCATGGAAACATTGAAATCCACAGTAATAGCATTCCAGCCGGGAGATTTTATGACCACAGAGGATATAAGGGATGCATACCTACACATTCCGATTTTTCCGGGTCATGAGAAGTATTTGCAATTTTCAGTTTGTGGCTCTGCCTTTTGTCCTGTCGTCAGCTCCAAGGGTGTTTACCAAGGTGTTGGCAGGTCTCATGGCTTATCTGAGAAGTCAGGGGATACGTATAATCCCTTACTTAGATGATCTGTTGATATGGGCCCCATCATGTCAGGAGGCCTAGAATGTCTTATCGACATTGGAAGAATTCGGTTGGATAGTGAGTTAGCCAAAATCGAATATCATACCTTCAAGAGTTATGTCCTTTCTGGGAATGTCATTGGACACTTCTCAGGCAAAGGTGTTTCTGCCAGAACAGAATAGATTGGTACTTCAGCCAGGGTACAGAGTCTCTTGACCTTCCCTCACACGATAATTCGTCTGGGAATGAGTTTGTTGGGCCTGATGGTATCTTGCTTCGAGGTAGTGCCACACAGTTTCACACAAGAACCCTTCAGATGGAATTGCTCTCGATCTGGGATCGAGACCCTCAGACTCTGGATCATTCTTTTTGCATGACACAGTCAACAAGGCAGTCTCTAGACTTGTGGCTAAGTCCCCAGCCTCTTCAGATTGACAAATCCTTCCTTCCAGTACAGTGGAAAATCATCACCACAGATGCCAGCTTATCTGGTTGGGGGGGGTGTCATTGAGTCACAGACGATCCAGGGACAGTGGAGTCCGAAGGAGAGCAGACTTCCCATAAATATTTTGGAATTGAGAGCGATTCGGTTGTGTCTCAGACATTGTACGTCCCATCTGAAGGGGCATCCCGTCCGGATTCAATCAGACAATCGGATGGTAGTGGCATATATCAATCACCAGGGGGGCACCAGAAGCAGGCAAGCCCTCATGGAAGTAAGCTAGATTTTACTTTGGGCCAGGAAACAGACTCAATGCATCTCGGCAGTACACATACCGGGAGTGGACAACTTGTAGGCCAATCATCTCAGTAGAAAGGCCCTGCAGGGGGAATGGTCTCTCAGTCAGAGATTTTTTAAATCCCTATGCATGCGCTGGGGGATTCCAGACATACATCTCTTTGCATCACGGCACAATCAGAAAGTTCCAAAGTTTGTGTTTCGGTCCAGGGATCCTCTAGCAGTAGCAACAGATGCCCTGACTCTTCAGTGGTCCGCATTCAAGCTTCTTTATGCATTTCCTCCGATTCCACTCCTGGGTCGAGTACTAAAAAAGATAGCTCGCGAGGGAGTCCCAACCATTCTTTTTTTATAAATTTTTATTTATGCATGTTTCCAATTTACAACTTACATCTTACAATTACAGCTACAATAACCTTAATAGCTATAACAACAATTACTACAATACTATTACAGTTCAAACACCCTTAATAAAGGGAAACTTATAACATATACACACGCACAAGTCCTCACACACACATACAACACTCATACTCGCCTGCTGCTGGCCTCATTTCTTCCAACCAGAAGGGAGGTGTTATGGGGTGGTAAGTAGAAGGGAGTGTAATCCACAATTGTATTTAGTCATTAACTGTATTGGATGCATCAAGCCACACCTCCCATACTTGTTCGAACTTGTTTGGGCATCCCCTGGCTGTATCATCTTATATAGAACAAGCTTACTATTTATCAGACTTTTCCACCCCGACAAAGTTGGCACACTCGGGTGTTTCCAATTAAGTAGGATACATTTCCTAGCGTAGAACATTAGCAATCTCAAAAGAGTTCTCTGCGGGCCACCGTCTAGCATAGGCTCAACTATGCTCAACAGACATAGGGCAGTTGAATTTTTCATTGGCAAGCCCACAGATGTGGATATAAAGCCAGCTATCATATCCCAGTATGTTGAGATCACTCGGCACTCTCAGACCATGTGTAATAAGGTGCCTGGTTTGACCCTACATCTGGGACACAAGTCTGTCTCTAACAGGCCCATTCTTTTTAGTCTAGCTGGCGTCCAGTAGACCTGGTGGAGCCTCTTTGCCTGGATTAGCCTGTCTTTGGAATCTATTACTGAGGAGTACAGATTGTCTACCGCCTCCTCCCAATCTCCCTGATCTAGATCCGGAATCAATACTCTCCATTTGTCCAGTGCATTATCCAGTGGGGAGGGGAGGCTTGAGAGGAGGGCACAGTACAATGTTGAGGTGGGCTAAGATCTGCGGATCTGACCAGAGATTCCACTGACGACTCCACTAGTTGCAGTCCCTCCAAGGGCATCTGAGATCTGAGAGCATGTCGCAGCTGGAGATAGTGAAAGAAATCCCTTGGAGACAGTGCAAATGCACGACAGAGTTGCTCATACGACATAAGCGCCCCTCCAGAGAGAATCTGTACCAATAATGTGATTCCCCGCCTCTTTCAAAAAATTGTATCTGGAAGGGACATCAGCTCGGGCAGATTAGGGTTGTCCCACAAAGGTGTATTGGAAGACCACTCTAAGGGAGAACGGGGGGAACCCCCCATACCATGCACCCTCCGCCATATATGTAAGGTAGTTTTCATACATGTTGTTGCATGTTGCAGACCCTTTATCCCTCTATACACAAGGATCTGCAAAGGAATCGCTGGACCTAACAGGGACGTTTCCAGGGTAGTCACCGGGTTAGTCACAGAGGGAACCATCCACCAAACAATATAGACTAATTGAGCGGCATTAAAAGTATAGTAGCATGTGTGGCACCGCCAGACCCCCAGCCATTAAAGGTGCTCTGAGAGTGGACCTGTTCATTTTGGGGGGGAGGGGCCCCAAATAAATGTGAATACTATGGAGTCCAAGAGTCGGAAGTGGGAGGTTGGCAGAACAATGGGCGATGCCTGATACAAGTATAAAAATTTAGGGAGAAAAACCATTTTGAACATATTAATACGGCCAATCACCGAAAGTGGGAGAGACACCCACTCAGTCGTCTTCCTCCTGAGGGCCTGGATCACCAGGTTTATATTTAATTCGATAAATTTGGAGGTGTCCCTCTGTATAGTGACTCCAAGATACTTAAATCGGTCCACTATCTGAAGTGATGAGCTTGGGCAGATCTGAATATCCTCAGGCCTATCCACCATGTATAAGCTAGATTTCTCCCAATTTACCTTTAGACCTGAAAAAGACCCAAATTTAGCTATTAAGTTCAGTAGGGCCTCTAGCGAACCATTAGCATCTGCCAAGTAGACTAGGGTGTCAACTGCATACATGGAGACTTTCTCAACAGTACCACCCAGATTCCACCCCCGGATTTGGGGAGAGTCTCTAATTAGCGATGCCAAGGGCTCAATAGCCAGCGCGAACAGCAGAGGGGAGAGGGGGCATCCTTGGCGCGTGCCTCGGTGCAGTGCTAATTCAGTAGTTGTAATCCTGCTCACCCTCACCCTTGCCTTAGGGCTCTTATAGAGTAATTGTACATATTTAACGTAAGTTGATGGGAAACCAAACTTGGTCAGGACAGCCCACAGATAGGGCCATTCGACTGAGTCGAAGGCCTTTTCGTTGTCTAAGGAGATTACCACTCGGCTCCCCGCGTTGTCATGGCGGATTTGCAGGTTGCTAAACAGCCTCCTTAAATTAATACTTGCCGTCCGTCTTGGCATAAAACCTGATTGGTCAGCCCCTATGAGTGAAAGGATTACAGTGTTTAGTCGGCGAGCCAGGACCTTAGCCAGGATCTTGGCGTCTTGATTAAGGCATCACTAGGTTTCCCATCTTTATATATCAGCGTGATAGTTGCCTGCGCAAAGGATTCTGGCAAGGTCTCCGACCGAAGCGCTTCGGAGAAAACCTCCAGCAGTCTCGGGGCTATAGCATCACTATTCTTCTTATGGGAGACCATCTGGCCCAGGGGCCTTCCGATTCGACATTAGGGCAATAGCTTTACCAATTTCTTCACATGTTATCGGGGGGCGTCTAGCATTGCACAATCCGCCTCTGACAAGAATGGAAGGTTTATGGTTTCGAGGTAAGCCGCCAGGTCTATAGGGTCATACTGTATCCTAGAGGAGTATAATTGGCTATAGTAATCCTGAAATTGTCTTGAAATCCCCTCCGAGTCCGTTATAAAATGAGTCTGGCTCGTGATACCAGCTATTTGCGTTTGCGGGCTCTCTGCCTCGGAAAGATAAGCCAAAGTTCTCCCATTCTTATCCCCTTTCTCAAAAACAGTCTGCTGCTTAAGTAATAGAAGCTTCCTCGTAGACTCAGTCAATACAAGATTATACTCTCTCTGGAGTGATTTAAGTAAATCATGATTGACCGTAGTCGCCGACTTCACAAACTCCCTCTCTGCCTCTGCACTTATAGCACTGTCTCTAACGACTGCCTTAAATGCATCCCACCTTGTATTGACTGATGTTTCCTCCCCATTACATTGCCAGTACTCCTCTTGATCCTTTAGGAGAGCGCTACATACCTCCTCATCCTCCAGCCATAAAGGATTAAGAGTCCATCTCCTAAGGCTTATATGTTTCCCAGACATTTGTATAGTCACCATTAACGGTGAGTGGTCCGATACACCTCTTGGTAAGTATTCACAGGCCCCCACCCTCGTTAGAAGACATCTCCATGCAAATGCCAAATTTATGCGTGAAAGCGACTTATGGGGTATGGAATGACAAGAGAACGCTCTATCGCTAGGATGCTTCCACCTCCATAACTCAGTTAAGCCTAGGGCCTCCTGGGGACAGCCGATCCAGAGATCTGTCCAAAACCATATTAAAATCACCTATGAGCATCAACGGATCAGGTGGGAAGGTGGCTATTCTATCCATAATCTCTTGAAGGACTCGCACTTCGAAAGGGGGTGGGATGTATAGACCCACCCCATCAAAACAGTAACCTCATATATTTTAGCATGGATAATAATAAACCGAACTTTAGGATCTGTCTGAATTGACATGAGAGTAAAAGGAAGATGTTTAGCCCCTAGGACAGACGCCCCCCCTGGCATAGTTGGAGTGATGAGAATGAAATAACTGCGCAATCCACTGTCTTTTGATGGACATCGATTTGCAGCTGGGGTTCAAAACTTGGAGCACAGAGGTCTTCTTTACCCGGTCATTAAGACCTCGCTGATTCCAGGAGATTACCTTACACTCCATCTGGACCTAATATAGTGATCATACATGCCAGAGAGACGCTTAATATCCCAGTGTCCCATCTCCTCCCTTAAAGTCCCATGACAGCAGGCCAGGCCATTTATATCACCACTCACTCTCGTACACCATACGCAACATACGTTCAAACACAAATAAACCAATAACATGGACATTGAATAATACCCAAGAAGAAAACAAACCCTAACCCACCCTGCTCTACCAACCCCCCCCCCAAAAAAAAAAACTATGGCGAGCTTTTTCCCTTTAACTAAAACAATTCAACACTGGTTTAACTGTAGTGTAGTGTCACCGGGCGTGTTTCCAAAGACGAACACATAGGGGGTAAGTCCAGGATAAACAATCCCTGAATAACTTGGCGATCCTGAGTTTGAGGGGGGGGGATAGGGGGATCAATAACTGCGAGGGTCGGTGGCCATAAGGCAATAATAACAACAGGTGCAGAGCAAAAAGGGGGGGGAACCAGCGTCCCCAACACAACATTGTCCCTCTTGAAACTGCCAGCTTCTCAAACTGAGTAGGAGTGCTCCATCCAGACCAGTCACGCGGTGCCCCCCCTCAGGACGGGGGGAGTGAATCTAACCAGTCACTGGCCTCCTCGGCTGTGTGAAAGAACTTCGCAGCCACTCCATCCTGAACCTGAACCAATAACATGGCATATCCAATATTTTTCCTTCGAAGGCGTGCCCTCACCTCGTTAAAGGAGCGCCTCTTTCTCTGCACTTCGGATGTAAAGTCCGGGAAAAAGGACAACCTGGACCCCTTAAACAGGATATCTTTCTGTTTCCGCACCGCCATCAGTACAACATCCCGGTCCCTAAAGTTCAGGAGCTTGAAGATGAACGGACAAGGGGGAGCCCCCGGCGGCGGGGCCCTGAATGGAATACGATGGGCCCTTTCCACCACGAAGAAAGGTAAGAGACCCTCCGGCGCCAACACCTCCCAGATTAGATTTTCCGCAAAGCTTTCAGGTGTATCACCCTCCGCCCCCTCCGGTATTCCAATTATCCTTATATTATTGCATCGGGAGCGGTTCTCAGAGTCCTCCACCCGCTCCGTGAGCGTCTTCACCTGGCACTTCAGGGATTCCACCTCAGCAGTAACGACCGACAAGCCATCCTCCGTCTCTCCGATTCTCCGTTCCGACTCACTTGCTCTGTCTCTCATTTTGTCTAGGTCATGTTTGAAATAGTTAAGCTGCTCCTGTAGATTATCAAACTTCGCTGTAAGCACGCTTTGGCAGTTGGTGATAGCTGCCATTATTGCAGCATTATCAGGCTCTGAAGCAGGAGAACCAGAACGTGCAGCAGGGGCCTCGGCCATGGTCTGCGTGCTACAGGTTAAAAGCACAGAGCGTTTCTTCTTGTTCTCATATAGGAGAGATTGTAAGCTGACAGCCTCCACTGCCTCCCTTTATTCTTTAAGGTAATCGGAGTGCCTCCCTCGATGCAGGAATATAGGGCAGCACGGTACTCCCAATCCCCACCTCGTCAGGGGGATGCGTCAAGCTACTCCAGAGAGCCTGTAGTATGGGGAGGAGAGGAATGTGTCAGCCCAGGATATATATTCAGTGAGGGTGCGCCCTGTCTCCCTTCAGACACAGACAGGGGGGCAGAGGTGAAGAGACTGGTGTTTTTTTTATATACTGGTCTCGCCGGTCAGATAACCCGGCAGTGTGAGCGAGGCAGGAGCAGGAGGGAGGCCGATTACAACAGGCCGGCGGCGCCGCCACTGCACGCAGTGAGAGCAGCCCAGGTGATAACGAGGAGAGGCCACCGTCGGAGGAGCCGTCTGCAACCGCGTCGGCAAGACACAGCAGTCACGAGCGGGGGAGCCGCACGCCTGAGGACAGCGTGCGAAAGCGGCTCTCGGGGGAAGACAAGCATCTGAAGCCGCCCGCCGAGGATCAAAGGCACGCCGCGTCACCGCAGGAGGCTGACACAGCCCAGGCTCCGGGGGCAGCAGCCAGCGAGTGGGATCCCTACGTCCCTCCTCCACAGGCACTGCTCAGCGAGGTTCGGGCTCGGCAGCGGCCCACAGGCAGAGGGACCAACAGCGCAGCGAGGTGAGTCACAAGTTCTTCCCCCCGTCTCCTCACCCACCAGAAATGGCGCCGCTCACCACGTGGAGGTGCCTCCAGATCACACAGGAGGGCTCAGTAGCGTGGCGCAGCGCAGCTTCTGCCTGACAGGAAGCTCCAGGTGTTGTTAGGGAGTGATCCAGACAGGGTTCTGCCAAGTTCTTCCCAAGTTTTCAGGGTTTTTTAAAGGATATTATCAGGAGCCCCTGTGTCACACGTCTTCCTTGCTCCACTACATAGCCACGCCCCTCGAGTCCCAACCATTCTGGTGGCTCCTCAGTGGCCAAGAAGAAGCTGGTTCTCAGACATAGTAACGATGTCAGAGGGCAACCCCTGGAGGTTACCTGACGATCCAAATCTTCTCACACCTCTAAGGCACCCCAATTCACAAGTTCTGGCTTTGACGGCCTGGCTATTGAATCCTTCATCTTGGCAGAATCTTGCCAGAGTCATCCATACTATGATTTAAGCCAGGAAGAAGTCTTCATCAATGATTTAATATAGAGTCTGGCGAGCATTTATTGCTTGGTGCGAATCCAAAGGAATTTTTGCAAAAAGGTCTTGATGAAGGTCTTCAATTAAGCACTTTCTAAGGACAGATATCTGCTTTATCTATCTTTTTACAGAAACCCATTGCTGAGAATGAATGTATCAGAACCTTTTTTCAGGGAGTCGCTCATGTGCGGCCTCCTCGTAAGCCACTTCTGCCGGTTTGGGACCTGAACTTAGGCTTATCAGCTCTTCAGGGTCCTCCTTTCGAACCATTGGTAGATGAGTCATCAAGTCTAATGTCTCCTAACGTTATCTTTTTAGTGGCAATAACCTCAGTAAGGAGGGTTTCTGAATTAGCAGCTTTACCTGTTAAGCCTCCTTATTTGGTGTTACATAAGGATAAGGCTGTTTTCCATTTCAAACAGAATTTTCTTCCGAAAGTGGTTTCCCCTTTCCATCTTAATGAAGAGGTGGTTTTGCCTCCCTTATGTCCGGCTACAGTGTCCGATAAGGAAAGAGTTCTTCACTTGCTGGATGTAGTAAGAGTGCGAAGATATTATCTCACTGCTACACAATATTTCCGTAGGACGGACTTTTTATTTGTCATACCTGAGGGTCCACGGAAAGGTCTTCCGCCAGCTAAGTCTCCCATCAGTAGATGGATTAGACAAGCAGTGATAAGAGCCTATGTTTCCAAAGGGAAGGATCCTGCCTTTAGGATTACTGCTCATTCGACACAAGCTATTGGAGCACCTTGGGCTTTTCAGCATCAAGCCTCAGTAGAAAAAATTATGCACAGTTCATACATTTACCAAATTCTATAAGGTGGATGTTAGAGCTTCGGCGGATGCCACTTTTGGTAGAAAAGGTCTTGTAAGGCCTTTTCCTGAGAGTAAGGAATAAGATTTTTGAGGATCCCACTCTAAAGTAATGCTTTTGGAGGTCCCATTCGTCTCTGAATTAAGAAAATAAAATTCTGTGAGTACTCACCTGTAAAATGTGTGAAAAAAAAATAAACGGAGAAAGGAGTCTTGTCATTTGGTCTCCAGCTTTTTGTCTCCAACAGGAGATAGAGGAATGTCCCCCCGGCGGCTGTCCAACTTCTTTTTAATTAAACTGAAGTGGAAGAAGTCAGCCAAGAGGATATAGGCCCGGGAAGTGGCGCCACACCTTTGTCTTGCAATCCACGCCCTTCGGTCGAGAGATTAACCATTCGTCTCTGAATTAAGTCTGATGTCCTGAAGTAATATTGGAAGAGAAATTAATTCTACAGGTCAGTATTCACAGAATTTTCTTTTTTTTTATAGAACACACTCCAAGTTTTCTTCAGAGATCACCTGTTTGTTTCCTATTCAGAAAGTAATATCTGCTTCTAAAGCCACTATAGCTATGAAATGTACAGGCCAGATCCTGAGCCTACACTTGTATGGATGTTTCTGCTCCATATATTTCGGCTCATTCTATAGCAGTCTCCACTTCCTGGGGTGAAGGATCAGAAGCTTTCATAGACTAATTTTTGCCAAGCTACTGCTAGGTACTCCACACCTTCCATAAGCACTACCTTCCTTTTTCACTTGGGGTGAGGAAGGCTGGTGGGGGCATACCTTGGGGCAGTGCAGGGTGTGCAGGTCAGGGGGGCCCCGCCACTGTCAACCTTATTTATCATATTTGTCATCACTTTGCATCATTTAGAGAAAGGAATCTCCATGTGTCTCTTTTGCTTCAGTCATTAGTTCTCTAGCTGCATCCATTTTTATGGATATTAATATTATTATTATTAAATCTTCCATGCTGCTGTACAGTGTGAAATTACAAACAGGGTAAAACAACTAACTTACATTACATGACAGAAAAGCACAAATATATAGTTATATTGAAATACACTAGGAGAGATGGCCCTGCCCTTGCAGGCTTACAACTGGTGGACTGGGGTCCAAATGCAGTGCCAGATTTCCGGACTCCTGCCCTGACAGCCCTGCACTCAGTTGCTTCTGTGTTGCTGTGCTCAGAGCTGCCCCCTTGATCGGCGATGTAGTGCTTAGTCTCCCTGCCAGTGTCATGGCTCCCTGGCATCTAGCATTGCAATATGAAGTACTGCATGGGTGGGAAGTGGCATTGCAAGGTACACACAAACTTTGTTTCTCAGTCTTTGCCCCGTCCAATCTTTCCCCCCACCCAGCTCAGCCCCATCTATCTCCCCCCCAGCTCAACCTAATCCATTTCTGTCCCCTCAGCTCTGCCCTATCCATCCCTGTACCTTCAGCTCTGCCCCATCCATCCCTGTCAGCTCAGCTCTGCCCCATCCATCCCTGTCCCCTCAGCTCTGCCCCATCCATCCCTGTCCTCTCAGCTCTGCCCTATTCAGTCCAGTCTCTGTCCCATCCATTCCTGTCCTCCCTGCTTTGGGGCCATTCAATCTCTGTACCCTCAGCTCTGCCCATCCATCCTTTCTCCCAGGTCTCTCTTGATCCCTCCCTGTCTTTCCTTTTCTGTCTATCCATCCCTCTTCCTTACAGATTCTCTCCCATTCATCCCTCTCCCCAGAGCCCTATCTATCCATCCTTGTTGCCAATAACATTTTGGGCCCTAGTCCACCCCTATACATGGTCTGCACAGAATGCAAGGGGGGGGTGGGTAAAGCAGTGTGCCGCAGGCCAGAGCTGTAGGTTCTGTGGGGGCAAAAAAAAGCTTCTGCTTTTTCCCTGTGCCCATTAGGATTAAGATATTTGGGGTGGGGGGTGAGCAGTCTTTTATAGTTTTGCCGCAGAAATCTATAGCCCCTCCTCCAAGTGATGCCTCCACCCTCCATGCATGCACCGTTGGCTTGTTGAAAGGTAAAAAAAAGGGCTATCTGTGGAGTTTCACACAGCAGGGCATCTCAAACTGGTTTTGGTCTTCTTTAAAATGTTTTGGGCAAAGTTTTTTTTTTGTCTTTTTTTTTTATACATTTGTGCAGGATCAAAATGGGGGGGAGCAGACATTGTGGCCCCTCCGACAGTAGTCAGCTGTGCGCTACCGGAGCATCCAGACCTGCGCCCGGAAGGTAAGTCCTTTGGGCGTTTTTTTTTCTGAGAATTTGTAACAAAATGAGACGTGGTAAAATTTACAGTTTAGTACATCCTAAGAAAGGCTAGAAAACTGTGAACTCATCAATGCAAAAAGTCCTTGGTGTCCAAGACAACAGTGGTGGTGGATGATCGCACAATAATTCCCTTGGTGGAGAGAAACCCCTTCACAACAGCCAACCAAGTGAACAACACTCTCCAGGATGTAGGTGTATCAATATCCAAATCTTGCAATAAAGAGAAGACTGCATGAAAGTAAATACAGAGGGTTCACTGCACGGTGCAAGCCACTCATAAGGCTCAAGAATGAAAATGCTAGATTGGACTTTGCTAAAAAAAAAAAAAAAAAAAATCTAAAAAAAAAGAGCACAGTTCTGGTAGAACATTCTTTGACAGATGAAACCAAGATCAACCTCTGCCAGAAAAATGCGAAGAAAAAAGCATGGCGAAGGCGTGGTACAGCTCATGATCCAAAGTACACCAAATCATCTGTAAAACATGGCAGAGGCGATGTGATGGCTTGGGCATGTGTGGCTGCCAGTGGCACTGGGCCACTAGTGTTTATTGATGATGTGACCCAAGACAGAAGCAGCCGGATGAATTCTGAGCTATTCAGATACATACTGGGTGTTCAAATCCAGCCTAATGCTGCCAAACTGATTGGTCGTTTCATAATACAGATGGACAATGACCAAAAACATAAAGCCAAAGCTAGCCAGGAGTTTATTAAACCAAAGAAGTGGAAAACGTGTGCAGATGGGTGAGAAATTGGCTTAATGATCGGAAGCAGAGGGTGTTTATCAATGGTACACACTCAGATTGGGTCACTGTTACTAGTGGAGTACCACAAGGGTCAATTCTGGGACCAATTCTCTTCAATATATATATAAATGACATTGGGTACGGATTAAACAGTAAAGTCTCAATCTTTGCAGATGATACTAAGTTGTGTAAAGCAATTAAAACAAAAGAGGGCAGCAGGCAGCTACAAACAGATTTAGATAAATGGCCAAGTCACTGACCTGATCTCAATCCAATTGAGCCACATTTCACTTGTTAAAGAGGAACATTGGACCAAAAAATAAGTATCCCCCCCCCCCCCCCCATCAGGCCCTACCTTTCAGATGCTGTCAGCTGATAGGGCGACATCATCAGGCTGCTTCAGGGCCTGATTCTTTTGTCCCCCGCCAGTTTATCCCAGCAGCAGCCTTAGTCATACCTGTCAGGATCCGTAATTGTTAAAGCCACTCTCCAAGTCTGGGGATGATCTGGGGATGATCTGGGGATGTGCGAGAGATGGCTCTGCCGTCGGAGGACCCCCGACATCTGAGGGACCCAGAAGATAGATGGCTCAGCGAGGTGAGTAAAAACTGCCCAAAGGTAAAACCGGAGGAGGGGGCAGCAGGCTGGTAAAGTTTGGGGGAGGTTTTTATCTCCTGCGATGTTCCTCTTTAAAGACTCAGACAGAAAGGCCCACAAACAGCAACTGAAAACCACTGCAGTAAAGTCCTGGCAGAACATTAAAAGGAGAAAACACCGCATCTGAAGATGTCCATGAGTTCATCACTTCAGGCAATCATTACCAACTAAGAATTTTCAACCAAATCTTAAAATTAACATTTTATTTACAATTATTTAATGTGTCCAATTACTTTTGAACCCATGAAATGAACAGATTGGATTTACAAATGCTTAAGTTTATCACATTTTTATGCAATCTTTCTGTTTAACCCATTGAATGAAAGCTGAAAGTCTAAACTTCAACTGCATCTGAATTGTTTTGTTCAAAAATACATTGTGGTAATCAGGGGCGGACTGATTATTAGAAAAGGTTGTAGCACACTGATTTTGTATAATAAGAATAGACACGTTAAAGATATTCATCAGGCAACCAATTGGCAAAAAGTGTGGGTTCAAAAAGCCTCCCAGTACTCCTGCTTGAAGATGTACTGAACCACAATATATATAACAATGGGAAGAATGAACACCAAAAGAGGTTAAGCAGAAAAGCCAATGTTTTAATGCGCATAAGTATGTGATACAGGTGGAGTGAGTAAAACTATATACTGTGCATACACAGCAAATTCTAATAAAAAGGCTGGAGAGAGTTTAAATATCTGGGCATATGCACTGCCGCACAAAGTCAGCGGCGTCCTACTAACCACCACAAGAATATACTCAAGAAAAACATATATCACACCCGGTTAAATGTAGGCCTGGCATAAATGCTGGAAACAAAAAATTGCTGAGCAAACATAAATTTATTGCACCTATCTCAGCACACACGTGGGACAAATCTGACAGGTAAAAACTAACATACAGTGCTCTAAAATCACGGGGGCCCACCGTGCACAAGACACACACTACCACGCACTCATACAGCACACCCCGCTAGCAGCGCTGCTTTGTTCCGCCACCTATGCCAATATGCCAATGGGACTGTAAAATTGTCCTAAAGGTCTCCCAATGAGTACCAAAGTGTGTAATTAGTCTCACTGGTTGGTCTCCTACCCCTTTTCCCCGCTTTTTCTCTCGGTTGTCCTTTCTCAAGAGGTCCCTACGGTCCATATCAAGGGCCTTTTTGAAGCAAGTACGAATGAGTCTATGTGGGTACCCCCTCTCCCTAAATCGGCCTGATAGTTCCCTAGCCTCCCGCACGTAATCCCGCTCTGAGCTACAGTTCCTGCGTATCCGCAGGAACTGTCCAAGCGGTATCCCGCGCAGGAGTGGGAGAGGATGGTGACTGGTAAAATGAAGTAAGGAATTCAGATGCGCTGGAGTATAATGTGGCAATAGATGAACTGACAATTTTGCTGGAGGCCTCCTTAACACATACACACCCACATCCCCTTGAAATATATGTTGCAGATGGGATAAGAAGTCCCGCCGGGTGTCCCTCAGGCGGCCGGATAAGCATGTGCTGCCGATAGCTACTTGTGTATCTGACAGCGTGTGTGCTTGACAGCTGCGTGTTTACTACATCGTGTGCAGGCTGGAAGAGGAGGATGACGCGGAATGCGTCAATACAGGAAGCACATGAGAGATGGATCATTTGATGTGGCTGGAGTATGAGAATGACGCGGAATGCGTCACCACAAGCAGCACACAAGCGATTGGCCACCTCCAACCGGGAGGAGGGAACTCGCACATATAATGGGGATGTGGAGGGCCGCCCACCACCCTGATGAAGCTCCGGTGGGCGGAGCGAAACGCGCGTCGGCGGACGGCCGGCCCCCCTCCACGTGCAAGCCACCCCGCTTTCAGCCCTGCTCCAGCCTATAGCTCCTCCAACTTAGAAGTGTTGCGCAACACCGACATCACGGCGGCAGCGTCTAGCGAAGGTCTTCTGAATGCCACAGCTAAGTACTTGCCTATGCGAGGCGTCCTTACAAAATGACTGTATTGCTCACCCGAGCCCTAAGATATATGTGCAGCACCATGTTGGCAATTGAGAGGGTGCTGATATAAGATATCTAGCATATCGTTTAACCTGAGCGCAAGCTGCAAGCGGGCCCTGGGACATTTGGCAGCTCAAGAGATTTGCACTAAGGTGGCACATCAAGGGAACCCAAAGGGCCTTAGGGCTTGTGGAATTTTCGTTTTGAGGAAGGGTGGTAGACGGGGGTTCCTGGACCAACGTCTGATGCAGCAGGAGGCAAGATTGATTTTTGAGCTGGGAACGATATCCCCCGATGGGCTAAATACTGATTCTGGCCTGGGGGCTTTCTTGTAAGATGTTATGAATGTGGAGCTTCCCCCCCCCCCTCACTGTCTGGTCTGTGTGTGGGTGATGATGTTAGGTAACATGCAAATTTGCGTATTGTCTGGTCTCTGCGTGGGTGATGAAACTTAGCAATATGTTAATATGTAAATAGTTAATAGGTAATCTGGTAGTTATATGTATTACTTTTAGGAATTGTGGGCTAGGTATAAGACCTGGCACCTATATAAAATCTTTGGACATTATGCCTGAGATGGATTCTAACATTGTGTCCCTCAGCCATATGGGCCCTTTACAGTAGTAATACTGATTCAGATGTATGCTGTAGTTGGATACGGAGATGACGACATGGACTTTGGAATTCAGATGCGCTGGAGTATAATGTGGCAATAGATGAACTGACAATTTTGCTGGAGGCCTCCTTAACACATACACACCCACATCCCCTTGAAATATATGTTGCAGATGGGATAAGAAGTCCCGCCGGGTGTCCCTCAGGCGGCCGGATAAGCATGTGCTGCCGATAGCTACTTGTGTATCTGACAGCGTGTGTGCTTGACAGCTGCGTGTTTACTACATCGCGTGCAGGCTGGAAGAGGAGGATGACGCGGAATGCGTCAATACAGGAAGCACATGAGAGATGGATCATTTGATGTGGCTGGAGTATGAGAATGACGCGGAATGCGTCACCACAAGCAGCACACGAGCGATTGGCCACCTCCAACCGGGAGGAGGGAACTCGCACATATGGTGGGGATGTGGAGGGCCGCCCACCACCCTGACGAAGCTCCGGTGGGCGGAGCGAAACGCGCGTCGGCGGACGGCCGGCCCCCCTCCACGTGCAAGCCACCCCGCTTTCAGCCCTGCTCCAGCCTATAGCTCCTCCAACTTAGAAGTGTTGCGCAACACCGACATCACGGCGGCAGCGTCTAGCGAAGGTCTTCTGAATGCCACAGCTAAGTACTTGCCTATGCGAGGCGTCCTTACAAAATGACTGTATTGCTCACCCGAGCCCTAAGATATATGTGCAGCGCCATGTTGGCAATTGAGAGGGCGCTGATATAAGATATCTAGCATATCGTTTAACCTGAGCGCAAGCTGCAAGCGGGCCCTGGGACATTTGGCAGCTCAAGAGATTTGCACTAAGGTGGCACTATTATTTGCCCAGTGTAACTTCAGCCGCATATCATGACGGAGGCAGCACTATTCAGTGAGGAGGCATGCCACTGACTCTCGTCTTCGACGTAGCTTGCATTTGCGAGAATAGAGTAGTGTGTCATACTGTTTCCTAGGCGGAACAAAGCAGCGCTGCTAGCGGGGTGTGCTGTATGAGTGCGTGGTAGTGTGTGTCTTGTGCACGGTGGGCCCCCGTGATTTTAGAGCACTGTATGTTAGTTTTTACCTGTCAGATTTGTCCCATGTGTGTGCTGAGATAGGTGCAATAAATTTATGTTTGCTCAGCAATTTTTTGTTTCCAGCATTTATGCCAGGCCTACATTTAACCGGGTGTGATATATGTTTTTCTTGTGTGCATACACAGGTTCTATATACACAAATGATCTATTCAACGAGAGCTAAGAGTATCAACATGCAGCATATAAGGGGTAACATACATAGTCTCATATGTAAAGCGAAATAGGACCAATTCAGTCAAGGCAGAGCATGGGCATTGACTAATGCATGTCCCTTTAAACACAAAGCTTCAGTAGCAAAACCATAGAGCAAAAAGATATCAACAAGTACAAAGAATCTGGCTTACAGGCTGACCGCAGGTGACAGAAAAACCTCAACGTTTCGGTCTGGAACGACCTTTATCAAGAGGAAGCGGTACCCGGTACATGCGCGAGCGGCTATTTACATGATGCTAAGGTCTCCAGCTTTGTGGGAAATGGCGCCAGAATGGGCGCGCGCCGACTAGTGACGTCATCATCGATGTCCAGCTCGCGTCCCGATCACTCCCCCAATCCAGGCAAACACCCTCCGGAGGCAGAAGTGATGCGTGAGGCGCTGCTGGACTCGCAAGTGTGGGCAAATAGTATGGGCAAAACGCACAGACAACAATGAAGGAATGGCGGTGCCCGGCAGGGCGACAGTAACCAAAAAGATGGCGGCTGAAGTAGACTGTAGATGACTAACAAGAAGGCGGCCCGCAGGAGCGGCGACAGGCAGAACCCGGAAGTGCTGCTTCCGTTCATCAATAGAGGGCACGTAGTAAGTGTCACCAAAGACAGTGTTTCTTAATGGAAGCTGGAGACCAGGCTGGAGACCTCGTAGGGGGAGCAGGAGAGCAGCTCAGCGCTTATTACATTTAGGCTGAAAAGGAAATAAATAAAAAATAGAACCATGAGTGAGTGAAATTAAAACCTACAAAGATACAAAGAATGGGTGTGGGAAATTCCCACTCCCAAATCAGATTATTGCACAATGTTCCTTTCAGAGCTAAAGTGACTAGAGGGAAGTAAAATGACCTAGGTTAGAAAAAAACTGAATAATCAGTTCATTAAGGCCACTTGGGCTTTTAGTGCCAAGCTGAAATATCCAAGACAACTCTCTTTGTAAAAGTTTTTTCTCAATATTGCCCCCCTATAGGGGAGTCTGACCACTTCAATGCCTATGAATCTTAGTTGGCTGATTTGGTGGCCAGACTCCAGAAAATGCCTGGCCACAGAGGACTCTAGTTTTCCATTCCCGATGTCAGATCTGTGTTCACAGATCCTTTGTATGAGTTCGCGCTTTGTTTTCCCTATATAGCCCTTACCACAGGGACATTTGAGAAGGTATATGAGCAGTCCCGTATGGGGTATTTTTTGCCAGAGCTAGGATGGAGGAAATTATCTGTCTTATAAGTGTAGCCGCATTGGGCGCAATGACCACACGGGTACATACCTTTGGGCTTATGTCTGTCAGTAAGCCAGTTGGATCCTAGGGTGGCTTGTGTGAATGGAACTCTGCTTTCACCAGAGAGGATTTGAGGTTTTTTGCCTTTCTATATACCATCAAAGGTGGATCCTTGAAGGTGTCAGATAATCTGTCATCGGACTTCAAGATGGACCAATGTCTCCTAATGATTCTCTGGACCTGGATGGAAAGCTTAGAATAAGTAAGTATGCACGGTATTCTTTTAGTGTTATTCTGAGGATGGAATCTACGCAGGTCTGTCCTATCACGGGATCTGGCCTTGGCCTGTGCTGCTTTTAGGTCAGAGAGGTTATAGCCTCGTTGTAATAGGCTATTAATCAGCTCATTGGATTGCGATTCATACAGGTCATCTGTAGCAGTGATGCTTCTAATCCTCTATTCTCAAGAGGGTCCGGGGTTAGGTATCCCCGGTTTTTGTTATTCTGTCTCTGACTGTGACCTGATATTGCAGCTGGAGCGCTGGGGGAAGAAAAATCTTCCCTTTGTGTAGAAAATTCCGTGTCGGGCGTGTTGTTCGTCCGGCAGTCGGGGCTGATCTGCGCTCCTCTGGTGACGCATTTTTGTGCCCCAGACTCCGGACGCGATCCACGTCACTGGAAGTGACGTCATGCGTTCCAGAGCCCGGAGCGCATACCGCGCCACTCCGGAGTTTCCGCCGGAAGTGGCCCGGCGCGTCACCGGTCAGATGGGGCAGTCTGCCGCGAGGCTCCATTTTGGTGGAGACCTCAATGGGTACAATAAATTAAGCGAATGACTATACATAATGTGCTGGTTCGATTAACAGAGTCCTCAATGTTGGATAATAGGTGACCGCAGTGAAGTAGTATATTAGTTTGCCCGGGGGAAAAAACACTATTTAAGCGGGTGTACCTTAGTTGTAAAGGGCATATTTATGCCAGACTTTGACGTACTGGCAGAGCTATACGCAATCCACTCCCTGCGGGTGTGATGTGTATTTCCTGTGGAGATTCCTTCTCTGCATTCCCCACATGGGGATATTTACCTGGGAGATCCCGTATTTTTAAAAGCGATATGTGGTTGGTGTAAATAGCAAAACATAGTGCTCGTCATGTAGAGATCCCCCCTCCCTGCAATTTCATTGCGTATCACCAGTTACTTCATTAACGTACACTGCCCGTGCTGGGGCTGCTTGTAACCTGTTTTGGACACATAACTAAATTCTGATACCTCAAAAAAATACTAATATAGTATATACACCGCGCTGAAAATCATATGTCACAAACTATTAATAAACAGAAATCTATACAAATAATAAAGTCCATAAAACTGTAGATTAAGATGCTCAACGTGTGTAAGTCCTTATTCCCAAACGGACCCGATAGTGATAAAATATTGTGAAAAACACAGAGCAACTTCAAGAATGATGAACTGCCGAAGGTGATCTCTTATCCCACGACACATGCACCTCCACACGGTGATTCCACCACCAATCGTGCGAATCCTTACCGACTCATAGAGATAATTAAGCCTTCAATGTGTCAGCATATAGATAATTAGTAGATCCTGATCTTTCTTATATTTCTCGTCAGCATTCAGGAAATAGAGTAATTAGAACGATCATCAGCTCATAAGAATGATAAAGCCTTCAATTCTCATCAATATCCAGGAAATAGAGCAATTATGCCAATCGCCAAAAAAAAAGATAAAACAGAATCTAGTGTAACTCCATAAAAAACCACATTGATTTAATAGGTTTAAAAGTTTGCACTCACAAACATATAGTTAAAAACAGCTTTCAATTAGGATCATGACAACGTTCATCTCACCGGCCCCGGGATAAAGCAGCTTTGCCAATAAGGAAGTCGTGTCAGTCCCCACTGAGAAGGTACCAATGATAAATTAGAATTTGAAGATGATTCCGCCACCGCCACCGCCACCGCCAACGCGTTTCGTCGCCAAGGGCAACTTTAACTAGGCTGGTGGCGGGCGGAAGGCGGAAGAATATATAGCAACCATCATTAACCCACAATTCAATGGGAAAAGGAACATGTGATCCTAACTACTGGGTCACATGATAAAGAAATCATGTGATTCTGACTACTGGGTCACATGATAAGGATAGTAACATCCTACGGATTATATATGTCAAAAAAGAAATTTAGCTTTTCAAGATTATATTAGTAAGTCCAGACAGTAATGGCACAAACCTGTTCCTGTGATATGCGCAGCATCTAAGAAGCTAATAACATCGATGTCAGATGCGGAGTAACCCGCCCTCACGTGATAGTCATGTGTTCGGTAATGCAGCAGAGACGCTGCTTACGTCAGTAAGCTTCAAGCATCCGCGTCATCAACCACAGGCGGCCAATCACACAATACAAGGAAGTAGGAAATGCGTTCCAGCGCTTCAGACATCGATGTCAAATGCGGTATAACCCGCCCTCCCGTAGTGGTCACATGTTCAATATTATAACAAAAACGCTACTCGCGTCGGTAAACTTCAGGCATCCGCGTCATCAACCACAAGCGGCCAATCACACGGTACAAGGAAGTAAAAGATGAAAATGCGTTCCAGCGCTTCAAATCACATGACCGCAACAAGCGGTCATGTGAACCATGTAGAATTAGAAGGACTGACAGCTCACAGCACACAAACAGGCTGCCAGCAGCATAAAGCGCAAAGCGGTTTGCTAAACACTGTCAGTGACTAAGTTTGTATACTGACACGTACACAGGGGTAATAAACAGTTATAATAGACCTGCGCTATTTACAAAGAAGGAAGTTGTTTAAGAAAGAGGGGGAATTTGAAATAATTTGTAATAGGGGTCTAATTAGATTATTTCATAAAAAGGAGAAGCGACATCCTTGGCAAAGCTGCCTCACCCCAGCCCCACATGAATCACTAAACACAGAATAAAATAAAATTAAAATTAGGAGGAGTCAATAAAACAATTCAAATCAAAATCAACATTTAAACCAGAGGGATGCAAGGTGTCAAGGGTAAAAATCCACTGTCCCTCTCTTTTTGAAATCTCCCTGACCACATTTGAACCCCTCCAATGTGGTTCAACCCTATCTATCCCTACAAAGGAAATTAAACTGGGATCACTATTGTGGCACTCTTTGAAGTGTGCTGACAAGCTATGTGATTCAAAACCGCGTCTAACATTGTACATATGTTCACGGATGCGTATTTTGAGTTCACGCGTGGTGCGCCCAACATACATTTTTTTGCACGGACACCATATTAGGTATACCACGCTTTTGGAACTACAAGATATAAACTTAGAAATTTTAAAGGATTTATTAGTTTTGAAGTCCACAAAGGATTTTACCGATTTCTCCATAGACTTACAACCCTTGCATCCAGCACAAACCCCACATCTGTAAAAACCAATCGGCACAGTTCCGGCTGATCCCACAGAAGTAGGTGGATCCACATAACTCTTTACCAGTCGGTCCCTCAGATTTGGTGCTTTTCTATACACTACCTTTGGGCAAGGTGGTAGCACAGGGCCCAGAACGGCATCAGCTTTCAAAATATGCCAATGTTTCACTAGTAGATTACGAACCTCCTTGTATTGGACATTAAAACCAGTAATGAACGGAATTTCATCTCTGGTTTCAATGATGTTTCTATTTCTCTTATTGAGAAGAGATTCCCTAGGACAACTTCTAACTAGAGCCCGTTGTTGGCGTACTTCCTCTTCCACATACCCTTTGTTAACAAATCGCTGCATTAGCATTGTGGACTGACTGTCAAAGTCTTCCAACATCATACAATTTCGTCTTACCCTAGTGAATTGCCCTTTTGGAATTGCCTGGAGCCACTTAGGGTGGTGACAGCTCATAAAAGGAACATAACCGTTCCTATCTGTCCCTTTGAAATAAGTGGAGGTAATTAAGGAGTCAGTCCCTTTCCTAATATTTAGGTCCAAAAAGTTTACAGAGACCAAACTACTCTCAGCAGTAAATTCTAGATTGAAGGTATTCCTATTAATCTCTTGACAAAATTCTTGTAATGTGTCTTGTGGACCATCCCACACAAAGAACACATCGTCAATATAACGATACCAGCAACGTAAGCTCGGCAGGGTTTGTCCTTGTATAAAAGTGGCCTCCCACCAACCCACGTAAAGATTGGCCATGCTGGGTGCAAATTTAGCACCCATGGCCACTCCCTTCTTCTGAAGGTAGAATTGTCCATTGAACCAAAAATAATTTCGTTCTAATGCAAACGTTAGACAAGCAATTATGAAGTTAATTTGTCTATTTGGCAAAGAAGATTGGGAAGAGAGGAAATGACATACTGCCTCTACTCCCTGTTCATGGGGAATGACCGTGTAAAGCGAGGTCACATCTGCAGTGACCAAAAAGGTGTTTGGGGTAACCTTGAGACGTCCACAGATCTCAAGGACCTGTGACGAATCACGTAAATAAGATGGAAGGGAGGTGACTATACCCTGCAGAAATCCATCAATATATTCGCCAAGTCTGCATGTAATCGAGCCGACACCGCTGACAATGGGACGGCCCGGAGGCTTAGTCAGACTTTTATGAATCTTTGGCAGAATATATATAGTAGGAACTCGGGGCGCCTCCAACTGCGCCCCGAGTTCCTACTATATATATTCTGCCAAAGATTCATAAAAGTCTGGCTAAGCCTCCGGGCCGTCCCATTGTCAGCGGTGTCGGCTCGATTACATGCAGACTTGGCGAATATATTGATGGATTTCTGCAGGGTATAGTCACCTCCCTTCCATCTTATTTACGTGATTCGTCACAGGTCCTTGAGATCTGTGGACGTCTCAAGGTTACCCCAAACACCTTTTTGGTCACTGCAGATGTGACCTCGCTTTACACGGTCATTCCCCATGAACAGGGAGTAGAGGCAGTATGTCATTTCCTCTCTTCCCAATCTTCTTTGCCAAATAGACAAATTAACTTCATAATTGCTTGTCTAACGTTTGCATTAGAACGAAATTATTTTTGGTTCAATGGACAATTCTACCTTCAGAAGAAGGGAGTGGCCATGGGTGCTAAATTTGCACCCAGCATGGCCAATCTTTACGTGGGTTGGTGGGAGGCCACTTTTATACAAGGACAAACCCTGCCGAGCTTACGTTGCTGGTATCGTTATATTGACGATGTGTTCTTTGTGTGGGATGGTCCACAAGACACATTACAAGAATTTTGTCAAGAGATTAATAGGAATACCTTCAATCTAGAATTTACTGCTGAGAGTAGTTTGGTCTCTGTAAACTTTTTGGACCTAAATATTAGGAAAGGGACTGACTCCTTAATTACCTCCACTTATTTCAAAGGGACAGATAGGAACGGTTATGTTCCTTTTATGAGCTGTCACCACCCTAAGTGGCTCCAGGCAATTCCAAAAGGGCAATTCACTAGGGTAAGACGAAATTGTATGATGTTGGAAGACTTTGACAGTCAGTCCACAATGCTAATGCAGCGATTTGTTAACAAAGGGTATGTGGAAGAGGAAGTACGCCAACAACGGGCTCTAGTTAGAAGTTGTCCTAGGGAATCTCTTCTCAATAAGAGAAATAGAAACATCATTGAAACCAGAGATGAAATTCCGTTCATTACTGGTTTTAATGTCCAATACAAGGAGGTTCGTAATCTACTAGTGAAACATTGGCATATTTTGAAAGCTGATGCCGTTCTGGGCCCTGTGCTACCACCTTGCCCAAAGGTAGTGTATAGAAAAGCACCAAATCTGAGGGACCGACTGGTAAAGAGTTATGTGGATCCACCTACTTCTGTGGGATCAGCCGGAACTGTGCCGATTGGTTTTTACAGATGTGGGGTTTGTGCTGGATGCAAGGGTTGTAAGTCTATGGAGAAATCGGTAAAATCCTTTGTGGACTTCAAAACTAATAAATCCTTTAAAATTTCTAAGTTTATATCTTGTAGTTCCAAAAGCGTGGTATACCTAATATGGTGTCCGTGCAAAAAAATGTATGTTGGGCGCACCACGCGTGAACTCAAAATACGCATCCGTGAACATATGTACAATGTTAGACGCGGTTTTGAATCACATAGCTTGTCAGCACACTTCAAAGAGTGCCACAATAGTGATCCCAGTTTCATTTCCTTTGTAGGGATAGATAGGGTTGAACCACATTGGAGGGGTTCAAATGTGGTCAGGGAGATTTCAAAAAGAGAGGGACAGTGGATTTTTACCCTTGACACCTTGCATCCCTCTGGTTTAAATGTTGATTTTGATTTGAATTGTTTTATTGACTCCTCCTAATTTTAATTTTATTTTATTCTGTGTTTAGTGATTCATGTGGGGCTGGGGTGAGGCAGCTTTGCCAAGGATGTCGCTTCTCCTTTTTATGAAATAATCTAATTAGACCCCTATTACAAATTATTTCAAATTCCCCCTCTTTCTTAAACAACTTCCTTCTTTGTAAATAGCGCAGGTCTATTATAACTGTTTATTACCCCTGTGTACGTGTCAGTATACAAACTTAGTCACTGACAGTGTTTAGCAAACCGCTTTGCGCTTTATGCTGCTGGCAGCCTGTTTGTGTGCTGTGAGCTGTCAGTCCTTCTAATTCTACATGGTTCACATGACCGCTTGTTGCGGTCATGTGATTTGAAGCGCTGGAACGCATTTTCATCTTTTACTTCCTTGTACCGTGTGATTGGCCGCTTGTGGTTGATGACGCGGATGCCTGAAGTTTACCGACGCGAGTAGCGTTTTTGTTATAATATTGAACATGTGACCACTACGGGAGGGCGGGTTATACCGCATTTGACATCGATGTCTGAAGCGCTGGAACGCATTTCCTACTTCCTTGTATTGTGTGATTGGCCGCCTGTGGTTGATGACGCGGATGCTTGAAGCTTACTGACGTAAGCAGCGTCTCTGCTGCATTACCGAACACATGACTATCACGTGAGGGCGGGTTACTCCGCATCTGACATCGATGTTATTAGCTTCTTAGATGCTGCGCATATCACAGGAACAGGTTTGTGCCATTACTGTCTGGACTTACTAATATAATCTTGAAAAGCTAAATTTCTTTTTTGACATATATAATCCGTAGGATGTTACTATCCTTATCATGTGACCCAGTAGTCAGAATCACATGATTTCTTTATCATGTGACCCAGTAGTTAGGATCACATGTTCCTTTTCCCATTGAATTGTGGGTTAATGATGGTTGCTATATATTCTTCCGCCTTCCGCCCGCCACCAGCCTAGTTAAAGTTGCCCTTGGCGACGAAACGCGTTGGCGGTGGCGGTGGCGGAATCATCTTCAAATTCTAATTTATCATTGGTACCTTCTCAGTGGGGACTGACACGACTTCCTTATTGGCAAAGCTGCTTTATCCCGGGGCCGGTGAGATGAACGTTGTCATGATCCTAATTGAAAGCTGTTTTTAACTATATGTTTGTGAGTGCAAACTTTTAAACCTATTAAATCAATGTGGTTTTTTATGGAGTTACACTAGATTCTGTTTTATCTTTTTTTTGGCGATTGGCATAATTGCTCTATTTCCTGGATATTGATGAGAATTGAAGGCTTTATCATTCTTATGAGCTGATGATCGTTCTAATTACTCTATTTCCTGAATGCTGACGAGAAATATAAGAAAGATCAGGATCTACTAATTATCTATATGCTGACACATTGAAGGCTTAATTATCTCTATGAGTCGGTAAGGATTCGCACGATTGGTGGTGGAATCACCGTGTGGAGGTGCATGTGTCGTGGGATAAGAGATCACCTTCGGCAGTTCATCATTCTTGAAGTTGCTCTGTGTTTTTCACAAAATTCTGATACCTATCCCCTAATTTGGGATGCCCTGCATCGGTATACGGTATCTCTATCCCCGCTTGAGATGCCAGGTATCACACCATAGGGCATCTCACCGGGGATAATATTTGTGCTATGGGGTGGAACTTATCCCTATCTCCATCGTGAATTGCAACTAAAAATATATTAACTTATGGATGCTCGATGCCCAAAGGTATAGGACCCGACCTTTCTCGGTTTACAATTTTTGTCATCATTTTGTTATCTCCATAATATGTGTGTGCATATTTGTTTGTCCATTATACATCATTATACCATAGACCCATCATTTTGTTATCTCCATGGTATGTGTATGCATGTTTATTTGTCCGTCATACATATTTGTTGATGCTTCTAATCCTCACAAACTGGCTAAATGGGAGCGCCTTAATCAGGGACAGGGGATGAAATCTAGTGGCATGTAGTAATGTATTGCGATCAGTCGGTTTTTTATATATGTCTGTCATGAGGGATCCATTATTGATGGTGACACACACATCAAGAAAATGTATGGTCGTGTAGCTATGATCAAGGGAAAATGTAATAGTAGGTGTGCATTGGTTCAGGTAGTCGTGGAAATTAATGAGTCCATCTATATCGCCTTGCCAGATCAGAAAGACGTCATCAATATACCGTAACCATGTGAGTATATTGTGTTTATAGGCTTCTATTGGGTAGACAAATTCTGATTCAAAGTTGGCCATATAGAGGTTGGCGTAGCTAGGAGCCATATTAGACCCCATTGCCGTGCCTTGAGCTTGGAGATAGAAATGATCTTAAAATGCAAAGTAGTTTTTAGTAAGAATAATGGTCAGCAAGTCCAGGGCCAGAGTTTGCATAGCCACAGGGACTGTGTACTTGGCCAGGGCATTTTTGCCAGTGTTGAGTCCATCTGAGTGTGGAATCGAGGTGTATAAACTGGAGACATCCATAGTGACTAAAATGCAGTTGGGTGTGAGTGTGCCAAAGGAATTGATCTTGTTCAAGAAGACTGTGGTATCCTGTAGATAAGACGAGGTGGATGTGACCAGTGGCTGTAGCAGACGGTCAATGAAAATGGCTGGGTTTTGGAAAACTGAATTAGTGCCCGCAACGATGGGGGGTCCCGGAGGATTTTGTAGCCTTTTATGGATTTTAGGTAAACAGTAAAACAACGGAATAAGAGGATTTTCAGTTCTCAAAATTTTTTGCCACTTTTTCTTCTATGACTGCACTCTCACAGGCGCTGTCAACCAGATAGTCTATATCAGCTTTAATTTCAAGAGTAGGGTCCTTGTTTACATGTGTATAAACAGTGTTGTTACTCACTTAGGAGATGATTTCATTTCTGTAATCTTTTGTGTCCATGACAACTATGGCCCCACCCTTGTCAGCTGGTTTTATAGTTATATTTGGATTCTCGCTTAGTGACTTCAGGGCTAGTTTTTCTCGGGCAGAGAAAAGGTCAATGAATGTTTCAATAGCATGTGAGGTAAGTGGGGGGCTCAAAGTACTCTTGGGTTTGAACATGCTGAGATCTATGTTTGAGGGAGATCTATTACTCTGAGTGTCAGATGTAGGATGATAAAGAAAAAATGATTTAAGGCGAAGGGACCTGAAAAATTGTTGTAAACCAATTTGTATATCAAAGTGATTACCTAAGGCTATAGGAGCAAATGTAAGACCCTTTTACAGTACCTGAATCTCTTCCTTTGTCAGCGTGTGTCCTGAGATGTTCACTATTGTGGAACAGTTCTGCTCCGGGTATTGTATTTGGCATGTGGTGGTGGCTGTAGTCGATTGCCTCGTGGTCCTCCTTCTCCCTCTCCTTCAGGGGCGGACTGGCCATAGGTCATACCGGGCAAAATCCCGGTAGGCCGGTATCTGGGAAGGCCGCGGTCGCTTAGCGATGGGGAGGACAGGCGGTGGCTGGTGAGCGGCGGATGTGTGGGGCGGAGGATCGGGTGGTAACTGGGCGGTGAGCGGGGATGCAGTTGGGTGACAGCGGGTGGTGGCCAGTAAGCGCGCATTTCAGAAGGGCATGTGGAAGAAGCTCCGTAGTGTGGCAGTACCGCTACTACTACCAATGTACTTTAAAAGCAACAGCTTTTTACTGCACTGTCGCACGGCATTCTAAGTGAAGGTTTTCCCTTGTCAAAGTTTGTCACCTTCCCATTGGCTGATGAACCTCTCTGCTCAGCCAATCACTGTGGGGAGGCTCCAGGACTCCTACCCCCGGAGTCTTGGGCAGCATGGCTGGCAGGTGAGCAAACTAATCTTTAAAAAACGTTTACTACTTAAGCACATGTTTTTGTCTGGGGAGGATGACTAAGAGCAACATAGCCTGAAACGTTTCACACTACAGTCCCAGCCAGAGTACTTGTATTGTTATCTTTTCCTGTTTTCTATCACTATGGGCTGATTTTTATTGGGTCACAAGCTACACCTTGAGGGGAAAAAGAAATGGTTTACTTTCCTGCCATTTTCTACATTAAACAGCTTGCCAGTTGTACATCACTGTTCCCTGCCTTCACACAAGATGAGCTGCTACTTTGGACTCTTTTTTTCTGTGCCCCATAATGTAGGCAACCGTGGTCTAGGGGAATATGAAGGGCCCCACCACCAGTGCTGTTGGTGGGGCTCAGAAAAGTCCCCAGCATGGAGCAGGGCAGAGATGGAGGTGCAGCATGGAGCAGGGCAGAGAAGGGGGTTGCAACATGGAGCAGGGCAGAGATGGAGGTGCAGCATGGAGCAGGGCAGAAATGGGGTTGCAGCATGGAGCAGGGCAGAGATGGAGGTGCAGCATGGAGCAGGGCAGAGAAGGGGGTTGCAGCATGGAACAGGGCAGAGATGGGGTTGCAGCATGGAGTAGGGCAGAGAAGGGGGTTGCAGCATGGAGCAGGGCAGAGATGGGGTTGCAGCATGGAGCAGGGCAGAGATGGAGGTGCAGCATGGAGCAGGGCAGAGAAGGGGGTTGCAGCATGGAGCAGGGCAGAGATGGAGGTGCAGCATGGAGCAGGGCAGAGATGGGGTTGCAGCATGGAGCAGGGCAGAGATGGAGGTGCAGCGTGGAGCAGGGCAGAGATGGGAGTGCAGCATGGGGCAGGGCAGAGATGGGGGTTGTAAGTGCATTTTCTGGTGGAGCAGTAATGGCAAAGAAGAGCAGCGGTTGCAGTAGAGGCAATGAAGACTGGGCAGCAGAGTCCGGGGGACCTAGCAACAGCAGGGTTGGTTAAGGGTTTAATTACGCCTTACTATAGTGTATATATATATATATATATATATATATATATATATATATATATTTATACGATGTGACATTAAGATATCATACTGGGCGAGGAACGGTACAGCAGGGCCGGTGTGCCCCAAAAAGTCCCGGGCTGTTTTTTTAACCCCAGTCCGCCCCTGGTGGTAATGTACAGGACCAAAATTAGAAAAATGTGGTGCAAATATTTATGGACCTAACTAGATGGAATAGATGGAAAGTCACGAGCAGTCTGGGTCTATGCCAGTCTTAGCCACTGCCAACTGTTGGCACTATCATCTAAACTAAATACTACTATCTTAATAAACAAAGCAAAGGCCATTTATGTATATTTTATGCTAGATTAGAAAACTGCAATGAAGGTTAGTGCAAAACATGTCACTTTGGAGCCCTCCAGCATTAAGTTACACAGGTAAAGCTGCCTTCATGTAGCTCTTTGTGTAGGTGATGGATGGCTTCACAGGGACACTAAAATGGTATTGAGATGCAGGATGGAAGGGGTGGTGGATGCAAATATAACCTATAACCTTGGGGCTTACTAAATATTGACTGCTTGACTAAGTTGACTGCTTTAGACTGCTACTGCCAGCTACTCTTAAAGTGGATGGAAACCCTTTAATGGATCCACCGCTCATCCACTGGGGCCCCCGGACGAGCAGCCAGGCACTGCTGTTGGCTCGGTGGTGGTTCGGTTGTCAAAGAAGCCCTGAGAGGGCCTATTGGGAGAGCCTATATGGCTGCATCTCTAGCACGCTGTTCCAGCCATTCAGAATAGCTGGGAGCGCGCATGGCCAAAGAGAAGCCGAGGATGCGGCATCGGTGGAAACTGCGCCGCGAGACCCACTGGCATCAGGTAAAATCACCGGCACCCTGGGGGGTTTCACACAGTAAGGCATCCCGTGTAGGATGCCCTATGGGGTAAGCTACTTGTTGGGCCTGGGATCTTTTAGATTTCAGGGCACGGCCATGGGGGTTTTAATCCACTATAATAGCTTTTTGTATGAATGTATTTTTATAACCAATCCTCTTTTTAGGCTTTCAGTCCTCTAGTATATATAAAATAGATTATACAACCCAAATGAATAGATTGCTAATATATACATAAGGTTGTATCAAAACTTAACCAGTAGAAGATGCAGAAACCATCAACTGCTTGAAAAAAAATCCTGATTTACTGAAGCTGCCCCCCGAGTTCCCAGGTATGCAGTGCTGCACATCCTACTGGAGGAGCTGCTGGCTACAGCTTTTGCTCACCAGCACACAAAGACCAGGCAGGAGATGAGGCAGGAGGAGATTTACTATTCTGGTCATAGGTCCTTGTCCCTGTGTGAAACCCCCACCAGATCACCCTCAAAATCATGTTTCAGCCTGCCCCCCCCCCCCCCCCTCTACAAAACCAGAAAGGCACAAAATCAATACTGAACTTTGCTTTTGAAAAGGGCAAACCATAAATAAATATAATCCCAGTTTATTGGCATTAGATCAATTAAAGGGACTTAAAAGGGACGTAAAAGACACTGTTCCTTGAAGCTCTCAGCACAAATAAGCCTGGCAAGCCACAGTGGTCCCACAGCAGAGCATGCTCACAATGCCATCACACACACTTGACGCAGCCATGACTCAAAGTGAAGAAAGTGGCTTCACTTAATACCACATAAGGTACTTTACATATAATGTGAAATTTTGAGATGCTTTAAAACAGCTTATTTTACACTGTTCCCAAGGGGGATAAGGGGGAAGGAAGTTAGTGTGTGCCTGGACAGGGACTTTAAAAACGGTTCAAAACCCACATTTTTAACTGGCATCCCCTGAATTACTCCCCCCCCCCCCACCGTGAAGAGGAAATTTTGCCAGTTTTTACTGCTCCTGCCTCCCAGATAATGGCGCCTGTTTTAGTTGTAAAGCTCCTCCTCCTCCATTAATTGCTATTGTTGTGTGTGGCAATGATGTCATTGCAATGACCTGGCATTTTACAGAGAGCGACAGCAAAAAAAACAATGTTCCAGGGCAAGCAAAAATATTCATTTCTAGTGCTACACTTTAAGAAGAGAGTATCAGAGGGGCTTTCGTCAAAAGTATTTCACAGGTTCAGTGGATTTTGGTCCGCTTTAAATAAAATGAATAGTCCAAGGCCAAATCAAGTAACAGTAAAAAAAAAATCACTTTACCTTTAAAGTGGACCAACACCCAGGATTTTGACTATCCTGGGTGTTGGTCCACTTAGGTGGGGCACCCCGATCGGGGGTGCCCCGCTGTGTGAAACCCCCCCGATCGCCGCAAAAACTCACCTCTCCCCGCTCCCACGTGACCTCGTCCGGCCAATGACAGCGCTCAGAGCCGCTCTGGTATGCGCGTCCAAAGCCGCTTGGACGCGCATACCAGAGCGCTGTCATTGGCTGCGTCTCTCGCTTCCCTCTAACAGGGAGCGCGCCTGCGCCGGCCATTCACAAAACGGCCGGCGCGGGAGCGCGCCCTGCTAGAGGGAAGCGAGAGACGCGGCCGCGTCTCGCGCATGCGCCGTTGGATCGCCGGTAAGGTAAGGATTGTGGGCCTCCTGGGGGGTCCCCCAAATCTTATAGATTCCCGGGCCGATCCCCCCTGGGTGTTGGTCCACTTTAAAGAAGTCAGATCAGTAAAAGATAAAGCCACTGTCTGTTAACGTAGATAAAGTCCTAAATGTTCAGTCTGACGGTATAGACATGCATAGTGTAGGTCTTACCAACCAAGCGATCCTCTGGAGGGCCACAGGCACTGTCCTAGGGTCACCATCAGAGCAGTATAGGATGGTTTGCCCCGGGTGTTATTTCTATGTAGCTAAAAGGTGAACCCCAAGATTGATTTGGGTTTTGGCGGGCCCAAGATTGATTTTCTGTGGTGGAGGTACTACACTGGATGTGCACATTCTTGTCACTGAGTCAGAAATATTTACTTGCCATATATGTGCTTCTGTTCTTTCCAGCAATAAACCAAGAAAGCACTGGCACTGGCACTGGCAGGTATGGTCATAGGGGTCGGTTCAGAGTCTGGTGAGAAAACTCACTACTTTTTTAAGAAGAGAAAATGACCATTCACTTTCATTGTTTTCCTTGGGGCTGATTTTTGAGCCAGGTGAAAATTTATACCCGATAGACAATGAAAGTGAATGACAGTTTTCTCTCCTAAGAATGAAGTGAGTTTTCTCACCCATTGTCATGTTGTTGGTCAGACATTCCCATATACAGTGGCGTATAGTCCAACATCATAAATCTGTTTTTGAAGAAATGATATTCCTACAAGGCAAATAGTTTACTCATAGCCCAAGTGTCGCAGGACAATCCCGGTTCGCTCAGGTTGTCCCGTGCAGTTACTTTGGAGTCCTGGCCGCTATACAGGGCTGGGTGCAGCGGGCAACCGGCCACACATTAGTGTTTACAAGCTGTGGCTGGCCACGGGTAAAAAACAGTATGATCTGAGCGGCAGTACTGTTTGCTTCCAGTACAGTCTCTAATGGAGCCACTGTCCCGCCTGTTCCCGCTCTTTGCCTTGCGCCCATGAGACGTGCAGGAAGTGGCAGAGAGGGAACAACGGCTGCTATCACTGCCAAAGTAAAAAGGTCAGCACCAGTGTCACCCGCCCTCCCACACACCCTGCTTGTTCTGCTGCCCCTCACTGCCCCGCATTTTTGACCGCAGCAATTACTCTGACAGCCATCCTGGGGGTTTTTCTGGGTCCCACCAGCTGTCCAGTTAGTGGGCCCTGAGAAGTCCCTAGTGGGTTCACAGTAAAAATGCTGCAGCCAGAAAAAAAATTAGAAAAAAAGAGGTGGGAGAGTATGGTAGACATGGAGGGGAGCATGGCAGAGACAGGGAGCAGCATCTGGGCGCAGCATGGCAGACATAGGGAGCAGCATTAGGGGTCAGCATGGGAGACATGTGGGGCAGCATTTGGGGCCAGCATGGGAGACATGTGGGGCAGCATGGGAGACATACGGGGCAGCATTTGGGGCCAGCATGGGAGACATGCGGGGCAGCATTTGGGGTCAGCATGGGAGACGTGCGGGGCAGCATTTGGGGCCAGCATGGGAGACGTGCGGGGCAGCATTTGGGGCCAGCATGGGAGACGTGCGGGGCAGCATTTGGGGCCAGCATGGGAGACGTGCGGGGCAGCATTTGGGGCCAGCATGGGAGACGTGCGGGGCAGCATTTGGGGCCAGCATGGGAGATGTGCGGGGCAGCATTTGGGGCCAGCATGGGAGACGTGTGGGGCAGCATTTGGGGTCAGCATGGGAGACGTGCGGGGCAGCATTTGGGGCCAGCATGGGAGACGTGCGGGGCAGCATTTGGGGCCAGCATGGGAGACGTGCGGGGCAGCATTTGGGGCCAGCATGGGAGACGTGCGGGGCAGCATTTGGGGCCAGCATGGGAGACATGCGGGGCAGCATTTGGGGTCAGCATGGGAGACATGCGGGGCAGCATTTGGGGCCAGCATGGGAGACGTGCGGGGCAGCATTTGGGGCCAGCATGGGAGACGTGCGGGGCAGCATTTGGGGTCAGCATGGGAGACGTGCGGGGCAGCATTTGGGGCCAGCATGGGAGACGTGCGGGGCAGCATTTGGGGTCAGCATGGGAGACATGCGGGGCAGCATTTGGGGCCAGCATGGGAGACGTGCAGGGCAGCATTTGGGGCCAGCATGGGAGACGTGCGGGGTAGCATTTGGGGTCAGCATGGGAGACATGCGGGGCAGCATTGCAGACTTGGGGGGGAGCATGACAGATATGGAGTGCAGCAACTGAGGGAAGCATGTGGCAGACATGGGGAGCAGCAGTTGAGGGCAGCATAGCAGAGATGGGGGCAGCATTTAATGACAGCATGGCAAACATGGGGGGCAGCATGGCAGAGAGGGGGGCAGCATTTTGGGCCAGCATAGCAGACATAGGGGGCGGCATGGCAGAAATGGGGCACAGCATTTGGGGGCAGCATGGCAGAGATGTGCACAGCATTTGGACACAGCATGGCAGAGATGGGAAGCAGCATTTGGGGGCAGCATGGCAGAGATGAGAGGAACAACAACCCAGTGAAATTCTTAAGTGCTGTTCCCCTTTAAGGACATGGCTGGGACATGGCTTAATTGTCCCTCTTTCTCATTTTATAAAGTTGGGATGTATGGTTTACTTGTTAGTGTAGTAAAGCAGGGCTGTTTCTAGTGGAGGTCGAGTAAGGCGATTAGTGTGTTAGTGCAGGCCCCTCTTCCCCCCCATATTGGGCTCTGCTAAGTAAGAAGCAGAACTGCCCTATAGTAAAGTTATTGTAAAAGGGTAAAAGTAATTGTACATACGCAGCAAAAAGAGTATAAATGCTGCGGCGGCCGCATCCCCGCTATCCCTTTGGCAGGGCGTGTGCACAAATGCCCAGCGCAGGCACACTCCCTGTTAAAGCGTAGCGTGGGTGCGGCCGCCAGCACACTCAGATCTGTTCGCTTTAGATGAGCTTTTGGACGAAGGTGCGAGTGAGCTGACTGGATGAGAGGCTGTGCATGCGCCGTAAGACTGGGGAAGGGTAAGTGAGATCAGGCGGCCTGGGGGGGGGGGGGGGGTTTCACACAGCAGGGCATCCCTGATCGGGGTGCTGGGGGGCAAAGACCAAAACCCAGGATAGTCAACATCCTGGGTTTTGGTCCAATTTAAAATGATGTATGGGGGGGGGCAGGTTTTCAATGGTAGACTTCCATACACAGGTCACGTCCACCCACTGGCCCGGCATTGTGGGAGAGAAATGAGCGGCACGGTAATGGCTGGCAGGTAAATATAGAGTCTCATGCCCTCTGGCACTACCTGATTTGATATCTGTGGAAAGGTTCAGTATAGTCAGGACTGAACTATTTTGATTATTGTGTCAAACTGTTCCTCTTAGTTTGAACCTGGAACCAGAGCAACATGTCCCAAGTTTTGGAAGAGGCAACATGTAATGTCACATTCATTCTTCAAATTTCCCTGGAGACCACAGAACTAGCTTTGCTTGATAAGATGATCCAGAATGAGGAATGCTTCTGAAGACCCCTGCTAGGCATTAGACATGGGACTGCTGCAGGTGCTTGAAAGCGTCAGGTGCAGAGGTTTGGTCTGAAGGGGCATCCTCACTCAAATTGGCTAATTTCTGTTATTAATATCACACATATTTTAATCAGTCAGCTTATAAAGGTCCATAAGTCTAGTGGCTTCCACATACATAATGAGTAAGTGGTTAAAGTGGACCAACACCCAGGGGGGATCAGCCCGGAAATCTATAAGATTCCCGGACCGATCAGATCCCTCCCCGCGGGGCATCCGAAATCGGGATGTCCCGCGGGGAGGAACCCCCCGGGAGGCCCACAAACCTTACCTCAGCCCCGTTCCATCGGCGCATGGGCGAGCTGCGGCTCGCGCTTCCCTCTAGCAGGGCGCGCACCCGCGCCGGCCGTTTGTGAATGGCCGGTGCAGGCGCGCTCCCTGTTAGAGGGAAGCGCGAGACGCGGCCTCCAGCGCTCAGAGCCAGCTGAGCTGGTATGCGCGTCCAAGCGGGCTTGGACGCGCATACCACAGCGGCTCTGAGCGCTGTGATTGGCTGGCGCGGTCACGTGGGAGCGGGGAGAGGTGAGTTTTTTTGGGCTTTCTGGGGGGTTTCAGACAGCGGGGCACCCGATCGGGGTGCCCCACCGAAGTGGACCAAAACCCAGGATAGTCAAAATCCTGGGTGTTGGTCCACTTTAAGAGACTGGTGACCAAGTCCTACTCCTTTAAGGCTGAAGACTACCTTTCTGTATGTCAGACTAAGTGACTAGGTGGTGACCCAAGTATAGGGATGTCTGTCCAAGGACACGGTGACACATGGGGCCCATCGTCTGCCGATAGGCTTGGATGTAACCCTAATCCTCTGATGGTGGGGATGGATTTTGCTGCACATGCAAATTTTGCTGGCACACCTCCCAAGTGTCCCTGATTTGGAGGGACTGACTCTCTTTTAAGTCCATGTCTCCTTGTTGCTAGTTGTTCTCATTCTTTCAGGTGTAAAATGCAGATCTACATCAATAAATGATTTATTTGCATATTGAAAGTGTTTACATAGTTGTAACTGTTACAACCTATGTCCTATCCATCTATCTAGTCTATCTTATATGTTTCCCACACCCTGTACATACAGATTGCTCACATTAAAAATCATCCTACCTGCATCTACTGCATGTTATGAGCCTTTAAACATCCAAGATGGCGGCTTATGGAAGCCGCCATTTTATCAGGCAGCCTGCAATCAGGAAGTGCCTGCAAACAGGAAATGACTGTGCTGCTCTGCATTCTGGGACTGCTGACCTTTCCCTGACCCCAGCTCTGCTCTATCTGAGCAAAGCACAGCTATAACCTGCTCCCCTGTACCTTATCCTACTCTCCTGTCCTCAGTAAGTGTGATGCTTCTGAGTCAAGATGGCGGCGCCCGTATCCTAAATTCCTGAACAGAGTTGCAGCCCAGTGGGGGAAAGAATAATAAGTTAGTGACTAAAAATGTAAAATATATTAATTTTAGATGCTGGGGAATCGTTTTTTAAGAGTTTGGGCTTTTCATTAAATCATGGTGAAGGTCCGGTTTAAAAAATACTCACCTGACCCCTCGTTGGATCCGGCCGGGTCTCCTCTTTAATTTGGTGCCATCCGATCCCTCGTGGGGGGTGGGATGGCTCCAGGAGAGCCCCCGGAATAGGCCGCCCCCCCCGCTTTGGCAGCAGAAGCTCTCCCCTTTCATCCCCCTTGGGGGCAGGGCTTATGACGTCATCCCGGCCCCGATCGATCACCGGCTTCAGCCTTCTCAGCTTCTCAGATGCCGGTGATCGGTGCCCTGGAAGGAGGTGACAGGAGATCCTCTGATCTCCTGCCTCCTCCTTCTCTGGATGCCGATCACCGGCATCTGTCAGCAGAGCGGCGAGGGACAAGAGCTTGCAATCGGAGGTAAGTACAGTAAAAAAAATTTTTTTTTTCTTTTAATAAAATACTTTTTATTAACGTGTGGTGTTTTTTTTTCAACATTTAACCCCTTGTGAACTGGTAAGGGGTCCATGAGACCCCTTATACCAGTTCACAAGGCTGGGGGGGTGACAAGTCACCTGCCCTAGCGGGTGACTTGCCATTCACCCCCGGCACCCCCATTACCTGCCTCCCCAAAGCCCAGGGGGGGGCAGAAGAGCCCGGGCCCACATAGGCTATGTGGGCCCGTAGGCTGCAGGGTGGGGGGGCACAAAAGCTGTCCCCCCCACTCTGTGCCTACAAGCCCCCATAGCTGGTCCCGGGCTGGTTACTTTGGGTAAGGGGGACCCCACGTCATTTTTTTTTTGATTTTTAAGGGTTTTTAACCCTTAAAAATCCAAAAAAAAATGGGGTCCGCCTCCCTGGGAGGGGGGACCCTATGTCATTTTTTTTTTAATTAACCCTTTGTGTTCTGTCATCCAGCAGCTATAAAAGGCTTCCAGCAGGTGAGCAGAAGCCAGTGATCGCCGAGGGACACAGTGCTCCAGGATGGATGGGAGGTAAGTATTAAAAAAAAAAAAAAAAAAAAAATAATAAAATAATTATGTGTGTGTGTGTGTGTGTGTTTTTTTTTTACATTTAACCCATTGTGAACTGGTAAGGGGTCCATGACCCCTATACCAGTTCACAAGGCTGGGGGAGGTGGCAAGTCACCTGTGACTAGCGGGTGACTTGCCATTAACCCCTGGCACCCCCATTACCTGCCTCCCCAAAGCCCAGGGGGGGCAGAAGAGCCCGGGCCCACGGCCATGCGGGCTTGTAGCCTGCAGGGCCAGGGGCCACAAAAGCTGGCCCCTGTGCCCTGTTTCCACAAGCCCTGCATAGCTGGTCCCGGGCTGGTTACTTTGGGTAAGGGGGACCCCATGTCAATTTTTTTGGGGGGATTTTTAAGGGTTTTTAACCCTTAAAAATCCCCCCCAAAAAATGGGGTCCCCCCCCCAGGGAGGGGGGACCCTATGTCATTTTTTTTTCTCGATTTAACCCTTTGTAGTGTGGATGGTAGTTGTATTTTATTTGTAAATGTTATAGATTACTTGTTTCAGTTAGGGGGGTCTCCTGGGTAGGAACGGGGGGCTACCGATAAATATGTGGTACCGTTCTAATCGGTAGAAATGGGGCTTTCACATGCAATATGCTTTTCCTTAATAAAATACATTTTTTATTTAAAATAAAGGAGGCAATTTTCTAAAAATGTTTTTATTTATTTTTTTTTACTTAATAATATTGTAAAAAAAAAATAAAATTTACAAACAAGACATTTCATGTTAAAGCCTAAACACTGCTACAAAAAAATATAAATATAATTTTCCTGAAAATTACAGCAAAAATGGCGCAAAAATGGCGCAAAATGGGGAAAAATGACCTGTCAACAGAAGGTGACAAAATCTCAAGTAGGCTGGCAATTAAAAGGGTTAATAGTACCTCTGCATGTTGGGTATTGTTCTGTTCGGGAGACCTTGCGCTTTCAGACTTAGCTTGTTTTTTCTGGTTTGCATATTTATATTTTAGGAAAAGGTGTTTTTTATTCAGCTTTTTTATACATTTTTTAGGGAAACCCTGCGCAACCAAAGAATTCTTTGAGGAATTAATTCCAGAAAGATGAGCCCACTACAACAAGCTGGGTACGCTTAGAAAGCTTAACATGTGTACTTTCAGGGAATATATGGTTTATGGGGGATATTCCAAATGTAAAGGGTTGTTTTGGTTGAAAAATCGCAAGGTGCGCACTTTGTCTGCAGAACTGAAATTTTCAAGTAAAATTACCGTTACGCACATGCTTTACTTTGGGGTGTTTGGCAAATCTTCCCTTGACAGAACCTATGCATGTTGGGTGTTGTTCTGTTCGGGGAATGTTGCTTTTTCAGATTAAACTTGTTTTTTCTTGTTTGTATATAGTTTTTTTAGGAAAATGTGGCTTTGATTCTGCTTTTTTATCCTTTTTTTGGGGAAACTCTTTGCAACCAAAGAATACATTGAGTAATTACTTCCAGAAAACTATGGGCACATCAACAAGCCTGGTACACCTAGAAAGCTTGAGGTGTGTACTTCCAGAGAATATATAGTGTGTTGGGGGTATTTCAAATGTAAAGGGTTGTTTTTCTGGTAAAACTGCAAGGTGCGCATAGCGCATATCACAGTTGTATTTTTTCTGAAAATCCCCTAAAGCGCTGTTTCAGTTTGGGGGAGTCTCCTGGGCAGGAAAGGGTGTCTACCTATACATATGTGGTATTGCTGTAACCGGGAGAAATTGGGATTTCACACGCAATAAAATTTTATTGACAAACTTACATTTTTTATTACAAAAAAACACTACAAATTGTAAAAAAATATTTTTTTTTAATTTTTTTTCACATATTTCACCCAAAAATATTGATAATACACCTAAAAAATACAAACAAGACATTTCATGTTAAAGCCCAGACTCTGCTGAAAAAAACAATATATAATTTTCCTGGGAAATCCCTGGAAATCCTTTCAAAAATGACAGTTGAACATGTGTCGCGCAAAATAGTGAAACATGGTCTGGCAACAGGGAGTGGGAAATGCTGCAGGTGGCTCATAACATGCAGTAGATGCAGGTAGGATGATTTTTAATGTGAGCAATCTGTAGGTACAGGGTGTGGGAAACATATAAGATAGACTCTTATTCAGAGTTAAAGCGGACCTTCACTCTGAATAAGAGTCTATCTTATATGTTTCCCCCACACTGTACATACAGATTGCTCACATTAAAAATCATCCTACCTGCATCTACTGCATGTTATGAGCCTTTAAACATCCAAGATGGCGGCTTATGGAAGCCGCCATTTTATCAGGCAGCCTGCTAACAGGAAGTGCCTGCAAACAGGAAGTGACTGTGCTGCTCTGCATTCTGGGACTGCTGACCTTTCCCTGACCCCAGCTCTGCTCTGTCTGAGCAAAGCACAGCTATAACTTGCCCCCCTGTACCTTATCTCACTCTCCTCTCCTCAGTAAGTGTGATGCTTCTGAGTCAAGATGGCGGCGCCCGTATCCTAAATTCCTGAACAGAGTTGCAGCCCAGTGGGGGAAAAGATAATAAGTTAGTGACTAAAAACGTAAAATATATTAATTTTAGATGCTGGGGAATCGTTTTTTAAGAGTTTGGGCTTTTCATTAAATCATGGTGAAGGTCCGGTTTAAGGTCTGCTTTAATTTAACATTTGTTCCTCTTTCACGCCCAACAAAAGTCGGAAGGTACAAGCAAAGGTGCTGGAGCAAATAGAAACAAAATGTAGGGGTTGAGGGGCAGGCGTCTCTGTTCAGAGTGAGTAGACTAATCATGCAAGTGGCGAAGTATCACAATACGTAGACAGGCCAAGGATGAAGCTGAGGTCATTTCGATGATCGAGCTGAGATTAGTCAGAGGGAGGCAGGTCAGAAATGAGGAAACCAGGTACAGCAGTTTGAGGATCAAGAGGCAGGCTGACAGTCTTTGACTAGCTGATTGGCTCCCTTTTTTACGACTTTTTAATGACTTTTACAATTGCTTCGGCATTCCACATGGTAATTTTATTTTGCACAAACGGGTTCTGTGCATGTTCCATATGCCTGAGGGCATTGTGAACGCTGCGGGACTCAATCTCAACACCTTACTTTTCTGAACCCGAGTAGGGTGAGTATGGTTTCTGGAAAACAGGTCCCTTAGAATTTATTGTGTACAAGGGCTAACACTTGCTGTCAGTTGTAGTTCAGGTCCCTATAGAATCCTGCATCCTCCATATGTCAGTGACAGTGCATGCCCCAGTCTATTCACTGCAGTGGAAGTGCATACCTCATAAGTGTCCCTGATTTGGAGCGACTGCCCCTCTTTTTAGTCTGTGTCCCCCTGCCCCTTGGGAGGTATGTTTATGTTCCAGTAAGCCTGAAGCCGCCCTGGCACAGAACTGCGTTGAGGTCCGCTTGAATGCGTCTCATAACGGGAAGAAAGGGGGAGGCCCCTGCAGCTCAGTCATAGGCCGCACATTACACTTCTGTCCAATAGGCTGAGGCTTCTTTATCAATGGAATCCTGGAAGACGTGGGCGCGCAGGGGGCGGGGACACAGGACGCTGGGTTACATGGGCCCTGCTATGTACATCCGGAGTGCGCCGCCATGTGCCCCGCCCCTTTCTGCCTGTCACGCCCCCCGCCTCCTAGCGGCCCTCCCAGTGCCTGAGGATATATGGCAAGCCGGGCCGGCTCGGCGCCGCTATCTGCACTGGGCGCTGAACTTGGCCGTGTCTGTGCTTATCCAGGTGAGTCCCGAACCTACCGCTGCCGGGGCATCTGCTCAGCCTTTCCACATCCGGGACCCCCTGTCTTTTACTTCCTTTATCCCATGTGTGGTGTACAGAGGAAGCTTCCAGGAGCCGGGGCTGTGTATTGGCTTATTGCTGGCTACATCTATTCCTCTGCCTCACAGAAGGGGGGTCTTCCCTCTGCCTGGTGGGGGCGCTGTTATACTGGGGGTGTGGGGGGTCCCCTTTGCCCTCCTAGGCAGGGTGTGTAGTGTAGAGCTCTTCTCCCTCTGTCCGGAGCCACCATCTGCCTCACACAAGAGGACTTTGTAGGAGGGGGTTATGGGGAGCCTCAGGACTGCAAAGTCTGCTCAAGGCAGTAACTGCAGAGTCCCTTTTTCCTTCCTCTAATCTTGGGGGTGACACAACATACCTTAGGTCCTCTTTAAAGTGGAACAAAACCCGGGTGGGTAAAAAGATTCCAGGGCCTGCTGCTGCCCCCCCCCCCCCCCCGGGACATCCCTAAGTAAGATGCTCTGCTTTGTGCCCCCACCCTGGGTCGCTGTAAAACCCCCTTTTGCCCTGGCGGCTTTTCAGCATCTCTGGCCTGAAGCGCTCGCCCTTGCACCCAATCATTCCACTAGGCTGGAGTGTCTAAAGGAAAATTGGGGATGTAGCCATGTTGCCAAGCTCTGCTTTTAGACCGAGCCATATATTGAGCATTAATATGCATGGCATACAGTTCTGATTGGACAAGAGACTGGATGCACCATAATAGGTGCGCTTTTATGGGTGATCTGGGGGGTCTCTGGGATGCAAAATATTCAAAATAATGGGTTTTGTTCCACTTTAAATCAGAAAAAACCTGGGATTTTGAGTATTTGGGTTTTGTTCCATGCCTGAGGACCTCCCGGTTTGGGGTGCCTCGCTGTGTGAAACCCAGATTGCCCAGAAAAATGTACCTTTCCCTGGTCCTATGGTTCATGCGAGGAGCTGACAGCTGTTTGCTGTTCATATGTAATGTTTGGCTTGTTTTGTGCTATAACCCAAAGATGGTGGGGAGGCAGCCACCCGATTTTGACATTGGAGAGGGAGCCCAGAAGAAAGCGAGTTTTGCGGAAACCCGGGGGGGGGGGGGGGGGGGGTTTGGTTCACACAATAGGGCATCCTGATTTGAGATGCCCCAGTGAAAGACCAAATTCCAGGGTTGGCCACGTTGGGTTTTGTTCTGCTTTAAAGATCTTTATAAAGCCATAATCTTCCTTGGAGCTCTGTATGATTGGCGGACAAGTAATTGCTACAATGAATGTCTCCTATTGGGGTGTGTGCCAATGTCCCCATCAGATGGCTCGCTGCTAGAAAAAGTGATCCCTCTAATTGTAGTAATGTACTTCTATGATCATTGAATGCTTAAGCATACACAGAAATTCACACTTCACTTTGTGCATTGTACATTGAATGGGCACACGTGCCTGGAGCAGTGGGCTGTGCTAGCCATGGTGGCCGGGGAGCGATTTGGGTGCTTTGTTCAAGGGCCCCACAATGATGGTGGTAGGTTAGTTAAGTGGCCCTGTGTGAGCTGCTAAAGGTCCTATCTTCAAACAGACCTGAAAAGATCTGACAGTCCGCTTATTGTTTTATATGGAGCATATAAAAACAGTCCAATACATACAACAGATATGGTTAAATGTGGGACTGGCACTAACTGCGCACACACCAATGACCAATTAACAAATATTTTATTGAATTGCACAAGCCCTGGCACACGTGTTATATACTTCCCATGATCGTAATTAAACGTATACATAAGTGAGCTAAAGCTACGCCCCCCCCCCCGCACACCCATACAAGCCACACATCCATTTCACGTCATAGCACTGCTAAACCGGCCATTCACAGAAAATTTTGACTCAATATTCAGTCTTATATCCCAGACTGGAGAATTTGGCTATGCCTGTGTCTCACACGCTGTCACATGAATCTTTATGCTGCAGCATTGATTGGTAAAACTTGTGTTGTCCAGTATCTCTAAACAATAGTCACTGAGAATCGCATACAAGTGCCCTTCATGCCATTTCCAGGGCTTAGCTCTGCTTGTTTACTTAGTAAGTGCTTCACAATGGAATATAGTCTCCAATATCGCAGACCAAACAGGCTATGGTATATTACATGCAGTGGGCAAGTTTAGCAGCTTAATTGTAAGCGTATGCTCGGTTAACTCCTCCATTAGATCAGTCACTTAGCTGTATGCAGATTTCACTGGGGCTCCGAAGACCGTGTGGATTGCGCAATAGCCCCTTACGTGCTGGAGACTCGCATCCGAGGTAATCTACAGTGCCTAAACCCAGTCTCAGTCTTAGAGGGCCTCAGTGTGTTCATTACAGTGCCAGTGGATGGTGTCGGGCACCCATTAACCTGCTGGTATGTGTCAGTTGTGGGATGGAAGTGGGTGATGATTCAAGTGTCCAGTTCCATAGTTGCGCTTAGGGAAGATGAGTGTTTGACTAGCCATTCTGTAGTTGCATGCAGTTACATGTGTTGCATGTCTTTCTTATCTAGCTTTGGATTGAAAGGACGTAGCTGGTTCAGCTGATCGCTTCTACTCCAACCATCGTGCACCAGCGATTGGGTGTGTTGCCAAGTGCTGGGGTAGGAGCAATCAGCTGCAGTCAATAAAAGGTTAGTATGACTTTGTTCTCTGTTAGCCTATACAGTCCCCTTTAAACCTAAACACTTCTGTTTAACCAGTTAAACTGGACCAAAATCCAGGATTTTAAGTATAGCGGGGTCTGCAAAAACTCACCTTTCCCCGGTCCCATGGAGCATACGCGGACTCTTGTCAAATCGGTGCTTTATGCTGTGCATGCAAATACATGTCCTAAAGCACTGTTTAGACACAGAGGGGTTAATTCTGAGCCAGGTGAGAATTCTCACTTTTAACTTGGCTCTGAATCAGCCCCAAGCTAGACAATGAAAGTCAATGGCAGTTTTCACACCTAAACAAGGGTGTTAAAATTCTCACTTGGCTCTGAATCGACCCCAGAGTGTCAGAATAAGGGAGCTGCCACATCCCCAGTTTCCCTGAGGTGTGCATTGTGTTCCTGCCCCCAACCTTTGCTGGGCGCCTCAGCGTCTGGCGAGCCCCGGAAAATGTGAATGTTTGAATGTGGGGGGGGGGAGGGGCCCTCACACAGCAGGGCTGCCTGAATCTGGATGCCCCAAAGCTGCTTGATCAGCTGGTCCTGGAGACTTTTAGACTCCAGGGACCGCTGTGAGTGGTTGGTCCAGTTTAAATAGTAATTGCTAATTTCCTCCAAAAGAAAAATCTGAAGAGATTAAATCAGTGGAAAAGCATGTTGCGATCAAGCAATGAACGTGGGGTTGAGCATTGTATCATTTTGGCTGACCTAAAATTTGTTTGACCAGTGACATGTGGAATCAGATTGGCCACAAATAAAATGTGGAGCACAAATCCCGATTGCTCTAAGGAACAATTAGCTGAGCAGTCTTTTATGCCCAAGCGCAAATCATCCACTGATAACAGGCAGCAAACTGTCCCTTTTTTGTTAAAGTGGCACAAACTGATTTTTTTTTTTCGCTCAGCCGGTCTGTTACAATTATTAAAAGTAGCAACTGCATCAGATTCTTTGATGGAATGACGTTCTGCCAGATCATCTGTTTCTTGTTAGTTCTTTTTTGTTTTAACAAACCTATAACCTGGCCTCCTCCCATAATGGATTCCATATCGGCTGCTAAAGCCTTCATAGGAAGTTCAGCGATGTGGGGGAAGAAACTGTAGGAAAACTTTTCTCAAGGGACTTGACTTCTATAAACACAAGAGGGGGTCCTGTGGTTGAAAGTGAAATCTGATCATACTCAAAGGGTAGGGGGTGGTAGATTCCCCTCGCACACCAGATGTTTTATATTCTAGAAAGTTACAGGACTGATAACTAAGGTGCTGTGGATGGTCAGCGTTGTGCAATATTAACATTGTTGCCATTACTGGCCCCGCATCGCACTTGAACTTGCTAATCCTCTGGCTCGCCTCCCACTTATACCCTGTTATTACAAAACCTTACCAAAAGGTTATGAGGGCTTTAATTCAGGATAGCCCTCTTATTACATAGCTCCTAGGAAGGTTATGAAGGGAGACTATGCTTTCCTTGTAAACTACCGTAAACCAACCAATACTATTGCCCTGGAATGTCTGTGGCCTTTTCTGCTTATTGAAGAAAACCATTCATTCCTCCATACATTTATTTTATTTTTCCCCTTTAAACGACCATTTAAATTTGCAACATTTTACTGAGTCATTAGTGTACCCTACTTGGCCAGCCTTCCCCAAGTAGTGGGTAGAGTCTCTAGATATTTGAGCTAGTATGATCAGCCTGATATTGGCACTGCTCTAAGTGATTTTCTGATGTACACTGTGTACTAGTCTCCTCAGAAGTCATGACTGACTGGCTCAATGCCGTCTGCCTTTTATGTCTAAAGCAGACCCAATGCTAGGAAAAGCTTAGTATGGCAGGGCTCACTGATGACTTGGGGAGGGGGAATGTTAGTTTTGTGAACCTGTGATCCAGGACCCTCCCTCCCAGAGCTGCAGAGGAGATGCTTTTTAAAACCTAGTCTGCGCTACTGGCTGCATCATTACTTGGAAGATCATAGAATCTCCAAATTTCTCTTGTGGCATGTCAATGCCAGCTGCTAAATGGCCTGTTTATAATCTGTCTTCTATTTCTCCAGGTGTCTTTGACGACGGCTAGCCACTCACTTCCTCCTCCTAAACAGGAAACACAACTGATAGATTAAAGCCCCCCCCCCCCCGTCAGTGTTTTCCCCAGGAAACGTGATGGAATATGTTTGTGGATTGAGGGTTGATGGCCGGTCTGGATCCTTCTGGTGCCCATATGTTCCCCCTATTTTTTATTACAGAGCCTCAGCTAAGTTGGGTATGCACTGTATGTTTATGTACCCTGATGGGGATGGTGCGGAACATTGGGGGCACTATCTCTTCTTTCCTGTGTCCACTAATATCCCGCGTAGGTCCTGGCAGGGTGCCAGGCTGCCTATTCAAGAGCTCCAAGGTATGGTGTTCCCTGGCGGGTGGTAGTGCGGGGGACATCTGACAATGGGCTTTGGGCTCACAACCCAGCTTACTCAGAGGTCAGTGGGGTTGCCCAGGTCAGGGGTCCGGAATCAAGCGGGTTATCTAGGCTGATCAAGGGTTTTCTCCCAGGGTGAGGGCATCGGATGAAGAAGAGTTAGCTTCTTCTGACGAATCTATTCACTCCTGCCACGCAACAATCAGCTAAGATGGAGACTGCTGGCAGTTCTAGATTCTGGTTTATGGTAGAAGACCCTTCCGATCTCATTCAGGCGATCTATACCATCTATACCAAAGATTGAAACCCCAGCCCAATCTTTGTCTCTAAAGGATTTCTTATATCCTAGGTTTTTGTCCATTACTGTATCAAGGAGATGGTTTCAAGGGAGTGAAGGAACCCAGAAGCTAGGTTCTTCTTCCATAAATAGTTTTAAAACACAGGTTCCCCTTTGAGGAAGCAGGCATAGCAGCTTGGCCTAAGGCTTCCAGAGTGGATGCCCCCCTCCTAGCCCAGGTCTCTAAAAGGTCTGACCTGTCCTTTGAAAACATGGGGTCTTTAAAAGACCCTATGGATAAAAGTGCAGATATTCTGGGACACTGATGTATTTCTCTTAAAGCCTTTAATTGCCACGGACTGTGTGGGCTGTGTCTTAAAGATGTGGATTGACAGTTTCACAATCTTCAGAGAAGATTTTATATGCCTTACCTTTTGTCTCTAAAGCTGTATCTTTTATTGTGGATGCTTCTGCGGAACCAAGCGCAAAAAAGCAGGCGTGCTCTATGGCTCAAACATGGCAGGGAGACCAGGCTTCTAAGTCACACCTTTGTGGGCTTCCCTTTGAAGGTAATCTGCTTTTTTTGGCACAGAGTTAAATTCAATCATTTCCCTTTCTTTGGAAAAAGGAAATAAGTTACCGATTAAAAGGGTACCAGGCCCCCCCCCTCAAAAGACCTGAAATCAGAAAACCTTGGCAGAATTCCAAGGCCAAGGGAAGGGGGACTCCTTCATTTAACTCCTTAAGTACATAAACCTCAGCCCTGACATTCCCGGGGGAGGTAGACTTCTCCCTCCTTTTCTTGTGGGCCCCATGACTATTTTCTGTTGACCCAGTGCCCTAGGCAGTGTTAGAACTGGTTCTGGGTCTCCAAAGGAGGGAAAGGGTGTACTATCATGTTTTCTTGGTTCAGAAACCTTCGGAAAAATTCTGTATGATTTTAAATTTGAAAAACCTAAACAGCAACATAAAATACAAAAAATGGAATCAATTTATTCCATAGACCTCTTACAGAAGGAGGCACTGATGGTGTCAGTTGACTTACAGGATGTCCCCAGTCTGAAGTTGTAGGACTTCCGGCCGTGGCTCTTGTCCACCTTCCCTGAAAGTATTGCCCTTGGTAGATAGATTTTTTTATAGCAGTTTCTAGGAAACAACCGTTTAAGGCCAAAATGTTTCCCAGTTGGGATTGGACACTGCATGCCCTGTCTATTAAAGAACCCTACCTCAGAAAGTTACCAAACAGACTTCTTTTAAGACCAGATCCTTTATATTTACCTAAAATTACCTCCAAAATTTCACTTTTCGGCTGAGTCAGATCAGGAGGACAGGTCCTTAGAGCTCCTAGATGTCAGAAAGCTGTTATCCTGTATTTACAGATTACAGCAGAATGGAGAAAATCAGATCATTTATTGGTCTCCTTTGGCGGGGGGGGGGGGGGGGGGGCAAGGGGTTGCAGGCATCCAAAGCACCCATAGCAAGATTGATCAGTGAGGCTATAGCTCTGGCCTATCGCGCAATGGGTGCCCTGCCCTCCTTAGGTATTAGAGCCCAGAGCCTATTCCCCTAGGGTGTTTGTGAGCTTCTTGGACTTACAATGGCGGTATCTCTTTGGAGGAAATATGTAAGGCGGCCACCTGGTCTTCACCACACACCTTCCTGAGGCACTACAAGGTGGACTTGTGGAAGCACGACCAGAAGAATTTCGGAAAGACAGTTCTACAGGCAGCCTGCCCACTCTGAGGTAGGATGCTGGAGGAAGCCTGGGGGACAGTTAGTCTTACCGGCAACGATGTTTCCAATAGTCTTCTAGGACGGCATCCTACAACCCACCACATTTTTTTTTTCATATCTATTTTGGCTTGGTTGTATGTGTGTAACTTCTTGCCTGTTTTTTTTTTTTTTTCCTTCGGATGTTGGTTTTTAGGGGAAGGGGTGGGGCTTTTATACGCAGTTTGTGTTCCCTGTTTAGGGGGAGGAAGTGAGTGGCTAGCTGCCCTGAAGGACTATTGGAAACACCGTTACCAGTAACTAACTGGGGTTATCTAGATCATTGGTGTGTAGACTAGAAGCTCAGTATTTTTCTTGCCATCTGATCAGGATCAGGCCTTCTACTGTGTAGTAATTACTGTCCTATCGGGAACGTGTGGAGTTGCCCGAGCACTCAGGGCCTGTGAATGCTTCTTCTGTGACGTGTCCAGTGAGTGAATAAAGGGTCTATTTATTACCTGCATGCCAAGTAATGTTCTTTTCGGTGGTGTCCTCACAGTTCTGACTATTTTTTTTTTTTTTTGGGGGGTGGGGGGGATCTCCTATTGCAGGCCAGCCTAAAAATACAACAACCCTTTTTATTTTAAAACTTGTGCTCCTTAAACATTTAGCTTGGTAGAAATTGCACAGACATTTTGCTTAAAAGCATGTGAGATTTTAATTTGCTTTAAAGCGGACCAACACCCTCCAAAACAACATCATTCTAATCACTTTAATATAAAAAGACACTTACCTTTTGATGACTTTTGCAGCCTTCAGTCCATCACAGCGTCTGTATTCTTCAAAACTCTCCGCCGGAAGTCCCGCCCTCCAGCTCTTGTCCGTTCATTTGAATGTTGTCCATCACGCTAGGCGGTTCATTTGCATTTTTTGTCCGTGGATCAGGTCTTCTGAGCACTCGCGAGATTTCCCTTTTGCTTCTTCTCTTCTCGATGTCATCTGGGGGCGTGGCCTCTCTACGCTCCCGGGAGCGTGCACGTCTCCATGCTCTATTTGCTAGCTGGGTAGGCGATTGACATCATGTGCTCAGCCATGATTGGCTGCAGCAGCATGAGTCTCCGCCTCCCTTCCTCTCACTCCCCTCCCTCTGTTTACTATTTGTTTCAGTATCGCCTGCCTTCCCTCAGATGCCGTCTCGTGCTGGATGCGTAGGACAGGTGAGTGTTTAATTTATATATATTTTATTATATTTCTTTGCTTTAAACTTTACTTTATAGAACTCTGAGCTACGAGATGCAGCGCGCCATCTCGCTTTCTAGTGCTATTCCCCTGGGGAAGAGTGACGTGCGCCTCGGCGGCTACTGATTGGCTACAAGAAAGCCATAGAGCTGCTGAGAGACCGCAGCATCCCCCAGAGACAGCACACGGCGCCTGTAAAGTTCTGACCGATCCAGAATTACATTTTTTGGCCAGCTGCCATAGATGCCAGCGCTTCATACCAGAGCCCACACCACAGCCTGTGACTCCTCCGCTCAGCCTGCACCATGGTGAGCAGGGGCGGGCTGGCCAACGGGAAGACTGGGCAAATTCCTGATGGGCCGCACTTGCTCCCTACTGCCACAATCTGAAGGAATGCTGCTGCAGTGGATAGTGTTTTGCTAGCGTCTCCCGTCTCGGGCTGCGTCCTGACAGCCTGTACCTTTTATAGTAAACGAGCAGCTGCTGGCCCTGCCATTCAGCATCTGACAGCAGCGCAGGGGTGGCTGGGAGAAAATGACGTCATTCCCAGCAGCGCTGCTCATCAAGAATGTGAATGGCGGGGCCGGTGGCTGATCGTTTACTAAGATAAAGGTACAGGATGACAGGATGTAGCCCAAGACGGGAGTGTGGGAGCCGGAGAGAGGGAAGTTTTATTAACCATTGAGCTATCAATGTCTTTTGTTCCCAGTCCGCCCCTGATGGTGAGTGTGCCCAGCAGCATACCTCCATGCTCTGCTGTGCCCAGCATCCCTCCCTGCCCAGCTGTGCCTGGCAGCATCCCTCCCTGCCCTGCTATGCCCAGCTGTGCCTGGCAGCATCCCTCCCTGCCCTGCTATGCCCAGCTGTGTCTGACAGCATCCCTCCCTGCCCTGCTATGCCCAGCTGAGCCTGGCAGAATCCCTCCCTGCCCTGCTATGCCCAGCTGTGTCTGACAGCATCCCTCCCTGCCCTGCTATGCCCAGCTGAGCCTGGCAGAATCCCTCCCTGCCCTGCTATGCCCAGCTGTGCCTGGCAGCATCCCTCCCTGCCCTGCTATGCCCAGCTGAGCCTGGCAGAATCCCTCCCTGCCCTGCTATGCCCAGCTGTGCCTGGCAGCATCCCTCCCTGCCCTGCTATGCCCAGCTGTGTCTGGCAGCATCCCTCCCTGCCCTGCTATGCCCAGCTGAGCCTGGCAGAATCCCTCCCTGCCCTGCTATGCCCAGCTGTGTCTGGCAGCATCCCTCCCTGCCCTGCTATGCCCAGCTGTGCCTGGCAGCATCCCTCCCTGCCCTGCTGTGCCCAGCAGCATCCCTCCATGTCCTACCCAACCGGTCACACGAAATACATACGTTGCCAGCGGTCCCACCACGCAGACATGGCTCTGCTCCAATAAGTTTCATTGGTCGTGCATATTAATGTGCGGCGAAAGAAACTGAATAGGAGCCTAGCTACACTTGCGATGGGTGCGTGGCACCCCTGCATCCCTCTATGGCTGTGTGTGGCCACATCAGCCATTCAGTTACAGAGGGCACAACCGTGCACAGACCTAGAAAGATGTGAGAGATGCCACCGCAGGCTGCGCAGTAGGTTAGCTGGCGAGGTAAAAATATAGAACTGGCAGAGTTTCATGCAGGGGACACACATACTGGGGTTGCCCCAGGGGTGGGCCTTTAACTAATTAAAACGTCTTGTTTTGGTCTACTTTAGCATTAGGGAAACCCCAAATTTGTATGCCCTGGACGCAACTGTAGATTTTTACTATAGTCTTGGAACCAAAGAGGGGAATCAACATATTCTCTTCCTGATCCTCAACTCTTGCAGCACCGTGCCGGACAGACATGAATGGACGCTGGTGGCGGATACCATGAGGTGTTGCAGTGATGACAAGAGTATTCAAGTGTTCTCCTCATTGCTACAGCACCCAGCTGCCAACCCCTACGGTTAGCTTTCACCTTATATACAACACATCCTCTTAAAGCAGAAGAAAACCTGGGACTTGACTTTCCTAGGTGTTGTTCCGTTACCCAAAATAGCGGTGTTATGGGGGTTCTCAGAACAGGGGCATCCGAATTCAGGATGCGTCTATGCTGTGAACCTCTCCCCAGAATGCTTCTATTCTCTTGCCTCTTCCTTGTTCCTACTGTGCATGCGTTGGCTCTCGTCTATTGAGAGCCGTCGGCCGTGACTATGTCATTTGGCAAATGGCTATCATTGACAACAATGCACAGCATGGGCGCCCCATTGAATACAATGAGAGCCATTAGCAGGCGGCTCTCATTGGACGAGAACTCGCTATGTGCCATAGGAACAAAGAAGAAGCGAGTGAATAGCAGCGTTCTGGGGGTTTCAGACAATGAGGCATCCTGATTCGGGATGCCCTGGGGGAAAGGCAGTGACTAGCCCTGGAATCTTATAGATTCCAGGACAGCCGCTGGTGGGTTTTGTTTGGCTTTAACATCCTGTCTTTGGTGACTCAACAGGAAGATGTGAGGTGATCCCAGACAAGAAAAAGGGCATGGAAATTATTTAACCCTTTAATGCACTCAAAACTAAAAGAAAAATATGGCTGGTCAGTGTTTATTGATCTGCTGTGGCCTATAGTTCGCCCAAGCACGACTTGCACTATTAATAAAAAACTGCCCAGTTTTATGGGTGAATCATTAACTTTAAAGGTGGTTTTGTGTGTTTTGATTATGGTTTTGTGTGACTGACAAAGCTCACAGACCACCCAGGTGGTACTTGGAAATAATTAGAAAATGGAAAGTACTTGATGAAAAAGGCAGAAAATATGTGTTGGACAGCTTTAATGCTGAGGAATTTAGTACATGATGTAAGTCTGGGGGGCCCACTATGGCTATGGGGCCCTGTGAAACCTATGTACGCCTTTGTCCCCCCCCTCCCCCCCAAAAAAAGGATGTAGTAATGGCACTCTACATTTTTATTTTAATAAAAGTTGTAAATGCATTAAACAAAACTGGTGAAAATGTTTATTTGTGCACGAGCAACATTAAATTACATGAATTCCAGATTAGTGCAGGTCTGGGAATCTTCAGAGCAACATCCATGGGGTCACCGTAAAAAAAAAATTGCAAATTTTGTGTAAATAAAATATATATCCTACAGGGTTAGTTTTGTTCTTCACGTTGGAGAAAAGTAAAGAAAAACGAGGGGTGTGAGTGTAGAAAGCTGTTGCCTCACGCCCGCCAGCTCCCTCAGGTAACGTCTCGCTTCCTTGTGTGTAAAAAGCAGGAAAGAGGGTAAATGTGGCCCCTAGGTTAGCGGGCAGCATGGCGACCCTGTGGGTGTCAGGAGTGACACCATGTTTGCCGGTGCGGCCGCTGTAAACAACAAAAAGTGTGTATGAGTGAGTGACTGTGGGAGAGAGAGAGACAGCCGGGAGACGCTTCACTGGATTTCAGGACATTTTATTTGTTGTTGTGGGTGAATTTCGCTCCTCGCCAGTCATGTCGCTGGCAATGGCTTATAAGCCCAACCTGAGTAGCGCTCAGCAGCAGCAAATAATTTAAATGGAGAATGTGCCCTGGCGGCGCATACCCTCCTGCCCAGCCTATCTAAGTGGCTGGGGCAGAAGCATGCGCATGCTGCTGGGGATGTGGTAGCCCACTACCTCAGGCAGGGTCTACTGTTGGAGGTGATGACAATAGGAGCAAAGTCTCATCTCCGAGGAGATGACACTTTGCTCCTGATCAGATAAACATTGGGCAACTTGCATGCCTACTTCCGAAATGAGGATGTCTCAACATCCATACTTTCCACATTTGATACAGGTGCAGGCAAAGGTCATTTTCATGTCCTTGTTAGGCTACATTTGGCACTGTCCTAAACTGTGTTCTGTTTTTAAATTGAAGCAGAAATGGCAGAGATATTTTTCATCCAGTCCCCAATTGGCTCATCATAGTGGGACAGGATTGCTGGTCCCTCCCTCCTTATCCACCTCAGATCCATCATGTTGCTGAATATTATGCAGCATCACAGATCCAAAGGCCACTTTTTTCATAAGAGAAATCATAAGCTGAACCTGTAAAAGCCGATATATCTGCCATTTCTTCCTTAATTTAAAAACGGAAAACCCTTTAAGATGGCGCCAAATGTAGCCCAATTCAATGGTGTAACAATTATTTTTTACTGCTATAGAAACTTCACAGTGGACCAAATTAAAAAAGGCCTAGGTCCCCATTAAAGTGGCTGTCCAAATGGACTGTAGGTGCACTCCCCTTCAAAACACATCGCATTTTTGGATAAGCTGCTATGCATCACTCCCACTGGGAAGCTAGATAATTTGGCCTCTGCATCCAATCTGGGGTGTGGAGAAGCTCCCATTCTGCTTCTTTAGCCTCGCATTAATATTCATGGCCAAAGAAGCTGATTCGAGCAGTGCTGTGCCTGCACAGTGGGAATGCCAGCACATAATGTATATCTTCTGAATGGCGAGGTTTCACACAGCGGGACATCCCAAATCGGAATGCCCCAAGGGTACGGATCAGATCCTGGGATGCAAATCCTGAGTTTTGGCAAGATATTTGTACAGTGGTATTTGAACATATATAACCACTACAATTCTTAATATGCTCCAATTTTGCCCAGGGCCACAAACTGGCACTGAATGTAGCAGTGTAATACAAGCAATGAGACGAGGAAGAGTTCAGACAGAAAGATTACAGCTTATGGGCTGACAACTAAAATGGTCACTTTGTGCATCATGTTAAGTCGGATGACATTGCCATATTTCTGGACGCTGAGAAAGAATAAAGTTAAAAACAGTTACTGAGCTTCTCCTGGCGCCTCTTTAGTCCCCCTCCCTTGGCCCATTTTGTCTGATTAAAAGTGGATCAATATTCAGGATTTTGACTATGCTGTTGATTGTTTTTTTTTTCCCAGGGGCATCCCATATTGGGATGCTTTGCTGTGTGAAAGCCCCTAGGTCACCCACTGCATAGCTGCAGGGATGCTGGGGATGTAGCAATGGTCCAAGATCATGGTGAGGAACTGGGGCCTAGCTAAGGGGCTTGTGGGAGCCAATGCAGTGGGGCATGCTGAATTAGCATGTCCCAGGGGTACCTAGTCGGCGGTATAAGTAGTGACTGGTCCTCTTTAAAGCGGAGCAAACCCTTCCATACCTGCCTTCCTCCCAGTCACCCTATCCTAGTACACAAAGGCTTGGTTTTCAAATTAACAGGTTTTTTTCGCCACCTTAGCCATGCCCACCCAGCAAATTGCCAAGAGGCTGATCTTTATTTACCAGCCCGGCCAGCAACATGCAGAGTGGGGGAAAGGTTCCGGGCTCTGGGAGCAGCTCAGGGATCGGCTTACAATGTACAAGACACGGTGCACAGAGCTGAAAGGTGTAAAATGTAATCTATGTTGCTGGCCGGCCCTCACACAGTTCTGGGCTGGGGCACTCAGCCATTACTATACACCAGGGGTACTCAACTACTTTCAGGTCCACTTACCGGGCTCTGTACAGCACTGCTCCTCTTTGATGCTGCCTGATGGTAAAGAGGAAGTCAATAGGTCAGCACACTGGCTGCTTCCGTGCTCCGTCGCCTGTGTGCAGCAAAGCATGACAGGCTTTGCTCCCGCGCCTCCCGGCTCCCCTCCGCTCTGTTCTCTCTTCAGTCTCCCCCCTCCGGCGCTGCCAGTGTACGATGATCTCGCCGAAAGTGAGCCGCCGGTCGGTAAGGTGGCAGGAACTAAAAAGATAACTGTGTGTTCCTGTGGGGTGCACTAAAATACAGTGCACAGCTAAGTGAGAGCTCTTAGGTGGAAGGGAGGAGCTGAAAGGCGGGGATAAGCCACGTCATTGGCCTATCCCCGCCTTTTACTGTCTAGCAGGGGAGACTCGCACATGCGCAGTAGTGTCAGGTGAAGCGCCGCTCGCTCCCGATGCAAGCGGCGCTTCACCTATCTACCGCGCATGTGCGTGATTTTAACAGGAAGAGGTCAAAGGATCTCTTCCTGTTTGGGGAAAAATGAAGATGGCGGCCAAATTTTAAAATTATAGCGACGCGCAGCAGGAGCATAAAAGGTAAGTTTTTTTTTTCTAACTATGTTAATCGGGTCTTCATGCTTAATTTGCATATTTTAAAAATAGACATTAAAAAAAAAAGGGGGCAGGGTGTTGGTCCACTTTAATGAAGTGTAGCTTTACAATGCCCACTATTGTTGGCTTCATTACTATTGCTAGACCAGAAGCAGTCTTTATTTTATTAAACCTACTTTGTCATGTTAACCTTTCCTTACAACGTCTGGTCATGGGCTTTATTCTTTTTTGGAAAGTTTAATAAATCATACTATTTTATTCACATTTTATAACCTTTCCATGTTTTTAGACTGTTCACATCACATTGTAAACTTTCCTTTCAATTGTTTGTGGAAATGTTTTTAGCCTGAAAATGAGGAGAAAAAGGTGTGGATCTTAGGTTCTCAATTTTTTTTTTTTTTTTTTTTTCATGTCACCCCTAGTGCCAAGTAGTTCCAACCAAGGAGATAAATTATAAAACCGTGGAGCAGTTAAAGCAATGTTTAGTTGTTAAAACAATATACCAGACCCTCAACCTCGCAGGGTAGTCCTTCAAACTGGTGTGCATGTACTGCAGTTTTGGACCACTTGATATAATCTAATATAATGAAAAATATATACCGGTACTCTCCTTTCATTCAATGATGAGGCTTCTGTCAAACTTTGAAGTCCCATGCTGTCTTTGTTGTCACAAAAACTGAGGGGGAATTTCTTCTTCCACTGCCTCGAGCACCTTCGCCTTATCTGAACCACAAGGCTTGAGGCTCTTGTAAAGTTGACACCCCCTCTGTTAGTGGTTGACTAGAATGGAACTCTCTGCAAGGACCGTGAATCCCAGCTCAATCTAATGCAATGCCTACAGTGTGCTTGTATCGCTTATCCCTGCCACTCCCATCAGAGGACACAGAGGTGAAATGTTATTTCATTATAAAAGAAGCTTGCCATGCGTAGCGCTGCACAATCAAAAAATACTCTTGAATGTGCCTGGACAATGACTTTAAAGCGGAACAAAACTTTGGATTTTGACTTTCCCAGGTTTTGTTCCGTTCCCTATCCCCATCAGGAAGCCTATGTGAAAGGCTGGGACGGGAGTGCTCGTCCGAGGCGGGGGGGGGTGCAGCAGCTTGCACTCCCCATGTACAACAATGAGAGCTGCGTGCCGAATTACGTCAGTTCAGTGGGCAGTAGTCATTGGACTAGAGCCCGTACATGTGCCATTGGACCTGGGAAAAGTAAGTGTGTACAGGCACCCTGGGGGTTTCACACAGCAGGGCATCTCTCTTCGGGATGCCCTGGGGGAATTCCAGCTGTCGACCCTGGAATCTTTTAGTTTCCCGGGCCGGCTGCTGGTGAGTTTTGTTCCCCTTTAATATGGAATGTATAGTTTAGATAAGGTATTTTCCCGCTGAGAATGTTTTTTGGTGCTCAGACTTCCTGTCTGTATTTTAATGGAAAAATGAGTCACTATGCTAGAAAGCTAAAAACAGCAGCTATATGACAACTTGTTAACTTTGTTGCAACCAGTAAGTTTTTCACTAATTACTGTATATAAAAAAAATTGGTTGGCGTATGTCTAAATATTAAAAATCTGTATAAATTTGCTAAGGGGGAAGTTGACAGGTTTTTGATGGTAATTGTTTTTTTCTTTTTTTTTTTTAAAGAAGGAAGATATGATTAGCTCTGCCTGTCCCCCAAGGCAGCCTATGGGTAAAGGTGTCTACATACATGAAATGAATTGCAATAAGCTGTTTTTCCAGCTCCGCAGACAGGATGTTAGAGTTAAAGCGGTCCTTCACTCTGAATAAGAGTCTATCTTATATGTTTCCCACACCCTGTACATACAGATTGTCCACATTAAAAATCATCCTACCTGCATCTACTGCATGTTATGAGCCTTTAAACATCCAAGATGGCGGCTTATGGAAGCCGCCATCTTATCAGGCAGCCTGCAAACAGGAAGTGCCTCCTGACTGTGCTGCTCTGCATTCTGGGACTGCTAACCGTTACCTGACCCCAGCTCTGCTCTGTCTGAGCAAAGCACAGCTATAACCCGCCCCCCTGTACCTTATCCCACTCTCCTCTCCTCAGTAAGTGTGATGCTTCCTGAACAGAGTTGCAGCCCAGTGGGGGAAAGAATAATAAGTTAGTGACTAAAAACTTAAAATATATTAATTTTAGATGCTGGGGAAGCATTTTTTAAGAGTTTGGGCTTTTCATTAAATCGCGCTGAAGGTCCGGTTTAAGGTGTCCTCCCCTGGTATATTCACAAACCTGTCATTCTTATGATAAAAGTAAAAATAAAGTGTGGCTGGAATTTGCTGCTGGGTTGATAGGTAGCCCCTTCTGCCATCTAATATATTTATGCAGAAATTTAATGGACAGTTTTTTTTTTTTTTTTTTTGCAATGGCTGCTTTTAAAGTTAGTCTAGGCCAGAGGTCCCCAAAGGAGCCACATTCAGACAGTAAGAAAGGGTTGGGAACCATGTTCGCTGTGAATGGATCCTAGAAGTAATATAACTGGAGACAATTGGATCCTGTTCCAAACTGTGATAAAGTGATATTAAAACGCATCAAACGTGGCTCCTTAGTGTGCATGCCCCTCCCCCTCCATTAAATATTTGCCCCACATCAGTGGATCCCCCAACCCCAAAGAGGTGAATGACCAAATTGAAACCCAGACATTCCTGCGAGGCTGATAAACAGAGTGTGGCACTGATTTTTTTCATGACAAGTCAGTCAGCACATTTCTTTAACCACCTAATTCTGCATTACCCCTTCCATGGTGCTGACCGATCCCAACCCAGGGACCCACATAACCACCTAGCTTTAACCACATGCTAGTTCATTCTAGTGATTCATACAATAAGGCTCTGCAAGCCATATATGGCTCCCAAGCTTGCAAGCTGAGCATCTCCGATCTAGGCAATGGTAATAAGGTAGCAAGGAGCTCACATGAAGCCTGTTCCATGTGCCTCTCTTCTATTTACTGCAGTGTGCTATAACAGCTCCCTTCTCTTTGCCAAAATCACTGGAAAAATGTTGTAGCACTGCTTTCCTGTCCCTAGTGTGAGCGAGCCCAGCAAGCCACAGTGGTCTCACTTCCAAGGCTTGTCTATGCTGGGAGCGCTGAGCGACAAGGGAGCCTGTGTGACCACATTTAGGGCATAGGTGTGGAACAATGGGATTGACTTGGCTGACCAAAGAATTCCTTGCCTGTAACCTGCCTAGTTTGTCCTTGACAGGCTGATGCCCCCAAAGCTGGCAGTTTCATGCAACTGATCTTCTTGCTTTCATACATTTCTTGCATAAATATCCTTAACCCTAGAGGTTAAATTTCCCTGTCCTTTGTTTTAAAGAGAATACTGTGCCTTAATTTGCATGTAGAAAGGCAAGAGCTGACCCAGCTTATCGCAAAATGCCACTTCCAAACAATAGGGAAATCTTTGCCAGATCAACGTTGGAAATCTATCCTTGCGCAACAATGGCCGTGGGATGTAATGGGGTTTATACTTCAGCAACAATATACACAGCTCTGTGTATATTGTTGCTAATTTTTCTTGGACTTCATTTATGGACTTGGGTCACACACGTTGAGCTAAATATTCTATATTTATGCCCTAAATATTCTGTAACATTGTGCTAACTATTCTAGATTTATGCCCTAGTGCAGTATTTGAGCTTTCCTCCTTTTTTGGGTGTTTATACTTTACTGGTACTGTATATAAAGAATACGCTCCAAATACCACTGGTTGTCTCTTGGTAACTTAGCACGTCCCACTGATGTCACTGACGGCTCAGACTTATTAGTTATGACCTCAAATTTCCAACCTGGGGCTTGGTACATGTTGTTCTGGGTTTAGCTCCTGAACCAACATTAAAGCCAGGCGAGCAACATTCCTAAAGGCCCTTTAGTAGTTACCTTTTCTTCTTTTCCTCATTGCAGGGTAAAAAATGTTTCAGATTAAGAAGATCTGCTGTATCGGTGCCGGTTATGTGGGTGGACCTACCTGCAGCGTCATTGCTCACATGTGTCCTGACATCAAAGTGACGGTGGTGGATGTCAACGAGGCTCGAATCAATGCTTGGAACTCTGACACACTCCCCATCTATGAGGTAAACCTCTGCAGCCACACCTGCATTGCTCTAGACCTGTACATCTTGGGTTTACATGGTTATGACCTCAATGGCCCTGCAGTTAAAATACACAACTGCTACAATGTGTAGAAGAAAAAACGTGTCTGTATCTCTAAGTTCCACATCTTGTGTACACAGTGCAATCACATCAACTGGAAGTCACACTAGCATTCATTTCTAAAGAGCTGACTTTTTTTGCTCTGGATCAACGTTCATATTGTAGCTACTATATGTAGACCTCTTGCTGCAGAAGATAGAAATTATAGTGTGTTCTTTGGTGTTGTCCTTATTGCAGCCACCTGCCCAGTGGGTTTTTTTTTTTTTTTTTACACCTAAAAATTGAATCATTTTTAAAACCACATGTAGCAATGGGTTCTCGGTCCGCTGAGAAACCATTAAGGACCAGCACTCCAAAAGTCTATATTATAAATCCAAAACATAGGTGAGGTATTGCACTCCAAAGTCGATGTTTTGAGGCCATGCTGTCTTGCATGGCCCGAAACTTTGACTTTGGAGTACTATACCTCACCAATGTTTTTGATTTATAACTGGAGTGCTGGTCCTTACTTTTCTCTTTGTATTGCATTAGAGGCCAGGCACCCAAAAAAATGATTGAACTCTTGTCCCTCACAGCTGTTTTGTCCTGCTTACCGATTGCCATGATCAGGTACCCTGCTTTTCAATGCTAGTCTGTTCACTCACTAATTGCAGGGGTATGACTGCACCAGGGCAGCGATCAGCACTGTGCATACCCAGGCAGGTGCCGGGACCCCTGCACCTTGGGAGGGCCCATCTTATACGCTGGGCAGCAGCTATGCAGGGCTGTGTAGTAACCAGAACGAAGGACTGTTGGCCAGAGGCAGATTGGCCATTAGTCTTCCTTTCTGTTAGTCCTTCTATTCTTTCTTTCGATACTTCTTTGGCATTATTCACCATACATGCAACTTTATCACCATGTATGTAGTGTGAAACTGTACAATACTGCAGAGGTTTGATTGAGACTCAAACTGCATAACCTGGACCAGGCCCTGGTCTGCCCCTCCAAGAAAGCAGTCTGCCCATGCCCTCTCCATTAATTGCAAGAGGTTTGGCAGGCTTTCTCCTTTGTAGTAAATGCCTGGACTTTTTTCTTTTCTTAATTTTAATTTAGACCAAAGTTCTAAAAAGACTTGAGATCTGCTACAGAATGCTGCCTTGTAGGCATACTGATTTTTGGAAGCCCTGGTAAAATGAGGTAGCCCAATCAGCAGTGGGCAAGAACACCTAGTGAACACAATAACTTGTTGTTCGAGGGGCAACATGTGGAATGTTCGAATGTTCTCTGCAGCCCTGACCTAAACGTGGAATTTTGATTTGCAGCCAAAGGAAACCAAAAACCTCAAGATTCTGGCATTAATGTGCCAGTACCGTATATTCACCTAATGTCTAGTGCATCTCTTACAAGCTATACTGTTATTTGAAATAATGACTTTTAAATACCCCATGCCTACATAAGCCTCCATCTTGTGTTTATTTTCTCCAATCCCCAAATTAAACAGAAAATGTTCTCTGGACCTTACTAAATCTCCTATGCTTATGTTGTGCTTTGTGTGTATTTTCTTGCACCCCCCACCCCAAGTCGCCTTTATGTACTAGTGATTCTAGCTGTGTGAACTCTTTTGGCCGCCTCTCCGTATGGCACTTCCTTTGCTGAGTTGGCAGTTGTGTGATTACAGCTGTAAAAGATCAGGAAGTGGCCAGTCTACTGTACTGTGAATACTTCTGCAAGACACAGCTTATTGTATATAGGCAGCAGTACCGTTGTTAATAGATGCATTTTTTCTTTATTAGGACTGAGCTGTTTTGCAGTTCATTTATTGTCTTGTACTGTACTAGTGACCACAATCTCCCCTAATCATCAAGAAGTTGCTTAGTGAGGTAGACTGAGTGCTTTCCTATTTACTTATTCCTTACCCCTATTCCTACATATTCTAGATCCTCTCCTTCAGTAACTGTGCTTGATAACTAGTGTCCATCCCTGTCTGTTGAACCACAACTTAAAACGTATACATGTACTGTATCGCACAATGAAACACTGATGCCCACATTATTTATAGTTCTGGTAAAAAAAAAAACCCCAAAAACTATTACATGTCAACAGACTCTTACATAACATCACCAACAAAAGATCTAAAAAGTAATCTTTAATAAATCAAACAAATGTATCTACAATGCACAAAAAAGCCGCTGTATAGGCCTATGATCCTTCTACATCAATCAAGTACATATTGCCAGGCTGATATGCACCCTCTATTTAATGTACATAATTCTCAGAAATGTACATGTACGTGGAAGCTGCAGTCTACGTCAAGACACTAGCGTGTTAGAGCTTTCCTACTCAAATTTATAAGGCCAACATTTGGGACATGCACAGCGATGCATCAATTTGAAGCTAGTTTACCTGAGGTTTCCCTATTTCTTTAGTGCTGCACATTGGAGGGGGAGTGGGATTAGTGACAGGTAACTACAGAAGGAGACCTTTCCTCAATGGCTTTGGGGGCCTTCCCCAGTCTGCCTTTTTTTTAGATGTTTTGAGTCACTAGATGCTTATTTGTCAGGCTGTTGGTCCAGTTTAACTCCTAATTGTCATGGCGGAAAGTTGAAATGTGGTTTGCTTTTTAAGTTTGGTGGACAAACGTCTCCTAGTTGTACGAATTACAATTTATTGTATAATTTTTTTTTTTTTGTATCCACGCTGTGGATTTACAACCACTGAACATGTATTTTTTTTTCTTTTGATATGCAGCCAGGATTGAAAGAAGTGGTTGAATCTTGTCGAGGAAAAAACTTGTTTTACTCAACCGATATTGATGGCGCCATACAGGAAGCAGATCTTGTCTTTATTTCTGTGAGTGCCTATTTTTTGTGTTTTTTAAGAGCCTGTTAATCAAAGCTTGTAGTTTTTAGTAGCCTGTTTCGGAAGCTTTTTTAATTGTCTCCCTTTGTCACAATGTAGGTGAACACCCCAACAAAGACCTATGGCATGGGTAAAGGACGTGCTGCTGACCTGAAATACATCGAGGCTTGTGCCCGACGCATTGTTCAAAACTCAAATGGGTATAAAATTGTAACTGAGAAAAGCACAGTGCCCGTACGAGCAGCTGAGAGCATTAGAAGAATATTTGATGCCAACACAAAACCTAATCTGAATCTCCAGGTAAGACCAATTCTACAGCAACAAACTGCTAAAGGCCATAAATAGAGTTTTATCTGGCCTGTTTGAAGCTCATAGTTAAAAAGTTTGGTCCTTGACCACAAGTCGATTTTTAAAATGTTCTTTGTCATGAGCAAAATTACATAAAAGCCTGTATTACACATTGGGTGCTGCTTGGGGGGTGGGGGGAAGTAAGCTTTAATCTTCATTAATGAGTCATCCATGTTACCACTGTGTCATTGTTCTGGCCCCTAATAATAATATGGAGGCTTAGACCCATACCATTACAGACAGACCTCTATGGGCTGCATTGCTATGCTGCGGAGAATTGCATGCGCAGGCTATCGTCCAATCGGAGCAGTTTGCATGTAATGCTTAGCAATCGGCTCTGTGCAGAGCTCGGCAATCGGGAGCAAGACCGGCCCGATCCTCAGCAGTGTGCGCGCTCCTGCCCCCAGCCCATATGATTGGATGGGGGTGGGAGAGCGCTCACAGTCCAAAGATGTGGCAGATTGCTGAAGTCGTCAGGAAACGGGTTAGTTCCGTGGTGCCCTAGGGGTGGGTAATGTACCAAGACTCAGAATATGAACCTGCTCCGGACAGGACAGGCTTAACTAGACTGCAATTTTTTTTTTTTTTTGGGTGGGGGGGGGCTCACATTAGGGATCAGGATTCCACTTTCTTTTATTTTGGTTCTGCATCCTATCAAATGTTAAACTGTCCTTGATGTGTGAGCTTTCTTTTCCCTTTCAGGTTCTCTCTAATCCAGAGTTTCTTGCTGAGGGGACAGCTATTAAAGATCTCAAGAATCCTGACAGGGTGCTGATCGGTGGGGATGAGACACCTGAAGGTCAAAAAGCTGTTCGCGCTTTGTGTGCAGTCTATGAGCACTGGGTGCCTTCAGAGAAAATCATCACCACCAACACTTGGTCATCTGAGCTGTCTAAGCTGGTAGGTTTAATTTCTCATGTATGTTAATTGTGAGTTTTTTTTTAAAGGGTTAATAAAACTATTTACCTGTATTGTTTGCCTCCTACAAAATGCAGTTCACCTACATCAAAGTAAAAGTACACTTTCAAAAGGATTTTCCTAAGACTCCATGGCTGGGTAGTGCCAGTGTTAACTAGCCAATCCACTCCCACGTCTTTGATCTTCCTCCCGCAGCCGTGATTTGTGAAGCCGGAAGCTGCTCTTCGAACTGGCAGGCGGGGTGTGACCTGGGTACAGCCGGCTCCCATTGAAAACCATGGGTCCTCAGGAGGGCACACCTGTAACTTCTGTACGTCAACTCTTATTATTCTATAGAATAATGAATATTCATTATTCAGTGACTGACCTTACCAAGACCAGGCCGACCCGCAGAATCCAGAAGCGCACTTCCAGCTTCACAACCCAAGGTTGCAGAATAACAGTCTGCTTTTCCTGGACTTTTTCTTTCAAACTGATGTAAGTTCTTTTTTTGAGGTGGTAGCTATGACTTATGGCACCCTTTGACATTAACTTTTACTTTGATCCCTCACCCTAGGTCTCCATTGCATTAGAACAAGCTGTAAAAATAAAGTTCTAACATGTATATGTTGTAAATAAGCATCCTGAAAGGAGGATAAATGTGTCCCTTGTATCTAGGCAGCCAATGCATTTCTTGCACAAAGGATCAGCAGCATTAACTCAATCAGCGCTTTATGTGAAGCAACTGGAGCAGATGTTGAAGAAGTCGCCAGGGCTATTGGAATGGACCAGAGAATTGGAAACAAATTCTTGAAAGCCAGTGTGGGTATGTAACATACCAGTTAGTGTTTAGTTCCTCTATAAAGCGTTTTCAGCTAAAGCCTAATAATAAAGGTGCTTTTGGTATTTTAAAGAACATATGTAGGCACTAAAGTGTCTCAAAGTAATGTACAGAAACTTCAAGATTTCCTCTCGGTGATTCCTACTGTGTATGTATATATAATGTTCCTCTTTGAAAGGTGTATATCGGTTTCCACGCCCTACTGAAGGGGCTGGATAACATGGGTTGGCACCATGAAAGCTGAATGCTCTGCATTCATGAGCATATTGGCAGAGTGCTAATGAAAGTGGAGTTTGTAGTTTGAGGTCTTTCTGCATGCTTGGTGCCTTCCAGGAAGCGAATATACAGCTTTAAGAGGACTTATACTCCAAATGCCCCAGTACTACTGAAACAACATATAAATGCAGAAATGCAGAACTAACGTCTAAAGGGGCTTCCAGTGAGCTCACAAACTGAGATCTCCCTTTTGGAGAACATGAGGCCCTGTCTTTGAGGTGCTTTTAAATGTGTGATTTCTAAATTTAAATTTATTTTTTCCTATGCAAGGATTTGGTGGCAGCTGCTTCCAGAAAGATGTGCTGAATCTGGTTTATCTGTGTGAAGTTCTAAACCTTCATGAAGTAGCACAATACTGGCAGCAGGTAGGTAATTGTGGAACTTTGGTTACTTGTTGTTCTTTCTAAGTACATTTCAGTGGAGTCTTTTTTGTAAAACCACCTTCGTTTTTCGTGGCAGTGATTTTAAACCTTTTCCAAGTATACAGCACGTCCTGTTCCAGTAATTCCTTACGTCTGGGTTATTCCGCCACAAGGTGGCGCAGTGGACTGCAGAAAGACTTGTGGCCACTCCCGGCCCCATAAATAGGCAGGAACCTCACACCAATTTCCAGTGTTACTCTGCAGTCTGGACTGCGTAGATAGAAGATGGCTCTCTATTGCGCAGGGAGTGGGGCTTTTCAAGCCTAGGGCCCTGCAGGCTTATTTCCACCCGTTCTGGACCCACTGCCTCACAGCCTCGGCTGACAGTTCGGGTGAAGGTAGGACAGCACTAGGGTCAGGTGCTGAAGGAGCTCGGCTCCGGGCCGCAAGACCCTGTACCAAAGGGTAGCCGGCGACAGGCCTTCTATGGTGAGCCTCCTTGGGATGCCCCAGCCTCAATCCTTGGGTTCTTGTTCCCTTCACCCTTCTCTGCTCCCCCCTAGAAGGTTGGGCGCGACCCCTTTGTTGTGGCCCGCTTGGTTGGCAGGGGGCGCCCGGGGGTCTGTGACTTGTGTGTTTTGTGCTTTTTTGGTGTTGTGCGGACCGTTGTACGGTGCTCCGCGGTGGTTGGCGCTATGTATTTTTTTAGGTTGCTGTCATGGCGCCAGCGTTTCACGTGATCAGTTTTGCGCTCTTTGGGGTGGCGGGAACCGCGGTTTGATGCGTTTTGCGTCATACTCTCGCGGTCCGCCCCTCTCGGTACTGCTACCGGCGCAATTATGTGGCCTCGTCCTTGCGGTACTGCGACGCGGTCTGGTCTCTGAGCGATCTGTCTGATTTGTCCGTGAGTCACTTATGGGGGGTTTTATATTGATTATGTATACGCTGGGGATGTTTATTGTGTACTTATTGTGTCTTGCAGGGGGGTCACCTCTGACTGTGGTTCTCCCGGCCCTGCCCCTTACCATTCTCCCACCTTCCCTAGCGGGCTTTGGGGGGGCATCCCAAAAAGGGTGGCTATTGCTAGCTGTGTCCCTGTACTGGCCGTTACTCCTGTATCTAATTCACCATATGGAGGCTTCCGGGGACAATGTGCTTGGGGTTCCTTCGGAACAAGCCCAGCTGTGTCTTGCGTGTGGGGTATCCCCGGTTAGTGACTGTGTCAGGGTGTGTTTGACCTGTGCCCAACATGTACTTGCGCTGCAGCATGGGTCCTCTGCTACGGGTCCCGGTGCCGCGCCCCTTTCTGCTTTGCCTACCCCCCCACGCTTGCATCTGACCCCCAGTGAGGGGCACACTAGTGGGGAGTCTCATTATGACTTGGCTTCACGGGTGGCCAGCATTGAAAAGCATATTGCTGGGTCTTTTATCTCCCGCTGCTTCCCTCTTTCCTGTGGAGGATGAGGGACTTTACTCATTTTCTGGCTTTTACCCTCTCGAGGAGGGGAATTATTCTCTGATTCAGAATCCTCTGAGGAACAGTCTTAAGTTATATGGTGGTACCGGGTCTCCCTTTGGAAGAAGACCCATGGTCCTCAGATGACACGGACAGGTTATTGACTCACATTTTTGAAGTGCTTTGTATTTCCCCTCCTGCCATGGCTCCGCAGCAGCAGGGTGAGCTTTTCCATTCTGTTAAACCACGCTTGGAGTTCTCTGAGCAGAATCACTTTAATAATCTGGTGTTCAAGGAGTGGGAACGCCCTAGTAAACTACCTGGGGTGCCCAAGAGTTGGGACAGGAGGTTTCCTTTTCCCGCTGATGTGATTAAATTGGTCATGTCCTCCCAAGGTGGACACGCCCGTCCTAGGGTTGTCTAACACATCAGTCATGCATTCACCTGACACTACTACCCTGCGGGATGGTGAGGACCGGCCCTTGGACCAGCTGTCCTGTCATGCCTTTGCCTGTGTGGGGACTGCACTGCGCCCGGTTTGTGCCTCTGCCATAACGGCTATTGCTAATAAAGGGCTGCTTAAGTGTCTCCTAGATGGGGCCTCTGATGACGCAGGAGGTGAGGATTATAGATCTCTCCTACTTTGCTATGATTTTATTGCATATATCCTTTCTGCCATGGATGATGCCATTAGAATGTGTGGTAGGACTTCTGCCCTGTTGGTGGTTATACGACGCTCTGTCTGGCTACTTCAGTGGGTGGCTGATAATGCTGCTAAAAAGGCTCTAACTGGTTTTCCCTTTAAGGGGCTGCGGCTCTTTGGTGAACGCTTGGACCTATATTGCCAGGGGTGGTAGGCTGCCTCAATGTAGGAGGCTGTCTCGGCCCTTTCGGAGGACCGGTGCTTCCCTCCCTTCCTTTCGCGCTTTCAGGGCTGGTCGAGGAGTTTCCTTTGCTGGGGCACGCGGAGACTATTGGTGCAGGGGTAGAGGACGAGGCCGTCCTGGGCTCTTATGGGGTCCCAAGCCCAAATCCTCCCCCAAGCCCCCTCAAGCATGAGGAGGCGCCCTCACCCATCCGGGTGGGGGGCGGCTTTGGCTCTTTGCTCACGTCTGGAGGCTACGTGTAGCAGACAGATTCAGGAGGTGGTGTCCACTGGATACAAGATAGTTTGCAGCTTGGCTGCACCCAAGATTTCTCAGATCCCGGATGGCTCAAAACCCCCTGTCAGCTCAGGGCTTGCGGTCCGAAACCTTCTGGAGTTGGGTCATCTGCCCTGTGCCTCTCAGGGAAAAGGGCAGAGGCTTCTACTCCAATCTATTCACTGTTTCCAAAAAGGATGGGTCCCTCAGGCCCATCTTGGATTTAAAGCACCTCAACAAGTTTGTCAGATTCAAGCATTTTCGCATGGAGACCCTATGCTCAGCAGTCGCTACTCTGCGCCCGGGTGACTTCATGACATCCGTAGAGATCAAGGACGCTTACCTTCATGTACCAATCTTCCCAGATCATCAGAAATTTCTCAGGTTTGCTCTGGAGGATCAGCACTACCAATTTGTGGCCTTACCTTTCGGTATCACCTCAGCTCCCAGGGTATTCACCAAGGTACTGGCGGGTGTGATGGCTCTGAGATCTCAGGGCATTTGCATTCTTCCTTATTTGGACGACATTCTGATCTCGTCTCAGTCCTTCCATCAGGCAGAGCTGGATACCCAGATGGTGGTGTCCACACTAGAGTCCTTCGGCTGGGTGATCAACCATCCCAAGTCTCTTCTGTCACCATCACTGGTGAGGTCCTTTCTGGGCATGACTCTGGATACATCTCAGGTCAAGGTTTTTCTTCTCTAACAGAAGGTGGAGAGTCTTCAAGCGCAGGCCCAGTTTCCTTTTTTTTTGTCCTCATCCCTCCATCCGGCAGGGGATGCAACTGGTGTGCCTGATGGTGTCTTACTTCGAGGCTGTACCCTATGCTCAGTTTCACATGAAACCTCTTCAGCTACACCTCTTATCAATGTGGGATCGGTACTCTGTGTCCCTGGATAAGGTATTTGTTCTGTTCCCCCTGGCCAGACGGTCCCTCTCGTGGTGGCTGGACTCAAGGAACCTCTTGGTGGGCAGGACCTTTCTGTCCCCTTGCTGGGAGACTGTCACCACAGATGCCAGACTGACAGTTTGGGGGGGGCTTCTGGAAGTCCTTGAAATTCCAGGGTCAGTGGGGCCCCCAGGAGGCCCATACTCCTATCAACATTCTGGAACTGAGGGCCGTAAGGTTGGTTCTCGCCCAATCGACCCCACACCTTCAGGGTCGGGTTGTTCAGATCACAAGCTTCCATTCTTTGTCTCTGTCACAGGACCCTCTGGCCTTCACCATGGATGCGCTAGCAATGCCTTGGAAGGGGTTTCGGCTCCTCTGTGTTTCCTCTGGTGGGCAGGGTGCTGCGCAAAATAGCCCAGGAGGGGGTGCCAGCCATTCTGGTGGCCCCCTGTTGGCCAAGAAAGGTTTGGTTCGCAGACATCATGCAATTGGCAGTAGATCAGTACGTCCTGTCCAAGGATCCAGACCTGCTCAATCAGGGACAGCTGCGCCATCCCAATTTACAAACGCTGGCTTTGACGGCTTGGCTGTTGAAACCTCCATCTTGAGGGAAAAGGGGTTGCCTGCCTCTGTTACTATGATTAGGGCAAGGAAGAAATCCTCGTCTTTATCCTCTATCTACTACGGGGTCTGGCATGCTTACATTGCCTGGTGTGAGTCCAAATCTCTTCCCTGTCGGGCGTTTTCTATTCCCAGGATTCTGGAATTTTTGCAACATGGTTTGGATTTGGGCCTTCAACTTAGTGCTCTCAAAGGTCATGTTTCAGCTCTGGCAATTTTTTTCCAAAGATCTTTTGCCAATCACCGTTTGGTTAAGACTTTTTTTCCAGGGGGTTTCTCATGTGCGTCCGCCACGTAAGCCTATGTTACCAGTTTGGGATCTGAATCTGGTATTATCTGCTCTGCAGGGTCATCCTTTTGAGCCTCTCCGTGAAGCCGCTTTGCCCATTTTGACTCTTAAGGTAGCCTTTTTGGTGGCTATCACTTCTGTCAGGCGTGTTTCTGAGTTGGCGGCACTTTCCATCAAACCTCCTTAATTTGAGCGACACCAGGACAAGGTGGTGGTTCGGTTCAAGCCAGATTTCTTGCCTAAAGTTGAGATGAAAAGCAGACAATCAGGACATTGTCTTGCCTGCCTTGTGTCCTAATCCTGCTAATTCCAAGGAGAGGACTCTGCATTCTTTAGATGTGGTCAGGGTTCTGAAGTTTTACTTGGTAGCTACTAAATCTTTCAGGAAGACTGATGCTTTTTGTTCTTCCTTCTGGTCCTAGGAAGGGTTTGCCTCCGGCTAATCAGCAAGTGGATTCGTCAGGCCGTGGTGCAAGCCTATTCTGCTAAGGGGAAGAATCCTCCCTTCCGCCTTACTTACCTCACAGGGGCACCTTGGCGCTGGTGGTGCAGCTTAAGCATACTTCTGCAGATGTATGTGACCGAACCCTCTGTTTTTAACCAAGCTTAGAGACAGATTGTAGGTTGGTCAGCAACTGGTTTGAGTGCTGTGGCTCCTTTAAGACTTTTGTATCCTAATTGCCCTGCTAACATACACCTCCCAGGTTAGTTATAAAATGGTCTGAGCGGCTACCACCTCTCCTTTGTTCCGCCTTACTGCTCATTCCACTCATGCTATTGGTGCCTCTTGGGCCTTTCAGCACCAGGCTTCTGTTGAACAAGTTTGTAAGGCCGCAACTTGGTCTTCTGTTCATACTTTTTCCAAGTTTTACAAGGTTGATGTTAGGGCCTCAGCTGACGCTGCTTTTGGCCGCAAAGTTCTGCAGGCGGCAGTGGTTTTAAACTGCACGCCTTTGCTCTTTGGGGATCCCACCCTACCTTTAGGACACTGCTTTTGGATGTCCCAGACGTAAGGAATTACTGGAACAGGACGTGCTGTATACTTGGAAAAATACAATTCCGTGAGTACTCATCTGTAGAATTGATTGTAGTATACAGCACGTCCTGTTCCATCCCTCCCTTGTTATAATTTTTCTTCGTTACCTCTGTATGGTGATTGTTCTAAAGTTCTTTTTGGGTTCTTATTAATTTTTTAATTCTCCCAGCTTCTTGTATAACTGCTTGTCAACACTGGGAATTGGTGGGAGGTTCCTGGCTATTTATGGGGCCAGGAGTGGCCACAAGTCTTTCTGCAGTCCACTGCGCCATCTTGTGGCGGAATAACCCAGACGTAGGGAATTACTGGAACAGGACGTGCTGTATACTACAAAATCAACAGGTGAGTACTCAGAATTGTATTTTTGTCATATCTTCCATTCCAGGGCACCACTAGTAGCAACACGTGGGTTAATCTCAACCATAGAAATATGCAATATAGAAAAAAAAAAACTAGCTCTTCCCTGCCAATATAATGCAGGCTGTGACGGAATATCCTCAGTTGCCATCAAAAGGGACTGTGAAGATTTTTTTTTTTTAGTTAGTGCTCAACAAGGGCTTCGACCCTCTCCTGTCTGTCTCCCATCCCCTCACCAGCTGCAGCGTTACTAGGGACCCCCATTAGATGCTTGAAGATGGTTCCTAAGCCGAGTGGGATCGTGCAGAGTGAGGGGAGCAAGCCGGGTCTCGTCCGAATGGGTCTGAGCCCGAGGATCAGGACCCTGCTGCAGCAGGATACCTCATCTCTGGGACTTGCATGGTGGCCCTGCTATGTCTCCCACTGAGCCCCAATCTCTCTACCCCCTGAGTCATCTACCACCATGACTCCATGACACCCTGCCAGAGACTAAGTCTACCTTCCCCCATGGCTGCTAGGTGGTGCCTGAGCTAGATGGCCAGCTCCCTGGTGTCAATTTTTTTGATTACTACTGCTAAGGCAGCCATGCTTGTCAGAGCTCGGCTGCCAGTGTTTAGAGGGGGAGCAACCTGCCTATTGGCTAACCTGGGAAGGGGTGACCAGAAGATGTCGGTGGTGGGTGTGGCTTCGGCCGACTCGGGCCTTACAAGAGGAGAGGAGACGGGACAGCCACCTTTGTGAGGTATGCTGCTCCGCCCTCCTCCTCACCAACACGAGGCAGTGCACGGAGGTCCCTGCTGCATCCCCAATCATCGCTTGGTGTCGCATTTGCCAGGCGCGAGGGACCCCTGTGTGCTGGGTGCACTACTGTCCTGCGCTGCCTTACGCAGTTTGAAGGTTCTATGCCTCAGTTAGATTGTCCAGTTTCCCCTGTTGGCTTCAAGCTCAAAACTTGTTGGAGCTGCCAGGTCAAATTATGTCACAGGGACCGCCCAAGAATGGGGTTCCTCCTTCAGACATGGTGGACAGGGTGGCTGCCAAGCATAGGCATATTCAGACGTAGTCCTCGGATGATTCTAGCTCCTACGCCAAGGACCTATTTAGGGGTTTACGATCCATTTCCATCTTGGGGGGGGGGTGTCGTCCAGCAGCGTAGAAGAACCGGAAGGCGCGCATGCACCGGAGAACCCTCTAGATAAGCTTCCCTCTCTCCCTAAGATCTTGGACGCCAAGTACCCCTTTCCGGGTGAGGTGGTCAGGGTTTGCTCTCCGCCACCTGAGGTAGACAAACTGGTGTTGGGTCTGGCTCAGCACACAATTATCCCTACTTCGGATAGTGCGATTATTCTCAGTGTGCCACACACCCCGCTTCCCCTTTAATTCTTACGATCGGGTTACTCACCGCAGGTGACGACGTTGCAGAGAGGAAGTCTTGTAACGAGCCCCCTTCCGGCCTATATATACCTGGTACCTCCCACTTAACACCAGTGTTTTTCTCTCTGCATGGCGACAAGACAGAAGAAAGTCTCCTGCTTGCAGTGATCCTTTCTGGGGATGCAGTTGGACTCTTGTCAACACAAGGTGTTTCTCCCTCAGTCCAAAATGTATCTGATTCAGGAGTTGGCTCGTGTCCTACTTTCCAATCCTCGTCCGTCCGTCTGGGGATGAGGCTGGTAGGGTTGATGGTTGCCTCGTTCGAGGCAGTTCCTTTCCCTCAATTTCACATGAGGACGCTTCAGCTCCATCTGTTGGCGTCCTGGGACCGGCGGCCACGGTCGCTGGATCGGCCCTTCCAGTTGTCCTCCCGGGTCCGGCAGTCCCTCCAATGGTGGTTGGTCTCGGCCAATCTCGTGAAGGGCAGGTCTTTCCTGACCCCTCTTTTGGAAATTGTCACCACGGACGCCAGTCTTTCGGGATGGGGGGGGATTCTGGAAGGATCTTCAGTTCCAGGGGCATTGGGGTCCTCAAGAGGCCCACTTACCCATCAATTTTCTGGAACTGAGAGCCATCCGTCGGGTTCTTGCTCTTCTGACTAGACACGTTCTGGGCCTTCCGGTCCAGGTTAGTTCAGACAATCGAACAGCGGTTTCTTACATCAGTCATCAGGGAGGGACTCGCAGTCTGGGTGCTCTGAGAGGTGTCCCTGATCCTGACCTGGGCGGAGGCCCATGTTCCTTGTCTCTTGGCGGTGTACATCCCAGGGGTGGAAAACCAGGAAGCGGACCTGTTGAGCAGGGGCTCTTCCCGTCTGGGAGAATGGGCTCTCCATCCTCGGGTTTTTCGCTCACTGTGTCTCCGGTGGGGGATGCCGGAGGTGGACCTGTTTGCCTCTCGTCACAATTACAGGCTCCCGAACTTCGTGTCGCTCTCCCAGGATGCTCTGGCAGTGGACGCCATGTCCCTGAGCTGGGGGGATCTGGGGTTTCTGTACCTGTTTCCTCCGATACCCATGCTGGGCAGGGTGGTACGGAAGCTGGCTCTGGTAAGGGTGTCCGCCATTCACGTGGCCCCGAGGTGGCCAAGGCGAGTATGGTTCGCAGACATCGTTCGGCTGGCAGTGGACCAGTTCGTTCTGCCTCTTCGGCCCGATCTGCTCACTCAGGGTCGGCTGTGTTACCCCAATTTACCAACGCTGGGTTTGACGGCTTGGCTGCTGAAACCTCCATCTTGAAGGAGGAGGGTCTTTCTGACTCGGTCGTAAGACTCTGTTCAGTGCCCGGAAGAGGTCTTCTTCTATCATCTACTATAGGACTTGGAAAGCCTATATCGCTTGGTGTGAGGTTAGATCTTCTCCTTGTAGGGTCTTTTCGGTCTCCAGGATTCTGGAGTTTTTACAATCTGGCCTGGACTCTGGTCTTCAGCTGAGTACTTTGAAAGGGCAGGTTTCTGCCTTATCTATCTTTTTTCAGAAGCGTTTTGCGCTTCATCCTTTAGTTAAAACTTTTTTTCCAGGGGGTTACGCATGTGCGGCCTCCCAGGAAACCATTACTCCCTGTTTGGGACTTGAATTGGTCTTTCTGCTCTTCAGGCTCCTCCCTTTTGAGCCTTTGCAAGATATTGCTTTGTCTACCCTGACTCAGAAGATTGTCTTCTTGGTAGCTATCAATTCGGTTCGGCGTCTCAGAGTTGGCGGCCTTGTCTATTCAGGCGCCCTACTTTGAGAGGCATCAGGATAAAGTGGTCTTTCGGTTCAAACCAGACTTTCTTCCTAAGGTTGTTTCTGCTTTTCATTTGAATCAGGATATTGTTCTTCCCTCCTTGTGTCCTAAGCCTAAGAATGACAGAGAGGGTTTTGCATTGTTTGGATGTAGTACGCTGTGTTAAGTACTATTTGATTATTACTTCTCCTTTTCGTAAAACGGATGCCTTTTTTGTTGTGCCCTGTGGGCCTAAGAAGGGTTTGGCACCGGCCAAATCTTCCATTAGCAAATGGATACGTCAGGCCATTATTGCGGCCTATTCTGCTAAGGGGAAAGTTCCCCCTTTTCGTATCACTGCTCCATTCTACTCGCGCCGTTGGAGCGTCTTGGGCTTTTCAGCACCAAGCTTCTGTTGAACAAGTTTGTAAGGCTGCTACTTGGTCTTCTGCTCATACTTTTTCTAAGTTTTACAAGGTTGATGTGCGGGCCTCAGCGGATGCTGTTTTTGGCCGCAAAGTTCTGCAGACTGCAGTCATTTAAGTTTATGCTTCATTTTTGCCTTCGGATACCCATCCCTTGTGGACACTGCTTTTGGATGTCCCGATCGTAAGAATTTAAAGGGGAAGCGAGGTGTGTGGCACACTGAGAATAATACCATTTTGTGAGTACTCACCTGAAAAATGGATATTGTCAGTGTGCCACACACCCCGCTTCACCCCGCCCTTTTCGGTATCCCGAATCCTTTATATGTTGAAGCTTTTATTTATTTTGAGGTTACTTTTAGATTACTGGTACCTTGTCTTCCTGCTTTTTAAATCACTGGTGTTAAGTGGGAGGTACCAGGTATATATAGGCCGGAAGGGGGCTCGTTACAAGACTTCCTCTCTGCAACGTAGTCACCTGCGGTGAGTAACCCGATCGTAAGAATTAAAGGGGAAGCGGGGTGTGTGGCACACTGACAATATCCATTTTTCAGGTGAGTACTCACAAAATGGTATTTTGAGAGACCCAGTGGATAGGAGGTTGGACCAGCTGGCCAGGCATGCTTTCTCTATGGTGTGGTAGACCATGTGCCCAGCTTGCACCACGTCCATGGCGGCATTGGCAGGCAAGGTCAGGAAGAAGCGGCAGAGGAGGTTTTTAGTTCATCTACGCTTGAACTCCTTCTGTATAGAGGTCTTCAGATACACCAAGTCCTCCATAGCCAGCACCATGTATCTGGTGGCTAGGGGGCTGGCCTGGCTTGTCACCTTGCAATGCACGGTCATGCTAAAACAATGGTCAGCCAACACTGCTTCTAAGACGGTTACTGGCTTCCCCTTTTCTGGATGGGGTGATCAGCTACCCAAAGTCCCAGGTGGTTCCCTCCATTGTGGCGACCTATCTAGGTACTACATTGGATACTCAACGGGCACGGGTCCTTCTTCCAGTACAGGCTGGGAGGAGCTATTTTTTTTTTTTTTCTTGCAGTCCCTGCCTATGGCTGAGATTAACCCACACATTACTGTTGGTGTACCAGAAGAGGACGAGAGAGGAAATTTACACCCACTAGTGTGACCAAGTACCAAGGGGGTGATGAATTATAAATAGTACCAAAATAAGTAGGCCACAAGCCTTGTAGCACTTATAGAGCAAGAAGAGATAATCTTAAGCTGTTTAAATATTATCACATTAGTCACATCTCTTATAGGAGCATCCATGAACACCACCGTGTACCCTCTGCGGTGAACGTCCCCTCTACTGACGAGCAGTGGGGACCAAGTACCCTGAAAGGATAGGGGTTTGACTACTGTTAAAGAAATAAGTAGGTCACTGTCCTTTAAAAGCACTTTTTGAAGCAAGTAAAAGTAATGTTCTACTGTTAAAATAATATACCAGAGCGACTGTTCTGTTCAAGGTGCATCCTTGAACAATGCTGGGTACCCCCCCTCCCCGTGTACACGTACAGCAGGTTTAGAAACTTCTCTATGGTAAATAAGCTTATGCCTGTCATGGCACTACCCACAAAGCTCTAACTGACTCAGCTGGTGCTGATGAAGCCCAGCAGCCAAAGTTCGTTTTAAGAAACCTTTAAAGTGATCCTAGACCCAGAAAGGAAGTTCGTTGTCCGCTTCTATCCCCAGCCTAGTGTTCCAAACCAACTGAGGCATTGTGGAATCGTCCCTTCCCACCACCCCTTTCCTCCTCCAATACCATGATACCATGTCTGGCCTTCCTCTCACAAACTCGGCAATTGGGGAGCCTCTACCCCACACCAGACTTCAGAATGGTTGATCAGGTAGGGGAATCCTTGCAAGACCCTGCCCCTCTATCATCTACTATGGGAAACTTTGCTGTGGATCAACATCCTTCCAACCTGATTGATCCAGTTTCATAGGAAACTGTTGGTCGGGAAAGAAGGGGTCCAGCTCTGCTCCAGTAAGTTCCTTTCTTATTTATGGGCACACTATTGCAGTTTTAAGGGCTACTGTGGGTTTTCATGTGATTGGAAGGTTATATAGGATTCTCACAGCCTACTACTCATTTTGTATTTTAAACCAAGCCATCTAAGGAAGTGTTCAAGACTACTAGATTCCTATAGGATGCCCTTTTGCAAGCCCTGTACTGATAGTCGTGATTAAGGAATGTTGGCCCAGCATGAAGGATCATATTTCCTCTTCCTTTGTTGGGCCCCTTTTTTTTTTCTAGAGGGCAGGAGTCGGAGGTCTCTGATACCCTCCTTTTTAAGGGGGATGAGGGCCCTTCCTCCTCCTCCGAGGAGGGCCCTTGTTCTGATTTTCCATTTCACCAGTGAAACTTTCCTATTGCACAGCCTGCTTCAAGAAGTCCTTACGTATTGGATATTCCGCCACAAGGTGGCATAGTGTACTGCAAAAGAGTTATGGCTCCTCCTGGCACCATATAAAAACAGGATCACCAATAGACCTTCCCAGTTTTCCCTCTGCAGTGATACTGCGAAGATAGAAGATGGCTCTCTGTTGCGCCGGTGAGCGGGGCAACCAAGCCTGCGGCCCTGCAAGTCTATTTCCACCCGTTTCCGGACCCTCTGTGCCTCCCAGCCTTGGCTGACTGATCGGGTGAGGGTAGAGGAGCACTAGGGTCAAGTGCTCAAGGAGTGCTGCTCCAAGCCACAGACCCTGTACCACAAAGGGTAGCCGGCCATAGGCTTTATGGTGTGCCTAATGAGGGATGCAGAGTTCCTGTCCTAGCTTCTGAGGGGGGGAGTGTTTTGGGGACTGTGTTCTGGATACCCCTTGTTTGGTTCTGGGGTCCCCCCCAGACTGCTTTCTGACATTTTTGAAACCTTGCACATTGCCCTCCTGAGGTGGCTAAGAGGAAGCAGGGTGAGCTCTTTCGTCCTGATAAACGAGTTCCCTGAGCAGGGCCATTTCTCTAATATGGTGCTCAAGGAGTGGGAACGTCCTAATAGATTGCCAACGGTGCCCAGAGGCTTGAATAAGAGGTATCCCTTCCCTGCTGACCTGGTCAAGCGATGGTCATGTCCCCCTGAGGTGGACGCTCCCATTCTAGGGCTGTCTGAAGTATTAGTCATGCCTTCTCCTGACACTACTACACTGTGGGATAGCGCGGACTGGCAAATGGATCAGCTGGCCTGCCATGCTTTTACATTTGTGGGGACTGGGATGCATCCGGTCTGTGCCGCTGCCATTACAGCTATTGCTCTTAAGAAAAAGCTTAAGCGTCTCACTGGCGCTATGGCTGGTAGGAGGAGGGAGGATTATAGGGCCCTCTTGGATGATGCGGTCTGGCTGGGTGGTGGGGCCTCTGCCCTCTTGGTGGCTATGCGCCACTCTGTTTGGTTGCGTCAGTGGGCAGCTGACACTGCAGCCAAGAAGGCTCTCACTGGGCTCCCTTTTGCGGGGCTACGGCTTTGGTGAGTGTCTGGATGTTTTAGCCAAGGATGGTAGGTTACCTCAGCGTAGGAAGCAGACTCGGCCCTTTCGGGAGCCCACTGCTTCCTTCCCCTCCTTTCGTGCTTCCAGAGGAGGTCCTGGCTCCCTCTTCTCGGGTAGCCGCAGAGATTCTTGGGGCCGTGGCAGATCCCGTGGTCGTCCCGGTCTCTCCTGGAGTTCCAAGCCCAAACCCCCTCCTAAGGCCCCTCAGGCAGGAGGAGGCGCCCCCCGCCCATCCGGCTGGGGGGACTGCTTCGGCTCTTTGCTCATGTCTGGAGGCTCCGCGTCTCAGACCGGTGGATTCAGGAGGTGGTGTCCTCCGGTTACAAGAGTTTGCAGCCTGGCTGCCTCAAGATTCCTCAGATCCCAGATGTTTCCAAACCCTCTGTCAGCTCAGGGTTTGCGCCTTGCAGTTCAACGCCTGTTGGAGTCAGGAGTCATTTGTCTGGTGCCAAGAACAGGGTCAGGGGTACTACTCCAATCTTTTCACGGTCCCCAAAAAGGACAGGTCTTTGAGGCCATCCTGGACCTGAAGGGTCTCAACAAGTTTGTCAGGTTCAAGCACTTTTGCATGGAGACGCTACGCTCGGCTGTCAGTACCCTTTGCCCGGGCGACTTCATGACCACCGTGGACATCATGACCACCATGGACATCAAGGATGCCTATATCTTTCCAGGTCATCAGATTCCTGAGGTTCGCTCTAGAGAATCAGCATTACCAGTTCGTGGCTTTACCGTTCGATATCACCTCGGGTGTTCACCAAGGTGCTGGCGGGTATGATGGCTCTGTTGCGGAACCAGGGCATTCGCATCCTCCCTTACCTGGATGACGTTCTGATTGCGGCTCAGTCTCTTCATTGGGCCGAGAAGGATACTCGGGTGGTGACCTCCACTCTCAAGTCCTTCGGCTGGGTCTTCACTGTCTCCGTCTTTGGTGAGGTCCTTTCTGGGTATGACTCTGGATACCAGGAGGCAGACTCCCTGAGCAGGGGGACATCTCGGCTGGTGGAATGGTCCCTCAGCAACAAGGTATTTCACTCCAGTGTCACCGCTGGGGTCAGCCGGATGTGGACCTGTTTGCGTCCCGCCACAATCACAAGCTTCCAAGATTTGTCTCCCTGTCGCAGGATCTTCTGGCCTTCACCACGGATGCGCTAGCGATTCCTTGGACGGAGTTTCGGCTCCTGTGTTCCCTCCCTTTCCTCTGCTGGGCAGGGTGCTGCGCATGGTAGCTCAGGAAGGGGTACCAGCCGTTCTGGTGGCCCACTGTTGGCCAAGGAGGGTGTGGTTCGCAGACGACGTGCAGTTGGCAGTAGATCGGTACGTTTTGCCCAAGGATCCAGATCTTCTCACTCGGACGGCTGCGCCATCCCAATTTACAAACGCTGGCTTTGACAGCTTGGCTGCTGAAACCTCCATCTTGATGGATAAGAGTTTGCCGGCCTCTGTTGATACTATGATTCGGGCTAGGAAGACGTCCTCGTCCTTTATTTACTACAGGGTCTGGCATGCTTGCATTGCCTGGTGTGAGTCCAAGTCTCTTCCTTGTCGGGTGTTTTCTTTCCCCAGGATTCTGGAATTTTTACAACATGGTTTGGATTCGGGCCTTCAACTTAGTACCTGCAAGGGACAGGTGTCGGCTCTGGCAATTTTTTTCCAAAGATCCTTTGCCAATCACCGGCTGGTTTAAGATTTTTTTTTTTCCAGGGAGTTACTCATGTGCGTCCGCCATGTAAACCTCTGCTACCGGTTTGGGACTTGAATCTGGTGTTGTCTCCTCTACAGGGTCCTCTTTTTGAGCCTATCCGTCGGGCGGTGTTACCCATTCTGACTCTTAAGGTGGCCTTTTTGGTGGCTATCCCTTCAGTCAGGCGAGTCTCTGAGCTGGCGGCGCTTTCTATTAAACCTCCTTATTTTGAGCGGCGTCAGGATAAGGTGGTATTTAGGCTTAAGCCGGATTTTTTGCCCAAGGTTGTGTCTGCTTTTCATCTCAATCAGGACATTTTATTACCTTCCTTGTGTCCTAACCCTGCTAATTCCAAGGAACGGACCCTGCATTCTCTGGATGTTGTCAGGGCTCTGAAATTTTACTTGGTTGCTACTAAGTTTTTCAGGAAATCTGATGCTTTTTGTTCTTCCTGCGGGACCTAGGAAGGGCTTGCCTCCGGCTAAATCTACTATCAGCAAGTGGATTCGCCAGGCGGTGGTTCAGGCCTATTCTGCTAAAGGGAAGGTTCCTCCTTTCCGGATTACTGCTCATTCCACTCGTGCTATTGGTGCTTCTTGGGCTTTTCAGCACCAAGCTTCTGTTGAACAAGTTTGTAAGGCGGTGACTTGGTCCCCTGTTCATACCTTTTCCAAGTTTTACAAGGTTGATGTTAAGGCCTCAGCTGATGCTGCTTTTGGCCGCAAAGTACTTCAGGCGGTAGTGGTTTTAACTGCCTGCTGCTACTTTTTGGGGATCCCACCCTACCTTACGGACACTGCTTTTGGACGTCCCATACATAAGGACTTCTTGAAGCAGGCCATGCCATGCAATAGGAAAAATACAATTCTGTGAGTACAAGAAGATGGACTATCTCTTGAGGAAGGCATGGCAGGCTGAATCTTGTACTCTCAAACAAATCCTAGCCTCTACCTGCGTTGCCTGGAATCTTAATTGGCTTCAGCAGCTTAAATCATGTCTCTTGAAGCAGATGGATGTTAGTGAGATAATGAAGGCTTTATCCTGCCAGTCAGACACAATTCTATTGCTAGCCCCATGGTGGCTGAAGAGACCATGGTTTTCAATGTAGAAGATGCTCTTGGTCCAAGAGCCTTGGGAACTCCCGGTGAGACCATATCTTCTATCCCAGGCACCAGTGCTTTGTCAGGATCCACAGAAGTGGCGCCTGGTGCTATGGACCCTGAGACCTTGGGTTTTTCGGGTGAAGTCGATCAGCAGTGACAAAGGTTTTTTTTGAAAAGCTTTTAACACCTGGTTCGTGATCGGAGATGCCCCCCCCCCCCCCCTTCTACTTTTTTTCTCAAAACCTCCTTCGGGCAGCATACGCCTGAGACCTCCGGGCTCCTCCTACCAATCTGGAACACATGACCACCAGACAGAATAAAATCTTGACTCCTCCTCCCATTCCCCAGTTGTTTCCGTGTTCCTCCAGGAAGAGGAACGTGACCACTAGCTCCTGGACCGATGGTTCAGGTAAGTATATTCCGGTACTATGGGCCTGAGCAGGGGGTCCATTTCTCGGTCCCGAAGGCGATCCTTCTGCCTGGGGCCCAGGATACCCTATGGGGTCATTGGCCAGATCCCATTCTTTGATTATATCAAAGGGGGGTAAGTGATATGTTGTCCTCTTGCTGAGGATGAATTATAGGAAGAGACCGGGGTAACCGGACCCCATACTTGGAATTTTTTACCATTTTCTTCTTGAGACAATGTTTTTGTAGATTTAATGCACCCCTCTGCACTCACTGCCCAGGAAGGGAGAGTCTGTGTGCCTGTTTGCATTTGCTATCAGCATTATGGGGCAGGTGTGCTGAACTAAAGGGAATGGTTGAAGAGACCGGTTTAAATGTTTTAAACTTAGGAAGGTACTATTCCCTCTGGGACATTTACCTTTCCTTTCTTAGGTTGTTTCAACCCTTGGGATAAAGGATTCAGGTCCAAGGTGTAATTGGTTGGGCTTTATCCTGATTTGGCATCTGACTTTTCTCGTCCATTCCCTTTCTTATTCCGGAAGTATTTTCTTAACCTATGTGCGCGACACCCTAGGTGCGGCTGCTCTCATCTGCTCGGATTGTAGCAGTATCGGACTCGGTCAATATTTGGGTCCTGGGCAGGGGATATTGCCCTAAGTTGGAAATCCTTTGGGGGGCAGGATTAGCCTTTTGCTATCTCCTAAATAAGTTTATTTGATTCACTGCCTTAACTGGTAGGCAAGTGGAATCTTAATGGTTTAGACCTATGGCTGTTCATTCTATGATGGGAAATTTACCTTCTGCTTCAACGGTATTAGGACTATCTGCTGAATAGGACTTGTCCAGGGGTATTTTTATTATTATTGCATATTTATATAGCGCCATCAACTTCCGTAGCACTTTACAAGGAAAAATACAGACACGGTAAAACATAGTACAGAGAACTATACAAAATTAGATGCCACAGGTTAAAACCAGGTGTGTGAGCACAGGAGACAATAGGAAGGGGTATGGTTATATCCTTTCTTCAGCTTTGGCAGTTAGTGACAAATGTCATGAGATTTTGGGCAAGGAAATATGATGTATCCTATTCAGTTCACAGCATTCACTGAGAACCTGGACTCTAGTTCAGAGTGAGCCTTGTGCAATATTCCTTTGGGAATTTTTTTATTTTTGGGTAGATTTGTGAATACGCTGATAAATATAGGTATTTTCCACCTGATCTGGCCCACCTGTTGAAGAGAGTGTTGAAGAAAGTGTTCATTGGAGCTCCTTCTTTAAGCTGCTCCTTTCATTTGGGGACGCGGCTAAAGAATCCGGGGGGGTACCTTCCTCCTCTACCTTATCTATGTTTGGGTTGGTGCCTGGATACTTTGTGTTGCCCTCTCCATTCCAGGAGCACGAATGAGGGTTTCACATAGAAATTACTTGTACCCCTCAGTTGGACTCTTGGTTTCTCCTATACCAGTGGGTTGGAGGAAAGATAAGTTATTCTGAAGTGCTAGCCTTGGAAGCCAGGTGGTTAATATACTAGTTCCCTTCACCAGCAGAAATCTTTCTGGTGGTGGAGGCGTTGGAGGGAGTTTTTATTCTCTTTCTAGAATATCTGTCTCCATGTTCTATCAGATATTTAGAAGGGTTTTTAGACATTTTTATTAGGAGTAAGCTTGCTTCCACAAGGTTTTTCTTCAAGACCTTAACAGATCTGGGAGATGTCTGGCAGTTTCCAATGAGCGTGGGGCTCTGTCTTGTGTCAGATTCTAACAACCCCTAGGTTGTCTTGGGCAGTAAAGACAGAGCTGGATGTTGTACTCATTGTTCCCTTTTATGCTGGACTCAGTCTGAGAATACACAGACTTCATACTTATCAGACACTGAGAGGGGTAGGTGGCGGCTGATCTGAGCGATCTGCTACCTTTTTTTGTACACTCCAGGGACAAAAATGCCTTTGAGCTTCAGTTTCATGTGTAGAGCTGTGTTCAGCTCGGTTGGATTGTGAACCCTTTTGAGAGGTTAGTCTAATTCCCTCTGGATTATGATTTATGGTCAAGAAGTCAACAACTTCTTCAGACTCTTCTCCTTTCCCAGAGGATTTCAGCCCTTTAGGAAATAGTGATTCCTGGTGCAGGGTCAGCACCTCCAATGTCTATAGCCAGGAGGGTATTAGAATGATTGACATTGCTCTCTTCCGGGTGAGGTAATATCACTTGCTTTAAGTACTATGATGTGCATGTCCGCAGTAAATCCTTCGGCACCCGGTATGAGTGGCGAACGGCAACGAGTTTCATCGCTTAATAATAATAGATAAAATATATTATGCATAGATCACCATTGTATGCTTGCACACACATAGGAATTCGTCTTCCGCTTTTAGCCCATCCGTGCAGTGAGTGTACACGTGCCCAGAGCGGTGGGCTGCCCTAATTATGGCATCCAGGGAGCAGTTGCAGGGTTAGGTGCCTTGCTCAAGAGCACAACTGACCCTCATGGAGATCGTATGGAATCCTTCTGGGTTAAATGAGGACCTGCGTCTCCTTCAGCTTTGTTCTGTAGGAGGGTTACATCAGGTGGCAGATTTTTTTCTGTATAACTCCATTGAGGGAGTCAGTTTGGTAGGTCTATTCTAGGGTCTTCTAAGAGACCTCAGTCCTTGCATGGTATCCTGCTCTAGCCTATACACTTATAGTTAGAGGGATTATCCATTTAGGTCCCTAGGCCACCTCTTGTCTGGGATTTTTTCCTGGGATTACCTATACCCTAGGTTGCCTTTAACCCTAGGGGAACCCTTTAACCCTAGGGGAACCCTTTAACCCTAGGGGAACTCTGGCTGGCCTTTGACTCTGGCTGGCCCCTGGGGGGGGCTGTGTCTAGTTCTAGGCTGCCTATAGACACTAAGATATCTCTAGTCCTGAGTGTCCCTAACTCTGGGCTAGTTCTTTTACCCATACATGAAACTTGCTATTTTTTTTTCTCAGATGCTGAGAATTTTTTTCTACCAGTACTGAGCAAGCTTCCTTTTTATACATATTTTGGGCTAAACAGGCGAGCTATTGCAGCCTCTTGGTCCTCAGCGAGATGTTTTCTTTTGCTGAATTCTTAAGATTAGATCTGCTGTCCTAGTAGGATCAGTCTTGTGGCAGTAGTACCCTCCTTTCCATTCTTTCCCACCCAACGAGGTAGTACTCGCCTATCTCTCAGGCGTATGCTGCCCAGAGGATGTTTTGAGAAAACTTAAGTTAGTTACCTGGTAACTTTTTTTCTAAACCTCCAAAAGGGCAGCATACGCCTACTTCCCTCCCTTTTTTTTCTTAGGTGGAGTTGGATTATGTATTGATTATATGTTGGAGTTGTGGGTCTATTTCTTCTCTTTCAGATCTCTACAACAACTGGGGAATGGGAGGAGGAGTCAAGATTTTATTCTGTCTGATGGTCATGTGTTCCAGATTGGTAGGAGGAGCCCGGAGGTCTCAGGTGTATGCTGCCCTTTCGGATGTTTAGAAAAAAAGTTACCAGGTAACTAACTTAAGTTTTTTTTTTTTTTGTTTTTTTTTTTGCTAGCTTTCAGGAAGTCCAGACTGGTCCGATTGAGGTTAGCTCCACAAAGGGATCTTGCCCGGGACCATCGAGCTCTCGCCACCCTTTGAATCTGTCGAGTTCTCATATAGTATTATGGGTGGATCCTTGCTACCTTTCAAAGATCTCTTCCGACTTTCATCGGATCCAAGAGATTATCCTTCCGTCCACTGTAGATACTGATCCCGTCAAGGGTTCTGTAGACAAGTCTTTGTCGAAGATATTCCAGCAAACAGTCCCTGACATCTAAAGGATTGGAGCAAGGGCAATAGCTTATTCGTTTCATTCTCGTGTCACGGAAAGGGTCACCGTGTTTCCAAGGCAACATTGGCCCGATGGATGAAGCGCACTGTTTTGCTTACAAAAGGTCTCCTTCTCCACGGCGGATTACAGCTCATTGAAGTGGACCAACACCCAGGATATTCTAAGCAGACAGCACGTCCTGCTCCAGACATAGTCCTTACATGTGGGTATACCTCCGCCTTCAGCGCCTTGCACTGCAGAATCATGAAGAAAACAAGCTCCTCCCGGCCCTACATATACAGAGGGACCTCCCACAAATCCCCAGATTTCTCTGCAGTGCTAGAACTGCGAAGACATGAAGTATCACGCTCTCGCAGGCGAGCGGGGCTTTACAGCCCGAGGCCCTGCGGGACTATTTCCACCCGTCCTCTTTGTGAGTAACATGCCTCCCAGCCTGGGCTGCGTTGGAGGTAGGCAGAACCTAGTGTGCTTACGGAGCCATGCTCCACCGCAATCCCCATCCTTGGGGTAGGCGGTTTAGGCTAATGGTGAGCCTCATAGTGGATGCCCCTCCCGCACCTTGCCCCACGCCCCATGTAGCGGTGAACCCCGAGTGCTAGGTCACCTTCTTCCTTAGTTCCCCCCGTTAGTGGGGGGAAAAAGGGGGGGGGGGTTGTATACGTTGGCCTATCTTGCCATATCATTCGCCTTGCCTTAGCCCTATCGGTTTCCGGGGGTCAGAGCCGCGCTTTAAACTTTATTTTTATGTTGGCCGCAGCGCCTTTTTAAAAAAATAGTGATTCGGCGCGTAAGTCTGCTCTGTATCGCGACGCCATGGCGTTTATTCCTGTTATTTTCCTGCCTTGTTCCGCGCTTAGAGCTTCGCGCTCTCCGGGGGGGGGGGGGGGGGTGCGTGGTCTGGTTTGGCGCGTTCCGCGTCACCTACAGCTTTGGCCCGCCCTTCGAGGTTCGCTGGCGCCATTTTGTCGGTCTTCCCGCGCGCATGGTCACGATCCTCCTTCTCCTTTGGTCGCTGTAAGTGCCCTCACGGGCGTTCATTTACTTCTCCTTTTTTGTGTTGCGCCTGGCTCTGACACTTTTTCTTCTCCTTATGTCTTTCAGACGGCAAGCTTCCAGTGGCTTCTCCCGGCCTATATATATATATATATATATATATCTCTATCTCACGGGGTTGTATTTAGATTCTCCCACATTCCCAGCGGGTATTGGGGCATCCAGGGTTGCTTACAGCATAAATCCCTACTGGCATATTACCTAGATTAATCACCATATGGAGGCATCTCAGAATTTGTTGTCCGGGGTCCCGCGGGGACAAGACCGGCTGTGTACCATGTGTAGACAACCCCACGCTGACGCTGACAGAGCACGGGTCTGCGGACCGTGTGCTGAACAAGTGCTGGCCCTGCAATCAGGTTTACCAGTAGCTGCACCTCGCTTTAATACACCTGTCTCCCCGGACTTAAATCTCACTCCTGATGAGTCGTACTCGAGCAGGGATGACCAGCAAGTGGTGCCGCGCAAGCTCTCCACCGCGGAGCAAATGTCAGGCTTGGCTGGGCGCTGGGAAGAAACGATCCCTGACGCCACCAAGCTATAGGTTTTCCACTGAAACCGAAGAACCTACCGCTATGCAGGATCTTGATCAGTCTGAGGATGGTGAACTGTTCTCAGGGTCCAGTTCCTCAGATGAGTTGTCTTGGAACCGTGACGGTTCTGGCCCGGGGTCCTGGGGCCTGTGCATTACTGATGAGTTACTTATAAAGATCTTTGAAGTGCTGTCCATCTCTCCTCCGGGAGAGTCTCCCAAGCCCAAGAGGGAGAGTTTCCACACGGCGACGCCGCGCCTGGAATTTTTGGAGCAGGATCATTTCCAGTATCTTATATCTAAGGAATGGGAATCTCCTTGTAAACTTACAGGGGTTCCGGGGGTTTGGGACTGGAAGTACCCCTTTCCCCAGGATTTGGTTGAGCAATGGTCAGTTCCTCCAGAGGTGGATGCTCCTATTATTGGGGCGGTTATCCCTCCCTTCATGGCGGCCTCCCCCTCTCGTACCCTTCGGGATGCTGAGGACCGGCGCATGGACAGATTGGCCTCCCATGCCTTCTCTAGTGTAGGGACCGCTTTGCGCCCGGTCTGTGCTGCGGCTGTTACCTAGGTGGCCGCCAGGACCTTGTTCAGGAAGATAATTGACCAACAGCCGGAGGACCTCCCTTGTGAGGTCTTCAACGCACTGTCAGATTGTGACGTTTTTGTGAGGTTTATCCTCTCAGCCATGGATGACACTTTATAAAATGTGCGCGAGAACCTCGGCCCTTGTGGTGGCTATTCGCCGCCTGCTTGGCTGCGACAGTGGGGGGCTGACAATGATACTAAAAAGGTTCTTACTGGTATTCCCTTTAGAGGACGTCGCTTATTCGGGGCCAGGTTGGACCTTTTTGGCAAAAAAGGTAAGGCGCCCTCGCGCAGACGGTTGGCCAGGCAGCCCAGGGGCAGGGACTCCCCGCCCCCTCCTTACGTTGGTGTCAAACGAGAACCAGAAGTGTGCTTCCAACTTTTTGGAGTGGAAGCTTGTTCCAGGGGAGGCAGGCAACGCCCTGGGACCTCTGGCAGGTCAAAACCAAAGTCTGCCAAAACCTCACAAGCATGCGGGTGAGGGAACTGCCACAGCACTTGGCTGTTATGGCAGGATGCCATGCTTCGTTCGGGGGATATCAGGTGATGGCCCCCCTGGTCGCGGTTTTTAAAAGAATGGAGTGTTCTAGGCAGTTCCCTTCAGAATTAGTCAGGGGTATTCTAGTCCCCGTTGTTTCCCTTAGTGATTTGACACAGGTTAAGTTTGGCCTGGAGGGTCTGGGCCTTCTTTTAGGTTGGCCTTGGCTGATAATTGCATTCACTCTGCTCTTCCCCCAGGATGACGCAGTCTGCCCAGATCCGGCATTCTAGACCTGGCATCTAGGTTCCACGGGCTCGGCCTACTTGGTATCCATCGGTTGGGCCGCAGACGCCCTTGTCAAGTGAGCCTCCTGATGCCTGCGAGGATCCTTTTCTCCTTCGGCCCCTTGTTCCTTCTGGACGCCTAGTCCTTTTTCCCAGCCGGTGTTACAGGACCATTCTTTAGATTAGGGTCTTGTCTGGGGTCCCTCCCCAGTTCCCAGATGGCTCGCCAAGGCGAGTTTGGGTGCGCTTTCATGCTCAATCACCGGTGCTGTCCGCCCTAGTTTTTCTGCCTTGACTTGGGGCTCTCTTGGAGTCTTGTGGATTGGTGCTTGGGCACATCTATTACTTGGTGTAACCTGATTCATACGCTCCCTACGGGGTGGCATTTAGATGGGTCCGGGTTCAACCTTCCCTTCTGATTTGGGTGCCTTGGTATGGAAGGGGCTTCGCCCTCTGTGTAGTCTCATTACATTCACCCTGCGGCTGGTGGGCCTATTGCTGGCGGCCCGAGGCTGTTCTTTTTTCCAGTGCCCCTGGGGCCTGCAGCACCTTGGGTTACTTATCCTAGATGGGGTTCCAACACCCCTGGAAATCAGTTTGTCCCCCCTGTTTTTATGGGGGTTTCCTTCTTGTTGGTCTACTCATGGCAGTTGTTGATGGACATCACGTCCTTCTTGCTATCCCTGTAGAGGGACGCCGTGGGGACCAAGGCTGGCAGGGTCACTGAAGGGGTTCTATTCCTTATGAAATTCCCCGTGGTACCTAAGGGGGGCCCATTTTCATACTAGGTCTTCACATTGTGCCTTGTTGGGCACTAGCTTGCTGGCCTGTTTCCCTTAGGCCTTGTCTCTTGGGGACGCTTGGTCTGTCTGGTCAGTGGCTTGCCCCAGCTTTTATCCGAGAAGGTCTCGGAACAGGTTGACCCTTCTTGTAGGGTCTGGTTGTGATCTAGTGGAGATTTTTACACTCCTTGCGCTTCATTGGTGTTGGCTCGTTGGCTGTCCTACTGTGCTGGGAGGACCTTCCCTAGTGCCTCAATGAGCCTACTGGTTGGGGCCGTGGCCCCGTGACGGTGACAGAGACTCTGTTCTGGTTATGGTCCTAATTCATTGCCCTGGGTGATTGTCCCAGGACTCTCTGGCCTTGGTCATGGTGACCTAGTCTGGCCTTCTGTCCGGGTATTCTACCCTTTGTTTGACCCTTCTTATACCCTGCTGGGTGGGGTTCTGCGCAGGCTTGCTGTGGCAAGGGTGAACTGTTGCTTTGGGGGCCATGGTTGGCCCTGTGTGGTTGGTTTTCATTTTCTGCTGAAGACAGTTGTACTGTATGCCCTCTCATGAGGGCTGTTATGCCTGGTCAGGCTCCTTACTATGTCTTCCCTTCACAGGGTTTGGACGATTGTTATTCACCCTATCAGAGCTATTCCCTCTGGGTGTTCCGTCTGGGGAGGGTTGGGTCCAGATCCCTCCTTTTTATTCTTCTCCCTTTGTTACCAGCTATGTTGGGAGATGTCGCCCTTGTTGGATGGCTTGGACTAGCTTTCTCTCTACTACGGGATGTGGTCTTACCCATGGGTCCTAGAGTTCTTATGGCATGGCTGGAATTGGTCCCCCAACTCAGTTCCTTGAGAGGTTCCAGGGCTCGCCCTGTTTGTCTTCTGTAGAGACTAGTTTCCAGCTTCGGCGTTGAGCATTCCTCCGGGGTGGCTCAGGCGCATTCCCTAGGGAAACCTAAGCTCCCTTGGGGGAGGTTGCCTTCCGGTTGCCCTGCTAAGTGTTTCCCTGGGTCTTATTCAGGTTCTTGGCTGAACTGACTCCTTCGGGGCAGGTGCCTCAGTCTGAGGCGTGTCATAGGAGACGGCTTTCTTAGCCTAGTCCTTTTTATATTTTACAGCTCTTTATATCTGTACACCGTTGGGTGAGGATGTGTCTGCCTTGCTCCAAGGGCTCCTATTCTTCTCTATTCCGGAACCTGTGGTCTTTGGACTAGTGTTCTGCCTACTCTGAGCTTAAAGGGATCTGTATCCCCCAATAGGCGTTGGGAGCCTCTGGACTGCTTCCTGTCCAGGGTTGGGGCTATGCCCGTTGGGCTTATAGACGTCCCCATCCTTCTTGCAGCAGAATCTGGTTACTCCCGTGAGTATGGGAGCCTGTTGGACTGTTCTTGCTGGGCTGGTTGCCCTTCTGAGCTCTTGATTATCATTTTGGCTCTTGAGGAGCTTTGTTGGCTCGTGTTCAGTATTACGTCGGTCTCGCTGAGACCAGGGTTTGTATTTCCTTATGGGAAAGGTTCTATGGTTGCCATGACTACCCTGTTGTCGTTAGTAGCATGGTTAGGCTGTTATTCTGGCCTGTTTGTTCAGGGAGATTCATTCTTCTCTCTTGGTTTGGATTTCTTCTACCGGTACTTGGTTTGGCCTTCTGCACTTGGTTGTTGAGCAGGCTGCTTAGTCTCTGCTCGTGTTTCATTAGCCTTGTAAGGCTTCATAAGTTAAATTAGAGCTTTGCTCAAGTTGCTCCTGGTAGCAAGGTTACAGGCGATAGCGCTGTTTTGGTTGGCTGTGCATTTTCTCATGGGGATCCCACCCTACTTATGGACACTGCTATTGGATGTCCCACATGTAAGTACTATGTCTGGAGCAGGACGTGCTGTCTGCTTAGAATAATACAACTCTGTGAAGTAATCACCTGTAGAGTTGGTATTATATGCAGACAGCATGTCCTGCTCCACCCCACCCTGATTCACCTTGTTCTGGATCCCCTGTGTGGTGATTATTATTGCCAGTCTCTGGGTGGTTGTTTTCCTCCTTGCTTCTTCTCTCACTGCTTGTTAATGCTGGGGATTTGTGGGAGGTCCCTCGGTGTATGTAGGGCCGGGAGGAGCTTGTTTTCTTCATGATTCTGCAGTGCACGGCGCTGAAGGCGGAGGTATACCCACATGTAAGGACTATGTCTGGAGCAGGACGTGCTGTCTGCATATAATACCAACTCTACAGGTGAGTACTTCACAGAGTTGTATTTTTCACTATCCTGGGTTTTGGTCCGCTTCCGCGGGGCACCCCGATCGGGGGTGCCCTGCTGCATGAAACCCCCCAGAATGCTTGAAAAAACTCACCTCACCCCGCTCCTACGGCTCATGCATGGCTGCTCGTCCAATCAGCGCGCTCGTAGCCGCTGTAGTATGCGCGTCCAAGCGACGTACAACCGCAGCGGCTCCGAGCGCACTGGCGCCGCATCTCGCGCTTCCCTCTCGTGAATGGCTGGTGCGGGCACGCACCCTGCTAGAGAGAAGCGCGAGGTGCGGCCGGCGCATGCGCCGTTGGATCGGGAGTAAGGTGAATGGGGGTTTCGCACAGCGGGGCATCCCGATGTTGGATGCCCCACAGGGAGGGATCCGATCGGCCCGGGAATCTTAGATTCCACTTAGGGTCCACTTTAACAAGTATTTCTACATCTTGGGCAGAGCAAGCTGGTGCATCTGAACAGATAAGTAGAGTGGCAACCTGCTCTTCAGCTAAGACGTTTGGTAATCATTACCACCTAGATCTGCTCACCTTGCAAGAGCTAGTATGTCGCTTAGCCACTCAGTGGTATGCTGCCCTAAGGGTGTTTTGAGAAAACTTAAGTTACCTGGTAACTTCTATTCTAAACATCCAAAAGGGCAGCATACAGGCTTTCCCTCCTCGGGCTATGTTATTTTATGTTATCTTACTGATTTACCGGTTGGTGCTTCGTCTGTTTTTGGTTTTTTTTAGGTCTGGAGGATGTGCTAAAGCTTTTGTGTATTCTGGTGGTCATGTGTTCCTTCCTTGGGGCGGAGCCATAATATCTCAGCGGTATGCTGCCCTTTCTGATGTTTAGAAAAAAACGTTACCAGGTAACTAAAGTTTTAGTAGTTCAGAGTACCTTTCTGGGTATAGATCACTTAAAGTAAAGCTTATTTTAATTTTTGAACTTTTTTTTTTACTTCTTTCTAGGTCATTGACATAAATGATTATCAGAGAAGAAGATTTACATCAAGAATCATTGACTGTCTCTTTAATACTGTAACAGACAAAAAATTAGCTATCATGGGATTCGCATTCAAGAAAGACACTGGTGACACACGGTAACTGGCTAGGCTATTAGAATTGTGGAATTTCCCGTCCGCTCACCTAGAGACTGCCTTATACGGAGCATAAAGCTCGGCCTTACTTGAGGTTTCCTAGCTAAATGTTAAACCCACGTTTTTAATGTTTTGTGGCTGCAATACTCTTAAGTGGATCAAAATCGGGATTTTGAATTTCTCAGGTTTTGCTCTGTGCCCCAGGGGCATCCAGAATTGGGATGCCTGCCTGTGGTAACAATAACCCCCCCCCCCCCCCTCCAGTAAAACTCTCCCCTCCTTGGTCCGATGCATTCGCATGTGCCATTCGTTGGAGCAGGACAAGGTGAGTGATTACCGGCGTGGGGGGGTTTGCACAGCGGGGCATCCCACCAAAGAATGCCCAGAGGAAGGCCAGCCCTGGAATTTATTTTTTTAGATTTTGAGGCTGACCCGGATGGGTTTTGTTCCACTTCAAGGCATTGTGGATTTCAGAACTGAGCGGGAGGTTTTCGGGCAGCAATTTAAGGCATTGTCTATTCAAGGGATCTTTTTTAGGGCTTCTTGCCCAGTGGTTCTAGCAGCTGCACACTACAACTGCCCAACTGCAGAAGTCCTGTTCCATAGGAAAAGAGCTGCCCGACCCTATGATCTGGCCTATAATTATGCAGCTCCTAGGATCTCCTAGAATAAAAAAAAATAGTATTTAATATATGTATACCAAAAATCTGCTGCCAAGATTCTTCAACCTTTTGCTAAGGCTAATAAATGAGCTTTTAAGTTGTGAGCAAGCGTAGTTACATGTGACTTTTTTTTTTTTGTTCTATGGTTTTTTTAGTAACTGCACAAACAATCAGAGGTGAGGTTTTTCAAACCTTATTTATGGAGCTTTGGATTATAAAGTTTATGAATTAAGACTCCTTCCAATTCAGTCAATGTTTTAGTACTATCTGTCTCTTCTCCCAGAGAGTCCTCCAGTATCTACATTAGTAAATACCTCATGGATGAAGGGGCCAGGCTGCATATCTATGACCCTCAAGTGCCAAGGCAGCAGATAATCATGGACTTATCTCAGCCTGGAGTCGCTGAAGATGATAGAGGTGAGGATGGGTGAACTGTAGACTCTGCAGGTGTTAAATAAATGAAACTGATGTCACATGAGACTTATACTATCAATAACTTTTTTTTTTCTATGCATTTAGTGGAAAAATTGGTCCATATTTCTACAGACCCGTATGAAGCCTGTGATGGCGCTCATGCTGTAGTAATCTGCACAGAGTGGGACATGTTTAAGGTAAATAACAAACGGCTAAAATGAATTGGGTTAATTTGTAGAAAACTTCTAAAATTGTATAGTCTTTATCCTTATTCTAACCCCCCTCCCCCTTTCCCAATATGGACATTACATTTAAAGTCCTTATCCAGGCTAAAAAATTAAACTCCAAACCCCCCCTCCCTCTGCAGATGATGGCTTAGTCCAGTGCAGAGTGAGTACCTTACCTGATCACTTCATCTCCTCCATTCTTGACTTAGAAAATACTTTAATTTAACTGGGGATGTGGCAGCTCCCTTATTCTGATGCCCTTTGTCTAACCGTTTTAGTATGCACAACATAAAAATACAATTCTGTGATTACTCACCCGTAGAATTGTTTTTATTGGTATCCTGCTCGGGTCACTTCATCTTCATTCTTCACAATTGGGTTATCCGCCACAAGGTGGCGCAGCTGACTGCAAGAAGACTTGTGGCTCCTCCCGGCCCATATAAGGACAGCAAATTTCCCATAATTCCCAGTGTTGAAAAGCAGTAATACAGAGAAAAGCCGGGAGGCCAGAGACCATGTTACTTCACACTGCCCCACAATAAACTCTCTCAACGGTAATCGCCATAACAAGGCAAAAAGGATAACCGAACAAGGGTGGGATGAAGCGACCTGAGCAGGATACCAATAAAACAATTCTACAGGTGAGTAATCACCGAATTGTATTTTTCCTGGTATCCTGCTCGGATCGCTTCATCTTCATTTTTCACAATTGGGACATCCAAAAGCAGTTTCCAAGAAGAGAGGGTGGGATCCCCAGTGAGCAACAGCGCGTAGCTCATGACACTACCGCCTGAAGCACTTTGCAATTAGGCCCTAACGTCAACCTTGTAAAAACAATAGTGAAGGGTGCACCACCTATACAAAGAAAGTAATGTGTGCTCACTCAAAATGAATAAAACCTAACGAAAAAATGGAGCGGACGTGCACCTAGGCACACCTATTCTTAGTATACAGTATGTCCTGCTCCAAATAGAATACTTACAAGTGGGTATTACTCCGCCAGATGGCGCTGTACTGCAGAGACATTGAAAACAGGCTCCTCCCATCCCCTCAAATACCCAGGGACCTCCCACAATCCCCAGAATTTCTCTGCAGTCTGGACTGCGAAGGACAAGAATATGGCTCTCTTCTCGCAGGTGAGCGGGGCTATTAGCCTGCAGCCCTGTAGGACTATTCCCACCCGTTCCATTAATAATGTGCCTTCCAGCCTTGGCTGCGCTGGTCGGGTGATGGTAGGCAGCACCGCTGTTAGGTGCTTAAGGAGCGCTGCTCCACCGCAATCCCCCACCAAATGGTAGGCGGTATAGGCTTCTGGTGAGCCTCTATGGGATGCCCCTCCCGCTCTATGCCCCTTGCCCCTGCCTATCGGTGGGCCCTATCTTAATTGGCTGCTGTCCTCCCTCATTCTCCCTGTAGCAGGGAGGGGGGTTGTGTGTGTATATATGCATTACGTGTATTGGCTTATGCTTATTACTTTATGCCTTGTGTCAGCCACCGCGCTGACTTGCTTTACTTTTATTATTTAAGATTGCTACCGCCGCGCACCTTTTTTCTACCAGTGTTCCGCGCTTGGCGGCGGCGTTACCTCAGGTGCTCGCGCTGTCATTGGCTGTTTGTCATAGGCTGGCATTGCGCTCTTCGGGGGGAGCGGGGCCTGGCTCTGGCGCATTCAGCATCATTGCTAGTACAGGCCCGCCCCTCGGTATACTGACGCCGTTTTGTCTGATTGTGGGCTCCTGCGTGACGGACTTCTACCTACCGCGGTCCGTAAGTGCTCTCGCGGGCGGCTTTATTAGCATATTTTATTGTATGTTTGCTTATGGCCCATGTTCATTATGTCTTTCAGACGGGCAAATCCATTGGCTTCTCCTGGCCCTCTGTTAATTGTTTAACTTGTGCGGCCTAGTGTAATTACTCCCACTTCCCTAGCGGGTTATTGGGGCATCCAGGGTTGCTTTATAGCGTTAATCCCTATTGGCATATTGTGCCGTTATAATCACCATATGGAGGCATCTCAAGATAATGTGACCGGGGTTCCTTCGGGACAAGCCTGGCTGTGTGTAGCTTGTGGGGTCTCCCCTATTAGCGGTGACAATGCACGGGTCTGTGTACCTTGCGCCCAGCAGGTGCTAGCGCTGCAATCTGGCCTTCCTGTGGCTGGGCCTGCGCCTCGTTTCACTTCACCTACTCCCCCCAAGCTTGAGTCTCACTCCCACTGACTTGCATACAAGTGGGGATTCTCAGCCTGTTGTGTCTGCTAGACTGGCTAGTGTTGAGAAGTTGATTGCTAATACCCTGGCGCGTAAGGCCACTGCTAAAAAGTTGCACTTAACGCCTGATGTCACTCTTTTTCCCTATGGAAACTGAGTTTTGGCATTTATGTGGCTATACCCCCTCGGATGAAGGGGAGCTTTTCTCCGATTCGGGGTCATCTGATGAGAGGCCCAGGGGTCATGACTATTCTGGCTCTGATCCCCGGGCCCCGGATAATACTGACAGATTGCTGGCCCAGATATGAGGTTTTGTCCATTTCTCCCCGTTGCGGCTCCTAGGCAAAGGGGTGAGCTGTTTCACACTGCTAAGTCACGTTTGGAATTTCCCGAGCAAGCTGTTCAATAATCTATTGCTCAAGGAATGGGAACGTCCCAGTAGACTTCCTGGTGTACCTAAGAGTTGGGACAGAAAATATCCCTTTCCTGCTGAGGTGGTAAAGTGTTGGTCATCCCCTCCCAAGGTGGATGCCCCAGTCCTAGGTTTATCTAACACCTCTGTCATGCACTCCCCTGACTCTACTACCCTGCGGGATGCTGAGGACCGGTGCATTGACCAGCTGGCATCCCATGCATTTGCATGTGTCAGGACGGTGCTGCGCCCGGTCTGTGCCTCGGCCATTACCACTGTGGCTATTAGGACCCTGATCAGAAGTGTCCTTGATGGTGCCCCTGATGATTTGCCTGCTGATGTGTTTAAAGCACTCTCCAGTTGTGATGTGTTTGTAAATTTTGTCCTCTCTGCCTTGGATGACACCATTTAGAATGTGTGCTAGAACATCTGCCCTTGTGGTGGCTGTACGCCGCTCTGTTTGGCTGCGTCAATGGGCAGCTGACAACGCTGCCAAGAAGGCCCTCATGGGGTTTCCCTTTAAAGGACTACGTCTGTTTGGGGGCCGCCTGGACCTTTTTGCTAAGGGAGGCAGGTTACCCCAGTGCAGGTGGCAGTCTCGGCCCTTTCGGGGGCAGGGCTTCTTCCCCCCCCCCCCCTACAGCGGTGCTAGACAGGGGAGGGGGGTTTCCTTTACTGGGGCCCTGGGAAGACTTCTGGGGTAGGGGCAGAGGACGTGGACGTCCTGGCTCCTCCTAGGGCCCTAAGCCTAAGTCCTCAAGTCCCCCCCCCAAGATTCATCAGATCCTGGATTCCTCAGGACCCTGTGTCAGCTCAGGATCTAGTGCAGGCAGTGCAAAGCCTCCTGGAGCTGGGGGTCATCTGCAAGGTTCCTTTAAGAGAAAAAGGCAAGGGCTTCTACTCCAACCTTTTCACAGTACCCAAAACGGATGGGTCAGTCAGGCCCATCCTGGACTTGAAGATCCTCAACAAATTTGTCAGGAGCAGCTGCTTTCGCATGGAAACTGTGCGCTCTGCCATCAGTTCCCTGCGCCCAGGGGATTTCATGACGTCTGTGGACATTAAAGGTGCTTACCTTCATATTCCTGTGTTTCCAGGGCAGGTTTGCCCTGAAAAATCAACACTACCAATTTGTGGCATTGCCCTTTGGTCTCACTTCAGCTCCCAGGGTGTTCACCAAGGTGCTGGCAGGAGTGATGTCCCTGCTCAGGTCTCAGGGCATCCGCGTGCTGCCCTACCTGGACGACCTTCTCATCACCTCCCAGTCTCTACATCAGGCAGTTGGATACTCAGCTGGTGGTTTCCACTCTGGAGTCATTTGGCTGGGTGATCAATCACCCTAAGTCCTCTCTGTCCCCCTCCTTGGTGACTCCATTCCTGGGAATGACTCTAGATACAGTTCAAGCAAGAATTTTTTCTTAGTATACAGTACGTCCTGCTCCAGATATAGTACTTACACTTGGGTTATCCTCCGCCAGATGGCGCTGCACTGCAGAGACATGCAAAAACAGGCTCCTCCCGGCCCCTCAAATACCCGGGGACCTCCCACAAATCCCCAGATTTCTCTGCAGTGCTTACTGCGAAGACATGAAGTATCACTTTCTCGCAGGTGAGCGGGGCTAATAAAGCCTGCGGCCCTGTTGGACTATTCCCACCCGTCCTCTTTGTGATGTGCCTCCCAGCCTGGGCTGCGCTGGTCGGGTGAAGGTAGGCAGCACCATGCAAGCTTATGGAGCTATGCTCCACCGCAGTCCCCTACCAAAGGGTAGGCGGTATAGGCTGATGGTGAGCCTCTTTGGGATGCCCCTCCCGCATTATTGCCCCGTGTAGCGGTGGGCCCTGTACAAAGGGCCGCCATCCTCCCTCGTCCCCCCCCCCCCCCCGTAGCTCGGGGGGGAAAGAAAGGGGGGGGGTTTGTGTATGTGTTGGTGTCAGTGTATTGGTTTACATGCATATGGCCTTTGTAATGTCCTTCGGACTTGTACTTGTGGTGTCAGCCGCCGCGCTGATCTGTGTTTTTACTCGTGTTATTGCCGCCGCGCGCGCTTTCTCCTTCATTGGATGTGCTGCGGCGCCTCAGACGCTGCAGCGTTATCATTGGCTGCTGTCTTAAAGCTTCGCGCTCTTCAGGGGGGGCGGGGACCTGGCTTGGCACGCTTCGCGTCACGGCCCGCTTTTCAAGGTTCGCTTGGCGCTATTTTGATGTGTAGTCGCACGCGTGTAATGGTCCCCCCCTTCCGTGGTCTAAGTGCCCATGCTCTTTGCTTACTGTGCATGGTTCTGACACCCCTTATTCTCATTATGTCTTTCAGACTTGGTGAATCCGGTGGCTTCTCCCGGCCCGGTGTAATTGTCAGTTGGGCCTAGTATAATTACTCCCACTTCCGTGCGGGTCATTGGGGCATCCAGGGTAGCTTACTGCGTCAATCCCTACTGGCCTATTGTGCCTATTAATCACCATATGGAGGCATCCCAGGATAATGTGACCGGGGTTCCTTCAGGTCTGTGTTCCTTGCGCGCAGCAGGCGCTAATGGTACAGCCTGTCCCTCCGGTGGCCAGGCCTGCACGTCTCATTTCACCTACTCCCCCAAGCATGAGTCTAACCCCCAATATAAGTGGGGATCCTCATCTTGATGTGGCTGCTAGACTGGCCAGTCTTGCTCTCAAAGTTGTCTTTTTGGTGGCTTACTTCTGTTAGGCGTGTGTCTGAGTTGGCGGCTCTGTCTATTCAGCCCCCATACTATGAGAGACACCAGGACAAGGTGGTGTTCCGTTTTAAGTCAGACTTTCTGCCTAAGGTGGTGTCTGCTTTTCATTTGAATCAAGATATTGTTCTTCCTTCTTTGTGTCCTAATCCTAGTTAATACTAAGGAGAGGGTTTTGCATTCCTTGGATGTGGTCAGGTGTCTGAAGTACTATCTGGTGGCTACTGCACCTTTCAGGAAAACTGATGCTCTTTTTGTGGTCCCTTCTGGTCCTAGGAAGGGTTTGGCTCCTGCCAAGTCTACTATCAGCAAATGGATCCGTCAGGCTGTGATTCAGGCCCACTCTGCTAAGGGGAAGAATCCTCCCTTCCGCCTTACTGCTCATTCCACTTGTGCTATTGGTTCTTCCTTGGGCTTTTCAGCACCAGGCTTCTGTTGAACAAGTTTGCAAGGCCGCTACTTGGTCTTCTGTTCATACCTTTTCAAAGTTTTACAAGGTTGTTGTTAGGGCCTCAGCTGATGCTATTTTTGGCCGCAAGGTTTTGCAGGCGGCAGTGGTCTAACTGTCTGCTGTTACCTTTTTTGGGGATCCCATCCTACTTTATGGACACTGCTATTGGATGTCCCACTTGTAAGTATTTTATTTGGAGCAGGACGTACTGTATACTAAGAATAATACAATTCTGTGATTACTCACCTGTAGAATTGGTATTATAAGTATACAGTACGTCCTGCTCCACCCCACCCTTGGTTTTGAATTATCTTGGATCCCCTGTATGGTGATTATCATTGCTATAGTTACCTTTTTGGGTTGTTTTAAATTCTCCTGGCTTCTCGTTAACTGCTTTTCAATGCTGGGGATTGTGGGAGGTCCCTGGGTATTTGAGGGGCCGGGAGGAGCCTGTTTTCAATGTCTCTGCAGTACAGCGCCATCTGGCGGAGTAATACCCACTTGTAAGCTATTTGAAGCAGGATGTACTGTATACTTATAATACCAATTCTACAGGTGAGTAATCACAGAATTGTATTTTCTCCCACAAAGGAGCACCACAAAAAATTAGAAAAAATATAACACTTTATTAATACAAAAACCAAAGGGCTAAAAACATATACCACAAGACATATTAAAAACAAACCACTCTGACCATTAGTATACAATCAATGATGCCCATACGGGGATATCTAATACCACATGGGTGCATGGCCCACAATTATTTACACCCTAAATCAATCCTGTGCAATAAAGTGCTGCAGTTCAATAAAGTGCTGCAGTGCAAAAAACAATATATAATACTATCAGTGCTATTATAGACCTCAATATATCTACACAATCAAAAGATATATAATACAAAGTGCAATTCAAGAAGTACATAAAAAAACCTTAATTATCAAAGTATCTATAAATATATTGCACAAAAGACCATCCCAAATAGACAATAATCAAAACAATACAAATGAACCTCAATGTGCATATAATCACAAGTGCCAGCAGACAATACAATAATGATCTCACAAATATAGGGCCACCCAGGGTATATACATGTACGGTCAGAGACGGTATCTGCCACCCGCGCACGCAGCTCCCATGCTGCTTCAAGGGTGATCGTTGTTGTATTGTCTGCTGGCACTTGTGATTATATGCACATTGAGGTTCATTTGTATTGTTTTGATTGTCTATTTGGGATGGTCTTTTGTGCAATATATTTATAGATACTTTGATATGTGGTGCTCCTTTTGTGGGAGAAAGGTATGCCTAGGTGCACGTCCGCTCCATTTTTTTCGTTAGGGCAACCTTGTAGTATTAACTGAAGACCACGTAGTGGCCCTACAAACCTGTTCAACAGAAGCCTGGTGCTGAAAAGCCCAAGAAGCACCAATAGCCCTAGTGGAGTGAGCAGTAACACGGGTTCCTTCCCCTTGGCAGAATACGCTTGCACCACCGCCTGTCTGATCCACTTGCTGATAGTGGATTTGGCTGGAGGCAATCTCTTCCTAGGTCCGTCAGGAAGGACAAACAGAGAATCTGACTTCCGAAAGGACTCTGTAGCAACCAAATAGTACTTAAAGGAGCAGTATCGCGAAATTTGCATTAAAAAAGATAAATAATTAAATAGCCACACAATAGCTTCTAACATGTGTATAAATAATCTGGCGATAGAAAATAGAAAAAATGTATGCCTTTCTTTTAAATTGTATAATGCCAATGGCTCAGTCCATTTGCTGAGGGGGGGGATCTGCTGAGTTGTATTTAGTGAGCTGCTTCATTTAGCCCACTGGTCTCCTAGCAACACTTTACCTCAGAGGCTGACACTGTAATCAGTGGTAACAGGTGTGTGTGTGTGTTGCTGCTTTTGTTATGAGACCACGTGACTCAAATGTGTAAAATCTATACAAAATAACCTAAACTGACTGAAAATAACTGAAATTCTTCTTTGAATAACTGTGCAGGAAAATCTAAAGGTATTAAAGTGGAACAAAACCCTGAGTGGCGACCCTGAAGTCTATAAGACCCGGCCATTGACCTTGCCCCTTGGGCATTCTAAATCAGGATGCCCCACTGTGTGAAACTACCCCTGGATAACCACAGATCCCCCCATTTTTTGGCGCGCTCATGCAGATAGTCATTCAGACAGGCCGGGCGGCCAGGAAGGTTACTGCTCAGGCTCCCCATCTGCGTGCAAACAGCGCTGATTGGATGAGAGCCCGCACATGCGCTGTGGGACAGGGAAAGGTGCGTTTTTACAGGCGAACTTGGATTTCACATATCAGGGCATCCCAAGTCAGGATGCCCCTAGGGGCACAAAACAAAACTCCAGATAGTGAAAATCCTGGGTTGGGCTTTGCTCAAAACACACAAAGCTGAAAGAAAGATCATATGGAAAAAAGAGAAAATGGTAAACTGAGATTCTGCAACTGAGCCAACATGAAGGGAAAACTGTCAAAATCAGCTAAATGACTTCTAGAGCTTTTCTCTCTGTTTTAGATATATAAGTTCTGGCCAGGCAATGTTGCAATGTTATCTTATGCTGGACGGCTGAGACTTCTGATACATTGTTTCTCCCTCTCCTGTGTGGAACAGGCCAGAGTGTTGGGACCCGACACTCAAGACATAAACATGAGCTATTAGTCTCCAGCTGCACAACACACACCATTTTTTTCTAAATTTGTAATTCTTACTCCAACACCTACCTACATTCAAAGTACCATTTAAATATAAGTCGCCAAGAAAAATTTGCAATACTGCTCCTTTAAGCGCCCTGACCACATCCAGGGAATGGAGGGTCCGTTCCTTAGAATTAGAAGGTGCAGGACACAAGGAAGGCAAGACAATGTCCTCATTGAGATGAAAGGCAGAGACAACTTTGGGCAAAAATTCCGGTTTAAGACGGAAAGCCACCTTATCCTGATGCCGCTCAAAGTAAGGAGGCTTCATAGAAAGCGCTGCCAGCTCAGAGACGCGACGCACCGAAGTGATAGCCACCAAAAAGACCACTTTCAGAGTCAAAAATGGGTAAAGCAGAATTACACAGGGGCTCAAATGGAGGACCCTGTAGAGAGGAAAGCACCAAGTGATAAGTCTTGATAAGTGCTATGATTGGCGAAAGATCTTTGGTAAAAAATAGCCAAGGTTGAAACCTGTCCCTTGAGGGTACTCAGTTGTAGACCCGACTCTAGGCCATGCTGTAGAAACTCCAAAAACCTGGAAACACACCAGGCAATGTAAGCCGAGGCCAGCAACCCCTTTTCCATCAGGACAGAGGTTTCAGCAGCCAAGCCGTCAAAGCCAGCGTTTGTAAATTGGGGTGGCGTAGTAGTCCCTGAGTGAGGAGCCCTGGATTGTCGGGCATGACTTACTGATCCACTGTCATCTGGACTATGTCCGCGAACCAGCACTATCTTGCGCAGCACACGACCCAGGGGAGGAAAAGCATAGAGGAGTCTAACTCCATCCAAGGAATTGCAAGAGCGTCCGAGGCGAAGGCCAGAGGATCTCTTGACAGACGAATTTTGGAAGCTTGTGATTGTGAGGGGACGCAAACAGGTCCACGTCCGGCTGAACCCAGCGGCGACACAGGGCGTGAAAGATCTTGTTGCTGAGAGACCATTCCCCCAGACGAGACATCCCCCTGCTCAGGGATTCCGCCTCCTGGTTCTCCACCCTTGGGATGTAAACTGCCGAGATACAGGGAACATTCTCCTCAGCCCAAAACAGGATCAGGGACAAGAGATTCAACTGAAGAAGTCTCATGTGGAACTGGGCGAAGGGAACAGCCTCGAAGCAAGACACCATGAGGCCCACCAACTGCATCCCCAGACGGATGGATGAGTGTGGGCATGACAGCAAGGCCTGCGTCTGAAGACCCTCCACTTTCTGCTGAGGGAGGAACACCTTGACCTGAGAAGTGTCCAACGTCATGCCCAGGAAGGACCTCACCAATGACTGAGTGATCGAAGACTTGGGATAATTGATCACCCAACCGAAAGCCTCGAGAGCGGACAACATCCTTCTGAGTGTCGCTCTCGGCCTGCTGAAGAGATTGAGCAGCAAACAACAAGTCGTCCAGGTAAGGAAGAATGCGAATGCCCTGGCTCCTCAGAAGGGCCATGACACCCGCCAGCACGTTGGTGAACACCCGAGGGGCCGAAGAGATTCCGAACGGCAGTGCCACAAACTGGTAGTGTTGATCCTCCAAGGCGAACCTTCTGATGTCCCCGGAAAATAGGAACGTGCAGATAGGCATCCTTGATGTCCGCCGTGGTCATGGAAGTCGCCGGGCCGAAGTGAACTTACTGCCACCCGTAAGGTCTCCATGCGGAAGTGTTTGAGACCTATTCTGGACCTGAAGGGTCTCAACAGGTTTGTCAGGTTCAGAGATCCGTCCTTGGGCACCGTGAAGAGATTGGAATAGAAACCTCGACCCCGTTCCTGAAGAGGCACAGGACAAATTACTCCGGACGACAAAAGTCGTTGGACAGCCAACCTCAGGCCCTGCGCCGTCAAGGGGTTCTGGGAAATCCGGAACCGAAGAAATCTTGGGGGCGGCCAAGCTGCCAGCTCTATCTTTTAGCCGGAGGACACCACCTCCTGAATCCACTGGTCCGAGACGTGCTGTCTCCAGACGTGAGCAAAAAGCAGAAGCCGCCCCCCCACCCCGATGGATGAGGGCGCCTCCTCATGCCTGAGGGGCCTTGGCGGAGGGCTTGGGCTTGGACCCCCAGGAAGGACTGGGACGACTGCGGGATCTACCTCATCCTCAGGAGTCCCTGCGGCCCCCAAGGAAGGAAGAACCTGGTCTCCTTGGAAGGGACGAAAGGAAGAAGAGCCCCGAAAGGGCAGTGCCTGCTTCCGGCGCTGAGGGAGCCGGCCATCCTTGGCTAAGAGATCAAGACGCTCCCCAAAAAGGCGAAGTCCCAAGAAGGGAATCCCAGTGAGGGATTTCTTGGCGGCAGCATCAGCTGCCCACTGCCGCAGCCAGATTGACCATCGAAGAGCAACTAGCAGGGCCGAAGCCCTACTGCCAAGCCGGACAGCATCGTCCATGGCTGAGATCACAAAGGCAATGAAGTCGGCGCAAGCCAACAGTTGCTTATACTCGTCCGCTTGCTTGTGGGATCTGGCGGTCTCAACAAGGCGCCTTACCTTCTTTTGAATGGCAATGGAGACGATGGCCACGGCGCAGACAGGACGCAGACCAGCCCCCACAGAAGTGAGAGCGTGGCAAGCGAGTTGATCCATGCGCCGGTCAGCATTATCACGTAATGTAGTAGTGTCCGGAGACGGCACAACCGAAGTATTGGAGAGCCCCAGAACAGGAGCGTCCACCTCAAGACCATAGACGAACCAACTCCTCCGAAAAGGGATACCATCTGTCCAGCCCCTTAGGGCTGCCCCCTGTACTTTATCCCACTCTCCTCTCCAAGTGTGATGCTTCTGAGTCAAGATGGCGGCACCCATATTCTAAAGTCCTGAGTTGCAGCCCAGTGGGGGAAAGAATAAGCGACTAAAAACCTACTAAAATAAATTTTATATGCTGGGGAATAGTTTTTTAAGGGTTTGGGCTTTTCAATAAATCAGGGTGAAGGTCCGGTTTAAAGAATGTGGGGTTCCTTTGTCTGGTCTATGGGACTGCAATACTTGCATATAGTTAAATATTTGAGTTACAGAACAATAATGGACTCCCCTTTTTGGTTGTACAGGAGTTGGATTTTCATCGTATCCATTCTAAGATGCTAAAGCCAGCTTTTCTATTTGATGGCAGAAGGGTTCTTGATGGTCTACATGCAGAACTACAGAATATTGGTTTCCAGGTAACATTTATTTTTAGACTTTAGTAACCATAGAACCATTTAAATTACTGACCTAATGGATTTTCTCACATACATAGGCTACACATGTAAATATCAGGTTTTCTGTACTTGATTAAAGAGTAACACCACACATGAATTTCACTTTCCTGTGTGGTGTTCAACTCTGAAGCGGCATCCTGAATTGCCGCTGTGTACCCCCCCCCCCCCCCCCCCCAGGTCACACCGTTACACTCGCCTTCCTTCTGCTCCCAAGATGCAGACTCAGGTCAGCGAGTGTGGTGATTGGCTGAGCGGCGCCGCCAGCCGCATCCCCGCCCACCTTGCAGTCGTGGCATGGCACCCATTCAGGAAGGCCTACCACGTGCACGGCTAGAGGTGAGTGGGAATGCAGCGGGAGCGCACAGACGCGGCGAGGGCTCCAGGAGAGGGTGAGTGTTTCAGGGGTCCAATTTGGGATGCCCCAAGGATGAACTCGGGAGGCCCTAGAGTCTGTTAGACTCCAGGGTCTCCGATGTTCCTCTTTAAAGGCACTGTCCAGGCAAGCAGTGAATGGACCAGGCATGCTGCAATTGCTGTGACTGATGGGGGGGGGGGGGGGGGGGGTTGTAATGACTCATCTAAAGGCCACTGGTAAAGGAGAGTTATGTTTTTTAACTTGCTTAGACAGTCTTTGAACTTGCTCATAATGATTCATGAATGGAAAGGGAGTAGAAATGTCATTTATTTTCATGGTTACAAATGTTCTCCATTTGTGTGGTTCATGATGGTTCCTCCCTATTTGAATCAGCCATGTTAGTCATTAAGACACCCCCCCCCCCCCCCCCCCCCCAAAACTGCCGGCCATACACTCCTGAAGTGGGATAATTTTGTGTTTTCGTAGGATTTTTTTAGTTTGGCTGCGATTAGAAAGCAAGCGAGGCAGCCGGCTCTATGGGTGGACCTGTGCAGACATGCTGTAATAAAGCCAAATGTGAGTCACAGGAAGCGGCTAAGCTTTTCCCTGACATGACGCGCACACTGAAGCAGATGGACCCTGCATTGGATTACATCTGCAAGATGACTATAAACCTTGTTGTGACATTTGTTTGAACTGTACCTTTTTTTTTCTACCCTTTAAAATAGTAGGTAGTGCAATTCCTGCATCTCCATGGTGCATCTGTAGCCAACAACCAGGTTTGAATAATAACACCTGTAGAAGGATTTTACATAGGCAGGGGAGCTTGCAGCTGGCTTGTGGGCTGACTGCTGAAGATCTTCAGTCAGTCCAGCGTGTAGGTAACCCCAGTGCCCTAGTGCTGAGGCAGAATGAAGAGCTTACAATAAACTCCTTACATTGCCCAGAATCCAGTGCTGTTCCCCCATTTTTTGGCCCTAGGTACAATCCTCTTGGAGAGGCTGCCCCTGATCCAATATGGGATGCCCAATGGCAAGAAACAGAATCCAGCTTGGTGAAAATCCTGGGTTTTGTTCTGCTTTTAAGGTCAGCCAGCAATGTAATGGAGTGACATTTATGGGCAGAATTACCCACAGCTTCAATTAAAGCAACCCTAAACCTATCGCCTATGGAAGTTGGGGTGCTGGTTTACAGGGACCTGAAACTACCATAATCCACCGCTCCCCTAATAAGTGAACTCTATATTGTAGAAATGTTAACATTTTCCCAGCATAAATGTATCTAGCAAGAACATGAAACTGCTGCACACATGAACAGCAGACACACCTTGTTCTATAGCAGCAGTTTTCTTCATTAAGCCCTGTATTACAGTGGAAGAAAAGGCGGTGATCTCCTGAATTTGGGGTTCATGGGCAGCAGGAGTTGGGGCTCCCAGAGCCCCACTTGACAGATGCCAGGGCTGTTTAGGTTCATCCTTTCTATTTTAAGGTGATTTGACAGTATGGACACCACTACTGTAATAAATGCATTGTGGCTCCTCTGTATTGTATAACTTGCTCATGGTTGTGGCTCCTCTGTGTCGTACAATTTGCTCATGGTATTTTGTTTCTTACAGATTGAGACCATTGGGAAAAAGGTTTCCTCCAAGAGAATCCCTTTCACGCCAACGGCAGACATGCCTAAGATCAGCCTGGGGACTATTCCACTGAAGAAGCCCAGAGTATAAGCATCGCTGGAGACTGACAGCATAGCTTGGGGTTTTAATAATGTAGTTGTGGGCTGCATTTTATATTTGCAGTATTTCGCTCTATCCCCACTCGCAGCTCATAGTACATTACATTAGTAATTTCCAATAGAAGTGCAAGGTAATTTATTTGTAAATAATGTTACACGGATGCTGGGTTTGTCAGGCCCTTGCAGTAACTTTAAGACCAAAAAACTTACATTCTACATAGAAAATGAGTAGAAACGGTTGTATTGCCAATGGCCAGACCTGGATGAAGGAGCAGTATGGTACTGTCAATAGATCACATGATATGATGTGATTACATGACACATGGGACCTTATTAAACATTTTTATATTTTAATATGTATAGGAGTGTTTTGAAAAGATCTATTTTTGGAATTTTTAAATATTTTTAGGAATATCATGCTGCATTACCCAAGTTGAGGGCGTTGGCGAATTCATTTTTAAAAGCTTACGTGATCCAAATGAACATCAAATAAAGAACTGACCTATTTCTAACCTGACTATTGTTAGCAAGGGCATGCGTCGAATAAACCTATACAGAGTGGCAGTGCATAAGAACACCTTAATGTGAAAAAGGGGTCTTTTTAAATGAGAACCCTGGTTCATAAGCTGCCTGGTGCAGAACAGGGGGAAGTAACTTTTTTTTTTTTGAGGAACATCTGGTTTGTTCCTTTTGACGGAACAAGTTTGCTTTTGTACCTGGTTTATGAGCAACAATAAAGTGTAAAGAAATCCCGGAACTTCCAATAAAATCCTCATGTTCTATTCATCATGTTAGATTTACACTGTTCAGGTCTTTGTAACAGGAATTATAACCAAATACTGAGCACAGTATGTGTTATTTTGGATCTTAATGGAACACATTAAAGGTACTGTAAACCCAAAATAAGACACTTGCCTTCTCTCCTGCACAGCAGCCCCCCCCCCCAGCCCATGTTGCATGCACAGCTTTTGATCAGCTTCTCTTTTTTTTTTTTTTTTTCTGCTGGTCCCCCCCCCCCCCCCCCCAGTCCATCCCAAATCCAGATGCCCCGCTGTGTGACCCCCCCACTGGCTCCCTCAGTGCAGTATACAATGGAGAGTGAGGAGTGAGAGGGGCCCAAGTATCTCTGGGTGCAGGCACTCTTATTGACCCTCCACCCCCCTGCCTCTGTCCTATACCACTGAACTAAACGCCTCCACACCACCCCCCGTCCTATGCCACTCACCTAAACACTCTCCACCTGCTGCTGTCCTATACCACTCACCTAACATCCTCATCCCCTTCCACACTCTTATACCACTCACCTAACACCTCCACCCCCTGTCCTATACCAAACAAGTAGATGGCCTCCATACTCCTACCATGAATCTTACAACAAAAATGTAATCAGTTCAAACACATGCAATACAAGTGGTTGATGTTTCGGGGGGGGGGGTTCTAAGCCGTCATCAGGACATGTAGCATCAACAAGAATGGAAAACTCAGTGACAGATATAAATCAAAAGTAACCAATGAAAATCAAAAAATTCACGCTTAATGTCATCAATGATGTCACTGGTAAGTATACAATATATAATGCAACAAATTCACACCCAAATGAGATATATACAGTATGTCCCTGAAACACGCTGGTCTACAATTCTACACTCACAGAAACAGCTGCTGGAAGAATTCTATGTGAGTGGGAGCTGTTACACTGTTTCTTTGTGATGGCAATTGTGCGGCAGCCACATAGCATTTAGACAATGTAATCAGTGTATCTAGGAGACTTTTGCTGTGAGCAGAGCAATGATTCATTAAAGTGGAACAAAACCAAGGATAGTCAAGTTTTCCTTTCCCCGGGGGTGCCCTGCTGTGTAAAACCTCCCCAGATTGCCGCTCTCGCCTCTTCCCGTTCCCACTGTGCCTCAGCGGGCACGTGCCCTGCTAGAGGGAAGCGGAGGATGCGGCTGTCAGACGCACTGTGGGACTGGGATGAGGTGAGTTTGGCTCGGCGATCTGGGGAGTTTCACACAGCAGGGAAAGGACCAAAACCCAGTATAGTCAAAGTCCTGGGTTTTGTTCCACTTTAAAGCCGACAGAAATTTCTGACTTTCTACTTCTGGCTAGAAATAAGAGATTGCACAGAGTTTTAGGGTGCTTTAGACGATTTTAGGAGTTTTTCAAAAGCCCCCTCAAATATCATCACTGATTGCCAGAGGGGGCTTTAGGGGAGCAATTTGCTAATTAATTTTTTTGACTGGAGGTCTGTTTTAAGTATGCTCTGCTGTGGTTAGAGCTAGATGCGAGACCACTAGGGATTTTTGTGACTGAAGGAATAAAATTGAAAGTAAGGCAAATTTTGGAGGCCTGCTACAGCTTCTACCAAGGGCTGAAGGAAATGGAGGAGAGCCACGTGAGAAAGGCACAATGTTAACTGCTTGCTGCCTTTTTCCTACTGTTGGTTTTACAGTCCATATAAAGCGGAACAAAACCCAGGATTTGTTCCATGTCCCCAGGCAGTCCATAACGGGATGCCCCACTGTTAAACCCCCCAGATCCTCTTACCGGTCCAACGGCGCATGTGCCGACTCTCGCCAATCAGAGCTGCTTGCTGAAGTGGTGTAATTTGGCGAGCAGCTCTGATTATTGTAAATGGGAAACAAAAGCAGCGCATCCCCTGCTGCCCCACGCTCGCACACCACCCTATCTAAACGGCTGGGGCAGGAGCACACGCACATTCACAATTATTGCTTTCACTCCCCATTCACAATTATCAGAGCTACTCGCCAAAATCACTTCAGTGGGCGGGTCGGATTGGACAAGAGCCTGCACATGCACCGGGGAAAGGAGAGTCATTACCAGCGCCCTGGGGGGTTTCACACAGCAGGGCATTCCAATTAATTATGCCCATGTGGAAGGCCAGCGGCCAGCCCTGCAATCTTTTTTGGACCCAGTAGGTTTTGTTCTGCTGTAGGAGCTGTTCCACATCTAGCACTTTTTAAAGCTAAAAGGGGGGTGGGGAAAATATTTTGATATTAAATGGACACCAACCTGGGGGAGGGTGTAGCACAGTCTTGTCATTATTCAGGACTGATACAATGGATGCATGGAGGACTACTTTCTGAATCAGAAGCGACATGGTCAAAGGGAGGACCCTGAATGTCCAAAAGATCCAAGGTTGTGAAGGGTGCCTTGGTGTTCAAACTGAGGCTTCTGAAGGTATGACTATGTTTATTCCCATTAAGGTTCTCGAAGGTGCTGCATTTTTCTAAATACCCTAGAATGCTGGAATGCTAGATCTGCATGTGTCCCTGCTGGTGGCCAGTGTACACACGCAGCCAGATGTGGCTTCTATACACCCAGGAACATAGGTGAATATGCTCAATGACTTGTGGACATTTTTAGGGGGCATCCCAAATAGGGATGTCTGGGGGCAAGATAATAGTTTTAGATCAACTTTGAAGATAAAATAAAGTTCAGGCCCATCTGAAAAATACAATTCTGTGATTACTGATTACCTGTAGAATTGTTATGAGTATACAGTACGTCCTGCTCCAGATAAGAATCATTACATTTGGGTATTACTCCGCCAGATGGCGCTGGACTGCAGAAACCGCGAAATTGGCTCCTCCCGGCCCCTCAAATACCCGGGACCTCCCACAAATCCCCAGCATTGAAAAGCAGTTAACGAGAAGCTGGGAGAAAGATAACAGAACCAACCAGTAACTATAACAATCACCATACAGGGGATCCTAGGATAATGCAAAACCAAGGGTGGGGTGGACCAGGACGTACTGTATACTCATAACAATTCTACAGGTGAGTAATCACAGAATTGTATAATTCTTAGTATACAGTACGTCCTGCTCCAGATAAGAATCATTACACTTGGGACATCCAATAGCAGTGTCCATAAAGTAGGGTGGGATCCCCAAAGGTAACAACAGACAGGTCAGACCGCTGCCGCCTGCAGAACCTTTCGGCCAAAAACGGCATGAGCTGAGGCCCTAACATCAACCTTGTAAAACTTGGAAAAGGTATGAACAGAAGACCAAGTGGCGGCCTTGCAAACTTTTTCAACAGAGGCCTGGTGCTGAAAAGCCCAAGAGGCACCAATAGCACGAGTGGAATGAGCAGTAAGGCGGAAGGGAGGATTCTTCCCCTTAGCAGAGTAGGCCTGAATCACAGCCTGACAGATCCATTTACTGATAGTAGATTTAGCAGGAGACAAACCCTTCCTAGGACCAGAAGGGACCACAAAAAGAGCATCAGTTTTTCTGAAAGGTGCAGTAGTAGGCACCTAACCACATCCAAGGAATGCAAAACCCTCTCCTTAGCGTTACTAGGATTAGGGCACAAGGAAGGAAGAACAATGTCCTGATTCAGATGAAAGGCAGACACGACCCTAGGCAGAAAATCTAGCTAGAAGCGAAACACCACCTTGTCCTGGTGTCTCTCAAAGTAGTGGGGCTGGATGGAAAGCGCCGCCAATTCAGAAACATGCCTAACAGAAGTGATAGTCACCAAAAAGACAACCTTGAGAGTAAGAATGGCCAGGGCAGCATCCTGCACAGGTTCAAAGGGAGCACCCTGCAAGGCAGACAAGACCAAGTTCAAATCCCAAACAGGCAACATAGGCTTACGTGGGGGACACACATGAGTAACCCCCTGGAAAAAAGTCCTGATCAGAGAATGCTGGGCAAAGGACTTCTGGAAGAAAACAGCCAGGGCAGAGACATGACCCTTCAGAGTACTGAGTTGGAGCCCCAGCTCCAATCCATGCTGCAGGAACTCCAGGATCCTGGGAATAGAGAATACACGACAGGGAAGTCAATGTAGGCACGCCAAACCCTATAGTAAATGGAAGAAGAAGACTTCTTTCTAGCCTTTATCATGGTGTCAACAACAGAGGCAGACAGCCCCTTCTCCATCAAGATGGAGGTTTCAGCAGCCAGGCCGTCAAAGCCAGAGTTTGTAAATTGGGATGGCGTAAATGACCCTGAGTGAGCAGGTCTGGCACCCTGGGCAGAGCGTATTGATCTACTGCCAGCTGCACCACGTCTGCGAACCACACTCTTCTTGGCCACCTGGGAGCCACCAGGATGGCTGGCACCCGCTCCTGAGCTATCTTGCGCAGAACCCTGCCCAACAGGGGGAATGGGGGAAAGACATACAGGAGCTGAAAGTCCTGCCATGACATTGCTAGAGCATCTGTTGCCAAGGCCAGAGGGTCCTGGGACAGGGAGACAAAGGCCGGGAGCGTGTGGTTGTGACGGGACGCAAACAAATTCACACTATTTCACCATTGGGGCCAACCAGATGTGGAACACCCTCTCGCAGAGGGACCATTCTCCCAGGCGAGAGGTCCCCCTGCTCAGAGAGTCTGCCTGCAGATTCTCCACCCCTGGAATGTACACAGCCAATATGCAGGGAACATTGTCCTCCGCCCAGGACAGGATCAGAGACACTTCCTTGAGGGCCCCCTTGCTCCGGGTCCCCCCCTGATGAATGATGTAAGCAACCGCTGTCTGGTTGTCCGAGCATACCTGAACAGGCTAGCCCTGCAGGTGTTGGGTCAAGTGAGCCAGCACCAAACTGATCGCCCTTAGTTCCAGGATGTTGATGGGTGTGTGGGCCTCCTGAGGGCCCCACCGCTCCTGGAACTGCAGGGACTTCCAGAAGCCCCCCCAACCCGTCAGACTGGCATCCATGGTGACTGTCTCCCAGCAGGGGGCCAAAAAGGATCTGCCCGCCAAGAGGTTCCTGGAGTCCAGCCACCACGAGAGGGACCGCCTGGCTAGGGGGGATAGAACAAGGACCTGGTCCAGGGACGCGGGATCCTTGTCCCATACTGACAAGAGGTGGAGTTGCAGAGGCCTCATGTGAAACTGAGCATAAAGAACCGCCTCGAAGCACGACACCATCAGGCCCACCAGCTGCATTCCCTGCCTGATGGAGGGATGAGGGCAAGAGAGCAGGGACTGAACCTGCACCAGTAGACTGTCCACCTTCTGCTGAGGAAGAAAAATCCTTGCCTGAACTGTATCCAGATTCATTCCCAGGAAGGGAGTCACCAAGGAGGGAGACAGGGAAGACTTGGGATGGTTGATCACCCAGCCAAATGACTCCAGGGTGGACACTACCCGCTGAGTATCCAGTTCTGCCTGTTGGAGGGACTGAGAAGTGATGAGAATGTCGTCCAAATATTACAGCACGCAAATGCCCTGAGACCTGAGCAGAGACATCACTCCTGCCAGCACCTTGGTGAACACTCTGGAGCCGAGGTGAGACCGAAGGGCAATGCCACAAATTGGTAGTGCTGATCCTCCAGAGCGAACCTGAGGAATCTTTGATGACCTGGAAAAACAGGAATATGAAGGTAAGCATCCTTGATGTCCACAGAGGTCATGAAATGACCTGGACGCAGGGAACTGATAGCAGAGCGCAAAGTTTCCATGTGAAAGCGCCTGCACCTGACAAATTTGTTGAGGATCTTCAAGTCCAGGATAGGCCTGACTGACCCATCTCTTTTGGGCACGGTGAAAAGGTTGGAATAGAACCCCTTGCCCCTTTCTCGTAAGGGGACCTGACAGACGACCCCCAGCTCTAGAAGGCTTTGCACCGCCAGAATTAGAGCCTAAGCTGACATGGGGTCCTGAGACATCCGGGATCTGATGAATCTTGGGGGCGGCCAGGCAGCAAACTCTATCTTGTAACCAGAGGACACTACCTCCTGAATCCACCGGTCTGAGACATGAAGCCTCCAGACGTGAGCAAAATGCTGCAGCCGTCCCCCCACCCGAATGGGTGAGGGCGCCCCTTCATGCCTGACGGGGCTTGGGAGAAGACTTAGGCTTGGAGCCCCAGGATGAGCCAGGGCGTCCACGTCCTCTGCCCCTACCCCAGAAATCTCCTCGTGCCCCGGTAAGGGAGACCCCCCTCCCCTGTCTGGATCCACGGTAGGGGGAAGAAAAGGAGCCCTGTCCCCGAAAGGGCCGAGACTGCCACCTGCGCTGGGGTAACCTGCCTCCCTTAGCAAACAGGTCGAGGCGGTCCCCAAACAGGAGTAGTCCTTTGAAGGTAAACCCAGTTAGAGCTTTCTTGGCAGCGTTGTCAGCAGCCCACTGGCGCAGCCAAACCGAGCGGCGTATAGCCACCACTAGGGCAGAGGCTCTGCCACACATCCTAATGGTATCATCCAAGGCAGAGAGGACATAAGTCACAAAAACCTCACAACGAGAGAGTGCATTAAACTCCTCACTAGACACATCATCAGGGGCACCATCTAAGACACTTCTAAGCAGGGTCCTAATAGCCACAGCCGTAATGGCAGAGGCACAGACCGGGCTCAGGCATGGGACGCCAGCTGATCAATATGCCGGTCCTTACTATCCCGCAGCGTAGTAGAGTCAGGGGAATGCATAACAGAGGTGTTGGACAACCCTAGGACTGGGGCATCCACCTCTGGAGGGGATGACCAACGCTTCACCACATCAGCAGCAAAGGGATACCTCTTATCCCAACTCTTAGGGACTCCGGGGAGCCTGCTAGGATGTTCCCATTCCTTGAGCACAAGATTATTAAAATGGGCTTGCTCAGGAAACTCTAAACGTGGCTTAGCAGTATGAAACAATTCCCCCTGCTGCCTAGGGGCCGCAACCAGGGGAGAGATAGACAGTACCTCAAAATCTGAGCCAACAGCCTATCAGTATCATCTGGGGCCCAGGGGTCAGAACCAGAATCATCATGACCCCTGGGCCTCTCATCAGATGACTCAGAGTCAGAACAACTCCCCTTCTTCCAAGGGGGTATAACCAGACAGTTCAAAGAACTCTTCAGCCTCCATAGGGAAAAGTGACATCAGGCGTCAAATGCCACTTCTTAGCAGAGGCCTTACGCGCCAAGGTATTAGCAATCAACTTCTCAACACTAGCCAGTCTGGAAGACATATCAGGTTGAGAATCCCCACTGGTGTGCAACTCAATAGGAGTCAGATTTAAGCTTGGGGGAGTAGGTGAAGCCATACATGGCGCAGGCCCAGCTACTGGTAAACCAGGCTGCAGTGCAAGCACCTGCTGGGCACAAGGTATACAGACCCGCACATTGTCAGCACTAGTAGGGGACACCCCACAAGCTACACACAGCCGGGCTTGTCCCGAAGGAACCCCGAGTTATCCTGAGACGCCTCCATATGGTGATTATAGCGGCACAATAGGCCGATAGGGATTCACGCTATAAAAGCACCCCTGGATGCCCCAATAGCCCGCTAGGGAAGTGGGAGTAATTTACACACTAGGCCTCACAAGTTAAATAACTAAATAGAGGGAGTAGGGCCGGGAGAAACCAACAGAATTTGACCCGCCTGAAAGACATAAGTGAAGAGAACCCCATAAGTGACATGTATAATGACATAGGGTAAATAAAGCGGCCCGCGAGGGCACTCACGGACCGCGGTAGGTAGATGCCAGCCACGCAGCAGCCGAATCCAGAGAAAAATGGCGCCGGGTATACCTCGAGGGGCGGGCCGCGGAGACAGTGACGCGGAACGCGCCAACCGCGGGCCCCGCCCCCACGAAGAGCGCGAAGCAGCACACGTGACGAGCAGCCAATGACCGTGCAACAGTGCCTAAAGTAATGCCGCTGTCAACCGCGGAACACAGTGGAAGCGCGCGCGGCGGCGGCATTTTCAAAACGCAACCAGTGCAACCAAGTCAGCGCGGAGACTGACACCAACAAGAAGCACATAATACAGTGAGACACCAAGGCATATACACCCCCCCCCCCCCCCGGAGAACTACAAGGGAGAGCGAGGGAGGGCAGCGGCCACTTTACAGAGGGCCCACCGATATGGGCAAGGGGCAATAGTGCGGGAGGGGCATCCCATAGAGGCTCACCATATGCATATACCGCCTACCCTTTGGTGGGGGATTGCGGTGGAGCAGCGCTCTTAAGCACCTGACAGCGGTGCTGCCTACCATCACCCGGACCAGCGCAGCCAAGGCTGGGAGGCACATTAAAAATGGAACGGGTGGGAATAGTCCTACAGGGCCGCAGGCTAATAGCCCCGCTCACCTGCGAGAAGAGAGAGCCATCTTCTTGTCCTTCGCAATCCAGACTGCAGAGAAATTCTGGGGATTTGTGGGAGGTCCCTGGGTATTTGAGGGGCCGGGAGGAGCCGATTCGGCGGTCTCTGCTGTCCAGCGAAATATGATGTCTGGGGCATTTTAGCATGGTGGGATTTGTGGTCCTTCTGTAGATTCTGTGGGGGTTGTAACCAATGTTCCCTCTAAGCCGGAGCAGCTGCTGTGCGGAGTAGCGAGGTAGCTGGGCAATGCCCGATGAAAGGTGGGCAATTGGAAAAAAGTAAGATAAAAACACTGGTACATCTACTATAAAAAGCAAAGCGCATTAAACAAAAAGATATAACATGATATTTAGTTTAGTAGATGCAATAGGACAACTAAAGTCTAAATTATGTAAAGTGAGCACAAATATGATAAATATTGGGGAAAGCAACAATGATGGGGCCCCTAACTCTCTGAGCCCCAATGGAGTCGCACCCCCTCAGCACGAGGTTGCCTCCTATTGGAATTAATGGGACTGTCTGACTTTGGGCCTGTCAGGGTCTCATTTGAAAAAGAAACAAGAATAAAAATGCAGATATTAACTGTGCATTAGAAGGTTATGTGCTGTTTTTTTATAGATCAGATTTATTAGAATGCCCTGCACTTTACAACTTAAGAAACAGTCCATTTTCAGGCTGTACTCCTTACTTACCTCACTTCCCTGAGATAAAGGATCCACCTATGTCCTTAGGCTGGACCAAGAGGTTGGTGACAACATTCTGTGTGAGCCCAGAGCTGTATTTAAGGTTCATGCTGCCCTAGGCACTATTAATGCTAATGCCCCCCCCCCCCATCGGCAGTTGGGGGCATGGCACTGCAGTTGGCTATACTCAACTGATGGAGGGTGGGTCTCCGGGAGGCATGGCACTGTGAAACATAGCACAAACTGAGGTAGCCAGCACTAGAGAAAAAGATGGAGGGAATGTGGGAAAGAGAGAAAGAAGGAGGGAATATGGAAAAAGAGAGAAAGATGGAGGGAATGTGTGAAAGATGGAGGGAATGTGGGAAAAGAGTGAAAGATGGAGGGAATGTGGGAAAAGAGAAAGAGAGAAAGGAGGGAATGTGGAAAAAAGAGAGAAAGGAGGGAATGTGGAAAAAAGAGAGAAGGGAGGGAATGTGGAAATAGAGAGAAAGGAGGGAATGTGGAAATAGAGAGAAAGGAGGGAATGTGGAAAAAGAGAGAAAGGAGGGAAGGTGGAAAAAGAGAGAAAGGAGGGAAGGTGGGAGAAGAGAGAAAGGAGGGAAGGTGGAAAAAGAGAGAAAGGAGGGAAGGTGGGAGAAGAGAGAAAGGAGGGAAGGTGGGATAAGAGAGAAAGGAGGGAAGGTGGAAGAAGAGAGAAAGAAGGGAAGGTGGGATAAGAGAGAAAGGAAGGAAGGTGGGAGAAGAGAGAAAGGAGGGAAGGTGGGAGAAGAGAGAAAGGAGGGAAGGTGGGAGAAGAGAGAAAGGAGGGAAGGTGGAGAAGAGAGAAGGTATTGTAGAATAGAGAGAAAGGAGGGAAGGTGGGAGAAGAGAGAAAGGAGGGAAGGTGGGGAAGAGAGAAAGGAGGGAAGGTGGAGAAGAGAGAAAGGAGGGAAGGTGGGAGAAGAGAGAAAGGAGGGAAGGTGGGAGAAGAGAGAAAGGAGGGAATGTGGAGAAGAGAGAAAGGAGGGAAGGTGGGAGAAGAGAGAAGGTATTGTAGAATAGAGAGAAAGGAGGGGATGTGGGAGAAGAGAGAAAGGAGGGAAGATGGAGAAGAGAGAAGGTATTGTAGAATAGAGAGAAAGGAGGGGGTGTGAAAAAGAAAAAGGATAAAATGTGGAAAAGAGACAAAGAATGGAAAGTGGAAAAGAGAGGGATGAGAAAGGGAATGCGGAAAACGAAAAAAGAAGGAGCAGACACAGAAAAGAGAAAAAGAAAGGGAAGACTGAATAAGGCAATGTGGAAAGGTGACAGAGTAGGAAATAAGGGAAAAATGTGATAACTGGGGGCTGGAACTTAGGATAGATATGACCTGTCCCCTCCAGCATTACATACACACATTTAGCTGAGGCATGCTGCAACATGGCTGCCCACATTCAGTACCTGCTGTTGCTGGACTTGCTGGTGTTGGTGCCTGACACAGCATGATGAGCTGGGCAGGGGAAGGGGCTGCAAGGAAGCTGCCATCCTGCCAGACTCCATGCACTGGCCACCACGAGGTCTCATGTCGCCCCCCCCCCCCCCGTGTGAGGTGAGGAAGATGCCGCGTTTACTTAGCCTCTCCCCCGCTGCCCTCCTCCTCCCCCTCCCTTCAGTGCAACTCGATACATTTGACAGTCAAGCTCCTGGCTGTCTGTGTGGATGGCTGCGCTGAGGCTGTTCAGTGAATAAAGTTGTATCGGCGCGCTGCTCCTCGTCGGAGGCAGTAGACCAGCAGGGGGAATGGGCGCGGGGACTACACGCTGCTCCTCTCAGCCAATGCTGAGGCGGCAGCGACAGATGGGTGAGGGATGTAGGGCCCCACTGAGCCACCGATGTGAAAAACAAAAAATGACAGCTGTGCCAGGTGCGCGGACGCCGGGCAGAGCTGCGCGCCCGGGGAGCTGGAGGTGCGCGGCCGCGCTCCCGCGCACCTTACAGGGAACACTGGTTGTAACCCCTAAATCGTGCCGAGGGCTAGGGTGCAGAATTCTGCATGCACCACATGAATTTTTACTCACCTGGCCCCACTTGCTCCTGCAGATTACATCACTGCAGGTCATGGAAATCTAAACCCAACAAAAGAACAGTTTATTTTTGTCAGTTGTATTATTGTTAGAGTTTTATTTGCCAATGTTGACTTACACAACCAGCTGATACAGGTCCATAAACACAGGAGGATTACAGTAGTATGTCCGATTTAGACAGCCAAACTGCCCTAATAAAAATCCCTCAATGGGTCGGTTTGACTTTAGGTCTGCTTTATTCATGTGGTGATAAATCATTGTTTCTGTTATAAAGTCTTTAGAACAGTCTTATTATAGTATGCAGCTCACAGCCCAGTTACCCAATGTCACCAAGGTTTACACAATCATACCGGGTGTGCAGAGCAGAGACACCTAAACCTGCAGGTCCTGTTTTAGTGTAAAACAATCCCCTGATCAGATCTAAGATACAATTTTCAACCTGAAAACTGCAGTAATGCAAAAAATTGAAATGAATGCAAACATTCTGCATATATTATCCAAAGGTGCAAATACGTTTAGAGATAGGGAACCTAGAAATGATCATCAGAGTGCGATAGTCCATCCATGATAGAAGCCAGTCAATTCTTTAAGCAACCTTCTTCTTCCTTTTCTCTATCAAATTCTTTAAAAAGAATTCCCCTATTAAAAAAAACAGATTTTTATGTCAGAACAGGTCACACAGTCATATAATAGCCTACACCTAGGTGTAGGTCCAACCTTAAAACAACTGTTCCCCCGATATACCCACAGCAACACTGAATCTGGAACATACCCGCTTTATATGATGACCGGACCAGCGGGCCACTGGCGGTATAGAGAAATCCTAATTTGTTGCCTTCTTGCTCCCAGTGTTTAAATTTTTCTGGGGTAACATATTCTTCAACCTGCAGAAAATGTCTAGTCATTAGTCTCTTTATTATTATTCATTAGATTTAACAATGCAATTGCTGGTCATAAATGGAGCAAGGACTGCCAGCTCTTTTTGCCGTTTGTGATTCCCAGTGGGGGCCCATTTGCTCAATCCCCCCCCCCCCAGACTTTCTAAGGGGGACAGGAAGTAGCTTTGTGCTAAGTGATGCATGCCTCCTATGGAAGGAGGTATGGCTACCACACGTGCGTGCTACCACTTCCTGTACCATTATTAGATAGGGCGCTTTCATCCAATGCGCACACCGCCGACAACATACCTGAATGGCTGGTAGAGGATGCCAGAAGTAGATGGGAGCAGCCAGGGGGAGGTGTTCATTTTGAACTCATTGCCGGGGAAGAATATGCACAGTTCTGACTGGACGTACATGCATCAAGGGAGCGTAAATCAAGGGATTTCACTATCCTTTTTTTTATAAATTCTATATTTCGTATATTGTTTGAACATACAAATAGAATAGAGAACATTCAAGCAGGACATACATATGAAGCTTCTGCATTACGATCAAATATTCCATAATCGGTCTCGCCCACCTATCTCCCCTGAACACATACCCATCATAATGGCTGGGCCCACCACTAGAAGCAGCTCAACCCAGATAGGAGCTCTCCTCCCCAGGAACCCAAGTTGCCTGGCGAAGAGACCCCCTCATATGCCCAGTGGACCCCCAAGAGGGGAAGTCACAGTTCGCCACTAGTTGCCATTCCCACTATATCTGACCTCCACTATGGATCCTGTGGCGGCACCAGTCACAATGCTAGATAGACAAAGATCTAAAACACAAAACTAAGGGAGTATACAAGAACAGCAGAAGAGAAACACAAAAGGGGATGGGGTAAGTTCCTTAGGCCACGCTTAGCAACTCTTTGAACTCTGCACTTTCTGAGAACTCGAGCCACCTGTACAATGTACACATAGATTACTATTGCCTGTTGTCCCTTGAGAGTGTAAGGTTCTCAAAGCGCATGATGCCATTAACTTTCATGACCCACATTGCAGTGGAAGGGGGCTACACCCTTTTCTGCATTTGGGGGGTGCAGGACTTTCGCTGCGTTTAAGAGATGGCACAACAAAGATCTGCAGTAATCCTTTAATGGTGCCCTTGACATATGGAGGAGGCAAAGCTCCGGTTCTTCTGGCACCGCCTCATCAGTGAGTCTCCCTTCAATGCGTCTAACAGTGTCCCAAAACTCTCTGAGCTTTGGGCAAACCCATAGGGTGTGTTGTAAGTCCCCTCTCTCCTCTCCACACCTCCAACACTCCGCAGCGGTTTCTGGGAACCACTTGTTCACATCAGCTGGCACCCTGTACCACCATGGATTTCACTATCCTGATGGTTGTTCCTCTCCAGCAGGGCATGCTGATTTGGACTTGAATAGAAAGCGGTTTATTTTTATCTCACCTGTGCATGTGCGGGCAGTAAATAAACTTCAGAGGTGTTTAGCTTTATATCTCAATCACCTTTCACACAGAAGAGTAGTGAAGCTTTTATTATCCTTCCTACTTAGGGGAAGTTTATTACCTTGAGATGACGTTTTGTTGGCTGCATGTACTGGCCAAGGGTTACACAGTCCACATCTGCCGCTCGTAACGCTGGAAGAAAAATACCATTTTGTGAAATACTCACCTGTAAAATGGGTATTATAAGTATGTCACACACCCCGCTTCAAGATATCCATAACATGTGGGTAATACCGACCTGAAGAGGGCGTTCTGCAGAGATGATAGGAAAAAGAAAGCCCCTCCCGGTCCATAAATACCTGGGACCTCCCACTCATTACCCAGTATAAAGAAAGCAGTAAGATAAGGGACCAGGAAGAGGCAAATATAAACCAAAGCAACGCAAAGTTCACAATATAAAGGATCCAGAATACGAGAAGGGCGGGTGAAGCGGGGAGTGTGACATACTTATAATACCCATTTTACAGGTGAGTATTTCACAAAATGGTATTATTCTAAGTATGTCACACACCCCGCTTCAAGATATCCATAACATGTGGGACATCCAATAGCAGTGTCCATAAAAGGGCGGGGATCCAAAACAAGGCAACAAGGCACAACTTAAACCACAACAGCTTGCAGAACTTTGCGGCCAAAAACAGCATCCGCTGAGGCCCGAACATCAACCTTGTAAAACTTGGAAAAAGTGTGAACAGAGGACCAAGTAGCGGCCTTACAAACTTGCTCAACCGAAGCCTGGTGCTGAAAAGCCCAGGACGCTCCAACCGCACGAGTAGAATGAGCAGTAACACGAAAAGGGGGACTCCTCCCCTTAGCAGAATAGGCCCCAATAATGGCCTGACGAATCTATTTACTAATAGAAGACTTGGCAGGTGCCAAACCCTTCCTAGGCCCAAAGGGCACCACAAAAAAAGCATCAGTCTTACGAAAGGAAGACGTAACCACCAGATAGTATTTCACAACGCGAACTACATCCAAGGAATGCAGAGCCCTTTCCTTGTCGTTGCTGGGATTAGGACATAGAGAGGGCAGAACAATGTCCTGATTCAGATGAAAGGCAGAAACCACCTTAGGAAGAAAATCCGGCTTGAAACGAAAGACCACCTTGACCTGATGCCTTTCGAAGTACGGAGCTTTAATGGACAAAGCTGCCAACTCAGAAACACGCCTAACAGAAGTGATAGCCACCAAAAAGGCCACCTTTTGAATAAGTGAAGACAAGGCAACCTCATTCAAGGGCTCAAACGGAGGACCCTGAAGAGCAGAAAGAACCAAGTTCAAATCCCAAACTGGAACCAAGGGCATCCTAGGAGGCCGAACATGCGTAACCCCTTGGAAAAAGGTCTTGACCAAGGGATGAAGTGCAAAGGACCTTTGAAAGAACACCGCCAGGGCAGAAACCTGCCCCTTCAAGGTACTGAGCTGGAGCCCCAGATCCAGACCATGTTGAAGAAACTCCAGAATCCTGGAAATGGAAAACTCCCTACACGGGAAAGACCTACCCTCACACCAGTCAATATAGGACCTCCAGGTCCTATAGTAAACGGTAGAGGAAGACCGCTTCCTGGCGCTAATAAGAGTCTGAATCACCGCATCAGAAAGACCTTCCTCCTTCAAGATGGAGGTTTCAGCAGCCACGCCGTCAAAGCCAGCGATGGTAAATTGGGATAGCGTAGCCGACCCTGGGTGAGCAGGTCCGGCAGCAGAGGCAGAACGAACTGATCCTCTGCCAGTCTGACCAGGTCTGCGAACCAAACCTGTCTTGGCCACCTTGGTGCCACCAGAATCGCCGACGCGCCCTCCAGGGCCAGCTTGCGCACCACTCTGGCTACCACTGGAAACGGAGGGAACAGGTAAAGAAACCCCAGATCCCTCCAGTTCAGGGACATGGCATCCACCGCCAGAGCCAGTGGATCCTGCGAGAGAGACACAAATACCGGAAGCTTGTGATTGTGACGAGAGGCAAAGAGGTCCACCGCCGGGAACCGCCACCTGAGGCAAATCGAGCGAAACACCTGGGGACTGAGAGACCACTCCCCCTGGTGATAGGAGGACCTGCTCAGAGAGTCCGCCTCCGTGTTCTCCACTCCCGGAATGTAGACTGCTGAGATACACGGGACGTGGCTCTCCGCCCAGTCCAGAATCAAAGACACTTCCCTGAGGGCACTCCTGCTGCGAGTCCCTCCCTGGTGATTGATGTAAGCAACCGCCGTCCGATTGTCCGACCGAACCTGAACTGGCAGGCCCTGCAACTGATGAGTCAACCGAAACAGAACCAACCTGATGGCTCTCAATTCCAGAACATTGATGGGCTCGTGAGCCTCCTGCGGGCCCCACAGACCCTGAAACTGAAGATCCTTCCAGACACCCCCCCAACCTGACAGACTGGCATCCGTGGTGACTGTTTCCCAACACGGTGCCAGAAAAGATCTGCCCTTCAACAGATTGACAGACCCCAGCCACCATTGCAGGGATCGACGAACTCGGGGGGTCATCTGGAAGGACAGATCCAACGATAGTGGAGACTTGTCCCAAACCGTCAACAGATGGAGCTGGAGCGTCCTTGTGTGAAACTGCGCAAAGGGAACTGCCTCGAATGAGGCCACCATCAACCCCACCAGCCTCATCCCTAGCCGGATGGCCGGACGAGGGGCCGACAAGAGAAGCCGAACCAACTCCTGAATCAAAAGAACCTTGGCCTGGGGCAGAAACACCCTGGCCTGCGAAGTATCCAGAGACATTCCCAGAAAGGTCACTACCCTGGACGGGGAAAGAGATGACTTGGGGTAGTTGATCACCCAACCGAATCTCTCCAGAGTGGATACCACCGTTCTGGTGTCCAACTCTGCTTGGCTGAAGGAAGAAGCCATAATTAGAAGATCGTCCAAATAGGGCACAGTAGTAGAGCCATCACCCCCGCCAGCACCTTGGTGAACACCCGAGGAGCCGAGGTAAGACGGAAAGGGAGTGCCACAAACTGAAAATGCCGATCCTCCACCACGAACCTGAGAAACCTCTGGTGTGCTGGAAAAATCGGAACGTGCAGGTAAGCGTCTTTGATGTCTATGGATGTCAGAAAGTCTCCCTGACGAAGAGAGTGGATAGCCGAACGCAGCGTTTCCATGCGGAATTTCCGCGGCCGGATGAACCTGTTGAGAAACTTCAGATCCAAGATGGGTCGGACCGATCCGTCCTTCTTGGGTACCGTGAACAGATTGGAATAAAAACCCCTGCCCTGGTCTGAGGAGGGCACTGGGCAAATGACAGCCATGTCCAGAAGATTCTCTACTGCCACCAGGAGTCCCTGCGCAGCCAGAGGTTCCGAAGGCACCCGAGACCTGAAAAATCTGGGAGGGGGCCGGAGCTCGAACTCCAGCTTGTAACCGGAAGACACCACTTCCCGGATCCATCTGTCCGAGACCTCCTGATCCCAGACCTGGGAGAAGTGTCGCAGCCGTCCCCCCACCCGCATGGGTGAGGGCGCCCCCTCATTGCTGAGCTGGCTTAACAGCAGGTTTGGGCTTAGAGCCCCAACTGTAACCTGGACGGGCACGTCCTCTGCCCCTATTCCCGGAATCTCCTCTGGAGGAGGGGAAAGCAAATCCCCTGCCAGATCTGGCCCCACGAAAGGAAGGGGTAAAGGAAAGCGCCCCCCAAAAGGGACGGCGTTGTTTCTTGCGTTGAGGTAACCTACCACCCTTGGTGACAGAATCCAATTTCTCTCCAAAGAGCCGTAATCCAACAAAAGGTAGAGCCGTCAGCGACTTTTTGGACATAAAATCAGCCGCTCACTGGCGCAACCAAACCGACCGCCGAATAGTCACCAGCAGAGCCGACGTCCTACCACACATCATCAAAGTGTCATCCAAGGCGGCTAATACAAATGACAAAAACAACTCACACCTTTTAAGGCCAAGGAATTCGTCACTACCCGGACGAAGCCCGGAAGAAGTCAACAGGTCCCTGACCACGGACCTGGCAGCCACCACCATCAGCGCCGAAGCACAAACAGGCCGCATGGCTGACCCGACGCTGGCAAAGCCGTGACAAGCCATCTGGTCAATGCGTTTATCCTCTCCGTCTTTGAGGGTGGAACAATCGGGATTATTTAACACAGAAGTGTTGGACCCCCAAAACCAGTGCATCCACCTCGGGGGGGGGGATGCCCAACGCTTAACGGTATCTGAAGGGAAGGGATACTTCTTATCCCACCCCTGAGGAATACCAGGGAGCCGAGCCGGCCTGTCCCATTCCTTAGCAATAATTTTGTCAAAGTGTTTTTGATTAGGAAATTCCAAGCGTGGCCTGGATTCCTCGAAAACCTCCCCCTTCTGCTGCGGAGCCTCCTCAGGAGGAGAAATAGCCAAAACCTCAAACATCTGAGCCAGAGCGTTAGGAGTATCCGAGGATCTCCCGAAGTCCCCAAGCTCAGCATCAGCGCCAACAAACTGCTGATCGTCTGAATTATCAGAATCCTCATAAACCTCCCCTTCCTCTAGCAGGGAATAATCAGAGTAATCTAGATTATTAAAATCATCAAGGTCATCCACCGGCGGAGCCGACGACAAGTGCTTTCTCTTAGCCGGGGCCTTACGGGCGACCGAACTGGAGAGTAATTTTTCAAGGTTGGCCAATCTGGCGCACATCTCAGATTGCAGCTCCCCACCCATGACAACGTCACACGGGGTGCGTATCAAGCTGGGAGGAGGAGATGAAGCGACCGGCGGTGCTGACCCAGAAGCCTGGGGTTCGGACTGCCGCGTAATAGTTTGCTGTGCACAGGGTATACACAGAAGTACATCGTCCCCAGTAATTTTTCAAGGTTTGCCAATCTGGCGCACATCTCAGATTGCAGCTTCCCACCCATGACAACGTCACACGGGGTGCGTATCAAGCTGGGAGGAGGAGATGAAGCGACCGGCGGTGCTGACCCAGAAGCCTGGGGTTCGGACTGCCGCGTAATAGTTTGCTGTGCACAGGGTATACACAGAAGTACATCGTCCCCAGTAATGGGAGGGGGCCGGAGCACCCCATTACTGGGGACGATGTACTTCTGTGTATACCCTGTGCACAGCAAACTATTACGCGGCAGTCCGAACCCCAGGCTTCTGGGTCAGCACCGCCGGTCGCTTCATCTCCTCCTCCCAGCTTGATACGCACCCCGTGTGACGTTGATACCCCACACAACATACATTTCCGGAATTGCCCCGAGGGGAGCACGAGCCCAGTATCCGGGGATGCCTCCATATGGTGAACTTATGTGCAGTCGCTATGACCAGGGGAATTACGCGTATAAGCAACCCGGGATGCCCCTTTAATGTCCCAAGTGGGAGGATTTGAAAAAGGTAAATTTAACCCAGGGACCCTAGGACCGGGAGAAACCCCCTAACCCAATGAAGGTCTACCTGAAAGACACAATATGAACAAGCTATAAGCACGTGAACAAAAAAGGAAAGCAGCAATATGAAAGAGATGGGGGCCACTCACAGAGAGTTCCTGCCGATCAAGATGGCGACCGCACCTCAAGGAGCCAGCAGCCGCAGCACGGGGTCAGAGAGAAGAAGGGGGGCGTGGCCAGCGCGGAAGAGCGCGATTGTGCGTGGCCCCGCCCCCCCCCCTCCATTCATTTCCAGGCTCTGCAGTGGCGCCTGCCAAACGGGGGCGGGCCTCGGCAACCTAGCGAAAGCCCTGCCCCACCCCCTGTACCACCATCGTGAGGGGAGAATCCCCTCACAAGCGAGGCCCAAGCAAGAACCGGCGCCGCAGCCTCTGTCACACGGCAGAAGACAGGCGGGGAGGACGGGCCGCGGCGGCGCTCCAGCGCCCGTCCCCGCGCCCCCCCCCCCCTGCAGCATGTGAGGAGCTCTCCTCACCGCGCGCAACGCCGTGACAAGGGACCGGCCCCGCCGCCACCAGCATAAGCTGAGGAGAGGGATCTCCTCAGCTGTGCCCGCACAAGAGACCGGCCCACGGTGGCTGCAGGCTCACAGTAAAAAACACCTACACACACACATCTGAATAAAAGGCCCTCACCCCCCCCCCCCCCCCTCGAGGAGAAGGGCATCCGGAGAGGGGAACATCACCAGGGGTGAAATGGCCGAGGGACAGGGCATCCCAAACCGGGGTCACCAGCCCGGATCACCGCCTACCCTCTGATACAGAGTCTCACGGTGGAGCTTAGCTCCTGGGCACCTAATGTGCCATTCTACCGTCGCCCAGACCTCAGCCAAGGCTGGGAGGCATGTATAGTAATAATAAGGGCCATCTGGGCGGAAATAGAATAAAAAGCGGGCCGGGAATAATCCCGGCTACCTCAAGTCCCCCTGTGCAAGGAGGAGGCATCATCTTCTGACTTGCTCGCCGTCTGCAGAGATGAAAGACTGGGTAATGAGTGGGAGGTCCCAGGTATTTATGGACCGGGAGGGGCTTTCTTTTTCCTATCATCTCTGCAGAACGCCCTCTTCAGGTCGGTATTACCCACATGTTATGGATATCTTGAAGCTTAGAATACACAGGAGTTTTATGTAGGCATGGAAAAGAGACCGTGTATAATGTTATCCTGCTGGCATCTCTTCACCAAAACCATGCAAGGGTTAAAGCAGACCAAAACCCACCGAACTTGCAAAGTACATTTGGCCAAAGCCACTGCCGCTATTCCCTTATTAGGGTGTAATAAAGTGAAATATGTATACGCGCAGCCAGATAGCTAATGAGGGGGCTGGCTCATCGAGGTTAGCAAATAAAATATGTGCAAAGCTGGGGCCCTAGATATGCCTCAAAAAACACAAGTGATTGGCCGCACTCACAAATCTTTTAAAATGTCTACATAAATTTATTAGTATCAAAAAACAACATCTAAAACACACGACAATAACAGACAAGATTAAAGTGGACCAAAACCCAGGATTTTGACTATCCTGGGTTTTGGTCCACTCTCCCCGCTATATGAATCAACTCACCTCAACATGGTCATACGGCGCATGTGCGGCCGCTCGTCCAATCAGTGTGCTCGGAGCCGCTGAGCAATGCACGTCTTAGCTCATCAGCTCCGAGTGCGCTTGCGGCCACATCTCGTGCTTCCCTCTAACAGGGAATGGCCAGCGCGGGTACACGCCCTGCTAGAGAGGAGCACGAAATAAGGCCGCAACCCGCACATGCACCGTTGGACCGGGATTAAGGTAAGTGTAGCAGGCGTCCTGGGGGGGTTTCTCGCAGCGGGGCATCCTGATTTTGGATACCCTGCGGGGAGGGAATGGGTCGACCTGGGAATCTTATAGATTCCCGGGCCGATACAGCTAGGTTTTGGTTCACTGTAAAAAACATATATACAAAAGCAGCTATGGAGGAACCCTGTATGTGGCTCTAATAATAAATCAATCGAGTTATATTAGGATCTCATAAATATAAACACATTGGATAACAAGAAAAGTGCTTAAGAAATGTGAATACATATATATATATATATACATAAAGATAAACATGTGCCTCAATCTAATAGAATTAATAACAATTGTGAAAACAAAGTGCAAAGGCAAAAAAAGCACAAGTGCTATTCAAATATTAAAGGCATATTATCTGCCTGAATAAAGTGCTCCTAGTGCTGGGGAAAGTGACTTTTAAATCCAAGTGATGATCAAAATGCAAATCTAAGTAATGATCAAGTAACAAATAAATAAATTACTTCACCGATAGAGATGAGCCCGGGTTCTCCTACAGTAACCTGCTACCGGCGCGTTGCGTGGCCAAGTGCCACTTCTTCAGGGTTTGTGTATTAGGGTGTAAAACTAGAAATGGATATTTCCGATTTTTGAATTGTGCTGGAACACGGATTTATTTGCTGTATATCAGTGTGAGATGGCAGGTGATCAGTCATTGCTTAGGTGTGGCAATGACATCATTGCCACACACAACAGTGGCAATAAATGGAGGAGGTGGAGCTTTACCGCTAAAACAGGCGCCAATATCTGGAATTAGAGTGAAGTAAGGGCAGTGAAAATTGCCAAAAGATACTCCTCATGGGGGGGAGCAATTCAGGGGATGCTAGTTAAAAATACCATTTTGTGAATACTCACCTTGTAAAATGGGTATTATAAGTATGTCACACACCCCGCTTCAAGATAATCATTACATGTGGGTAGTATGGTCTGAAGAGGGCGATCTGCAGAGATGATTGGAGGAAAGAAAGCCCCTCCCAGTCCATAAATACCTGGGACCTCCCACTCATTACCCAGTATAAAGAAAGCAGTAAGGCAAGGGACCAGGAAGAGCCAAATATTAGTCATAACAACGCAAAGTTCACAAAACGATGGATCCAGAATACAAAAGGGCGGGTTGAAGCGGGGTGTGTGACATACTTATAATACCCATTTTACAAGGTGAGTATTCACAAAATGGTATTATTCTAAGTATGTCACACACCCCGCTTCAAGATAATCATTACATGTGGGACATCCAAAAGCAGTGTCCATAAAGGGTGGGGATCCAAAACAAGGCATAAAGCACAACTTAAACTACTGCAGCCTGCAGAACTTTGCGGCCAAAAACAGCATCCGCTGAGGCCCAAACATCAACCTTGTAAAAACTTTGAAAAAGTGTGAACAGAAGACCAGGTAGCGGTCTTACAAACTTGCTCAACAGAGGCCTGGTGCTGAAAAGCCCAGGAAGCCCCAACCGCACGAGTAGAATGAGCTGTAACACGAAGGGGAGGATTTCTCCCCTTAGCAGAAAAGGCCCCGACAATGGCCTGACGAATCCACTTACTGATGGAAGACTTAGCGGGCGCCAAACCTTTCTTGGGCCCAGAGGGTACCACAAGGAAGGCATCGGTCTTACGAAAGGCAGACATTACCACCAAATAGTACTTCACAACTCGAACCACATCCAGGGAATGCAGGACCCTCTCCTTTTCGTTACTGGGATTAGGACACAGAGAGGGCAAAACAATGTCTTGATTTAAGTGAAAAGGCAGAAAACCACCCGAGGAAGGAAATCCGGGTTAAAACGGAAAACCACCTTGTCCTGATGTCTTTCAAAATACGGGACCTGAATGGACAGAGCCGCCAACTCAGAAACACGCCGAACAGAAGTGATAGCTACCAAAAAGGCCACCTTTTGAGTAAGGGAAGACAAGGCAATATCATGCAAGGGCTCAAAGGGAGGACCCTGAAGAGCAGAAAGAACCAAATTCAAATCCCAAACCGGAATCAGAGCCTTCCTAGGGGGCCGCACGTGCGTAACCCCCTGGAAAAAAGGTCTTAACCAGCGGATGAAGCGCAAAAGATCTTTGGAAAAACACCGCCAGGGCAGACACGTGCCCCTTCAGAGTATTAAGTTGGAGTCCTATATCCAAACCGTGTTGCAGGAACTCCAGGATTCTAGAAATAGAGAATTCCCTGCAAGGGAAAGCCCTAGTCTCACACCAATCAATATAAGACCTCCAAGTCCTATAGTAAACGGAAGAAGACGACCTCTTCCTAGCGCTAATAAGAGTCTGAATGGTTTTAGCAGCCACGCCGTCAAAGCCAGCGTTGGTAAATTGGGGCAACGTAGATGACCCTGTGTGTGCAGATCCGGCAGCAGGGGCAGAACGAACTGATCTTCTGCTAACCTTACCACGTCTGCGAACCAAACCTGTCTTGGCCACCTTGGAGCCACCAGAATTGCTGACGCTCCTTCCAGAGCCAGCTTGCGCACTACTCTGGCTACCATGGGAAACGAAGGGAACCGATACAGAAACCCCAGATATCTCCAGTTCAGGGACATGGCGTCCGTCGCGAAGGCTAGCGGAACCTTCGCCAGAGACACAGATGCCGGAAGTTTGTGATTGTGACGGGAGGCAAAGAGGTCCACCACCGGTGAACCCCACCTGAGACAAATCGAACGAAACACCTTGGGACTGAGAGGCCACTCCCCCTTGCGGGCTGACCACCTACTCAGAGAGTCCGCCTCCGAGTTCTCTACTCCCGGAATGTGAACTGCTGAGATGCACGGGACGTGGCTCTCCGCCCAGTCCAGAATCAACGACACTTCCCTGAGGGCATTCCTGCTGCGGGTGCCTCCCTGGTGATTGATGTAGGCAACCGCCGTCCGATTGTCCGACCGAACCTGGACCGGCAAGCCCTGCAGGAGATGAGTCAGACGAAAAAGAACCATTCTGATGGCTCTCAATTCCAGAATGTTGATAGGCTCGTGGGCTTCCAGGGGTCCCCACAACCCCTGAAATTGCAGATCCTTCCAGAAACCCCCCCATCCTGAGAGGCTGGCATCCGTGGTGACCACCTCCCAACGAGGAGTCTGAAAAGACCTGCCCTTCAACAGATTGGTTGAGTTCAGCCACCACCTGAGTGGTCGGCGAACCCGGGGAGACATCAGAAAGAATTGATCCAGCGACAGAGGAGATCTATTCCAGACAAACAATAGATGGAGTTGTAGCGTCCTCGTGTGAAACTGGGCAAAGGGGACTGCCTCGAAGGAGGCCACCATCAACCCCACCAGTCTTATTCCTAGTCGAATGGTCAGACGAGGAATGGACATGAGCGACCGAATCAATTCCTGAATCAAAAGAACCTTGGATTGAAGAAGGAACACTCTGGCCAGATCTGTATCCAGAGACATTCCCAGAAAGGATACTATCCTGGACGGGTAAAAGGAGGACTTGGGGTAGTTGATCACCCAGCAGAACCTCTCCAGAGTGGATATTACCGCCCTGGTGTCCAATTCCGCTTGGCTGAATGATGATGCCATGATGAGGAGATCGTCCAGATATGGCACTATGCGAATTCCCTGCGCTCTAAGAAGAGCCATCACCCCAGCGAGCACCTTGGTGAAAAACCCTTGGAGCTGTGGTGAGACCAAAAGGAAGAGCTACAAACTGAAAGTGCCGATCTTCCACCACAAACCTGAGAAATCTCTGGTGCGCGGGAAAAATCGGAACATGGAGGAAAGCGTCCTTGATGTCTATGGACGTCATGAAGTCCCCCTGACGGAGAGCGCGGATAGCTGAACGAAGCGATTCCATGCAAAATTTTTGCAGCCTGAAAAACCTGTTGAGGATCTTCAGATCCAGGATGGGCCGGATAGAGCCATCCTTTTTGGGGACCGTGAACAGATTTGAGTAAAATCCCCGACCCTGATCTGATAGGGGCACTGGCGAGATGACCTCTATCTCCAGAAGACTTGAAAACGCCTCCCGAAGCCCCTGTGCGCCAGGTGCGTCCGGGGGCACCCTAGATCTGAAGAAAAGCGGAGGAGGACGGGCCTCGAACTCCAACTTGTAGCCGGAAGACACGACTTCCCGGATCCATTTGTCCGAAACCTCCCGAATCCAGATCAGAGAGAAGTGTCGCAGCCGTCCCCCCACCCGCACGGGTGAGGGCACCCCCTCATTGCTGAGCAGGCTTGTTCGCAGGTTTTGGGTTTTGAACCCCAGTTGTATCCTGAGCGGGCACGTCCTCTGCCCCTATTCCAGGAATCTCCTCTAGTGGAAGGGAAGGCGAAACCTCTTCCTGCTCTGGATCCGCGAAAGGAATGATTGAAAGAAGCCGCCCCGCGAAAGGGACGTCGTTGCTTCTTGTGTTGAGGTAACTTACCCCCCTTAGCTACTGAATCCAATGTTTCTCCAAAAAGCCGTAGCCCCACGAATGGGAGAGACGTCAGCGACTTTTTATTTTTTTATTTTTTTTTTTTCGACCCAAAGTCGGCCGCCCACTGGCGCAACCAAACTGAACGCCTTATAGTCACCATCAGAGCAGAAGCTCCCCAAGGCGGCTAACATGAAAGACAAGAATGACTCACAACGTTTAAGTCCCAGAAATTCGTCACTGTCCGGGTGCAAACCGGAAGATGACAACAAGTCTCTGACCACCGACCTGGTAGCCACCACCAGCAGAGACGGAGCGCAAAAAAGGCCGTATGGCTGCCCCAATACTGGCGAAACCATGACAAGCCATCTGGTCAATTCGTTTATCCCCTCCATCTTTAAGAGAAGAGCAATCGGGGTTATTCAAAAACGGCTGAATTGGATAACCCCTGAATTGGTGCATCCACCTCAGGGGGGGACGTCCAGCGCTTAACCGTGTCCGAAGGGAAAGGATATCTTTTATCCCAACTCTGAGGAATGCCTGGGGGCCGAGCCGGCCTCTCCCATTCCTTAGAAATAATCTTATCAAAATGCCTTTGATTAGGGAATTCCAAGCGCGGCTTGGATTCCTCATAAAACTCCCCTTGTTGATGAGGGGCGACCTCCGGAGGAGAAATAGCCAGAACCTCAAACATCTGAGCAAGGACGTTAGGAGTATCCAAAGAACTTCCTGACCCCTTCTCAGAGTCCGCGCCAACAAATTGCTGGTCGTCCGAATAATCCGATTCGTCAAATAGCTCCCCTTCCTCCAGAGGGATGTGATCTGACCAATCCAGGTGATCCTCATCGTCATATTCAAATGTCGGTGGGACCGGTGACAAATGCTTTCTCTTAGCTGGAGCCTTCTTGGCAACCGCAGAAGAAATAAATTTTTCAATATTAATCAATCTAGCACACACATGAGATTGCGACTGCCCACCCGTGACAACGTCACACGGGACACGGGCCAAGACGGGGTGGGAAGGGGATGACGCCGGCGGTGCTGACCCAGACGCCTGGGGTTCTGACTGCCGTGTAATAGTCTGCTGTGCACATGGTATACATAGAAATAAGTCATCCCCTGTTAGGGATACCCCACAGCCCATGCACTTCCGGGATTGCCCCGAGGGGAGCCCGGTATCTGGGGATGCCTCCATACGGTGAACTTATATGTAGTCGCAATGACCGAGGGAATTACGCTAGTAAGCAACCCAGGATGCCCTTATAATTGTCCCAAGTGGGAGGATTTTAACATGGAATTTAACCCAGGGACCCAAGGACCGGAAGAAGACCCCTTAAAACCTAAGGCGTTCTACCTGAAAGACTGACGGATATAAAGGGTTACATATAAGTAAATATATATATATGAGATATAGAAATATAGGGGGCCCATAGGGCCACTCACTGTGCCTTCCTGCATGAGGTAAATGGCGTCCACCACACACGCAGCTCACAGAGGCAGAGGGGATCCTGTGGGCATGGCCAGCGCGGAGCGCGATATGCGTAGCTCCGCCCCTTACAGAGCGGAAAGCGGGCTCCGCAGTGGGTCTGCCTAATAGGGGCGGGCCGTGGCGTCCCGCTCAACAGCCCGACCCCGCCCCTAATGGCAAAATGTGTGAGGTAAATTACCTCAGAAAAACACTATAGCGCACACATATACCGGCGCCATGGCAAGAACAGCAGCCGCGGCGCCGGTAACCACAAAGACCCCAGGGATGTAATGGGTGCGGGCCGCGGCGACGCCCACTGTGGCCAGCGCGTGAGGGGAGATCTCCCCTCACAAGATTAAGGGAACCGCCAGCGCAAATAACCGAGCCGCGGCCATTGCGGTAGTCACCGCAACAAAAAACAGTAAAGCCAGGGGGACAAGCCAGCGCCAACAGCCGGCCCCACCCCCCAACTACAACTTCTGAGGAGAAAAGTTCTCCTCAGCTCTGGCGCCAGTAGCAGCAAGCGCCGCTGTTAAAGTGAAACAATGCACAATAAATAAATCCTAACTCTGAGGTAAAAAAGGTGGCCCCCGACATTTTATCCCCACCACGACAGGAGAAGGGCATCAGGAAAGGGGGGCCAAGGGACAGGGCATCCCAAACCGGGGTCACCAGCCCGGATAACCGCCTACCCTCTGGTACAGGGTCTCGCGGTGGAGCATGGCTCCAGAGCACTAAAAGTGCCATTCTACCCTCACCCGGGATACAGCCTAGACTGGGAGGCATGTGTATTGGGACTTATAAAAAAACATAACCGGGTGGAAATAGAGAGAAAAGCGGGCCGGGAATAAACCCGGCTACCTGAAATCCCCCTGTGCAAGGAGGAGACATCATCTTCTGACTTGCTCGCCGTCTGCAGAGATGGAAAACTGGGTAATGAGTGGGAGGTCCCAGGTATTTATGGACTGGGAGGGGCTTTCTTTCCTCCAATCATCTCTGCAGATCGCCCTCTTCAGACCATACTACCCACATGTAATGATTATCTTGAAGCGGGGTGTGTGACATACTTAGAATAATGTGGGTTTTGGTCCGCTTTAAAAGGACACACACACCCTGTAGAATTAGAACTAAGGGGAATCTTAGGATAGATGCATGCCTCTCGCAGACACTATTAAATCTCACACCAGCATGAATGGGTGAGCGTCCCGCAATCGCTGTGGTCAGCATGTGGTGGACGTTCAGTGGTAGCGTTCTCCACTGACATGGAGGGGGATCGCTAGTGCTGCACCCTTAAAGTGGACCAACACCCAGGATTTTGACTATCCTGGGTCTTGGTCCACTTCGGTGGGGCACCCCTGATCGGGGTGGCCCGCTGTGTGAAACCCCCCCGATCACCCGAAAAACTCACCTCTCCCCGCGCTGACGGACAAGCAATCTGACAGTCCCGGACAAGCGGCTCCTCCGCCGACGCCTCCAGCGCGTCCCTCTTGACGCGCGCGCGCCCGCGCCGGCCATTCACAGACGGCCGGCGCGGGCACGCCTAGAGGGGCGTGAGGGAGGCGGCGGAGCCGCCGAAGATAAGGTAAGGGGGTTTGGGGTGTTTGGGGGGGTTTGGAGGGAGGTGATCAGCCCGGGAATCTTATAGATTCCTGGGCCGATCACCCGTGGGTGTTGGTCCACTTTAAGGATGCTGCTGGCAGGGCTCTGAGCGCTCTGCCAATACCCAAGGCATATGTGAATGCACCCATAGATTACTATAGACAGATTTTCACAGGTGATTATGGGGCGCTCACCCAAAAGCATGAGCACTCCCATGGAAGTTTTCTCTAAGCAGCAATAACCAGCGGGACTGTCTGACGCGCTGTGTGACTGGTGGTTTATGTTGAAGTGGAGCAGCTGCCTCCAATATGTGCGAGTAGAATTCCAGGGCTGGGCGTGTGGTGGTGCTAATAGCAAGTCACTTACCTATCATAGTTTCATACACTTGTTCCTCGGTCTCGCCTAAGCCCAGCATGATGGAGGTTTTGGTTACAATGTCAGGCTGGACTTGCTTTGCATGCTTCAGAACACTGAGGGACTGCTCAAAATTAGCCCGGGGGTCCCGCACCTGTCTGCAAGAGAAAGGCGACCACCGATTAGACAGCAGCATCAAAATATACCAGCTGCACCTTGCTGCATTTTATAGGTGGAGCTAATGGACACAGGTAACGTATGTGGATTTCATAGCATTATATATTACAGCAGAGTCAGGGGGTTTAGAATGTTTATGGATAACGAAAGCACAAGCTTAACATTCAGTCCACACAGGATCAAGTCCGGTATTTTTATTTCCTCAGCCGTATATTAGAGTAGGCCGTGCAAGTTTGAGTCTAGCAACCTTCCTAACGGCTCTCTACCCCCCTCTAGTGGTCACATGGACACACAGCTGCTTAAACTGGACCTTCACCATGATTTATTGAAAAGCCCAAACCCTTAAAAAGCGATTCCCCAGCATCTAAAGTTAATATATTTTAAGTTTTTTGTGACTTACTTACTATTCTTTCCCCCACTGGGCTGCAACTCTGTTAAGGACTTTAGGATACGGGCGCCGTCATTTTGATTCAGAAGCATCACACTTACTGAGGAGAGGAGAGTGGGATAAAGTACAGGGGGCAGGTTATAGCTGTGCTTTGCTCAGACAGAGCAGGGCTGGAGTCAGGAAAGGGTCAGCAATCCCAGAATGCAGGGCAGCACAGTCCGAAGGCACTTCCTGTTTGCAGGCTGCCTGATGTTCCATAAGCCTCCATCTTGGATGTTTAAAGGCTCATAACATGCAGTAGATGCAGGTAGGATGATTTTTAATGTGAGCAATCTGTACGTGCAGGGTGTGGGAAACATATAGACTCTTGTTCAGAGTGAAGGACCCCTTTAAGCCAAAAAATAAAAAAAAAGCATAGAGTTTTTTTTTAAAAGAGGGGCACTCTCCCAGGTGTTGTTCTTCTCTGGTGGAGCATCACGATTTGGGATGCCCCAATATGAAATCCTAAGGATAGCCAAGAAAACTTACATTTCCATGACAAAGGCACAAATGCCTGGCAGGGGTATGCACCCAGCTAAAGGCACAGCAGAGACGCAGCCACAGACCACACATGCACGGTTGGATTGTGGCTAGGTGAGTGTTACTCAGCGGTCTCACACAGCAGAGCCTTTCAAATTGGGATACCCCAGAGAGAGGAAATTAGGTGGAGAGTCTTTATTACTGACCCTCCTCTCCCCTTAAATGTTCTCCAGACAATTTCTACTGATATACGTCAGCATATCCAATGCCAAGTTGGAGTAAAGAAAATGTAAAAATGGTCTGCTTTAAAAAAGAAAACGGTCTGTTAAAGGTCTGCTTTAAAAGAAACACCAAAGGCAATAACAAGCTTGTCTTTTCTTCCCCAAAGCATCTTCCTTCTAGTCTGGTTTACCCGTCTCAAAATCTGATTCTATAGTTGCATCTCGTCCACGGTTTTCAATGAATGTCCTACTTCTCTGGGGGACAGAGGGTACTGGATTTTTGGGCTTTAACCTCATCAACTCCAAACTCCTCCCCAAAATTCCCGGAAGAAGGGGGCATCTCTACATCATATAATAGAATGTACCCTACTGACTCCTGGGAGATGCTCATTCTCATTGTACAGATTGCAGGTGTCCTTCTACAGACACATTAGCAGCCAGATATAGCTGCAGGCTTGTGCCGGTGGCAGCAGTGCTAGTGGTGACACATAAGACTTCTGGCTTCAGATGTTCTAGGATTGGGTAATGACACCAACTGGATACACTTGATTAATTCCAGTGTTGTGACATAGCAGCCTGAGTAATGAGAGTTATTAGAGCCTCGAGATATATGGGTGAAGGGAATTTGTTACACCACTGGGCTACATTTGGCACTGTCCTTTGTTTTCCATTTTTAAACTGACGAAGAAATGGCCAAGATATCAAGGTTTACAGTTTCATTTTATAGTTTTTCTTCTGAAGCAAGTGGGCATAGCTCCTGGCTCTGTGATGCTGCATATTAATCAGCATAATGAAGGGGGTCTGTAAGAGCCTGAAATTGTGCATATATATATATATATATATATTGAAATGAATATATAGGGAAACAACTAGTATCAGGAATCAGGCTTTGAGGGGCCAGTATGTGGTCATCTCTAATCAGAATGCCCCCCAAACTAGTTCAGGGGCCCTCCAATTTTATTTTAACCTGAGGGTCACTTTAAATACATCATTTCTTTCTATGAAACAGTAGAGGCAAGCCTGCTGCAATAATGTAACAACATATACCAGTAAACAGGCAATAAAAATAATTTTAATTTACTCCTAATCCAAATCCAGAAAACAGAGAAGCTGGGAAGTAAGTAAAGCGCTGAAAGTCAACATGCTTCTCTGTCTGCCTGACTCAGCGTTAGCGCCCATGCATGGCACAGACAATGGCCAGCTCTGGACGCCATGGGTGATAACTTTCAGGCCTCGGCCTCGGTTATACCTCAACAAGTTACTTAATTAATATGGCTGAAAAAACACATTTAACCATTAAGTTCCCACAAACCAAGGGACCAGCAAGGGACCAGAAGCACAGGTTGGAAGCTCCTATCTGGTAGTGAGCCTCTAGACTAATCTGTACCCCGACCTGATCTGCAGCCGTCTATACTTTTTAAACAAAGCTGCTTTGCTCCACAAATACAAATTTGCTCCAAAAGCTGATGAACATTATTTATGTGCATTTTTTACTGCTTTTACTTTAGACAGCTTGTTTGTGTATTTTTAAAGCAAAACTATAGTCAAAAATGACCATAGTTCCGCAGCACTATATAGCAGCACGACCCGGGCTGCCCCACTGTGCATCGCAGCCATTAAAACAAGAAACCGGCCACCCGAATACTCACCACTTCCGTGCCTCTTGTGCAGCCGCCACGGCGCAGCCTAATGGCATCATGGCCAGAGGCCCAGAAGCGGTGAGTATCCGTGTACCCGGTTTCTTGTTTTAACAGTGGCGATAGGCAGCGGGGCAGCCGGGTCGCGCTGTCCTATTGAAAACTAGTATTGTGGAACTATGGTCATTTGTGACTATAGTTCCACTTTAACACAGATTTTGGTGACTGGCAACCCATATATCTTCCCAGGTACATATGAAATTAGAAAGTGGTACTAAATGTAAAAGAAAAAAAAAGGGTTTAGGTCCCCTTGTGTTGCAAATTTTTCAGTGTAAAATTTGACCTATGCGCAATAAACTTTTAATTCTATATATTTCTTTTTAATAGGTCAGAAATGTAGGGTTTTTTTTGCAAAATGTTAGAAAAGATGCAATCCTTAACTCAGGACATATTTCCCTATGTGTGCAGGGACATTGTGCAGGACACATATAGGAGTCCAAGAACCTGCCATTCATACCCTCTGTATTGTATAATAGCATTTAATAGCAGTCTCAGTTTTAGATTTGCGTTATTTCAGCAGTATGGCAGAAACAATATACTAGGCTGGGTGGAGTGTGAATATAGTAAGGACGTATGATTCTAATACAGACATATACAGTGAAAGTATAAAATCAGTGAATGTGTGGCGACTCCCAGACTTGCATTATGCTCCTGTTTTAAGTTAGTGACTTACCTATAAGGCAGAATGCAGACAGACCACTAGCCGAAGGTTAGCAATGCCTGTGCCCCCGGTATAGCTCTCACGAAAAGGTATGTTCTGAAAGGACTCCAAAGTTCTGCGGTGCTTGATTTGGGTTAAATCAAACCCGCAATCCTCATCAGAACAGAATCAAACTGTAATACATATAACATTATATAACATAAGTGTTACCTTTGTAATGCCGGCACAGTCTCCACATTATGGGCATAGACGTCTAGACCTGAATGGACAATGGTTTCTACAGCCTTCTTATCACCTCGGAAGTCTGGTGTCAGGCATTCCACCAGAATTTTAGAGTTTCTGCAAACAAAAGTATGCATGAAGAATATTTATGGGAAACCTTTATACACTTGCTCTAACCCCTCTAATAAGCAAAGGGAACACGTGGAATGTAAACCTAAATTCCAGAAGCCTATTATACACAAAGCATGACCAGATAAAGGCGGAAAGCTTTACCTTTGTTTTAAGTGATAGACGGTTTTTGCAAAGTGCTCAGCCCCTCCATCTGGGAGATCTAAAAAAAATAATAAAATGCTAAGTAAATCCTGGCTGTGATTTGCCAAAAGCATAAGGGAAAACCTGTTATGATCTGATGAGACCAAGGATGAACTGGCCAGAATTCAAAAATATATGTTTGCAGCAAAGCCAACACTGCACATCACCAAAAGATCACCCACAGTCAGGGGCGTACATACCATAGGGGCAGTGCAGGCACGTGCCGCCAGGCCTGTTGAACAAGGGGGCCCTGTGCATGCTGCCTCTACCACCTCTATGGTATGTGGGACCCCAACTTTGGTTCACCTTGGTCCACTGCAGGCGCTCACACCTGTCTCTCCATTGGCGTTGCACACACATGCCCGCTTCTCCATCGGCGTGTGCGCCTCGTTGTCATGCGCCAAAGCAGTTTGCTGACCCAGCCAGCAAGTGTCCAGGGGGGAGGGGTCAGGGAGGGCATAGTGGTGATGGGAGCTCTGCTATGTGACTTATGAACAGTTTCACCTTTTGTACTACAACAACCTTTGTAGGTATGCCACCCACCCCCTGAAATGTCTCCAACACTTTAGATATATTCCTAAACTGGTAAAAAAAAAAAAAAAAAAAGAAGGAGGAAGGAATTGTACAGATTATAGGTTGTAGTAAAGGTGAAAATGATTCTTTATAGTCTGATTCTTTTTACATAACAGGAACGTTCCATTCTAACAGGTGTGTATAGACTTATATTCAATGTATTGGCAATCAGTATGACTGTGTGGCACTGTGCCCTCTCTTGTATCAGGGAGGGAGCCTGCTCCCTAATGGCTGATGGCAGAAGCGCACACCATGGGGGGGGGGGGGGGGGGGGGATCCCAGCTGAAGTCTGTGTTGGGATCCAGAGCAGAAAAGCTCATACTACCCGGAATCATCTTTTATGAACTATAAACTATTTAAAGGGGTTAGTACACTTTCGACTGAATTTTTGAAAGTGTATATTTTTGTGAGGCAAAATGATGTCTTAAACGTGCTGAGCTGATCTAGTACTTTTTAACGTATTTAATGTTAGCAAATGTGTGTTTTATGGAAGCAGTTTTCATCTGTTGCTATTGGCAACATACACCAAGTGCAGACTTGGTGTACATCGCTAATAGCAACAGATTACAGATAGTTGTATAGAACATGGATGATGGGTGTGTGTAGTGTTCAGTGAGCTCTCTCAACACAGCAGTAGTGTTCTGTGTGTACAAGGCTCACTTCTCTTTATGGGGGGGTTGCCAATAACAACCCATTTAAGATAGTGAAAACTGCTTCTATAAAACACACATTTGTTAACATAGGGAAAAATAAAAAGATCGTCTCAACACCTTAAGCACATCCTTTTGGCACAAAGAAATATAAACTTTCAAAAATTCTGTCGAAAATGGACTTACCCTTTAAATCCCTCATGATTATTTCCATGCATTGTTCCCAACATGTTTTGTCTTTGTTCAAAGCTTCTTCAGAGTTATTTTCTAAAGCGAAGCAAAGAATAACTAATATGTCAGATAGGTACTAAACATGCTTTACGGCTGTGTAATAAAAAGTACCACTCTTCCACCAGCGGAAGTGGTATTGTATAATGAATCCTAGGGTCAATAGATGTACAAACATGCATGTTACAGATGAAGAGCATACCAACCATCCCTATCCACAGAGGTAAGGACCACATAGTCAAGACCCCATTCAGCTATGGCTTTTGCTGTATTGTATGGCTCGTCTGGGTCCAAAGGAGGAGGCTTTCTTGAAGTTTTCACTGAACAAAAGCGACAGCCCCGAGTACATGTGTCCCCCATTAACTGGAAAGAGAATAGGACAAAAAAAATCAAATCAAATTGTACATCCAAAAATATACTATACGTAACTATAAATGTTTCACAGTGCATAAGTATAGATGTACAATGAGTGTAACCCCATTTAAAGTCCAACTCAAACTCTGGCCAGGAAATATCCTAGATCAGGATGCCCCACACTCCTACACTCTCCTGGTCCTGGAATACCCCACTAACGTCTCTGCTCTGCTGCAGAATGTCTGCTCTGCGTCCCCCCCCCCCCTTCCCCCCGCTGACTTGAATGTCAGCTGGCAGTGATGTGCAACATAAAGGTAGTGGGAATGCTTCTGGGAAAAATGTCTGCTTCTGATCTCAGGAGGAGGAGGTGTGTTTGTGGGCTTGGGGGTAGAAAGTTAGCGAGCAGAGGGCACTATGGGGATGCCCTCAAGGGATTAGAAAAAGGAGCACCAAAAGTCTTTCACATTTGAAACAATGCACTGAAATACAAAGACATGCACAAATAGTCTAAAATTCTCTATTGTTTAAGCCACGTATGTCAAGGCCCGGGGCCCTCCAAGCCTTTTTTATGTTGCCCTCTGACTGATGCCAGGCGGTGGCGCTTCTTCTAGTTGCCCTTTTGCAGCCCTGGGCAAAATAATTATGTGTCTCTCCTGGGCACAATGATTCTGTGTCTGCATCTGTTCTGTTCGAAAGAATTCTGTGGCTTTTCTGGGCAGAATCATTTTGCGTCTAAATTTGTCCTGGCAAAATAATCCTGTGGCTGTCCTCGCCAAAATAATTCAGTTTCTGCATCTCTCCTGAGCAAAACAATTCAGCACCTCTAACTATACATTTGAATAGTTGTGTTTTTTGAATTGTTGTGAAGTTTGTATTGTGTTTGTTATGAACCGGCCCTTTGAATGCAACCAGACTGCTGACGTGGCCTTCGATCAGAATGAGATTGACGCCCCTGTTTTAAGCAGACCGAATACCTCCGTGGCAACTCTGTGCCAGAGAAATTCCTGGTTTGTGGGGACTGCAACCCTGCCCTGCCACTAGTAAGTCCATCCCTGACATAGTTTAGATCCATATAAAAAAAATAATAATAATAAATAAAATTCATTTTAATGTACAGTGACATTTAAATGAGCCTTTCACTCACCATTATAGTTGCTGTGGCAGTACCATACTCTCCCCCACCCCAGCACTCTCCAATGTTGGGACAACGGGCCTCTTCACAAACCTGAGTAACACATCATCTATTACCGGAAGAGTTACAAAAATAACACAACAAAAATCTAGAGTCTAAAATGTGGCGAGCACGCCAGACTTCTTGTATGAAATGTACAGTGCTTATTGTATTAAACATCAAGGTTTAACATATTTTCGGGATAATGCACAATGTATACAGAAGGTTTCCCTCTTATGGGATTTATACTCACAGTGTGGAGGTTCAGGTCCCGCAAGGTGTTTTTCAGTTTATTGTAGTTTTTACCCATTGGAAATGAAGTTTTGACCCAAGGTGGGAGTCTTAACCTAAAAGAAAAAAATTACAATTTTCCACAACTAGAATCAACTGATGTTCACATCCCTGAGAGATAGGCGTAGGGGCCCTTGCACGTGTAATGCTTTGTCCGTTAGTGATACAGATAACTCAGTACAACTCAACAGAGAACACTTTTGAGTCTTGAAGTGGTCCCATCGCCAGAATTTCCACTATCCTGGCGATTGTTCCTCTTACCTGTGGCATCACAATTTGGGATGCCCCGTTATGTGAAGCCCTGCTGGTCTGCATAAATACCTTTCTGGCAGTGCCACAGTGCATAGGCTCTCATCCAAACAGCAAAGTATGATGTGCATATTAATGCCCAACATACAGCTCTGTTTGCAAACAGAGCTCCGGCTTATCAAAGGGGGAGCAGCCCCCTCCCCAGTCTCTCAACAGTCTGCATGTATGGAATGGCTGTGCTTGGTAGCTCACCTCAACCACAAAATTGCAGTGATGCTGCCGTGGGTCGTGCATCCTCCAGAAAGATGAGTTTTGTGGGCGATCACTGGGGTTTCACATAGCAGGGCATCCCTAATTGGGTTGCCCCTGGGATAGGGAGAATACAGTCCAGAGTCTAGTAGACTCTCGGGCGGGTAACTGGTCCACTTACAGGTACAGCCTGGAAGCTGTTGCTTCTTCTGATTATCGCAGTGGAAGGGCCATACTCACCGCCACTTCCCAATCCATCCACCGTCCTCTGGTCTGGCACCTGCTGCAGCCACCTTCTTCGGCTACTTCCACTTGCTGAAGCAAAGGACTGAAGGATCCCCAGAAGGTGGCTACTGCAATCGCTGAAACAGACGAAGATGCCGGGTCCTGTCACCTCTGGCTTCTGCAGTTACCACCGGTCTTCTGGAGGTGCTCCATTCTCCACCCACTCCCATCACTGCTGGTGCCTGCCCACCTTGGCTCCAAGGGAGACAGGAAACCAAGGAATGGCCAGGGTGGCATGTAGTGTAGCTGCTGCACCGCACCACAATGGAGGCACAGCACAGCACACAGTTACAGTACACACAGTTTCTGTTTATTGCCCAGAAAAGATAGGGGGCAATACAATGGTCAGCATTTTACATATATGCTAATATAACATGCAGCTATTGATGCCCACAGTATATACAAAGCCCAATCTTTCTGTAATGCTTTAGGACCATAGTACAAACATGTTACATGTACATTTCAATGAAACACCTTGTAACAACTTGGCAGAGTAGTAAAATAAGACGTACCTCTCCCCTTTCTGGCGTTTCAGCTCCCCCTTGTATTCAGCCCATGTGGTTTTGTCCGAAAAGGCTCCAGCTATAAAATCCCGCAAGGCTGGTCCATTTTGGATCAGGTCTTTCTGGTCATCTGACAAACCTGCCAGCGCCCTGTATGAAGCGTGGTATTCTGCCACCTGAGGAAAACAAAACGTACACATATGGAACATTCATCCATTTATAATGAGTCCATGTTAAAAAGTGGAACACCACACAGGAATTTTACTGTCCCGTGTGTTGTTCCTCTGTGTGGCGGCATCCCGAACCTGGATTCCCCGCTGTTTGTATTCCCCTAGGTCGCCAATTCACCTTCCAGAGCAGGCTCGAACTTAAAGAGAGTGTGCCGATTGGCTGAGCAGCAACGCACTTCCTATCACTCTGCTCCCTTTGGCGCCGCTGACGGCTAAGCTGCCTGGATGGCTAAGCACCGGAAGGGAGCCAAATGCACCGCCAGCCATATTCCCCGCTCACCTTTCAGCCATGGCGTGCCTGCACCGCTTATTCAGGAAGGTCAGACGCGAGCACGGCTAGAAGTGAGCGGGGATGCGGGCGCATTGCAGAGATGCGACAAGGGCTCGGAGGAAGACGAGTGTATCTGGGCAAGGGGGGTTCACACAGTGGGGCATCCCAATTCAGGAAGCCCCAAGGACAGGAACTCGGGCATCCCGGGAGTCTTTTAGACTTTAACCTAGTTCTTCCTCTTTAAAGAAGAGCTAGGTTAAAGTGACTGGCAAGTCAAAAGTTTAAAAAAAGGATCAGTAGCTTACCTTTCATTGAGTGGCCAGAGCGATGTGATTATGCCTCTATCTGTCTCCTTAGTGGGGAAATAACTCATTCAGCTTTCAATCTCCACCCCACTGACCTGTTCCTTCAATTAACCTTCAGTAGACCAAGAATGGAAACACCCCCCATCTCCCTCTCCAGACATCCTGATTGGCTGCCTCTGTCTGCAATTATGAAACCTTGCTCTTTCTCCTCTCTGGGAGGGAGTGCCCCACTGTGTGAAACCCCCCAGGTCGCCCAAAAACTCACCTTTCTTCCCGGCCCAACCATGCGTGAGCAGCGGCCACATCCACGCTATCCCTTTAGCAGGGCACGTGCTTGTGGCAGGCATTTGCTGGAGCGGATCCAAGCGCGCTGATTGGATGAGCGGCCACGCATGCGTCGTAAACTTGTTCCTCTGCCAGGCATCCAGCGCCACGGTTGGCCGTTTGGCATACATGTGGGTAGGTAGTGCCACCATTCTTCCAGATGCTGGAAGGTCTTACCCATGTAAGCGCAGGCAGCAGCACTAGAGTGCTGGCGGAAGAACAAGGTTAAGGTAGGCTTTATCACCGTTATGTGGGGAGGGGCTCTAGACTGTCATTTAGCAGCAGTACCAACAACCGCGCCCACATGGGTGTTGGTCCGCTTTAAAGCAGACCACAAGCATCTAAATAATCCACTCATGCCACTTATATGTCCACCCCACTCAAGAATACCTGTGGTGATGCTTTTCACTGGGCAGCAGCAAATTTTATGGTTTATTTTAAAGTGGACCAAAACCCAGCTGGATCGGCCAGGGAATCTATAAGATTCCCGGGCCGATCAATTCCCTCCCCATGGGGCATCCAATATCGGGATGCCCCACTGTGTGAAACCCCCCAGGTCACCCATAAACTCACCTTCTTTCCCAGTCCAATGGCGCATGCGCGGGCCGCGGCCGCATCCCTCTAGCAGGGCGCGTACCCCCGCCGGCCACTTGTGAGGGAGTCAAGATGGCGGCGCTTGTATAATAGAGTCCTAAATAGAGTTGCAGCCCAGTGGGGGAAAGAAATATATTAATTTTAGATGCTGGGGAATAGTTTTTTAAGGGTTTGGGCTTTTCATTAAATCATGCTGAAGGTCCGGTTTAAAGCATGCCCATAATGACAACTCAAGCCATCCACATACTAATCCGCTGGTTTTATGAGCACAGAGAGGTCATAATTATGTAATTAGAAAAAATCGAAATGTAAAAGAAGAGCAACCATTGATCCTAGAACACATTAAAGTGGAACAAAACCAGGGGATTTGACCCATGCCCCTGGGGCATCCCAAACTGGGATCAGCCATAAACTCACCTACACATTTGGGATGATGGAGGAGAAGCCTCTGCTGTTTCACTTCTACAGCCAAGAGCTTGGTTCTGGATTATTTTACACTTCAGCATGTGCTTTAAAAACTGGACCTTCAGCATCATTTACTGAAAGCCCAACGCCTGAAAAAACTTTTCCACAGCATCTACAATTAATATATTTGAAGTTTTTAGTCGCTTACTTATTATTCTTTCCCTCACTGGGCTTCAACGCTATTCAAGACTCTAGGATATGGGCGCCACCATCTTGCCTCAGAAGCATGACATACTGAGGAGAGGAGAGGGGGCAAAAATGCAGAGGGCGGGGTTATAGCTGTGTTTTGCACAGAGTAGAGCTAGGGTGAGGAAAAGTACAGCAATCCCAGAATGCAGAGCGGCACCAGTCAGAAGACACTTCCTGTCTGCGGGCTGCCTGAGACTCCATGTGCAGCTATCTTGAATGTTAAAAGTTTTAAAAAAATGCAATAGGTGCAGGTAGGATGATGTTTAATGCAATCTGTATGTACAGGGTGGGGGAAACATACAAGATAGGCTCTTATTCAGGGTTTAAGCGAACCTAAATCCTCTTTTGCAGTTCTGAGACAGGGACACTAAAATAACCTACAGATACATTACGAATGCCAGGTAGCAACAGATGAGCGCCTGTAGGGCGGATTTCAGAGCGACCGCTAGTAGTCACTGTGCTCGGCCATGGTTCTTTGTTTCAGAGCGCCTCAGTCGCTGGCCGGCATTGATGAATATGATGTGTCAGTCGCAGTACTACGCTGTATGGGAGCGAACGATAGCACCAGCTCAGTGCGACTGACTCACACTACATTCATCAAAAAAACAGCCTCAAACAGCGCCGGCGCTCAAAATCAATTGTAGGTCATAGCGCCAGAGGCTGTGTGATTAAAGTCTGTTTATGAACATGTATCCACTAGTAAGAAAGCAAAAACGTATGGAATTACATTATTACATTGTAACATGAACACTTTAATACCAGACATGTAAGGACAATTCTGCATAAAAATATTAGTAATCCAAAAAGTTTTCAAAAATTTTCTTGCCCAGAAAACATGTCAGAAAGTTTAGAGTTTTTTTTAAAAAAATTGGGATCAGGAAAGGGATTTAAGGATCGTCCATTGAAATGTATGGGAGAGCGCCAGGTAGCGGAAAGACGCGGCGCTCTGCAAGGCTGAACGCTGGCGCTGTACGCTGAGCCTGGGATAATAATGAATCATACACTACATGGCGCTGTTCCAGTCGCTCACCAGAATCGCCTTCATAAATGTGTAAATGTGTGCCGTGTCCAGCGTTCACCTGCCGCTACCTGCCTCTTACAAGGCACTACCTGGCGCTATCCCTTCATGAATAAGGCCCCTAGTCTCTTGCACCATCAGTGAGTCCTGCATTAGAGAGATACTTACCTTTTCCTAGCAGAGCCCAGAGGACAGAAAACAGCTGCACAAACCTGCCTTTCCAGGTACTAGTCAGAATGACAGCCAGACCACGGCTTCCTATTTAGCTGCTCATTACAGCCCATAACAAGTCGATCCGCCTTGGTTTAGCTACAGCATAAAATCACAGTAGATTCTCACCCCGGAGGACCGGAGCAGTTGCACCCCCCTCCTCATCCCGAGCTGCCTCATTTCTTCCCGGATTTGGACCAGTGACCCGACCAGTTTTCTCGGCAGTCGATTGATCGAGTCTGAGGTCAGCGTTCTCGTCCACTAGCGAATCCCATTAGCGGGCTTCGGTTGATCATGGCTGCGCTGTGCGTGTGTCTCCTGTAGGTGGCACTGGAGCCTGCGTCGCCGGCACTATAAAAGCGTGATGACGACATAGGCTTTCCCTTTCCTCAATCAGCAGCGAGGTAAGGAGATGGCGGCTTTACAGTTTAGACAGAGGAATCCGCGTCCATCCTCCTGTTTGGAGCCGTCACACTGTCCTTGTGTGTGTTCGACGCAGTCCGGGGGGTGTCAGGACTGGGATGGCGGGTGTATGGCGGCCCTGCTGCTCCTGGCTGCCCTGATATTATCTGTTACCCGGTCTCCTGGGCAGGCCTGTGTAATGCTGGAGGCTCAGCCCTCCTGGCCTCTTTCTCTGTATAAATGGCCCACATAGCCGGGGCTTCTGTTCTGACCCCTATTACTGCTGCCATAGCCCCGTCATGCGGCATAAGGAGCTGCTGTTGAAAGAGTTTAGCACATCATGCGATTTATAGTACTGTTTTGCAGCATAAGGCTATGGTGTTTAATGTTTAGCACATCGTGGTTTTTATAGTGCTAGTATGCAGCATAAGGCTATGGTGTTGAATGAGTTTAGCACAAAATGGTTTTTATAGTGCTAGTATGTAGCATAAGGCTATGGTGGTGAATGAGTTTAGCACATCATGGGTTGTATAGTGCTGGTATGCAGCATAAGGCTAGGGTGTTGAATGAGTTTAGCACAAAATGGTTTTTATAGTGCTAGTATGCAGCATAAGGCTATGGTGTTTAATGTTTAGCACATCATGGTTTTTATAGTGCTAGTATGCAGCATAAGGCTATGGTGTTTAATGTTTAGCACATCATGGTTTTTATAGTGCTAGTATGCAGCATAAGGCTATGGTGTTTAATGTTTAGCACATCATGGTTTTTATAGTGCTAGTATGCAGCATAAGGCTATGGTGTTTAATGTTTAGCACATCATGGTTTTTATAGTGCTAGTATGCAGCATAAGGCTATGGTGTTTAATGTTTAGCACATCATGGTTTTTATAGTGCTAGTATGTAGCATAAGGCTATGGTGTTGAATGACTTTAGCACAAAATGGTTTTTATAGTGCTAGTATGTAGCATAAGGCTATGGTGTTGAATGAGTTTAGCACAAAATGGTTTTTATAGTGCTAGTATGCAGCATAAGGCTATGGTGTTGAATGAGTTTAGCACATCATGGGTTGTATAGTGCTGGTATGCAGCATAAGGCTATAGTGTTGAATGAGTTAAAGTGGACCAACACCCAGGGGTGATCGGCCCGGAAATCTATAAGATTCCCGGGCCGATCACCTCCCACCCCGCGGGACATCCGAGATCGGGATGTCCCGCGGGGTGAAACCCCCCAGAAACCCCAAAAAGACCTTACCTGATCCGCCGCCTCCCGCGCGCCCCTCCAGACGTGCGCGCGCCGGCCCTCTGTGAATGGTTGGCAGGGGTGAGCGCGCGCCGAGTGTGAAGCGCGGGAGGCGGCGGAAGAGGCTTGTACGTTCCTGTCCCCCGCCTAGACGTTGGCGGGGATTGGCTGCGGCGTTCACGTGGGAGCGGGGAGAGGAGTTTTTTGGGGTTTCACACAGCGGGGCACCCCCGATCGGGGTGCCCCACCGAAGTGGACCAAAACCCAGGATAGTCAAAATCCTGGGTGTTGGTCCACTTTAAGCACAGTATGGCCTTAGTGCTGGGTGATTAGATCTGTCCTCCTTCCCAGTCTCAAAGTTTGGATCTATGGCAATGTTTCTCGTACTGGGGGAACCAGCACCTGTCAGTTCAGGCAATAACTTGACTCGCTTTATTGGTGGTGGTCTTCTATGCTCCTGCACCGACAGCTCACATTTCTGCAGAGAACAGTACTAAAGTACTATTAAAAGATTTGGTTTTCTATGTGAAGCAGAAAAATCACTGATGTGATGTTGATTTGCAGCCAAGATTTGGTCTGGTACTTGCACTGCTGGGCGGTGGTTTCTGGAGTCTTCCTATACATGTTAGACAGGAGTGTCAGATATATTTGCATTGTTCTCTATCACATCCTGTACTTTTTTGCATGGTTGTCACTTCTGTACAAGGCTTGCATTGGTTTTGCAATTCTGTGTAGAGCTTGGTGAAAATATACTTTACTTTCAGTAGTTGGGTGCAAGTGGCTTAGAATGACTGATGGCCTTCCCCTGGGCATCCCAAATCAAGATACCCTGCTGTGAAGCCCCTTGCCCCAGCACCCCTGCTGTTACAAACATGGAGGCCTTATCCCACTGGAAATTCTCTGAAGTCTGGGGCCCCTGGTTACAAGTGGCGGTCAATATTGGATATAGATCTTGCGTGTTAGCTCTGATTTCCCGAGGCCAGTGGAGAGTTTGTTCAAGAACAGTGAATATTGGGTAGCAACTTTACTGTATCGGAAAGCCATAAACAAAAACCTCCTGTTTAAAGCAAAACCAATGATTTTTGACTATCGTGTTTTGTTCTGTGCCCCAAGGCGTCCCAAAATGAGATGCCCTGCTGTCACCACCCCCAGAAAAATTGACCGACCTTGTTCTACTGCCGATTGGGGCAGTTTGCGATGGTCTTCAATGGGGAGCAAGCGGGGCCACATCCAGCAGTGTGCAGTCCCACTCCTGCCTAACTGACTGGGGGCACACGCATAGCCTGGGGATGTGGCGGAAGTGGTCAGTTTTCTGCTCTGGGGGGTTTCCCACGGTGGTGCAATCTCAATTTGTGATGCCCTGGGGGAGGCCAGCAGCAAGCCCTGGAATATTTTAGATTCCTGGGTTTTGTTCAGTTTTAAAGATTGTTGGGTAGACTAAAATATCCCATATGCCTTAACCAAGGTACAGAAAGTTTGTGATGGCCACAAATCTTGTATAAATTGTCACTTCTGGTCTTTGCTTTTCCTGGTTCCTGGTCATCTGTGGTCTTGGTTGCACTAGATCTTCTAGGGATATAATTTCTTCTTAATGTAAACCTAAAATCTGTGTATAAGTTTAGGTCGGTGTAAACTACAGTAACCCTTTACTAACTTGGCTTCATTAAAAGCTCTTCCTAACTGAACATTTTTTCTTTCTCCAGAATGAAGACCATTCTCAGCAACCAGACTGTTGACATCCCTGACAATGGTGTGCTTCTACCTCAATCAGCTGCTCTATTACTTGACAAATGACTTTGTTTTAATCTTTTGTATTTTTCTTAACAGTTACCATTTCCTTGAAGGGCCGCACAGTAACTGTGAAGGGGCCCAGAGGAATCTTGCGTAAGAACTTCAACCACATAAATGTAGAGCTCTGTCTACAGGGCAGAAAAAAGAAGAGGGTGAGTGCTTCATTGGTTTTTGCTGCTTTACATCCAATAGGAACCACCCATGCATTGCTGGGGTGCTATTTCAGAATATTACTGTTTGGAAAATGGCAGCAGGCTTGGAGTGAAGTGGTGGAGTGTTGGTTTAAATTGATTGACCAGAACTCTGCACTTGGCACTATAGGTGTACAGCTAGGCCCATCCATAGCTGATGTTGCATCTAACTATTCTTAAACTAGGACAGTAGGGTCTTCCATGTCCTCTGTGGGACCCAGTCAGTGTTATAGGTGTGGGACGATTGTAAGATTAAAATGTCTATGTATAGCGCAAAGCTACTTGCCCAGCCTCCCTGCTGCAGATTTGCCTGTTTGTACTTTTGTAGACTTTTCCACAGACCTTAGGTCAGGTTGTCATGGTTATACAGGGCAGTGACATGCATAACAGGCGGCTCTGCATGGATGCTGGGACCCAGATAATCGTAGTTTGTAGGGCCCATACTGATGACAACTTGCTGTGGCGATCTGAGTTCAACCTTTTTACCTAGAGGTGGGATTTAACTATAGTTCAGATACATAATTCGATACCCCTTCCTCTATCGGTTGTCCCTTAATGTTCATAATATACCTTCTTGCTTTGTTTTTCTAGGACTGTGAAAATGTTATGTACATTTATTTCCTTTTTGCAGCTCACGGTTGACAAATGGTGGGGTAACAGGAAGGAGCTGGCCACTGTGCGCACAATCTGCAGCCATGTTCAAAACATGATTAAGGGAGTCACACTGGTAAGATAGTTTCTACACTGTTCATCCTGGCTTCAGGAGTTGAGAACCTTGACTGAAATCAGAAGTCGACCATAAATATGGATTTATGTGGATTTATACAAGATTTGATGAGTGCTACTTTAAAGCAGAACAAAGCCCAGGATTTCACTAACCAATGTTCTGTTGCTTGCCCTGGGGCATCCCAATTCGGTGTATCTTAACTTTGAATCCCCAGATCCCCACAAAAATGTACCATTTCCTGGTCTTCGTCAGCCGGTTCTTGTCCAATCAGCACTATGCGTATTAATAAACAGCGGTATGGTGCTGTTTACAAGCAGAGCTTGGCAATTGGGAGTGAGGTGAGAGGGGCTGCATCCCCAGTTACTTTAGGGCACACTCTTGCCCCTGCCTGATTGGCTGTAAGCCGGAGCAGAACTTGGACCAGAGATGGATGCGGCCGCAGTTTCGCCAAGAGAGCCACCAGAAAAGGGTTCATTTTGCGCAGCCCCCCAGGTGTTTCCCACAGCGAAGCGTCAGATTTGGTATGCCCCAGGGGGAAGGAAAGATTTTCGATTCCTGGGCCAGCGTCTCTGGTTTTTTCACTTTAAACCAGAATAACACCCCCAAATTGGTATTTTACAGTTTGCAATTCAGATGTAAAAAAATTGTATGCATAATGGCTGCCTCTGGTCCATTTTCGGCTCAAGTGGAAACTGCTGTTGCCGCCAATTCCTGTGCATGTTCAGTTGGAAAGGGGGCCATGCCCTTGTGATGGCACATTGAGAGGGCAGGCCTGGCGTGCCTTACAACTGGGCAGGAGCACGCCGCTCGTTCAGGAGTGGAGCAGGCGCTTCCGGATTGCAAGCAAACGTGGCCTTCACTTTGCCAGCACAAGACGGACCAGGGGCCTCCATTATAGGTTAATGGGTACGTTTTATACATGAGGTGAGAACTTTCATTTCGGCTGCAATCTGAATTGCATGTGTGCGCTATTCAAATGCAGAAGACTTATTTGGGAGTAGTGTTCTGGTTTAAGAAACGGAACACTTGCAGGATGTTTAATGTCAGAACTTAATCTGTTTTAGATTAAAAGTAAATCTCACTCTACAAGTGGATGCACGCTCTAGAGCTTTTTGAAGTAACGTGGTATTGGGGAACCCCATGCATAGTGTACCATTTTAATGGCCCATTTCCACTCTTCACTCAATGATCAATGGAAATATCTGCTGCGATTGAGAATTATTTGGTTGGCATCGTACGAATGGCATCCATAACATTTTTGTTCACTTTGCCACATGGAAAAAGAAATTGTCTGCAAATAAAACAGTTCATAGCCAGCAAATCTTCAGTTTTACACAAGTTTCCCGCTTGCACGTGTGGTATACTTTAAAGTGGACCAACACCCTGAGGTGATCGGCCCGGGAATCTATAAGATTCCCGGGCCGATCACCTCACACACCGCGGGATGTCCCACGGGGTGTAAACCCCCAAAACCCCCGAAAAACCTTACCTCTCCAGCCGCTGCTGCCGCCGCCTCACTCGCGCTCCTCTAGACGTGCCCGCGCCGGCCGTCTCTGAATGGCCGGCGCGGGCGCGCACACGTCAAGTGTGACGCGCGGGAGGCGCCGACGGGCAAGCTGCTTGTCCGTCGCTGTCAATCAGCTTGTCCGTCGGCGGTGAGGTAAGTTTTTTGGGGCTTTCTGGGGGGTTTCACACAGCGGGGCACCCCCGATCGGGGTGCCCCGGGGAAGTGGACCAATACCCAGGATAGTCAAAATCCTGGGTGTTGGTCCACTTTAATGTGGATGATTTTATCTGTTTATGGAAATGGGCAAAGGAATACCTGTAGTCTGGTAGCTACATGAAGACCATGCTAAAGTATATAGGTATATTGGTGGATCAGTTCATTTTTTTTCTTTAATAAAATGGCATGTACGTTAGCAGGATGTACTTGTATGGTATGCAGTGTTAAGCATCCCTTCATTTAAATCTGCTCCTATTATATCCTAGTAACATATTATGTAAGGCTGAATAAAGACTTTAGTCCATCCAGTTCAGCCTGTTTTCTATCTCCTTCCAGTCGTCTAGTAGCCATAGCAGGAAATGGTATTGTCTAATAGTTCCAGTCTCATTCTTCTTACAGAGAAGAATCCCCTCCTATGTCGGTGGGAAAAGCACATTTCCTCTTTGACAAGCTTTCAGTGTACTATAGTCCCCGCACTTTATTAACTTAGTTTCCCTCTTGGTGATTTAATTTGTGTTAAATGTGTGCCATTTTGGATAAAATATAGTGGCTTTGACTGGTCTGCTTTAAAGGGAATTTGTTAGCAAAAGGTTCCCCTCAGACGATTGTCCAATGTTTCAAAGTGTTTGAAGCTTTGGCACAGTCTTCTGCACATGTCCATTGCGGTCAAAGCAAAGGAGCATATAGAGGGTGTGCATGTCAGGCCTCCTGCTGCCTGTAAATGGGGCTATGGAGGCACGTTACCAGTACAGGATCTGGGCAGAGCCGCAGTGATGAAGCTAGGTCGCGTTTAGCAAATGTATTTGTGCTATGGTAATATAAATGATGCAATGTCTGCTGCTAGAATATTTCTGAGCCTCCTTGCTAAATCTAGATTTTCCTCAGGGTTTCCGCTACAAGATGAGATCTGTGTATGCTCACTTTCCTATTAACGTAGTTATTCAGGACAGCGGGGCAATGGTGGAGATCAGAAACTTCTTGGGTGAGAAGTACATCCGCAGGGTGCGAATGAGGCAAGGTATGTGAAGCTTTGAAATCTTATTGCCTTAGTTTTCAGTTGACATAACCATTTTCCAATATTTAATGACTAAAGATTTGCAACTGGTAATTGAGATCTAGGATGTGGTATTTTATTCCCTTTATAGATATTCTAAGTGTGCCATACACTCCACTTTGATCTTCATGACATCTGGGTAATCTCCAGTAGAGGGCGAACTTCTGCAGAGATGAATTATGCAAAAAAGCCCCTCCCGGTCCATATATACCTAGGAACTCCCACCAATTCCCCAGTTCCTTCTCTGCAGGGAAGGTGACAGAAAATGAAGACTTCTTTACTTACAGGTAAGCCGGCCGTCTATTGTCCCTATTACTACCAGGACCCTTTCTAAATTGCCCCTATATTGAGCCTCCCAGCTTAGGCTGCGGGTCCTGGTGAAGGTAGGAGCACCCTATTGGTGCAGAAGGAGCACTGCTCCCACCGTGAGACCTCACTATGGGGTAGGCGGTTATCCAGGTTTCTGTGTGATCCTGGTGTGGGATGCCCCATCCCTCTATGCCTATGGCCGGATTCTGGCAGGGTTCCCCCCTTTCCGGGTCCCTTATTCCCCTCCGGGGGGGGGGGTGGCCTGGCCGTTACTTTGTTTTTCCCACTTATGCCCCTGTGTGTGTTGGTGTGTTTCACTGTGTGTGTGGCAGACAGGGAGTGATTTTACTTGTCAGGGCTGTGGCGGCCTGGGCTCCCTCTGGGACAATCTGGGCCGGGTGTGGGGTATCTTACTGGGGAGAGTGTGCATGATCTGTATACCATGCGCACAAAAGGCCATAACGCGGCAGTCTGGTACCCATCCTTCTGGGTAGGCTCCTCCCGCTTCATCGCCTTCCCCCTCCCCACCTTATCCGTACCCCAAGTGACATTGGTACCAGTGGGGAGTCGCTTTCTGATGTTTGGGCTAGGTTGGCCAGCATCGAGAAATTTATTGCTAGCATGGTGGGCAAGAAGGCCCAGGCTAAAAAGAGACATTTGTTGGCCCAGCCATTGTGGGATGTTGACGACGATTCTGCTGATTTGTCAGATTATTCCCCGTTAGAGGGGGAATTGTATCAGGAAACAGAAGCTGACTATGTTCAGTCTGGGAATGCCAATGTCGCGCAGGCGCTGGGGATGCCGTAGATACGGCCGCTGTTTTGTCACATTTATTGGAGGTGTTGGATATTGAACCACCTGAGGCGCCCCCTCTCAAGAAGGGGAATTTTTTGGGGCCTGCAAGCCCCGTCTGGAATTCCCTACCCAGGGTCATTTTGATGTGCTAAATCCTTAGAGAATGGGAGAGGCCCAGTCTGCTTCCTGGTGTGCCTCAAGGATGGGATTAGAAGTATCCTTTTCCGGTGGAGGCGGTTAAGCGCTGGTCTTCGCCTCCCGAGGTCGACGCGCCAGTTTTAGGCTTGACCAACTCTTCTGTGCTGAACACCCCTGACGCCACTTCCCTTAAGGATGGCGAGGATAAGCGCCTTGATCAGATGGCGTGCCACGCGTTTGCCAACGTGGGCTCGGCCCTGCGGCCTGTTGGTGGTGTCGCTTGCTACCAGGTCTCTTATCAGGGACTGGCTGAATAACGCTCAGTTTGATCCAGCTGGCGCTGCGTTCGCTATCCTTAAGAAATGCAAATTGTTCATGGATTTTGTCATGGCTGCGATGGAAGATTGTGTAGTAGGACTTCAGCCTTACTGGTGGCTATGCGCAGATTGGTCTGGCTCCGCCAGTGGACAGCGGACGTTGGGGCCAAGAAGTCGCTCACAGCTCTTCCCTTCTTGGGTTCGCGGCTGTTTGGAGATAAATTGGATGCTGTTGCTAAAGGAGGTAAGTTACCTCAGCGGAGGAAACGGCACCGCCCCTTTCGGGGGGGCTGGCTTGTTCACTCCTTCCTTTTGAGGGGCCAGAGCAGTTAGGGGTTTGGCCTTCTTGGGTGTCAGGGGCTCGTCCTGGAACAGAGGCAGAGGTCGGGCACGTCCCGCGCCTGCCTGGAGTCCCAAGCCTACCGTTAAACCGGCTCAGCAATGAAGGGGCGCCCTCACCCGCAAGGGTGGGGGGACGGCTGCGGCTCTTCCAGGTCTGGGCCCGGGAGGTCAGACAATTGGATCTTGGAAGTGGTCTCCTGGGTACAAACTGGAGTTCGAGTACTGGCCGCCCCCAAGATTCTTAAGGTCTCGGGTGCCCTTGGACTCTCAGGCTGCACAGGGGCTCCTGTTAGCGGTAAAAAACCTTCTGGACATGGGGGTTATATGCCCAGTTCCTCTGTCGGAGAGAGGCAGGGGTTACTACTCCAACCTTTTCACGGTTCCCAAAAAGGAGGGTTCGGTGAGACCCATTCTAGATCTCAAGGTTCTAAGGGTTTGGTACGCAGATGTCGTAAGGATGGCCGTAGACCAGTACCGGCTTCCCTAATTGCTGGACCTGCTATCTCAGGGTCATCTAGTTTACCCCAATTTACAAACGCTGGCTTTGACGGCTTGGCTGCTGAAACCTTCATCTTGAAAGAGGAAGGTTTGTCTGAGGCTGTTCAGACCCTGATTAGGGCTAGGAAGCGGTCCTCTTCTGGCATTTACTATAAGACTTGGAGGTCCTATATTGATTGGTGTTAGGCTAGGGACTTGCCTTGTAGGGTTTTTTCGATACCCAGGATTTTGGAGTTCAGCATAATCTAGATCTTGGGTTCCAGCTTAGTACTTAGAGGTCTTTTGCTGTACACCCGCTGATTAAGACTTTTTTCCAAGGGGTCGCGCATGTGCGGCCCCCTCAGAAGGCTGTAGTTCCTGTTTGGGATTTGAATTTGGTTCTTTCGGCTCTGCAGGGTCCTCCTTTTGAGCCGCTACAGGATATTGCTCTTTCGGTTCTCTCAGAAGGTTGCTTTCTTGGTGGCTATTACCTGTGTTCGGCGTGTCTGAGTTGGCGGCTGTCGATTCAGGCCCCTTACTTTGAGAGACACCAGGATAAGGTGGTTTTTTGTTTTGAGCCAGATTTCCTTCCTAAGGTGGTGTCTGCTTTCCACCTCAATCAGGATATTCTCCCTTACTTGTGTCCTAACAATGACAAGGAGAGGGTTCTGCACAATTTGGATGTTCGCTGTGTGAAGTACTATTTGGTGTCTACTTCTTCCTTCCGCAAGACGGGACGCATTTTTCGTGGTGCCCTGCGGGCCCAGGAAAGGGTTGGCGCCTGCTAAGTCTACGATTAGCAAATGGATTCGTCAGGCCATTGTTGGGGCTTATGCTGCTAAGGGGAGGACTCCCCCTTTTAGGGTCACTGCGCACTCTACTCGTGCTGTTGGTGCGTCCTGGGCTTTTCAGCACCAGGCTTCTGTTGAACAAGTTTGTAAGGCTGTTACTTGGTCTTCCGTTCATACTTTTTCCAAGTTTTACAAGGTTGATGTGCGGGCTTCAGCAGATGCTGTTTTTGGCCGCAAGGTTCTGCAAGCTGCAGTGGTTTGAGTTGGTACATTCTTTACTGTTTCTGGTTCCCACCCATGATGGGCACTGCTATTGGATGTCCCAGATGTCATGAATATCGAAGTGGAGTGTATGGCACACTTAGAATAATACAGTTTTGTGAGTGCTCACCTTTAAAATGGGTATTATGAGTGTGCCATACACTCCACTTCGCCCCACCCCCTTTTTTTCAGGTATTCTGGGGCTTTTATATGGTGAACCATTGGTTTTGATAAGGTTATAATTGGTTCATCCTGGTCCCTTTACTGCTTTTATACACTGGGGCATTAGTGGGAGGTCCCAGGTATATATGAACCGGGAGAGGCTTTCTTTTTTTGCATATTCATCTCTGCAGAAGTTCGCCCTCTACTGGAGATTACCCACATGTCATGAAGATCGAAGTGGAGTGTATGGCGCACTCATAACACCCGTTTTAAAGGTGAGTGTTCACAAAACGGTATTTTTTTTGCAGCGTACTTTGATGCAGTTTTCAAAGCATATTTAAAGAGGACCTTCACTTTGAATAAGAGCCTATCTTATGTTTCCCACACCCTGTACATAGAGTGCCCATATTAAATCATCCTACCTGCATCTACTGCATGTTATGAGCCTGTAAACATCCAAGATGGCGGCTCATGGAACGTCGGGCAGCCTGCAAACAGGAAGTGCCTTCTGCCTGCCACTCTGCATTCTGGGATTGCTGTCCTTTCCCTGACCCCAGCTCTGAGAGCTCTGCTCAGCTATAACCCCGCCCCTGCACTTTATCCTGCTCTCCTCTTCTCAGTATGTGTGATGCTACTTAGTCAAGATTGGCGGCACCCATATCCTAGAGTCCTGAACAGAGTTGCAGCCCGGTGGGGGAAAGAATAATAAATGACAAAACTTAAAATATATTAATTTTAGATGCTGGGGAATAGTTTTTAAGGGTTTGGGCTTTTCATTAAATCATGCTGAAGGTCTGGTTTACGCATAGTGGTGCTCAAACCTCAATAGCCACAACAGGTCAGGTTTTGGCGAGCTCTGCACTGATGCACGTGTGATGTATGTAGTTCTGCCTATACAGCAGTCCGAGCACAAATTACCTCACCTTTGCATCAGTGTTGGGCTCTCCCAAACCTGGCCTGTTGGTGGCCCATTAGTATATGGTCTACATGAAACATTGATGCCCTTGCTTGACACATTGAAAGCGTAATTAGTCCTGACACATTGCACTATTCCAGGATGTATGTCTTTACGTAATTTTTTTATTAACATCATTTTTCCAGGTGTCTCCTGTACCCTGTCTCAAGCCCAAAAAGATGAGCTGATCCTTGAGGGCAATGACATAGAGCTGGTTTCAAACTCGGGTATGTTGCTTGGTCATTTAGCATTTTACTTCAGTCAACCAATATGCTGATATTAGGCTAGTCTACCACCTATTTACCCAACTCATAAGCTATCCCTTGAGCCATCCTGTACTAGAATAGCTGATTTATTCTGAATAAATTGGTTTTAGCGATCATGTAAGGATTTCGGTAGATATTTAAAGTGGTGCTCCACCCAGGCTGGCTCAGACAGGCATTTGAATGCAGCAGATCGCTCTTCTCAAAGTGGAATGAATGTTCCAAAAATTCACCCCTGAATTTTATTCCTGCCAGGAGAAGGAAACCACAAGATTGGTGGGAATTTTAATAGGGGTATAAGTTTTTTGCTCTATCTAGCAGGTTTATATAGATTTTCAATATGAATGGGTTTAGCAATACAGCTCCTTTAACACTCAATAGGAAATGTTGAAAGGGCTGGATCTCTGGTTTCTAAAGATGTTCTAATTGAAAGTTAACTTGTGTATGGAGGTGCCCACTGAAACTGCAGTCTCAAAGTGAGCATGACCACCTGCCATGTAATCTTCAGTGGGGAGAGAATGGCAGGGAAGTGGGTTGCTTCATGCCTGTTGGTTCATCTTAATTTGCCAGCACTCAAAAGTAAAATCTACAGAGTGGGAAGGCAGACTCACTGATTCTCAGGAGTGCAAAGTACAGCTCTTGTATGTGGTGAGCATAGTTTGGTCCAGTAAGAAGGGGCAATGGTTGGATCATTCTTGTGTTTTAGTGGGGGCTCATGGGGTTCAATGGGCTTGTTGCAGCTGTAGGCACTAGTGCTTACATTTTAGTTAAGGTTTCACCATCCTAATTGGATCCTCTGTTATAGATAAACAAAACACTTTTATTGGGTTCTCTTGATGTCTAATGTGAATTGTGTGATTTCATTGTAGCTGCATTGATCCAGCAAGCCACCACAGTAAAGAACAAGGATATCAGAAAATTCTTGGATGGCATCTACGTCTCTGAGAAGGGAACAGTTGAGCAGGTTGAAGAGTAAAAGGTTTGTTCTTCATTATACTTGACAGGTTTGGGGCAAGTGGCTTGTTTCATTTAGACCTAAACAAGCAGTTAAAGGTTCGCTGTGAGCTACAGTGTGCTTAGTTTTGTCTAAGTGCACCCGATGCCAAAATGCCCATGGGCTTGCTTAATCTGCTTTCCCTGGGAAACCAATTAGTATGAATCTGCTACATTATGTGCCTGGAGTATGTATTGGGTCAGTGCCTTTTTTAGGTAATGTCCCTCTATTTAGTACACATACCAGATATAGATGCCTGGGGCAGGGGATGCATTAGATACGCTTTAAAAAATTCAACACAACGTGCATGTCATGTCTTCACTAATGGATTTTTTTTTTCCCCTGCAGATTGCCTACTGAACTCTGGGTCCTAAGCAACATCTAATAAAGTCCATTTATCTAAACCCTTGTGTGCTTTGTCTGAATTCAGTGTGTAAAACCCCTGAAATAAACCTATGGGTTTCTGGAAGTTTCCACCTTGTGTTTGGGGGACTTTGCCTGTATGCAGTCATTGAAATAGAAAGTGGCACTTATTGAAAACTAGCAAGAGGTGCTTGAATTTCCTGATCTGCTTAATTGCACTGCATTATCCCCCCTCCCCCAGAATCTTGTCTGCTGTGAGCCCCCCTATGTGGAGCATGTCTCGCTCCTTCTTGGGAATTTGATTGGCTGCCAGTAGTATGGACCAGACTAGTCATATTCCCTGAGTTTTGGCACACACTTGGATGCATGTGGGACGATACAAGGCTGCTTTACTTATCTGTTTTCTCAACTGTTAGCTTCTGTTTTCCCTGCAATCCATACTATTAGGGGCATGTCTATCTAGATTTCATGCGAGTCTGCATTAAACTGCAAATGACTGACTTTTTAGATCAATGGTGGCCTGTTGAAAAATATTCAATTGCAGCTGTGCTCATCTGGCATTTTTGAGATTGCTGATTGGCTGATGGTACCCAGCACTTTGGTCACATCTCTGCTTTCCCTGTAGTGCGGGTGCACTTCCTGGTCTATCTGAATGGATTGGTGCAGGAGTACACCTCTGCTGTAGGGAAGCCTGGGGGTGTCGGGCAGCAAGGACATTGTAGTGGGAGCCACTGATAAAGGAGTTTACCTGCAACCCCAGGAGTTTCACACAGCGGGGCATTTGGGCTGTTGTACCTGGAGTATTTGGTTCACTTTAAAGACTAAGAACCACAAGTTCACATTTCTGACTGTAATGAAAATCTACCTAGCCCAGTGCCAGAATAGCAGGCAAATGATGCTACATAGACAGGGCAGCATAATATAACCTCAAAAGTACAAATGGTGCATAGTGTGCAGCCATATGAACATTCTCAGTTGTGTAAAGTTTTCTTTAGATTGAAAATAGTTCTATTTACACCAGTTGCTGAATGACCCTCTAGGAATACAATGGCAGGGAATGGCAGTCTTTTCAATTGTCATGGCCATTTTTGAGCACCCCAGGGGCTTCTTCCCCTCCCAGCATCTAAGCTGTGATGCAGCCTGGGCCTAACCAACAGAACTCAATGCAAAGTGGCAGGCAGCAGAACCTCACTACTTTGCAAGCTGCTGCTGGATCCATAGGATGGCTTTGTGGGGAGACTACTGCAGGAGTTACAAAAAATGTAAATTTTCAGGTAGGGAAGCATGGGACATGGATGCTGTCACTGACAAAAGTTATGTACTGTATTTTTCACACTATAAGACGCACATATTTTCCCCAAAAGTGGAGGGTAAATGTCGGTGTGCCTTATCGGCAAATGTAAAAAAGTAAACTCGCCTGTTACAGGTGCTCCCGAGTTGCTGACAGGCTGCCTGCCACACTGCGGGTGGCTGGAAAGAGTGGCGGGCTCTGTCCCAGTCCCCACCGCTGCTATTGCGGTCTTTTCCAGCAGGGATGGAGATGGCGCCTGCTGCTCTTCCATCTTCTGGCCTCCACCTCGAGACTGTGCAGGCCATGCCCACTCGATTCACAGAGCCGGCATCTTCTGGCCGCCTGCAGTGTGGCAGCCCGGCCAGCAACGCGAAAGCGCGTGTAGCATGTGAGTTGACTTTTTTCCATGGGAGTTAACTTCTGCTGCCTATATGGGGGTGTGCCACATTGCTTATATGGGGATTGGTGGGGGGCTGTGCTCACACTGTCTATATGAGGAAGGGGGGATGTCACACTGCCTATATGGGGGTTGGGAGGGGTAATGCCACACTGCATTGGGGGGGCTGTGCCACACTGTCTATATGAGGAAGGGGGATGTCACACTGCCTATATGGGGGTTGGGAGGGTAATGCCACACTGCTTTTATGGGGATTGGGGGGGCTGTGCCACACTGTCTATATGAGGAAGGGGGATGTCACACTGCCTATATGGGGGTTGGGAGGGGTAATGCCACACTGCTTTTATGGGGAATTGGGGGAATGACACACTGCCTATGGGGGGATGCCACACTACCTATATTGGGATGGGGGGGAATGCTACACTGCCTTTAACTTGAGGATTCTGCACCTTGCCTATTTGGGTCAGAATATTTTTTCATACAAATTGTAGGTGCACCATATGGGGTGAAAAATAAGTTTTAGTTCTGCATATATTCGAAGTATGTCACACACCCCGCTTCAAGATATCCATAACATGTGGGTAATACCGACCTGAAGAGGCGTTCCTGCAGAGATGATAGCAAAAAGAAAGCCCCTCCCTGATCCATAAATACCTGGGACCTCCCACTCATCACCCAGTTTTCCATCTCTGCAGACGGCGAGCAAGTCAGAAGATGATGGCTCCTTGCACAGGGGGATTTCAGGTAGCCGGGATAACTCCCGGCCCGCTATTTATTTATTTCCGTTTGGACCTTTTTTCCCCAGAAATCCATATGCCTCCCAGCCTCGGCTGAGGGTCCAGGCGAGGGTATATCAGCACCTTAGGTGCTCAGGAGCTATGCTCCACCGTGAGACCCTATATGAGAGGGTAGGCGGTAATACCGGGTTGGTGACCCTGGTTTGGGATGCCCTGTCCCTTGAATTAATTTTCACTGGCCCTTCCCAATTCCCTTTTCCTCAGCGGGGATGGGGAGTGTGGGTCCCTCCTTTATTAGTCTCAGGGGGTATGTGGAAGTATTTCTTTCATGTTGTGTATTGGTGTTCCTTTAAATGTTTTTTACTGTAGCGCTGTTGCTGAATAACATTCCTTTCACAGGGCAGCATACTTTTGAGATTCTCTGTCTCCTGTTCTTATCTCCCCCCCCCCCCCCATCTTGTCTGTCTTCAATGGCGGAGGCAGTTCCCTCACGCCATATCATACTACACTTTAGTGGGGGGGGGGGCGGTCCGTCGGCGCAGGGCCGGGACCCGTCCCTGCTGTTTGCTGGCTTTGTGTGTGTGTGTTGTCACTGTGACCGGGCACGGCGGCCGCACTTCTTGCTGCGGCGCCGGGCGGTTCTTGGCGCCCCTTTTTTTTTCCCTGAGGAGATTCTCCTCACGATGTATTGGGGGCGGGGCCGGTGTGGCGCGCGTCACCGCTGCCCGCCCCCATCTTTCCCCGGCGCCGCTGCGGAGCTCTGCATGGTGTAGGAGGAAGGGGGGGGCGTGGTTCGGCGTCGCGCGTGTCCTGCGCTGACCACGCCCCCTTCTCCTCTTCGCCTTCCTGTCAGCAGCATCAAGAAGATTCTTCTGGTCGCCATTCCAGCTCCGCGGTTCCGTGAGTGGCCTATGGCCCCCTTTTCCTTCTTCCCTGTATTTGTGCTGTATGGGTGTTTTGGCCATTGCCTTATTAGTCCTTCTGTGTCTTCCAGGTGGTGGGTCATGTGGATCTCCAGTAGCATTTAGGGGGTCTCTCCCGATCCTTAATCTCTGGGTTCATTATTGCTCATAAATCCTCCCACTCGGGACATTAAAGGGGCATCCCGGGTTGTCTAGTGGCGTAATTCCCTGGGTCATAGCGACTATTCCTAAAAAAGTTCACCTTATGGAGGCATCCCCGGATACTGGGCTCGGGGCCCCTTCGGGGCATCCCCGGAAGTGTATGTTGTGTGGGGTATCCATTTCTGGGGACGATGTACTTCTGTGTATACCATGTGCACAGCAGACCATCACGCGGCAGTCCGAACCCCAGGCGTCTGGGTCAGCACCGCCAGTCGCTTCGTCTCCTCCTCCCACCTTGACACGCACCCCGTGTGACGTTGTCATGGGCCGGGAGCTGCAATCTGAGATGTGCGCCAGGTTGGCTAACCTTGAAAAAATTATCTCCAGCTCGGTCGCCCGTAAGGCTCCGACTAAGAAAGCATTTGTCGCCGGCTCCGCTGGTGGAGGACCAGGAGGATGTTAATAATCTGGATTGGTCTGATTATTCCCCGCTAGAGAAAGGGGAAGTTTATGAGGATTCTGATATTTCGGACGATGAGCAGTCCTTTGGCGCTGAAGCCGAGCTTGGTGACTTGGGGAGATCCTCTGATACTCCTCACGCTCTGGCTCTGATGTTAGAGGTTCTGAATATTTCCCCTCCTGAGGAGGTGTCACAGCAGAAGGGTGAATTGTTTGAGGAATCCAGGCCGCGCTTGGAATTCCCTACACAGACATTTTGACAAAATTATTGCTAAGGAATGGGACAGGCCGGCTCGGCTCCCTGGCATCCCTCAGGGATGGGATAGGAAATATCCCTTCCCTTCGGAGGCGATTAAGAGCTGGGCATCTCCCCCCGAGGTGGATGCATCGGTTTTGGGGTTGTCCAATTCCTCGGTTTTAAATAGACCTGATTGTTCCATTCTCAAGGATGGAGAGGATAAACGTATTGACCAGATGGCTTGTCATGGTTTTGCTAGCGTTGGGTCAGCCATGCGGCCCGTTTGCGCATCGGCACTAATGGTGTTGGCTGCCAGGTCCGTGGTCAGGGACCTGTTGACTTCTTCCGGGCTGCGTCCTGGTAGTGCTGAGTTCCTTAGCCTTAAACGGTGTGAGTTGTTTTTATCCTTTTGTGTTGACAGCATTGGATGACACTTTGATGATGTGTGGTAGGACATCGGCGCTGCTGGTCACTATTCGGCGCTCGGTGTGGCTGCGCCAGTGGGCGGCAGATTTTATGTCCAAGAAGTCACTAACGGCTCTACCCTTTGTTGGATTACGGCTTTTTGGAGAGACATTGGACTCTGTCACCAAGGGTGGTAGGTTACCTCAACGCAAGAAACAACGCCGTCCCTTTCGGGGGGCGCCTTCCTTTACCCCCTCCTTTCGTGGGGCCAGATCTGGCAGGGGATTTGCATTCCCCTCTTCCAGAGGAGATTCTGGGAGCAGGGGCAGAGGACGTGCCCGTCCAGGATACAGTTGGGGCTCTAAGCCCAAGCCGGCTGCCAAGCCGGCTCAGCAATGAGGGGGCGCCCTCACCCATGCGGGTGGGGGGACGGCTGCGACTCTTCTCCCAGGTCTGGGATCAAGAGGTCTCGGACAGATGGATCCGGGAAGTGGTGTCTTCCGGTTACAAGCTGGAGTTCGAGCTCCGCCCCCCTTCCAGATTTTTCAGATCTCGGATGCCTTCGGAACCTCTAGCGGCGCAGGGGCTCCTGTTGGCAGTACAGAACCTTCTGGACATGGCTGTCATTTGCCCAGTGCCCCCTTCGGATCAGGGCAGGGGTTTTTATTCCAATCTGTTCACGGTACCCAAGAAGGACGGATCGGTCCGACCCATCTTGGATCTGAAGTTTCTCAACAGGTTCATCCGGCCACGGAAATTCCGCATGGAAACTCTGCGTTCGGCCATTCACTCTCTTCGTCAGGGAGACTTTCTGACGTCCATAGACATCAAGGATGCTTATCTACACGTTCCAATTTTTCCAGCACACCAGAGGTTTCTCAGGTTCGTGGTGGAGGATCGGCATTTTCAGTTTGTGGCACTCCCTTTCGGTCTCACCTCGGCTCCTCGGGTGTTCACCAAGGTGCTAGCGGGGGTGATGGCTCTGCTAAGGGTTCAAGGTATACGCATTGTGCCTTATTTGGACGATCTTCTGATCATGGCCTCCTCTCTCAACCAAGCGGAGTTGGACACCAGAGTGGTGGTGTCCACCCTGGAGAGGTTCGGTTGGGTGGTCAACCACCCCAAGTCTTCTCTTTCTCCGTCCAGAGTAGTGACCTTTCTGGGAATGTCTCTGGACACTTCGCAGGCCAGGGTGTTTCTGCCCCAGGCCAAGATTCTTTTGATTCAGGAATTAGTTCGGCTTCTTTTGTCGGCCCCTCGTCCGGCCATTCGGCTAGGGATGAGGCTGGTGGGGTTAATGGTGGCCTTGTTCGAGGCAGTTCCCTTTGCGCAGTTTCATACAAGGACGCTTCAGCTTCATCTGTTGAAGGTTTGGGACAAGTCTCCTCTATCGTTGGATCAGTCCTTCCTGATGACTCCCCGAGTTCGTCGATCCCTGCAATGGTGGCTGGGGTCGGTCAATCTGTTGAAGGGCAGATCTTTTCTGGCCCCGTGTTGGGAAACAGTCACCACGGATGCCAGTCTGTCAGGTTGGGGGGGTGTTTGGAAGGACCTCCAGTTTCAGGGTCTGTGGGGCCCGCAGGAGGCTCACGAGCCCATCAATGTTCTGGAGTTGAGAGCAATCAGGTTGGTTCTGTCTCGCTTGACTCATCAGTTGCGGGGCCTGCCAGTTCAGGTCCGGTCGGACAACAGGACGGCGGTTGCTTACATCAATCACCAGGGGGGGACTCGCAGCAGGAGTGCCCACAGGGAAGTGTCTTTGATTCTGGACTGGGCGGAGAGCCACGTCCCGTGTATCTCAGCAGTCTACATTCCGGGAGTGGAGAACACGGAGGCGGACTCACTGAGCAGAGCCTCCTCTCGTCAGGGGGAGTGGTCTCTCAGTCCCACGGTGTTTCGCTCGATATGTCTCAGGTGGGGGTTCCCAGCGGTGGACCTCTTTGCCTCTCGTCACAATCACAAGCTTCCAGCCTTTGTGTCTCTCTCGCAGGATCCTCTGGCTCTGGCAGTGGATGCCATGTCTCTGAACTGGAGGGATCTGGGGTTTCTTTACCTGTTCCCTCCATTTCCAATGGTAGCCAGAGTGGTGCGCAAGCTGACTCTGGAGGGCGCGTCGGCGATTCTGGTGGCTCCAAGGTGGCCAAGGCAGGTTTGGTTCGCAGACCTGGTAAGACTGGCAGAGGATCAGTTCGTTCTGCCTCTACTGCCGGACCTGCTCACCCAGGGTCGCCTGCGCTATCCCAATTGACCTTCGCTGGCTTTGACGGCGTGGCTGCTGAAACCGCCATCTTGAAGGAAGAAGGTCTGTCTGACGCGGTGGTTCAGACTCTTATTAGCGCCAGGAAGCGCTCTTCCTCTACTATTTACTATAGGACTTGGAGGTCCTATATTGACTGGTGTGAAAGTAGGTCTTTCTCTTGTCGGGAGTTCTCCATTTCCAGAATCCTGGAGTTTCTTCAACATGGTCTGGATCTGGGGCTTCAATTTAGTACCTTGAAGGGGCAGGTTTCTGCCCTGGCGGTGTTCTTTCAAAGGTCCTTTGCACTTCATCCCTTGGTCAAGACCTTTTTCCAAGGAGTTACGCATGTACGGCCTCCTAGGAAGCCTTTTGTTCCAGTTTGGGATTTGAACCTGGTTCTTTCTGCTCTTCGGGGTCCTCCGTTTGAGCCCTTGAATGAGGTTGCTTTGTCTTCACTTACTCAAAAGGTGGCCTTTTTGGTGGCTATCACTTCAGTTAGGCGTGTTTCTGAGTTGGCAGCTTTATCCATTAAAGCTCCGTACTTCGAAAGGCATCAGGACAAGGTTGTCTTTCGTTTCAAGCCGGATTTTCTTCCTAAGGTGGTCTCTGCTTTTCATCTGAATCAGGACATTGTTCTGCCTTCTCTATGTCCTAATCCCAGCAACGACAAGGAAAGGGCGCTACATTCCTTGGATGTAGTTCGTGTTGTGAAATATTATCTGGTGGTTACGTCTTCCTTTCGTGTGGTGCCCTTTGGGCCTAGGAAAGGTTTGGCTCCTGCCAAATCTTCCATTAGTAAATGGATTCGTCAGGCCATCATTGGGGCCTATTCTGCCAAGGGGAGGAGTCCCCCTTTTCGCGTTACTGCTCATTCTACTCGTGCGGTTGGAGCGTCCTGGGCTTTCCAGCACCAGGCCTCTGTTGAGCAAGTTTGTAAGGCCGCTACTTGGTCCTCTGTTCACACTTTTTCCAAGTTTTACAAGGTTGATGTTCGGGCCTCAGCGGATGCTGTTTTTGGCCGCAAAGTTCTGCAAGCTGTTGTGGTTTAAGTTGTGCTTGTTGCCTTGTTTTGGATCCCCGCCCTTTTTTTATGGACACTGCTATTGGATGTCCCACATGGCTTTCCTTTTGCTATCATCTCTGCAGGAACGCCTCTTCAGGTCGGTATTACCCACATGTTATGGATATCTTGAAGCGGGGTGTGTGACATACTTATAATACCCATTTTACAGGTGAGTATTTCACAAAATGGTATTTTTATTGCACCCAGGCCCCCAACTTTATTCTGGTGGCCAAGTTCTGTCCCCTGCCACTGTATGTCTTATCTGGCAGAGGCATGGTGTAGGACCTTCATTTTATACAAGGGCAATGGATGTAGTGCTGGTTGGAGTGATTGCCCACATCCATTACAGATCATAAAAGTTGTTCAGATACCTGTGATTTATTGTAAAATACAATGGCTAATAAGATATCCTTGAGCTCTTCTAAATAGATTTTTGGAGCACATAACTGTTGCATTGCATACTTTGTCCACAGTGTGTCATGCCTCACTTATAACCACACAATCTAGACCTGATCAGTTTTGACAGGTAGCTTTCCATGTGGGTGGTTGCTCTGTTTTCCCCCACATGACTCCCACTGATTTATTTGGCTCCCAAGAGTATCACATTAGGTTATGGCACTGCAGCAACTTTTCATCAGTTATATATGCTCTTGAAATGTGCTTGCGGGTAACAGTAAGTTAGCCAGAGTAAAATGGACTCAACCATATATTTTCTCAATTAGATTGGCAAATCTTGATTTAATCTGGGGAAGTTATGACCCATTCCTGTGGATTGTTTTGTGAACAAAGACTTGCTAAATCGACTAGAATGGATCTGTAGAAATGCCTGCCGCAATGAACGAGTGTGTTGGTCAAGAATTTTAATAGTCCTTGCATGACTGACATTTGGAAATAGAAATCGTTAACAGGACAAGGAGGGTGCAGCAAGAGCAATTTAATTAATGATTGCTTTAATGCAATTCATTTTTGATTGATGGTCTGCTTTAAAAGGACTCTAATCCAAAAGACAAAAACAAGGCAGTAAGCAGGTCACCTGATGCCTGTCCCATGTGCCTCTTCTACATTTCCTGTAGCACAGGGTTCCAAAGTTTGCCTTTCCTTTTTCATTTCTCATTTTCTTTTCATTTTCCAAGACAATGCAAAAAAGTGGTCCTACAGCCACTGTCTCTTGCTGCTTTCAGTGTGAGTGAGCCTGGCAAGCTACAGTGGTCCCACAGCTGTATCTAACTACAAAAGAGCCTGCTCAACACTCCTAAAGCTGCACCATGACATTCCCTTCCCAGCTCAGAAAACAAACCCAGAAGTTAAGATAACTGTTTTGCCTAAGATACATAAGGTCTTTATGTACAAGCAGATTTTTAGGTGCTTTGAAGTGGTTAATTTACTGTTCCCTAGAGCGATAAGGTGGGAGAAAGTTGGTGTTTGCCTGTAGGGTGCTTAAAGCTTTCTTTAGCTTGTTCTCCTTATTCTAAGTATGTCACACACCCCACTTCAAACATTAATAATTGCACTTGGGTTACTCCACTAGCAGGTGGCGACGTTGCAGAGAAGTCTTGAAAAACGAGCCCCTCCTGATCTATAATACCTGGGACCTCCCACTTATCTCCCAGTGTTCTTCTCTGCAAGATGGCGACAAGACAGAAGAATGAAGTCTGCTTGCAGGTAGCCGGGGTGACACCCCGGCCCCCCTTCTGGTCTATTTCTGCCCGGCTTGTTTTATCTATTAGCCCCTTGATTCTTTGTGTAGCCTCCCAGCTTAGGCTGTCAGCCGGGCAAGGGTAGACGGCACTTAAGGTGCCTAGGAGCTTGCTCCTCCGCTAGACCCCATATTATGGGGCAATGCGGTTATCCGGCCTGGTGATCCAGATTTGGGATGCCCCGTCCCGTTGCCCCCTATGGGTATTGCTCTGTGTCCCGCTTGGTCCCTTCTCCCTGCGCTAGAGGGGGGGGGGGGGCTGTGTCTGTGTGCTTGGTGCATGTTTCCTTTTTTTGTCTGTATGGCTGGGTGAGTGTTTTCTGATACTTGTTGAGGCTGGCGTGGCCGGGCGGCGTGCGTGTCGCCGGCCCACCTGTCTGTCCGGCTCGCTGGTTTGTGCGGGGCTCCGTGGAGCCCCTCTGGCTGAGGAGCGGGCGTCATGTCTTCTGGCACCCACTGTGTGTGGCCGGTTCTCCGGAGGAGGAGGGGGGTGGGGCCGCGTCTCTCCCTGCCTCCTCGTTTCAGATGACTGAATGCTGCGTTTGTGCTGTGCGCCGCCATTTTATGTGTTTGGCTTCTTAAGCTAGGCTGTGTCTTTTATTAAGGTGGTATGGTCATTCTGCCTTGTACTGGGGACATTAGAGCTTGTCGGGGCACGGCTGTCAGTAACCCCTTAAGGTTTGGGGTTTGTCTGGGTGCTGTCAGTGTGATCTTTGGTTATCAGCTGTATTGCAGCTGGGTCCCTTGCCCTTGTGTGCATTCAGACTTATGTATATATATATTTATATATATTCTATATATTCTCTGTGCTGGTTCAAGCTTGTTTTTTGCATTTATTCATGAACTGACACATGCTGGTCTGTTAGTTGCTTGGAGTGACTTTTGTCTTTTCTGTTACAGATCCTGGGATCCCGCGCTGAAGGGGTCTCCCGGTCTTAGATACCTGGCTAGTGGGGTTGTCCATTACTAATACTAATATATATATAAATATTATATATATAAATATATATATTTTTTTTCTGCTACAGATCCTGGGATCCCGCGCTGAAGGGGTCTCCCGGTCTTAGATACCTGGCCTGGCTAGTGGGGTTGTCCATTACTAATACTAATCCATTACTAATACTAATATATATATATATATATATATTAGTAATGGACAACCCCACTAGCCAGGTATCTAAGACCGGGAGACCCCTTCAGCGCGGGATCCCAGGATCTGTAACAGAAAAAAAAAATATATATAATAATAATAAAAATAATAATAAAAATAATAATAAATAATAATAAAAATAATAATAAATAATAATAAATAATAAAAATAATAATAAATAATAAAAAAAGAATAATAAAAATAATAAATAATAAAAATAAATAATAATAAATAATAATATAAATAATAAATAATAATAAATAATAATAAAAATAATAATAAAAATAATAAATAATAAAAATAAATAATAAAAATAATAAATAATAATAAAAATATATATAATAAAAATAATAATAATATATTATTATTATTATAGAAACATAGAAGGTTGACGGCAGAAGGAGACCATACGGTCCATCTAGTCTGCCCTTATGTGTATACTGTATGTTCTCTTTATCTTAGGATAGATGTGTGCTTATCCCAGGCATGTTTAAATTCAGTGACTGTTGATTTTTCAACTACCTCTGCTGGAAGTTTGTTCCAAGCATCTGCTACTCTTTCTGTAAAATAATATTTTCTAACATTGCTCCTGATCTTCCCCCCGACTAGCTTCAGGTTGTGCCCCCTTGTTCTATCATTAAGCTTCTTCTTAAAAACACTTCCCTCCTGAACCTTATTCAATCCTTTTACATATTTAAAGGTCTCATTCTGCGTAAATCCCTGGGTATTTGCGAATACCACAATTTCACCATATGGAGGCTTCCTAGGATACCGGAAACGGCCCTTCGGGGCAATCTAGGCTGTGTGGGGGTTGTGTGGGCTCTGCTCCCGGGGGATGATGTCTTTATATGCATTCCATGTGCGCAGCGGAACATTGAGCCCCTCGCCGCCCGTGTCATCTCCTACTCCTCTCCGCCTGTTCCGGACCCCGTGTGACGTCATGGGTGGGGATTTGCAATCCGAGGTATGCGCCCGGTTGGCTAGCTTCGAGAACATGTTTTCCGCTGTGGTTGCTCAGAAGGCTCCGGCTAAGCGAAAACAGTTGTCCCCGCCTCCGCCGGACTCAGACGTGGATGTTATTGAGGCATTGGATTGGTCAGATTGCCCCCCGGCTGAAGAGGGGGAGATTCTAGAGGAATTGGACGATCCAGCAGTTTGGTGCTGAGGGTGACCATGCGGCGGGGACGGTATTTGACACCCGTTCCATATTGGCTCAAATGTTGAAGTTTTGGATTTAGACCCTCCTGAGGCGGTTCCCCCGCCTAAGGGTGAGTTGTTTGATGTGGCCAAGCCGCGTTTGGAGTTTCCCAGTCAACGACATTTTGAGAATGTCGTCCTTAAAGAGTGGGAGCAGCCTACGTGTCTCGTTGGTGTTCCACCTAGTTGGGATAAGAAGTATCCTTTTTCCGGCGGACTTGGTGAAGCGTTGGTCTTTTCCCCCCGAGGTTGATGCCCTGGTTTTGGGGCTATCTAACATGGCTGTGTTGCATTCTCCTGACACTACTACCCTTAAGGATGGCGAAGATCGCCGGATTGACCAGCTGGCTCGCCACGGTTTTACCTGTGCGGTTTCGGCTTTGAGGCCTGTTTGTGCTTCGGCACTTTTGTTGTTGGCGGTCACCTATTTGGTGAGAAAATGGATTCGGTTGCCAAGGGAGGTAAGTTACCTCAGCGCAAGAAACTTTGTCGTTCCTTTCGGGGGGCGGCCTCTTTTAATCCCTCCTTTCGGGGAGCCTGAGCTGGCAGAGGTGCGGGCTTTTCGGCCATGCAAGCTGGAACAGGGGTAGAGGCTGTGGCCATCCCGGTCACTCCTGGGGTGCCAAACCCAAGGCCGCTCAGCAATGAGGGGGCGCCCTCACCCTTGTGGGTGGGGGGACGGTTGCGACACTTCTCCCGGGTGTGGGACCAGGCGGTCTCGGACAGGTGGATCCGGGAGGTGGTGTCGGCCGGTTACAAGCTGGAGTTCGAGTCCCGTCCTCCTCCAAGATTTTTCAGGTCCCGTGTTCCCTCAGATCCTTTGGCCGCGCAGGGGCTCCTGGCGGCGGTGAGGAATCTTCTGGAAATGGCAGTCATCTGCCTGGTCCCTCCCTCGGAGGTGGGCCTCGGGTATTATTCCAATCTCTTCACAGTACCCAAGAAGGACGGGTCGGTTCGTCCCATTCTGGTTCTGAAGTTCCTCAACGTGTTTATTCGTCCCCGGAAGTTTCGCATGGAAACTCTGCGCTCTGCCATCAATTCTCTTCGGCAGGGGGACTTCATGACGTCCATAGACATCAAGGATGCCTACCTTCATATTCCTATCTTTCCGGCTCACCAAAGGTTTCTTCATTCATGGTGGAAGATCGGCATTGTCCATTTGTGGCTCTTCCGTTCGGCCTTACCTCAGCTCCGAGAGTGTTCACCAAGGTGTTGGCGGGCGTGATGGCCCTTCCCGGAGCTCAGGGGATTCGCATTGTGCCTTATCTGGACGATTTTCTCATCATGGCTCCTTTCTTCAGTCAAGCGGAGATGGACACCAGGACGGTGGTATCCACTCTGGAGAGTTTCGGCTGGGTGATCAACTATCCCAAGTCCTCTCTCGTTCCGGCCAGGGTGGTGTCCTTCCTGGGGATGTCCTTGGATTCTTGCCAACACAGAGTGTTTCTGCCTCAGGCCAAAGTTCTCTTGATTCAGGACTTGGTGCAGCTTTTTCTTTCCAATCCTTGCCCGTCCATCCGGCTAGGGATGAGACTGGTGGGGTTGATGGTAGCTTCCATCGAGGTAGTTCCCTTTGCTCAGTTTCACACGAGGACGCTTCAGCTTCATCTGTTGGCATCTTGGCACTGGCGACCGCGGTCGTTGGATCGGTCCTTCCGGATTTTCTCCCGGGTTCGGCAGTCTCTCCAGTGGTGGATGGTCTCGGACAATCTCTTGAGGGGCAGGTCCTTTCTGACTCCCCTTTGGGAAGCTGTCACCATGGACGCCAGTTTGTCTGGATGGGGAGGTTTCTGGAAGGACCTTCAGTTCCGGGGGCGGTGGGGTCCTCTGGAGGCCCACTTGCCCATCAACGTTCTGGAGTTGAGAGCCATCAGGTTGGTTCTGTCTCATTTGACACAGCATTTACAGGGCTTGCCGGTTCAGGTTCGGTCGGACAATCGGACAGCGGTTGCTTACATCAATCGCCAGGGAGGGAATCGCAGTCTGCGTGCCCTCAGAGAGGTGTCTCTGATTCTAGCCTGGGCGGAGACTCGTGTCCCTTGCATCTCGGCAGTGTACATTCCAGGAGTGGAAAACACGGAGGCGGACTTCCTGAGCAGGTGCTCTTCCCGCCGGGGGGAATGGTCTCTCCACCCCCAGGTTTTTCGGTCGCTTTGTCTCCGGTGGGAGACGCCGGAGGTGGATCTGTTTGCCTCTCGTCACAATTACAAGCTTCCGACATTGGTGTCGCTGTCTCAGGATCCTCTGGCGGTGGATGCCATGTCCCTGAGCTGGGGGGACCTGGGGTTCCTTTCTCTGTTTCCTCCGATCCCCATGCTAGGCAAGGTGTTGCGAAAGCTGGCCCTGGAACGGGTTCCCGCCATTCTCGTGGCTCCAAGGTGGCCAAGGAGGGTGTGGTTCGCAGACATCGTTTGTCTGGCGGTGGATCAGTTCGATCTGCCTCTTCGGCCGGATCTTCTCACACAGGGTCAACTGCGTTATCCCAATTTACCAACGCTGGCTTTGACGGCCTGGCTGCTGAAACCTCCATCTTAAGGGAGGAAGGTCTTTCAGATTCTGTTATTCAGACTCTTATTAGCGCCAGGAAGAGGTCCTCTTCTACCATCTACTATAGGACTTGGAGATCTTATATTGATTGGTGTGAGGCTAGATCTTTGCCCTGTCGGGTCTTTTCTGTTTCCAGGATTTTGGAATTTCTTCTATCGGGGCTGGACTCTGGTCTTCAGCTGAGTACTTTGAAGGGGCAGGTTTCTGCCTTGTCTGTCTTTTTTCAAAAGTCTTTTGCGCTTCATCCTTTGGTCAAGACTTTCTTCCAGGGGGTCTCGCATTTGCGGCCTACTAGGAAGCCTTTGCTCCCTGTTTGGGATTTGAATTTGGTTTTCTCTGCTCTTCAGGCTCCTCCTTTTGAGCCTTTGCAGGATATTGCTCTTTCTACTCTGATTCAGAAGGTTGCCTTTTTGGTGGCCATCACTTCGGTTCGGCACGTTTCGGAGTTGGCAGCCTTGTTGATTCAGGCTCCTTACTTTGAGAGACATCAAGACAAAGTGGTTTTCCACTTCAAACCAGACTTTCTTCCTAAGGTGGTCTCTGCTTTTCATCTTAACCAGGACATTGTTCTTCCTTCCTTGTGTCCTAAGCCTAGGAATGACAAGGAGAGGGTTTTGCACTGTTTGGACGTGGTACGCTGTGGGACGTACTATTTGCTTACTACATCTCCTTTTCGTAAGACTGATGCCTTTTTCGTGGTGCCCTGTGGGCCTAGGAAGGGTTTGGCTCTGGCTAAGTCTTCCATTAGCAAGTGGATTCGTCAGGCTGTTGTTGGGGCCTATTCTGCCAAGGGGAAGGCTCCCCCTTTTCGTATCACTGCTCATTCTACTCGTGCTGTTGGAGCGTCTTGGGCTTTTCAGCACCAGGCTTCTGTGGAACAAGTTTGTAAGGCTGCTACTTGGTCTTCTGTTCACACTTTTTCCAAGTTTTACAAGGTTGATGTGCGGGCTTCAGCGGATGCTGTGTTTGGCCGCAAGGTTCTGCAGGCTGCAGTGGTTTGAGTTTTTGCTTTATGGCCTTGTTGGATACCCGCTCTTTCTGGACACTGCTTTTGGATGCCCCAAGTGTAATTATTAATGTTTGAAGCGGGTTGTGTGACATACTTAGAATACCATTTTGTGAATACTCACCTGTAAAATGGGTATTATAAGTATGTCACACACCCCGCCCTTTTTGGTATCCTGGATTCTTTGTAGGGTGAAGCTTCGTTTACAGTTTGAGGGTTACCAATGTTTTTTTCCTGGTACCTTGTCTTTACTGCTGTTTGAAAACTGGGAGATAAGTGGGAGGTCCCAGGTATGTATAGACCGGGAGGGGCTCGTTTTTCAAGACTTCTCTGCAACGTCGCCACCTGCTGGTGGAGTAACCCAAGTGTAATTATTAACGTTTGAAGCGGGGTGTGTGACATACTTATAATACCCATTGTACAGGTGAGTATTCACAAAATGGTATTTTTATCGTATTATCATTTTCCACATTCTGTACTGATTAAACCAACGACCAGCTCTGTTCAACCTACGCACATATGTAATGTCTTCAGAAGTGAAATCACAAAACAATGCTAAGCGCAAAATACAGCTGAGCCAGGGATAGCGCCATGAACTGGGGGTGTTAACTTGGACATAAAGCAAATCGAGACCCATGCGTCTGGGCCCTGGAAACTATTAGATTGCCCCTGCCCCGCTGTGTGAAGCACCCAGGGTCAATAGAATACAACATTTTACCAAGCTGCGATTGCGGGCGCAGCATCCTCAGCTTCTCTGTAAATGTGCAAGCCCTCCATGCCCAGCCTATTTGAATGTGTGGGCATGGGAGTGGCCACATCAGCGTGAAAGCCTGGGATGTGTTAGTGCGTCACCCCGCACCAATGGGCGATCGCAAAAGGTGTTTGGTGGCCTTGCCGATGGAATTTTCTCAAAACATCCTTCGGGCAGCATACGCCTGAGACCTCCGGGCTCCTCCTACCAATCTGGAACACATGACCACCAGACAGAATAAAATCTTGACTCCTCCTCCCAATCCCCAGTTGTTTCCTCCAGGAAGAGGAACGTAACCACTAGCTCCTGGACTGATGGTTCAGGTAAGTATATTCCGGTACTATGGGCCTGAGCAGGGAGTCCATTTCTCGGTCCCGAAGGCGATCCTTCTGCCTGGGGCCCGGGATACCCTATGGGTATCATTGGCCAGATCCCATTCTTTGATTATATCAAAGGGGGTAAGTGATATGTTGCCCTCTTGCTGAGGATGAATTATAGGAAGAGACCGGGGTAACCGGAGCCCATACTTGGAATTTTTTACCATTTTCTTCTTGAGACAATGTTTTTGTAGATTTAATGCACCCCTCTGCACTCACTACCCAGGAAGGGAGAGTCTGTGTGCCTGTTTGCATTTGCTATCAGCATTATGGGGCAGGTGTGCTGAACTAAAGGAAAGCACCCCTCCCCCCTCCAGAGCTCTCCCGATGATAAGAGACACATGCTGCTAGTTGTCTCTCATTAAGCTTCAACCTGCCAGGACTCTGGCAGATGCACAGGTAGCCATTACTGAGATTGAATTTTTTTGAGCTGTTGCTCCAGGTTTTAAAAGATTTCAGGTCTCTTCCTCCCAGACTGCCGACGTCACATCCCAGCACCCGTGGAATTTCCTGCCTTTCTTTCAAACACGTGTGTTTCTTCTTTAATAGCACAGTGTTTTGGAGGTATATATATTATGGCCTCCCCTTCTATTTTTTGTTATGAAGGGTTAATATTTCAATATGGGGGGGGTGGTTTGAAGAGACCGGTTTAATTGCTTTAAACTTAGGAAGGTACTATTCCCTCTGGGACATTTACCTTTCCTTTCTTAGGTTGTTTCAAACCTTGGGATAAAGGATTCAGGTCCAAGGTGTAATTAGGTTGGGCTTTATCCTAATTTGGCATCTGATTCCCTTTCTTATGCCAGAAGTATTTTCTTATGTGCACGAAACCCTTGGTGCAGCTGCTCTCATCTGCTCGGATTGTAGCAGTATAGGACTCGCTCAATATTTGGGTCCTGGGCAGGGGATATTGCCCTAAGTTGGAAATCCTTGGGGGGCAGGATTAGCTTTTTGCTATCTCCTAAATAAGCTTATTTGATTCACTGCCTTAGCTGGTTAGCAAGTGGAATCTTAATGGTTTAGATCTATGGCTGTTCATTCTATGATGGGAAGTTTACCTTCTGCTTCAACAATGTAAGGACTACCTGTTGAATAGGACTTGTCCAGGGGTATTATTATTATTATTGCATATTTATATAGCGCCATCAAATGCCGTAGCGCTTTACAAAGGAAGAATACAGACAAGGTAAAACATATAGTACAGAGAACTGTACAAATTTGATGCCACAGTTTAAAACCAGGTGTGTGAGCACAGGAGACAATAGGAAGGGGCATGGTTATATCCTTTCTTCAGTTTTGGCGGTTAGTGACAAATGTCATGAGATTTTGGGCAAGGAAATATGATTATATCATATTCAGTTCACAGCATTCTCTGAGAACCTGGACCGGGGACTCTAGGTCAGAGTGAGCCTTGTGCAATATTCCTTTGGGAATTTTTATTTTTGGGTAGATTTGTGAATACGCTGATAAATATAGGTATTTTTCACCTGATCTGGCCCGCCTGTTGAAGAGCGTAATCATTGGAGCTCCTTCTTTAAGCTGCTCCTTTCATTTGGGGATGCGGCTAAAGAATCCGGGAGGGTACCTTCCTCCTCTACCTTATCTGTGGGAAGGAAGGATTTTTAAAAGGGTCCTCTCGGTCTGGAATCTATTTGCCCAAACCCACTGAGCTATGATGCCATGTTTGGGTTGGTGCCTGGATACTTTGTGTTGCCCTCTCCATTCCAGGGGCATGAATGAGGGTTTCACATAGAAATTACTTGTACTCTCAGTCGGACTCTTGGTTTCTCCTATACCAGTGGGTTGGAGGAAAGATAAGTTATTCTGAAGTTGCTAGCATTGGAAGCCAGGCGGTTAATATCCTAGTTCCCTTCACCAGCAGAAATCTTACTGGTGTTGGAGGGAGTTTTTATTCTCCTTATAGAATATCTGTGTCCATGTTCTATCAGATATTTAGAAGGGTTTTTAGACATTTTTTAGGAGGAAGCTTGCTTCCACAAGGTTTTTTCTTCAAGACCTTAACAGATCTGGGAGATGTCTGGCAGTTTCCAATGAGCGTGGGGCTCGTCTTGTGTCAGATTCTAACAACCCCTAGGTTGTCTTAGCAGTAAAGACAGAGCTGGATGTTGTGCTCATTGTTCCCTTTATGCTGGATTCAGTCTGAGAATACACAGACTTCGTACTTATCAGACACTGAGAGGGGTCGGTGTCGGCTGATCTGAGCGATCTGCTACCTTTTTTTTGTACACTCCAGGGACAAAAATGCCTTTTGAGCTTCAGTTTCATGTGTAGAGCTGTGTTCAGCTCGGTTGGATGTTAACCCTTTTGGGAGGTTAGTCTAATTCCCTCTGGATTATGTTTTATGGTCAAGAAGTCAACAACTTCTTCAGACTCTTCTCCTTTCCCAGAGGATTTCAGCCATTTAGGAAATAGTGATTCCTGGTGCAGGGTCGGCACCTCCAATAGCCAGGAGGGTATTAGAATGATTGACATTACTCTCTTCCGGGTGAGGTAATATCACTTGCTTTAAGTACTATGATGTGCATGTCCGGAGTAAATCATTCGGCACCCGGTATGAGTGGCGAATGGCAATGAGTTCCATCGCTAAATAATAATAGATAAAATAAATTATACATAGATCACCATTGTATGCTTGCACACACATAGGAATTCGTCTTCCGCTTTTAACCCATCCGTGCAGTGACTGTACACGTGCCCAGAATGGTGGGCTGCCCTAATTATGGCATCCAGGGAGCAGTTGCAGGGTTAGGTGCCTTGCTCGAGAGCACAACTGACCCTCATGGAGATCGGATGGAATCCTTCTGGGTTAAATGAGGACCTGAGTCTCCTTCAGCTTGTTCTGTAGGAGGGTTACATCAGGTGGCAGATTTTTTTCTGTATAACTCCGTTGAGGGAGTCAGTTTGGTAGGTCTATTCTAGGGTCTTCTAAGAGACCTCAGTCCTTGCATGGTATTCTGCTCTAGCCTATACAGTTATAGTTAGAGGGATTATCCTTTTAGGTCCCTAGGCCACCTCTTGTCTGGGATCTTTTTCCTGGGATTACCTATACCCTAGGTTGCCTTTAATCCTAGGGGGACTTTTAACCCTAGGGGGACCTTTAACCCTAGGGGGACCTTTAACCCTAGGGGACCTTTAATCCCAGCTGGCCGTTAGCCCTAGTTGGCTGTTAACCCTAGTTGGCCGTTAACCCTAGTGGGGCCCTGGGGCTGCCTTGGGGCTGTCTTGGGCTCGCTTTGAGGCTGTCTTGGGCCCTGGGGCTGTGTCTAGTTCTAGGCTTCTTATAGACACAAAAGATATCTCTAGTCTGGAGTTGTCCCTAACTCTGGGTTAGTTCTTTTACCCGTACATGGAACCTTGCTATTTTTTTCTCAGATGCTGAGAATTTTTTTCTACCAGTACTGAGCAAGCTTCCTTTTTATACACATTTTGGGCTAAACAGGCGAGCTATTGCAGCCTCTTGGTCCTCAGCGAGATGGTTTTTTAGCTGAACTCTCTTGATAGATCTGCTGTCCTAGTAGGATCAGTCTTGTGGCAGTAGTATCCTCCTTTCCATTCTTTCCCACCCAACGAGGTAGTACTCGCCTATCTCTCAGGCGTATGCTGCCCGAAGGATGTTTTGAGAAAATTTAAGTTAGTTACCTGGTAACTTTTTTTCTAAACATCCGAAAGGGCAGCATACGCCTACTTCCCTCCCTTTTTGTCTTAGGTGGAGTTGGATTTTGTATTGATTATATGTTGGAGTTGTGGGTCTATTTCTTTTTCTCTTTCAGATCTATACAACAACTGGGGAATGGGAGGAGGAGTCAAGATTTTATTCTGTCTGGTGGTCATGTGTTCCAGATTGGTAGGAGGAGCCCGGAGGTCTCAGGCGTATGCTGCCCTTTCGGATGTTTAGAAAAAAAGTTACCAGGTAACTTAATTTTTTTTTTTTAATTGGGTCACATCGCTTGGGTGGGTCCCTGGAAGGAGCAGTGGAGCACCCAAAATGGGTTGTGTGCCACATTAAAAAATTACCAGTACATAGCAGTAAGAATTTCCCTTTAATCAACATTAATACATCTTTGAATGTAACCTTTTTGGAGATCCAGTGCTTTATGCCTCCGAGCTCCTTTAAAGTGTTCAGTGCCAGGTGTTATTACCATGTAGATTTAACCTTTCTAGATTCACCATGTTCTTTGTTGTGTGCCAAGGAACATTCCCTCTAGGGATTAGGGAATTGCTTGTTCTAAAGCAGTGCTAGTCATTTATTAGGTTACTGGCTTCCTGTGGATTTGGAGAAAATGATCAGATTAGTGTTTAGATTTGTAATCCTAGTGAAGGTTGTAATAGACATTTAGAGTGCACACTACCCTAGTGGGCTGCTGTATTCAAAAACCTGTAAGGTAGAAGTCCCACGGGGCATTATAAGTACCTCTATCACCAAATCTGACACTTTAATAAATGCACATTCATGTAATATTCATATATTAGCTTTTTTGCCTGTCCTGCACTATTTAAGTATGTGTACATTTCCCAATATTTGCTGGTAAAAGTCAGACCAGCTTATTCATTCCATTAGGGTCTCCTGACCTGTCACCCTGAGCCTTTCTGCTGATGGATTCACTTGAATAATGTGCATAAAACTCTTATAAATTATATTCATTATAATAAAAACATGAATAAAGTGGAGCAACCACTTATACGTTTAAAGGCGTCTATGCCAGCTTTTTTTTTGGGGGGGGGGGGGGCATCCCGATGAAACTGCAGGGATCACCCGAGGAACTTGTCTTTTTGCAGATCCCATGCAGCATCCCTATTATATATTTAGCCTAGGCAAGTACCCATGACAGGCATTTCTAAATAGCTGGTGTGGGCACACGAAAGGAAGGAGCATGGGTGTCGCCAACAGCTTTTGGGCAATCCTGGGGGCTACACACAGCAAATTGGGATGCCCCAAACAGGATGAACATAAGACGGTAGAGGGGAATGCCCATGTGTTGTTGCTCTTCAAGGAACCATTTAAAGATAGTGGTTAAAAAATGCGACTCAAAATGTATTGTCTACAGAGCTGAAGCTATTGCTATTCTAAAGAGGAATTCCTGTAAAAAAAAAAAATGGCAAGCCCATGACCAGTCGATAAAGGGACTGTCCAGGAAAAATGTAAAAAAGACGATTCAGCATCTTACCTAGTCCTATCTGCCATTTCCCTTCCTGTAACCACTCAGCAGCACCTAAAAGCAGAAACATGGCACTGACTTCTGCCACTCCCCAGATTCGCCTAGCAGTAGACCACCAATCAGAAGACCTGACTGGTGGTCTACATCTCTGTCCCCTGTGGCAACCTGTGTATTGCAGCATTGTGAGTACTGTAGGTATCAATATATGTTGATATAAACACACTGTCTGCTATTGTACTGGAGAGTGGCTACGCCCACTGGCTGGAAATTTTAGAAAATTAATTTTTCTCGGTTTTGGGAGGTTTGATTTGAGGAAAAAAGAAATGGAGAACATTAGAAACTTTAAAGCAATGTGATTCTGTGTAGTTGCCTGGACAATCCATTTAAAGGGACAGTCTAGGCAATGTAAAAAAAAAAAATGGCAGCAAGGATGCTCCAAATTTACCCCTCCTTTTCTTTCCATTCCTCTGTGAACATGCACAAATCTGGTCCAACCCAGGGTCTGCCTGCACTCAGTATTTGTAACACCTGGGAGATGGGTCTCTAAGCAGAGATATTACAGCAGTGTTTTGCTTCCTGCTGGAGCAAAGGTGTGTGTAGACTGCACTCTGGCCTATGTAAAAGAACATTGCCAAGTGGCACAGCAGTGTTCGCTAACTTTAAAACTACCCAACAGCAGCAGGGACAGTGACAAGTGCAGAATGGGGGCCAGTTTAGCAGCAGATCAGAAGTGGCTGTAGTGTAAGGCAGTAGCTGGTACTGACAGCAGCAGCACCCATCCTGAACTTGCCATTTCCCCACTGCTTGGGGAAAGGATTTTTCCTGGCCTCATTGACCTCTCTACTCTATTATATAGCACACAATATGCTGCTTATTAGACTATTTAAACATGATCTAAACCCTTTATTTGCCAGCTCTTTTCTCCTGACTCACAGGGCCCCCAACTGCCCACTGCTTCTAACCCCTGCCCTGTATTAAAGTGGGGCAAAACCCATGATTTTGCCAATCCTTGGTTTTGACCTGTGCCCCTGGGGCATGCTGTTTTGGCATGACCCGCTATGTGAGCCCCCTCCCCCAGATCTCTAGTATTAGAACCTTACCTGCGATCCTATCGTGCATGTGCAGACTCTGACAGGTTTCCTGTCCAGGGGCACATGCACCGTAGGATCACTGGTAAGTTAAATATTCACATCCACCTGGAGGCTTTCTTACATCCTGATTTGGGATGCCCTGGGTGTAGAGAATCCAGCAGCCTTAGTGTTTATGATTTAGGGCCACTCTTGGTCCACTTAAAACAGAAGGAACTGTAGTACTTAATTATTAGTTATTGTGATAGTGAAGGAGATTGTGTGAAATGTCTCACTGTTACACTATGCATATTTGTGACAACACATGCATACCAGCATGTCTGACATAACATCTGTGCCTGAGCACAATATTTCCACGTTACTATAGGATGAGTCAGTTCCATTGGTTTTCTGTCCCTTTATGCCCACAGTTCCTCCGCTCATGCTCCATCATGCTGCCCATTCTCCATCATCTCTGCCCACTGTGCCCATTTTCGGTCATCCCCCCCCTTTCCACCTTTTTCCTGCTGACTGTTCATGTCACCTTTCTTGCTGTCTTTTCTTGTTGCCCACTTTTCTCCCTTCTTGCTGCCCATTGTGGCATCTTCTTGCTGTTTGCTATTCTTCTTTCTTGCCTCCTTCTTGCTACATATTGCGCCTTTTTCTGCTGCCTGCTATTTCTATTTTCTGCCCTTTCTTGCTGCCCATTGTGTCATCTTCTTGCTGTCAGCTGTCTTCTTTCTGCCCCTTGTTGCCATTTGCCCCGCTTCACGTTACCCATGTGTCACTTTTTGGCTGCCTATTATGTTGTCTGCCTGTTGGCTGCTATTTCTACTTTCTTTTACCTTCTTCTTACCCACTGTTCCCACTGCCTGCTATTTCACCTATTGCTTCCTTTATGCTGCCTACGCTTTCCCCTGTTGTCTGTTGCCACATCGTCCAGTGAGAGCCGCCTGCTATGACTATGTCATTCAGCAGATGGTTCTCATTGTTTTAAATGGGGAGCACAGCCATTACGGGGAAGGAGGAAACGCACACTCCCCATTAGTCAATAAGACCCATTTGCCAATAGAGGTAAACTCAGCAAGCGGCTCTCATTGGCTGAACGCCTGTGCGTGCGCCTTTGGTACGCGGAAGAGATGAGTTGTTTGAGGCTTCCTGGTGGGTCTCACACAGGCGGGCATCCGAAATCGGGATGCTCCCAGGGAACGGAACAAAACCTGGGAAAGTCGAATTCCCAGGTTTTGTTCTGCTTTAACATTGCAAGGAATTCATACCAATACATGTGCACACAAGAGAACCTGTATCAAACTAACAATAGTTATATCTAAAATGATCTTTGATTTATAGAAAATGTCTATGCAGAGGTAGAAATGGCGAACTTGGCATTTAACACATTAAATCAGTGGTTCTCAATCTTTCTAATGCCGTGACCCCGCAATACAGTTCCTCATGTTGCGGTGACCCCAAACCAAAAAATAATTTTGGTGGCTACTTCAAAACTGTAATTTTGCTACAGTTATGATTCGGAATGTAAATACCTGATATGCATTATGTATTTTCATTGCTACCAATCAAACATAATTTAAACATAGTGATTAATCATAATAACAATATTTAATTATATGTTGAGAAATATTTATTACTAATTCCAATAAATAACATTTCACCATGGCATAGCATGTGTCGGAAATTGTCATTTCTCCGCCTCTTATTGAAATTAATAGGAGGCTGCGGCGGATTGTGTGGTAACTCGAGATTCTCGGGAGCTCTCTTTTACAAAATCCGCCGCACTCACAATGAAATCAATAGGAGGCGGATTCAACGCCGGAAACCGCTGATTTCAGCTGTTTCCTCATTCAGAATATGGGAAAATAGTGGGAGATATGGGAGATAATTATACATTGGGGAACAGTGTGAACTACATCTTATAGTGGTCTGTTATAGTATAAGACCGATGTAGTTCACATTGTGTAAATGTATGGTGCTTTGTGTAAGTGTAAGCTGCTTTGTGTACTGTGCAATGATTACACACTAAGCACCTTACACTTACACAGTATTGTGTGTATGGTGTGTGTACTGTTTTTACATTGTTAATCTTTTTTACACCAGCAGGCTGTCTCGCAGGCTCTCTTGCCTCTCCGCCTCCTAGGCTTTTGTCCTCCGGCACTTTCTGCGACCACCCACTGATGACATCAGCAAGTGCCAAACACACATAATGCGCTGCTATGGACTGTGGAGCGTTCCCCCCGCTTCCCCCGCTCCTTAGGCCCCGGGCGGATGATGCAATCGTGTCTGCGCATGCACGCAGGCATTCAGTTTGGAACGCGCATCCATAACGGCGTGCGTTCCAGTTGAATAACGCTGCTGCAGACGGTAGCGCAACTTCTCAGCGGCTAAAGCCATTGGAAATATGTATTTTCCGATGGCTTTAGGTGACCCCTCTGTTTTGGTTGTTTGACCCCCTGCCAGGGTCCCGACCCACAGGTTGAGAACCGCTGCATTAAATGAACAATACAGATGGGTTATTTCTAATCACTGGGAAAAGGGGATGCTTTGGGATACGTGCATTTCATCTAACACACATAGCAGAACGCATGAAAAAACTTTCAGCACCGCTAATACCTAGTAAAATTTTAGTTTCAAATGTTATAACTTGTACCAGGTTGTACTGTGTTATGACCACTGTGTGGCAGTGTTTTACTCCTAAACAATATATGAAATGTATGTCCCCAATGTATATAGACAAGCATTTCCCTGTAGTTACCTATCTTTGCATTTCCATAAGAACTAAGGGATAAAACCCCCTTCCATTCTTTCCATTTTATGAATTGTTTAGCTTTGTGGGATCCTGGTCCATTCAATAATCTCCTCCTTTTAAACCTAACACAGGGTATATAAATCCTCTAGTTTTCGGGTTTACCCTGTTTTGAAGTTTAGCCAACATGCATCACTATAAGGACTACATTATAAGGAGCTTGTGCTGAGCCTTACCCAATTTTGCTTGTTATCGTTCCAAGAGAACATTCTGGAAAAATGTGCGCCACAAATTGCTGCAAAAAATGTAATAACAAAATCACAAAAGAGTTAAAAAAAAAGCTAATAGACACATAAGTGTAATTTAAGCGTATGGAAACCCATATTTGGGTCCATCACTCAATTTGTGATCCCCCTCCATAACCTGAGCAGCCGGGCGCTGCTGTTGCCCTGGGGGTGGCCTGGTTTTTAAAGAAAACCAGGCTTTTCCATCACCGAAGCCAAACCCCCTGGCAATTTTGAGTAAGCCTATTGGTGAGGGCTGGCTGGTCGCATCTCTGGCATCAGGGTTGTGGGTTCACACAGTGGGGCATCTTGTGTAGGATCCCCTGGGGAAAGGCTAGCGGCCAGGCTAGAATCTTTCAGATTCTAGTGCTCAGCTGCGCGGGTTTTGGCCCGCTATAAAGGAGAGGAGAAAACAGAAGTAAAAAGTAAGGACCACCAGATAATTAACCCCCATCTAGATCTTGATTTTCTAATGAATAAAGTGATATCAAACACTAATTCATAAAATTAATGATATATAAGTTTACAAAACAAACATCGATATATACTTTCAGGGCCGGATTAAGTGTGGTGGAGGCCCCAGATTTTTTTCCTTTAAAAATTAGTCCAGCCAAGTAACTGGTGGTGTCTGGCACCCGCCCCTATACTAGAACGTCAGATGGAGTCCCTTGTGCGGGTGCAAGCTGCTCGGGAACTCCTGCTTTGCCATTCTGGGAGGGGGGTAGTGTAGTCACCCAGCTGGTCCGGCAGAAAACAGTTCCCAGCACTGAGGTGCCAGCGGCTGTGCTTGGTGGCTTATGTGCAGGGAGTACAGCTCTGCACGCACCCATCACTGTAGCATTGGTGACATCTGCTTTGCTGCTCTATAATCCTGTGGTGGATTTGGCTGCAGGTTTGCAAAAACAGAAAAAGGCTTGCCCAGCCACGGGGGCCCCCTCTGCCTTCGATAGCTTTGTTGCTGGCCCCCGGGGTGTCAGACCAATGACTGAAAAGCCTCCTGGACCAGACCCAAACCCAAAGGTTGGTGGAGCCCCCGGGATGCGTGCCCCTTGTGCACTCCTCATAATCCGGCCCTATATACTGTGCCAATTACACCAGCCTTGGCAGAATAGAGAATAAGGGGAAAGACTGTCCCAGTACTAGGTACCTCTGGCCAGGCAGTCAATACCAAAGCATCACATGGTCCCTGTCTCAGGAAGTAAAGAGTATATAAAGTACGGATCCAGAGGATAAAGTCTCTTTCCAGGCAGGTAAAAAATATAAATGGCACCTACCTGCCAGCCCACATGCCTAATCCTATGGACAGCTGTATTTGTCCAAAGATGTTGATGCCCATATCAGCACAAGACATACATGTGCTAACCTTAGCATCCAAAGTGTTGGTTGGTGTCATTTCCACAGCACTAATTTTTGAGGGCTCTTTATGGATGACCTAAAATGCCCACTGCACCAGGGCTCACCATTCATGCCAAAATCTACAGAAACAGAAGAGATATTTGGTAATATTCAGGTGAAATACATCCAGCTCTATTTCTATTAAAATAAAACCATTTGATTCCAGTAACTCAGCTTTAGATAATAGCAACAAATGTATTTATAAAGTAGAAAAAAACAGGCAGTCCCTCTGAACTATGCATGACTGCAGGGGCGTACATAGGTTTCACTGGGTCCCATCATAGTGGACCCCCTCTGTCATGCTTTAACTAGGCAAGTATGCACTGTGGCAGCCAATGGGTGGAGAAGGTGGCAGGGAGGGAGTGGGCAGTGTGTGTGGCTGGGCACTGAGCGATGGAGGAGATGAAGGCATAGGCCAAATTTAAAGCAGGCCATCATAACCTGGCCCTTGCATGGGAGCCACATGTGGCTTGCGGACACCTGTTGTGTGGCTCGTAGTCCAGACCAGAAAATAGTGAAGGTCTGGATATTATCAGCGCTTTGCATGGAAGTGCCACACTTGGTATTGTGAGGATCAGTTAACCTCTTTGTGGATGAGGTATTCCCTTGATTTGGATAAGTATTTTATGGGGCAGAGACATCAAGTGTGAGTGATCTCTCCATCACAGTAGAGCAATGGAGAGATCACACATCGCAGTCAGCTGTGTAGATACAATGTAGTATACAATGTAACACCTCAGGCAGCCGTCTTTGGTATATTATAAATGCAGCCATCTTCCTGGCTGTTTATAATGTAGCACAGCAAAGAACTGACTATCTTTTTAATATGTAACAGCAGGAAACCTGCCCTGCTTGTTTCATTTCAGTTTTTCTGTGCCTGCACACAGCTTTATTCATAGTAACATAGGCACTAATAATGGCATGTAGCCACTTATATTGCTCCACTGAAACTATGACAGGCACAGCACATCTTATTGTCCTTTCGTCTCACCTGTGGGCTTTGTTGAGATCCCCTACCCTGCTGGTACTAAGCCTCACTTTCAGGCACGCTTGTGAGCACTGGTTTGGGCAGGTTTATTTCCCTGATTCTACAAAATAAAATCCTTTCCAGACTAACGGTCACTAGAGGACACTATTCTATTGACCCATATCTAAGGGCCAGTGTGTCACTTTACCTTCGGGGGCAATTCTTCCTCCCATCTGGGGAGCAGCCGCCTCTCATACACAGGTAATACTTGGAAATACTAACCCATGTCTAAGATGTGTATAATTTTCTGAGAAGTTACAATATATTTCTCTACATCATGTATAGTTGAATCTCCAAATTCCAGAGGGCACTGAAGAAGCCAGACAAGGCGAAACTAGTCTGCCCCATAGAATCTTGAAACTGCGATCATGGGATTTTGCCCCATAGAATCTTGAAACTGTTGTCATGGGATTTTAGACCTTGTATACAGAATTTTATTGTCTATTTTAAACTTTTCTAGTTACACTGTTATTAGATTTTTGTAATCCTAAAGGTTATAATAAAATGTATTTGTATCTCAGGAATATCTAACAATTTTCATGGCAGCGAGGTCAGATCTTTTTATGAGCCCCATATAAACAAATTTGGCTACAGGGATGGTCCAAAACCCCTGTGCCTCCTTTTCCATATCCTACATCAGTGCAAGTTTTATTCTCAATGCTACTGCCTTTATAGGATCCCTACAATCTACTCGTCTCGAATGTAGCTCCTGAACATGTCAATGGCCTCTATTTAATAAGAGTTTAACAAAAATTCTCGAGTTAAAAGCATGAGAATTTCACATTTACTCTATCACCAGATAGGAAGACAATTAAAGTCAATGGCACTTTTAACTAAAGTTTAAAAAGAAGTAAAATGTTCTCTACTTTTCTTAGGAGTAAAAAAGTGCTCCTGACTTTCATTGTCTTTCTAGCTGGTGATTCAGTAACTGACATTCTCATTCATTTGTATGCAACAATTTGTGTACTACAATGAATATTTTTTTCAGCTCTTTTGAATCGCAGAAAGGTTAGGTAGAGTTCCCCTTTAACAAAACACTGTCTGCTACATAAGAATCTTCCTGTTAACCTTATTGTAGTTCCCCTTTATTTTAAAAATTTAGAGGGATTCGTCTGTTACTCCAAATAAATTAATTGCCTTTGGTTTCTGAGACATATAAAGATCTTCTCTTGCAGTTTGAGGGCATTAGGCTGTTTTACCACGTCCCTGTTGCCACAATGCAGGCAGCAACAAAGAGTAGTCCTGTCCAGGGCTTGTAGTCACAGCATGCACAGGGGGCATCCTGAATCAAGATGCTGAGCTGGGGTCCACTTTGAGAGTGTAAAACAGGGTAAAGGTCTCTATTTTAGGGTGACTCGATATGCCTGTGCCATTAGCCTGCTGATTATTTCTTATTACACCACCAGGATTATCTGCTGTGGAAAGTAGCTCAGCTTCCTCACATGCACATTAGTGACTCTTAATAAAAACGCAATTTCTAGGATTAAAAGATATGTTCATTGCTGATCCTATAATGCGTTTTTTCCATGACGTGCGGTGCTCGCTGTCTCTATGGCGGCAGCATTAGCAGGTGACACAGCAAGGTGGCAAGGTGAGCAGCGGGCGGGGGGATAAAGTTTACATTCTGCAGGGAGCATAGCAACCATGTTTCCGGAGAACAGAAGGAGGAAGTTGTGTAAAATGTTTAATTGGCAATAAAATGCGAGGTACGGTGCGTCATTACAAATAATGGCCCATTTCCCCACTGAACTGATTTTATTTGTGTAAACTTATTGTTATCTTAACTTTGTAACAACTGCTTTCCAAATGGGAATATGTGTCGCTTCATACTACAGAAAAAAAGGTTGTACTGTTCCTTTTGGATGCAGCAGGGCTATTGATCTCCAAAAACTCCATCAATGGATGCAAGAATTGTCAAGGTGATATCAAGGAAGGGCTCCTATGTTACCTTTTAACTTGGGAAATTTAGTCCATCAGGGTTGGGCTTCTTTCATATTAGCCAAAACAAAATGTACCACAGCCTTTTCAATGTGTCTTCCACCTCCCACATCAGCATTTGGGTTCCGCTGGAATGCTGTGCTGCGTGCCACCATCTTTAAATCTACAAGGCACCCCTGTGTCTGAGAGAACTAGCTGCACCAGCGCAAAAGTGAGGGAGGGGGAAAGGCCGGCGCCTGGCTCTGACTGCTACCACCCAAAATCTTGCGATAGGCAAGATTTAGGATTGAAAGCAATGGAAATAGCAGACAAGAGTCGAGGCGCTGGTCTCATAGAGACATATGGGACAGCAATGGAACCCTATGGTGGTGGCAGTGGCCGCAGGAGGGGCATCGGATAAACAGTGAGTCCAGTTACATTTTTTTTGGCCCAAAATGGTACAGTCCATGAGGGTAAATTCCCCTCCCCCAGGATGATTTGTGGATATCCACTTTAAGAATTTTTTGATTGAAATACCTTTTTAGTTTCAGTAAATGTGACCTGTTAATGCTGCGAGTTCAGCAACTGACCATTTTCAGTTCTTTTCTATCTATAAGACACAATTAAGATTTTACGTGGAATCAAGTCTGACTAATCTGAAATTTATGTCCTGGACAATTGTAAATAACTTGCTTTAAATTACCCTTTACTGTCCTGAAGTTTTTTAAGGAGTTTTCTTTTTACATCTTTTGAAGTGTGTTGGTTTTATGTGTATAAATGGCTGTGATTTTGTGGTTCCATTGTATACCATCATGTCTGGGTTATTCCTGAAAACTCACCTTAAAATATACTCAGTTAGCCTTCAAAAGGTATTGCCGTCTTATTTCTTTACTTTTATAAAGTGTAATAAAACTCTTATGTGTGTAATAATTTGAAAAAAATACTGGTTTGTGCAATAAAATTTGAATGGCTGATTACTTGTAAATTATACTGACTGTCATTTGCATTTTGTAATTTAGGAAAATCAGAGAAAACTATAATTTGAATTAGAGTTTGGAATGCAGTATAGACATATCTAATATACAATAGACAAGATAAGGGCGACTGACCCCTAAAAAAGCATTAAAAAATATAAGACCCTACAAGACATGAAACGAAAGACAGGAGACTGATTCATAAATAAGTTCCTAACAATCTTTACAATATATCTCCACTAGTATCCAGTTATGTATATTCTAAGTGTGCCATACACTCCACTTCGATTTTCATGACATCTGGGTAATCTCCAGTAGAGGGCGAACTTCTGCAGAGATGAATATGCAAAAAAAGAAAGCCCCTCCTGGTCCATATATACCTGGGACCTCCCACCAATTCCCCAGTTCCTTCTCTGCAGGGAAGGCGACAAGACAGAAGATGAAGACTTCTTTACTTACAGGCTCGCGCCCGGCCGTCTATTGTCCCTATTACTGCCAGGACCCTTTCTAAATTGCCCCTATATTGAGCCTCCCAGCTTAGGCTGCAGGTCCTGGTGAAGGTAGGAGTACCATATGGGTGCAGAAGGAGCACTGCTCCACCGTGAGACCTCACTTTGGGGTAGGTGGTTATCCAGGTTTTTTGGTGATCCTGGTGTGGGATGCCCCGTTCCTATAGGTAGGAGCACCCTATGGGTGCAGAAGGAGCACTGCTCCACCGTGAGACCTCACTTTGGGGTAGGCGGTTATCCAGGTTTTTTGGTAATCCTGGTGTGGGATGCCCCGCCCTTATATGCTTATGCTTCCCCCCCCTTCCGGGTACCCTTATTCCCCTCCGGGGGGGGGTTGCCTGGCCTGGCCGTTATTTCGTTTTTCCCACTTTGCCCCTGTGTGCGTTGGTGTGTGTTTCACTGTATGTGTGTGCGTGTGGCAGACAGGGTTTGTACTTGGGCCATGTCAGGGCTGTGGCAGCCTGGGGGAGTCTCTCCCCCTCAGGCTGTGTTCGGGAGCCCGGCCGCGGTAGCCCCGCCCCCTTCTTTCGCGCGATTTCTGTTGCTCGTTTCTAGGGGGATCCGCGTTGCTGGGAGGGGGGGGCGTGGCCTCGGCGAGCGCGCGTTCTGCGCTGGCCCGCCCTCCCCCTTCTCTCCCTCTTCGTGTATGAAGCACCTCATGGGGGCCATTTTCTTACAGGATCTGAGCTGCGTTCCTGTGGTAAGGGCCGGACGGCCACTTCCTTAGTTTAAATGGGGGGCTCCTCTCTAGCGGGGGGCCCCCCACCGGTCACGGGCATATGTGTGTGTGGTTTAGCATGTCTGGCTGGGATACTGTTAATATGGGCTCGGGCTCCCTCTGGGACAATCCAGGCCATGCGTGGGGTGTGGGGTATCCCTTACGGGGGAGAATGTGCTGATCTGTATACCATGCGCACAAAAGGCCATAACGCGGAAGTCTGGTACCCAGCCTTCCGGGCCGGCTCCTCCCGCTTCATCGCCTTCCCCTCCCCACCTTATCCGTACCCCAAGTGACATTGGTACTAGTGGGGAATCGCTTTCTGATGTTTGGGCTAGGTTGGCCAGCATCGAGAAATGTATTGCTAGCTTGGTGGGCAAGAAGGCCCAGGCTAAAAAGAGACATTTGTCGTCGGCCCAGCCCTTGTGGGATGTTGGCGATGATTCCATTGATTTGTCGGATTATTACCCTTTACAGGAGGGGGAATTGTATGAGGAAACGGAGACTAAGTACAGTCTGGTGATGCTGATGTCGGGCAGGCGCTGGGGGATGCCGTAGATTTGGCTACTGTTGTGTCACATTTATTGGAGGTGTTGGACATTGAACCGCCTGAGGCGCCCCCTCTCAAGAAGGGGGAATGTTTTGAGGCCTGCAAGCCCCGTCTGGAATTCCCTACCCAGGGTCATTTTGATGCGCTGATCCTTAGACAATGGGAGAGGCCCAGTCGGCTTCCTGGTGTTCCTCAGGCATGGGATAAGAAGTATCCTTTTCCGATGGAGGCGGTTAAGCACTGGTCTTCTCCTCCCGAGGTCGACGCGCCAGTTTTAGGTTTCACCAACTCTTCTGTGCTGAACACCTCTGACGCCACTTCCCTTTGGGATGGCGAGGAAAAGCGCCTTGATCCGATTGCGTGCCACGCATTTGCCAACGTGGGCTCGGCCCTACGGCCTGTTAGTGCATCTGCCCTGGTGTCGTTTGCTACCAGGTCTCTTATCAGGGACTGGCTGAATAACGCTCAGTTTGATCCAGCTGGCGCTGAGTTCGCTATCCTTAAGAAATGCGAATTGTTCATGGATTTTGTCATGGCTGCTATGGAAGATTCTATTGTCATGTGTAGTAGGACTTCAGCCTTACTGGTGGCTATGCGCAGATTGGAGAAAAATTGGATGCTGTTGCTAAGGGAAGTAAGTTACCTCAGCGGAGGAAACAGCGCCGCCCCTTTCGGGGGGCGGGCTCGTTCACTCCTTCCTTTCGAGGGGCCAGAGCGGCTAGGGACTCGGCCTTCTCGGGTGTCAGGGGCTCGTCCTGGAACAGAGGCAGAGGTCGGACACGTCCCGCGCCTGCCTGGGGTTCCAAGCCCAAGCCTGCCGTTAAACCGGCTCAGCAATGAAGGGGCGCTCTCACCCGCAAGGATGGGGGGACGGCTGCGGCTCTTCTTCCAGGTCTGGGCCCGGGAGGTCACAGACAATTGGATCTTGGAAGGGGTCTCCTCCGGGTACAAACTGGAGTTCGAGTATTGGCCGCCCCCAAGATTCTTAAGGTCTCAGGTGCCCTCGGACTCTCAGGCTGCACAGGGGCTCCTGTTAGCAGTAAAAAACCTTCTGGACATGGGGGTTATATGCCCGTTGCCTCTGTCGGAGAGAGGCAGGGGTTACTACTCCAACCTTTTCACAGTGCCCAGAAAGGAGGGTTCGGTGAGACCCATTCTAGATCTCAAGGTTCTCAACAGGTTTATCAGAGCCAAAAGGTTCCGCATGGAGACTCTGCGCTCGGCTATCAATTCCCTTCGCCAGGGGGATTTTATGACATCCATAGACATCAAGGATGCGTATCTGCATGTTCCGATTTTTCAGGCACATCAGAGATTCCTCCGGTTTGCGGTGGAGGATCAACATTATCAGTTTGTAGCTCTTCCCTTCGGTCTGACCTCGGCGCCGAGGGTCTTCACCAAGGTCTTGGCGGGAATAATGGCTCTGCTCAGATCTCAGTGCATTCGCATTGTGCCTTATCTGGACGACCTGTTGATCTCAGCTTCTTCCCTCCGCCAGGCAAAGCTGGACACCCACCAGGTGGTGGCGACCCTGGAGAGGTTTGGGTGGGTGATCAACCGCACCAAGTCTTCTCTCTCCCCGTCTCGTGTGATGTCATTTCTGGGCATGAATCTGGATACCATTCAGGCCAGAGTGTTTCTGCCCCAGACCAAGGTGCAGGGGATTCAGGACCTGATCCGCCTTCTTCTTGCCAGTCCTTGTCCCTCTATCGGACAGGGGATGAAACTGGTGGGTCTGATGGTATCCTCCTTCGAGGCGGTACCGTTTGCACAGTTTCATATGAGATCTCTTCAACTTCACCTATTGACGCATTGGGACAGGTACCCGCAGTCATTGGATCAACCTTTCAGGATGTCTCCCAGGGTTCGGCAGTCCTTTCGGTGGTGGCTGGACTCGAGCAATCTGTTGAAGGGCAGATCCTTTCTGGTCCCTTGTTGGGAGATGGTTACCACGGATGCCAGCCTGTCGGGCTGGGGAGGTTATTGGAAAAGTCATCAGTTCAGCGGGGTGTGGGGTCCCAGAGAGGCTCACACCCCCATCAATGTCTTGGAGCTCAGAGCCATCCGACTGGTTCTGTCTCTGCTGACCTCACATTTACGGGGTCTACCGGTTCAGGTTCGTTCGGACAACCGAATGGCGGTAGCTTACATCAATCACCAAGGGGGGACTCGCAGCAGGAGTGCCCTCAGGGAAGTCTCTCTGATCCTGCACTGGGCGGAGAGCAATGTTCCTTGCATTTCAGCAGTCTACATTCCGGGAGGGGAGAACACGGAGGCAGATTCCCTGAGCAGGGGATCCTCTCGCTACGGAGAGTGGTCTCTCAACCCCGAGGTGTTTCTGGATCTTTGCCGCAAGTGGGGGACTCCGGAGGTGGATCTCTTTGCCTCGAGGCACAATCGCAAACTTCCGGCCTTTGTGTCTCTTTCTCAGGATCCTCTGTCTCTGGCAGTGGATGCCTTGTCACTGGCTTGGAAGGAGTTGGGTGTTCTGTACCTGTTTCCACCCGTCTCCATGCTGGGCAAGGTAGTTTGCAAACTGGTTCTAGAAGGGGCACCAGCGATTCTGGTGGCTCCAAGGTGGCCAAGAAGGGTTTGGTACGCAGACGTCGTAAGGATGGCCGTAGATCAGTACCGGCTTCCCTTGTTGCTGGACTTGCTATCTCAGGGTCATCTACTTTACCCCAATTTACAAATGCTGGCTTTGACGGCTTGGCTGCTGAAACCTTCATCTTGAAAGAGGAAGGTTTGTCTGAGGCTGTTGTTCAGACCCTGATTAGGGCTAGGAAGCTGTCCTCTTCTGGCATTTACTATAGGACTTGGAGGTCCTATATGGATTGGTGTGAGGCTAGGGCCTTGCCGTGCAGGGTGTTTTTGATACCCAGGATTTTGGAGTTTCTTCAGCATAATCTGGATCTTGGTTCCAGCTTAGTTCTTTGAAAGGACAGGTTTCTGCTCTGTCGGTTTTCTTCCAGAGGTCTTTTTCCTTACACCCACTGGTTAAGACTTTTTTCCAAGGGGTTGCGCATGTGCAGCCCCTCGGAAGACTGTAGTTCCTGTTTGGGGTTTGAATTTGGTTCTTTCGGCTCTGCAGGGTCCTCCTTTTGAGCCGTTACAGGATATTGCTCTTTCAGTTCTCACTCAGAAGGTTGCTTTCCTGGTGGCTATTACCTCGGTTCGGCATGTCTCTGAGTTGGTGGCCTTGTTGATTCAGGCCTCTTACTTTGAGAGACACCAGGATAAGGTGGTTTTTCGTTTTAAGCCGGATTTCCTTCCTAAGGTGGTGTCTGCTTTCCACCCCAATCAGGATATTGTTCTCCCTTCCTTGTGTCCTAAGCCTAACAATGACAAGGAGAGGGTTCTGCACAATTTGGATGTTGTTCGCTGTGTGAAGTACTATTTGGTGACTACTTCTTCCTTCCTCAGGACGGACGCTTTTTTTCGTGGTGCCCTGCGGGTCCAGGAAAGAATTGGCGCCTGCTAAGTCTACGATTAACAAATGGATTCGCCAGGCCATTGTTGGGGCCTATTCTGCTAAGCGGAGGACTCCCCCTTTTAGGGTCACTGCGTACTCTACTCGTGCTGTTGGTGCATCCTAGGGCTTTTTAGCACCAGGCTTCTGTTGAACAAGTTTGTAAGGCTGCTGCTTGGTCTTCCGTTCATACTTTTTCCAAGTTTTACAAGGTTGATGTGCGGGCTTCAGGAGATGCTGTTTTTGGCCGCAAGGTTCTGCAAGCTGCAGTGGTTTGAGTTGGTACATTCTTTACTGTTTCTGGTTCCCACCCATGACGGACATTGCATTTGGATGTCCCAGATGTCATGAAGATCGAAGTGGCGTGTATGGCACACTTAGAATAATACCGTTTTGTGAGTACTCGCCTTTAAAACGGGTATTATGAGTGTGCCATACACTCCACTTCGCCCACCCCTTTTCAGGTATTCTGGGGTTTTTATATGGTGAACCATTGGTTTTGATTGTTAAGGTTATAATTGGTTCTTCCTGGTCCCCTTACTGCTTTTATACACTGGGGAATTGGTGGGAGGTCCCAGGTATATATGGACCGGGAGGGGCTCTTTTTTTTTGCATATTCATCTCTGCAGAAGTTCGCCCTCTACTGGAGATTACCCAGATGTCATGAAGATCGAAGTGGAGTGTATGTCACACTCATAATACCCGTTTTAAAGGTGAGTACTCACGAAACTGTATTTTTGCCCCTTGTACACACTCCATAAGCAATGTGCATATACCTGCCTATGACCAGTATGAAGATGTATAAAGTGCCAAGTGTAAAATTAATGTTCTATACAAACGTGATATTTAAATATAAATACAAAATGTGTATATATAAACTCATAGATAGTAAAATGTAATAAGTGCTGTGCACCATGATGACACATGAATTGTCTCAAACCCGCTCCATAATTCTATACCAGGTATCATCCCCACACTATAATTCTATAATCCATCAGTCAACAAAATGGACAAATCATCAAATGACCATGAGTAATGGTGACTGGCTCCTGACCCCTCCAGAAATGGAGATCCAGCGAGGACCAGGCCTATCAACACTTTCTGGACCCTGTGGGTTGGTAGAGTGCATACCTATCAAGGTGGGAAAGAAGGACATGTGTTAAATTAGGCCACACTTCCTCATCGAGGGATGATAGGAGATAGGTTGTAACAGTTAAAACAATATAAACACTTTTTGCCTAATTTAGGCAAATTAATCATTTGTTGATCTGCAGGTTACACCTCAAAAAGGGACAAATGAGAACAACGATGGACAGGGGGACATGGACTCGAAAGAGAAACAGTTCTACTAAAGTATTAACTCAGGCGCATCCCGTGTCCTCCTCAACGGCAGAGTTTCGTGTGTCAGATCATATTAGGAAGACAAAGCCTAGTCAGGCCAAGCACTGGCAGCAGAGGTTCACCATTTTTTGCCTGCATATCTAACTAGTCTGTCCTGGAGACTCACATTCCTCTGTTCTCTTTGGGGTCTGGTGTGCAGATCTTCACTAATACATTTTTATGTTAAAGGAAACTAGTTCATATTAACTCCTGGTTTGCTTTACTTTATTCCTTACACTCCAAATGACTGATGGCCAAGCAGGAGTGTTTGCTATAGTTTTGTGCACTGAGGCATTTGCAGCTACACAGAAAATGTATCCTGCTGGAGTTTTTAAATTGTACTGTAAATAAATCTTATGTGAACAATAATTCTTAGATGTCCCTACAATTTACTCTGGTTAAAACAAATAAGAGAGCTGTGTAGAGTACACCTTGCTTGAGAAAAGTTATTGCCTAGGAACTGGGTGATGGAGGTGGAGACATACAAACATTTGTTCTAATGGACTGCTCCTTTACTGGTGTATTGTATATAAATGTTTGGAGCAGAAAACCTTCAGGCAGCAGGGATAGATCGCCATTGACTCTACTGTGTTGATATCTTTCATCCAATTCACAACTGTGACTACTGTGATATACCCAGCACTGATCAGGTAGAGCCTAGTCTTCTGGTCGGAGAGTGTATGGGTGGGTGTCACTTTTTCAGTGCTCACCATCTAATATTTGTATTTGGCTAATATATGTTTTGTATAAAAATGCTCAGAAAAGTAAAGTACAATGTTATCTCAAGCCAATCTTATCTATGGAATGTCAGTGGGTCATGGAACTTCAATGGAATGTCACCTGTCAAGCAAAGAAATTTACGATCCAGACAGGACGGGATGCATCTTGTCATTTAAATACTTCTATGTTATGTGGTTTACAGAACCTTTTAATGGTTTGAAGACCCATGACCCCCCTCCCTCCATCAATGTGACCATAAGGGGTCCATATGTAGACAAATGTTCTCAACCAGTGTACTAACACTCTCATCTCTTGAAGTCAAAGAAAGTCCGTGCTTAAGGCCAAATTTACATAACACAGCAGGTGAGTGCCTGTAGCTACCATTTCTTGAAAGGTGTCTGATCTGAACCCTTTCATAAATTTGTCTTTTGGTCCCCTTATCATTTCACCTAGGCTGCTGCTTTATTGACACTGGCTGGTTAGGAAGCTCATGCTTTAGTCAGACCATGATGTTACAATTAGGCTTTGGTAAATCCCAGGCCATTAAAACTGTAGAAATACAAAGGTTGGATGACCACAAACAAGGTCTTTCTTCGTCAGTTATATATTATACCAAAATGTGTAAGTCACCAACTTTGTAGCACTTTTAAAGCAATAAGGAATAGTGTTTGACTGTTTAAAATGGTTGAGAAACAGTGGTTTAGAGCAAACAAGGTTACAGATTGCCTGTTAAAGGTGTGGCCTAGGACATTACATGGTTTATGTGGGGTACAGGAGATAGGTTTAGGGTACTTCTGTTACAAAATAAATATAAAGGTGTTAACAGGGGAACCCCGGAGCATTTTGCTACATCAATAATATGTTTATTTTAATAATCTTGCTAAACGATATGGAGGTAGGTTTCTCCTGGCCAATAAACATGTCGGGAATGGGCCTTGGTTTACGGGCTTAAATACAACCTTGTCTGCAAAAAATGTTGTATGTCCTCTTTTGTTGTATGTGTGATTCTTCCTTGATATTAATGTATGGGGATTCTGATAACAATCTATAATCAATCATCGGGATGTGAGAAGGTGCTGCCAGGGCTACTATCAAGGCAATACAGGCACAATGTTCTGTAGAAAGGCTGACAACTGGGCTGCTGAAATTAGCCCTGAGTGTGTTGTTCAAAATATCCCAGGATATTCAGTATTGTTGTGCCCAACATATTTCCTGGGTTGGAGCGATGGGGTACTGTTATGTAGAGGACTACCAGGCCTGACACATTGGAGGTAAAGTAGGTCATTAAGAGTTGTGACAGCCATTTAGGAGGAGGGCAGTGATGCTTATATGGATGAAGTTTCATATTGTCTTTTGTACATTAAGAAGATCACAAATTAGGTATTTGGAAATAGCTATCTAATGGGCAGGGGTGTTCATGCCTAATAATGGATAGAGGCCCAGAATGATCTAGATGACTAAAACTCCGTCATCTAGATCCAGCTTTTCATTCTGGGTCTCTATCCTGGCTCTTAGTGTTCCCCAACCCTCTCCTTGCGAGCCACCAACTGGGGCACGTTTTGTGGATCTCCACATAGCTGGATCTATAGCACATCTAAATTACTAATTATCCTTCCTGTGCATCTGTGTAGAGATCTGGAAAACCTGACCTGATGGTGGCTCTTCAGTAGAGGTTTGGGGAACACTGTGGCCTAGATTTTAGAGATTACTTCTGTATTGACCTCTAGATGGCTAACTGATGAAACTAATTTTCATACTTGAGATTTGAATAGATATTTAGCTTGTACTCTGCTGCTCTGTACTCTGCCTCCATGTATTTAGAGTTCAGGATGTGTATTATACAACTGTCAGAGACATCATTTGTTGTAGCCAAGAACCAGGTTCAGTTCTTTCACCATCAGGGCCAAGGAGCTTAACACTATATAGCTACTATGACAGCTCAAATGTATTGACAATTAAATGAATTTATAACAGGACAACATCACAATATAAACTATTCCACTGATGAATATTGCACCACGTAATACCTTGCTATTAGTTTCTATGGGTCATGCAAATGCCTGACTGGTAAAGTGATGCAGGGAGAATATTTTGGAAGCATTTAGTTGTCAGGCAGCTGTGTTATTTCTTTGACCACCATCACTCCACTGCAGTATATTGAAGGTCATCAACTATTTATGAGCGGCACAGTTATCAGCTACTTGGAATTCCTTCTGACTGGTAGATGAGAAGGAGATACAGAAACTCTCCTGCAATGCTCCCTGCTGTGGGGGTCTAATCTTATCTCCCATGTTGCTTGCAGTGTGCCTGCTACCAGAATGCCGACTTATCAGATGACTTGGCCACAAAAGGTTATCACTGCTAATGTCAACAACTACCAGATTTATTTTACATAGCCTGCTCCAGGACCTGGTCCATCCATTCCAGGCTTGTTTAGAGATGCATTTATGAAATGTTGGTCACTAGGATACCTTCACAAAGCTACATCAATCCAAAGTGTACTGTATATTTGCTATGTGGTTTTTTAATAACTTTTATATGTGCACGGTCAGTAGTGCACCATCAGATCCCACAGCTTCCTACAGGTATCAGTGCATGTTTGTCTGTGGCACCCAGTTCTCTTTGTGCTATACTCCTATATTCTGGGGTGGAATGGCCAAAGGGAGAAACCTTATGTACACAGCCCACCTCACCTGGATCAGTGGTTTCACTTCACTAGCTACTTCTAACATCCCTCCTGTGTCTCCCCTTCACTCCTCCACCACTTTACCCCTTCCAGCCCATGTGCGGCCCATGCAATGCCTCAGCATTGTGTCTGTGTGGGCCATTCACCCCTGCCACATTCTCTGCCCCTACAGAACCAAAGCTTCAATAAGCATCAATGACAATATTCACCTCTGCTCATTTTCTACCCCTAGAATTCAGCTGTGGCGTGCACTGGGAGATGGGCTCAGCAGGGATGTCGTATCTGTCCAATGGCTGGTAAAATTCCCAGATGATTTGTGGCCCAAGTATGTCTGAGCTTATATCAAAGAAGGTTTATCACATTTTTTTAAATTACATTGTGAATTCTACACTTTAATAGCATAAACTTTTTTGGAACAGCTATTTTCTAGTGATATACTGTTTAGGCAATAATCAAATGTGATATTCCACACTTCACAGGCTTTGCCTGCTCCGCCAGAAGATTGAACCTGGATTTTCTGGACAGGTACATTTGCAGCACTGGATCAGGAGTGCTGATGGTCAGAGAAATTGAGGAATGTCTCCTGTTTTTGTTTTGAATGTGCCCATTGGTGCCCCTTAAAGTGGACCTCTAGTTAAAATAAGTCCACTCAGTACTCGAAGATGACAAAAGATGCCTAAAATCTAGCAAAATACCCACTCTTCCCTAGCAGTGGCAATTGTTCAGCCCTGTAATGCAGAGTTGTTCAGTGGGTAAACGCATTGTTGAGTGAACTAGGTACCCAGTACCACTGGGAGATTGAAAAAGTAAAAAAAGGGGGAGATTAAAAAAGTAAGGGGTTTGTGGGCACAATAGAGGTATGTGTCTTTTAACCAGGCTCTCACTTTCTCATCCCATTTGCTGAGGACAGAAGTAAACAAACAGTAGGTCCAGTTTACCAGGGTATCTGAGAAAGCAACCAATCCATTTTTTAGCAGTTTTCGCCTGGAAGAGAGGTCAAGAACATATTTCAGTTTACAAACCTCATCTCAAGATGTAGGTGATGTGCTTATAATCCATCTCTATGTAAACATAGTTGAAATATACAGTATTAGATTTTTTTTTTTAGAACAAAAAGGCCACATAGGATTTTTTTCTCTCTATTTAACCCATGCAGTGAGACAAACACTGGAGAGGAGGAGCAGTTCATTCATGTCCTGCTGGGATTTTAACCTGCCACCTCAGGTCACAAGACCACTAAGCCACTAAGCCATGTGTGAAACCCCCCAGATTGCCGAGCGCAACTCACCTATTCCCGGTCCTAAGGGGCATGCACGGCCGCTCGTCCAATCAGCGCGCTCTGAGCCGCTGACGTCACATCGTCTAAGCCTTCGTCTAAGGCCAGAGGCTCCAGGCGTGCTGACGGACGCATCCCCCCGCTACCCTCTAATGGAGCGTGCCCGTACCGGCCAGTCACAAATGCCTGGCACAGACGCGCCTTGCTAGAGGCATAGAGGGGATGTGGCTCGTGCATGTGCTGTTGGACTGGGAAGCAAGGTAAGTGAATGGGGCGACCTGGGGGGTTTCACACAGTGGGGCACGCTGATTTTGGATGCCACAGGGGGAGGGAATCGATCGGCCTGGGAATCTATAAGATGGGCTGGTCCACTTTAAATGTGGGAGTTGAGATAGGGAGAACATGCAGGCTACCAATCCGATACGTAAAAGGAGACAGAAGAACTTAGCAAAGACCACTGAACAGTCTGAAGAATTGGAGCCAAATGTAGACCTACAACAAAGGGACAGCACTAGCATGTCTGTTTAATGCATGGAAGTGAGAGAGCCAGTGCAATCAGAAAATGTCAGAAGTGCTGATGTGCTCCCCTGTATGGGGCCAGTGGCTTACTAGGTAATGTAGGTGGTGCAGCAACATGACAGTTGAACAGCTAGCAGTGGCAGACAGGCTGTAGAGAGCCCAGAGAGAATTTCAGGTTGGCCCAATCATCCAGAGCTAGGCCAAAATTCACTTGTTCCCCTTCTAACACTACCCTCCTCTTCCTGTCTCTGTACCCTCAGGACAAGTCACCCCAGCCCATGTTCTGCCCAGAAATGCTACAGCCTCTCTGCATCAGTCCTTTGGGGGGTGGGGCACAAACACCCCCTCTTCCCTGCAGTTGACTGATGGAAGAAGGGCACAATCCCCTTCCAGCGATCGAGGTGAGTTGCTGATCTACAGAGTAGGACTGATCAACTTCTCAGGGAAAAGGGTAAATACCCTTTTGGTTTTTTTATTTGGCTGGTCAGTCCCTTAATGCTTCAGTCCCACTGAGTGGACATATCCACCATGGCCTTGACCTGTCCTTGCAATGCTATTGCTTCAGCCGGCAAATACACTAATTGACCAGGTGGTAATTCCATTGTGAAGACCTTCACATGGGCTAGTCATGAGCAAGCCAGGGACAGCAAAAGCCCAGACTTTTTTTTGGTCCCATTCTGCCCCTAACGACTAGCATTTTAATTTGCCCCTTCTAGTGATCTTTTTTATTTTATGCATTATAGCGTATAGGTTCATTAACACTTTAATAGAAATGCAAAAGCAAAATATGTGTCCATTTTTGGCCGTGTAGTCATGTAAAATAACGTTATCTCTAAGCCCCATCATATTAGCTCTGTACAATACATTAAAAAATAGACCACGTAACAAATGGAAAATATGTATGGAAATAGATACCTATGATAATCCGGTTTCCAATGGTACAGGTTGGTGAACATTGATGTTTGGACAGGGGCACAATTTCAACCTTTTTCCATAACTACATTACTGGGACCGGGCTGATTCAACTTTACCCAGCACCCTGCTACACAGACAATACACAGAAGCTATGATATTCGACATGTAACCACAAAGCCTGGGGGTTACTTTAGGTATCATAGCAATATACTGAACAAACTAGTCAAAATGACTTAGGAGAATGGTGACAAGTGTTGGACTGGGGTATCTTGGGCTCACCAGTTCAAAACTGTTTTGAATCCAACAAAGGAACATCAACTCCTACATGAATGGTTTGCTAAACTCAAGAGCACCTCTCTACCTTAAACAGGTTTCCAGTTTGTGCTAAGCCTCCCTCAGCCCATAATAGTTTATGCTAAGCAACCAAACCTGATAGGTTGTTTGGGAAGACACTTTTTATATGCTGTGGCTTGGGAGCGCCTGTCCCAAAATCAGAGGCCAAGAGTTGGATGAGAGATCCACAAATGATTTATGCTTTAAAGAGGATCAAAACCCCCAAAAGCAACTCAATCTTTTTTGCTCCCCCGCCCCAGGTACATTACTGTTTGGAAGTTTTCTGTCCTAAATGCTGCTTGGTATTCCTGTTAGAGTGGTTTTCATTTTCCCCAGGTATGCCATTGGTTTCTGACAAGATACCATTGTTCTAAACTAGCTGTTTAAGCCCCCTCCTCGTAATCACATGCTGTGAGTAATTAGTGGCTATTGAAAATAGTGTTACAAGGAAGATTTCATTTTCCCCCAATGTTTCCTTTGAAGCCAATATTATTTGTATATATTTGTGCCCAATTCATTACCAGGACACTAAGGGGAGTTGATACTTGAGGTGATTTTTTAAATTTAATTTAACCTTCCATAGGATGTGATTGGTCCGCTTTAAAGGCCAGCCTATGTGGGACTTCCTTGTTGATACATGGATTTGCTCCTCTGGTGGGAAAGCAGGTGGCCAGCGCCAGGTGAACTATTTTTAATGCCCAAATCTACGCTAGCACAGGATGGGGGGTTATTACCCCCGAGACCTGACTTCTGCTTTTAATAAAATTAAGGTAAATTATTAGCTGTCAGGTCCCATACAGGAGTATCCTCAGGACTACCCTGCTATGGCCCACCGGAGGATCCTTTGTTACCTCTGGGCCACTTCATGCCTGATTGTGCCCCGTAATTTCACTCATGTGCAGCTACAAGCTTGACAATTTTGGCTAAGGTTGTCATTTGCCCCATCTCCTGGCCATGCTACCATCCATTCTAGCTGGGGGCTGTTTGACAGTCATGATGGCTTGGCCCCATCAGCAGCTAGGGTTGCCACCTTTCCCATTAATAAATACCGGCCTTTTCATGGGTACATGGGCGTGGTCTTGTAGGGGGTGTGGTCTTGTGGGGGTACGGTCTTGTAAAATGTACATTTATCTTACTTCACTTAAAATAACTTTCTAAAGTGCAGCAGCCAACAAACACACACAACATGTTTCTCCAGAGAGCTCTAAGGTAACAGACTGGCTGGGATTCGACCCCTGACCCTGTTGCTTAACAGTAACAAAATACCTACAATTACCAAAAACTTACCAACAGGTTACCAAAAGTACCAGCTGTGCCGCTAAAATACCGGTGAGGACATTGGAGAAGTGAGGAAGAATGCAATTCTGAAAGGAGAAGAGAATCACTGCAGGCACCTTTTTTTTAATTCTTTATTTTCCAATTTCAATACAAAACAGTACAGAGTAGTATGAATAGATACAATATTGCAACCTTACAGAGCCAACTTGCATACACAGCACAATTTGACATAGATGGCGTAAGCTTATTACTTGCTACCAAATGCAGTCCTATAAGAAGGATAAGAAATGCTATCTTGTGAGTGAGTAAAAATTATCCACCCGTCCTGGTGTCAGGCCCCCACACAGGTCAAACACCAAGTGCCCGTGGGAGGCCCCCACCTGGAGGGGGGAGTATTGCAATGAAGTCCAGCTTGGGTCTTCTTGTAATAATGCAAAGAGGCTCAGTCCCATATGAGTTATAAAGAGGAATAAAAGAATGAAAAAGAGGAAGAAGGGGGAAGAGGGAGTAGGGAAGGAAGGAGCAGGGGGGATGGGGGGTTTCCAGGGGGGGTTCGATCATCAAATCGCAATATAAAGCGCTGACAATACCTCCTCTACTCTCCGCTTCAGATCATTTAGGTGCTACTGATGGCTCAGGGCGAACATGGTTGCGGGTTGTGCTCAGGGGCCTGCTGAGGGGCCAGATGTTATAAGCTGTTTAAATCTATCTGTCTCCCTAAAGAGGAACCATTGCGTCCATGTCTGTAAGAACTGCTGTGTGCTCTTGTGAATGGAGGCGGTAAGCTCCTCCATTTCCATTATATGATTGATCTTCCCGACCCAGTCCACTACCGAAGGGACCGCCTCGGATCTCCACAATCTCGGAACGAACGCCTTTGCTGCGTTAATAAGATGCCTTAATAGCGACTTCTTATAAGTCTTCAGGGGAACATTGCAGGCACCTTTTAATGCCTATTCCCAGTTTGCTTCAAGGTTGAACCTACAAGAAAGGTCATTATAATGTTAGGCCGTTGTATCTGTAGGCATTATAATTACATGTGAAAATAATTTCTAGTGTTAATATGCTACTACAATTATTGGGTGTGTATGTGTGTGTTCATCCTATACAGCTCAATACCAGTTTCTTTATGTTTCATTTTTATTTACATAAAACTTACAAAGAAGAACAGAAAGAGTAGAGAATTATGTAGTGCTATGTAATACTTTGGAGTGGAATTTCCATACAATGAAAATAGGTTAGCATTTTAAACATATTAGAAAACCATGTGAAGCTGATTTAGAATGTCCCCCTTTTTCATAGGCACCTTTGCTCTGTGTTCATTGTCCTATAATGACTTGTCTTTGGAAAGCCAGGAGATGGTTCCTGGCTATTGTCAGTGGAAAATCACTTTAAGCAATGTCCTGAGTTTGAAATATTACTTACCATAGGGTACACATTATAGATTATTTGATTTTAAATTGTGAAATAAAGTAAGCTACAAATACACTATGTCCACATACATACTTTGTAATTTATAAGTTATCAAATATAATACATGAAATATTATAATTAATTAAATCTTTGCACACCTGCTAATCTACAGCTTGTACCAATAATAACACTAGCAGCATTTTCTTAAAAGATGCGAAAAAAGTGCTTGCAAGAGTCAGAGTACCCCACCTTATCATCACCACCATCTTAAATGGTTGGGTACCCAGTTAGATGGATGGATGAATTTTGGCGTGCGTAAACATGCTCTCTCATAATAATTCCCTGCAGGATTTCCATGGGTTAATCATTGTCAAACCCTAAATATACCCACAAAAGTTGAAGTGTCAAAAATAAGTAAGTACAGCCATTTTACACTTTCCTTTATAGTGCACTTTTACAGCCTAACCCTAAAAGAGAACCCAGTTGTTGGTATGTGAGGTCTGCAGATGTCTTACAGGAAGGTGTTATTTAAAGCAGAGGTCCAGATTCTTGCCCTGGATTCAGCGCTGTCTCCTCTGAGCTTTGGGTCCTGGGCACCACCATCTTGAAGAGAAAGGGCAGAGCAGCTGTGTATTCACTTGAATAGGTGGGTGGGAGCGCGCACAGGATGGGGGCATGGCTGGAATATGAGGGGGGCGCGGGTTGCCCAGGGCCTCCACCACTTGCCTTGCAAAGGGGGCCTCCACCAACCTTTGGGTTATGGTCTGGTCCAGGAGGCTTTTCAGTCTTTGGTCTAACATCAGAGCCAGCAACAAAGCTGGCAGTGGCAGTGGGGGCCCCCGTGCCTGGGCAAGCCTTTTCTTGTTTTTGCAAGCCAAAGCCACCACACAGGGCAGGACAGAGAGTCTAGAGCAGCAAAGCCGATGGGTGGGTGCAGAGCTGTCAGTCGGCGGCCGCTTACTGCACATAAGCCACCAAGCACAGCCACTGGCAGCTCAATGCAGGGAACTGTTTTCTGCTGGACCAGCTGGGGGACTACACTCCCCACTTTCCAGAATAGCAAAGCAGGAGTTCCCGACAGCACGCCCCCTCACAAGGGTGGCACAAGGGACTCAATCTGACGTTCCAGTAAGTAGGGGGTGCCAGACAACCACCAATAATTTACTTGGCTGGACTAAAAAAAATGCTGTATACTGTATAAGAGTTTTTGTAACCCCTCGCCCTGCACTAGGGGGTTACCAGAGACTGGACTTCCACATTAAGTCTTTGAGGAAGGCTGTGGAATGCAGAGGTGGGACCAGTGATGTACAGTTATTAATGATGTACGGTTACTAATGATGTACAATAGGAGAAATATATATCAGTTGTAAAGTGCAATGTTGCCAGAGATGCTTAACTCAGTAGTAGACTATCTTGGTGCAGTAAAGCTTGCCAGGGAGCGCTCTGATAGATAAAGAAACTATGTGATTCAGCTGCCGGAGTTGAGAGGAATCAAGGCTGGGGGCAAGGAAGGATTGGGACCAGAAACCAGCCTGGCATTTTACCAGCTCCCGGCCAGCCCATATCCAGCTGTTAATATCCTCGCTGAGCGTCCCCTGACCAGTCAGTGAGTGCTCTTCAATTCTGAGGCTTTAGCATGGCCAAACAGATCATGGTGTATACAACATCTTTTATACAGGTGGAACTGAAGCTTTAGTATTGTGGGGCAGATAATGCAGAGGGGATAGGTATACACCACTACAGTAGAACCAGTAGATAGTGGCCTGGGGGGAGACTAAGTAGGCAGTGGTTGGATGTGGGAAGCAGCAGACCAACTAGTCCAAAAGCAGTGTGTCCAACCAGGAATTCTCTTAGGTCTGCCTATGATCAGTCTGCGCCTGGCTGGGGGAGTTTGAAAGTATATAGCTGTTTTTATTTTATGACCACAAATACCTTTTGACTCAAAGCGGACAAAACCCAGATTTTTAACTAATATCATCTGCATCCCTCACCCCACATGTTGTACCTGTTGGATGGTTTCACCATCCTGTCTTGTCTCCTTTCCCAGCAATTGATCTGGCAATTTCTCATAAATCCTGCCCACCCAGCAAATTGCCAGGTGTTTTGAGTGGCAGGAACAGCGATTGCCAGATTGCATCATGACCCAGCATCTACAATTTTAACATGTATATCTAATGATGTAGGAGTCAGGGTAAGCAAATAGAGCTTTACTTTTCTACTTCCAAGGAGATTACTATTGCTGTTAGATTGGCTAATTTCGTTTTGCATCACTTGGTCCACTTAAACCCTAGACTCCATATAGCATTCTTCCTGAAAGACTTTTATAAATGCTAAAATTCATTTTTGGGGATTAAACTACATGTTTTAGTTTGGGCTGTGGGTAAAAAGGTATCTTTTCTATAGGGTAATGGGGAAAGGAGAGTTTTAAAATTATATAAGCCCAGGGAATGGCTTAAATGTCCAACAAACTAGTTTGTAGCTTTTCTCTTTAAATAACACAAAGAACATTATAATAAAATAGAACTTTATAAATTATATTCTATAAGTCCTTGTTAGCAGAATAACATGCCTTGTGGAGGCGACGCATGTGATAAATAAAGATGTGTTGCCATAGTAAAGTGGCTCAGATATATGTGTGAGTCTATCGTCGTCATGATTATTATCATCATCAGTCTTTAGCATTAGAAGAACAAATGGAGTGACATGAAATGAAGAGTCACTTGGGTGCAGACACACTCAGCACTGGCTGAAGCCGCTTTCCTTCTTAATGAGGAAAAAGGCGTTGTGCTGCTTCTTGATTGAATGCAGTTTTCTCCTCTTCCGCTTATACTTTCTAATGATTGAAACAGTTAATAAAAGAACTGATGTGAAGAATAGACAGAAGCTGAAGAATATGAGAGGTTTCTTCTGCTGGAAGAATGTACAAAAGTGGCACACGTTCTCCTCCTTGGTGGTTCTACATGGGTTCTCCACTTGGTCCAATGGGAAACCATTAGCAGCAATAATGGCACCGTATTTCTCCACTGAAGCTTTGCCTCTCATGTTGTAGGCTGCAGAGTTGTAGAATCCATACTGTGGTTTGGTTTTATCAGTTAATTTAAAAGCATAGTATCCTTTTATATTGATGTTGTCTTGTAAGTAGGCTGTAACAGAAACCAAAGGGTGAAGTTACTATTATAAGTCTTATCACATATCATCATTAATTAATTCAATAGTAACATCAGAGGAATCAGTTCTAAGTATAATCAGGATAGATATTGGGGTGCTATGGGGCTATGATGTATTTACTTTTGCACCCACTAACTAGTACCACCTGGGTGTGGGTTGTCAGTCACCTAAAATGGTAAAAACAAAACCCCAATTAAAAGTGAATAAAACACACACACACACAAAGACTCCAAGGCCGACAGTTGGCCAAGATGCCCTGATGTGTGCCCCCCCATGTTGCTGCAAAACTCACATTTTCCGGGAACTACCTCAGTGGTGTAAACAATCGCGGCCGCATCCCCAGCACCCCTGGGTCGGGGTGCACCCTCGTGCCCAGCCAATCAAAAAGGCTTGGAGAAGGAGTGAGCCCAAATTTAACCGGGGATGCATCCGCTCTCTGCATGTAAACAGCAACATATTGCTGTTCATTGATATGCACAAAATATGGTGCTGATTGGATGAGAGCCCACGCATGTGCCGCATGGGTACTTTTTATGGGCAAATTAATATTGGGATTCCCCCAAGGCAAAGAACAAAACGGGGGTGGTTTCAATAGGCACTAGAATTTTCATAATTGTCCTTTAAGGTCATTAAGGAGCTGCTGTAAGCTAGCGAAAAGGGTACAGCAGCAGGTGGAAAATGGGCCTGAAGATAAAAGCCTAAAAAGCCAATACACCCTTCAGCGGATCCTACAGCCCTTTTTTGCAAAGAATACAAAATCAAGCATCTCTATTCAGCTGAGAAGATAAGCGGAGGTCAGCTTCTGTCACTTAGAGCTTCAGCTAGCCATCCTTATGTAGCAACTTAATGTGTGAAAGTGACCAAGAATAAGTTATGCACCAGCAGTGTCTGTGCAGAGTCTGCTGAGGGAAAGGATGGAGAAGTCCTATGATGTGTTCTAGTAACTGATGGCAATGTTATGGGATAGGAACTTGCTTTATTAATTAAAAGCTTTATTTATGAGGTCTGTACCTCGTGGAAACAGGAATCCACCTATAACCGAAAACTAGTTTGCAATATTCGTTTAGAAAAGGTAAACCTAGGTAGAGATCAGAATGTATTTTAGATAATTCTATTTGAATATCAGTTTGTAAAGTAAAATGGTTGAATTTTCGAAATAGCCCAATAACCATTCTACATAAAATAAGATAAGTTCTCTAAAATGATTATATCTATTTATATATTTTTCCCCCCTTCCAGGAAATACTCTGTCCAGTAATAACGTCCGATTAGAACTCAAGTGAGGAAATGAGATATAATCTCCATTGGGGAGAATTGTCAATATATATGTATACATATTTTTTTTCCCTTCCCTTTTCTCTTTTCTTCACATTTCTTTTTTCCTTTCTCCTTTTCCCCACCCGTTTCTCTTCTTTCCTTTTCATCCCATCTTTACTTCCTTTAACTAATTTCCTTCTCCTTTCGTCTCTTTCATTATCACATAAACATCATGATCGTGATTATGGTGGACATCTATTTTCATCAAGCTGGTTTAGCCTCCCTGAGTTCTCTTTACCACCACATTTTATGTCTCTAACATCTCTATTGCAATAGCTTATTTGAAATCTGTCTATTGGGTTACGTACATCGATCAGACATGATTTATAAATATAGATCTCATTTTTTTTCTTACATTCATGTCATGTAAAGTAATATAAGAGTAATGTGAAGCCAGAACCATCTAACGGCTACATCTTATGACTGATTCTGAATCATAAGACCTCTCATACAACTGTAAAATCTGATTTGGACAGATTGACCCCTTGAGAATGTACAGGTCATTTTGAAGCATGTAGGCAAGTATTTAACCACATGGTTGCCCTCTTACCTTGTAGTAACTGCTTGTTGTATTTCTCCAGATAAAATATTCTCAGCTCATCCTTATCTGATGCTTTATCATCAACGCCATTTGTGGTGATGTAAATAGGCATGTTTCCATAGTTCTTTTTTAACCAATTTAGCAGCTTCCTAATCCCATATGGAACAATTGGCAGCCCACTGCTTGAAGTGAGACTTGTTACATCAGTCAGAAAGTGAATATCACGGTCTGCATCATATCTGCTGTCATTTTTTGGCTCATTGACGATCAACCTGGTGGTAAAATGATTTATGGCTAAAAAATCAGCAGAACCTTTTACTAGTTTCTTCTCTTCTTCAGTGAAGTAGGGCAAGAAAGACCTGGACAACCCCCTTAGGTTCTTGGCTAGAATATACTGTCTCATGAGTAATGGATAGTCACCAGAACCAAAGATAGGCTCTGCAATCCAGGCAATGTCAAACTGCCGGAAACGCTCAGCTGCTTCAGCGTGAGATTGCAGGAAGGGATTGGCTGGCTCAGCCCAATCAGTGTGCAAAGATAAGGATATATGGCCCTTCTGGGTGGGCCTGAATGTTTGGTCATACAGTTTCCATGCTGTGGCGTGAGCTATAAGGGCAATGTGCACTGCTTGGTAGGTGCTGTTACTGCTGCTAACATAATATTGACTTAATCGGTTTGGTTCATTGATTGTGATCCATTGTTTCACCAGGTTGCCAAGCTCCTGAAAACACAGATTTGCATAGTCAGTAAAAGCCTTGACAATAGTCCTGTTTAACCACCCTCCATTGTCTGTTAATGGACCAGGAAGATTTAAAGAGCCATGGTTTGGGTGGTACAGAACCAGCATGGTATTGATTCCAAGTTTGGATGCCTCCTCGATCATGCAGCGGTAATACCTTAAGACCTCCCTGTTAACTGTAGAAAGATCTCCATTTGGTAAAATCAAAGACCAGTTGAGAGCAAATCTGTAATGGGTGACTTTCAAGTTGGTCAGCAAGGCCAGCTGCTTTCTGATGGTGACAAAATCAGTGCATTGAGGTGGACGAGTCTTCAGTTGCACCCCTTTTACAGCATGAAGAGCACCATCCCCTGTAATGTTCCATATGTACAATCTGGGATCTACAAATTGTGGTGAAGAGGGAGCCAGCTCCGCCTAGAGGGAAATATACATAGAGTACACCTTGATTAACCGCGCCACTGTCATATTTCAACTGATTCATTGACAATACACAGTCTATTAATTAGCATATTATCAAGTATAGAAGCTAATTTTTTTGCCAGTGATACTTTCATCAGGATTTATAATATCAATATATATAATATATATTTATAATATTATTTTAGCAAGAGTCTCTTTGTTATATTTACCCCAGTGATGTCCAACATTTTTCCACTATGCTTCATTTTATCTGAAATTAGGCTCTATGACCGGAGTGGTTTTACATTTTTCTTCTTTTGTGAAGCAGGATGAGAGAATCCCAGCTAGATGCTAACAACTATTGGTATGGTATGAACTGGCATGGACACATCTCATATGACAGCCCTGTGAAGTCTCAACTGCACCCATACTCTCTACCTACTGCAGCTCACAGCTTACAAGCCTATGTTCTGTTCCTTGGGACAGACACTTTCTAAAGCCAATAAATATAGGTCTGCTGAAGACTTTTCAGTAGACATCTTTGTTATTGGTATTAGTGCTGTGGCAGGCACGCAGAAGCAGCTCCTCACAGTCACATCTATGGAAATGTCAGAATAAAAAGACATAGGGGGGACATGACGTTAAAGGGATTTTTCATGCAAAAGGTTAAAAAAAACGGTTCAGCTTACCATGCCAAGTGTTCCTTCAGTGCTGTGTCTCCTCTCTGCTCGGTGCCATGAATGAGCCTCAAGCACCACCCTGCCGATGTGGACCTTCAATACTAGCTTGAGGAGCTAGTCCAGACCACACCCCCCTCTGTATTGATAGTTTGAATAGCACATTTAGAGCTGCCATTCAAGCCCAGCTAACTCCTTCAGTCTGTCCTCCCCGCCCAGCCTCCTTCCAGAAAGCGCTCTTGATCCCCGTATGAACATTATACGGTTTATTATGCAGCATCATAGCTCCAAGGGCCATTCCCACATGCTTCAGATAAGATTGTAAGGTCAAACTTTAAACCTCAATATCTCAGCCATTTCTTTTTCAATTTAAAAACAGAAAACTGTTTAGAACAGTGCCAAATTTAGCCCAATGAAATGGTCTAACAATTGCCTGTGCCTGAAATATCACTTTAAGGTTGTATGGGACCCAAAAATGATGACCCTAGGTATGACTATATAGACGACACAGAGGATAGCGCATTCTTGCTATCATGCTAATGGCCCAAACAAATCAGAACACCTCCCAAGTGTCCCTGATTTGGAGGGACTGTCCCTATTTTGAGTCGATGCCCCCCTGTCCCTTATTGGTCTCCTTTGTCCCTCTTTGAGGTGTAACATGCAGATCTGTATCAATACATGATCCATTTGCCTATTCAAAGTGTTTATAATGTTGTAACTATTACAATCTATCTCCTATGCATCCCTCAATGAGGGAGGTGTGGCCTAATTTTACAAATGGCAATTTTTCCCACCCTGGAAAGTTGGGAGGTATGAAATAAGTAATTATAATAATTTTAATATAAAGTAATAATAATAATTTTGTATAAATAATAGTGATTGAGCTGTTCCCACCCCCCTTTATTCATTTAAATTGCCATGAGCACAAGCAGGGAAGAATTCAGTCAATATGGATTTCTCCCTGTGGAGTGTTCTAAAGGGAGGCTGGCAGCTTCCCAGGTGAGTAGCTCTGGCTGCATTGCATGTCCCAATGTGGGAGACTCAGAATTAAGAGTAGGGACCACACTAAACACAGAGTGCCTTGCCGGGGCAGTGTGGCTTCCACATGTATCTGCAGATATATGCAACCAAATCTCTGTCTTTCCACATAGCTAGACATGTTTGTTGCTTGATATTTAGTTGATGAGAGGGTTAAACTGGGCGGTAAATTAGTTCCCAGGCCCTGAATAATAATAATAATTTTGTATAAATAGTGATAGAGCTGCTCCCACCCCCCTTTATTCATGAAATAAGTAATATTTCAGCCCACAATATTTTGTCATGTTGTTATGTGTTAAGCATTGTAAACAGAACAAAAAGGCAAACTTTAGAAAAGCAAAAAAGAGCATCTATGCATTCTAAGTGATACAAAGTTTTATGAAAAACACTCATTTGAATTAGGAATACTTACTTTCAGAACAGAGTCTGTTACTCCCCAAGAATAATTACATGGAAAGTTCCCAGCCACTGGTGAATCATGAGAACCCGAAGAGAATCCATTTTGACTGATGACTTGTTTGTAATATAATGCTGAGGTCTTTGGTGTTAGCGTCTTGTCTTTGTTGTTGAAGTCTACATAAAACAATCCTCGTCTATATTTATAGCCATCTTGCCATTCGAAGCTGTCCATAAGAGACCATGCAGTATAGCCAAACACCTTCACGCCATCATATTTAATAGCTGTATAGAAAATAAAAATGATTTCTACATTTCATTATGGAAACATGGTATGTTAAAACAGACGGTGCCGCAGCAATCGCCCACTGACATTTTCTTGAAGTCCTTGCCAGCTGCTTGCCACCTGAGCTCTGTGCATTGCGCAGACTCCTGATGGCCTATTCACGTAAATGGGCAGATGGGAGCGTGCACAATGCGGAGAGCGCCGACGCTCAGCGCCCGGCAACGACTTCAAGAAAATTGATGCGGACGATTGCTGAGGCATCGCAGACTTTGCAGCAGGTTTCTGGGAGGTGTCTTCTTTTATTTGCTTTATTACATATGCTTTAGGGCTAATAGGAGGGAGCAGGGCATGGGCATGTTAATATTTAACACAAGGGCTAGAGTGGCCCTTTAAACTGCCACAGGCTAAACAAAGGTCATCCAGTGAAGTTTACTGAGTTTAGTGAAGGGCAGTTGGCCAGCTGCTGGTATTCCCAGACACAGCCATACTTCTTGTAGAGAGAAAAAATCTCTTTCCACCAGTTAGCTATACAGTATAAACACTAGATAGCTGCATTTTAGGTGCATATTTACCAAGATTAGGCTTCAGGAAAGAAGAATAGACTTTTAGGGGGAGGATTTGGCCTTACCAGAATGAGTATTATAGGGACAAATACTAAGGGGGTTATTCATGAAGGGTAGTGCCAGGTAGCGGCAGGCAGCGTCTGGTGAACACTGGGCGCTGTAGGCAAAACCACATTTATGAAAGCGAATCTGGTGAGCGACTCTAACAGCGCCATGTAGCATTACATGTATTATTACAGGCGGCTCAGCGTATAGCGCCGCTGCTCTAGCTTCCAGAGCGCCAGGTATTACCTTTCGCTCAGTGTCGCTCTCCCATACATTTCAATGGCCGTTAATTTGCTTGTGTTTAAACAGTGTGTTTGACATTTTTAATTTTTTTTTTTTTTTGCTCAAATCATTGTGTGATCTCTCCTGGCTGCAAACAAACACTTTTAGAAACTTTTTTGACTTTTTATATTTTTATGCAGAATTGTCATTACAGGTCTGGTAGTAAATTGTTAATGTCACAGTGTTAAAACAATGTAATTCCATGTGTTTTCACTTTGTTACTGGTGGATATGTGTTCAAAAACAGACTTTAATCACGCAGCGTCTGGCGTTCTATGATATAGTGATTAAATTTAAAGCACCGACCAGTGTTCCCCCTAAGCTGCGCGCATGCGCGGCCGCGCACCCGCGACGGCTCCTCCGCCCAGCCCCGCGTGCCGTCCGCGCATTTCTGTCGTGTCGCCAAAGAAAAAAGAAATGCTCTGTCAAGTCCGCCGCGGCCGGCACCGCCGCTCACAGCTGCTGTCGCTGTGAGTTGTTGCGGCTTTAAACCCCGCCCCTCCACTGATGTGACGTCATGCCTAGGTTTCTCCCTATTGGTCAGCAAGGCCTTCTCTAACATTGTTCCGTCCCTCACACGAAAATGACGGGGGTTGCTCACCACGTCATCCGGCATATTTAAAGTGGACCAACACCCAGGATTTTGACTATCCTGGGTTTTGGTCCACTTCAGGGGGGCACCCCGATTAGGGCTAGAGGGGCGCGCGGGAGGCGGCGGTGGCCGCAGCCGCCGCCGAGGAGGTGAGTTTTTGGGGGGGTTTCGGGGGGGGTTCCTCACCGCGGGACATCCCGATCTCGGATGTCCCGCGGTGAGGGGGGTGATCGGCCCGGGAATCTTATAGATTCCCGGGCCGATCACCCCAGGGTGTTGGTCCACTTTAATGGAGTGAGGGAAGGAGCAGCGTGTGATAGGAGTAACAATTCGTCTGGTGTGCGGGAAGTAGCAGCGGTCTGAGGAGCAGGTAAGTTTTAGGTATTGAACAAGGTAAAATGGGAGCGAGACAGGAAGGAATAGAAAAGAGGGACAAAGAAAAATAAGTAATGTGGAAAAGAGAGAGAAGGGGGATGAGGAAAAGACAGAGGAGCAGGGAATCTTCAGTCAGTGGGTGTCCTGATTGGTGAAGAAAATCTCTGTTATGCTATTCACAATTAAAAATTAAAAATTCTGAACCTATTCATTGGGGCCATGACCAGTTTCCAAATCACTTAAGTGTCCCACGCTCTTCAAAAGGTTGAGCACCCCTACCTTATAGTCATTCACCTGAATAAACCAATGTAACCCAGGGAATGCAGGACAGTCTGAAGATAAAGTTAGCCAAGCTGTAATTCATGGGAAAAACCTCTTATGAAAGACTATAGCATACCTCCCAATGAAAGAGGAACATGTGGTGGTTGCAATTATACCAGGCCCTCCAGCCATGCCCATAAAGGGAAACAAAACAACCCCTAAAAATGACATTCTCCAGGGTGTTGAATGCCCAGCACCCTTTCAGGGCTGGCTGACTTTGTTGTCCCTGGGGGAATGAGGGGCAGTACAGGGGGCACCAAGGGAATGAGGGGCAATACAGGGTGCATAAGGGAATGAGGGTCAGTAAAGGATTACAGTAGGACTGAGGGGCAGTGCAGGGGGCAGTATATGGGCACAGAAGGACTGAGGGGCAGTACAGGGGACACAGAGGGAATAATGGGCAGTACAGGGGGGACAAAAGGACTGAGGGGCAGTACAGGGGGCACAGAATGACTGAGTGGCAGTACAGGGGGCAAGAAAGAATGAGGAGCAGTACAGAGGGCACTGAAAGGCTGAGGGAAAGTACAGGGGGCACCAAGGGAATGGGAGGCAGTGCAAGCGGAACAGAAGAAATAAGTGGCAGTACAGGGGGCACGAGGAAATGAGGGGCAGTACAAGGGAAAGGTTGGGGGAAGTACGAAGGCATCAGGCAGCAGGTTGGCATCCGGGCACCCAGCTCACATACTGACCTGCCTGCCATTCCCATCCCAGCCAGCAAGGGGTAAATTCCAAGGGGGAAATGGACAGGACATGACTACCACTAAAGGCATCGTTGCCGTATGGGCCTGTAGCAATATCTCTATGAAGCAATTCTTGTAAGTAAAATAAATATCAGATTATATCTTTGAATGCGCTTTGCTTTTTTTAGTAGTAGTTTGTTCCAGTGTATTTATCTCAGTTTTTTTTCTATTGCCCAGCTTTTATTGCGCATTGCCCAGCTCCCTCGCTACTCTGCCCAGCAGCTGCTCCGGCTTAGAGGGAACATTGGCGCCGACGCTGTGTGTGTGTCCTTTTTTGATATGGTGTGGAGCGCTGAGAGTCAGTTGCGCTGAGCTGGCGCTACCTTTCGCTTGCTGCAGCGCTGTACTGGTGTTAGAGCGCCCAACATACATCACATTCATCAATGCGGGCCAGGTTACTAGAGTAACTGAGGCGCTATGTTACAGAGCCCGATAACCGCTTACAGCATCTACTAGCTGTTGCTCTAAGCGCCGCTATACAGACGCTCATTTGCCGATACCTGGCGTTAGTAGTGAATCAGCCTTTAAATAAAATTTCTGACTCCACTGACAAAATGTACCCCCATTTTTTGTGGTGACTCCGAATGGATCTCCTCTAACCATAGTTTCCAAGTTCATTGGTAAATCCAGGAAGAAGTAACTGAAATGTGACAATAAAAAAAACAGATAGGGAATATAGCCCTCTCCCCAGAGCATCCCTATTTAGGATACCCTAAAATAGGGTACGCTCCTCCAGCAGCTCTTGCATGTGCTGTCGATTCATCAGAAATATAGGATTTCCCACAAACCAGTGGGTTTCGCACAGCACAGCGCTGTGGGCAGCAAAACTGCCTAATTCTAGCAAAACTGCCCAATTATAAGCTAAGGTTGGTTATGTTCCTCTTTAAAGGGACATTCCAGGCAGAAAGTTAAATTAGTCAGCTTTCTACTTTCCCCATTCTGGCTGCCAGGGGCTGCATATTTCATCCAACCTTTATTCAGCCTGCTTTATATCACTCAATAACGCCCGATGAAATCTGTCACCTCTGTAGGGCCACTTTAGCAGCAGATAATTAATGACTCATTAATGTATGTTTCAATATGAGGGTCCCTTCAGAAGTCAATTCCTTTCAAGGGCCTTGAAAAATGAGCCATCAGAAGGAAGCACGTTCTCTAGGGTTTAGCAGGGAATGCAAGGTGCATTCAAAGATGAATGTATAGGTATATTTTAAAAATAGAATTGTGAATTTATATTTGTTTTATAAAATGCTCCGGCTATTATACTGTAAATCATTTTGATTTAACTAACCTTGTAAGACATTATAGAGAAACTTCTTCATGATATATAGCGTTGTAGTGTCTTCGGTTCTGATATTGCTATTGGCGAACCAGCCATTTTCCATGATCAGGATTCGGGGGTTGTTGTACTCCAGTTTAATCCAGTTTAATACTCCTCTTAAATTTAGGGAGGCCCGTCCTGGCATTTCATCTGTACGCTTAAAGTTATTAGGTCCAAAGGAGAAGGCAAAAAAGTCTGCTGTGCCTTGGATGTAGGCTTTCTCAGACTCTGAGAACAAGGGCAACACAGAGGCATTTTTCTTCTTCAGACTTTCGGGGTAATCGCCATCGCCATGAATTGGTTGTGCAAAGTGTCCAAGTACAGTTTCCATGACCTCCTGACAGCTAGCGATGGATGAAGAATAAGAGTTTCTCTTTTCTGGTTCTGTCCAGTGGGATCCCAGGGTGACGGATACATAGCCTTTGTGTAGTGGGCGAAAATAGGTATTATACGTATGCCAAGCCATTGCATGAGCCTGAAATACAAAAACAGGATGCTTATTATCTTAACAGTAAAAAGGCAAATAAATTGGATATACCTGTAAGGTATTTGCAGTTCAATGGTTTACATGGACCTATTACAGTATCATTCATAGCAATGCTATATCTGATCTGTTGTGCTGGGGGAGGGAAGGGGGAGGGGGAAGGGGTAGAGGGGAAAAATAGGAGGCCCGGGAGGGGTGTATGGTAATGGTATGTGGCTGGTATTAGGCGCTTCTGACTTTTGGTACTTTTGATACTTCAAGAAGAGTTGGGGTTGGTTCCTCCTCGGAGGGCTTAATTATTTACCTTACAAAACATATATATATATATATATATATATACAATCCAATTTATTTCTTGCATGCAGTCTGTGTACAAACATAGGTAACAAACTGTGAAACAAACATATATACAGTGAATTGGTCACTCTGTGCCTGGCTGTCCTTAGTCCATGATCAGCTGGGGATTTGAGTGAAAGGAATAGGAGGGTGCGTGAGCACCCCGCTTTTTCGTGAAGTCCTTTTCGATACCCCGTTTGTAGCAAGTTGTCCAATGTTGGGTTCAAACGAGGGATATGTCATGATTAAGGACCTGTTGTCCGAAACGCGTTGGCGTTAGGGCCCATCTTGTACATATTTACTCACCTTGTGACCTGTTGGATTATTGATTTTAACCGAAGGAAATAAATGCTGAAGATTTTTACAACATTTGCTGGCTGGCTCAATACTTCTTTCAAACGAGGGATATTGAACCCAACATTGGACATCTTGCTACAAACGGGGTATCGAAAAGGGCTTCACGGAAAGCGGGGTGCTCACGCACCCTCCTAGTCCTTTCACTCAAATCCCCAGCTGATCATGGACTAAGGACAGCCGGGCACAGAGTGACCAATTCACTGTATACATGTTTGTTTCACAGTTTATTACCTAGGTTTGTACACAGACTGCATGCAAGAAACAAATTGGATTGTATATATATCTGTTTTGTAAGGTAAATAATTAGGCGCATTTTGGCTACCCTCCGAGGAGGAACCAACCCCAACTCTTCTCTATATCTGATCTCCATGTAACGCTATGGGCCTGATTTATGAAGAGCGCTATTCAGCATCTTTCTGGTGGCTATAGCGCCAGTTTTGGAGTGCCGTCATCTCTTTTTTTTTTTGGCGCTGCTATTTTGACTAGAATGGCACTGGAAGTAACAGAACTCGATGTGAACTCATTTGCTTTGATTGTTGCATTAGGTATTGGCTGGGGGGATGGCGGCTTGTGCCTTTACCATCAATTATTGTGTTTTTTGTAGATGGGTCAGGGCCACTCTAAGAGGTTCCGGCCATATTTGGAGGGATTATTCATGGGGAGGAGGCACTGACTGATGCTAAAGAAATGGCACACCATGGTACATACTACTATGGGAAGGCAACAACATCATAGGATGGGAGAGATATTTTGTGTAGTAACTGCCCTGGTTCATATGGTACAGGTGGCATCCATAGCACACAAATGCCCATATATGTCAGATGCAAAAACAGCCTTTCTTTCCCCGATTTTAGTAGAAGAGTGGCACTTCCCTGTTTCAGGTGTGGTGCCAGAGGTGGTAGCGGTGTAGCTTCCTGTAGAATGGCTGTCTGATAACACAGACCTCGGACTTCAGTGTGGTTGGTGTAGGGCTTTTAAAGTGCTAAAGGAGAACGATATGGACTGCATAAAGGGCTTTGTAAAGACTCCACAGACCAAGGGGGTCTGCTCTTCACAAAATTGAAACAAAGCACAAGGCACAGTGATCTGATCACATATCACCTTTGTGATATGTGGAAGAGAACAGAGCAACTGTAACAGGCAGAGATATTCTAGAATCTGTATATGTTACACACCTGTGTCTATCTATCTATCTATCTATCTATCTATCTATCTATCTATCTCTGCCTATCTATCTATCTATCTATCTATCTATCTATCTATCTATCTATCTATCTATCTCTCTGCCCAGCTATCTATCTATCTATCTATCTATCTATCTATCTATCTATCTATCTATCTATCTATCTCTCTGCCCAGCTATCTATCTATCTATCTATCTATCTATCTATCTATCTATCTCTCTCTCTCTCTCTACCCAGCTATCTATCTATCTATCTATCTATCTATCTATCTATCTATCTATCTATCTATCTATCTATCTCTCTGCCCATCTATCTATCTATCTATCTATCTATCTATCTATCTATCTATCTATCTATCTATCTATCTATCTATCTCTCTCTCTACCCAGCTATCTATCTATCTATCTATCTATCTATCTATCTATCTATCTATCTATCTATCTATCTATCTATCTATCTATCTATCTCTCTGCCCAGCTATCTATCTATCTATCTATCTATATATCTATCTATCTATCTATCTATCTATCTATCTATCTATCTATCTATCTATCTATCTGCCCAGCTATCTATCTATCTATCTATCTATCTATCTATCTATCTATCTATCTATCTATCTATCTATCTATCTATCTATCTCTCTGCCCAGCTATCTATCTATCTATCTATCTATCTATCTATCTATCTATCTATCTATCTGCCCAGCTATCTATCTATCTATCTATCTATCTATCTATCTATCTATCTATCTATCTATCTCTCTGCCCAGCTATCTATCTATCTATCTATCTATCTATCTATCTATCTATCTCTCTCTCTCTCTCTACCCAGCTATCTATCTATCTATCTATCTATCTATCTATCTATCTATCTATCTATCTATCTGCCCAGCTATCTATCTATCTATCTATCTATCTATCTATCTATCTATCTATCTATCTATCTATCTATCTATCTATCTATCCCTCTGCCCATCTATCTATCTATCTATCTATCTATCTATCTATCTATCTATCTATCTATCTATCTATCTATCTATCTATCTATCTATCTATCTATCTCTCTGCCCAGCTATCTATCTATCTATCTATCTATCTATCTATCTATCTATCTATCTATCTATCTATCTATCTATCTATCTATCTATCTATCTATCTATCCCTCTGCCCATCTATCTATCTATCTATCTATCTATCTATCTATCTATCTATCTATCTATCTATCTATCTATCTATCTATCTCTCTGCCCAGCTATCTATCTATCTATCTATCTATCTATCTATCTATCTATCTATCTATCTATCTATCTATCTATCTATCTATCCCTCTGCCCATCTATCTATCTATCTATCTATCTATCTATCTATCTATCTATCTATCTATCTCTCTCTCTCTCTCTCTCTCTCTCTCTCTCTCTCTACACTGAACTATTTGAATCGCTTGGTAAAAGCAGCAGGATAAATGTTCTAATCCCACTTAGCCCAGCTGACTGCTGTTTAATGGGTTGTCTTTATCAAAGCCAAATGTTTGCTTAAACCAAGCAAGCATGCAGAATCAATAATGAGCATTGCAATCTCATTTTGGTACATTCCAGTTCCAGGTGACATTTTCCCTGATGTAGGTGGGTAAGTGAGTTGATGATAGTGGTTAATCTCAAACTGAGACAAGTGTATCATTTTAATGACACTCCCTACATCAAAGGAGTAGAACATCCATTGGGGCATTACAAGAGAGAGTAAATGCCACATTTATACATAAAGTATACTTACCTAAACTCCTGCTAAAAGGTGTTGCTACTTACTTTACTTACAGTAGGCAAACTGACCTTTAGTGAACATCCTACACGGCTAGATATTTTTCAATCTGGGAAAACAAACCCTTTTCCTTTTTCCACTTCTTTTATGCAGTAAAGTAAACATTCTGCTTTGCCTTACCTGTGTCCATATAAACCTCCCCAGAAAGAGCTCTTCTGTGTTTTCTGATTCATTAAAGAAAACTCCCTTTTTGACAGGTTTTTGTTATTCTGCCTTATTGTTTTCCTCTTCTGGGATGTAAAATAAACATTTGTGTTAGGATTGTGCCCCCAGACCTGTGACTTACTTATCAGCATACTGCTTCCAAGTTTCTATATTCCTGTGTAGCTGTGTTTCTAAGATGGGAGTGTTTTTTCTGGCCTTGAGTAAAATGTACTAACTACATACCACAGAATCCCTCCAGTGTAAAGGATGAGCATGTTAGCAGCTTTGGCATAATCAAGCAGCTGTAATGACTCTTCCCAGCTGGGAAAGCTCCCAGTAACCTTTAAGCTACTGAATACAAAATTGTGATCCTCCCTATCTGAATATGAATTACAGCAGAATGGGTTAAGCCTGTTGCCTGTGTCTTAGCCAATCAGATGATTTGCAAGCTAGAGTGAAGAAGCCTCTTATCTGTGACTCTAATGCAGCAGTTGATGTACATTGCTAAGGTAAACACATTGTTGCTAGGGAAAACTGTTTTCTTTTATATGTGGCCCCCTCCCTAACCCCAGAAGAGTCTCCTCCCAAAAAAATAATCTCTCGCTCACAATTTGTAGCACATATAAAAGAAAACATATCTAATGTATTTTGGTCTTTTGTATTCTTGTTGAAAGTATTTACTTGTGTTTATGTGTGATGTACTGAACAATGCTGTGACACTGGCTCCACCCAGGAAGTGAGGTCAGATGGGAAACAATCAACCCCTGCCTGCCTCCTATTGGTTCTTCTAGGGCCCTTATTTATGAAGGAATAGTGACAGGTAGCGACTGGTGAGCGGTCGGTAATGACGGGCCCCGCCATGAGAACGCAGGCTCCCCACCACAATCACACATTTATCAAGCCGATCCTGCTTAGCGACTGAGATAGCGCCATATAGCGAATCATTCATCATTATTCCAGCCTCAGCCCACAGCGCCAGCATCCGACCTTGAACAGCGACAGGTATGACCTCTCGCTACCTGGCGCTCTCCAATGCATTTCAATGGAACAATCTTTAAATATTCATAATTAATTGTTATTATTATTTATTTATTTTTTTTTAAATATGAAAAATTCTGTGACCACTTCTGCCATTTTAAAAAAAATTTTAAGGTAAAAAAAAAAAAAAATGTACAGAATTGATATTACAGGTCTGATATTAATGCATTCATATTACAAAATTATTTAAAAAAACTTGTTTTTTTTGGTTTCCAAAAATATGGTTGTTTGGGGGTTAAAAAACGACTTTTAACCCATCGCCGCCAGCGCTCTGGGGTTTAAACATGCATTTTACAGCGCGATAATTTTTGGAGCGTGATTTGTTAATGAATATGGTGGGAGCCAGTCGCTATGGCCAGTCGCTATCATGCGCTCCCATACAGCGCGGAACCTGTCAAATAGCGACTCCTCACCCAATATTCAACATTACGGCTGAGTCGCTATCAACTACCGAACAACGGCCAAGCACAGCAACTACTAGCGGGCACTCTGAAAATGCCGCTACAGACGCTCAACTGTCGCTACCTGCCGCTATTAATGAATCGGCCTCTAGGTTTATAAGGGGATTGGTTATAGTTTTCTGATTGTTGCATTTGTTGCACTCGAAGTCGCAGCATCAAATGCCAACCAATTTGCTTTGATTGTTGCACTAGGTATTGGCCGGTCTGTGGCAGCGCCTGTTGGACCCGACTCCCAATTATACCTGCACCAGTGACTGCCACTTTGTACTGCTGTCTTTTCAGCGCTGCACAGCATACTTATGCATTTTGTCCCCCGTGAAAAGACTGGCGCTTTTTTTTTTTTCTGGCGCTGGTTAGCATTTCAGAACAAACAAATTATGAATGCACACCTGACAACTGAAGATGGTATGCCAAAATAGGGTTACATTTATTTATATACAATACACAATGCTATAGTGGTTAAGGTCCACATGAAGGATTACAAATCATCAAGTAAGGGGAAAAGGGTCCATACACCTATATACACATCTATATATATACACACAATATATACAATATATACAATGATTGTCTGCCAACGGATCCCGAATACTGCAGTTTCTAAAGCAATTTTGTGATGCTGGTTTTAGCAGTAGCAGTATCAGGATTTAAAGTAGGTATTGTGGATACTGCTACTGCTAAAACCAGCATCACAAAATTGCTTTAGAAACTGCAGTATTCGGGATCCGTTGGCAGACAATCATTGTATATATTGTATATATTGTGTGTATATATATAGATGTGTATATAGGTGTATGGACCCTTTTCCCCTTACTTGATGATTTGTAATCCTTCATGTGGACCTCAAACCCACCACTATAGCATTGTGTATTGTATATAAATAAATGTAACCCTATTTTGGCATACCATCTTCAGTTGTCAGGTGTGCATTCAGAATTTGTTTGTTCTTAGCTACTTGGGGACCCCGGTCTCAAAAACCTTTTGTGAATTGCACCCACTTAGCGATATGTGTATCTAGATTGTATCTACTTATCTAAAACGGGTGTGCTTACCATATTTTCTGGCGCTGGTTAGCATTTCATCATTGCAGTTACAAGAAATCACTGCCGAGGACAAACTTTACAGTGCATTTAAGCTGTGTTTTAGTTGTTGTCCAAATTATACATATGTTACAAAAAAAAGACACAGAGAACAATTTTACTAAGAGGCTGATTTATTAATAGCGCCAGGTAGCGACAGTTGAGCGACTGTAGCGGTATTTTCACAGCGCCCGCTAGTAGTCGCTGTGCTTGGCCGTTGTTTGGTTGTTGATAGCGACTCAGTCGGTTTGCCGTAATGTTGAATACAAGGTGATGAGTCGCTATTTGACAGGTTCCGCGCTGTATGGGAGCGCATGATAGCGAATGGCCATAGCGACCGGCTCCCACCATATTCATTAACAAATCACGCTCCAAAAATTCTCGCGCTGTAAAATGCATGTTTAAACCCCAGAGCACTGGCGGCGATGGGTTAAAAGTAGTTTTTTAACCCCCAAACAACCATATTTTTGGAAACCAAAAAAACCAAAAAAGTTTTATAAAAACATTTTGTAATATGAATACAATAATATCAGATCTGTAATATCAATTCTGCACAAATTTTTTTTTTATTTTTTTCTTACCTAAAAAAAAATATCTAACATGGCAGAAGTGGTAACAGAAATTTTCACATTAAAAAAAAAAAAAAATTATTAACAATTAATTATAAATATTTAAAGATTGTTCCATTGAAATGCATTGGAGAGCGCCAGGTAGCGAGAGGTCATACCTGTCGCTGTTCAAGGTCGCTCGCTGGCGCTGTGGGGTGAGGCTGGAATAATGATGAATGAGTCGCTATCTGGCGCTATCTCAGTCGCTAAGCAGGATCGGCTTGATAAATGTGTGATTGTGGTGGGCAGCCGGCGTTCTCGTGGCGGTGACCGTCATTACCGTTCGCTCACCAGTCGCTACCTGGCGCTATCCCTTGTTAAATAAGGGCCTATGAAAAAAAAAAGTCATTTGGCATCATGTAGCTCCTACGTTTCCATTCCAAGCCACGATGCAAGTTCTGTAATATGAATTATAAGCATAAAACCCTCAATCCAGTTCTCCCCATTGTGCTCTATGAGATCTTGGCCTACAGCACCTACTTTCAGCTTCAACCAGTGCCTGGTACTGTGACCTTCTGGGCGCTAGTTTTAAATGAGACGCTAGTTGGTTGCTGCATCGGCGCAGCCTGTTTTTTGTATCCTAAATCGCACGTTGAGTGCCACTGAGCCCAAAACAGTGGCACTGTGTGGCGCTGACGCTTCTTAAATAAGGCTCCCAAATTCTAGTTGCACCATTTCCCAAAACTGTACCCTGTGTTAAAGGTGAGGCCTTACTAGTAATTTGCTGACGGGAAAATATTATTCAATATTTTACACATCCCATAGTTTATCTAGATAGTTTTTAGTTCATTATCCCTTTTAGAAGTTTTAATTTCAGGAAAAACTTAATTGTTTTAAAACCAATTGACCTGATAACTTGTTAGACTATAATATATCAAATAAATATTATATAAAGCCAGTGACTGCTTAAAGCTGTCCTTCACTCTGAATAAGAGCATATCTTATATGTTTCCCACACCCTGCACATACAGATTGTCCACATTAAAAACCATCCTACCTGCATCTACTGCATGTTATGAGCCTTTAAACATTCAAGATGGCGGCTCATGGGACATCAGACAGCCTGCAAACAGGAAGTGCCTTCTGACTGTGCTGCTCTGCATTTTGGGATTGCTGACCTTTTCCTGACCCCAGTTCAGCTCTGTCTGAGCAAAGCACAGCTATAACCCGCCCCCCCTGTACTTTATCGCACTCTCCTCTCCTCAGTAAGTGTGATGCTTCTAAGTCAAGATGGCGGCACCCGTATCCTAAAGTCTTGAACAGAGTTGCAGCCCAGTGGGGGAAAGAATAATAAGTAAGTGACTAAAAACTTAAAATATATTAATTTTAGATGCTGGGGAATTGTTTTTTAAAGGTTTGGGCTTTTCAATAAATCATGGTGAAGGTCCGGTTTAAGGGAGGAATAGGAATGCAACTTGGAATACAGAAAAATGACGATTGCCTTATATGCAGAATTGCAATTTGTTACATAATATGTGTGGCCAGCAACTGACCACCCAGCAGCAGATTAAAATATAATACAGTGAAAGATTTCTAGCTTGGTCATAATGAACCTTGGAATATGACCAGCATTTCTAGGTTGTAAACGAAGGTCTGTTTCTAACAATGTTTCCTGATTCAAGGGATCTTCTGGTCAGTTAGGGATACCAAATCCTTTGGGGGGGGGGGGGGGAGGTATGTGACATAGGCTTTCAGTTTTCTGAGTGAAGGATAGGGCGATAGGGTTAATGTTGGCAGGTAAGGAAAGAGTTGTTTACTTAATATTGTTGGGTGTGGACCCCCCCAACCCTGCAATTAGGAATATTCATCCATCTAATGTGCTGCAGCCTCTAAGGGACAGGCTGACTCATTACTAGCGCCAGCTATCGGCAGATGAGCATCTGTACAGAGGCGCTTAGAGCGACCGCTAGTATAAGCTGTGATCGGCTATCGGGCGCTGTAACAGAGCATCTCATTCGCTGTAGTAATTTGGCTGGCATCGATGAATGCGCTGTATGTTGGGCATTATAACACCAGTACAGCATTGCAGGGAGTGAAAGGGAGCGCCAGCTCATTGCGACCAACAAACAGCGACTCACATCATATTCAACAAAAAAACGGAAACACAGAGCGTAGGCGCTCTGTATCTGGTCGCTATAACACAGAGCGCCAGACGCTGTGTGATTAAAGTCTGTTTTTGAACACGTACACCAGTAACAAAGCGAAAACACATGGAATTACATTGTTGTAACATGGTGACATTAATACTTTAAAATGCCAGACCTGTAATGACAATTCTGCATAAAAATATAAAAAAAAAATCTAAAATGACTTTTTCTAGGCCAGGAGAGGTGACACAATTATTTGAAAGAAAAAAAATAAAAACAAAAAACCCTGTATTAAGAGAAGAAAAGGAACGTCCATTGAAATGTATGAGAGAGCGACAGGTAGCGACAGGTAATACCTAGCGCTCTGGAAGCCAGAACACCGGCACTATACGCTGAGCTGCCTGTAATGATGAATCATACGCTACATGGCGCTGTTAGAGTCGCTCACCAGAATCGCCTTCATAAATGTGGTTTTGCGCACAGCGCCCAGCGTTCACCAGACGCTACCTGCCGCTATCCCTTGATGAATAAACCCCTAAGTAAAAATAGGGCATAATGTCTGACATAAATTCACTCTGCAGAATACTGCTTCTGTTGCAGTTTACAGTGGATTTCAATAATTAAGTAGGTAAAATCTTTGTCAATATTCTACTTTACATGCACATGTCAAAGGGGCCCAGTGGGATGTTTTTGCTTGAGGGCCCATGTAACCCACCTTGCGAATACCTATTAGTTACAGTTATTTAAGAAGGTCAGATGATATGGGGTTTACGATTGGGGTTTTGATGAGAGGCACAATATTATGCTTTCTGGAATACAGACGACTCAGCGTACAGCTTCCAGAGCGCCATGTAGTACCTGTCGCACTCTCCCATACATTTCAATGGGCTTTCATTAGTTGTGTATAAATAGCGTGTTTGGCAATTTACCGTAATTTTTTTTTTGCTCAAATCATTGTGTGACCTCTCCTGGCTGCAAACAAACACTTTTAGAAACTTTTTTGACTTTTAATATTTTTATGCAGAATTGCATTTACAGGTCTGCCACTAAAGTGTTATGGTCCCAGTGTTAAAACTGGCAGGCTGATTAATTACTAGTGGCAGGTAGCGACAGATGAGCATCTGTAGAGTGGATTTCAGAGCGACCGCTAGCAGTCGGGGAGGCCGATTCATTAATAGCAGCAGGTAGTGACAGTTGAGCGACTGTAGCAGTATTTTCACAGCGCCCGCTAGTAGTCGCTGTGCTTGGCCGTTGTTCAGTTGTTGATAGCGACTCAGTCGGTGTGCAGTAATGTTGAATACGGGGTGACGAGTCGCTATTTGACAGGTTCCGCGATGTATGGGAGCGCATGATAGTGACTGGTCAGAGCGACCGGCTCCCACCACATTCATCAAAAAATCACGCTCCAAAAATTCTCGCGCTGTGAAATGCATGCTTAAACCCCAGAGCGCTGGCGGGCGATGGGTTAAAAGTAGTTTTTTAACCCCCAAACAACCATATTTTGGAAACCAAAAAAAGTTTTTCATTACATTTTGTAATATGAATACATTTAATATCAGACCTGTAATATCAATTCTGCACAAAGTTTTTTGTTTTTGTTTTTTTACCTTAAAAAAAATATCTAACATTGCAGAAGTGGTCACAGAATTTTTCACATTTAAAAAAAAAAAAAAAAAAAAAACATTATTATGAATGAATTATGAATAATTAAAGATTGTTCCATTGAAATGCATTGGAGAGCGCCAGGTAGCGGGAGGTCATACCTGTCGCTGTTCAAGGTCGGACACTGGCGCTGTGGGCTGAGGCTGGAATAATGATGAATGAGTCGCTATCTGGCGCTATCTCAGTCGCTAAGCAGGATCGGCTTGATAAATGTGTGATTGTGGTGGGGAGCCAGCGTTCTCGTGGCGGTGCCCGTCATTACCGGTCGCTCACCAGGCGCTACCTGTCGCTATCCCTTGTTAAATAAGGGCCTCTGTGATTGGCTATGGGTCGCTAGTTCAGAGCGTCTTAGTCGCTGTGCAGCATTGATGAATACGCTGTGGGGAGTTGCTATATGAGCAGTACAGCGCTGTATGGGAGCGAATGGTAGCGACTGGTAAGTGCGACCGACTCACACAATATTCATAAAAAAAAAGCAGCCTCACACACCGCCGGCGCGCAAAAATGCTTCGATGTAGCCCAGAGCGCTGGAGGCTGTGTGATTAAAGGCTGTTTTTGAACATGTATCCACCAGTAACAAAGCGAAAACATATGGAATTACATTGTTATAACATTGTAACATGAACACATTAATGCCAAACCTGTAATAACAAGTCTGCATAAATATATAAAATGTAAAAAAAAAATGAAAAAATGGCTTTTTCAAGGCCAGGAAAGATCCCAACATTATTTGAGAATAAAAAAAAATAAATAAACCCTGTTTAAAGAGAAATAAAAGAACGTCCATTGAAATGTATGGGAGAGCGCCCGCCAGGTAGCGAGAGGTCATACCTGGCGTTCTGCAAGGCTGAACGCCGGCGCTGTACGCTGAGGCTGGGATCGCTCAACAGATTCTGCTTGATAAATGTGTAATTGCGTGCCGTGTCCAGCGTTCACCTGGCGCTACCTGACGCTACCTGTCGTTTACAAGGCACTACCTGACGCTATCCCTTCATGAATAAGGCCCAAAGCTACTCCATAGAAAGACGCATTTCAATTGTAAAACATGTTATGGCTTGGGTTGGGTGCAGGTCTGTTCAGGTGAACAAAAATACAAGCTCTCGGATAACATATTAGGAAATGTGGCAAATAGGTGGATTATTAAAATGGTAAAGAATTAACTATCCTCAATCACTATGCTCCCTGCACTTTATAGGTATTGTTTGGTTATACTGTTACAAGCCTATTGTGAGTTTAGACTGGCCAGCGCTGGCCTGGACAAGGTAAATATTGTGCGTCCCTGAGGTAACTATATTATACACAAGGATAAGGTAACTGCCCTCTGCTCTAAAGCTCACACAGATAATATCAGTGGCTGAACAGGTAAAGTAGTCATCCCCATCAAGGCAACTAGGGATAATGGATTATTTATTGTATGTAATAGTATTTACATTGTCCCTCAGAGGAGCTCACAATGGAATGAGCCTAGTACACATCTACACTATAATTACTGAAAGCCAACATAAACCCCTCTGTGCTCTGGCGGCATGGAAGCTGCACAAAATGGCTACTGGCTGTTAATAGGGTGCTTTAGGTGGGCATCAGTCATGATGCTTTTTTTCCCTAGCCATGTAATCCCTGTTGGAGAGGTGAGTAAAATGTACAGATTTAGGGCATTTCTATAAGGATTTAAACTGACAGCTGTGGTATCTTGTGTCACTGAAGGTGATTTCTGTTTACTGTTTACTTTCGCTACATATCAATACCAAAAAAATGTCCAGTCTGATTTACCCCCTCCCCTGATGCTAAAGCTGGGCAGGTACAGGTGGCCACCGCACAGTGGATACAGAGTGGGGTCCCCCATTCTGCGTGGGTGGGAGGCTGCTCTGTGCTGTCTTTCTGCCCAGGACCTGAGGCACCAGGGGAATAGCGCTGAATTGTTTTTTAATCCCTGTCCTACTTCAGTGCCAGGGAATGGAGGCATGGTGGGGTTAAGTTGGACTTAACTTTCTGTTTCAATATTTTAATTTTATTTGACATTAATACAGGCATTATCAACTTTATGAAAGCAACCCTCCAGCGCAGGGGAGATTTAGACCTGCTAGACATTCTGCATCTTATAAACAGTATTATAGATCTTGACTCATATCATTTTTCAGCAACAAGACACAGGAAATAAAGATTTGTATTATAAAATTGCATATCAGGTCCTTTGCACTGTTTCACTTACTTATTAGACACAGGGGTTGTTAGAAATACTAGCCCATATGGGAAGCTTAGAGGCCGATTCATTAATAGCGGCAGGTAGCGACAGTTGAGCGACTGTAGCGGCATTTTCAGAGCGCCCGCTAGTAGTCGCTGTGCTTGGCCGTTGTTTGGTAGTTGATAGCGACTCAGTCGGTTTGCCGTAATGTTGAATATTGGGTGAGGATTCCGCGCTGTATGGGAGCGCATGATAGCGACTGGCCCTAGCGACCGGCTCCCACCATATTCATTAAAAAATCACGCTCAAAAAATTCTCGCGCTGTAAAATGCATGTTTAAACCCCAGAGCGCTGGCGGCGATGGGTTAAAAGTCGTTTTTTAACCCCCAAACAACCATATTTTTGGAAACCAAAAAAAACAAGTTTTTTAAAATAATTTGGTAATATGAATACATTAATATCAGACCTGTAATATCAATTCTGTACAATTTTTTTTTTTTAACCTTAAAAAAATTATCTAAAATGGCAGAAGTGGTCACAGAATTTTTCACATAAAAAAAAAAAAAAAATTAATAACAATTAATTTTGAATATTTAAAGATTGTTCCATTGAAATGCATTGGAGAGCGTCAGGTAGCGAGAGGTCATACCTGTCGCTGTTCAAGGTTGGACGCTGGCGCTGTGGGCGGAGGCTGGAATAATGATGAATGAGTGGCTATATGGCGTTATCTCAGTCGCTAAGCAGGATTGGCTTGATAAATGTGTGATTGTGGTGGGGAGCCGGCGTTCTCGTGGCGGGGCCCGTCATTACCGGCCGCTTACCAGTCGCTACCTGTTGCTATTCCTTCATAAATAAGGGCCTTAGTATCCGCACAAATCCGCGTGGTATCTAACAATAGTAAACCTGGATGCACTGGACTTAAAGTGGACCATCACCCTCGGGTGATCGGCCCGGGAATCTATAAGATTCCCGGGCCGATCACCTCCCTCCCCGCAGAACATCCGAGATCGGGATGTCCCGCGGGTTGAAACCCCCCCAAAACCCCCAAACCCCCTTACCTTAGCTTCGGTGGCTGCCGGCCGCCGCCGCCTCCCTCGCGTCCCTCTAGGCGTGTGCGCCCCCGTGGCGGCCGTCTGTGAATGGCCGGCGCGGGCGCGCGCGCGTCAAGAGGGACGCGCGGGAGGCGGCGGTGGAGGAGCCACGGACAAGCGGCTGTCAAATCCCTTGTCCGTCGGCGCTGGGAGCGGGGGAGGTGAGTTTTTCGGGGGGTTCGGAGGGGTTTCACACAGCGGGGCACCCCGATCGGGGGTGCCCCACCGAAGTGGACCAAGACCCAGGATAGTCAAAATCCTGGGTGTTGGTCCACTTTAACTTTCACAACCATAAGCAACCCCATGCATCCCTGAAGCCTGATGTTTCGCCATTCTGACAGCACACTTTGACTAGAGGAGGGTGTTTTGATTGTATAAGTCTATCAGCATCAGGGTAGACAGTGGAGCTGCAAAGTATCGATCCGTTTAATAATCTGGTATTTTTTTTTTCACCAGACAGGTGAACAACAGTTAACCTATCAGGCTGCTTTCTTATTATGCAGTCAATGGCCTCTGTCTGGGACAAAATGATCCAGGGGGGTGGCACCAGCTTTGGGAAATGCAGCAAGTGCTGCTGCCAAGTACGACTGTACCTGCAAACTTTGCTTACTGTCACACCATCTCAGCTACCTATTTCCCCCCAGACTTCTGCCCCTTCCTCTCCCCCCACCCTATACTTTTATGATCCTCAAATTGTCTATTTATTTATTTTTTTTATGCTTGCATAGGAATTCGTCCTCTGCATTTAACCCATCTGTGCAGTGAAAGTACACGTGCCCTAGTTACAGCACCCGGGGAGCAGTTGGGCAGTTAGGTGCCTTGCTCAAGAGCACTTCAGTCATGTTTCAGGATTTGAACCTGCAACCCTCCAGTCACAAGTCCGCTCCCCTTACCTCTAGGCCACCACTGCCCCTTAAAGTCTAAAGCGGCCTCAACCTGTATCTTGGAAGCCACATGTGGCTTGTGTACCCCAATTTTGAGGGACACTGGTTGTCTGCCAGAGGAGACGGGGAGGCCGATTCATTAATAGCGCCAGGTAGCGACAGATGAGTGCCAGTAGCGTGATTTTCACAGCGCCAGCTAGTATTCGCTGTGCTTGGCCGTAGTTCGCTTGTTGACAGCGACTCAGTCGGTGTGCGGTAATGTTGAATACGGGGTTAGGAGTCGCTGTTTGACAGGTTCCGCGCTGTATGGGTGCGCCTGACAGCGAATGGCCAGAGCGAACAGCTCCCAGCATATTCATTAACAAATCACGCTCAAAAAATTCTCGCGCTGTGAAATGCATGTTTAAACCCCAGAGCGCTGGCGGCGATGGGTTAAAAGTAGTTTTTAACCCCCAAACAACCATATTTTTTGATTTAAAAATTAAACAAGTTTTTCTAAACATTTTGTAATATGAATACATTACTATCAGACCTGTAAGATCAATTCTGCACAATTTTTTTTTTTTTTAACCTTAAAAAAAAAAATCTAACATTGCCGAAGTGGTCACAGAATTTTTGCCAGTTAAAAAAAAAAAAAACCTTAAAATCAATTAATTATGAATATTTAAAGATTGCTCCATTGAAATGCATTGGAGAGCGCCAGGTAGCGAGAGGTCATATCTGTCGCTGTGATGGGATTAGCAGCGGCGCTGTTCGTTGCAGTCTGCTACATGATGAATCCCGCGCTAGCTGACGCTCTCGCCGGCGCTAGCCTCATTTAGCGTGATAAATGCGTGATTGTGTCCGCCTGGCGTTCTGGAGTCGGTAGCCGCCGATAGCTGGCGCTACCTGGCGCTAGTGAGACACTACCTGGCACTATCCCTTGATAAATAAGGCCCTTAGCACACTGTTGCAGTTGGGGGGGGGGGTTGCTTGGTTTTGTCAATGCCATGCATGGCCAGGAACAGAAAGCATCCTCGGTAGCTTTCAGAGCTCCACTTGGTTTCACAACCTCCCAATGAGGTGTCTGGGTTTGATTTAACCATTTGTATCTTTGGAGTTACAGTTATACGCTCATGTGTGGCATGTTTTATTGGGGGGAAGGGGATTTGCATGCACTGCAAAACCCCACAAAACAACTCCCAAATTGGGATGCCTAGGGAATGGTATTAGATAATATCCATGGTCATTTTAGACTTGCTTTAATAGTATGTTTAATAGTATTGCTATTTAGAACATACCTGTAGATTCCTATTCTGTAAGGTTTTATGTGGCTTCTACAATCTATTTCTGTTAAATATGGCTCCTGTCAATCGCTGAGTGTTGAATGTGGATCTCATGTTGCAAAGCTTTGGGGACCCCTGGTCTAAAGCATGATTCCCACCCAGTGCAGCATGCTAACCCTTTAGCTGCCATACTTCCACTGACTTTTTCAGCAAATCATTAGCGTTAGGTGCTGAGTTTGCCTGTTAATGAAACATAGGCCCTTATTTATGAAGGAATAGCGACAGGTAGCGACTGGTGAGCGGCCGGTAATGACGGGCCCCGCCACGAGAACGCCGGCTCCCCACCACAATCACACATTTATCAAGCCAATCCTGCTTAGCGACTGAGATAGCGCCATATAGCCACTCATTCATCATTATTCCAGCCTCAGCCCACAGCGCCAGCGTCCGACCTTGAACAGCGACAGGTATGACCTCTCGCTACCTGGCGCGCTCCAATGCATTTCAATGGAACAATCTTTAAATATTAATAATTAATTGTTATTAATGTTTTTTTTTTTTTTTTTTTTTAAATGTGAAAAATTCTGTGACCACTTCTGCCATTTTAGATAATTTTTTTAAGGGAAAAAAAAAAAAAATTGTACAGAATTGATATTACAGGTCTGATATTAATGTATTCATACTACTAAATTATTTAAAATATTTATTTTTTTTTGGTTTCCAAAAATATTGTGGTTTGGGGGTTAAAAAACTACTTTTAACACATCGCCTCCAGCGCTCTGGGGTTTAAACATGCATTTCACAGCGCGAGAATTTTTGGAGCGTGATTTTTTGATGAATATGGTGGAAGCCGGTCGCTCTGACCAGACGCTATCATGCGCACCCATACATCGCGGAACCTGTCAAATAGCGACTCGTAACCTTGTATTCAACATTACGCCACACCGACTGAGTCGCTGTCAACAACCGAACAACGGCCAAGCACAGCGACTACTAGCGGGCGCTGTGAAAATACCGCTACAGTCGCTCAACTGTCGCTACATGTCGCTATTAATAAATCAGCCTCTTATTCTTACAAGGGTTATAGTGTGATCGTCCCGTTATACTGATCCACAACACAAGTAACAACTGACATTTTTATGCCTGGACCCTTTCAAGACAAATGTTTGCTGGTAAAATTCTAAAATGGTTAGTTAAGTCCATACGTTGGCAGATGGCACCACATTCTCTGAAGTGAAGAGATAACATCTTGGTCCTAACACTCAAGACAGGGGAGATAGTGGTGGATGGCAATCCCTGCTACCAATATCCGCCTGACAATGATCACAGATTATATAGCTATACCTTAGGCGCACTGGCTCAGCAGCCACTGGGCAATATTTATCGTACGCGGATCACTTTAATTAAAGGGATTGTAAACCAGCCTCTCTTTCGTCTACCGTCAGCTCGGAAGCTAACAGTGTATTTCCAACAGGCTACAGCATTTTGAGCATCCAACGCTGGTTACTGGTGCACCCCTGCTCCCATGTCAAAGAGGGTAGCCTGCCCCTTTGTGCCTATATGGATAATAATAATAATAATAATCTTTATATAGCTCCAACATATGCCGCAGTGTTTTACAATCAGAGAATGGACACTGTGGAATTGTGCTGTCAGTACCTGAGCTGACAAGAATAGAGGGGTTTCAGTGTGCAGTGCTGTGATGGACTAACCCTGCAAGTATGTATATAAGGAGGTAAGTATAATATGTTTATTGGTTTAATTGCACATATTTAATATTCCTAGATTGACCAAAGTACACAGTAACGTTGGTATAACATTTAAATTGCATGTAGATATATGAGATACTGTATACTGTTTGTCCAACAGGCCCTCTGATTTACCCCACAAAAGGAGCCCAATATACTCACCTCCTCCAAGCGAACCCTTGCTATTTGACCCCCTAATGACCGATGAGGTGTGGCGATCAGGTGTAAATCACTGCACATGACACTGTACATGCCCTGCTGGTGAACCCTGCTGGTTGTTGACGAATAACATGACCACCTGCAGTAGGGTAAATATACAGCCTGATGTGAGGGCTCTTCTGGGAACCTGTAGATAGATGTTCCTATTTAGTGTGCCTGGGGGCACTGTAAGGAAGTAGGTCTGTTCTAATTTCAGCAATTTTGCACCTGACAGTCCTATATCCTATCTAAACGCTCAGGCTCCAGAGTCTCAGAGAAGACTTGGGTGGGTCCCAGCAACTCAGCAAGGTGTTTAGGTGCAGAAAGATAAATGACCACACTCCAATGACACACCTACGTAGCCATGATAGTCACCTCTGACAGCGATGACATTTCTCTGGCTATCTTTGCATCCAAACAACCTTTGCCATAAAAATATTTAGGTAACACACTCTTGCATCACCACTGGTCATGGACTGGAGTGTCTAGGGCCCAGCAGTAAAACTCATGCAGGGCCATCACCCTATAACTCAATACAAATATTATTAGTTTATATTTTGGGCACATTCACATAGACATTATGCCAAATTGTATTGTCGGTGTGGGCACTTGGGAAGGCACAAATAAGCTATTCATAATGCGGGGCTACTGTATAATTCAGAAACATTTATGGCAATTTTACACAATTCACCCTCACTATCATAATAACAGACAATACTCCAATTACTACTGGGAGTGGATAAGCCATGCTCTCCCACAGCAGAGAAGAGACATTCAGCATTACTTGCTGCTCCTGTCATAGACGACGGAGAGCATAATCATTTTTATCATCTGGTAAGCCATTTATGCTGCTATCACTTGAATGCTGTGGCTGACACGGGGAAACATTTGACCTTATTGTTCCTAAGCACTCAATAGACAGTACAATGTTAGCACCCTATGGACCAGGGCAGACAGGGCAGGGGCCCCTTTGGTGATGGGAGCCTTTGAGTTTTGGATCCACTGGGTACCCCTGTGCGCCAATACAGGCCTGTATGGACCAAGGGTTAAGAATACTATTAATTACAAATCTATACATCAAATGAGAAATAATAACTAACTCATCTAAAATCTAAAAGGGATAGATGTTTTTGCCATCCAGGGAGGCAAAGTCACACCAAACAACAGACATCTGGGAGGTAGGTATCATTGGGTTTGAATCAATAAAGGTCTTTTCATGAGGTAAGAATAATTAAAAAGAGCAAAAAGTCATCTCAAGATTTGTAACAAAACAACTAGAATTCTCACTTGCATATTACAGAATCTAGGACTTTGGTTTACTGAACATGGCCAAAGCTAAGTACAGATAATCCCATATTCATACATACCAGTAACTCAAATATTTCTTTTGGTACACAAGTAATTCAGATTGCCCACGTGCAGGAAGTAAGACTTTTACCATTAATGTTTCCCAACCCTTACTGCTGATTATAAAATAATATATTAATTTATTACATTCCCTAGTCCAATACGTGGGAAGCAGCAGAAAAGGATGTATCCTGGGGGGATTACTAATTTTAGTACTGGATAGTTTACACATAATGGATTTAACATTCATAACAAAGACAGTTTCTAACTGTCCTTGAATTTGGGATCGGGGAGGCTGATTCATCATTAGCGGCAGGTAGCGACAGATGAGCGTCTGTAGCAGGCATTTTCAGAGCGCCCGCTAGTAGTCGCAGTGCTCGGCCGTGGGTCGCTACTTTATAGCGACTCAGTCGCTGTTCAGTAATGTTGAATACATTGTGAGGAGTCGCTATTTGACCAGTACAGCGCTGTATGGGAGCGCATGTTAGCGACTGCTCATAGCGACCGACTCACACCATATTCAGCAAAAAAACAGCCTCACAAATCCATGGTGCTGAAAAATACTTGTTTGAAGCCCAGAGCGCAGGAGGCGGTGTGTTTAAAGTCTGTTTTCAAGCATCTATCAACTAGTAACAAAGCGAAAACATATGGAATTTTATTTTCCTAACTATCCCTCTTGTATGGATTGATACACTATTACATGTGGTATTCCTTTTGCTAAATGTTCATGCCTCTAAATTAGCAAAAGCAAAAGCAGAGCATATTGTGATAGTGAAGCAAGGACCTGCCTTACACATAGATATTTTCATACCAACATGTGCTGCTCTTTCACTTTACAACACGGGCAACTATATAAAATGAGTATATTGTAAAGCTTTGTAAAACTGTATAATATACAATGTAAGTGTATGGTACTGTACAGTAAGATGGCAAGGTGTATGGCCAGCTCTAGTTGGCTCCAGAAAATATTCTCATAGGAGGTAAAAACTATGCCATAACCTGTGTGTCTTTATACAGCAGGTGGGTGATATGAAGACATTTATCATATGTAAAGGACAGAAAATCCCCATTACCGAGGGACGATATATTTTTTTGTTTTTCAGCTAACCTTTTAACTTGATATTGAACTAGCAATGCAATCTATAAAGGTAAAACTACAAAATATCTCTAATAACATCTGAGTGGTATGTATGTGCTGTCAAGGTGTTAATGATAAACAAATAAGTCAAAGTGCATAAAAACCCCAAAAATGCTGATCTGCTGCCATCTATATTTTTCCCAACTTTATTGGCACCATAAATACAAAATTGCTACATAAAAAGCATAACAACTACAGTAGTTGTTATGCTTTTATGTAGCAATTTTGTATTTATGCTGCTAATAAAGTTGGAAAAAATATAGATGGCAGCATATCAGGCTAGGGGAACAATCAGTCTGCAGTCTCCACACCTAATCTTCTATACCACTGGTTCTATAACATATGTTTATTAATTAGTAGGCTACATACAGTTAATGGACAAGAATGTTAGGATTGCATGGTAAGGATATTCTGCATTAATTTACTATTTTGCTAATTATACAGTATAATAAATAATTGTATTTACTAGAAATGAAACCTAGAATCACCTGCTGTCCGGAAGGTGTTGTTAATAGAAAACATTCTTATGATACACTTACCTTAATGAGGTTGTGGGTCACTACTGCTACCAGTTCTTGGTTCCCTACCACCCATGGGGCATGAGTACCTGTGCCATATCCATGTGAGGCTACCAGATATGGATTGTGCATGGTGATCCAATACTTCACCCTGTCCCCAAACTGTTGGAAGCAGAAGCTAGCATAGTCATGAAAGAGCTGGATGACACTGGCATTTGCCCAGCCACCATACTTGTCCTGGATAGGTGCAGGTAGGTCCCAGTGGTACAGAGTGATAATAGGCTCCTTGCCCTTGCTTAAGAGAACATTAATAATCTGGTTGTAGTAGATGACCCCCTGTTGGCTGGGGGTGTGATCCCCTTGAGGAAAAAGCCTTGGCCATGATAGGGAGAAATGGTAGAAGTCTACTCCTAAAAATTCCAAAGCTGGTAGCTCCCTGTGAAGAAAGGTGCTGGGGATGTCTTCACGCTGCCCAGCTGTTTGGTGTGCCAGCCAGGATTGACGAGACTTAATATAATGATCCCATACTGACTGTCCTCTGCTGGAGTGATCATCTTCTACTTGCAGAGAGGCGCTTCCTACACCCCACATAAAGTCCATGGGGAAGGTTCCCTGGTCGATGAGCTGACTTTCATTTAAAAGATTTACCAGATTGATCCTCTCCCAGACTTTTCTACCTTCCCCTGGACTTCCCAGGACATAGCTGCAGCAGGTAAGGACCAAAAAGATCCAAAAGCCAGAATTATCCATGGTCTCCCCTCAATGGTCTCCTTGCTATGGATTGAGGGTTTCCATTCAGAAGGTGTCTGTCCCCTTTCCCTGCTCTGCTGTCTTCTGCACTGCCTTATCTCAGCTGCTCTATAGAAATGGATTGTAAAGGGCTGTCAATGATTAGCCTGAACTGTGAGCTCAGGAGGGGTCGCTGAGGAGGGGGCGGTGTGTCCTTGTACACAGCTATGGGGAGGCTGCTTGCTTTCATATCTCCAGCCAATATCTCACCTATCATCACATCACACACTCCACACAACCAATGATTTGTCTCTAGAGTCCAGGGGCGAGTGGCACATGGGCATTTTATGCAGAACACTGAAAGGAGATTTGATATGAGAAATTACACAATTTTACAAATAATTCATGTGACTTGTATAAATGTGTAGTCCTCGGTTGCTTTTTATCTGATTATTTTAGCTACAAGCAGCAATTATGTTTTAGACACAAACTATTGAATATAATAATACTCTTTCTGAAACTGTTGTTAGCTGAGAATGATTTTCTAACATAGCATTTACAACAGTAGTTGATATAGTTCAGTTATAGCATTTACAATAAAAAAAATCTTGAGAGTTGTTAGGAATGTTCTAGTTACCCAGGCTGTTCCAGTGTTAAGTCACAGATACGCTTGTCATGTGTTTAAATCTGTTAACTTTCAGGCATCAGTTCAAAAACATCAACAGGGGGGTTTGTTCATCAGGACTGCTGGCTATGCCAATTATCTGACACATACCAACCAAAGTCTTAAAGGAGGACTAGATTTTGTGTTCACTTATTAAAGTGGACCAAAACCCACTGAGATCAACTCTTATAGATTCCCGAGCCGATCGATTTCCTCCCCCTGGGGCCCCCCCGATCGGGGGTGTCCCGCTTTGTGAAACCCTGCAGGTCGCCCATAAACTCACCTTTTTCCCAGTCCAACGTCGCATGTGCGAGCCGCATCCCGCTATCCCTCTAGCAAGATGCATGCCTGCGCCAGGCATTTGTTGAATGGCTTGAATGTTAGTGGGTAGCGGGGGATGCGGCTGCCAGCGTGCTCGGATGCACTCGCCAGACTGCACTCGACGAGCTGACGTGAGGTGATCCAAGCGTGCTGATTGGACGAGCGACGTATGTGCATTCAGACCGGGACGGGGTGAGTTTGTTTTAGCAACCTGGGGGGTTTCACACAGCGGGGGCAAGGACCAAAACCCAGGATAGTCAAAATCCTGTGTTTTGGTCCACTTTAAAGTGGACCAACACCCACCGGTGATCGGCCCGGGAATCTATAAGATTCCCGGGCCGATCACCTCCCTCCCTGCGGGACATCCGAGATCGGGATGTCCCGCGGGGTGAAACCCCCCCAAACACCCCAAACTCCTTACCTTATCTTCCCCTCTAGATGTGCGCGTGCCCGCGCCGGCCGTCTGTGAATGGCCGGCGCGGGCACGCGCACGTCAAGAGGGACGCGCGGGAGGCGGCGGCGGAGGAGCCGCTTGTCCGCAGCTTGTCCGTCGGCGCGGGGAGAGGTGGGTTCGGGGGGGTTTCACACAGCGGGGCACCCCGATCGGGGGTGCCCCACCGAAGTGGACCAAGACCCAGGATAGTCAAAATCCTGGGTGTTGGTCCACTTTAAACACTGCAGCACCCAAAAACCAAAACCTCTAACCCCCCCCTGCCCCCCCCCCCCCCCCTCCTACTTAGGTGTCCGGGGCAAAGCTTTGTGCTTGACGGCAGCTCAGTTTTAAGAAAAAAATGCTTTTTTTGCAGACATAGCTATGCCCAGTCGACAAATTTGGGATCAGTGACTGCCTGCTGGTCGTATCCTGGGCTTTCCCTCTAGTCTGAGGAGAGCTTCCGCACCCAGCCTATCTGTATAGCTGGGTGATGGAGTGCACCATAGGGAAGCCAGGGATATGGCTGTAGGTCACGAAAATGCTCCCAGAGGTTTCACACAGTGAGGCAACCTGAACACCCTGGGGCTACAAAAGTTTTTTCTGCTTTAAAGGGCCAGTACAGCCGCACTGCCCATTTTGAAAGCACCGGTCAACCGTCCGGATAACAGGCAAGGTAGGGTTTTTTTATTTAACCCCCTCTGCCCTGCTTTAGCGCTAGGAAAGTGCTAGGGAAGGGTGGCAGGGTGCTTTCAAAACTGTCAGTCTGGCTGGACTTGCCCTTTAAAAAAGAACAACACCCAGGATTTTCACCTGAGCACCCCCTGCTATTCTGTGTACCCATACCAGCCATTCAGAAATACCTGGAGAAGGTATGTGCCTCAAATCAAAATCAGAAGCATGTTTATTTTTATAAATATACATACATACTAGGAATTTTCTTCGACTAGAGCAGTACAAGGTCATAGAACAATAATATAAAAAAAACTTTTTTTTACAATGCAATAATATATAGCTGGGATGCAGCCATGGTCCGTGTGTTCATTGTGGGATCGTGGGCAGGTAAGCTTATTAGGCGATATTAGGGTTTTACACAATGGGACATTCCGATTCAGGATGCCTCATGGATGAGGACATTAGCTGTTGTTCCTCTTTAAAATGACATAAACCCTTCCTGGCAATGAACCTTACCCCTACCTACATGACAGATTCTATGGCCCTTATTTAACAAGGGATAGCGCCAGGTAGCGAATGGTGAGCGAACGGTAATGACGCTCACTGCCACGAGAACGCCGGCTCCCCTCCGCAATCACACATTTATCAAGCCGATCCTGCTTAGCGACTGACAGAGCGCCAGATAGCGAATCATTCATCATTATTCCAGCCTCACCCCACAGCGCCAGCGAGCGACCTTGAACAGCGACAGGTATGACCTCTCGCTACCTGGTGCTCTCCAATGCATTTCAATGGAACAATCTTTAAATATTCATAATTAATTGCTATTAATTTTTTTTTTTTAAATGTCAAAAATTCTGTGACCACTTCTGCAATGTTAGGTAAAAAAAAAAAAAAAAAATTTGTGCAGAATTGATATTACAGGTCTGATATTAATGTATTCATATTACAAAATGTTTGGAAAAACATGTTTTTTTTTTTCCTAAAAATATGGTTATTTGGGGGTTAAAAAACTACTTTTAACCCATCGCCGCCAGCGCTCTGGGGTTTAAACATGCATTTCACAGCGCGAGAATTTTTGGAGCGTGATTTGTTAATGAATATGCTGGGAGCCGTTCGCTCTGGCCGTTCGCTGTCATGCGCTCCCATACAGCGCGGAACCTGTCAAACAGCGACTCCTAACCCCGTATTCAACATTACCGCACACCGACTGAGTCGCTGTCAACAGCCGAACAACGGCCAAGCACAGCGAATACTAGCGAGCGCTGTGAAAATAACGCTACTGACGCTCATCTGTCGCTACCTGGCGCTATTAATGAATCAGCCTCTTTGTGTCTGTGTTTAAAGCAGGCTCAGATTGCTCCAAGTGTCTGTGAAGAAAGGGGGGGTGTCTCATTCCTGTCTGTGTTGTTAAAACTACTGAACAGTAAAATACTTTGGTTATGTTACTTGCTGTCAGTTGCAGAATACAAAGAAGCAAGGTGTGGAAGCAAGGAAAAGCAACGCATGAAGTATCCATGCTCCCGTGCATACATAAACATTATTATTGGTGTGTTCCTTACTGTCTGATACAAGAAGAGTGCAGATTTGGCCACCACACAATGCTAAAAAAAGGTGGTCATGAATAACAAAACAATAATGCAACAACAACTCTATTTCACAGCACACCAGGATGGATATGGCACGGGGGACACTGCAGTTTGTTGCCATTTCTGCTCCATCTGGATGGAGCAAAAAACTAAACTAAACTCTGGTTACAGCAATGTAAGCAGCAGATTATATGGAGAGTTACCCTGGTTGACCACTGTCAAGCAACTACCACCAGGCTGCTGCTACAGTACTACCATATATCCCAACAGTTCCTGATTTGGAGGGACTGTCCCTCTTTCGAGTGCATGTCCCCATGTCCCTCGTTGTTCTTCTCTGTCCTTCTTTGGGGTGTAACATGCAGATCTGCAGCAATAATGATTCATTGGCCTATTCAACCTGTTTATATTGTTGGAACTGTTACACCCTATCTCCTATTCATCAGTCAATGAAAGGTTGTGGTTTAATGTAACAGTTGTCCCTTTTTCCCACCCTGAAAAGTTGTACAGTACAGTAAGTAGCAGGAAGTAGCAGATATGAGAATAGAATTCTTAGAAATGAGCATATGACTGAAGGAAGAGTCAGTTATTCATTATAGAAGCCACAGTGCTATAGTAAGTTGTAATATGTAAATAAAAACTCTGTATACCCTCTATTGTTATCCCTAAAATAAATCCTTTATGCATGTGCATAATTATTTGGGGGAAAAAACTGATTCTGATAAGTATGTCCATGTTGTAGGGCTTGGCTGAAGAGAATGGGTTGGGGTGTGAAGGACCAGATCCTTTCTTGGCACAAAGCTGCCAGGCGTGGTTTAGGTCCCTTTAGGCACCGACCAGATCATCCTCAATGCTTTCCTTTCTGGTTGGCCGTAGTAGTGATTACAGGTCCACTTTAAGGATCTTCTTTAGTAAAGCACTTAGAAATAGTTGTGTCTAAGTGGAAGATAAACATTAGATAACTAAAGATATGTGGCAGAAAATCAAGATTGCACAGAGGCAGGGCACTTACTTATTAACAATAACTTGGCTTGTGTTTTCTTTGCATGAAATTCTATTGTTTTTCACTGATAACAGCACTACTTCCTGCTCCCTCATACTGCCTCAAGGGAAGAAAATGGAAGAAAAAGGCCACATGATCCATCTAGTCTGGCATGTGATAAAGAGTAATGCTCTGACAACATGTTCCCTAGTGTTTAGGACTTTCATATGGGTAGGTCACCTTGATCAGGGCCGGCGTCAGCACAGGGCAAACCTGGGCAATTACCAGTGCCCCGGGCATCTTCAGGGGCCCACTCAGGCTCACACTTGGTTATAGTATTATTTTACAGTGGACCTTAACCACCGAATGCCGGGTGTTGTGTGCAGACCTGCTCATGGCTGGGCTCAGCAACAGGGGATGATCAGCAACACTGGAGAAGGTGGCATGGGATGGAAGGCAACTGATGGAGGCTCAGAAGGTGGCGAGAACCAGGTGACAACTGACAAGGACTGGAAGGCGATCATTTGTGGCAGCGGAGCTGAACGGTGACATCATGTGACTCACTACTTTGGGTCCCACTGAGGCTATCTTGCCCAAGGGCCCCCACAAACCTGGGGCCGGTCCTGACCTTGGTACATTTCTCTTGAAGTGCACTTTAAGCTTTAAGCTATCTGTAGGAACACAAGAAGGTTGGTCGCTTGGGACTACAACAATCCACCAATTTGTGTAATATTATGTACATACCTTCCAACTTTTCAGGGCGGGAAAGTGGGGCGATTTTTAGATAAGGCCACGCCCCTCATTTAGGGCTGGATAGATGTTGTTGTAAATATAAACACTTTGAATAAGCAAATGAATCATTTATTGATGCAGATCTGCATGTTAAGCCTAAAAGAGGGACAAATGAGAACAACGCGGGCAGGAGGACATGGACTCAAAAGAGGGACAGCCCCTCAGTATGTATGTATTATGTATGTAATCATCAAGGAGGGATTAAGGGCCTTATTTATCAAGGGCTAGCGCCAGGTAGTGTCTGACGAGCGGCAGGTCCCGCCAGCTAACGGCGGCTACCGACTCAAGTACGCCCGACGGCGGTCACAATGACGCATTTATCACGCTAAATGAGGCTAGCGCCGGCGAGAGCGGCAGCTAGCGCGGGATTCATCATGTAGCCGACTGCAACGAACAGCGCCGCTGCTAATCCCATCACAGCGCCAGGTATGACCTGTCGCTCCCTGGCGATGTCCAATGCATTTCAATGGAGCAATCTTTAATTAATCATAAATAATTGCTATTAATGTTTTTTTTTTTTTTTTTTAATGTCAAAAATTCTGTGACCACTTCTGCAATGTTAGGATTTTTTTTTAAGGTAAAAAAAAAAAAAAAAAAATTTGTGCAGAATTGATATTACAGGTCTGATATTAATGTATTCATATTACAAAATGTTTATAAAAACTTGTATAATTTTACAATCAAAAAATATGGTTGTTTGGGGGTTAAAAACTATTTTACACCCACCGCCGCCAGCGCTCTGGGGTTTAAACAAGGAATTCACAGCGCGAAAAAAATCGGAGCGTGATTTGTTAATGAATCTGCAGCAAGCCGTTCGCTCTGGCCATTCGTTGTCAGGCGCACCCATACAACGCTGAACCTGTGAAACAGCGACCCCTAAGCCCGTATTCAACATTACCGCACACCGACTGAGTCGCTGTCAACAAGCAAACCCTGGCCAAGCACAGCGAATACTAGCTGGCGCTGTGAAAATCACGCTACTGGCGCTCATCTGTCGCTACCTGGCGCTATTAATGAATCGGCCTCTAAGCGCGGTAGAGGCCCCTGGGCAGATTTTTTGTGTAGCTGTAGCTCACAAACCAAAAAATGGTAATCAAAACGTTAAATAAAATGTAAATTCTAGAGCAAGGGGTGAAGATCCCCTCTCTATAGCAAGTGGTGGAGGCCCTATGGCATGTGCCCTAAGTGCCTCCCCTGTAATCTAGCCCTAGGAATAGACCCTACTCAGGAGAGGACAGGCCCAGTAGGCAGGACGGCATGTTGTTGCAGGACCATTGATCCTGACAGTGTATAGAGGGTCTCCTATACTGTCATACTGGTTTCCATTACAATTTCCCTGCTAAATTTACACGCAAAGTGAGTTTTGGAGTTTCTGTGTGTGAATCTTGGGAAGCACATTGGAGTAGTCATAGCTCTTGCTTTCGCATGTGTGTTTTTATTTTTGCTATAGTGTAACATTTAATAAAATATTATTTTATGGTATTTGTGGAGTTGTGCCCCTTTCTTATGACCCATTTCAGTTTGGTTTGGCCCATGTTCTAGTAGCTTGACGGGTCGGGCAGCACACTCAGTTATCAATATTAAAAGCTGTGCCTGCTATTTTGTGTAAGTAGTACTTTAGATAGATTGTTAAAACAAACAGGCTGCATACAACAAAAAAGGAAAAAACTGTGAAAGGACGCCAACAGCCAAAGAAGAAGCCCAAGGGAGTTGGACAAACAGCCAAAGAGGGACTGCAAAGAGACTCTGAAAAAGAATACATAGCCAAAGAGCACAGAGAGGGGCGGCAAATTTACTAGTATCCATCTTGGTATTTTGTTTGCACTAAGAATTTAAGGAGGTAAAATCTAACCTATGGCAGTGGAGAATATGAACTTTAACCCTTTATTCAGGTGAGGCCTGCAGGTCCTGTGAGTACTCCTAGGGGGTTATTCATCAAGGGATAGCGACAGGTAGTGCCTTGTAAGCGACAGGTAGCGGCAGGTAGCGGCAGATGAACGCCGTCCGCGGCACGCAATACCAAATTTATGAAAGGGAATCTGGTGAGCGCCTCTTACAGCGACACGAACACCGATTCATCATCACAGACGGCTCTGCGGATCCCGGCGGCGCTCTGGCTTTCAAAGCACATGGTTTTACCTGTCGCTCTCCCATGCATTTCAATGGACATTCCTTTTCTTCTCTTTAAACAAGGTTTTCTTTTAATATTTTTTTTTGTACCAAATCATTGTGTGACCTCTCCTGACCTATTTAAAAACATTTTTGAAAACTTTTTTGATTTTTTTATGCAGAATTGTCATTACTGGTCTGGTATTAAAGTGTTAATGTCACAATGTAATAACAATGTCATTCCATATGTTTTTGCTTTGTTACTAGTGGATATGTGATCAGAAACGGACTTTAATCACACAGCTTCTGGCGCTCTGGGCTACATCGACACAATTTTGAGCGCCGGCGCTGTGTGAGGCTGTTTTTTTTTATGAATATGGTTTGAGTCGCTCACACTTGACCAGTCGCTACCGTTTGCTCCCATATAGCTCTGTACTGGTGTTATAGCGACTCACATATCAAATTCATCAATGCCGGCAATGTTACTAGAGCGACTGAGGCACTATGTAATAGAGTCGATCAGAGTAACCACTAGCGGTCGCTCCTAGCACCGCAGTACAGATGCTCATCTGCTATTACCTGGTGCTAGTAATAAATCAACCTGCCCGGGGATTATTCAAGAAGGGAGGCAGGCAGCGTCTGGTGGCAACGTCGGGCCAAAAAATTAAAGCGATTCTGGTGAGCGACTCTAACAGCGCCATGTAGCGTCAAATGTATTACTACAGGTGGCTCAGACGGCTCAGCGTATAGCGCTGGGTATTACCTTTCGCTCAATGTCGCTCTCCCATACATTTCCCTGGCTGTTCATTTGCTTTGTGTTTAAACAGCGTGTTTGACATTTTCCTTTTTTTTGCTCCAATCATTGTGTGACCTCTCCTGGCTGCAAACAAGCACTTTTTAAAACAATGTCATTCCGTGTGTTTCGCTTTGTTACTTTTGGATATGTGTTCAAAAACAGACTTTAATTACACAATGTCTGGCGCTCTATGCTACAGTGCCCAGCTGTGTGTAGTTTTTTGAAGTATGGTGTGGAGCGCCGAGAGTCAGTCGCACTGAGCTGGCGCTACCTCTCGCTCCCTGCAGCACTGTACTGGTGTTACAGCTCCCATCACATTCATCAATGCGGGCCAGGAAACCACAGGGACTGAGACTCTATGTTACAGCGCCTGATACATGTTTACATGTTTACTAGCGGTCGCTCTAAGCACCGCTATACAGGCGCTCATCTGTCGATACCTGGTGTTAGTAATGAATCAGCCTCGGGCAGGCTGATTCATCACTAACGCCAGGTAGCGACAGATGAGCGTCTGTAGCAGGCATTTTAGAGCGCCCACTAGTAGTCACTGTGCTCAGCCGTGGGTCGCTACTTCATAGCGACTCAATCGCTGTTCAGTAATGTTGAATACATTGTGAGGAGTCGCTATTTGACCAGTACAGCGCTGTATGAGCGCGCATGTTAGCGACTGATCATAGCGACCGACTCACACCATATTCAGCAAAAAACAGCCTCACAAATCTCTGGCGCAGAAACATGCTTGTTTGAAGCCCAGAGCGCAGAAGGCGGTGTGTTTAAAGTGTGTTTTTCAGCATCTATCAACTAGTAACAAAGCGAAAACATATGGAATTACATTGTAACAACATTGTAACATGAACACTTTAATGCCAGACCTGTAATGTCATTCCTGAAGAAATATATTAAAAATAAAAAAATTGTGTAAAAACTGCTATTTCAATGCCAGAAGAGGTCACACAGAATTATTTGTGATTTTTTTGAAAAAAAACCCCGTTTAAAGAGAAGAAAAGAATCGTCCATTGAAATGTATGGGAGAGCGTCAGCGAGCGAGAGGTCATACCTGGCGCTGTGCAAGGCTGCACGCTGGCGCTGTTCGCTGAGGCTGTGAAAATGATGAATCAGACGCTACATGGCGCTATCCCAGTCGCTAAATAGATTCTGCTTGATAAATGTGTAATTGCGTGCCGTGTCCGGCGTTCACCATTCGCTACCTGTCATTAACCAGCTACTACCTGACGCTATCCCTTCTTAAATAAGGGCCTTAGTTATCTTTAAAATCTGGACCAAAAACTCCCTGTCTTCTCGGTCCCAACTATCCATTCTTTCAGTTCTGAACTGGACTGGTGTAGACCAATCAGGGGAACTGACTTTTAGGGTTTATGCACACAGACATTATTCCAAACTGTACTGTGTGCTAATGAGTGGATAACCTACAACAGCAACAACCAGCATTACTTGCTTCTGTTCTTGGGCCTCGATGAGCTGGGAAGGGCATGTCATGGCACAGCTTTAGGAGTCTTGAGCATGCTCTGCTGTGGTCAGAGTTAACTGCAGGACCACTGTAGCTTGCCGTGCTCACTCATGCTGAGAGCTCCATTGGCGCTGTTAGACCATTTTTTTGTGTGGACCTAGAGTAATTCAATGGAGAGAATTTTAATGCCCAGCAACAGCCTCTATCTGGCACTGAAGGAAATGAAGAAGAGGTGCATGGCATAGGCTTCAGGGGATCTGGCTGAGTGTCAACCTTGGAAGCACATCAGACCACATATGTGCTGCTGTGCAGGAAGGGTTGGGTCTGGACTTGCCCTGTGGGTAAGATGTGCTAAGAACTTATCACATATAAATTGTAATGCTTCAATAAGAGATGCTGAACTAGTATGCAGAATGGTGGCATAACACTAGCTTCCAACAGGAGGAATACCTGAGCGTATGGGTTATTCAGCTTGAAGCTCCATTTACAGTTTAGGAAAGGTTAGATCCCTGGAATGAACAGAATCCACCCCCTCAGTCCTAGAAACTTCTCAAATATTGCTGGTTTAATTAAAATTCAAGAATCCTAATATCCTATGTAAAGGGATTATTCTTAGTAAAGATTCTAAATAGAAAATTATGACAGAAACAGAGGTGTATTTTTCTGTATATAATTTATATAATAATCTGTAAAATTTAATTTAAATAGGAACTTCGGAGGCCCTGGATTCTAAAAGACTCCTGGGCCATCCAAGTTCCTGTCCTTGGGGGTTCCCGAAGTGTGAAACCCCCCCCAGATGCCCAGATCCACTCACCTTCTCCAGAGCTATTGTTGTGTCTCTGTGCTGCGGCCATATCGCCACACACCAATAACTGTGCGCGCACCCGCTTCTGGCCTTTCTGAATGACCGGCACAGGCATATCTCGGCTGCAAGGTGAGCGGGGGATGTGGCTGGCGGTGCACTCGGCTCCCTTTGGCGCCACTCGGGAGCTTAGCCATCCAGGCGCTTAACCATTGGCGGCGCCAAAGGGAGCCGGGTAACAGCGAGCACGCTGATTGGCTGTACAAAACACTCAGCCAATCAGCGCGCTCGCTTTCAGCTTAAGCCTGCACCGCAGGAGCGACAGGAAGGTGAGTTGATTGGGTGACCTGTGGGAATACACACAGAGGGGCATTCGTGATGCCACCGCATAGATGAACAACACATGAGAAAGTGAAATTCCTAGTGTGTTGTTCTTCTTTAATGTGATAAAATAATGAAACGCTGCTGTATTTTGCCTTCTAATAATAATATGGGTATCCCAGGCTAACCTACCATGAATGCAGGGGGGGGGGGGGGGTATGGGGGATAGTAAACTGCAGTAGAAAGAGGTCATAAAATCAGTGAAATAATCAATAATATGGGCCCGGTCTTCCATGTGAGATAGCCTTGCTATGGCTGTGCACTCAGCTATCTGTATGCTCTGTGTCTAGTGAAAGCCATAGTGAAAATGAAGCATTTTTATCTTCCAAACTGTAATCACTGGTGGCATCAGGCCTGGTGACACCTGTAAATACAATGGCCTCCTGTTTGTTTGCAGTGTGCTTGTTTTACATAGCCATCACCCCATGTAGACTTCATACCTGAGATCAAACAAACAGAAACCCATGCACGCTCTTATCATCATGGATAAGGTAAAGATATGGGAGACATGGAAAACAGCACATTTAGGTGTCACCTGTGCCCAAAGGTTCCTAACATGATGCTACTGGTTTAGCCAACCATGCTGTTTGTATTAGTAGAGGCGGCTCAGCGTATAGCCCCAGCGCTTTAGGTTCAGCTGCGCCATGTAGTACCTTTCGCTCAGTAGTGCTCTGCCATATATTTCAATGGTGTTTTATTTGGTTGTGTTTAAATAGCGTTTTGCTATAGTAACTTTTTTAATTTTTGTCTCAAATCATTGTGTGGCCTCTCCTGGCCAGCAAACAAACACTTTTATAGTTTTTTTCTATTAATTTGTATGCAGAATTGTATGTGTAGGTCTGACATTGCAGCACCATTGTAACAGTGTTAAAACAATGTCATTCCATATGTTCTCGCTCTGGTGTTGGTGTATTTGTATTGAGAAACAGACTTTGATCACACAGCCTCTATGCTAGAGTGCCCCTTTATAGATCGCCAGCGCTGCTTGTCTGTAGCTTTTTTTAAAATAAGGTCTTCAGCGCTGAGTGCTGGACGCACTGAACTGGCGCTACCTATCGCTCGCTGCAGCGTTGTCCTGTTGTTAGATGTAGCGTAGTCTTGGGCGCTATAACCTTGGGACACCACCTAGCGTTCGCTGCATCATTGTCCTGTTGTTAGATGTAGTGTAGTCTTGGGGGCTCTGGCCTCAGGGCTTCCATAACGTTCCTACCTTGCGGCGTGTTGAAAGGTCCTGCTTTCGGCTTTGTTTCATGCACTTCCGGTTTTCCTCTGCGGAACGATGGTTCCTGCCAAGCGCTGTTTCTCCCAATTTCCCAGCAGCTCCTCATCCTCATCATCAGAGGACGATCTGCCTAGGATGAAGAGGCAACGGGTGGACCCCAGAGTGAACAGGCAGATTCTGAAGGTATATATTTAAAAAAAACAATTTTTAAGGGATTTCTTGCTGTGTTGCGGCCTTCTTTAATGTGTTAGCGTCTCCGGCTGTTTTTAGCATTTATGCATTAATATTTGTGCAGTAATTTTTACACGTTAGCGTTTTTGCTGCTTAGTGCAAATGTATTGTAAATTATGCTAGGAATTATTTATTTTTTAAATGTAAATGTTTGAATATTTAGTAGTGTTATTAAAGTGGATCCCAACCCATGGAACATATCTTAGTAATGTATTAGATTACTGGGCTGATTTCTTTATACCGCAGGGCATTCCAAATCCCAAGTTTAACATTTTAATAATTGTTGTTTCAGGGCATCACACAGCCACCACCTCCACAGATGTTGCTCAAGCCGAGAACCGGCATGTTGGAGGTAAAGTTGACAATAAAGCTAAACACCTCTATGTATCCTGTGTTGCCTGACATTATCATTATTTTATAATGTGACATGCCATTGTGTTGTGAAGTGCCCATGTTGACTCTTTAACAGTAGGGTATCTTCTGGTGTCCGACAATATCCAACATTTATGTGGCTTGATCATGTGTTTTGCCAAATAGTTATGTTATTGCTAACACATGGCCAAGTGTGTTACAATAATTAGCCACACTGAACTCTTTCATACAGAGATTTTTTTTTAAGAAAAACAAAATGTTTCATACCAAAAACTCCCTGTTTTCTCGGTCCCAACTATCCCTTCTTTCAGTTCTGAACTGGACTGATGTAGACCAATCAGGGGAACTGACTTTTAGGGTTCATGCACACAGACATTATTCCAAACTGTACTGTGTGCTAATGAGTGGATAGCCTACAACAGCAACAACCAGCATTACTTGCTTCCGTTCTTGGGCCTCGATGAGCTGGGAAGGGCATGTCATGGCACAGCTTTAGGAGTCTTGAGCATGCTCTGCTGTGGTCAGAGCCAACTGCAGGACCACTGTAGCTTGCTGTGCTCACTCATGCTGAGAGCTCCATTGGCGCTGTTAGACCATTTTTTGTGTGGACCTGGAGTAATTAAATAGAGATAACTTTAATGCCCAGCAACAGCCTCTATATGGCACTAAAGGAAATGAAGGAGAGGTGCATGGGATAGGCCTCAGGGGAGCAGCTTGTTGCCATCTGGCTGAGTGTCAACCTTGGAAGTACATCAGACCACATATGTGCTGCTGTGCAGGAAGGGTTGGGTCTGGACTTGCCCTGTGGGTAAGATGTGCTAAGAACTTATCACATATAAATTGTAATGCTTCAATAAGAGATGCTGAACTAGTATGCAGAATGGTGGCATAACACTAGCTTCCAACAGGAGGAATACCTGAGCGTATGGGTTATTCAGCTTGAAGCTCAATTTAAAGTTTAGGAAAGGTTAGATACCTGGAATGAACAGAATCCACCCCCTCAGTCCTAGAAACTTCTCAAATATTGCTGGTTTAATTAAAATTCAAGAACCCTAATAAATGACAGAAACAGATATGTATTTTTCTGTATATAATTTATATAATAATCTGTAAAATGTAATTTAAATAGGAACTTCGGAGGCCCTGGATTCTAAAAGACTCCTGGGCCATCCGAGTTCCTGTCCTTGGGATAGGTGTTGTGCTTGTTTCTACACATAGATATTGCCACGCACACTGACACGGTGATGATTGTCCCCACCCAATCTTGCCACCAGCAGGCTCCAGGAGGCTCCAGCAGCATGGGCCAAGACCACAGCTGTGATGGTGAGTGATGTGATTTGTGACAATGACCTTGTAGACATGCATAGTTGACACTCACACCTGTAGTCTCTTTTATGAAGAATCAATCAGAATTGCCTCATAGCATGCACGTTCCCTGCCCCTTCTAATGTAACTTGACGCTACCTGATAAAGGTACATTCAAGAGAATCACAGGCTGTGGCAATTTGTTCTGGAATCCCAGGATATGCTGCTGGAGCTGCAACAGAAGATACAGGGTGGTGGGGATTAATATTGCCACTGTGCAGTTTGTTAGCCATGTTGGCTACTTTTTTTTTTACTAAAAAAAAAAAAATTACATTTGTATACCTAGATTTTTGTTTTGTTTTTAATTAGCATAGTATTGTATGTCTCCACACACGCAGGATTATTTATTTTTTTTTGCCCCTGGGGAAAACACCTTTGTTACCTCCCTAAACTGTTGCACTAGGCCCAAGTTTCCCCTTGATCCCCCCCTAGCTACACCCCTGTAGACACATCTATTTATGTTTAAGTTTAAAAAGTATCACAACATACATGTTAATGACATTAAACCTGTTTGTATGTGCAATCAAACATTTGCAATGGCCAAACTCGGGCCAATAGTAATTTAAACATAACTGATAAATATGAATCTCCTACTCCTCTTAACCATGCTCTCATTTTGATCTGGTTGAGGTGGGTCCATGGGTTGGATAGGCCCATCATCCAAACTGGTGGTAGCTTGATTGGTGTCAGTGTGTGCCACAGTTGGTATTGGCACTTGTGTAGGTGCCAACATTGCCAGCAAAAAAACATGGAGCTGTTCCACATGTTGATTCAGGAGCAGCAGCAACCCATTTGCCCACTATTGTTGTTTAATGCCGTGAGGTACATTCTGCCCGGCGAACAGAAATTATTAATTCATTCTTCAAGGTAAGTCACCTAGGCAGTGATCCCAAAAAATGTACTCAAAGTGGACCAAAACCCAGAATAGTCAATAGTTTTGACTATCCTGGGTTTGATCCTTTCCCCAGGGGCACCCGGTGTGAAAGCCCCCCAGGACGCTGAGACCAGCTCACCTCTTGCTGGTCCCACGGTGCATCTAAGAGCGGGTAGCGTGCCCGCATCGGCCAATCACAGTGCTGGATTCCTGGCTGGGGAGTGAGGTTAAGGTAAGGTTTACGACCATCCTGGGGCTTATGTGCGAGGGGGGGATGAGAGTTGATCACATAAGGTGACAAGCTCCCCAACTTGAGCCGACACACTCAACACTTTTTAGTGATTTGGTTCCTGACCTTTTACTAACGTATCAGTCAGAGAGGGACCCATGCATTTGAACTATGTGCATAATTACACGAGATTTATTAATTTGATGATTAGATTATTATTTAATCTAGTGATGGGGTTAAAAGTCTCATACTGATCATGTGTCAGAAACATTGTTGGATCACTGTTGTAGCCTGACAGGCATTAGACCAACATTTCTACTTAAAGAGCATCTGTGTGAGAACGTTAAAAAAATAAAAATATGAACCATAGGTCCAGTGGTGCTGATTTCTCCTGGTCGCCTGAGGGTGGTTAGAGAGAAATGTAATACTTACTTTGGCGCTCCTCCTGCACCCTCTTCTTCAATGGGTTCAGTCCACTGTAGATAGATTCTCTCCTACATACAGCTTACCTGGTGGGGTTGCTTCCCCTATACTCGATTTTGAATGGACATCCTATTTATTAAAGCATTATTGGCAACTGTAAACCAAGAACACAAAAATGAGGCTGTACACAAACAAAACTCTGCTGTGAGCATGCCCAGCATCAGTTTTCTGTGTGTGCAGCGCTCACTTATGTGTTCTTGGTGTACAGTCGGCCATAGCAACAGCTTGCAGGTAGTATAAACTGCTTCCATATAACACACATTTGCTGACATACTTGATAAGCTCAGCTCATTGAGGACATCATTATGGCACAAAAAATATACACTTTAAAAATGCCATAGAAAGAAAAGAAGCGAGAATGGTACAGCAGTTGATAAATGTTTATATGAATCTACCCAGCCTGTAAATTACTACTACTTTGTACAGCGATATGGAAGCTGATAGCGATTTTTTAAATAATAAAAGTCAGCAACTACCTCAAGCCATGTCATATGTGGCAGGAGTTATCCTCCCAAGATTGGAGCAACAACCTTGATACCATGCTTGAATATCCAAACCCTTTTAAAGAGGCCATACAGGGAATACACTCTAAAATGGAGAATAGAGATCCCCTTAAAACACAGAAGCAGGAGAAACAAAATCACAAATGATAAACAGTGAAGAAAGGGGAAAAATATTTAGTTATGGTTTATTTATAGGTGCTTATTTCTCCTTATTTTTAGGTTGTTGTTTTATTGGGGATATCCTGATTCCAGGCCACCTCCAGTGTTGTTTTACCAAATGTTTAGTCTCAGATGTTCTCTTTACCCCTCCCTCTCTGCTCTGTTTTGCATATTAGAGCTTAAAGTGGATCAAAACCCATGCCAAATCTATTAGATTCCAGCGGCCCTTGATTCCCTACCCACGGGGCATCCTGCTATATTCACCTTCTCTCCCGGTCCAACGGCACATGTAGGAGCCCATGCCAGGCATTTGTGAATGGCCGACACTGGAATGCTCCCTGCCAGGAGGGATGGGGACTGGCGGGCTCAGCAGAGCTTGGTGGAGCTCAGCTAGACTCGGCTCCTTAGGCATGCCAAGCCGAGGTAGCGTCAGCTCAGTTGAGCGCGTAGATTGGAAGGGAGGCTGTGCATGCGCCATAGTACCATGGAAGGTTGAGTCAGATTGCGCAACCTATAGGGTTTCACAAGTCAGGGTGTCCTGGAGGCAAAAACCAAAACCCAGGATAGCCAAAATCCTGGGTTTTGGTCCACTTTAATAATTGAGCTACTAATGTTTTTTTTTTATTACTTTTACCATTTTGTCAACTGTGACAACTTTTAACACGTGTACCTTATGGAAACAGACATATGAAACAAGAAGAACTATAATGGTGTGTGCCTTTAATAACACAAAATGTACACAAAAGCTGTGCCAAGCATAGGCCAGTCATGCTGTAGGGGTTCCTATGTTTTGCAATATTGTGCTACTACAACAACACATCTCTTAGGTTTAGATATGATGAGCTTTCACTATCTGAACCTTGAACACAACATATCTCAGGTATCTTGTAAGTGTACAACTTATGGGCAAAGATCACATCTCCCTCCCTCTTAGTGAAATTGACCCCTGGAGGCATAATACAACACATATGGGTCACTGGCACTGATAAGGCTCCATAGTATGTTTATTGCATCAGCTATAACATTTCTCTGAGAAATCTGAACCCTAGATATTGCTATACTGCACCAGAACACAGGCACAGCAAATAGTGTCTAGTTGTTATATATCACAGGACAGCTGTATTGAGCAGAGCACCCAGACATTTAATTGGTGGGGTCTGGTAGGTGGGTGCAACAACTGGGACTTGGCTTCTGCATTTTCCAGCTTCCGAAGTGGTAAACCTGAGGTAACTGTTACAGGAACATTGATGGACATTTAGCATGACTTTCTGGGTGCTCCTGCTGCTGAACTCTTTGAGGTCAAACACCCAATCCTGCATGTCCTGTACCGTGATGGCTCGCTACCCCTCCTCCTGAGATGTGTCCTGAGCTCCATTAATTTACTGCTTAAAGTGGACCAACACCCAGGATTTTGACTATCCTGAGTTTTGGTCCACTTCGGGGGGGCACCCCGATTGGGGGTGCCCCACTGTGTGAAACCCCCCAGAAAGCCCCAAAAACTCACCTCACCACGCTCCCACTTGACCGCGCTGTCCAATCCCCGCCGACGGACAAGCGGGTGACAGCGACGGAAAAGACAGCGCGTCAGCCGCCGCCTCCCGCACGTCACTCTTACAGGGCGCGCGCCCGCGCCGGCCATTCACAAACGGCCAGCGCGGGCGCGCGCACGTCTAGAGGGGCGCGCGGGACGCGGCGGTAAGGTTTTTGGGGGGTTTTGGGGGGGTTTCACCCCGCGGGACATCCCGATCTCGGATGTCCCGCGGTGAGGGAGGTGATCGGCCCGGGAATCTATAAGATTCCCGGGCCGATCACCCCTGGGTGTTGGTCCACTTTAAAGCGGTCCTTCACTGTGAATAAGAGTCTATCTTATATGTTTCCCACACCCTGCACATACAGATTGCTCACATTAAATATCATCTTACCTGCATCTACTGCATGTTATGAGCCTTTAAACATCCAAGAAGGCGGCTCATGGGGCTTCAGGCAGCCTGCAAACAGGAAGTGCCTTCTTACCGTGTCGCTCTGCATTCTGGGACTGCTGACCTTTTCCTGACCCCAGCTCTGCTCTGTCTGAGCAAAGCACAGCTATAACCCGCCCCCTGTACTTTATCCCACTCTCCTCAGTAAGTGTGATGCTTCTGAGTCAAGATGGCGGCGCCCGTATCCTAAAGTCCTTAACAGAGTTGCAGCCCAGTGGGGGAAAGAATAATAAGTAAGTGACTAAAAACGTAAAATATATTAATTTTAGATGCTAGGGAATCATTTCTAAGGGTTTGGGCTTTTCAATAAATCATGGTGAAGGTCCGGTTTAACTTTGAGTGCTGCTTTCTCTTGTTACATTCTTGCAGCTACGTATCCCTTAATGCTAATTCTCAGGAAAGCGCGCAGCTTTCTGTGTGGCATTGTGCTCCGCCAGGTCTGGGCCGGGAGGGGGTCCAGACTCCTGGACCACTCCCTTTGCACCAATACATCAAGAGATAGAGCTCAGAACTGCCCCCTTTACTTGGTGGATTATAGACTATAGAAGGATATCATTTGATTTCATGCTTTGACTGCAATTTCTCACAAACAGACAGAATCATCCCTTATGTCACATGACTGAATGTTGAAGATGACATTTAAATTCCATGTTATGGTATAAAACAATTAAAACACATATTTACTCTTTGTCCTGTGCAGGTGACCCGCCCCAGCCTTGCTGCTATAATAATGATAGCATGTAAGGCTAAAAAGAATACTTAGGGCCTTATTCATGAAGCTCTAGCGCCAAGTAGTGCCTTGTAAGCGACAGGTAGCGCCAGGTAGCACCAGGTGACCGCCGGACACGGCACGCAATTACAAATTTATGAAGCCGATTCGGGTGAGCGACTGGAACAATGCCATGTAGTGTCCGATTCATCATTATCCCAGCCTCAGCGTACAGCGCCGGCGTTCAGCCTTGTAGAGCGCCACGTCATACCTGTCGCTACCTGGCGCTCTCCCATACATTTCTATGGACGATACTTAAATCCCTTTCCTGATCCCAATTTTTTTTTTATAAAATCTCAAATCTTTCTGACATGTATCCTGACCTAGAAAATGATATTTTTGAAAACTTTTTTGATTTTTCATATTTTTATGAAGAATTGACCTTACATGTCTGGTATTAAAGTGTTCATGTTACAATGCAATAACACTGCAATTCCATATGTTTTCGCTTTGTTACTAGTGGATACATGTTCGAAAACAGACTTTAATCACACAGCCTCTGGTGCTATGGGCTACAGCAACCCCATTTTGAGCACCGGCGCTGTTTGAGGCTGTATTTTTGATGAAAGTGGTGTGAGTCAGTCGCACTGAGCTGGCGCTACCGTTCGCTCCCATACAGCGTAGTACAGCGACTCACATATCATATTCATCAATGCCGGACAGCGACTGAGGCGCTCTGAAACAACTAACCATGGCCGAGCACAGCGACTACTAGTGGTCACTCTCAAATCCTCGCTACATACGCTCATCTGTCGCTACCTGGCGTTAGAAATGAATCAGCCTGCCCGTTTAGTTAATCCAGTTAGTCCTGTAAATAAAAAAAATCATCTACATCCAGTGGTCTAGTTGTGCAGAATATAAGACTTCCAGCATCAGCCACATCTGTTCTTTGGGGTTGTGCCAGGTCTTAGCCTGTCCCTTTCTATTAAAATAAATGTATTTGGCTTGAAAAGTCATTGTAGCGATAACCTTTATCGCCGGAGGGCTTCCCCGCCAGAGACGTCCTTTTCCCAATGGTGAGAGGTGCTGCAGGGATCCCAGAGTCATCCGTGAGAAACAGCCCTTACAAGGGCTAGTGAATTGTAATATAGCGTTTCCCCCAATAAGAGACAGAACTCAGTATTGAGGGTGAAGATGAACTGGACTTTATTAGTGCCACACTGGGCCTTATATGCAAGCCTCCATGCAAGGGGGCCTCCCCCATGGACCTGATGGAGGACTGCATGACAAATACACAGACCAATGGGAGCAGGGCACACAATCCCTCAACTCTGCCGGTGACGCAATCAGCAACACAATAGACGTCTGTAACACAATCAATCAGAACAATGGCAGTCTGTAACACAATCAATCAGAACAATGCCATTGTCTGTGACGTAATCAATCAACACAATGGCAGTCTGTAATACAATCCAAAATACAATGACAGTGCCTGTAACAGTATCAAAATACAATGACATTGACTGGAACCTAATTAAGAAAAGGCCAGTGAATGACCCGGTGGGCAATTGAATAGTGATGACATCCAAAAGGCAGAGCGTCTGTCACAATGCCCCCTTTTTGTGGAACACCTGGCAGACCCGGATTGACCCTTTTCGGGTTAACGTGGGGCTGTCCGGACTTTTGTTATGGGCAGAGTTCTGTTTGCCGGGATAATCCATCTGCATTACCGTTTTGTCTACCGGGCATGTATACACACACACACACACACACACAGTTGTACTCACAGGGTGTTGGTCTTGTACACACACAGTTGTACTCACAGGGTGCTGGTCTTGTACACATATACAGTTGTACTCACAGGGTGCTGGTCTTGTCGTTTCCCCCCAATAAGAGACAGAACTCAGTATTGAGGGTGAAGATGATACCCACACGCACACACATGCAGTTGTACTCACAGGGTGCTGGTCTTGTACACACACATGTACTCACAGGGTGCTGGTCTTGTACACACATACAGTTGTACTCACAGGGTGCTGGTCTTGTACACACACATGTACTCACAGGGTGCTGGTCTTGTACACACACACACACACACACACACACAGTTGTACTCACAGGATGCTGGTCTTGTACACACACATGTACTCACAGGGTGCTGGTCTTGTACACACAAACAGTTGTACTCACAGGGTGCTGGTCTTGTACACACACATGTACTCACAGGGTGCTGGTCTTGTACACACACATGTACTCACAGGGTGCTGGTCTTGTACACACACACACACACACACACACACACACACACACACACACACACAGTTGTACTCACAGGGTGCTGGTCTTGTACACACACATGTACTCACAGGGTGCTGGTCTTGTACACACATACACTCTTAGCTCTGGTTGCAAGGCATTGAGAAAATGTTCTAGTAAAAACAACTGTAGGCTTCCGGGGTGACAGCGTGCCGGGCTAACAAAGCCTCCTTTACCAGATGGTAGTGTGGTATGTCCGCATCAGGGATGGCCCGGAAAGCATCAGAAGCTTTCCCAGATAGTTTCCCTGATAATATGGTGACCCATTCCTCCGTGGGTACCCGGTGTAAAGCGCACTGCCGTTCAAAATCGACCAAAAATCCGTCAATCTCGTCGTCACTTTCCTGGAAGGACTTAAATGCTGCAAATGGAATCTTTCTCCCCCCAGTGTAACTGAGGCTGAGAGGCTGCTGGGTTGAAAGTCGCTGATCTTCCCTTCGCTTACTGGCCTCTGCCTCCGCTGCGGCGAAGACTCGGTCGATCAGTTCCTGTGATGGATTCGGGCCATAGACCGACAATCTGTTCCGAACCGCTTGAACGAGAGCAGCGTCTTCATCAGTCTCTATATTGGTTTCGGTCCTCACTGCTGCACGATCCATTTCAATCAGCTCGGCTATCAGTTCCCGACGTGGGCGGTTGCTAGCTGACCTTCCCCGGCTCTCGAGTAGATCCTTCAGGGTCCGCCCTTTCAACTTGTCATACTGACTCTCCATCAGGGTAGCACTCTCTCTGGGTAGAAAGGACCATCCCGCCGCTTGCCACCAATTGTAGCGATAACCTTTATCGCCGGAGGGCTTCCCCGCCAGAGACGTCCTTTTCCCAATGGTAAGAGGTGCTGCAGGAATCCCAGAGTCGTCCGTGAGGAACAGCCCTTACAATGGCTAGTGAATTGTAATATAGGGTTTCCCCCAATAAGAGACAGAACTCAGTATTGAGGGTGAAGATGAACTGAACTTTATTAGTGCCACACTGGGCCTTATAAGCAAGCCTCCATGCAAGGGGGCCTCCCCCATGGACCTGATGGAGGACTGCATGACAAATACACAGACCAATGGGAGCAGGGCACACAACCTCTCAACTCTGCCGGTGACGCAATCAGCAACACAATAGACGTCTGTAACACAATCAATCAGAACAATGGCAGTCTGTAACACAATCAATCAGAACAATGCCATTGTCTGTGACGTAATCAATCAACACAATGGCAGTCTGTAATACAATCCAAAATACAATGACATTGCCTGTAACAGTATCAAAATACAATGACATTGACTGGAACCTAATTAAGAAAAGGCCAGTGAATGACCCGGTGGGCAATTGAATAGTGATGACATCCAAAAGGCAGAGCGTCTGTCACAGTCACTGATGCTTAAAGCAGAACTACAGTCATCTAATGACCACCCCCACCTGCCCAGCCACCCTACCCGCCCCTTACCCTGGTGCTAAGGCAGGACGGGGGGTTATAAATTAAAAAAAGCCCATATCTTAGACAGACGCCCACACCGCTCCTCCGGCGGCGCCATCTGGGACGAGGCAGACACAGCTCAACCCCTCAGGTTCGTGCATGCTTCCGTCCGCCCATTCAAGTGAATGAGTTGCAGGAGCTCGCGTGGACTCGGGGGATGTGGCTTTGTCTCTTTTCCTGCGGCCGGCTCTGGGGCTTGGGAGGATGGCCTGGCTAAGGTATGGACTTTTTTATTTGTAACCCTCCATTCCTGCCTCATTGAAGTGAATTGAAGTTCTGTTTTAAAGGGGGGGGCAGCCATTGGTCCCCTGTGTCAATGGTTAGCCGTGGTCAATCTTAATTGCTGAGTAAACTGACCAGATGTCCCCCTTTCGGTGGAACAGTCCCACTTTGAGCCATTTTGTCCCACAGTCTCCCTGAAAACTCTGGGGACATGTAAATCTCCCACTTTGCTGACATTATGGGAAAGACTACTCCACAAAATACAGGATGCAGGATGTCAGCTGCTCTGACTCTATGGCAGAATGGCAGTAGTGGAATGCATGGATTGGCTGAGCATAGGCTCCATCACCAACATCATTCATGGACTGAGGATCCCTGCAATGACCAGGGGCAAGGCTATACCTACTTAGGCCACACTCACACTATGGCGAATCTGTGCAATAGCGGTGGCATTGCGATAGCACGGCCATCACACTGCCATCGCTGAGTACATCACTTTGGCAGTGATGGCATTTGTGATCACCACTCAATGTAGGGCAATCACAGCGCTAATACTCCCAAAACGCTGCATGTAGGACCCCACACCCATCACCCACTGGTTTATGCTGTCCCAATTTGAGGCCTCGAAAAAATGGTCAGTTTAGCGCTGGTAGACTTGATCTCAGGAACTGGTAAATTTTATCTTCTATGTACTAGGACAAATCATCTACGCAGGACAATGGCAGAAAGGGGTTAATATCTGCTAAAGTGAACTTTCTGTTTAAAAGATCGAGTATGGGTGCTCCCATACCAGAAAAACAAAAGAAACAGGGTGAAGACCATTGGGGTTACTAATCTTCTAAACAGTACAGTTAAAGTGTACCAAAACCAGGGATTTTGACTATCCCGGGTATTGGTCCACGTTCTTGTCGCTGTGTGAAATACCCCAGATTGCCCATAAAAACTCACCTTTCCCCGGACCTACAGCACATGTACGGCACGCGCAGCCAATCTTCTGCCTGTGTATGCGCTGTCGGATTGGGGATCATGTAGGTTTTACTGGGGAGTCTTAGAAATTCCAGCCCCCCCCCCAATTACAGGATTTGGTCCATTTTAAGTAACAATAACCGGGAGAAAACAACTGTATAGAGATGGTAACGAAATGATCCTTCTACTATTTTCATCTATGTGAAGGAGGTCACTTTTAAAAAAGAATTTACTTTCTTTGCCAATCAAAGAAGTATGGACTGTCTAAGAAGCTCCATTTTGTCACAGGGTCAGTCATGTGCTCCTGCTTTCTAGACTGGTTTGGAGGAGACTCCAAGCGCGGCAAACTTAGATTTCAAGGGTTAATTTGATCAGATGACAGCGACATGGGGGGGGGGGGGGCTAAATATTTGGTGAAACCAGTGTGACTTCCGGTGTGCATTGTGCAGTGGATTGCAACCTGCATCTCGGCTTTTTAGCGACAATTCACAAAAAGTGCAAAAGTCCGGGGAATTCTCATATCGGGGAATGTCAATTTGGGATAAGTAATGAGGGAGACCACTGGCCCTCGGGTCTTATAGATGTATTTTACATGACATTGATGTCTTTTTTAGGATAGTGGTTTCAATGGATGAATGGTTTTCGCATGGTCCATGGGGTAGGGAGGGTTGTGACTAAGGGATGTCACATGGGATGGTGAGCTCACCACATAAGGCAGTGTACATGCAGAGAGGGCTGCATTAGGTGTTGTGGAAACATTTACATTGCCATAGATTGGGATGTTTTCCCATTAGGCAATCAAGATCCTAAGCCTAGAGGGTCAGCAACCCTCTGGACGACATCTCAAAAATGTAATCTAAAAGTAGTCAGTACAATCCAGGGTTGCAAAGTGGCGCATTGGTACATGGCATCCAGCTTGTCTATAGTAAAGATGAACTCTCAAAACAGTTTGACTTATCCACAGAAATCCGATATAGAAGCATGGAGTTTTTGCATCAGTCCTAGCTTCAGCCCATGATGCCCTAAAGTCTTGTGATGTGCTGATTTCCATTCTAATCATTAAAGTGATTGGCAAGTCAAAAGTAAAAAAAAAAAAATCAGTAGCTTCAGTAGTCCTCATTCTGGTTTCCATCCCCACCCCACCGATGTGGTCCACCAATCAACCTTTGGGGGACTAAGAACAGAAACACCCCCACTCCCTGCCCAGATGTCTTAAGTGGCTGTCTCTGCACCTATGAAACCCTGCCCTCCTCCCTCCCCAGTGTGCTTATATCACATTGCTGTAGCCACACTCACGTTTTCTCCTCATTTTTTCTCTGCATCTTCAATGCTCTAATTCTTTCACTAATAACTTAGGAACTACAGGGTCTTGTTGAAAATGGTTAAAAGTTTGGGACAGTGCGACATGTAGCGCAAGACAATGGGACTTGGCTTTAGTATAAATTTAAGGTGTCTGGTAAGTAATGGGCTGCTTTGGCAGGAGCGTAACTAAAGGGGTACAGGGGTGCAACCGCACCAGGACCCCGAAGGTCAGGAGGCCCCATCATTGTTGCTCCTCTACCCTATTTATCAGATTTGTGCTCACTTGGGGCTTTATTCATCAAGGGATAGCGACAGGTAGCAGCAGGTGAACGTTGGCCGCGGCACTCAATACCGCGTTTATAAAGCCGATTCTGGTGAGCGCCTCTTACAGCGACACGTAGCGACCGATTCATCATCATAGACGGCTCAGCGGATCCAGAGCGCCTGGTATTACCTGTCACTACCTGTCACTCTCCCATACATTTCAATGGACGTTCCTTTTCTTCTCTTTAAACAGGGTTTTCTTTTAATATTTTTTTTTTTGTATCAAATCATTGTGTGACCTCTCCTGACCTATTTAAATCCATTTTTGAAAACTTTTTTTTTATTTTTTATATTTTTATGCAGAATTGTCATTACAGGTCTGGTATTAAAGTGTTTGTCACAATGTAATAACAATGTCATTCCATATGTTTTCGCTTTGTTACTAGTTGATGTGTTCAAAAATGGACTTTAATCACACAGCTTCTGGCGCTCTGGGCTACAGCGACACAATTTTGAGCGCCAACGCTGTGTGAGGCTGTTTTTTTGATGAATATGGTTTGAGTCGCTTACACTGACCAGTCCCTACTGTTTGCTCCCATATAGCTCTGTTCTGGTGTTATAGCGACTTACACAAGAAATTCATCAATGCCGGCAATGTTACTACAGCGACTGAGGCGCTCTGTAATAGCGACTCACGGCCGATCAGAGCGACCACTAGCAGTCGCTCTTAGCGCCGCTGTACAGACGCTCATCTGCTATTACCTGGCGCTAGTAATGAATCACCCTGTTGGTATCATTTAGAGAAAGATCTCTTGCTCATTAGTCTCTGCTGTTTCAGTATTTAGTTGTCTAGCTGCATCCAACCAAGTTAAAAGACAAGAAAAAGGTTACAGTATGAGCCATGATGGGGCCCCATTTAATGTTTGCATTAGGGCCCTGTCACATTTAATTACGCCACTGTGCTTTGTCATGTGATGATTAAAGAGAGCCTAGATTGGCATGAGCCCTAAATACCGTTATTGCCATTGGATGAGGATTTCTCCAACAACAGGGTTTACAGGTGGCATTTGTGTGCAGGTCACTTTCTCTTTGAATCTACCAACACCTGATGATAATACGAGTTTGTGAAGTCAAGTGAGTCAAGAGAGTGCATTTCACAACAGATTTGTTGGAAGGTTGGCATGACGTGACGGTGCCATAGTTTAGCATGACTCATGCTGTTAAAAATATTTTTTGGTTGTATGATTGTGACCTACTGTCAGTAATTATTAGCCAATTAAAAAGCCACACCTATTTTAAAGAAGGGTTGTCCCTGTAAAGAACAAATGAGCCTCATATTATTATTCTGGTAGAGAATCATCTTCTGCAGTGCTGTACAAGTTTAAAGCCATGATAGCCTCAGAAAAGTACAGTGTTATTTGATCAGCACTTTACAGCTATTGCCCGGCGAGAGCGTCAGCTAGCGCGGGATTCATCATGTAGCCGACTGCAACGAACAGCGCCGCTGCTAATTCCATCACAGCGCCAGGTCTGACCTGTCGCTCCCTGGCGATGTCCAATGCATTTCAATGGAGCAATCTTTAATTAATCATAATTAATTGCTATTAATGGTTTGTTTGTTTTTTAATGTGAAAAATTCTATGACCACTTCTGCAATGTTTAAGGTAAAAAAAAAAACAAAAAAAAAGATTTTGTGCAGAATTGATATTACAGGTCTGATATTAATGTATTCATATTACAAAATGTTTATAAAAACTTGTATAATTTTTCAATCAAAAAATATGGTTGTTTGGGGGTTAAAAACTATTTTAAATCCATCGCCGCCAGCGCTCTGGGGTTTTAACAAGGAATTCACAGCACGAAAAAATTCGGAGCGTGATTTGTTAATGAATCTGCAGCAAGCCGTTCGCTCTGGCCATTCATTGTCAGGCGCACCCATACAACGCTGAACCTGTGAAGCAGCGACCCCCCAGCCCGTATTCAACATTACCGCACACCACCTGAGTCGCTGTCAACAAGCAAACCCCGGCCAAGCACAGCGAATACTGGCTGGCGCTGAAAAAATCACGCTACTGGCGCTCATCTGTCGCTACCTGGCGCTATTAATGAATCGGCCTCCCCGTCTAATTGTCATTTTGCTCTATAGACTCTAGAGGGGGTGGTCTCGCTCTCTGCAGAGGAACACTGATTTTGGTTGCTCTGCTGTGTGAAACACCCACTTTGTCCAAATCTTACCTTTCTGGTGATCCCATGGCCTATGCAACTCTCTGGCTGCTGTGCTCATTCATGCCAGGATCTGAATGGCTGCCACGGGTATGCACAGCCAGAGGGGAGAAGCTGAAGGGATGTGTGCTATTCACACTCATCCAACATCTTTGGCCGCTCATTAATATACACAACATCAGACCAGGAATTCTTGGAGAGCTCGCATGTGTGCCGTAGGATAACAAACTTCAGATTTGTCCTACAGCCCCAGCATTCTTATGGGCAACTATTTCTCCAGCTCAGGGTCAGCCTTAAGTTGAAACGTGCCCTGTGTGAGAGTGGATTATGGTGCTTTATCGGACCATTTAAAACAATCTCTCTGCAGACTGCAGTCCATCCCTTATCTACACAAGAAAAAAAAATTGCAGTCTGTTGGGTCCCAGGATGTGGGTTGGGGTGCTGCAAACTTTTCTAGCTTTGGTCTGCGGGTTTCTATCTTTTAGTTGGAGAGAGGAGTTGAATGGAGCCTGAAGGACTCACAGAGGGACTGTTTTGGGTGCCTTCTATTTACCATTCCAAGCTTTTTGGCAAAGGTAGGCAGAGGTGAGCAGCCAGACCCAACAGACTGTAGTGTCTCACAGCACCCCATGAGCATCTTTCTTATATATAGACGAAGTTGTGGTAAGTGAGGAAGTTTGGCACAAAAAATTCCTAGTTACGACCATTTCTGAATGCCTGAAGTGGAGGTTGCATGCAGACATGGTTGCCAGGAAAAGCCCAGCCGGCAAAAGTTTGGGGGAAATGCTGTTAGAGCTGAGCAGTTTATCTCTTAAAGTGGCATGAAAAATCCCCAAGATCACCATATCTCACCTGGATCCCAAATCAGGATACCCCAGCAATAGGGAATCGGTGTCCCTGCAGTCTTTTAGAGGACAGCTGGTCCTCTTTAAAGGACAACTATTATCCTACTCCTCTTGTGTGACAGGAGGGGGGCTAATTTCATTATGCATACTTCTCTCCCTCTAACCTGCATAGAATGTAACAAACTTTTATCAGCCAAGTGGCTGTTACTTTGTACGCTTATTTGTTTGCTGCTCTAGCTGATTGTTGCATTCTAAGCTGGTTAGAGGAGAGGGGTGTGTGTAATGAAAATATATCCACCCCCTCGCAGAAGAGGAGAATGATGACCGTAGTCCTTTAAAGTGGACCATCACCCTCCCGTGATCGGCCCGGGAATCTATAAGATTCCCGGGCCGATCACCTCCCTCCCCTGAAACCCCCCCAAACACCCCAAATCCCCTCACCTTGTCTGTGAATGGCCGGCGCGGGCGCGCGCGCGTCAAGAGTGACGCGCGGGAGGCGGCGGCGGAGCCGCTTGTCCGCGGCTGTCAAAACGCTTGTCCGTCGGCGCTGGGAGCGGGGAGAGGTGAGTTTTTCGGGTGATCGGGGGGGTTTCACACAGCGGGGCACCCCGATCGGGGGTGCCCCACCGAAGTGGACCAAGACCCAGGATAGTCAAAATCCTGGGTGTTGGTCCACTTTAAAGCTTACAGATAAAGGGTCACTGAAACGGGCAATGTGTGGCCCTGAATACAGCTTATCACTGGAGCAGCTGGTCCAGTTAATAGGTGAATATAGTTGTTTTTCATTTCAGACTTCAGCAAGGCTTGAACACATTGTGGAGGTTTATATTGCCTTTTTAGTGATTTTGGCAATAAATCTGAAACCCATAATGGACAACCCTTTTACCCAAATGCAGCAGCATAACAGATCTTAGAGGTAGAACAAAAGAATACACTTTGGGGGAAAAGTCCTTAACCAAAAATGCGGCTTATTGAAACAAATTCAGCCAAGCAGAATTTTTGTATTGCATAAAATGTAACAGGTATGAGCAGACTAAGCAACCGTGCAGAGGATGTGGTGGCTGCCAGATGTTCTGCAGGGGACTTGTTCAGCTGCTGAAAGTAACTGACACTTTCTCCGCTCCATCTACTATGTGTGTTTGTACTGTAAAAAGATATAGAAGTTGTTTTGTTGTGCTGTATATATCTTGTAGTTGTATCTGTGTATATGTGTTTGCACAGATATAAAGACAATAACAGCACTTAGGAACGAGTGATTTGTACAATTTGCGTCTGTAGGCTTCAATAGAAGCCCCGGAGCCTCTTCCAGGTAATCGTGAGGGGGTATATGCACAAGTAGTGCACAAGTTAAAGAAAAAACACTACTCCCCCCCACATTCAACCCCCCATCTACCCCACCTCTTCTTATACATTTTCGTGTTATAAATCCACATTCACCTTACTTTGCATCTTCCTGTACATCTTCCTCTTCCACCTTTCCTCCATCATTCTCTTTCTCACATTTTCTGGCCTCTCTCTTCCATTTATTTATTTTTCCCACTTTCTTGTTTCCTCAATCTATTTCTGTGCCCCTCTAATTCCCTTCCATCTCTCTCTCTCTCTTGTCACCTCTCTTGCTTTACCTTCCCTATATTCCACGTTCCCCCATTTTTCTCTCTCATTCTTCCACAAGTTGGGGGTGGTTGGTGATGTCATTGCTGCATCTATTCAATGACCAATCGTCTGCCATCTCACAGTACCACAACAGAGATCTCATGGAAGTTTCCCCTCTAAGGTACCCTGTCCAGTCTCCTAAAAGTAAAGCCACAGCACACATGCGAGATCTGGCCAGGGAACGCAATTGCACAAACTTTCATGATAGGGGGGGAGGGGAGGGCTTGCAATGATGATGTTGGAGTCAGTGCAAAAATATCTATTTCCAGTTCTACACCCTAAGGGGAGAATCGGCAGGAGCTTTGGCAACATCTATTTCACAAGTTTGGTTGGTTTTAATCCACTTTAATTCTTCTTGATTTACAAAATGGAACTGAAAAACATAGAAAATAAATGACCTGCAGGTGGTTATCTGATACTGCAGCCACCTCTTCCTCGCATCCTGAGGGCAGTGAGTGCCACTCTGAAACTTTCATTCTCGCAAGGGCAGGACCCTTTCTCCTAATGTATTCCTTTGTTTTTATTGTCTGTTACATTTGATTCATAATATTGTGTGTGTGTGTGTGTGTGTGTGTGTGTGTGTGTGTGTTTTGTCCTTGTATTATAAGTATTTACTCGTCTTACCCCTGTACTTCTACTATGTATACAGAATACGATGGTGCTTTATAAATAAACAATAATAATATTTTCTGCACTAGATGGAAATCGTTTTCTGGTCCTGGAGAGAGGCAGTGATGGAAAATGCACCAAACACCATTACCACAATTGTTTCTAAAGGTCAAGTAGAGGATCCTGGATAAAATGTGTCTGTTCCCTGATGATGGGGTTCCTTCTAACCCCAAAACATTAGATCTGCATCATATTGGATATCATGGTGGTATTCATACATATCTCCCAAGTGTCTCGATTTCTTCGTGCGAGGGTTGTCCCGCTGCCCAGCGACTTAAATGTTTGGTTGGTTTTGGTCCACTTTAATTCTTCTCGATGTACAAAATGGAACTGGAAAACATAGAAAATAAATGGCCTGCAGGTGGTTATCTGATACTACAGCCATCACTTCCATGCCTCCTTAGGGCAGCTCTCATTCTCGCAAGGGCAGGGCCCTTTCTCCAAATGCATTCCTGCATCTTTGTGTATATTGTGGCCTTCATACATACATGTATGTATGAGTGGCCTTCATACATACCTCCCAAAGGTCACGATTTCTCCCTGACTCCCCCCGGGTTGGCGAGGGTTGTCCCGCTGCCCTGCACCTTAAACGAATGTTCTGCAATGACTGTGTGCCCCAGGCCACCACAGCTGGGGTAGTAACTTGCTGTACGCTGGCTGCATCTAGGCGAATATCCGGCTTCTGGGTGGGGGAGGAATTTTTAATTCTTTAAGGGCAGGGCCAGGGGCATGGCTTAAATGTTGCCATCGCACATGTCCCTCTTTTCTATTTTCAAAAGTTGGGAAATATGCTCATATATTTGAACACCACTGTGTGCAATGGTCCTTTCTGTTTTTATTGTTCAGATGGATGAAATGCAGATGTGATGTGCTATTATTATAGACCCAGGAAACATCTGGGGGCCTGGTAGATGGTAACGTATGCTTGTTGGGTGGATATGATCTGGCGTTCTCCATTAAAACGGGTCAAAACCCACACGGCTGGGCCCTGGAATCTAAAAGATTCTAGGTCCAGCTGCTAGCCTGCCCCTGGGGCACCCTACACCAGATGCCCCACTGTGTGAAGCTCCCTGGGCGCTGGTAATAATACCAAATCCCAGCGGGTCTCACGAAGCGAACTCAGCCAGCAGCCGCATCCCCAGTCTCTCTATGTCCATGCATGCTCGTGCGCCCAGCTTTTCTGAATGGCTGGACGAGGGAGCACATAAACGCCTGAGCAGCTACCTGTGCCACCTTGTCGCTGCAGCACCTCTGAGATCAGAGAATCAGCGATCTAAAAAGTGCAACTGGCCGTGGCTTTGGCGGTGGAAAAACACAGCTCGGGCCATTCTCGAGCCAACAGCAGCATTGTCTGCCCTGCAGGGGGGGGGGGACCCAGAAATGGGTTTCTATCTGTTGTCTGTTTTTACCTCCAGGTAACACAAATGCGTACAAGGTTGTTTGGGTATATTGATTTATTTGCTGCCTTTGTATTAAGTTTAATCATATACAAACACAGATAACCACATGCAAGCTTTCATTAACCCCTTGAGATGGCTACAGACAGACTTTGATGTTGGTTATTAAGTAATTAAAGCTACCTACGCTTTTGCATTTCACAAGATTTGCCAGCTTTTACAGGAATCACAATGCCTGGATTAAGTGGGGCTGAATAACAATAAAATTACCTAAAGCTTGAGGTCTGGTTTACTTTTAAAATGTAGACTACCACCCACAGGAAGCGGCTCCCTGTTAGAGGGTAGCGGGGGCTGCAGCCGTCAGCGCGCTCACAGCCGCTCGCCTTAGACGATGTGACATCAGCGGTTCCGAGCGTGCTGATTGGATGAACGGCTGTGCATTCGCCGTAGGACCGGGAAAAGGTGAGTTGGTTTGGGCGACCTGGGGGGTTTCACAAAGTGGGGCACCCCCAAACAGGGTAAGGACCAAAACCCAGGAAAGTCAAAATCCTGGGTTTTGGTCCACTTTAATAACTTTATTCAACAACAAGTAAAAGACATTCATTTGTAAACCACATACTGTAGGTGCAATACACATAAGGTCCACAACAGAACTCAATGGATTTTCCAGCCTTTTGAACCAGAAATGGCCACGTCCTCGGGGACAATGTGTCATCTGCTGTATGTTTTTCCTTTCAATACACCAGTGTGTCAAAGTTGTAGATGCCATGGTTCTCGGCTCTTATGGGACCAGGTGCTAGGTTTTGGTCCGATTTGGGATGCCCCTATAGCTACTTTCACACTATGGTGTTTGCAGGATATCTATTTGTAATCTCCCTGTAAATGCTGTAAAATGTCTAACCATATTAACCTATGGGAGATTTCACATCACAATGGTGGGATTGCAGGACAATCACATTTACCCAGAAAATGTTCTGCATGTCACATTTTTGTGGTGGTAGCGCACTCTATTGACTTGTGATCACAATCAATATTTACACCGGTGATTTACGCAGAAAACGCCCCACTGTGAAAGTATCCTGAGACGCCAATGAATGCCGCTTTCTTACCTTGCTCTACACTCGCAAGGTGTATGTGCATGTTCTCCTCAGCAGAGAGGAGGCCCGCATTGGGTGCACCAGGGCAGTTGCCAGGGTCCCTGGCCTCTGTAAGGGCCCAGTAAGACTCAAACTGGGCCACAAAATGATTTTCCAGTGGGCCCCATATGCAGACTTGCCCGTAGTTGACCTAGGGACCAGAGGATGATCAGTGGCAATAGAGAAGGTGGTGAGAATTAGAGTGTGGTCGGCAGTAGCGGTAGACCCTTTAGTGGCTGTGTGAAACCCCCCGGGGTGCTGGTAATATTACCTGATCCCAGTAGCTCCCGTGGTGCCATCTCCGGTGTCGGCCGCATCCCTGTAGCTGCGCATGCTCCCCGTGCCCGGCCAATCAGATAGGCTGGGACGGATGGGAGCGCACACTCCAAAGGGGAGCCAAGGATGTAGCCGGCAGTGTCACCTATGTCAACTCGAAGATCAAACCAGCGGCTTTATGTCATGCATTAGTAAGTGCTGCATAAAATGCTGATTGGACCAGTACCCACGCGTGCACCGAGGGTAAGGCGGAAACTTGAGTGAAAGTGGGTGATTTGGGGGGTTTCACACAGGAGGACATCCCAAATCTAAAACATCCCAGGGTCGGCTGCAGGACTGCCCCTTGTGCATCCCAAATGGGCCTTAAAGCACTTTTTCAAGCAAGAAAGCCTAATGTTTTACTGTTAAAATAATATACTAGACTTGTCAGACCCCCCTTGTTGTTGCACCCTTAAACCTTGCCGAGTACCTCCTGGGGTACGAGTACCGCAGGATGAGAAACAGTGGGTTAGGACAGCAGTCCTCAACCATTTTATACCAAGTACCTTGTAGCGACAAGCTTGCAACCAATTTGCAACCAATTACCCAAAAAGGGTTAGGGGGGTAATGTTACTGAAAAAAGTAGGTTTAAAAAGTAGGTTTACTATCAAAATAATATACTATTGGTGCACCTTTGAACATTGCTGACAACCCCCCGGGTACGCGTACCGCAAGTTGCGAAACAGTGGGTGAAAGGATATGGCCACCATCACTCCCAAATGCCATAAACAGAACCAATAGCCGAGCATTAAATATGTACGTCAAGGGATGGGAGCCCAGCACATGCGCCATGGGACTGGGGAATTTTTCTGGGCGATCTATGGGGGTTTCACACAGGAGGGCATCCCAAATCGAGATGCCAAAGGGGCAGGAAACAAAATCATGGAGAGTCAGAATCCTGGCTGCTTTTGCATCATGGGTGGGGCATGAACCAAAACCTGGATAGTGAAAAGCCTGGGTTTAGTTCCACTTTAGACTGGAGAGACCCTTTGAGTGCCTGATCTCACTCTGTGTTCACCCCTATGCAGATGGTTTTCCAGATTGGCTGCCTTCACACACTGGATTTTGGTTTTTGGGATGGGGAAGGGAAGGGGGAATGAGAGATTAGGGGAGGTAAGGGTGTAATCTCTACTTGTGTTAATTATCAGGTGGGATCTGGCACCTCTGAATCAATCAGAGTAAGTCATGCGTTGGGGGGTTGGGACTTTGTTCCGTGAGATGGGTGCAAAAACACCTTTCCGATTCCCAGGGGGTCCCCAATTGCGCCACACAAGAAACAGCCACCGCATCCTGACATAGCGTGCACCCCCCACCTCTTCCAGAGGGGTTTCCTGATGGCAGGGGCTAACAGCATCTCAGAGGCAACTCAGAGCAGGCAATGAAGGAGCTGTGCTCTGCATTCTGAAAAGAAACAGCAGGCAACCCCATTAAATGTGAATTGATACCAAGTACACTGAAGAAACCTAAGGCCAAAACGCGTCCGTACAAAAAAGACTTTTTGCTACAAACCAAGGGTACTTGCTATAAACTTGAGAAGAAAATAACATTAACAGTTACTATTAGCAGTTATCAATTAAAAAACTAAAAGTAAAATAAATTGCTTCCCTATAAAATAAAAAATAACCTCCCCCTACCCCAACACCCTTGGTTGAATTTGAAGGACATGCATTTTTTCAACTGTATTAACTATGTAACTATGCAGCTACAAACAGGGTAACAAAACCCACAAAGTAAAACGGAGAGGACTTTACAGCTAAGTATAAGCCTAAAGGCTGGGTAAACCCCAAAATAAGCTTTTGTACTAGGTTTGCACAACTGTGGATTACTTGATTGTTTTTTTCTTTTGTATATACGTATTGCACAGAACCAAATGAATAAACAAGACTTGTAAATACTGACACTATCATCAGTGTGGGAGAACTGGCAATTTGGGACCCCCTGGGAATAGGAAAGGTGTTTTTGCACCCATCTCACAGGACAGGGCAGGACAGGACAGGACCAAATGCCTTCACACACATCTGTCTGGATTCTGCACCTGGAACACAGCAGCATCCGCATAGGGCTGCACAGTCCATGTGGAGGAACAGCCGGTCACGGTGACTTTTCCAGCAGTTTAGTAAAGCAGCATGGCGACTATGCGATGCTCCCATGACAGCGGGAGGGATGACAGCCAGGGGTCACTGCAGGCAGAGGCGGCGCGCGCCTGCGCATGTCAGCGCCATATACACACACACAGAGGCGGCCATGCTGCTTGTGGTGGTGATGATGATGAGCGGAGGGGAGGGCCTGCTCGCCTGAGACTTGGCGCCAAGTGAGCGCTGTAGAGCTCCGCTGGCGTGACGGGCCGACGTGTGCTACAAGTGCCTGGCCGGCCATGGTAGGTACTAGAATGCCGCCGTGTCTCCCGCCATGCTGACCGAGGGCGGGAGAGATAAATGTGCACTGTGCTCCTCATTCTCTCATACTGTAATGTTGCTAGGGCAGGTCTGCTTCACTACAGGCCGTAGAACTGCAAGTCCCAGCATGCTCTGTACTGGTGGAGCACAAGGTTCTTTTGAGAAGGCGTTCAGGGCCTTGCCGGTAAAGCTTGGTTGCAGAGCAGGCTCGTTCTATGCGCCCCCTCTCCCGTTGCAATTAACACTGTGCTCTAGTACTGGAACTACAAGTCCCAGCATGCTCTGCATTGTAGGAGTTTTACTTACCAAGCAGCTAGAGGTGGTAGTATGAATCATGGTGCTAGAGCTATATAGCAGCATTGCTATGCTGTTTTACACATGGCCTGTTCATGCTTATCATTTGCCCAACAGGTGTGACTCTAGGATGGCATGCTGGGCCTTGTAGTTTGTAACACTGTAGGAGAGGAATGACATACTTTCAGCTGCCAACCAAGAGTTAGCTGGCAAATGTTGTTCCTTTGCAGGTGTCCCTGAGACTGGTGGGATGTGAAGTGTGTGCAGATCGTTTTCTTAGCATATAATACTTAATAATAAGCAGCCACTTCCCTAGAGTCTTTCTCAACCTGTGGTCCACATACCCCAGGGGTACACAGCCAGGGGGTCTGACTGGCCTGGTTGTTTAAAGTAGACCAAAACCCTATAGATTCCCGGGCTGATCCATTCCATCCCTGTGGGGGTATCCAAAAACCGTGTGAAGCCCCCTCCAGGTCGCCCGAAACACACCTTAATCCTGATCCAGCGGCGCATGTGCGGGCTTCGCCCGCATCCTCACTATCGTTCTAGCAGGGCGCGTACCGGCGATGGCCATTCACAAATGTGGCTGGTTGCGCGCTCAAAGCCACTGAGCTAAGAAGTCGCTCAGCTGCTCCGAGTGTGCTGATTGGTTGGGCGGCTGCACATGCGTGGTAGGACCAGGATGAGGTGGGGAACCCCCGATCGAGGTGCCCCGGGGGAGTGGACCATAACCCAGGATAGTCAAAATCCTGGGTTTTGGTCCACTTTAAGTGGACAGTCAGAGGGAGCAGCCAATGGAAGGTGTCGGCAATCCATTCAGTGTGAATTGCTGGGCATTAAAGTGCTCCTAAAACCAGAAAGGAAGTTTGTCATCACCTTCTATCCCCAGCCAGTGCCCCAAAACAGCCAGTGTTTTTTTTTTTTTTTTTTTTTTACTATAGCCTTTGCCCAATATTCATAACACTAACAGAATGCAGTCTGAAGTTCGAGTGTCGGCTGTATGGCTTCTTGGCCATGCAGTGGCGCCACCTGGTGATTTCCATCGATTTTACATTATATAGTTACAAGCTAAACTGCCACATGATGTGTATATGACAGTTTAGCTTGTAGTGCTTTCAGATTGATTGCAGTTATTCTAACTGATAAGGCTGACCCCCAATGCTGACCTGTGTAACCGAATGATCGATGGAGAGCACCAGGAAGCCATGCGGCTGCCATTCATTCATACTGCTTCATGTTGGTGTTTTTTTTGGGCAAAGTATTTAGTAAAAAAAAAAAAATATATATATATATATATATATATATATATATATATATATATATATATACACAAACACAGGCTGTTCTAGGGCATGGGATAGAAGGAGACGCCATAAATGTTCTCTAATCTAAGTGACTTTCATGCATGTGCTATGGTAGCAGGGGGGCACACATAGGGGCATCCCAAATCGGGACCAGGGATATGCCTGGTTTTGGTCCTCTTTAAAAGGTATTGCCGGTTTTGTATACTTTTCCGCAGACTCTGGATCAGGAGTGCCCGGGGGGCGAGGCTGTTTCCCTACCATCCTGTCCCGCGGCCCCAGTGTGTAAAGTCTGTGGTGACATTTTTTGCGTCGCAGACTGGAGGTGGGCGTGTCCTGTGTACGAGTAACACTGAGACTTTAATACCTGACACCCAGTTTAATATACCTGGTACTTTGGGGTGCGGGTCTAGGATAACCAGGGAACCTTATGCCCCTCTGGCAGCCCTAATCATCACCCTAAAAACCAACAGCTCATGACATATATATGTGGGGGTTCTGCTTCTTCTGCTATTTTTATCTGATGGCGCTGCAGCATGTTGCCGTGACCACCATTCATTGCTCTGCTGCTATTGGCTCCACGGCTTCCCTCACATGATATAACTGATGTAAACATCCTGGCTGCATTTTTTTCTAGTTAAAACTTTATTGACAGTTACACACAGTTACATAGACAGTTGGAAGATCCCTGTGAATAGAAATGGTAAGCAGTATCATTCAGGCATTTTGTGTCTCCTTGTGCAATGTAGGATGTGTTCTGGGGTAAAAAACAGCACATTTATAAACCCCCTAATGCACAGCCTTTCCCTGTGGCTTTCCAAACCGGGGTGTACCGCCGTGTGACACACCCCGGCTTACCTTTTCCAGCAGCTCCCAAGGCGATGTTAACCAGACCAAAAGATCTTCATTAGGAAGCATTTCCTTTCTTATCGTAAAAGATCCCTGAGGGGAAGTTGAATATCTCCTAAATTTGTGAATCACATGCAGCCTGAGTTGGTGGGTTCTGATTCGGGTTCGGGGACTCTCCTCTGAACCAGACCCACACACCCAGACCATTTGAACCAGCAATTGTTGGCAAACCTTTCTCATCTTTCATTCCGCTGCACCACCAGTAGCAACGTGTGGGTTAACCTCAGCCGTAGGTGGGGACTCCCGACCTATATAGGGCAGGCTGTGGCAGAATCTTCTGGCATGGACGTGGCTCGGTTGGAGAGCATGGTCAGTGGCCTTCGTCAGCAGGGGCATCCCTATTTCGTCCCTTGGCAGCTCCTGCACTGCTTCCCTGTTCTCCTGGGCCGAGGACTGGCTCCAGTGCAGCTGCCGTCCCATGGTTTTTCCCTGGTCAGGTAAGGCTCCCTCTAAGGGTAATGCCTTTTAACATTTACTAATTCCTTTCTGAATCTGACATTCTTTCAGGACCAGGTCTCTGCCTTTTCCATTTTCTTCTAACGGTCGATCACGATCACGTAGCACAGGTTAATCTGCACTTTTATGCAGGGCGCTGCGCATGTTCAGGCTCTGGCAGTCGCTAGTCCCGTACTGGGATATCAATATGGTTCTATCAGCACCTTTGAACCTATGGCTGAGGCTTTCCTGGCTACTCACGTTGAAGGTGGCTTTTCTATCCGGCGGGTTTCGGAGCTAGCAGCGCTTTCGATCAGATCACCCTTTTTGGTGCTGCATGAAGACAAAGCAAGACAGCCTCTCCCTTCCATCTTCACTCGCCGTAAGGAGAGACTCCTGTATCCCCTCAATGTTTTTAGGGCATTAAAGTATTACTTGGCTGCTACTCGAGAGGTACATAAGATGGATGTCTTGTTCGTGATCCTGGAAGGGTCAAGGAGGGGTGTGGCGGCTGCCAGGTCCACTCTTAGCAGATGGATCAGGCAGGTGGTCATACAAGCATACACCTGCAAGGTAAAGGAGGTGCCCTTCCGAGACACCAATCGCTCCACGTCTGCGTCTTGGGCTTTCCAACACCAGGATTCTGTGGAACAGGTCTACAAGGTGGCCACCTGGTCGTCTCTCCACACCTTCACCACATTTTACAGACATTATGTCAGGGCATCTGCTGATGCCGCTCTGTGGCATAAAGTATTGCAGACGGTGGTGAACCCCTCTCCAGGGGTCTAAGCTTGAGGTGGCAGTGCCTTTCTTGGTTATGTTGACACAGTTGGCTGTTCTTATACAGTCCCACCCTTATTGAGGATACTGCTTTGGGACGTCCCACGCGTTGCTACTGGTGGTGCCCAGGAATGGCAGGGATGAGAAAAGGGAAATTTTTTGTACTCACTGGTAAATTTCCTCTCTCGTCCTCGATTCTGAGGCACCACCAGTAGCAACAGGTGAGCTAACCTCAGCCGTAGGCGGGGACTGCAAGACAGAGAAAAAAAAATCCTCCCGGCCTATATGGGGCAGACTGTGGCGGGATCTCCTCAGTTAATCAAAAAGCAGTTCAGCCACAGCCCTGGGAGTAGAGAACGCTAACCTGCGCATAATGCGAGCAACTAGAAACTGTGCAACAAAACTAAAACGCAGAAGGCATCAACCGCCACCGACACAGTCGTAACAACAGTAGGGTAGGTGTGGTGCCCCGAAATGGAAATTTACCAGTGAATACACAAATTTCCCTTTTTGCAGGCCACAAACTATATTTCATTAATTGTGGTACAGATTGCGCCATCCTGCATCAACATCTTACCTTTGCTGGGACTCCTAAAATCTTGAGTGTCCGGTTAGTTTCTCCTCAAATACCCACATATGGGTGATGATTTCATTTCCTGTTCCGGAAGCTCGCATATCTGTAACAGCCACAGGAAATGCTGAGGGGTTAAACCGGACCTTCAGCATGATTTCATGAAAAGACCGAACCCTTAAAATGTATTAATTTTAGATACTGGGGAATAGTTTAAAGTGGACCAACACCCAGGGGGGATCGGCCCGGAAATCTATAAGATTCCCGGACCGATAAGATCCCTCCCCGCGGGGCATCCGAAATCGGGATGTCCCGCGGGGAGGAACCCCCCAGGAGGCCCACAAACCTTACCTCAGCCCTGTTCCATCGGCGCATGCGCGGGCCGCGTCTCGCGCTTCCCTCTAGCAGGGCGCGCACCCGCGCCTGCCGTTTGTGAATGGCCGGTGCAGGCGCGCTCCCTGTTAGAGGGAAGCGCGAGACGCGGCCTCCAGCGCTCAGAGCCAGCTGAGCTGGTATGCGCTTCCAGGCGGCCTTGGACGCGCATACCACAGCGGCTCTGAGCGCTGTGATTGGCTGGCGCGGTCACGTGGGAGCGGGGAGAGGTGAGTTTTTTTGGGCTTTCTGGGGGGTTTCAGACAGCGGGGCACCCCCGATCGGGGTGCCCCACCGACGTGGACCAAAACCCAGGATAGTCAAAATCCTGGGTGTTGGTCCACTTTAAGTTTTTACTCACTTATTTTTCTTTCCTCCACCGGGCTGAAACTTTGTTCGGGACCCTAGATAAGGGCGCCGCCATCTTGACTCAGAAGCATCACATACTGAGGAGAGGCGAGCAGGATACAATGCAGGGGTTATATCTGTGCTTTGCACACACAGAGCAGAGCTGGGGTCATGGAAAGGACCGCAATCCCAGAATGCAGATCGACACAGTCAGAAGACACTTCCTGCTTGCAGGCTGCCTGATGCTCCATGAGCCGCTATCTTGATGTTTAAAGGCTCATAACATGCAGTAGATGCAGGTAGGATGATATTTAATGTGAGCAATCTGTATATACAGGGTGTGGGAAACATATAAGATAGACTCTTATTCAGTGTGAAGGTCCACTTTAAGCCGTTGGTTTCAGGCTGACTTAGGCCTTGATTCAGTAAGAGTTGTAAAAATTCTTCTGGTAGTAAGTTATGTTGTAAAGTAATGGAAGGGAATTTACTAACCAGTAGTGTTTATAGAAGTGTATTCTCTGTTACAGGATATTCGCAAGTTTTTTGGCGTTAGTCCAGCAGTCCGAAAAAAGTCAGATGAGAATGCTGATAAGAATAAGAAATCTAAAGTGTCTGATGAAGATGTTGGACGTAAAAAATCTAAAGATGGCAAGGTAAGCATTTCTTTTCTTGGGTACAGCAGTAGAGGAACATGTATGGGTTGTGGCCCCATCCCCGGCATCCCTGCAGCTGTGTGTACTCATATAGGCTGGGGGCGCAGGAGCACACGCCACAGGGGAGCCTGGGGTGCAGCCGCAGGCCATACCTATGCTGACGCATAGCCCAACCCCATGGCTTTATGTAGTGAGTTATTGGTTGAGCTCCCACGCGTGCTCCGTGGAAAAGGTAAGTGGAAGATCTGGGGGAGGGGGGGTTCACAAAGAGGGGCAACCAACCTTGGGATGCCCCTGGGGCAGGGACCAGTCACCAGGAGAGTCAAAATCCTGGTGATTGGCCCACTTTCAAGGGCAATTCTACTTTCAATGGAATATTTAAACATTTCCATTATTTGGCAAAATCATGTCTTTAATGTGCTAAGCTTATCTTTTAATTTTCTATTTGTTTGCAAATCTGTGTTTACAGCAATGTGTTTACATTAGCTATGCACACCAAAGTGTTAATTGTAAGTAGATATCATATGCTCCCTCACTCCAGCTTGTTAGTCATCTGATTGGTTAAGGCTTGGGTGAATGGTTTAACCCATTCTGCTGAAATTCAACTTCTTCAGTTTGGAATAATCTTGTGTTCCAGTAGCAAGGGTTAATGGCCGGGTTCTCGTCTGGATAGGTCATTAGGCTGCTTAGACTTAGCCAAAGCTGCAAAAGAGGTCACCTGTTACATTGGAAGAATTGTGGGACTTGTAGTCCATGTTCTTTACTCAAGGCCATGAAAACCACTCCCACTGTAGCAACACAGAGTCCCAGGAATATGAGCATCATGGAAACTGCATGCTGATAAATATCAGTATGAAGACACAATCCTGACACAAATGTTTATTTTATATTTCAAAAGAGGAAAACAATAAGACAGAAAACCCAGGATCAAAACCCAGGATTTTTACTATCTTGGGTTTTGTCCTTGCTCCCACCCCTTGCTGTGTGAAACCCCCCCGGTCCTACAGTGCATGCACGGCCACTCGTCCAATCAGCACGCTCAGATCCGCTCCCACCCCTTCGCGAGCGGATCCCTTGCTTCCCAGGGACCGTGCTGCGCCGGCCATTCACAAATGCCTGGCACGTGCACGCACCTTGTTAGAGGGATAGCGGGGACGCGGCTCGCATCGTTGGACCAGAAAAGGTGAGTTTATGAGCGACCTGGGGGGTTTCACACAGAGGGGCATCCCAATTTTGATTGCCTCGAGAAGGAAATCAATCGGCCTGGGAATCTTATAGATTCCTGAGCTGATCTCCGAGTGTTCTGGTCCACTTTAAAGGAAAACTCCCTTTCTGGTGTTCTGCCTTTTAGAATATACAATAAACATTTGTTTTAGGATTGTGCCCCCAGACCTGTGATTTACTTATCAGCACGCTGTTGCTAAAGTGGGAGTGGCTTTTTCTGTCCTTGAGTAAAGCCCCGGTCACAGGTGAGCTGATCAGCAGCATTGGCTAAATCAAGCAGCAGTTATGACCTCCAAGCGAGAATGCTTCCAGTAACCCTTTAGCTACTGGAACAGAAGATTGAGCCCCTCATCAGAAGAGGTTGAATTACAGCAAGTAGAGTTAAACTAATGAGCTCAAGAATGTGGAGTGTCAGCCAATCTGATGATTAGCAAGCCAGAGAGGAAGTTGCAAACAAATAGAAATAAAAATTATAAGCCCAGCTTAGGTTTGGCAAGCAATAATGAAAGCATTAAAAATGTTGCCAAAAGTGGAATTACAGAGAAAAAAAAAAGCCTTTCCCGTCCGTCGTCCAGTTCCGAGCAGCCTCCCCTCCCTCCTGCTCTGTGTGTGGCCCCACCCATTCACTTGAATGGCGAGACGGGAACAGCTAAGGATCCTGCCTCCTACCAGGGCGGGAGGGCCGGGGGGTTACCAGAGACAGGACTTCCACTTCAAAAATGGATTTTTGCTTTTACAGGGGAAAAAAATGTGAAGGTAAGAAACAATGTCTGCACAGTTAAAGTAGGAAAAATTGAGGAGGTGTTATGCAAAGCTACAAACTGTTTGCAAATGTTCTGTAATACAAAAGTTATGGTAATTTGCCACCACAGGCCACACAACAGCATTTCTCCCATTGCTTTGCTATTAACGCTATGATATTGGCAACCCAATCAGGCATTCAAAATACAAAAAGTGGCAAAAAATAGATTTGAGAGTTTACAATTTGTGAAATATTGTAAACTCTCAATCTCCTGTTTACTACATAGGTGGGTAACTTTTTTGGGGTTACTAGAGTATAGTTCTCCCACGGGAAATGAGTGACCCTCTCTGTTTACGCTCTTTGTGGCATTAGGTTTTTATTTTAAAACTTTCATACAGATAGGTACAAAAACCAGTCCTATATAACATATATTTCCATTGTTTATCAGGATTAGGTCCCTCCTGATTGCTTGCATTGAACTTAGGAATTTGACCACGCCCATTGTTTCATTATTAAAATGTTCCCTTTATTGCTTCAGATTTTTTAAAAATATTTTTGATGTGCTATGTTGTGCAGAAAAATCTCTTCCTATGTTTCATAGATTCATAAAGTAAATATATCATGTGCAAAACATCATTACCTAATAAAGCATGATTCTTCACATTTGTTGTTTCATAAAAGGCAGACATGTTTCGCCTGTCTAGGCTTTTTCAGTGCCCTATTATTGCAAGATATATATACATTAGTAATATTATCCTATACAACTGTTATAGATGAAAGAGTAAGATTTTTTTTGTTTTATTACAGGAATAATATATACCTTGTGACTTAAATATGAAGTCTCACACAGATGGAGATGTTCCCCACAGAATAATAGGGATAGCATTGTTCCCTTTGCTTTTTAAGTTATTTCGTTGCCGGCCCTTTAAATCGATTAAAGTTGGGGCATAATCACTAATTTGTGACTATTGTTCCATAATATATGTATATTATTAGCACCTTATAGATTTTATTTGCCCCGTTTTTAATTTTTCCAGTAGCTGTTGTGTTGAAATCTATGTATGGGTCTTCCTGAGCCTATAGGCAGTTAGTGAATCTATGAAACATAGGAAGAGATTTTTCTGCACAACATAGCACATCAATAATATTTTTTAAAAATCTGAAACAATAAAGGGAACATTTTAATAATGAAACAATTGGTGTGGTCAAATTCCTAAGTCCAATGCAAGCAATCAGGAGGGGCCTAATACTGATAAACAATAGAAATACATAGGTGGGGTATGACCTGCCAAGCTCACTCTTAACCTTCCTGGCGTTGCGATATAGTCAAATGCAATGGCAACGAAAGCGTTGCCATTGCATTTGTCTCTCACGCACGGCTCCGCCCCCATGAGCCTCTGCGGCTCACAGAGACGGAACCCGGAAGCAGATAGGGACGCCGCAGCCCCGGCTCTCACCTGCGATCGCGGCGGAGACATCGCTGGATCGCAGGGAGAAGGTAAGGAGGCTGCGCCGCCCGCTCTTGCTCCCAAATCGATCCTGAGCGTGACTCGGGGTCACCGCCACTTACAGCGCAAATTGACCCCGAGTCACGCTCGGGATCGCCGCCAAGGGGGTTAAGAGGAACTTCGGGGGCCCTGGAGTCTTAATGACCTCAGGGCCATCCAAGTTCAACTCCTAGCATCCCAAATTGGAATGCCCCACTGTATAAAATTCCCCGGAAGCCCCAATACACTCGCCTCCTCCCGTAGCCCTCGCTGATTCTCTGTGCTGCGGCCATATGCCCACTAACCTCTATCTGTGCACATGCCCAACCTTTCTGAATAGGCGGCACGGCCACGCCATGGTTGGAAGGTGAGTGGGGATGTGTCTGGTGGCGCACTCGGCACCCTTCGTCATCACTCCGCTGCTTAGCCGCCAGCGGAGCCGAGTAATAACGAGCGCACCGCTGAACCAATGCGCGCACTTGATTTAAAAATAGATTTGAAAGTTTACAATTTGTGAAATATTGTAAACTCTCAATCTCCTGTTTACTACATAGCCCTTGGCAAAGTCTGTGCCATGGGAGCGAAAGGAACTTGAGTGTATGGGGGGGGGGGGGGTACACATAGCGGGGCTTCCCAATTTGGAACAACTCACAGTAAAGCGAAACTCCTGTGTGGTGTTCCTCTTTAATAGGCTTCAGAAGCATTTGCTTGGGAAGTTTGTGCCTCCAAACTCTGCAGTGAGAATAATGGGACAGTTAGAACTGAATGTAAGCCACATCCATTTCATACCTAGGGCTTTATTCATCAAGGGATAGCGACAGGTAGCGTCAGGTGACCGACAGGCGCTGCACGCAATACCACATCTATGAAGATGATTCCAGTGAGCGCCTCTTACAGCGATACGTAGCGACCGATTCATTACAGACGGCTCAGCGGATCCCGGCGGCGCGCTGGCTTTCAGAGAGCCTGGTATTACCTGTCGCTCTCCCATACATTTCAATGGACATTACTTTTCTTCTCTTTAAACAGGGTTTTCTTTTAATTTTTTTTTGGTTTTGTATCAAATCATTGTGTGACCTCTCCTGGCCTATTTAAATACATATTTGAAAAAAAAGATTTTTTATTTTTTTATGCAGAATTGTCATTACAGGTCTGGTATTGAAGTGTTAATGTCACAATGTAATAACAATGTCATTCCATGTGTTTTCGCTTTGTTACTAGTGGATATGTGTTCAAAAACGCACAGCTTCTGGCGCTCTGGGCTACAGCATCACAGTTTTGAGCGCCAGCCCTGTGTGAGGCTGTTTTTCTTTTTTTATGAATATGGTTTGAGTCGCTCACAATGACCAGTCGCTGCCGTACGCTCCCATATAGTGCTGTACAGGTGTTATAGCGACTCACACATCATTCATCAATGCCGGCAATGTTACTACAGCAACTGAGGCGCTCTGTAATAGCGACCACTAGCAGTCGCTCTTAGCGCCGCTGTACAGATGCTCATCTGCCGATACCTGGCGCTAGTAATGAATCAGCCTGCTAGTAAATGCCCTACCCAATTTCAGTCAACCATAAATACAAACTTGTATTATTTTGTAACTTATTTTTTTTTTACCCAGTTAAAAAGCCCAAATAACGGAGATGATGTAAATAAGAAGCAACAAGTTAAGAAGAAAAAGCGAGTAATCATTGACTCGGGTAAGATTGTCTTGCATGTTAATAATGTGGCTTTGTATTTTTCATTTTACGAGTAAGCTCCATATCAAATTATCTTTTTCAAAAATTGTTAGTCATCCCAAACACTGGGGAAATAGAAATAATCTAAACTACAGTATATGCTTAAAAACTCCTGATCCCAGGGGCCGCATATTCAGTGCAGTGATAACAGGTGAAGTCGGCTTCTCTTATCTACTGGCTTTAGCTGTACATCCAGAATGACATTAGTTTATGCTCCTTGATGTTCTCTGGTGACTCAAGAAAGGAAAGCATCCTTGTGGTGATCTTAGTAACTGATGACTCAATGACTCACCATCTTGCCCTATAAGAGACACTTAGTGTTTAGAGGAGGAACATTAGAAAAGGTATATTGTGAACAAAATGGTGTGCTAAAATCCGCCCCCCCAAGGAACCTAATTACAGAAAGTGGCAGGATCCCACCTGCCAATCCCCTATTACAGCCAGTGTGTAGAATCCCCTAATCGCCCTATAATGGGCAGTGAGCAGTCCCCCGCCCCCTCCCCCAAAATCGCCTATGACAGAAGCGCAAAGATTACCCAATCCATCTATACCATACAGCTTGCAGAATCCCTCCATCCTATTCCCCTATAACAGGCAGTGTGCAGAATCCCCCTCCCCATCACCCTATAAAATGCAGTGTGAAGAGTTCCCCCAATTCCCAGTTAACGGGCAGTTTGTAGAATCCCCCCCATCCCCCTATAACAGGCAGTATGTAGAGTCCCCCGAAACTACCTATAACAGGCATACACTCCGCTTCAACTCTTCATGACATTTGGGTTATTCTCCAGTAGAGGGCGAACTTCTGCAGAGATGAATGCAAAAAAGGAGCTCCTCCCAGTCCATAAATACCCGGGACCTCCCACCAATTCCCCAGTTTCTTCTCTGCAGGAAGGCGAGCAAGACAGAAGATGAAGCCTTCTTTTACTTGCAGGTAAGCCGGGCTCGCGCCCGGCCATTTTTGTCCCTATTGCTGCCAGGACCTTTCCTAAATTATCCCTATTTGAGCCGGGAGCTGGGAAGCCTTGGCTGCGGGTCCTGGTGAGGGTAGGTAGCACCTTATGGGTGTGCAAGGAGCCTTGCTCCACCGTGAGACCCCATTACAAGGGGTAGGTGGTTGCCCGGGTTTGGTGATCCCGGTGTGGGATGCCCCTTCCGGGTCCCTTACTTCCCTCTGGGGGGGGGGGGGGGGGGGCTGGCTGGCCTTTATACTCGGTTGTTTTTTTGGTCTTATGTGTGTGTGACACTGTGTGTGTGTGTGTGAGTGTTTTCACTTGTGTTGGTGCTGACAGGTGTTTGCCTTGTACATGGGGCCATAACTGTACTGGCCTCCTTCATTCAGCCTGGGGAGCTTCTCCCCCTCAGGCTTTGTTCGGGGGGCCCCCTCGTTTGGCGCGATGCTGCGGGCCAGCCCATGGCTGGGATCCGTGTTGCTGGGAGGGGGCGTGGCCTGGCGAGAGCGCGTTCTGCGCTGGCCCGCCCCCCTTCTCGTTTGGCGCGATGCTGCGGGCCAGTCCATGGCTGGGATCCGCGTTGCTGGTATCCTCCTCCTTCTCATGAGGCTCTTCTCCGGGGGCCATCTTGGTGCTGCTGTGGCTGACCCTGCGTGCTCCTGGCCGGTTGCTTATTGCTTAAATTCCCTGCGGTCTTGCGACTGACCACAAGAATCACCATATGGAGGCTCCGCAGGATATCGGGCTCCCTCTGGGACAATCCCGGCCATGTGTGGGTTGTGGGGCATCCCTTACGCGTGAGAATGTGCTTATTTGTATACCATGTGCACAAAAGGCCATATCGCGGCAGTCGGGTGCCCAGCCTTCTGGGTCGGCGCCCCCCTGCTTCATCGCCTTCCCCTCCCCGCCTTATCCGTACCCCAAGTGACATTGGTGCCAGCGGGGAGTCGCTTTCCGATGTTTGTGCTAGGTTGGCCAGCATCGAGAAATTTATGGTTAGTGCGGTGGGCAAGAAGGCCCAGGCTAAAAAGAGACATTTGTCGTCGATCCAGGCGACTTGGGATATTGATGATGATTCATTTGATATGTCGGATTATTCCCCATTAGAGGAGGGGGAATTGTATGAGGAGTCAGAGGCTGACGATGTACGGTTTGGCGAGGCTGATGTTGGGCAGGCACTGGGGGATGCTGTTGACACGGTCACGGTTTTGTCACATCTCTTGGAGGTTTTGGATATTGCGCCGCCTGAGGCGCCCCCTCTCAAGAAGGGGGAATTTTTGGGGGCCACAAGCCTTGTTTGGAGTTCCCTACCCAGGGTCATTTTGATGCAGTGATCCTTAGGGAATGGGAGAAACCTAGTCGGCTTCCGGGTGTTCCTCAGGGATGGGATAAGAAGTATCCTTTCCCGGTGGAAGTGGTTAAGCGCTGGGCTTCTCCTCCCGAGGGCGATGCGCCAGTTTTGGGGTTGACCAACTCCTCCGTGCTTCATACCCCAGACGCCACTTCCCTAAAGGATGGTGAGGATAGGCGCCTTGATCAGATGGCATGCCATGCCTTTGCCAGTGTTGGCTCGGCCTTGCGGCCTGTTTGTGCATCTGCGCTAGTGTCGGTGGCTGCTAGGTCTCTGATTAGGGACTGGTTAAATGACGCTCACCTTGATCCGGCCAGCGCTGAGTTCACTACGCTTAAAAGATTTGAATTGTTCATGGATTTTGTCTTGGCTGCTATGGAAGACACTATTGTTATGTGTAGTAGGATCGGTATGGCTCCGTCAGTGGACGGCAGACTTTGCGGCCAAGAAATCGCTCACAGCTCTTCCCTTCTTGGGTACGCGGCTGTTTGGAGATAAGTTGGTTGCTGTGGCAAAGGGAGGTAAGTTACCTCAGCGGAAGAAACAGTGCCGTCCCTTTTGGGGGGCAGGCTCTTTCAATCCTTCCTTTCGAGGTGCCAGAGCTGGCAGAGGTTTGGCCTTCTCGGGTGTCAGAGGCTCTTCCTGGAATAGGGGCAGAGGTCGAGCCCGTCCCGCTTCTGCCTGGGGTTCCAAACCCAAGCCTGCGGGTAAACCAGCTCAGCAATGAAGGGGCGCCCTCACCCGCACGGGTGGGGGGACGGCTGCGGCTCTACTTCCAGGTCTGGACCCGGGAGGTCACAGAAAATTGGATCTTGGAAGTGGTCTCCTCCGGGTACAAACTGGAGTTCGAGTTCTGGCCGCCCCCAAGATTCTTAAAGGAGCAGTATCGCGAAATTTGCATTAAAAAAGATAAATAATTAAATAGCCATACAATAGCTTATAACATGTGTATATATAATCTGGCGATAGAAAAAGAAAAAAATATATGCCTCTCTTTTAAATTGTATAATTATAATAGCTCAGTCCATTTGCTGAATAGGGGGATCTGCTGGGTTGTTTTTAGTGAGCTGCTTCATTTAGCCCACTGGTCTCCTAGCAACACTTTACCTCAGAGGCTGACACTGTAACGGCTGTGTGTGTGTGAGGTGCTGCTTTTGTTATGAGACCAGGTGACTCAAATGTGTAAAATCTATACAAAATAAACTAAACTGACTGAAAATGACTGAAATTCTTCTTTGAATAACTGTGCAGGAAAATCTAAAAGTATTAAAGTGGAACAAAACCCCATTCTAAATCAGGATGCCCACTGTGTGAAACGACCCCTGGATAACCACAGATCCCCCCATTTTTCTGGTGCGCTCACGCAGATAGTCATTTAGACAGGCCGGGCGGCCAGGAAGGTTACTGCTCAGGCTCCCCATCTGCGTGCAAACAGAGCTGAGTGGATGAGAGCCCGCCCATGCGCTGTGGGACAGGGAAAGGTACGTTTTCACAGGCGAACGTGGGGATTTCACATATCAGGGCATCCCAAGTCGGGATGCCCCTAGGGGCACAAAACAAAACTCCAGATAGTGAAAATCCTGGGTTGGGCTTTGCTCAAAACACAAAAAGCTGAAAGAAAGATCATATGGAAAAAAAAAGAAAATGGTAAACTGAACAATTTTGCAGCAGAGCAAACATGAAGGGAAAACTGTCAAAATCAGCTAAATGACTTCTAGAGCTTTTCTCTCTGTTTTAGATATATAAGTTCTGGCCAGGCAATGTTGCAATGTTGTTATCTGATGCTAGACGGCTGCCAGCACTGAACAGCTGAGACTTTGATACATTCTCCTCAGCGTGGAACTGATACATTGTTGCACCCCTCTCCTCAGTGTGGAACAGGCCAGAGTGTCGGCGCCCGACACTGACAAGACATAAACATGAGCTATTAGCCTCCAGCTGCTCAACACAGACATCATTTTTTTCTACATTTGTAATTCTTACTCCAACACTTACCTACATTCAAAGTACCATTTAAATATAAGTCACCAAGAAAAATTCGCGATACTGCTCCTTTAAGGTCTCGGGTGCCCTTGGAACCTCAGGCTGCACAGGGGCTCCTGTTAGCAGTGAAAAACCTTCTGGACATGGGAGTTGTATGCCCGGTGCCTCCGTCGGAGAGAGGCAGGGGTTTCTACTCCAATCTTTTCACGGTCCCCAAAAAAGAAGGTTCTGTAAGACCCATTCTGGACCTCAAGGTCCTCAACAGATTCATCAGAACCAAGAAGTTCCGCATGGAGACTCTGCGCTCGGTCATCAATTCCCTTCGTCAAGGGGATTTCATGACATCCATAGACATGAAGGATGCGTATTTGCATGTTCCAATTTTTCCAGCGCATCAGAGATTACTCAGGTTCGCGGTGGACGATCAACATTTTCAGTTTGTAGCCCTTCCCTTCGGGTTGACCTCAGCGCTGAGGGTCTTCACCAAGGTTCTGGCGGGCATAATGGCCCTATTCAGAGCTCAGGGAATTCGCATTGTGCCGTATCTGGACGACCTATTGATTTCAGCTTCTTCCCTCCGTCAGGCGGAGCTGGACACCCACCATGTAGTGTCGGCCCTGGAGAGGTTTGGGTGGGTGATCAACCGCCCCAAGTCCTCTCTCTCACCATCACGGGTGATTTCATTCCTTGGCATGAATCTGGATACCATTCAGGCCAGAGTGTTTCTACCCCAGACCAAGGTGCAGGGGATTCAGGATCTGATCCGCCTTCTTCTGGCCAATCCTTGCCCCTCTATCCGACAGGGGATGAAACTGGTGGGATTGATGGTGGCCTCCTTCGAGGCGGTCCCGTTTGCGCAGTTTCACATGAGATCTCTTCAACTTCATCTATTGACGCATTGGGACTGGTGTCCGTTGTCATTGGATCAGCCGTTCAGGATGTCTTCCAGGGTTCGGCAGTCCCTTCGGTGGTGGCTGGAGTCGAGCAACCTGTTGAGGGGCAGGTCCTTTCTGGTTCCTCGCTTGGAGACGGTTACCACGGATGCCAGCCTGTCGGGCTGGGGATGTTTCTGGAAAAGTCATCAGTTCAGCGGGGTGTGGGGTCCTCAGGAGGCTCACAACCCCATCAATGTCTTAGAGCTCAGAGCCATCCGGCTTGTCCTGTCACAGCTGACGTCAAACTTACAGGGTCTTCCGGTTCAGATTCGATCGGACGGCGGTTGCCTACATCAATCACCAAGGAGGGACTCGCAGCAGGAGTGCCCTCAGGGAAGTCTCTCTGATCCTGTATTGGGCGGAGAGCAATGTTCCTTGCATTTCGGCAATCTACATTCTGGGAGTGGAGAACACGGAGGCGGACTCCCTGAGCAGGGGGTCCTCTCGCCAAGGAGAGTGGTCTCTCAACCCCAGGGTTTTCCGGTCTCTTTGTCGCAAGTGGCGGATTCCGGAGGTGGATCTCTTTGCCTCACGGCACAATCACAAACTCCCGGCCTTTGTGTCTCTATCTCAGGATCCTCTAGCTCTGGCAGTGGATGCCTTGTCCCTTGCTTGGAAGGATCTGGGGTTTCTGTACCTGTTTCCTCCCTTCTCCATGCTGGGCAAGGTAGTTTGCAAACTGGCTCTGGAAGGGGCACCAGCAATTCTGGTGGCTCCAAGGTGGCCAAGAAGGGTTTGGTACGCAGATGTTGTAAGGCTGGTGGTGGATCAGTGCCGGCTTCCCATGTTTCCGGATCTGTTATCTCAGGGTCAACTACTTTATCCCAATTTACCAACGCTGGCTTTGACGGCTTGGCTGCTGAAACCTTCATTCTGAAGGAGGAAGGTTTGTCTGAGGCGGCTGTTCAGACCTTGATTAGAGCTAGGAAGCGGTCCTCTTCTGGCATTTACTATAGGACTTGGCGGTCCTATATTGACTGGTGTGAGGCTAGGGCCTTGCCTTGCAGGGTGTTTCGATCCCTAGGATTTTGGAGTTTCTTCAGCACGGTCTGGCTCTTGGGTTCCAGCTTAGTACCTTGAAAGGGCAGGTTTCTGCTCTGTCTGTTTTCTTCCAAAGATCTTTTGCCTTACACCCGCTGCTTAAGACTTTTTTCCAGGCGGTCACTCATGTTCGACCCCCTCGGAAGGCTATGGTTCCTGTTTGGGATTTGAATTTGGTTCTTTCGGCTCTCCAGGGTCCTCCTTTTGAGCCGTTACAAGATATTGCTCTTTCTGTTTTCACTCAGAAGGTTGCCTTCTTGGTGGCTATTACCTCTGTTCGGCGTGTCTGAGTTGGCGGCTCTGTCGATTCAGGCCCCTTAGATTTCCTTCCTAAGGTGGTTTCTGCTTTCCATATCAATCAGGATATTGTTCTCCCTTCCTTGTGTCCTAAGCCTAGCAATGACAAGGAGAGGGTTTTGCACAACTTGGATGTTGTTCGCTGTGTGAAGTACTATTTGGTGACTACTTCTTCTTTCCGCAAGACGGATGCCTTTTTCGTGGTGCCCTGCGGGCCCAGGAAAGGTTTGACGCCCGCCAAGTCTACCATTAGCAAATGGATTCGTCAGGCCATTGTTGGGGCCTATTCTGCTAATGGGAGGACTCCCCCTTTTAGGGTCACTGCGCATTCTACTCATGCTGTTGGTGCGTCCTGGGCTTTTCAGCACCAGGCTTCTGTTGAACAAGTTTGTAAGGCTGCTACTTGGTCTTCCGTTCATACTTTTTCCAAGTTTTACAAGGTTGATGTGCGGGCTTCAGCGGATGCTGTTTTTGGCCGCAAGGTTCTGCAAGCTGCAGTGGTTTAAGTTGGTGCATTCTTTACTGTTTATGGTTCCCACCCATGACGGACACTGCTATTGGATGTCCCAAATGTCATGAAGAGTTGAAGCGGAGTGTAATGTCACACTTGGAATAATACCGTTTTGTGAGTACTCCCCTTTAAAACGGATATTATAAGTGTGACATACACTCCGCTTCACCCACCCTTTTTGGTATTCTGGATCCTTTATATGGTGAACCATTGTTTCTTGGTTGTTAGTATTGTTTTATTTGGTTCTTCCTGGTCCCCTTACTGCTATCTTACACTGGGGAATTGGTGGGAGGTCCCAGGTGTTTATGGACTGGGAGGAGCTCCTTTTTTGCATTCATCTCTGCAGAAGTTCGCTCTCTACTGGAGAATAACTCAAATGTCATGAAGAGTTGAAGCGGAGTGTGTGTCACACTTATAATATCCGTTTTAAAGGTGAGTACTCAAAAAACGGTATTTTCCCCCACTCCCCAATTCACACCAGGCAGCGTGAATAGTTCCCGCTATAGCAGGCAGCGTGGGGAATCCCCACCCCCCTAAATCACCCTATAATGGGCAGTACACTTTTTAGGGGGGAAATGTTCGTCTTGTGAAAAATTATGGAATGTTCATAACACAAGAAGCAGCTTGCTTTAACTGTCACCACTGCACTAGATCTTCTGCCCCTGGAGTAGGATTAGAACTTTATTATTTAAGAGATCTCTAGTATGAATGTAGCTTTCAACAGGTCGAGCTACAAGCTTTGCCCTTCAGCCACGATTGTTTTTATTTATTTTATTCTCTGAAACTGCAGTTTTAATCCAAATTGTTGTTGTGCTACAGATTCTGAGGAGGACACCCCACCATTGAAAAAGTCTAAAAAGCCTTGTGAAATTTCTCCACCCATTACGAAGCCCCTTAAAGTTAAGAGACCAGACCCTGTTGACTATGTCTCTGATACAGGTATGGCATTTTATGAACTGAAGGCTATGCTTGTATGCTATATGTTCTCTGTTGTAGTGGCTGCTGCCTGAGTGCAGGCTTGATGTGCGTTATATGCAGCGTCATCTGCACTCCTGCTAATAAACCCCTGGTAATACCCAACATAGGGCATCCTCCACACTCTTGCACCAGGCTGAGTGTCCCATGTGATTACCTGTGGCCAGTAGGGTTTGTCTGCCATGTGTGTATTGTGAGCACACCTGCCTGGTGAACCTATTGACCTCCAGTTATTGCTTTGTTTTTGGCATTTCCTGGGCAACTGGGCAGATCAGTGTGCCCTATGGTAGGGGGGAGAACAGCCCTCTGGGTTGTTGTGGATCACTTGTAAAGGTACTTCAAGGGCTGAATGACCCTGTGGACACACACACAGCTGTTGGAGATGAATAACACCTGGGAGAAAAAAAAAATATTTATTCATCCCCCACCCTGAGAGCTGTATAAATGGTAGTTATATGGGCAAGCACAGATTCCCGGAACCAAAGCCAGTCACTAGACCGGGTCTTTGACCAAGGGGTTTTTAAGGGTGGTGAAGAAAATACAGAGATGTTCATTATTCTGCTCTTGCTGTGCTTTATTTTTGATCATTTACATCTCATGGCCTTCCATCCCAATATGATAACTGCTGTTTGTTTATACTGGCTGCCAACTTTGATTTCCAAGTAGTCAAGGACACCCTGTCTGCTCTACGTAGAATTTTCACAAAGCTTTATAGTGAATACTCATTTATGCTTAATATGTGCAGGTTTTAAATCAAAGACAAGATGTACAGGGTTTAAAGTGGACCAATCTAAAAGATTCCCAGGTCGATTGATTCCCTCCCCCCGGGGCATCCAAAATCGGGATGCCCCGCTATGTGAAACCCCCCAGGACGCCTCATACACTTAACTTGCTTCCTGGTCCAACGGCGCATGCACAAGCCAGGGCCGCATCGCCACTATTCTCTAGCAGGGCGCGTGCCCGTGGCAGGCATTTGAATGGCCAGTGCGGGCATGCTCCCTGTTAGAGGGAAGCGGGGGATTCGGCCTCCAGCACGCTCGGAGCCGCTGGCCTGAGGCGAAGGCTTAGGCGACGTGACGTCAGCGATTGGACGTAGGATCGCGAAGATGTAAGTTACCTTCTATCGGGGTGCCCCAGGAAAATGGACCAAAATCCTGGGTCCACTTTAAAGTGGCTGTCCAAACAAAATTCATGCTTCTAAGAAGCAGTGATGCACCACAAAGCCATTCACTGCTTTAATTTTAAAAGCATGCTGAAGCCTGTGGGAGGTCAGATGAATTGACACTTTTCTTCAATCTTAGATTTACAAACCCTGAAACTGAATTCCACGATTTGTGATTCATGAACAAATTATCAGTAGACAGGAAGATTATGTAATCATTTCTGCTGTTGGCTCCTCCTTTAATGGGAAGATCATTCCTGTCCCAGGGTTTTTCTGTTAGGAGCTAGTCAGATGCGTTTTTTTCCTCTAAGCTCATTGCTGGGGAACTTCTAGTGCTGAATTGATTTACTTATTTAACACTTAAAACAGACCCACATCCTATAAATCAACGCTGCATTGCTGCTTGTGACTGGGGGGGGGGGGGCATCCTATTTTGTGATACCCCTTGTAATCCCAACGCCTGAAGCTCAAATACTGGGATCACATCCACCTGTGCCGGGGGCCAGTGATGGTGGCCCTGTGGAGAGATTGCTTTGATGTACTATGTCCCCCTGCCCAGTTACAAGCAGTGGGACAAGAGTTTTATTGCTCCTCGGCGATCCTGGGTGTAGGGTTGACTTGTGTTAAGGGGCCAAAGCTGTGTCAACCAATATTTTGAGCTTTAGACCCATTAATTTTTTTTAATGGTTTTCCTGTCTATAATATTCAAACAGGGAATCTCCCTAATAGAGTCACTTTCGTCAAAAAGAACACTTTGACTCTCAACTCCTCTCTATCAAAGCAACAAAAACAAAGTTGAGCTTTAACTTAGGGTTCTTCCTGGTTTTGCTGTCTTAGTCGCTATGATTGGTCATTGTCCTTCTGTTTTAATTGGTATTGCATGCTTTTTGGTGATGTCTGCTACAGATGGCAACGGTAGAGTTTTTAGTTTTGTTTGCTTCGCTTGCAATAAAGGTTCATTTCCACATGTTAATTTTTTTCTGTTTTAGGCTTATTTTTCTCGGCCTAGCATGGCTGGATATTTGTCCTGCATATGGCTGTTCCTTTACTGTGACTTTTACAGGGCTCGGTATTGTGATTCCTGTGTTTTTAGCTTCTACTTCGTTTGCATGGTCCACAAATCATTTGGTGATTAGTATGTTTGTTACTGATGAGATCTAAGCTGTGCAGCTTTTTATGTTTATTTATAGATTTTATGAACATAAGCACCTTATAAATGTATGGCGAGTAAGAATTCAGCTATTTAGAAATATCAGGCGCACACCAATTAACTTTTTTTTAAAAAGAGTTTTTTTACTTTTTGTTCTGCAATTATAGACCTATTCAGTTCATACAGGCAAGAAATGACACATCATCTCAAACATATATACAGGGACAGTAGCATAACAATTGTAATATATTAGTTATATATATAACTAATAGAATTTCATGTTACATCTTTCAGTAAGTTGAGGCAGAGTCTGTTGATGAATAACAGCATCTGGGATTTTGCCACGTAGCACATTATGATGGTGTCTGCTTATGTATCTAAATGTATCTGTTTTATAGTAAATACCATGGATTATTGCCTTGTATAATTTTGCTCTCAATATGCAGGTGAGCCCATACTGTTGATACAATTGATTCTATTGCCATACGATTGCTAATCTTTGTAGCTACATAGCAGTCCTTTTACTTGTTATTGATATCACAGAAGGGGCTCACATACAAAATGAGATTGTTTGACATTTAACCCACCTGCACATATATAACTTAATATGTTACAATTGTTATGCTACCGTCCCTGTATATATGTTTGAGATAATGTGTCATTTCTTGCCTGTATGAACTGAATATAGGTCTATAATTGCAGAACAAAAAGTAAGAAAACTATTTTTAAAAAAAAGTTAGTTGGTGTGCGCCTGATATTTCTAAATATATGGTCTGTGGGATAAGAAGAATTATCCAGACAGGCAGCACCCTATAAGCCGATATTTGCATGCTTAGTTTTTAATGAAAGTTTGCCACCAATTACTTATCTTGAATAAGTATTCAGCGCAAGTGATAGTCCTAGTTACTGCACGTGAAGGGAAACCTCTTATTTGTAATGGTGGAGTTTGTATAGCACAAACCCTAGGTGCCAGACCCCACTCCCTACTTTTTAGATTTGCAGATATGGGTGACAGATTCCATCTAAGCATCTAAAAGCTACAGCCCAGATAGAGTAAACAACTATTTGCTAAAGCGAACGCAAATCAAGCGATATCAATTGTCATATAGTTTTGGCTGACATAACATTTTTCGTACATCTATTAAATGTCGGCATGTGGAAACAGAAATCGCCTAGAATTAGGACTATACAAATATCATAAATGTGATATTAATTACAATTACTTTAACAAACATTCGCTGAAAATCCCTCACCATTCGAGAGTTACAAGAGTTACAATACTTCCCAGAAATAACAGCCAATGCCCATATGCGCAATGTGTATTCAATTTCTGGAATAGTCTGGCGACCTTATTAGGAATTCAAAGATTCCTTTCCACTAGGTGAGATAGGTGTCTATTGTTTACCACAGACATGATAGGACTACCACACCCTACCTTGAGTGTCGTCTGGAGACCTCATTAGGGATTCAAGGATGCCTTTTACATGTACAGCTCATTGCCAGCTAGGTGTGAATAGGTGTCTATTGTCAGGATGTGGGATCACTATTTGAATGTATGAATTAGGGACAGCGTCCTTTTAACACTGGCAAATAAAGGAGCTAGCCTTCATTAAAGCAGACCAAAACCCCCAAAACCTCAATCTATTTTGCTCCCCCACCCCAGGTACATTAACGTTTGGGTATTTTCTGCCCTCAATGCTGCTTGGTATTCCTGCTATAGTCATTTTTTATAGTCCTGTTATAGTCATTGTTTTCTCCAGCTAGGCCATTTGTATGCTATTGGTTTCTGGCAGATATCCTTCTTCTAAATTAGCTGTTTGAGCCTTCCCTCTCCACGCAGTCTCATCCTGGGAGCAATTACAGCATGTTGAAAATAGCGCTAGCGTGGATGCATGGGTTTTTTTTTTTTTTTTTTTTTTTTTTTTATCTTCCATAGGACGTGGTTGGTCCTCTTAAGAATAAGAATCACTTTCCCGATATGCACCTGGGTAGTGCATGTTGGTCACCTACAACCATAACGCTCAAAAAGGACATAGAAAACCATAAACGAAACGCACAAAAATTTAACATAAACATTTTGAAGCAGTTTTGTACTTATAGAGCAAATTAGGCTTGGGTGAAGTTTATAGATGACAGCAAATCAGGTTGAGGTAAAGGTCCGTCTTCAGCTCTTCTCGACCTGATATGATCTCTAGTTCCACCATGGGTACATATACCACCACAGATTGGGAACCTCTGGGTTGTAGCTGTAGAATAATAGCTTTAATAAGTTTTATTGGTGGCCGCTGCTGTAAATCTTACCCTAAACTCGAATGGGAATCCATCGCTGCAACTGTCTGTCCAGAGCTCCTATGGGCAGTGAAGTTCTGACCACTGGACAGCCAATCGCAGCACTGGATTCTCGGCGGGGGGGAGTGAGGTTTAGGGAAGATTTAGGGGTGTCCTGGGAGGGATAAGTACGGGGAGGGCTCATTCTGGATGCCCCCCCTCCCCAGCCTGTCTTATAGTGGCGCCACCGCTGGCCACCAACGCTCTTGCCGTGAAGGGTGTTGGTCCGCTTTTAGGGCCCTGCCAGGGCCAAAAGAAAAGGGATACTCTTCTTTTGTCCCATGCAGCTGATTTTTGTAGGTCTGCTACTTTTAAAATTTCCCCCGGGGGCAACCCTATGGGGGGTGCCCTGCTGTGTGAAGCCCCCCAGATCGCCCGAAGAAACTCGCCTCTTCCAGGCCCTACGGCGAATTGCGCGGCCGCTAATCCAATCGGTGCTCTTGGAGCCGCTGACATCACGCCATCTAAGATGGCATTTAAGGCCAGCAGCTCCGAGCGCGCTGGTGGGCCTCATTCTCTGCTTCCCTCTAACAAGGTGCATGCCCATGCCGGCCATTCACAAATGGCTGGCGCGGGCACTCGTCCTGCTAGAGGGACAGCTGGATGCGGCAGTGGCCCGCGCATGCGCCGTTGGAGTGGGAATCACGGTTTTGGATGCCCCGAGGGGAGGAAATTGGTCGGCCCGGGAATCTTATAGGTTTCAAGGCCAATGGAGTTGGGTTTTGGTCCAATTTAAACACATGCTCACATGCCCTGGAAAATATTTTGCTATTCGCTCATTTCAAGCATAGAGGTGGGTGGGGACTCGACCTCCATCACAATGATTGGAGCTTGTGTTTTGCCAGTCACTGGGCTTGGTACAAGGTTGTGAGGGTGTGCAAGGACAATGCATGGCAGGTGTATTATAGACCAAGGGATAGCGAGGAAGCTGCCGCTCTTCACAGAAGGTGTTTTTTTCTTTCCCTCTTCAATTATTTTGTTTCCCCCACAAAGAGAATTGGTGTTTAGTTACAGTCCAGCCGTGTGTATTCCCAGCTCATAGTTCAGAGTTTATCAGATATTGGCTAATATCAGCAGGGCACTGGTCAAGGTTGTCTGCTGGTGGAGAGAAGGGAGGGCTAATCTGTTGATTTAGTGGTTCAAGGCTACGTCCTCACAATTGTAAGCTAAGGTTCTATCTTCTACAGCTATTTTCATCGTGTTCTGTTTGCATTTGGTGTATCCCCACCCTATTATGTAAATGCCCGAGTGCGATCATAAGTTTGAGTGCTGTCACAAGAGAACGTCTGCATTAAAGTGCAACTTTGGGGTAGCTTTTGGAATTGGGACCGACAGCTCACTGGGAAGCCTAAGCCCATGTTGAAATCCCTGTCCAAGCATTGTGCTGCAAAACTCACCGTTGCCCCTGTGATTGGTGTCCTAGCCCAACCTTCTCTGCATGTTGTTCATGTACTTGTTGTTTTTATTGGCTCTATGTTAGTCCCAGCTCTGTTCTGGTCACTAACCATACCCCTCCCTCCCTTCTTGTGGGTTCACACACAGCATTGGTCCCCAAACAAATGAGATTCAGAAAGGGATCAGGAGGAGGTTCTCCGCTGCATAACCCGAAACCATACAGTGCTAATGGAGGACACATGCAGCACCTAACAATGAGCATGAGATAATGTCTAAGCACACCTGTTTAACCAATACCCAAATCATTCCACAATATACCAGGTTTCCCCAAAAATAAGTCCTAACATAATATTTTGAGGATGATTTTAATATAAGTCCTACCCCCAAATAAGCCCTAGTTAGTTACAGGGCCAAATAAGGCAATTGCCAGGGCCACCAGGACCAGAAGGCCCCTGTCACGGTCAGGGCCATTTTTTTTGGGGGGAAATTCTTTATTTATGATTTGCATCACATATAAAAATTATGCATACAGAAATAAAGGCAAGATTAAAGTTAATACACATGGTCATTGGCAATGTCTGTGCTGACAAACAGGTGGGGGCGGCTATAGACCACCAGGCGAGCTGTAACGTTGGTGGTCTATGGCCTATCTAAGGAATGCAGGAGGAGTGCATTGCCTTGTTTATAGTTCCAGGAGCAGCTGCATTCTGACAGAATAGGGGAGGGCAGCCACGATGAGGTGAGCAACTTTGCCTACGATGTGCCTTTAATAGTGAAAGCAGGTTTTGGGAAGGCTAGCTCAGTTCAGATCAATTAGGGTGGATGGGCAGTGCAAACCTACTATTCACACCGTAACCTCATTTTATGTAGCAGCCAAGTCTGGAGTTTTTATGGTTCTCTGTAATTAAATACTCTATATTGTTAGCTCCCTTATGCCGCTAGCCCTGAGCCTATAAAGATTGTATAGAAAAACTGGATTAAAACCATTAAAAAATGGCTCCCTCCCTGCCTTAATCACAGACATTCTGATGTGGGATGACTCGCAGCATGAACCCACTTGGCTCTGTATGCCCAGCAGACCTGCTGTGGAGTGAGTGGGGATGCTGTGTCATACTAAAATGCTCTGCTGTATGCTTAAACTGGACCTTCACCCTGAATAAGAGCTTCTATGATTCCCACACCTTGTACATACAGATTAACCACATTAAAAATAGTATGGGGATCAGCAATGCGCCTGAATGCTGGATCTGCCCGTGGTCCTATATTGTCCGGGGCCCGGACAAGAATAACCTCTCCTCCATTTTCCAATGCTGGGAGCTCAGTGTTGCCGTCCTGGTGCCTGTATACGTTTTACGGAGTTGCATTGATACGATGCCTGCCAGCCCCTCACCTAATTGTGTTTTAACTGAGCTTGAGCGCGGGCGGGGGGGAGAAAGGAGCCGACAGACAAGTGGCCTTTTAGATTTGCTCTAAATTGTGTGTAATTCCTAATATGTGTCACATTTTCTATCTGTTCTTTTTAATAATGATTAAACATAGCCACATGGATGCCATGCTAACAAAACCTAATTTAGCTGCTTTGTTTTACCACATTGGAATTAGCTCCAGGTTTAATTTAATAAAAAATATATACGCCATTGGTTGGTTGATGCCTTTTTCTAACAAACAAATGATTTCATCTGAGTTGCCCACTTCAACATTTTATAATGTGTCCTTTCCACAATGATCCTGCAGAGGAGCCTGTAGCAGTTTTTTTTTTTTTTAGTGATTCCTGATTGTTTAGCAGGATGTTTGTTGCTTGAAGCCTCAGGAAAAGCATTACTTTCCTCCTTCAGCCTGAAGTCATTCATTTAGACCTTTAGTGCGCACAGTATTACCAAGCAGATGGATTGACCTCATATATTGGCACTGTTCTCTCTTGAGCTGCGTCTTATTACTTAATAATTTATCGTAACTATGTTCTAACGAAATATTGTTTGCCTCAGTTGTTGGAATCAAATTAGATAGTAATGAGTACTTTGAATTGATTTGCCTTGCCCAGCTGCTACTGAAGAACACCATGTTCTAGGCACCTTCTAGGTGTACGTTTGGGTTGTCTACGCATGCTTTCATCATGTTGTTGTGGTCTTGGAAGGTTATGAGCTACAATAATGCCGTTATTGGTAATAATTAAATGCGATTTTGTTTCCTAGCTGACAAGTGTTAATTTCCTTTATTCTCTGGCAGTTCGCTTCAAGGCACGTGCCAACCAAAACAAAGCACCTGCTTGGTTTTATTTTACCATGTGTTCAGATGGACCGCACTGCCCATAAATTCAAGACTAATTCACACTAATACAGAAATCCGGATATCCGGAAATTGTGTCTGGTTGGGTCTAGACTCTATTGCCCCCTGCTGCTTCCTTTCTCTCTTTCTCTTTCTTTCTCTCTTTCTCTTCTTTCTCTTTCGCTCTCTCTCTCTCTCTATTTCTTTCTCTCTCTCTCTCTCTCTCTCTCTCTCTCTCTCTCTCCTGGTCCCAGTGGAGGGTTCATCAATTTGCATTTTCTGGGAAACCCTCTTGCTTAATCATCATTCTCAGTACCCCTAGTAAATTTTATTTTTCAAGGGGCCTTTCACAGCAGCAGAGCCTATGACTCATCCATGCATGAGGTGGCCCAACATGAAGAGGAGGAGTTCACTAGGGCTTGTAAGGAAATATAAAGCTGGATAAAGGAAATGTGCATCCAGCAGGGTGCGAGTCGAAAGCAGACTAAGTTAACCTTTTCCCTGGAAAGTCCCTTTCTAAACTGGACCAACAGCCTGGCACAGTCAGAAAAGAAAGGTAGCGACCATTTTGGAGCTTCCTCCCCCAGCATCTCAGCCATGTTGCTGCCTGGATACAACTGACATAACTGACAATGCACAGTAACAGGAAATCCAGCAGCACTTCCTGTTTGCAGACGGCCTGCATATGTATGAGCCGCTATTTTGTTTCTAAAATCCACTACAGTCAGAAAAAGATAAATGAATGTTTCAGCAGCAATCTAAATATCCCCGGGGAGGGGCGTGGCATATGAGCACTGTTTGTTGTGTTGGTTTTAGTGATTTTTGACTGTTGGTCCACTTTAAAGCTTTGTGTTTCAATTGCAGACGAAGAAGACTTTGCAACCATGAAAAATCCCACTAAGCCAAAAGAAAATGGAACATCGGCAATATCTCCCCCTGTGAAGCCACAGAAACCAACCAACAAAAGCCATGTTCCAGCCAAAGTAAAAACCCCCGAAAAACGTGTGGCTACATCAGTAGAGGATTTCTTTGGGATGGGGAATGTAAAGCGATCAAACAAGAAGCTTGTGGAAGCCAAGCGAGATGAGGTGCAGATATCAGTCACTTTCTCTTGTGTAATGTCTTATTTCTTCCATATTACTGCATTGCTAAATTTCCCAGATATCAGCCTCTGATATGGTGGGGAGAAGGGCCAACTCTGCATAGTAAACCTGTGTGTAGAAATGCACAGTTGAGCAAATGCCTTATTTGGATGTTTTTATATAAAAATATAGGCCTCGATTCAATAAAGGTAGAAAACAATTCTCATGGTAGTAAAAGATTGAATTCATGAGAAAAAAGCCTGAGAATGTCACTGTTGCTGAATCACCAGCTAAGAAAACAATGAAAGTCAATGGCACTTTTTTACTCCTAAGAAAAGTAGAGAACTGTTTACTCCTTTCTACACTGTAGTAAAAGCTGCCGTTGACTTTCATTGTCTTTTTATCTGGTGATTCAGTAACGGTGACATTCTCAGGCTTTTTCTTCTCATGAATTGAATTTTTTACTACCATGAGAATTTTTGAATCGAGGCCATAGATTTAAAAACACATGACAAATTAGGCTTTAACGTGAAAGGTCTTGTATGTAATTTTATTTCAATGCTTTCTCAATATTTTGGGGTGAAATATGTGGGGAAAAATAACAAAAATGTTATATTTTAAATTTTGTAGCATTTTTTTAAAAATAGAAGATATACGTTTTCAAGAAAACCATATTCTCGAAATTTCTCCCAATTACAACAGTACCACATATGTATTGGTAGATGCCCGTTCCTGCCCAGGAGACCCCTCAAACTGAAAAGTGCGCTTTATGAGATTTTCAAAGAAAACGCAACTAACTCCACCTTGCAGTTAACTATCAAGGGGTAACCCCTTAAAGATTAAAAATGGCATGGGGTCCTCCCTATCTAGCAATACCAGCCCGGGTACCAGCTATGTGGGCTGATAGACCAGAGTACGGGGGCAGAGAGGACGACCGCTGGCCCTGAAGGCTTCCAGCCCCCATAGCCCAAGTGGGCCACTGGCTCTTTTGCATCCCCCCTGGGCTTTGGGAAGGCAGGTAATGAGGTGGTGGTTATGGCAAGTTATGGCCAGCCCTTCCTTCCCTGTAAACTGGGTCTTAAGGACCCAGCTGACATACACATTCAAAGTCTTTTTTTTTTTCTTTAATTTATTTTTTACTACTTGCCTTCAGGTCCCACGCCTCACCATAGAGACTACTGCAAACTGGTGATCCGTGGAAGGGGGGCAGAGGATCTGTGCCCACTCTTGGCTTCCTTCTCACTCTTGCTGGAGAAAGAGGGGCCTTTTTATACCATCAATTACATGGCGTCCTCTCATTCGCTGTTATTAAAGGCCCGCTCCCTGCAGATGCAAGTGAGATATCAGAAGCAGAGAAATGGGTGTTCTCTGCCCCCCTGAAGTCCCCAGACTGAGGATCAGGAGACCCCTCCAGCGCTGTTCTTTTGGAGGGGCTGGAAACTGGGGGGAAGGGGGGGGGGGGGCGCCATGTACATGGAATCTACGTAACTGGCAGTGAACGGTCGGAGAAGCAGCTACATAGAATCAACATGCTTGGCATTAAAAGGGTTAAAGAGGAAGTCCAAATATTTTGTAACACTTCACCCACCCCTCCCCCTTTCTGTGCTAAGCCCAATCTGGGCAATACCATAAACAATTCACTTGGGGGCGGGGTAATCTGCAGGTCAGTCACTCAATCCCTTGCAGCAGTGTGAATGTACTGGTCTGTCGCTCAAGTCTATGGCTGGCATACAAAGCACTGTTCCCCGCATCAGTGAAGAATTGTAGGGATCAGGTGAGTTGTTTGAAGAACACCACCCAAAAAAAAGATACCACGCTGTGTGTACCCCCTCGAATCGCCCGGAAACTCACCCCACTGGGTTTCTACGTGGGCTGCTCAGCCAGTCGGCAGCGTTTGTTCCATCTAGATTGCGTTTGCCCACCTCCGGTTTCTCCATTTTTTTCTGTAAAGTTCTGCATACTTGGTGCTTTTGCTGCAGGGTATTACATTTATGTAGCAGTGTTTGTATTTCATTTTGATGCAGCAATGGGATGGTGCCCATATGTTTGGGTTCTATCATTGCTTGGCCCCAGACTTGCAAGAGGGTGGATACCACAGGGTGCCCCCATGCTGAGGGGGAAATGGTTATAGCAAGTATAGCCTGTTTTTACTTCCTTTTCATATATCTGCCAGTACTCCAATGAGGTAAACAATATCTGCAGTTTTATTCATACACTGTTTGGTGACTGTGGCCTTGATTCACTAAGAGTTGAAAAAAATTCTCATGGTAGTAAAAAATTAAATTCATGAGAAAAAAGCCTGAGAATGTCACTGTTAGTGAATCACCAAATAGGAAGACAATGAAAGTCAATGGCACTTTTTTACTCCTGGAAAAAGTATTGAACATTTTACCCCTTTTTACCTGTACTAAAAAGTGCCATTGACTTTCATTGTCTTCCTATTTGGTGATTCACTAACAGTGAAATTCTCATACTTTTTTTTGATGAATTGAATTTTTTACTACCATAAGAGTTTTTTTCAACCCTTTGTGAATCAAAGCCTATATCTGCTAAATACATATTTTTCTGTTTCTCTATAAAAGCCACGAAAAAGCAGTAGTGACTCTACAATGGACGATGAAGCCATTGCTAGACAGTTGCAGCTTGCAGAGGATGAAGAGGTGAGCAATTTCTTTTTGCATCTTCTCATTGAATATTTTGAGAGTGATAGAACAAGTGATGATACTAACTAGTTATTATAGGTATGTCTGAATGTTTTTTTGTGACAAATCGAAGCAAGCCAAATCTTCCAGATAAAAGCAATCTTGACCAATGAACTCCTTAACTTTCTTGTTAAAAAAAAATACACATTTAATACACAATTAATACATTAATTAGCATGGACCGCGGCTCCAAGCACAGAAGTAAACTTCCGGGTGCTTCTGGAAACAGTGGGGGGGACCTGACACACAGGCTGAGGGCGTTATTCAGCAGTAAGGGTGCTGGCTGCTCGGGCAAAACTGTGAGCTTCTTTTTTCACTGCCTGAGCACAGCTTGGGCAGAACTGTTAGTAAGTTATAATATGGCCGTTAATCCTTAACAGTAGGAGTGTCAGAAAAAATAGATTCCGCCAAGTATCGCGATATTTCATTAGGCGATACCAGAATTCTTTCTTTCTAGTATCGATTCTGACCCCCCCCCTCCCCCCGCTGCAGTAAAAGTAAAAGAACACTCACCTGACCCCTCGTTCGATCTGACCGTCTCTCCTCTCTTCCAACGGGGGCGCGGCGGATGACGTCAACCCCCCCATGGGCGTCATCCCGGCTCCCTGTAGGTCAGCTGCCAGATGCTATGATCACCGGCGAGAGGCAGGAGCTGTTATCGAATCGGCGAGGGACACAGGAGCTCACAACTGGAGGTGAGTATTTAAAAAAAAAAATTAAAAAATTCTTTGTGTGTGGTATTTTTATTTACTGTTAACTTTCTGTGAACTGGTAAGGGATCTATGAGACCCTTATAACAGTTCACCTGCCATTAGACCCGAGGCCTCTCATTACCTTCCTCCCCAAAGCCGGGGGGAGGGGGGAGAAGAAGAGCCTGTGGCCGTTGGCTATATCGGCTTGTAGCTTGCAGGGCCACCAAAGCTGGCCCTTGCGCCCTGTTCTACAAGCCCCCATAGCTGGTACCCGGGCTGGTTATGCTACCCTTAAAATTCCCCCCCCCAAAAATGGGGTGCCCCCCCCCCCCCCCCCCGGGGAGGGGATGCCCCATGTAATTTTTTTAAAATTATAAATAAAATGTAATTTAAAAAAATCGCAATATATCGTCTTTGAGACATTAGCGTATCATCATACGTATCGTATCGCCAGATTCTTGCCAATTATCAACCTATACTCTCCTGTCCTCAGCAGCTTCCCTAAAATCTGATGCTGCTAATTTTTGTCCAGTTTTAAGATTTGCTACCATGATGCGGACTGTTAGAGCGGAAGTGCGTGGCAACCCCCCCTTTTAAAGCAGGAAATTGTGGGGGGATAGGGCGCAGTCTTACCCAGCAGTTTGCCTGCAAACCATGGATGTGCTCCATAAGAAAATAGCAAGTGTGTGCATGCTGCAGGACTGCATTTTGGGAATGGGAAAGGGCTGGACTGTGAGGCAGCTATTATGGGAGAAAAACAGTCCCTTTTTTAATTCGTTTTTTTGTGTGTGTATATCACTTTTGATAGTGTTACTTTATGAGCCTCTGGCCAAATCAACCAGATGCCCAAGCACCACGTATTCCTATTAGCATACCCGCATTGTTCTGTGCATTTTCCTCTCTAGTTATGGTGGTTCTAACTACCTACTGATACAAAAGTATTAAAATAGTTGTATGCTTTGAGCGAGGTGTGCTGGTTGGGGTAGAAAGGGCCTTTTAGGTCTACTTGATGAACCTGTGACAAATTTTTATCAAAATTAACTTTTACCTTTTTTTTGTGCTTCCTGTGAAAGCTGGAAAGACAACTCCACGAAGATGAGGAGTTTGCCCGGACTTTGGCAATGATGGATGATATACCAAAGAATAAGGTAATGGTTTGCCTGTTGTAAAGTCACTTTTTAGAGACAAATGAGGAGCTGTGTGGTGTTATCACATGCCTGACCCTTTTTTTTATTCCAAGTATGCAGCAATCCCTGCTCCAGTAATGATTCATTACGTCGGGGATATAGTCCACAAGAGGGCACTTTACTGCAGAGATGGCAAAAAAGAGGCCCCTCCCCGTCCTTATACCTGGGACCTCCCACTAAATTCCCCAGTTTAGTCTCTGCAGTCGGCCTGCGAAGGTCAAGATGATGGCTTCTCTCCTCGCAGGTAAGCCGGGCTGCACAACCCCTGCCCCTGTATCCTATTCCCACCCGTTCCACCATTTGCTTGCCTCCCAGCTTTGGCTGCATGGTCGGGTGACGGTAGGCGGCACCTATTAGAGGTGTTGTTAATGGAGCTCTGCCCCGGCACAAATCCCCCACCAAAGGGTAGGCGGCACAGGTCTGTGAGCCTGATATGGGATGCCCTCATCACATGTCCCAAATGTGACTATGGGCTTATTACCCCCCTTCTCGAGTGTGCCCAGTTAGTCGGGGGGGGGGGGGGGGTGTCCGTGTTTTGTGTATGGTTTTACTGTGCTTGGACTGTGACATACTGAGCGCTGGCACTTAGGCTCAGCGCTCCCTTCCTCCTCTTCTCTCAGTTTTGCAGTGTGTGTGTGTGTCACTGTGGATTTAAAAGGCCCGCGCTCTGCGGCGGCCCGGTGACGTCACGGATGCCTGCGTCCTGTTGATTGGAGGCTGGGCCGACTCTGTTTGTCCCTGCGTTCCCGGAGGGGGTGGGGCCTGGCGCGCTCCGCAGGTGGCCCGCCCCCTCCTGCGTTCAGCGCCATCTTGCATGGATATTCTGCCTATCTGCATGCTCCACAACATCCGTGAGTGCCCTCAGCGGGCTTTTTACTATTTCACTGTATGATACATGTGAATTGATGGTATTTACTGTTATGCCAGACTGACTGTGTGAAATGATTGTGTCTTTCAGGCGGGACAACCTAATTAGAGGTTTCTCCCGATCCTGTCCCCTATGTAGACAATTTTGGGGGCTTAATTTGTAAATCCTCCCACTAGCGGACATTAAGGGGCATCCCGGGTAGCTGCACAGCGTAATTCCCATTAGTCATTGTGACTTATAATTCACCATATGGAGGCTTCCCAGGATACTGGGCTCGGGGTCCCCTCGGGGCAAGCCCGGATGTGTGTGTGGGGCATCCCATGTGGGCGTGGATGTGCGGGTCTGTGTACCCTACGCCCAGCAGGCGCTTGTGCGGCAATCTGGGCTACATGTGTCGGTATCGTCTCCCACGCCCCCTCGCTTGATTATGTCCCCCTAGTGTGATTAACACTAGCGGGGAGTCTCAACCCGATGTTTCCACCAGATTGGCCAACATTGAGAGACTGCTTGCTAGCTCTGCCCGTAAGGCTCCAGCTAAAAGACGGCATGTGGCGCCCGCTGCGCCGGCCCTTACCATGGAACAAGATGATTCCCTTGATTAGTCTGACTATACCCCTCTCGAGGAAGAGGAATTATTTTCAGATTCAGATCTGTCCGCTGATCAGCATTGCCTTGGCGCTGATGCCGGCGCTGATGCCGGCTCAGAGCATTGGGATGCTGATGACACTCATAGACTTTTGACTCAAATTTTTGAGGTACTTTTCATTTCCCCTCCTGCGTCGGCATCTAAGCAGCAGGGGGAATTGTTTGGTACCGCAAAACCACATTTGGAATGCCCAGAACAGATGCATTTTAATAATCTGATTCTCAGGGAATGGAAGCGGCCTAGCCGGCTCCCCGGTATCCCTAAGGGGTGGGATAGGAGGTATCCTTTCCCTCGGATGTGGTAAAATGTTGGTCAACTCCACCCGAAGTGGATGCCCCTGTGTTGGGGTTGTCTAACACTTCTGTGGTGCATTCCCCTGATTCCACTACCTTGAAGGATAGTGAGGACCAGCGTATTGACCAGCTGGCTTCCCACACTTTTGCTTGTGTGGGTTCGGCCTTGCGCCCGGTCTGTGCTTCCGCTATTATGGCCGTGACGAATAGGACCTTGCTCAGGGTCCTTCTGGGCGGCTCCAATGAGGATCCTTCTGGTGCTGAATTTTAGAGTCTTGTCACAATGAGATGTTCATCACCTATGTTCTTTCTGCCTTAGATGACACCATTCGGATGTGTTGCAGGAACTCGGCCTTGGTGTATCTATCCGCCGCTCGGTCTGGTTGCGCCAGTGGGCAGCGGACAATGCCGCTAAGAAGGCGCTCACGGGGCTCCCCTTTAAGGGGTTGCGCCTGTTCGGTGATCGTTTGGACCTTTTTGCTAAGGGAAGTAAGTTACCCCAACGCAAAAGGCAGCCGCGACCCGCTCCGGGTCCTTCACTCCCTCCTTACGTGGGCCTAGTTCAGGCAGGGGGGTATTCTTTGCGGGGCAAAGGGGAGATTTCTGGGGCAAGGGCAGAGGCCATGCCTGGCCCGGATCCTCCTGGGGTGCCAAACCCTAGTCTACTGCCAAGCCTGCTCAGCAATGAGGGGGCGCCCTCACCCTTGCGGGTGGGGGGACGGCTGCGGCTCTTCGCTCAGGTCTGGGCTCAGCAAGTCTCAGACAATTGGATTCTGGAGGTCATCTCCTCCGGATACAAGCTGGAGTTCGCGAACTGGCCTCCTCACAGATTCCTCAGGTCCCGGGTTCCTATGGATCCTCAGGCAGCTCGGGGTCTGCTTCTGGCGGTACAAAACCTCTTGGCCATGGGGGTCATTTGTCAGGTCCCAGCGGGAGAGAGAGGTCAGTGTTACTATTCCAATCTCTTTACAGTACCCAAAAAGGATGGTTCCATCAGACCCATCCTGGACCTAAAACTTCTCAACAAGTTCATCAGGATCAGACGTTTTCGCATGGAAACTCTGCGATCCGCTATCAGCTCCCTGCGCCCGGGGGACTTTATGACTTCTAGATATCAAAGATGCTTACCTTCATGTGCCGGTCTTGCCAGGGCATCAGCGGTTCCTCAGGTTAGCAGTAGAGGAACAACACTACCAATTTGTGGCACTTCCCTTCGGTCTCACCTCTGCCCCCAGAGTGTTCACCAAGGTGTTGGCGGGCGTGATGGCCCTTCTCAGAGCCCGGGGTATTCGCATTCTTCCTTATCTGGACGACCTTCTCATTATGTCCCATTCACTCCAACAGGCAGAATTGGACACCCGGACGGTGGTGGTGACCCTGGAAATGTTCGGTTGGGTGATCAATTATCCCAAATCCTCACTCTCCCCGTCCCGGGTGACCCCCTTCCTGGGTATGACTCTGCATACCATTCAGGCCAGGATATTCTAAGCATACAGCACGTCCTGCTCCAGATATAGTAATTACATGTGGGTAATCCTCCGCCTGAGGGCGCCGTTCACTGCAGACATGTAGAAAACAAGCTCCTCCCGGCCCTACATAGACCGAGGGACCTCCCACAAATCCCCAGATTTCTCTGCAGTGCTGAGCTGCGAAGACATGAAGTATCACGCTCTCGCAGGTGAGCGGGGCTTTACAGCCCGAGGCCCTGTGGGACTATTTCCACCCATCATCTGTGTGAAGAATATGCCTCCCAGCCTGGGCTGTGTTGGTCGGGTGAAGGTAGGCAGCACCTTGAGTGCTTAACGGAGCCATGCTCCACCGCAGTCCCCCACCATAGGGTAGGCGGTTTAGGCTGATGGTGAGCCTCCAGTGGATGCCCCTCCCGCATTATTGCCCCGTACCCCGAGTAGTGCTGGACCCTGTGTAAAGGGTCGCCATCCTCCCTCTTTTCCCCAACTATTTAGGGGGAAAAGAAAAGGGGGGGGAGCTATGTGTGTGGCGGTCCCATTGTACCATTATGTCACGCTTATGGCCTTATTTCTGCCCTTCATTAACATTGAGATGTCAGAGCCGCGCTGCTTGCTCTTTATTCGGTGTTCGGCTGCTGCCGTATGTCTTATAACATAGTTTGGTGCGTTGTCTAGATGCTGTGGCGCCTTTTCCTTACTAGATGTAACGGTTTTTCTACGAATCCTTAAGCGTGTGATTGTCCTTGCCTTGCTAATTACCTCAGAGCTTTGCGCTCTTCGGAGTGGGCGGGGACTTGATTTGGCGCGCTCCGCGTCACGGCAGAGCATTTAGCCCGCCCGTCGAGGTTCGCTGGGCGCCATTTTGTTGAGCTTCGCGCGCGCGTGGTGGCGGTCTCCTCCTCCACTCGATCTGTAAGTGCCCTCGCGGGTGACTCCCTTTTTATATGTTTTTCCAGCTGCGCATGGCCCTGACATCTTTCACCTTTATGTCTTTCAGACACCGAGTCTCCGGTGGCTTCTCCCGGCCTCATATATATAGCGGGTCGTTGGGGCATCCAGGGTTGCTTATTGCATATATCCCTACGGGCATACTGTGCCTAGACAATCGCCATATGGAGGCATCTCAGGCTTGTGTTACCGGGGTCCCTCTGGGACAAGACCGGCTGTGTATAGCGTGTGGTCTCCCCCATGCTGATGCTGACAGGGCACGGGTCTGTGCGCCATGTGCCGAGCTTACACTGGACCTGCGAGCGGCGCCTGTGGCTGCACCTCGCTCCTTCTCTCCCCTTTCCTCTTGCCTAAATCTCACTCCGGTTGAGTCTTGTACTAGCGGGGAGTTACAACTTGACGTCTCTCCTAGACGGCCTACGCTTGACCAAATTGTTGAGGGGTTGTCCGGCCGCGTGGGTCCTGGCAGGCAACGGCCCTTGACGCCCCTGGCTTCGGCCTTTGCTATGGGTTCGGAGGAGCCCTCTTCTCCGCGTGATAGTGCTCCGTCTGAAGATGGAGACCTGTTCTCTGACCCGGGTTTCTCTGATGAGAGGCCGAGGAGTCATGATGATGCTGGCCAGGATGACTGGGGCCAGCTTGACATTGATGGTATGTTGCTCAGGATTTTTAAGGCCCTATCTATTTCGCTCCCTGGTGCGGTCCCCAGGCCGAGAGGGGAGCGCTTCCATACGGCTTCTGCGCGCTTGGAATTTCTCGAGCATTTTGGCTCCCAGGTGTCTTCTGGACACTGAGGCCTTTACAGCTTGGTGTTGGTAGTCATCACCGCCGATTGTGGCCGTGTTATTGAGCCCCTCTTACGCTCCCTGTGTTCGTTGGGCTCTGATGGGAGTGATGTCTCGCATGAGACCAAGGGGCAGCCACAAAGGGACCTATCAGGTTTTCCTTCTTACTCTCAAGAGGGAGTTGTTTGGATGGGCTTTAGTCTCCTCAGGTCCTATTTTGTTCCATCCTCTAGCTTCCTAGGAAGGCATTCGGATTTGGTTCCGGCTAGTGCCTTTTTCTTGGCAATAAGGGATTTAATGGGGCAAGGCCTCTGCCCCTCTTTGCTATCACCTTACTTTCACCAGGCAGAATTGCACCAGGTGGAGCCGTTGCTGGCTGTTCAGATGATGTCCCTTATTCTCGGTGCCCTTGGGCTCTGAGGCACCTTAGGTTATTAATTCTGGACAGGGGTCCAGCACCCTGGACCTAAGTCTGTGCACTTTCCTCCTAGTCAAGGTGGTTAACCTTCTGATGGTTAATTCAAGGAGTCCGTCAGGGGGCATCCCCTCCCTTCTTGCTTCTTCCTGTTGGTGGTCACCATGGGTACCAAGTCTTGCAGGTTGGCAGGGGGGGCTTGTTTCTTCTGAAATCCCCCGTGGTTCCTAGGTGGGGCCCTTAAGGGGTCCATTTACCTATTGTTTCTGTTGACACAGCGAGCCTTCGGCGGGCTCTATCTTGCTGGACTACTCCTCTTCAGGGCCTGTCCATATGGGGACTCTTGGTCTGTCATAGGACAGTGGCCTGTCCCTTTTTTCCTGTGAAAGTCTCGGGACAGGTTGTTCCTTCCAGGAAGGCTCTGATTCTTATCTATGTGGGAGTTAACATTCCTTGCATTTTATCGGTATTAGCTCCGATGGCTGTCCTCCTATGGCAGGAGGTCTATATTGTCCCACTGAGTTCCTACTGGTATGGCCCTGTTGGGCCCCGTAACTATCACAAGGGTTCTGCCCTTGATTATTGACCCAGAATTGGTCTGTCCTTGAACATGTGAGCTCAGTAATTTCTGGCTGGACATTATACTCTATATGTCTTATCTTCATTCACCCTGCTAGGCGGGGTTCTGCGCAAGATCGCTGAAGAAGGGGAGAACCCTTATGCTGGGGGCCCTGGGTGGCCCAGTGGTGTGTGGTCCGCAGAGGCTTCTGCTGAGGACAGTGGGCCTCTCACGAGGGCTGTTCTGCATAGTCAGGCTCTTTACTATTTCGCCCCTATCTTCAGGCTCTATTAAGGCGTTCGAACGGTTTTGATCTTCACCCTGTTGGAGATGGCATATCTCTGGGTGTCTGGTTTCTATTGGAAAGCTAGAACCTAGCTTCCTCCTCTTCTTCTTCCTTTTCTGCCATCTATGTTAGGGTATGTTGTACCCGTATTGCTTGGCTGGGTCTAGCTCTCTCCCCTGTTGGACGTACTCTGTTCCCGGGGCTCTGTTCCCGGGGAGTTATTACAGCATGGTTGGAGTTGGCTCCCCAACTTAGTTCTATGAAGGTTTCAGGGCTCGCCCTGTTCGCCTACTGCAGAAGTCTGATCCAATCTTCTGTGTTGAGCATTCATCAGGGTTTGCTCAGGTGCATTCCTCAGGGAATTCTATGCTCCCGTTTGGGGGTTACTTATTCTGATCCCCTGCGAGGGGTTCCCTTGGGTCTTATTCAGGTTCTTGTCTGAACTGTTCTTCCCTCATGTCGCTCTTCTGGGGCGGTTGCTCCAGTCAGAAGTGTGCCATAGAGGACGACTCTGTAATATTTTTATATATCTGTACACCATGAGGTGGGGGTGTTCCGCCTTACGCCGAGTTTTGGTCCAGGCGGTGTTGTTCTGCTCCTTTATTCCAGACCTTTCTGCCTCTGGGCTACTGTCTTGGTTACTCTGTGCTAAGGGGATCTGCATCCCTCAACTGGTGTTGGAGATTTTCCTGGACTGTCTCTTGTCCCTGATAGGGATTTTTGCCCTTTGGGGCTTGCAGGTGTCTCCATCCTTATGTACCGGATCTTGACGGCTTCCATGGGTGTAGGTGCCCTTTGGATTGGTCTTACTCGGTTGGGCTTGCCCTTCTGATCCTAAAGTAAACGTTTCGGCTCGTGCTGATTTTTGTTAGTGTTGGTTCCGGTATTCCTGCCGGTCTCGCCGGAGGACAGGGTTCATATTCCCCGTCGGGGAGAGTTCTAAGGTTGCCATGGCTCATCCATCCATCCGGCAAGGGATGCAGCTGGTGGGACAGATGGTGGCCTGCTTCGAGGTGGTTCCTTATGCTCAATTTCACATGAGACCCCTTTAGCTCCATCTTCTGTCGGTCTGGGACAAGAGTCCCCTGTCTCTGGATCAGGCCTTTGTTCTATCACCTCTGGTCCGGCGGTCCCTCCTGTGGTGGCTGGACTCGAGGAATCTTCTGGGGGGGCAGATCATTTCTGACACCGTGTTGGGAGACGGTCACTATGGATGCCAGCCTGTCAGGTTGGGGGGGCTATTGGAGAGCCCACCAATTCCAAGGGCTGTGGGGCCCTCAGGAGACCCACGCCCCCAACAATGTTCTGGAGCTGAGGGCGGTTTGGTTGGTGCTGGCGCAGCTGACGTCTCACGTCCAGGGCCTGCCGGTTCAGGTTCGCTCCGACAACCGGACTGCGGTCGCTTACATCAATCATCAGGGAGGGACTCGGAGCAAGAGCGCCCTCCGGGAGGTGTCGTTGATCCTGTCTTGGGCTGAGGACAATGTCCCGTGCATCTCTGCGGTTTACATTCCGGGAGCAGAGAATCTGGAAGCGGATTCTCTGAGCAGGGGGGGCCTCTCGCCGGGGAGAATGGTCCTTCAACAGCGAGGTCTTCCTATCCCTTTGTCACAGGTGGGGGATGCCGGACGTGGATCTGTTTGCTTCTCGCCACAATCACAAGCTTCCAGCATTTGTCTCACTGTCCCAGGATGCTCTGGCGGTGGATGCCATGTCTCTGTCCTGGCAGGGGTTCGGTCTCCTGTACCTCTTCCCTCAGTTTCCCCTTCTGGGCAAGGTTCTGCCCAAGCTGATTCAGGAAAGAGTGGCAGCTGTTCTGGTGGCCCCCCAGGTGGCCAAGACAGGTGTGGTTCGCAGACGTCGTGCAGCTGGCGGTCGATCAGTATCCTCTGCCCCCAGTTCCGGATCTTCTCACTCAAGGACGGCTCTGTTACCCCAATTTACAAACGCTGGCTTTGACGGCCTGGCTGCTGTAACCTCCATCCTAAGGGAAAGAGGTCTGTCTGATTCGGTTGTTCAGACTCTGGTCAGGGCTAGGAGGAAATCCTCTTCTACCATCCATTATAGGACCTGGCAGACCTACATTGACTGGTGTGAGGCTAGGGCTTTTCCCTGTCGGGTGTTCTCCATCCCTCGGATACTGGAGTTCCTTCAACATGGCCTGGATTTGGGTTTTCAGCTTAGCACTCTGAAGGGGCATGTTTCCGCTTTGGCTGTTTTCTTCCAGAGGTCTTTTGCTCTTCATCCTTTGGTCAAGACTTTCTTCCAGGGGGTCACTCATGTGCGCCCTCCCCGCAAACCCATGTTACCGGTTTGGGACTTGAATTTGGTATTGTCTGCCCTTCAGGGTCCTCCATTTGAGCCTGTGCATGCGGCTACACGGTCTATTCTCACCTTGAAAGTTGCCTTCTTGGGGGCTATCACTTCTCCTGGCGTGTTTCTGAGTTGGCGGCTCTGTCTATTCAGGCCCCCTACTTTGAGAGACACCAGGACAAGGTGGTTTTCGGCTTTAAACCAGACTTCTTGCCTAAGGTTGTCTCTGCCTTTCACCTCAATCGGGACATTGTGCTTCCTTCCTTGTGCCCTAATCCTGGTAATGACAAGGAGAGGGCCTTGCATTCTCTGGACATTGTCAGGAACTTGAAATACTACCTGGTGGCTACAGCGCCTTTCAGGAAGACGGACGCCTTGTTTCTGGTACCCTTGGGTCCCAAGAAGGGTTTGGCGCCTGTCAAGTCTACTATTAGTAAATGGATTCTTCAGGCCATTATTGGGGCCTATTCTGCTAAAGGGAGGGATCCTCCTTTTCGAGTCACTGCTCATTCTACCCGTGCCGTTGGGGCTTCCTGGGCCTTTCAGCACCAGGCTTCTGTTGAACAAGTTTGTAAGCCTGCTACTTGGTCTTCTGTTCATACCTTTTCCAAGTTTTACAAGGTTGATGTTCGGGCCTCAGCGGATGCTGTTTTTGGCCACAAGGTTCTGCAGGCGGCAGTGGTTTGAACTGCGCATTGTTGCCTTTTTGGGATCCCCTCCCGTTTATGGACCCTGCTATTGGATGTCCCAGACGTAATGATTTATTACTGGAGCAGGGCGTGATGCATACTTGGAATAATACCATTCTGTGAATACTCACCTTGTAGAATGGGTATTATAAGGGTGGGATGGAGCAGGGCGTGCTGCATACTGAGTTTTTGTTCTTGGATCCTCTATATGGTGAATGTTTCCTGGTTAATATTGTTAATCTTGTTATTGGCTTCTCCTGGTTCCCTTACTGCTTTTTTATACTGGGGAATTTAGTGGGAGGTCCCGGGTATATAAGGACCGGGAGGGGCCTCTTTTCCGCCATCTCTACAGTAAAGCACCCTCTTGTGGACTATATCCCAGACGTAATGAATAATTACTGGAGCAGGGCGTGCTGCATACTTATAATACCCATTCTACAAAGTGAGTATTCACAATATGGTATTTTTAGTATCTAACCATTTAGTGGCAGATGCTATAAAATTCATGGGTGGAGAGATATGTCTATTAATAAATATACATATATTTTTCTATTTTAAAATGATTGCCCACCAAATAAAAAAAGAACGACCTTTCAGTTTATGGATACACTTTGACTTGTTAGTTTCTCTTGTAGGCCAAGAAGGACAGTCCAGAGAATCGGAGCTCAGCAGCTGCTAGGAAAAGCCCATCAAAAGTTCAGAAACAAGAATCTCCAGGTAATGCATAATGGAAACGTTATTTTTCAATGTTTAATTCGTCTTGTATTTTATGTTCTGATACATAGGTTTATTCTTTGTAATTTTTAATTATTAATATTATATTGCCAGCTGACTTTCCACTGATGGTATTTATAGTGTTTTTTCATTATGGGCCCTTGTGCTTGAGTTTGCAGGGTCAGCTCTGAAAACTATAGCAAGCCCAGGTGTACCAGCTTATTTTTTCCTACTATCAGCATGATAGTTGCTGTGTGATATCTCCATAAATATCTACATTTTGTTTTTAGATAAAACAAATAAATCCACGGTCAAGATTCCCAATGGCAAGACCTTGCCAGACAAAACATCTCCAAAAAAAGCTAGCTCCAAGTTGGCTTTAATGAAACAAAAGGATGAAGCACGCAAAAATGAAAAGCAAATGCCCAGCCCTGTTAGCAAAAGCAAGACCATCTCACCAAAGAAAGAAAAAAATGATGCCATGGAAATAGATTCTACAAATCCATCTAAAACCAGGGTTATCTCCCCAAAGAAAGAGTTTACCACCCCAATAAGATCGTCTCTGAAATCGGAGGTAAGAAGACAGGCTTTACATGTGGTAAACGGTCTGCTTTCTAGAATAACTGCGACACATCCTGGGACAACCCAACAGAAGTGCTCACACGTGATTACGTTACAAATGTAGTTTAAATCTATTCTGAAAGTATGTGTATATGTGTGTGTATATATATTCTTTTTTATTTTATTTTGCTTTACAGACCAGTCCTGAGGACTCTGAGAAGAAACGAGGTAACTATATGGCTTATAGGAGTTACCTAAATCGAGAAGGACCTAAAGCTTTGGGTTCCAAAGACATTCCTCAGGTATGTTGAAATTAAGGATCAAGTTCAGGCATATGAATGCATCTTCCCTCTCTTAGGAATTATTTAGAAATTCAGTTAAAGAAAATTTACAATAAAAACTAAAGCTATTGACATTCATGTATTTCCAATCATTTGTAAAACTTTCAATAAATAGCGTGTTTTTTTTATATACATTTTTTTTTTATCACTCAACTTTTCTCGCCTGCAGCCCTTGCTTCTGTCCCGGGAAAGCAGCTCTTACCTGATCGTTGCATCCATGTCCCTCACCGGCTCAGGCGTTGCGTATCATAAGTCTCAGATAGTTGGCACGCCCCCTTCATTCACTGCAATGGAAAGGGGCATGTTTGGTGTTCACGCACCCCTTTCCAATACAGTGGATGGAGGGGGAGGTTAGAGGACGCGTTCCGGCTGTCGGTGACTGATGGCAGAAGCGCCTCTGTGTTGAAAAAACAGGAAGAGACGCGCGATGCCCAGGCCAGTGAGAGACAGGGATGAGTCCGGTACGGGCTGCTTTCCCGTATCAGGGGAGATGAGCTGCAAAGGAGAAAAGGTGAGTATAGTCCCTTTTGTTTTTTGACCGTAAATTGTCTTTAAAGTGGACCCTGGCCGATTGATTCCTCCCCCCCCCCCCCAGGGCATACAAAATCGGGATGCCCCACTATGTGAAACCCACCCCCCAGGTCTCCTAAAACTCTCCTTATTTTCCGGTCCAACGGCGCATGTGCGAGCCATGGCCACATCCTTGCTACCCCTTTAGCAGGACGCTTGCCCACGCCAGCCATTTGTGTATGGCCGGAACAGGCACACTCCCTGTTAGAGGGCAGCAGGGGGTTACAGCCACCAGTGCTCTCAGATCCGCTCGCATTAGACGAGCTCCTGGATGAAGGGGCATGATTGAGGGATGAGGGATCTGAGCACGCTGATTGGAAGAGTGGCCATGCATGCGTCGTAGGACTGGGAGAAGGTGAGTTTGTTCGGGCAACCTGGGGGGTTTCACAAAGAGGGCCATCCCCAATCAGCATGCCCCAGGGGCAAGGACCAAAACCCAGGATAACCAAAATCCTGGGTTTTGGTCCACTTTAATACAAAATCAAAGTTAGCTCATTTTTGCCTTTTACAGGAGACCTGTATTGAAACAATGTCCAATGACTATTATAGGGAGGCGCATCCCATTGAGGTTTTGTTAAACCTGTTAACTCTTAAGTTTCCTCTAGGTTGTAAAACTCAGCACCCATGGAAGAAACATTTCCAAACTAGGTGTTGAGGAATTGTGGGGTAGGAGTGCACTAAACATTTAGGCTCTAATACTTTTTAGGTTATACTTGCTTTAAACCAAACCAATTGCCTGAAAAGAAACAGCGCACATATGCATCATATACACGAATATACATTTCCTCCTGGGTACAGGAGGTAATGTAAGTGCTGGCAATGATTCAGTTTCATGCATGTCAATTTCACATCAGCTGCAAAAACTAAACAAAAACTGGCCTATATTTCTCCTACAAAACATTTGCCTGCCCCGAATTCCAAAAGATTTGACTAAATCATGCAACACAAAAACAATGTTGTTTTTAGAGAGAAATCGAAGCCCTGCTAAGATGAATGCGGAAATGCCCACAGTCCTCTTAAGAAATATTTGGTATGACTGATCGGTTATTAATATCAATATATTATAAGTTACCGATAATGACCCTGTAACCTTTCTCTATAAGGAAATATTAGTTTCTCAGCACGTTCCTAACTGACACATACGGGCGTTATTTTCTTGATTTAACGCTAGGGTGCTGATAACTGCCTCGAGGGATTGACGTTTGTCATAACTGGTGTATTGGAGTCCATAGAACGAGATGAGGCCAAGTCCTTAGTAGAACGCTATGGAGGAAAAGTCACAGGAAATGTCAGCAAAAAGACCAATTACCTCATCTTGGGACGCGATGGCGGGGAATCCAAACGTGAGAAGGTAAATGACTTTACTGTATGTTGAAGAGATAGTACTATGAAGGCCGACTACCAATGTTTTCTGTGGGGCTGCATTATACCATCATGGTATCATTAAAAATATGTTGAACTGAAATGTACATGTTTGCCAGAGCTTTTCCACACATTTGGTTTGGATCTTCCTGTTAAAGGGACACTCCTGTCCTTTTTAAATCCGCCACCCTCCCCTAGCGCTGAAGTTGAGAGGGCGGGTAAATAAAATAAAAAGCACTTATCAGGAATCTAGCGGTGAAGGTAAGACGATTGCTGCGCTGGTCGCCGCCATCTTTAACCTCCTCTGGTTCCCCTCCCAATCCTTGCTGCCAGGAGCATGCAGTCCCCGCAATCACAATTGCAATCGCAATCTCCTGAACTTCATCACATGATTCCTGAGCAGGTAAGTGATTTTAAGTATCCCCTCTGCCCTGCTTCAGCGGCCCTGAGCTGGAGTGGCCCTTTAAGTGGAACTTAATATAAGTGAATGTAGAGCTTCGGCTCTGTACACAGTAGAGTTGGCTAGAAGAGTATCCAGTGTCCTGCGCGCATTGATGTTCTCATAGGTTCCAATGTGTTAAACATGTGGTTACATGACCTTGTAGCTTCATATCTGCCATTAGTTAGTACAGTACTGTGTATTCAGACACACAAATCATAAGCCCTGACTCCTCATATTTAAATTTAGTGCCTGTCATTTCCTAAACACCTGTCACAGCTATGTTTTTATATGTGTCAGCAAATGACAGGCACACAACTGAAACTTATGATGACAGGCTTGTGATTTGTGCAACACCGCAATCTGCTTGAAAGCTTTGTGAGCAGACAGGGGCTACTCAGCCATGTCACTGTGGGCACAGCTATTTTTAAATTTCACAGGTAAAAAAGTACCCCAGAAGTGTCTTTTTTTTTTTTTTTTGTAGCCTATCGTTTAGTAGCATTTAACTGATGAATTCATTAATTTGTGGGTTTTTACTGATGGCTGTCATTATGTTCTCTTTCTTGGATCTTTCCAAAGACCTCAGACCAAGTGTGCCACATTCACATGGTGAACTGCTTACCAATGTACATCGCCACCCTTTGCTATCAAAAGGAGCTGGCCATGCCCAGGCTGGGACCAAGAAGGGTTGCTCCTGGCTTTACAAACGTGGCTGCTTGAGCCCGATCTGCAGCATGGGCTGGAAGGTTAGCAGTTCGTCTCATGTTCCTGGTCTGAGGTTGAAAAAGTCTATGAAAGTTGGCTTTTTCTTTTAACTGATGCCCAACAATTCATCCTCAAAAATCTTTGATATACAGAAGCAGGCCTCAGGTATAATAACTCCAATTGACTTTTACAGTTTTCTATATCTATAGGCAGAGGGCTTTGGGACAAAAGTTATTGATGAAGATGGATTGTTTGATTTAATTCGCTCTTTACCGGGGAAGAAATCCAAATATGTGATTGCGGCAGAAGCAGAGGTGGGTGTAAGGTATCAGATGTCACATATTAACACAAGTGTGTCTGAAATGTAATGAGCTGTTTAGCCTATATTCACACAAGCGTTCCTATGAACGATGCATCTTGGGCAAGTCTTATGCTATTGGACGCGACGAGTGAGCAGTGCATGTAAAAGTGATTCGTTTGGCGTTTTTTTTTCTCCCCAAGCTCAGATTTAATTGAAATGATTCCTATCTATGGATAGTCTTTTAGGAGACTCGCAGTATGACTCCCTTACTGACACGTTTGCGTTATCACGATCTACAATTATATTATACAGAGAACATATCTGCAATCTAGTTTAATATAATTTTGTTGATTTTTGTTTTTTCTAGTAACAATCCCTGCCAGTCAGTACAGAGACATTCTAGAACAGTTATTTTAGCCCTAGATATCTGCAGTCTCCAGCTGGCGCTTCCTTGTTGCTGTGATCTCCCCCGTGCCAAGAATGGCTGGGAGCAGACATGCCCAACGTGAAATCCAGGGATGCAACCAGCCAGCTAGCTGGCGCACATCTCCTGGCACCGTTGAGATCAGCCATTCGGCAATCTCAGGGCAATATTTTTGGGGCTTCCAACTGCTTTAAGAAAAAAAACGTGGACAAATTGTTGCATGGGGCCTGTTATCAAACTACACCTGTAGGCCTGTCATTACTTGTTGACAGAAGTCTCCTATTATGCCGCACATTCATATATTATGTAAACTCACTGGATATGGCATTTTGCCTTTTGTCAATGGGTGGCACCTGTCTGATGTGTAGAATCCAGCTGAATATATAGGGAATGTTACCAAGTAAAAGTGACCTGTCCTGTATAGGACTAGTAAAACTAGGCCTGTATAAAGACTTAGATAAAAAAAACATTTCATCACCAAGTTTAGACATCTAAATGTGAACACAAGTATGTGCAGCAAAGCACTATAATAATACTGTTGCTAGCTAACCAATATTGTTATGTGTTTTCCTTATCACATGCTGGATTCAATGGTTTGGTGTTTAGGTGAAAGCAAAAGTAAAAACGGAAAAGACCCCAGAAAAGAAAGAGGTGGTTAAAAAGCCAAGTCCAGCCAAGAGGAAATGGACCCCAGAGAAAAGAGAATCGCCACGGGCCAAGAAATTAGCTACTGAAGCCAAGCTGATCAGTATAAAACAGGAGGAGAATTCAGCGGCTGTAAGATCCTTGGACTTACCACCACCCAATGCTCAGGCAGAGTCACTTCTTTGGGTAGATAAATACAGACCAACATCATTAAAGGCAATCATAGGTCAACAAGGGGATCAGAGCTGTGCCAATAAGCTAATTCGATGGCTAAAAGACTGGCATAAGAACCATTCTGCAGATGACAAGAAACCTGCAGGTGAGTGTGACTGTAGTAATATCCAGCGGCTTGTGTGTAAATATTGATCTAAAGTTAAAGCGGACAAGCACCCTCTGGCGAGGGGGTTGGTAGCCCCACGGCGCCGCTGCTATATGACAGGCTGGGGGGCCCCCCACCACACATAACCCCCTAGGACACCCGTAAACCTCACCTCACCTTAACCGCTGGATTCCCGGCGGGGTAGCAAGGTTAAGGTAAGGTTTGCAGGCGTCCTGGGGGGTTATGTGCAGTGAGGGGCTCCAGCATTCTGCATGTCCCCCAGACTGCTGTTTAGCAGCGGTGCTGATGGCTACAAACACCCTCACTGTGGAGGGTCCACTTAAAGTCCGCCAATGTATTTCACTTCCTCATTCATTGAATGATTGGCAATCACATGACAAGTGGGCTTGCACATAAAACCTGAATGGTTGCCAGCGGTCACATATTGGCTGTAATACTAAATGAGGAAGTGGTGACTTCCTCTTTAAATAATTATAGGCTTCCTTCCAACTCCCAAGGACTCCAGTCACTGGGTATATGTATCCTAGTCCCCCCTACAGGACTCCAGTTACTGGGTATATGCATCTTAGTCCCCCTACAGGACTCCAGTTACTGGGTATATGTATCCTAGTCCCCCTACAGGACTCCAGTTACTGGGTATATGTATCTTAGTCCCCCTACAGGACTCCAGTTACTGGGTATGTGTATCTTAGTCCCCCAACAGGACTCCAGTTACTGGGTATATGTATCTTAGTCCCCCTACAGGACTCCAGCTACTGGGTATATGTATCTTAGTCCCCCTACAGGACTCCAGTTACTGGGTATATGTATCTTAGTCCCCCTACAGGACTCCAGTTACTCGGTATATGTATCTTAGTCCCCCTACAGGACTCTAGTTACTGGGTATATATTCTTGGTATACAGTATGTCCTGCTCCAAATATAATACTTACACTTGGGTTATCCTCCGCCAGATGGCGCTGCACTGCAGAGACATGCAAAAACCAGCTCCTCCCGGCCCTTCAAATACTCAGGGACCTCCCACAAATCCCCAGATTTCTCTGCAGTGCTGACTGCGAAGACATGCAGTATCACTCTCTCGCAGGTGAGCGGGGCTATTACAGCCTGCGGCCCTGTTGGACTATTCCCACCCGTCCTCTTGTGATGTGCCTCCCAACCTGGGCTGCGCTGGTCGGGTGAAGGTAGGCAGCACCATGTGGGCTTATGGAGCCATGCTCCACCGTAGTCCCCCACCAAAGGGTAGGCGGTTTAGGCTGATGGTGAGCCTCTAGTGGATGCCCCTCCCGCATTATTTCCCCGTGTAGCGGTGGGCCCTATCCAAAGGGTCGCCATCCTCCCTCGTTCCCCTCCGTAGCTCGGGGGGAAAGAAAGGGGGGTGTGTATGTGTGGCGGTCTCAAGTGTACTGTGATTACACGATTATGGCCTTAGTATTGTCCTTGACTTGTAACTTGGTGTCAGAGCCGCGCTGTTTGCTTTTTTATTGTGTATCTGCCGCCGCCGCGCTCGTCTCTTTCCTTTATTGGACTTGCTGCACCGGGCGGCGGCGTCGCCTCCATTGGCAAAATCATCTAGTCTATGACACTTTGCTTCTCTTGACAATATTGACTACTGTCTTAGAGCTTCGCGCTCTTCCGGGGGGCGGGGACCTGGTTTGGCGCGCTCCGCGTCACGGCCCGGCCTTCGAGGTTCGCTTGGCGCCATTTTGATGCTAGTCGCGCGCGCGGTAACGCCCCCCCTCCTCCCTTGGTCTGTAAGCGCCCTCGCGGGCGATCTTCATGATTCTTTATTACTGCGCATGGCTCTGACACCCTTTATTCCCATTATGTCTTTCAGGCGGTTGAATCTAGTGGCTTCCCCGGCCCGGGTTAAATTATAGCAGGCCTTGTAAAATTCTCCCACCTTCCTAGCGGGTCTTTGGGGCATCCAGGGTTGCCTATTGCGTAAATCCCTGCTGGCATATTGTGCCTAGATAATCACCATATGGAGGCATTTCAGAATTATGTGACCGGGGTCCCTCTGGGACAAGACCGGCTGTGTATAGCGTGTGGTCAACCCCATGATGCTGACAGGGCACGGGTCTGCGCACCATGTGCCGAGCAAGCACTGGCTCTGCAATCAGGTTTGCCAGTGGCTGCACCTCGTTTCAATACACCTATTTCCCCATGCTTAAATCTCACTCCTGCTGAGTCGCATACAAGTGGGGATTTGCAGCCTGCTGTGTCTTCCAGACTGTCTACGGCTGATCAGATTATTGCGAGGTTGTCAGGGTGCAGGGGCCCTGGTAAGAAGTGGCCCTTGACGCCTCCTGTTTTCTGTTTGTCCTATGGGAACAGAGGAGTTCACTACTCCGCGTGCCTATACCCCTTCTGATGGAGAGCTGGTCTGACTCAGGCTCATCTGATGAGAGGACGAGGAGTCATGCCGATTCTGGCCCTGAATACTGGGGCCAGTGTGAGATTTGTTGATTAAGGTCTTTAAGGTCCTGTCTATCTCTCTCCCTGGTGAGGCCTCCAAGCCGAGAGGGGAGCGTTTCCATACAGCAACAGTACGCTTGGAATTTCTAGAGCAGGCTCGTTTCCATGCTCTTGTACTCAAGGAATGGGAATTCCCCAGTAAATTCCAGGGGTCACAGGGGACTGGGATAGGAAATGAGGTGGTCAATTGCTAGTCATCACCCCCCGTGGTGGATGCGCCGATCGTAGGGGTTCCTAACCCCCCCTTTATTACAGCCCCTGCTTATAGTACCCTTCGGGATGCTGAGGACCAGCGCATTTATCTGTGGCCTCCCACACCTTTTCTTGTGCAGGGACGGCGCTGCGCCCGGTCTGTGCCGCGGTCATTACTGCAGTGGCCGCTAGAACCCTCATCAGAAAGATGCTTGATCATCACCCTGAGGATCTCCCCTGGGATGTGTTTAATGCGCTCTCCAGTTGTGATGTATTTGTAAAATTTATCCTATTAGCACTGGATGACACCATTAGAATGTGTGCAAGAACTTCTGCCCTTGTGGTGGATATACGTCGCTTGGTTTGGCTGCGACAGTGGGGTGCTGACGATGCTGCTAAGAAGACTCTTACTGGGCTTCCCTTTTAGAGGGCAAAGCCTGCTTGGGGCCCGTCTGGACCTGTTTGGTAAAAAAAGGGCAAATCACCCCAACGTAGGCGGCCGTCTTGGCCCCTCGGGGCAGGGTAACCCCTCCCTACCATAGTGTAAAACAAGAACTAGGGGTGTCCTTCCTGGGGGCTCGTGCAGACTCCTGCCCCAGGAGCGGCAGACAACGCCCTGGCCCCTCTGGCGGGGCTAAGCCTAAATCTTCCACCAAAATCCCCTCACGCGCGATGGGGCGCCCTCGCCCGTCTGGGCGTGGGGACGGCTGCGGTACCTTGCTCATGCCAGGAGGTATCACGCCTCAGACTGGTGGATTCAGGAGGTAGTGCCCTCCGGCTACTAGATAGAGTTTGCTGTGCGGCCTCCCCCAAGATTATCGGGTCCCGGGTGCACCTGCCTCTGTTCAGGTGCTGGTGCAGGCCATGCAAGGCCTGCGGGGTCTGGGGGTCTCTTGCAGATTGCCCTTAATAGGCAGAGGCAGGGGCCGCTACACCAACCTTTCCACAGTTCCCCAAAAAAAGATGGGTCAGTCTGGCCCAATCTGGACTTAGGATTTAAAGCAATTCGTCAATTACAGGTGGTTTCTGCAATGGAAACACTGCGCTCGGCCATCAGCTCCTTGCGCATCGGGGGCTTCTTGACGTCTGTGGAGCTCAATGCTGCTTATTTTTACTTCCCTGTGTCTTCTGAACACCGAGGTTCTTCAGATTCGCGTTGGTTGACCAACACTGATAATTGTCCCTCCACCAGGCAGGGGATGCAGCTGGTGGGCCCGTTGGTGGCGTACTCCGAAGAGGCCCCTTATGCTCAGTCCCCCCTGGGGCCTTCTGCAACTTCTCCTATTTGTCCTACGGGACAAGGACCCAGCATCCCTGGAGCAGGGTATGTGTGCCTTCCTCCCTGGTGAGGAGGTCCCTCTTGTAGTGGATGAACTCAAGGAACCTGTCTGTGGACAGTCCCTTCTTGCCCTTTCCTGGGAGACGGTCACCATGGATGCCAATCTATCAGGTTGAGGGGGGTCTTCTTCTGGAAGTCCCTACGGTTCCAGGGGAGGTGGGGCCCTTAGGAGGCCTATACACCTATCAATGTTTGAATCTCTGAGCGTTTAAGTTAGTTCTAACTCGCTTGCCTACTCCTCTTCAGGGCCTGCCTGTTCGGGGGAGCTAGGCCTATCTGACGGCCTTGACCTACATTAAATATTCAGGGAGGGACCCGGAGCAGGAGGATCCTCCGGGAAGTGTCTCTGATCCTTATCTGGGTGGTGGACAATGTTCCCTGCATATCAGTGGTATTCACTCTGGTGGAGGTCCCTCTGCGACAGGATGTGCTAATCCTTGTGTCACTATGAGGTCCAACCAGTGTGGATCTGCGTGTGCCCCGTCACTATCACAAGCTCTCAGCCCTTGTTTCCCTGTCCCAGGATTCTCTGGCCGTGGTCATGATGATTTAGTAATGTTATGGCATTCTGTTCTGTATGTCTTTTCTCCATTCCCCTTGCTAGGCAGGGTTCTGCGCAAAATTGCTCTGGATGGGGGGACCAGTGATTCTGGTGTCCCCCGGGTGGCCTAGTGGAGTGTGGTTCGCAGACGTGGTACTGAGGACAGTAGATCTGTACGTTCTGCCAGGAGTGCCAGCTCTGCTCATTCAGGGCCCCTTTACGTCACCCCGATCTACAGACTCTGGCCTAGACGGCCTGACTGCTGAAACATCCATCTTGATGGAGACAGGCTTATCTGTCTGGGTGATTGAGACTATGGGAAGACTAGGAGCAAGCTTCTTCTTCTTCTTCCATCTATTATAGGGTATGGCGTACCCATATTGATTGGTGTGAGTCTAGGTCTCTTCCCTGTCGGGCATTCTCTGTTCCCAGGGTTCTAGAGTTATTACAGCATGGGTTGGAGTTGGAATTCTCCAACTCAGTACTCTGAAGGGTCAGGTTCTGCCCTGTCCGCCTTCCTGCAGAAGTCTTTTGTTCAGTTTCCTTTGTTAAGACTTCTTTCAGGGGGTTACTCATGTGCGTCCCCCACGTAATCCTATGGTCCCTGATGGGTTTTGAATTTGATTCTGTCTGCCTTGCGGGGTGTTCCCTTTGGACCTTTTCAGGATGCTGTCTGGCTGTTCTTACCCTCAAAGTTGTCCTTCTGGTGGCTGTTATTTTAGTCAGACGTGTGTCTGAGCAGGTGGCTCTATCTAGCCCCCGTTCTTTGAGATACACCAGAATAAGGTGGTGGTCCGCTTTAAGCCGGACTTTCTGCCTAAGGTGGTGTCTTATGTTCATTGATTCAAGATATTGTTCTTCCTTCTGTGCCTTATTCCTAGCAACGCTGAGGAAAGGGTTCTGCATTCCTTGAACAGGTGTTGGAAGTGTTTCCTTGGTAGTCACTGTGCCCTTTAGGAGAACTGATGCTCCTTTGGGTCTACGGCCAACTCCATCCTGTATGTGCCCTATCTCGTCTGTTCTCGGGGGGGGGGGGGTTAGGCGGCTTTGGCCTGGTCATTACTTGGATGGGATGGTTCCTTCTGGTCCTAGGAAAGGTTTTCGGCTTCTGCCAAGGCTACTGTTGGCGTTTGGACTTGTCAGGCTGTTACTCAGGCCTATTCCACTGAGGGGGAAGTATCTTCTTACGCGCTTCTCTTCTTATTCTACTCGTGCTTTTGGTGCCTTTTGGGCTTTTCAGCACCAGGCTTTTGTTGAACAAGTTTGCTAGACCGCTACTTGGTCTTCTATTCATACCTTTTCAAAAGTTTTATAAGGTTGACGTTAGAGCCTCAGCTCATGCTGCTCTTGGCCACAAGGTATTGCAGGTGACAGTGCTTTAAACTGTCTGCTGTTGCCTTTTTTTGTTGGGATCCCACCCTACTTTATGGACACTGCTATTGGATGTCCCAAGTGTAAGTATTATATTTGGAGCAGGACGTACTGTATACTAAGAATAATACAATTCTGTGAAATACTCACCTGTAGAATTGGTATTATAAGTATACAGTACGTCCTGCTCCACCCCACCCTGGTTTTTGCATTATTCTGGATCCCCTGTATGGTGTTTGTTACCAGTTTTGTGGTGGTTAATTTCTCCCGGCTTCTTGGTCACTGCTTTTCAATGCTGGGGATTTGTGGGAGGTCCCTGGGTATTTGAAGGGCCGGGAGGAGCCTGTTTTTGCATGTCTCTGCAGTGCAGCGCCATCTGGCGGAGGATAACCCAAGTGTAAGTATTATATTTGGAGCAGGACGTACTGTATACTTATAATACCAATTCTACAGGTGAGTATTTCACAGAATTGTATTGTATCTTAGTCCCCCTACAGGGCTCTAGTTACTGGGTATATGTATCCTAGTCCCCCAACAGGACTCCAGTTCCTGGGTATATGTACCTTAGTCCCCCTACAGGACTCCAGACACAGCGTCTAGCTTGTGTTGATGCTATACATTGTATTATTTCTTCCCAGTGTAGTTGTATAGTCTCTCAAACTTTGAGGCAGGGTGTATACCCCATGCATAATGCTTCTGAGATTGACGAAAAAATTATTTTATGAGATAAAGAATCCTAATTTTCATTTGTCAATATGAATTTACCTTTTCAACTGTCCCATAATACTGATATAAGGCTCCCTGGAATCCATCGATGGGAGAGTGGAAGTTCCTGCAGATCTGTGAATGGTAGAGGACAGCCTCAGATGCTCTAATGTTTCCACTTGTGATACCAACCTGTGACAATTGTTCAGTAAATAAATCTTGTGTTTTTTATATATATATTTTTTTTATAGCAAAATACAACAAATTTGGAGGCAAGGATGATGGGTCCTCATTTAAAGCTGCCCTTTTATCTGGTCCACCAGGAGTTGGAAAAACTACAACAGCAGTGCTAGTGTGCGAGGTATTTTTTTTTTTTTTTTTCAATAGTTTCCTTACTTCACTAAGTGGTCATATAAAAAGGATTGTCCAAAAAAACATATACACTCCCCTTTTGTGCAATGCAGCACAGCCCCACCACCCAGACCCATTGTTAGGAGTGGTCCAAGATGGCGGCCTTGGACCTCACTGGTTTATGCCCCTGCAGCACGCCTAATACATTCATTGCAACAGAGGGGGCGATGATGAGTCAGGGTCATGTTTTCTCTGCTTGTTTGTTTTTTTTCTCCTTTATTTTGAGCTGGACAATCCCTTTAAATAGGGGGATATTAATTAGCAACACTTTTCATTTTTGGAGTTTTAAAGCAGCTACTGATTTTTTGTGGATACTATCTTTGTATCTACTTAAAGCCTATAGTAATATGTTTAGGATGTTGCCTGATAAGTTGTCAGTTAAGACCATAAGTTGTTGTTTATAGACAATATGAATTGATGTTGTGTTTGGGAGGCGCACATAATAATGCTTCTTTATGTGGTAGGAGCTTGGATACAGCTATGTGGAGTTGAATGCCAGTGATACTCGCAGCAAGAACAGTATGAAGGAAGTGGTGGCAGAGTCCCTTAATAATACCAGCATTAAAGGTTTCTATTCAGGTAAAGCAAGTCTATATTCAATATATTCCAATTGAATAGAAAAGATTCCAGGTCCAGCCAACTAGGTCCCCCTGGGGCATCCCGATTCAGAATGCTCCACTGTGTGAAGCCCCCAAGTAGCCTAACCTTTCCATTGGTCCCTTGAAACAATAGGGAGCTGTGGTTGCAGCCCCGCCCTGTGCGTGTGCCTGTGCCCAGCCATTCAGATTGATTCTGGGGGGAGCACAATATGCAGGGAAATGGGGGATACAGCTGCAGCCGATGCCGGCTCCCAGGCCAAACCGGCTTTATGGCGTGTACTAGCTCTTCTTGGCTATTTCAGTCTCAAGATTTTGGCCGGTAGCACAGCCTGAGCAGACGCAGATGATACTCTTAGGAGCAGGGGCTCCCTAAGGATTTAAAGATGGCGACACAGCATTCCTGCGGAACTTGAATGCTGGGGTGGGGGTGCCAGAAGACTCATTGAAAAGGCTGTCGTACATTTTGTTTTGCTATTTGGGGCTCTGGGTTGCTTTGGCTAATATGAAAAAAGCCCAACCCCCTGACTAAAGTTCTGCTTTAAACCGGATCTTCACCCTAAATTAGAACATACCTTAGGTTTCCCCCACCCTGTACATGCAGATTGCTCACATTAAAAATCATTCTACATGTACATACTGCATTTTATGACCCTTTAAACATTCAAGATGGCGGCCCACGTAGTCTCAGGCTGCCTGCCAACAGAATGTCGCTCTGCATTCTGGGATTGCTGTCCTTTTCCTGACCCCAGCTCTGCTCTGTCTGTGCAAAGCCATAACCCTGCCCCTGCACTTTTCCCTCCTCTCCTCAATATGTAATGCTTCTAAAGCAAGATGGCAGCACCCATATCCTAGAGTCCTGAACAGAGTGGCAGCCCAGTGGGGGAAAGAAAATTTGACTAAAAACGTAAAAAAAATATTAATTTTAGATGCTAGAGAATAGTTTTTTAAGGGTTTGGGCCTTTTATTAAATGATGCTGAGGGTCTGGTTTAAGAGCTGTGTCCCATATCCAATGTTTTATACCCCTTTCACACATACAGCCCAGTAGCCTCTGCAATACTAGAGTATCCGGAATGATTATTGGAGGTGGTGAGTGGCAACACACTCTGGATAGGGAACTGCCAGCAGCTCCATCATTGGAGGACCCATGCCACACCAGAGTGATGAGAAGAGCATATAACAATATCAAAGTCACTGTACACCACCATGTTTACAGCATGTTTATGATTATAACAATATATAACAACATATAACAATATCAGTCACAGTACACCATGTTTACAGCAGGTTTACTATTAGAAGGCAGGCATTACAGGAGCGCGAAATGAAGTACAGCCCTCTGTGCACTGGCCAATCAGACCTGTAAACAACCACCCAGATACAAAATGCTATTCTGTGACTGTACAACAATAACTATTGTCCAGCTGTAAATACAATGCAGCTCTGGGCTGTAACTTACATAAGGACAGGGTTTAAAAATATGAGTATGAAGGGTATGAAGAGCCAGCTGGACTGTTTAGTATGACCCTTATATGTCTGATACCAGGATCCTGGCACTTTTTCCTGGTTGGATAATTTTGGAACAAGACTTACCTTGATGTGGATTCCTTGTGAAAGTGCTGACTGTTAGCCAACAGGGGTGAGAAATCTGAATCCATTCGCGGCTCCCTCATTTTACACTACAGTGGTCTTTCTAAGTAGGTTTGTTGTACATTGAATTATTTTGTAATTTTGTTGATCTATTTTTTTTTGTTTAGGAACAAGTAAGTCTGTAAGCAACAAGCATGTTTTAATCATGGATGAAGTTGATGGTATGGCAGGGAATGAAGATCGCGGGGGAGTACAGGCAAGTTGTGATGCTTGTATTGTTTTTTTGTTTTACCATATGAGATACTTGAAAGTTTCAGTAGTAATTGGCTTCTGTACTTTTTATGGACTTTTCTTATGACTCTAGGGCCGGGCAGTGCCAGGGTTTAGTAGACTACTTAGCTTACCACCGCTCCCTGGCTGGTTGGGTATAACCATCTCCCATTCAAAACCATAGGGGTCTCAGTACTCGACTTCCTTGTACAGAGACATCCATTGTTTTCAATGAGCTACCTATTCTCTATAGAGGTTGGTGTAATTTGGCTCTATCACATATCAGCTATTAACCACTGAGGTAACCACCCCACTGTGTGTGGAATCTCATGAATCAACTAAAAAAAGGGACATGATCACTAGCTGGTGTTGCAGGTTCGATTCCCAGCTGAGGAATGACTGGCTTGAGCAAGGCACTCGCCATATGTACATATGCACCGACTGCTTGTGTTTTCTCACTGCGCGGATGAGTTAAATGCGGAGGAAAAATTCTTATGGGTGCGCAAGCATACAATGGCTATCTGTGCACAAAAGAAAAATCCACCTGTGTCACCATACATCAAAATAGTGCTCAATCTGTAATAACAATACATAGGGTACCCTTGTTTTTGTCTTGTGCGATCTTGTTATCTTGTATTAAATAGTTATGGATTGTGCACCCAGCTTTGGATGTAAGGTGACAAAGGTGGAATTTTTTTCTCTCCTGCGTTGGTTGTGGTGTGGAATCTCATGAGTAAGAGCTCAGAGCCGATGAAGTGGCTGACTTGTTTATTGCAGGCTTATCTGCCTTTCCTCAAAACAGGATATATGGGGCAATCCAGATATTTTCTGGGGCTGATCCTATAAATTTAGGTGGCCAGAGTGTATGTATGTATGTATGTATGTATGTATATAGTATAAGCAGCCTTTGCTAAGTTACATGGCTGAATCAACTTGTGTGCATGATGTTCTTGGATGTGATGGTGTCTTCTATGGAGGGTGTATCATTCCACACCACCTTTCTCAACTAGCATGGGCTCTAGGCTGAAACTGTAATATCAGCCAGGACTAGCCCAAAAGTGGCTTATAGACAGGACGTTCCCAAGAGGAAACATGCTGCTGGAGGGGCCCCATACAGTATGGGTTATAAGGCAGTTTTTGCTGCTAAATTGGCATTGGAGATGCAGAAAAAAAAATTAAGGGAAACAGTGGGTGCGGCAACAGCGACGAGATTTAAGCACAGGTTAAGGGCATCTCAAGTCTGCCAGCACATTGTATGACCAGAAGGGAGGGCAGGGTTTCATAGCTGCAGAGAGAGGCAGCTAATCAAGACGTTTGAGGAGGGAGTGTGGCCGTTTCAGTTCTCGATCTACTGAAGGTTGATTGAAGGACCAGATCAGCGGGGTGGAGACTGAAAGATGAATGAGGAAGTAGATGAGGAAGTAGACAGATGGCGCAAGGACGACAACGCTGGAGGAACTCAATTTAAGGTAAGCTACTGATATTTATTTTTTAACTTTAAAACATTTGTTTTGTCTTCTCTAGACTCGCTCTTAAAAGAAGTTCTGAGATTAATTGTTTTTGGTTTTCAGGAGCTAATCTCTTTGATCAAAAATTCGAAGATCCCCATTATCTGCATGTGTAACGACCGAAATCACCAAAAAATCAGATCGCTGGCTAACTACTGCTTTGACCTCCGCTTCCAGAGGCCAAGAGTGGAACAAATTAAAGTAAGAAATATATAACATTTTTGTCATATTCCTAATTGTATTTTTATTTCTTATGATTATTTCTTGTAATTACACAGGGGGCCATGATGTCTGTAGCTTTTAAGGAGGGTTTGAAGATCCCACCTCCAGCTATGAATGAAATCATTCTTGGGGCAAACCAAGACATTCGGCAGGTGAGTCTGTGCAGGTCTGAGTGACATTATTTTGCCTTCTTAAATGATTCGTTAGAATAGCTTTTGTTTTTTTCTATCATTTTCACTTTTAGGTGCTTCATAACCTTAGCATGTGGAGTGCTAGCAATAAAGCCTTGACATATGATGAGGCAAAGAGTAATGCAAACAATGCCAAAAAGGACATAAAACTGGTACGTGAGATGTTCAATTGTTTAAGGTAATTACTTGTTGTTTAGTATAAATGTTTTTAAAGTGATTTTAGGGAGGTTTTTGGCCTGATCTGCTTATTTGACAGCATATTTAGCTTTGTGCAATTGCAGTGTCGCATCTTACTAGCAGTTGTGAGCTTCCAGAGAAATGTATAAAAACAAAAAACTTGTTCACACAGGATCATGAACTACCAATAGCAGTTTTAAAAGATTTTTAACATTTAACTTGCATGTTTTTGTTTTCAGGGTCCCTTTGATGTTGTACGCAAGGTTCTTAGTAGTGGTGAAGAGTCTGCACACATGACACTTATAGACAAGATGGACTTGTTCTTCCATGACTACTCGATGGCACCTCTTTTTGTACAGGAAAATTATTTGCATGTAAAACCTGCAGCCGCAGGGTAAGAATCATAAAAATATGTTACTGTATTGCGCTAATATATATTTAGGCTTATAACGGCTGCTCTTGTGTTTTTAGTGGGAACATAAAGAAGCACTTACTACTGCTAAGCAAGGCAGCTGATAGTATATGTGATGGTGACCTGGTAGACAGGGCTATCCGCAGTAAGCAGATGTGGAGTCTCCTGCCTACACAGGTACAGTTTAATTCCCTATAACCAATATTTGCCAATAGTATGTAGGAGTTATTCAGACCTCCTCTAGGAGACCTCCTCTAATGACAAATTTTAAAGCGGTTCCACTCTGCCCGGTGATATGGGAACACTGCTCGCACCTGGGGGCATCCCGATTGATACCCCTCCCCAAACCCAGATCCCAGAAACTCACCTCTTCATTTAACCTGACCCATATTCTAATGGTGGTCTATCACATTGCATTTTTTGACAATTAAAGCAGCCCTCTAAGTCAGGTAAATAAAGTTTAGTCATTTGCTTCCCTAAAGCCCCCCTTTGTCGATCAATGGCTTATGCTGCTGCTCCATGCAAATGTTTAATAGCTATGGGCCAGCCATCTTGGATCACACCTGAGCCCCAGTTATACATAAACATGAGTGGGGGGAGAACCTTTGCCACCACACACACACACACACACACACACACACACACACACACAAACTGCGGTTAACCTGGGACACTATCATCAGTCAGAGAGATTTTTTCTGTTTCTACACAGAATGTATTAGGGAGATAAGATCCTTCTCTAGTAAAGGTCAACATAGCTGCAGTGTGCCTGTGTGACGACGTTTCTACGCACAGGGCAGGCTGGCTGGAGCATGGGATTTTGTTATAAGCAGGACACACCAAACAGAGATTTACCTTAAAGGCATCACCAGCTGCTGGAGGGAACGAGTGTAACTATGTATCCCTGTAAGCCAATGGCTGCTGCAGAGCATTTAAACAGCTGTTTACAATGTTTTAAGAGCTTTCTGAGCAGCTATGAGCCATTGCAAACAATTCTTTACTTCTGGATAGTAAGGAAGAATTCTTTCAAAAAGTTTTGACTGTAGGAATATTTTTGGGAGAAGCAGGTCTGTCAGAATTGTAGCAAGATGGCCGCTTCCATGCAGTTCAGGGGCATAGAATCTGCCTGTTATTCCAGAACATCTGCATGGAGATAAGCTCTCAAATACCTTGCCACACTAGAGGTGCTAGAAAGGTGGTTTAGGGGAGCAATTTACAAGATGTTTTGATTGGAGGTCCGCTTTAAGTTTATATATCACAAAAACCTGGTAAATATCAACCAAGCGGTGGTACAGAAACACTGGAAAAAGGGTTATATTCTAAGCATACAGTACGTCCTGCTCCATCTATAATACTTACACGTGGGTAATCCTCCGCCAGATGGCGCTGTTCACTGCAGACATGCAAAAACAGGCTCCTCCCGGCCCTTCATATACCCAGGGACCTCCCACAAATCCCCAGATTTCTCTGCAGTGCTGACTGCGAAGACATGAAGTATCACTCTCTCGCAGGTGAGCGGGGCTATTACAGCCTGCGGCCCTGCGGGACTATTTCCACCCCTCCTCTGTGTGAATATGCCTCCCAGCCTGGGCTGCGCTGGTCGGGTGAAGGTAGGCAGCACCATATGTGGTTACGGAGCTACGCTCCACCGCAATCCCCCACCATAGGGTAGGCGGTCAAGGCTGATGGTGAGCCTTCAGGGGATGCCCCTCCCGCATCGTTGCTCCACGCCCCATGTAGCGGTGGACCCTATGTAACGGGTCGCCTTCCTTCCTCGTTACCCCCTTAGCCGGGGGGAAAAGAAAGGGGGGGGGGGATTGTGTATCTGGCGGCCTTAGTGTATCCTTACACGCTTATGGCTTACTGAGAACGGGGATCAGAGCCACGCTCTTACCTTACTGTTAACGCAGCGCCTTTAGTATCTGCCTTCTGCTCGCTCCGCATGTACGGCGGCGGCTCGCGGACGCCTCAGCGTCTTTCTTCCTCTTCACCTTCTTAGCCTTGTGGCTCTGCCTAGGCGGCGCTGGCTTGAGCGCCTGTCCAATACAGTACGCCTTAGTCACGGCAGACGGGGTTCGTTCCCCGACGGGGAGCCACAGCAGAGCCGAGTACTGACCTCGGCCATGCCTTTACAGGCTCCGAGCGCCATTTTTTAATAGACGTTATTGCTTACTGCCTCTCATTGGTTAGACACCTTACGAGCTTCGCGCTCGCTGAGGAGGGGCGTGGTTCCGGTTTGGCGCGCTCCGCGTCGCCGTCGGCTCAGGCCCGCCCTCCGAGGTTCGCTTGGCGCCATTTCCTTCTCTCGCGCGCATGGTGAAGATCATCCTCTCCTCTCTGTCTGTAAGTGCCCTCGCGGGCGACTCTTCTTGTTTTCTATCTCCCATTGCGCATGGCTCTGACATCTTTGTCCCCTCTTATGTCCTTCAGACTGCGGATTCCAGTGGCTTCTCCCGGCCCAGCGTAGCTCCCGGTCGTGACCATAAAAAATTACTCCCACTTCCCCGCGGGTTAGTGGGGCATCCAGGGTAGCTTACAGCATCAATCCCTACTGGCATATTGTGCCGCTTTAATCACCATATGGAGGCATCTCAGGATATTGTGAACGGGTTTCCTTCGGGACAAGCCCGGCTGTGTGTAGCTTGTGGGGTCCTACCTAGCAGCGGTGACAATGCACGGGTCTGTGTTCTTGTGCACAGCAGGCGCTATCGGTGCTTCCCGTCTCCTCTGAAACTGGGCCTGCACCCCCCCGCACTTCACCTACTCCCCCAAGCCTGAGTCTAACCCCCAATACCAGTGGGGATTCTCATCCTGATCTGGCCACGAGGCTGGCTAGTGATGAAAACTTGCTTGCTAATTCCTTAGCGCGTAAAGCCACCGCCAAGAGGCGGCACTTGAACCCTAAATCGGCCCTCTTCCCTATAGAACCTGATGATTTGTTGCACTCTTATGCCCATATCCCCTTGGACGAAGGGGAACTGTTCTCTGACTCAGGGTCTTATGACGATGAGTCTAGGGGTCAGGAAGAGTCTGGCTCCAAGCATTGGTCCTCGGATGATATTGATAGACTGTTGGTTCAGATCTTTGAGGTTCTGTCCCTCCCTCCCCCTGCTGCGGCTCCCCGGCAAAGGGGTGACCTTTTTCATACTGCTAAAGCTCGCTTGGAATTTCCCGAGCAGACCCATTTCAATAGCCTCGTGCTTAAAGAATGGGAACATCCCAGCAGACTTCAAGGGGTCCCTAGAGTGTGGATAGGAAATATCCCTTCCCTGCTGACTTGGTTAAGTGCTGGTCATCGCCGCCCGAAGTCGATGCTCCTATTCTAGGGTTGTCCAACACCTCTATTATGCACTCTCCCGACACTACTACGCTACGGGACTCTGAGGACCGGCTTGTTGACCAACTGGCATGTCATGCCTTTGCATTTGGGGGAGCGACTCTGCGCCATTACGGTGGTAGCGCTCAGGGCCGTGGTTAGGAGTGCTCTCGATGGCACAGATGAGTTGCCTCCTGATACTGTCAACGCTCTGTCCAGCTGTGATGCGTTTGTGAACTTTATCCTGTCTGCATCGGACGATGCTATTAAGATGTGTGCCAGGTCATCTGCCCTGGTGGTTGCTATTCGCCGCGCTGTCTGGTTGCGCCAGTGGGCCGCAGACAATGCCACCAAGAAAGCCCTCACAGGGCTTCCATTTAAAGGGCTGCGCTTGTTTGGGGATCGATTAGACCTCTTTGCCAAGGGAGGCAAGTTACCCCAGCACAGGCGGTAGACTCGGCCCTTTCGTGGCCAAGGCTCCCTATCAACCCCCTACCGTGGGGCCAAACAGGGTAGAGGGGCATCCTTCGCTGGGGCCCGCGCTGATTCCTGGCACAGGAACAGAGGACGCTGTCCAGGTTCCTCCTGGGGAACCAAGCCCAAAGCCCCTCCCAAGGCCCCCCAGGCATGAGGGGGCGCCCTCACCCGTCAGGGTGGGGGGACGTCTACAGCACTTCGAGCACGTCTGGCGGCGCCACCTCTCAGACCGGTGGATTCAGGAGGTAGTGTCCTCCGGCTACAAGATAGAATTTGCTGTACGACCCCCACCAGGTTCATTGGGTCTCGAATCCCTCAAGACCCTGCCTCAGCTCAGGTCCTGTTGCTGGCCGTACAGGGTCTCATGGACCTAGGGGTCATTTGCAAGGTCCCCCCTAGAGACGGGGGCACGGAGTTCTACTCAACCCTTTTCACAGTACCCAAGAAGGATGGGTCAGTCAGGCCCATTCTGGATTTAAAAATCCTCAACAAATTTGTCAAGAACAGGCACTTTCGCATGGAAACTCTGCGCTCGGCCATTGGCTCACTGCGCCCAGAGGACTTCATGACGTCAGTAGACATCAAGGATGCTTACCTGCACGTCCCAGTGTTTCCAGGACACCAAAGGTTTCTCAGATTTGCACTAAAAGATCAGCATTACCAATTTGTGGCCCTGCCATTCAGCCTAACGTCAGCTCCCAGGGTGTTCACCAAGGTGCTGGCAGGGGCATACGCGTGCTGAACTACCTGGATGATATTCTCATCACCTCTCGGTCTCTGCAGCAGGCAGAGTTGGACACTCGGCTGGTAGTGTCCACCCTGGAGTCCTTCGGCTGGGTGATCAATTACCCCAAGTCATCCCTGTCCCCCTCCTCGGTGACTCCGTTCCTGGGAATGATTCTGGATACAGTTCAGTCAAGGATATTCCTTCCTCAACAGAAGGTGGAAGCTCTGACAGCGCAGGCGAGGTTCCTGCTTACGAGCCCACAGCTCCCCATCCGGCAGGGAATGCAGTTGGTGTGCCTGATGGTGGCGATCTTCGAGGCGGTGCCCTTTGCCCAGTTCCATTTGAGACCTCTGCAGCTTCACCTTCTGTCAGTTTGGGACAAGAACCCAGCGTCCTTGGACGGGTTCTGTGCGCTTCCCCCCTCGATCAGACAGTCCCTTGCGTGGTGGCTGGACCACAGGAACTTGACAGGGGGCAGGTCTTTTCTGACCCCCTCCTGGGAGATGGTCACAACAGATGCCAGTCTGTCAGGTTTGGGGGGATTCTGGAAGTCCCTGCGCTTCCAGGGGACGTGGGGTCCTCAGGAGGCCCATTTACCCATCAACATTCTGGAATTACGGGCAGTCAGGTTGGTACTGGAGCGTTTGACCCAGCACCTGAGGGGTCTGTCGGTCCAGGTACGCTCAGACAACAGGACGGCGGTTGCCTACATCAATCATCAGGGAGGGACCCAGAGCAAGGGTGCTCTCCAAGAGGTGTCTCAGATTCTGACATGGGCGGAGGCCAATGTTCAATGCATTTGTGCTGTTTACATTCCGGGGGCAGAGAACCTGCTGGCGGACGCCCTGAGCAGGGGGATGTCCCGTCAGGGGGAGTGGTCCCTCTGCAACAAGGTATTCCATTCCCTGTGTCACCGTTGGGGCCTACCGGATGTGGATCTGTTTTCTTCCCGTCACAATCACAAGCTCCCGGCCTTCGTCTCACTGTCTCAGGATCCTCTGGTCATGGCCATGGATGCCCTGTCCATGTCTTGGAGGGAGTTTCGACTCCTGTATGTGTTTCCACCGTTTCCCCTTCTGGGCAGGGTTCTACGCAAGATTGCTCTGGAAGGGGTACCTGTGATTCTAGTGGCCCCCAGGTGGCCAAGAAGAGTGTGGTTCGCAGACATGGTTGAAATGGCAGTAGATCAGTACGATCTGCCAAGCGTACCAGATCTGCTAACTCAAGGGTCCTTACGCCATCCCAATTTACAAACTCTGGCTTTGACGGCCTGGCTGCTGAAACCTCCATCTTGATGGAGAAGGGGTTGTCTGCCTCTGTGGTGGCTACTATGGTGCAGGCCAGGAAGAAGACTACTTCTGCTATTTATTATAGAGTATGGCGTTCCTACATTGACTGGTGTGAGTCCAGGTCTTTTCCCTGCCGAGAATTCTCCGTCCCTAGGGTTCTGGAGTTTTTACAGCATGGTCTGGACTTAGGTCTCAAACTTAGTACTCTGAAGGGTCAGGTTTCTGCCCTGTCTATCATCTTTCAGAAGACCTTTGCTCAACATCACCTGATTAAGACCTTCTTCCAGGGGGTCACTCACGTGCGTCTCCCTCGAAAACCTATGGTCCCTGTCTGGGATTTGAACTTGGTTTTGTCTGCCTTGCAGGGTGCTCCCTTTGAGCCTATTCAAGATGCTGCTCTGGTCGTTCTCACTCTCAAGGTTGTCTTCTTGGTGGCTATTACTTCGGTTAGGCGTGTGTCAGAGCTGGCCGCTCTATCTATTCAGCCTCCATACTATGAGCGACACCAGGACAAGGTGGTGTTCCGCTTCAAACCGGATTTTCTGCCCAAAGTTGTTTCGGCATTTCATTTGAACCAGGATATTGTTCTTCCTTCTCTGTGTCCCAATCCTCGCAACGACAAGGAGCGGGTTCTGCATTCCTTGGACGTAGTCAGGTGCTTGAAGTATTACCTGGTTGTCACTAAGGCCTTCAGGAAGACTGATGCTCTTTGTTGTGCCTTCAGGGCCTAGGACGGGTTTGGCTCCCGCCAAGTCTACTATCAGTAAATGGATTCGTCAGGCTGTGATTCAGGCCTATTCTACTAAGGGGAGGACTCCCCCCTTTCCGTCTTACGGCTCATTCCACTCGTGCTATTGGTGCCTCTTGGGCTTTTCAGCAACAGGCATCTGTTGAACAAGTTTGCAAGGCCGCTACTTGGTCTTCTGTTCACACCTTTTCAAATTTTTACAAGGTTGATGTTCGGGCCTCAGCTGATGCTGCTTTTGGCCGTAAGGTTTTGCAGGCGGTTGTAGTTTGAGCTACGTGCCGTTACCTTTGTTGTTGGGGATCCCACCCTACTTTATGGACACTGCTATTGGATGTCCCACGTGTAAGTATTATAGATGGAGCAGGACGTACTGTATGCTTAGAATAATACAATTCTGTGAAATGCTCACCTGTAGAATTGATATTATACGCATACAGTACGTCCTGCTCCACCCCACCCTGGTTTCACCTTGTTCTGGATCCCCTGTATGGTGATTGTTATCATTGTTATTGTTACCAGTTTGGTGGTTGGTTTCTCCCGGCTTTATTTTCTCACTGCTTTTCAATGCTGGGGATTTGTGGGAGGTCCCTGGGTATATGAAGGGCCGGGAGGAGCCTGTTTTTGCATGTCTGCAGTGAACAGCGCCATCTGTTGGAGGATTACCCACGTGTAAGTATTATAGATGGAGCAGGACGTACTGTATGCGTATAATATCAATTCTACAGGTGAGCATTTCACAGAATTGTATTTTTAGCCTTAAGGGTTTGGTGCCTGGTCTAGCATGTGTGTACTACTAGTAGCTTATAAAGAGCAAGTTATTCTAAGATGTCTTGACAAATCCACACCCTATTAATCCAGAAGGTCAGATTTGTTATCTGTGGCATCAGGCTTTTGTGGTTGTATGTTCACATTAGTTAGGCACAGTGCAAAACCATAGAGAGGATTTCTGTTCTGAATAGTCAGACAAATCGCTTTATAAAAGTCTTAAAGGAGACACAGCACTCAACCCTGTTAGCTTGCAGACCAGCCTACAATCTGTCTCTAAACTTGGTTAAAAACAGAGGACTTCCACACACATCTGCAGAAGTATGCTTAAGCTGCACCACCACGCCAAGGTGCCTCTGTGGGGTGCAGTCCTAATTCTAATCTCTGAGAGCCCCATTTGGGACATACAATGCAATAGATAAATTGGGAGCAGGCTTACCTGAGGTTGCCCTAAGCCTCAAGTGCAAACCACGGGGTGGAAGGGTCGAAGACCTTGCAATACAGCCTAGACCCCACACCCCATGTGCTTGCACAAATTCAAAAGAAACAAAGGAAGGGTGGAAGCCGCTCAGACCAGAGACAGATTGTAGACAGATTATAGGGTTGTCTGCAAGTGCTGTGGCTCCTTTAAGACTTTTGTATCCTAATTGCCCTGCTAACATGCACCTCCCAGGTTAGTTATAAAATAGTCTGAGCGGCTGCCACCCCTCGTTTCTTTCAAATCGCTTTATAGTGATGAGAGAGGCTGTGCCTATATTCCAAGTTTGACATACACTCCGCTTCAACTTTTCATGACATTTGGGTTATTCTCCAGTAGAGGGCGAACTTCTGCAGAGATGAATGCAAAAAAGGAGCTCCTCCCAGTCCATAAATACCTGGGACCTCCCACTAATCCCCCAGTTTCTTCTCTGCAGGAAGGCGAGCAAGACAGAAGATGAAGACTTCTCTTACTTGCAGGTAAGCCGGGCTCGCGCCCGGCCATTTTTGTCCCTATTGCTGCCAGGACCTTTCCTAAATTATCCCTATTTGAGCCTCCCAGCCTTGGCTGCGGGTCCTGGTGAGGGTAGGTAGCACCTTATGGGTGTGCAAGGAGCCTTGCTCCACCGTGAGACCCCATTATAAGGGGTAGGCGGTTGCCCGGGTTTGGTGATCCTGGTGTGGGATGCCCTGTCCCTTCCATTCCTATGGCCAGATTCTGGCTGGGATTCCCCCCTTCCGGGTCCCTTATAAAGGCTGGCTGGCCTTTATACTCGGTTGGTTTTTTGGTCTTATGTGTGTGTGACACTGTGTGTGTGTTTTCACTTGTGTTGGTGCTGACAGGTGTTTGCATTGTACATGGGGCCATAACTGTACTGGCCTCCTTCATTCAGCCTGGGGAGCTTCTCCCCCTCAGGCTTTGTTCGGGTAGGGGGCAGGGCCGGGCTCTTGCCGCGGTAGCCCCGCCCCCTCGTTTGGCGCGATGCTGCGGGCCAGCCCATGGCTGGGATCCGCGTTGCTGGGAGGGGGGCGTGGCCTGGCGAGCGCGTGTTCTGAGCTGGCCTGCCCCCCTTCTCTTCCTCTTCTTATGAGGCTCTTCTCCGGGGGCCATCTTGGTGCTGCTGTGGCTGATCCTGCGTGCTCCTGGCCGGTAAGGGCCTGTTGGCCACTTCCTTGGCTTATGCGGAGTCCCCTCTTTAGCAGGGGGGCCTCCTTTTTTCTCGCGCGTGTGTGTGTGTGTATATAGAAATATATATTATATAAATATATATTTTATTTTATAAAAAAATATATATATATATATATTTTTTTTTTTCCCAATATGTCTTTATTGGAAACAGAGAAAAGCAGGTACAACAAATAGGAGTGCCTCTTTAACACAGTCAGAGTATTCAGTGCCTATACATACAGTTACAACAAATACCTGAATCAATAGTGACTGTCCCCCGAGTCCACCCTCCCCATGCCATCGCGCACAGAGCCCCCCCGACGCACCCCCACCACCCCCGCCCTCGGCGAGAATGCCCCGGGTCTTTATTTAATAGTCAGAGATTCCAGATCGACCCAGGGGCCCTCCCCTAGGACCACTTTCCAACCACCACACACCAACAAGAGTTCAGGGCACATAGAAGCAACCTGCAGGGTATATTAGGCACTTTAAGACAGAGCAACTCCAGTAAGGAAAGAAAGTGCGGAAGAAAAGAGATATAGTATCCAAAGGAAAAAAAAAAAAAGAGAGATTGTATGGAAATACAGTCTCACGCACCGAAGAATACTGTACTGGGGGGGGGGCAAGGGGGACCAGGCAGGGTGGGGAGGCCGGCCCGCGAAGAGTTCCCGCCCAGATTCAAATTTAGGGCCAACCATCAGGGCCCAGGAGAAGGTGATTGATGCCTCTCCTCAGTAGCGCCCCTATCGACCCGCCTGTAGTGAGGACAGGAATGCACTGAATTCAGGCGTGTTGAGTTTCATCAACCATATTCATGTTATGTTCAGTTTCTGCCTCCCGCTTTCATCCCCCTCCATTCTTCTATTGTTTTCCACCTCCTGCACCCATTCCATGATTCCTGGTGCGTCTCGGGTGCGCCAATGATGCGGGATCACCGACCTTGCTGCAGTAAGCAAATGTCTCAGTAGTCCCCGTTTTGCTGAGGAGGCTGGCCCTGGGACCATGGAGAGGAGAGCGACCTGAGGGTTATTGGGGACACCTTTCAGCGTCAAGTATTTGTATATGGAAAGCACACTGTCTCAGAACTTATGTATCGTAGGGCACTCCCACCAGATATGAAGCATTGTACCTTCTGCGCCGTCACACCTCCAGCACGAAGCCGAGTCAGCTCCCCCGAATCTAGCTAGATCCACCGGACACTTATACCAAAGGGACAGGATCTTGTAATTTTTCTCTTGTGCTCTGCATGCCACAGAGAGTTTGTGTGTTAGCATAAAGGATTTAGTCCAATTCTCTTCACTCATCTCACAACCCAACTCTAGCTCCCACTTTCTAGTGTATCCAGGCCGCTCCGAGGTCCCCTCCTCAGCTTGTAGGATCCGATATGTCAGAGAAAGGGGGTGTGTGGGTATCGAATCCGCCCTCAGCAGGCTCTCAAAAGTAGTCAAGGGTCGCAACAAGGACGACACAGGATCGTGGGACCTAAGGAAAGTCACCAATTGTCGATGGAGCAGCCAAGATATCCCCCCCTCTGCCCTCCGACCGAAGTTCCTGGAGACTTGGAGGGCGCTCGGCCCACAAGGTATCTCCAAGCCGAGTCCCCTGTGCCCTATCCCAAATCGGAAACCTTTCGACTCCCACACCGGGGGGAAAAGCGGGGTTGTCAAAGAGGGGCGTAAATGGGCCCAGTCTCTTCAACAGATTTCCTTTTTTAAGCTCCGAGTCCCAGACAGACAGCAGCGAACGTGTCGGGACCGACAAGGTGTGTGCCCTAGGTCACAGCCTAGGGTCTAACCACGGGAGCGATGTAAGACCCAAGGGAGACGCACCTTCTTCAATGGCCACGCAATGTTTTTATCAGACCTATGGTGGAACCAGTCTGACATCCTGGTCAAGATCGCCGCTGTATGATACAACTTAAGATCTGGCAGCCCCAGACCCCCTCTCTCTTTAGTTCATATTAGGACTGAATAGCTGATCCTCTGCCTCCTATTGTTCCAGATGAAGTTGAGGAATATATATATATATATATATATATGTCCTGGCGTCCCTAGTCTTAAAATAGATCACCACAAATCCTCCCACTGGGACTTTTAAGGGGCATCCCGGGTTGCATATTGCTTAAATTCCCTGCGGTCTTGCGACTGACCACAAGAATCACCATATGGAGGCGCCGCAGGATACCGGGCTCGGGCTCCCTCTGGGACAATCCCGGCCATATGTGGGTTGTGGGGCATCCCTTACGGGTGAGAATGTGCTTATTTGTATACCATGTGCACAAAAGGCCATATCGTGGCAGTCGGGTGCTCAGCCTTCTGGGTCGGCGCCCCCCGCTTCATCGCCTTCCCCTCCCCGCCTTATCCGTACCCCAAGTGACATTGGTGCCAGCGGGGAGTCGCATTCCGATGTTTGTGCTAGGTTGGCCAGCATCGAGAAATTTATGGTTAGCGCGGTGGGCAAGAAGGCCCAGGCTAAAAAGAGACATTTGTCGTCGGTCCAGGCTACTTGGGGTATTGATGATGATTCATTTGATATGTCGGATTATTCCCCGTTAGAGGAGGGGGAATTGTATGAGGAGTCAGAGGCTGACGATGTACGGTTTGGCGAGGCTGATGTTGGGCAGGCGCTGGGGGATGCTGTTGACACGGCCACGGTTTTGTCACATCTCTTGGAGGTTTTGAATATTGCGCCGCCTGAGGCGCCCCCCTCTCAAGAAGGGGGAATTTTTTGGGACCCACAAGCCTCATTTGGAGTTCCCTACCCAGGGTCATTTTGATGCACTGATCGTTAGGAAATGGGAGAAACCTAGTCTGCTTCTGGGTGTTCCTCAGGGATGGGATAAGAAGTATCCTTTCCCAGTGGAAGCGGTTAAGCGCTGGGCTTCTCCTCGCGAGGTCGATGCGCCAGTTTTGGGGTTGACCAACTCCTCCGTGCTTCACACCCCAGACGCCACTTCCCTAAAGGATGGTGAGGATAGGCGCCTTGATCAGATGGCATGCCATGCCTTTGCCAGTGTTGGCTCGGCCCTGCGGCCTGTTTGTGCATCTGCACTAGTGTCGGTGGCTGCTAGGTCTCTGATTAGGGACTGGTTAAATGACGCTCACCTTGATCCAGCCAGCGCTGAGTTCACTACGCTTAAGATTTGAATTGTTCATGGATTTTGTCTTGGCTGATATGAAAGACACTATTGTTATGTGTAGTGGGACTTCAGCCTTATTGGTGGCCATGCGCCGATCGGTATGGCTCTGTCAGTGGACGGCGGACTTTGCGGCCAAGAAATCACTCACAGCTCTTCCCTTCTTGGGTACGCGGCTGTTTGGAGATAAGTTGGATGCTGTGGCAAAGGGAGGTAAATTACCTCAGCGGAAGAAACAGCGCTGTCCCTTTCGGGGAGCATGCTCTTTCAATCCTTCCTTTCGAGGTGCCAGAGCTGGCAGAGGTTTGGCCTTCTCGGGTGTCAGAGGCTCTTCCTGGAACGGGGCAGAGGTCGTGCCCGTCCCGCTTCTGCCTGGGGTTCCAAGCCTGCGGGTAAACCAGCTCAGCAATGAAGGGGTGCCCTCACCCGCACGGGTGGGGGGATGGCTGCGGCTCTTCTTCCAGGTCTGGGCCCGGGAGGTCACAGACAATTGGATCTTGGAAGTGGTCTCCTCCGGGTACAAACTGGAGTTCGAGTACTGGCCTCCTCCAAGATTTTTAAGGTCTCGGGTGCCCTTGGACCCTCAGGCTGCACAGGGGCTCCTGTTAGCAGTGAAAAACCTTCTGGACATGGGAGTTGTATGCCCGGTGCCTCCGTCGGAGAGAGGCAGGGGTTTCTACTCCAATCTTTTCACGGTCCCCAAAAAAGAAGGTTCTGTAAGACCCATTCTGGACCTCAAGGTCCTCAACAGATTCATCAGAACCAAGAAGTTCCGCATGGAGACTCTGCGCTCAGCCATCAATTCCCTTCGTCAAGGGGATTTCATGACATCCATAGACATCAAGGATGCGTATTTGCATGTTCCAATGTTTCCAGCGCATCAGAGATTCACCATGTTCGCGGTGGACGATCAACATATTCTCAGTGTGCCACACACCCCGCTTCCCCTTTAATTCTTACGATCGGGGTTACTCCACCGCCAGGTGGCGACGTTGCAGAGAGAAGTCTTGAAAACGAGCCCCCTTCCGGCCTATATATACCTGGGACCTCCCACTTAACACCAGTGTTTTCTCTCTGCATGAGGCGACAAGACAGAAGAAAGAAGTCTCCTGCTTGCAGGTAGCCGGGGTCTTACCCCGGCACCCCCTTTGGGTCCATTTCTGCCCAGTTTTGATTGTTTGTTTACCTAGATGGTTAATGGAAGCCTCCCAGCTTAGGCTGCTCACTGGGCAACGGTAGATGGCACTCTAGGTGCCTAGGAGCTTATCTCCTCCGCTCGACCCCACACGTGGGGCAATGCGGCTATCCGGCATGGTGATCCGGATTTGGGATGCCCCTGTCCCGAGGTTCCCCTTTGGCCATTTCTCTCCCGTTACGGTCCCTTCTCCCTTCACTATGGGGGGGGGGGGGGGGGTTGGGGGGTTCTTATACTGTGTGCATGTGTGTTTTAACGTTAGTGCTGATTAAAGAGTGCTGGCAGTCTCAGGCTCAGCGCCGCGGGGCCTACGGCCACACCACCCTGAGTGCGCCCGATCTCGTCTGATCTCGGAAGCTAAGATGGGTTGGGCCTGGTCAGTTCTAATAGCGCTCATGCGGCCTGGACTGCTAGGGCTGTGATGTGTGGCATGTTTTTCCTCCCCCACTGACTCCGGCGTGGCTTGAGCTGGTTGTTTTGCAGCTCGGCCCCGCCGCGCTTCCTCCTTCTAATCAAGGAGTCAGGTGCGGGGGACTCGGCTGCAGGTTGCTGTCTGGCTGGCTGCTGCCCTTCGTACAGGTAAACGGTCCCCACCTCGTGTGTGGGGCAGTCCTTTTTACTTTGTTTGCTTCAGCATGTTTATAAAAAGTGTATGTTGGCTGGCTTCAGTTTAACTCTTAAGCCACTCTGGGGCTTTGCTATTGTTATTTATTATGCCTTTTTTCTGTATTGAATGACTATGCTGCATGCTGCCTTTTCTTCTGGGAGTCTGACTGTTGTCTCTTTCCCCCACAGATCCCCCACAGATTCCCCTCACTGCAGTGGCTCTCCTGGTTCTTTTTTACCTGGCTAGCCTTAGTACTCTAAAATGGGTTTTGTCCTAAGGTTTTAAATCCTCCCTTTCCCGGGACATTAATTATAAAGGGGCATCCCGGGTGGCTTAGTGCGTAAAACCCTGGGTTGTTGCGAATACCATAAATTCACCATATGGAGGCTTCCGACAATACCGGAAATGGCTCTTCGGGGCCATCCAGGCTGTGTGGGGGCTGTGGGGTTCCGCTCCCAGGCGGTGTCATATTATGCATTCCATGTGCAAAGCAAAATATTGCGCGCCAGTCTGTCGCTCCGGCTTCTGGCTCCTCTCAACTTCCGTCATCTCCTACCCCCCCTCCCTTATTCCGGTCCCCATGTGACATTGTCAAGGGTGGGGATTCGCAAGCCAAGGTGTGTGCACGATTGGCCAACCTCGAGAAAATAATTTCCGCCAAGGTAGCTCAGAAGGCTACAGCGAAGCGGAAACACCTTTCTCCAGCAGCACCTGCTTCGGAGGATGAGACGTGTGAAATAGTGGGTTGGTCCGATTGTCCCCCTGATGAGGAGGGGGAACTCCTTGAGGAGTCGGATGAGCCTGCAGATCAGCTAGGGATTGACGCTGCTGGCGATCAGGCTACGGGGGTGTCCTTTGACACCCCTTCCATTCTGGCTCAAATGTTTGAAATTTTGAATTTGGATCCGCCTGAGGCAGTCGCCCTGCCAAAGGGTGAGTTATTTGATGGTCCCCAGTCGCGTTTGTTTTTTTCCAGGTAACACTTTGTGAGGGTTGTTCTTAAGGAATGGGAACAACCCACGCGACTGGCTGGAATTCCTCCTAGTTGGGATAAACGCTATCCCTTTCCGGGGGATTTGGTGAAGCTTTGGTCAGTTCCCCCTGACGTAGATACCCCTGTGTTAGGGCTGTCTAGCACGGCTGTGGTACAATCTTCTGAGACCACTGCCATTAAGGATAGTGAGGATCGTCGGATTGATCAATTTGCTCGCCATGGTTTTATCAGTGCCCGGTCGACACTGCGGCCAGTGTGTGCTTCGGCGCTTCTTCTGTTGGCAGTTAGGTCCATGATTAGGGATCTGTACGCAGGTCTTGATCCCGCTTGTGATGAGTTTTGTACTCTTAAACGGTGTGAGTCGTTTATTTCCTTTGTCTTGACCGCTCAGGACGATGCTCTGGCAATGAGTAGCAGGACAGCGGCTCTGCTGGTGGCAATTCGTTGGTCAGTGTGGCTGCGCCAGTGGACGGCGGACTTTGTCTCTAAAAAGGTGCTTACAGCGATCCCTTTTTTGGGTTTGCGCCTGTTTGGTGATAAAATAGATTCAGTGGCAAAAGGTGGTAAATTACCTCAACGCAAGAGGCCTCGTCGCCCCTTTCGGGGTGCGAGTGGCTTTAATCCTTCCTTTCCCGTGCGGGTGGGAAGACGATTGCGACACTTTTCCCTGGTCTGGGACCAGGAGGTTCCGGACAGATGGATCCAGGAGGTGGTGTCGTCCGGTTACAAACTGGAGTTCGAGTCTCGCCCTCCTTCACGGTTCTTTCGGTCTCGGGTGCCCACCGATCCTTTGGCCGCACAGGGGCTCCTGGCGTCGGTAAGGAATCTTTTGGAAATGGCGGTCATCCGGCCGGTGCCGTGCTTAGAGGTGGGCCTCGGTTTCTACTCCAATCTTTTCGCAGTCCCCAAAAAGGATGGGTCGGTTTGTCCCGTCCTGGACCTGAAATTGCTCAACAGGTTCATCCGTTTCCGGAAGTTTTGCATGGAAACTTTGCGTTCGGCCATCGGTTCTCTTCGGCAGGGGGACTTCATGACGTCCATAGACATCAAGGATGCTTACCTTTATGTTCCCATATGCCGAGCTCATCAGCGTTTTCTTCGGTTCATGATGAACGACCAGCATTTTCAATTCGTGGCACTTCCGTTTGGCCTGAGCTCGGCCCCAAGGGTGTTCACCAAGGTGCTGGCAGGGGTGATGGCCATCTTCAGATCTCGGGGCATTCGTGTCGTACCTTATTTGGACGACCTTCTCATCATGACTCCGTCCCTCAATCAATCAGAGACAGATACCAGGATGGTGGTCTCCACGCTGGAAAGCTTTGGTTGGGTGATCAACTTTCCCAAGTCCTCCCTGGCTCCGGCCAGGGTGGTGTCCTTTCTGGGAATGCAGTTGGACTCTTGTCAACACAGGGTGTTTCTCCCTCAGTCCAAAATTTATCTGATTCAGGAGTTGGCTCGAGTCCTTCTTTCCAATCCTCGGCCGTCCATCCGTCTGGGGATGAGGCTGGTAGGTTTGATGGTCGTCTCGTTCGAGGCAGTGCCTTTCGCTCAATTTCACATGAGGGCGCTGCAGTTTCATCTGTTGGCGTCCTGGGACCGGCGACCACGGTCGTTGGATCGGCCCTTCCAGTTGTCCTCCTGGGTCCGGCAGTCCCTCCAGTGGTGGTTGGTCTCGACCAATCTCTCCAGGGGCAGGTCTTTCCTGACTCCTCTTTGGGAAATTGTCACCACGGACGCCAGTCTTTCGGGATGGTGGGGGGATTCTGGAAGGATCTTCAGTTCCATGGGCAGTGGGGACCTCAAGAGGCCCACTTACCCATCAATATTCTGGAACTGAGAGCCATCCGTCTGGTTCTGGCTCTTCTGACTCAACATGTTCTGGGCCTTCCGGTCCAGGTCCGTTCAGACAATCGAACAGCGGTTGCTTACATCAATCATCAGGGAGGGACTGATCCTGACCTGGGCGGAGGCCCATGTTCCTTGTCTCTCGGCGGTTTACATCCCAGGGGTGGAGAACCAGGAAGCGGACCTGCTGAGCAGGGGCTCTTCCCGTCTGGGAGAATGGGCTCTCCATCCTCAGGTTTTTCGGTCACACTGTCCCCGATGGGGGACACCGGAGGTGGACCTGTTTGCCTCTCGTCACAATTGCTGGCTCCCGAACTTCGTGTCACTCTCCCAGGATCCTCTGGCTCTGGCAGTGTCCGCCATGTCCCTGAGCTGGGGGGATCTGGGGTTTCTGTACCTGTTTCCCCCGATACCCATGCTGGGCAGGGTGGTACGGAAGCTGGCTCTGGAAAAGGTGTCCGCCATTCTCGTGGCCCCAAGGTGGCCAAGGCGAGTATGGTTCGCAGACATCGTTCGGCTGGCAGTGGACCAGCTCGTTCTGCCTCTTCGGCCCGATCTGCTCACTCAGGGTCAGCTGTGTTACCCCAATTTACCAACGCTGGGTTTGACGGCTTGGCTGCTGAAACCTCCATCTTGAAGGAGGAGGGTCTTTCTGACTCGGTCGGACTCTGATCGGTGCCCGGAAGAGGTCTTCTTCTAGCATCTACTATAGGACTTGGAAAGCCTATATTGCTTGGTGTGAGATTAGATCTTTGCCTTGTAGGGTCTTTTCGGTTTCCAGGATTCTGGAGTTTTTGCAATCAGGGCTGGACTCTGGTCTTCAGCTGAGTACTTTGAAAGGGCAAGTTTCTGCCTTATCTATCTTTTTTCAGAAGCGTTTTGCGCTTCATCCTTTAGAATCTGGATACCATTCAGGCCAGAGTGTTTCTACCCCAGACCAAGGTGCAGGGGATTCAGGATCTGATCCGCCTTCTTCTGGCCAATCTTTGCCCCTCTATCCGACGGGATGAAACTGGTGGGATTGATGGTGGCCTCCTTCGAGGAGGTCCCGTTCGCGCAGTTTCACATGAGATCTCTTCAACTTCATCTATTGACGCATTGGGACAGGTGTCCGCTGTCATTGGATCAACCGTTCAGGATGTCTCCCAGGGTTCGGCAGTCCCTTCGGTTGGGGCTGGAGTCGAGCAACCTGTTGAGGGGCAGGTCCTTTCTGGTTCCTCGCTGGGAGACGGTTACCACGGATGCCAGCCTGTCAGGCTGGGGATGTTTCTGGAAAAGTCATCAGTTCAGCGGGGTGTGGGGTCCTCAGGAGGCTCACAACCCCATCAATGTCTTAGAGCTCAGAGCCATCCGGCTTGTCCTGTCACGGCTGACGTCGCACTTACATGGTCTTCCGGTTCAGATTCGATCAGACAATCGGACGGCGGTTGCCTACATCAATCACCAAGGAGGGACTCGCAGCAGGAGTGCCTTCAGGGAAGTCTCTCTGATCCTGCATTGGGCGGAGAGCAATGTTCCTTGCATTTCGGCAATCTACTTTCCGGGAGGGGAGAACACGAAGGCGGACTCCCTGAGCAGGGGGTCCTCTCGCCAAGGAGAGTGGTCTCTCAACCCTGGGGTTTTTCGGTCTCTTTGTCGCAAGTGGGGGACTCACGGCACAATCAGAAACTCCCGGCCTTTGTGTCTCTATCTCAGGATCCTCTAGCTCTGGCAGTGGATGTCTTTCCTCCATTCTCCATGCTGGGCAAGGTAGTTTGCAAACTGGCTCTGGAAGGGGCACCAGCATTTCTGGTGGCTCCAAGGTGGCCAAGAAGGGTTTGGTACGCAGACGTTGTAAGGCTGGCGGTGGATCAGTACCGGCTTCCCATGTTTCCGGATCTGTTATCTCAGGGTCAACTACTTTATCCCAATTTACCAACGCTGGCTTTGACGGCTTGGCTGCCGAAACCTTCATTCTGAAGGAGGAAGGTTTGTCTGAGGCTGTTGTTCAGACCTTGATTAGAGCTAGGAAGCGTTCCTCTTCTGGCATTTACTATAGGACTTGGTGGTCCTATATTGACTGGTGTGAGGCTAGGGCCTTGCCTTGCAGGGTGTTTTCGATCCCTAGGATTTTGGAGTTTCTTCAGCACAGTCTGGATCTTGGGTTCCAGCTTAGTACCTTGAAAGGGCAGGTCTCTGCTCTGTCTGTTTTCTTCCAAAGATCTTTTGCCTTACACCCGCTGGTTAACACTTTTTTCCAGGGGGTCACTCATGTTCGACCCCCTCGGAAGGCTATGGTTCCTGTTTGGGATTTGAATTTGGTTCTTTCGTCTCTCCAGGGTCCTCCTTTTGAGCCGTTACAGGATATTGCTCTTTCTGTTTTCACTCAAAAGGTTGCCTTCTTGGTGGCTATTACCTCTGTTCGGCGTGTCTCTGAGTTGGCGGCTCTGTCGATTCAGGCCCCTTACTTTGAAAGACACCAGGACAAGGTGGTCTTTCGCTTTAAGCCAGATTTCCTTCCTAAGGTGGTTTCTGCTTTCCATCTCAATCAGGATATTGTTCTCCCTTCCTTGTGTCCTAAGCCTAGCAATGACAAGGAGAGGGTTTTGCACAATTTGGATGTTGTTCGCTGTGTGAAGTACTATTTGGTGACTACTTCTTCTTTCCGCAAGACGGATGCCTTTTTCGTGGTGCCCTGCGGGCCCGCCCGCCAAGTCTACCATTAGCAAATGGATTCGTCAGGCCATTGTTGGGGCCTATTCTGCTAAGGGGAGGACTCCCCCTTTTAGGCTCACTGCACATTCTACTCGTGCTGTTGGTGTGTCCTGGGCTTTTCAGCACCAGGCTTCTGTTGAACAAGTTTGTAAGGCTGCTACTTGGTCTTCTGTCCATACTTTTTCCAAGTTTTACAAGGTTGATGTGTGGGCTTCAGCGGATGCCGTTTTTGGCCGCAATGTTCTGCAAGCTGCAGTGGTTTAAGTTGGTGCATTCTTTACTGTTTATGGTTCCCACCCATGACGGACACTGCTATTGGATGTCCCAAATGTTATGAAGAGTTGAAGCGGAGTGTATGTCACACTTGGAATAATACCGTTTTGTGAGTACTCACCTTTAAAACGGATATTATAAGTGTGACACACTCCGCTTCACCCACCCTTTTTGATATTCTGGATCCTTTATATGGTGAACCATTGTTTCTTGGTTGTTAGTATTGTTTTATTTGGTTCTTCCTGGTCCCCTTACTGCTATCTTACACTGGGGGATTAGTGGGAGGTCCCAGGTATTTATGGACTGGGAGGAGCTCCTTTTTTGCATTCATCTCTGCAGAAGTTCACCCTCTACTGGAGAATAACCCAAATGTCATGAAGAGTTGAAGCGGAGTGTATGTCACAGGTATTTTTCGCAATGATTTACCACTACTTTACTGGATTTGCAATACTTACAATAAAGCGGTAGTGAAGGAAAAGGCATTGCCATATATTCTCCACTTTAAAGTTTATTTTTGGTTTTAATTGTATTCTGCTATTCAAACTAATTAACCATCCAGTAGAGACACTGTATAGGCATATAATGTGTTCCTCTTCTGACACATGAACCAATGACATAATGTACTGATGCTGTCATTTGTAGGCAGTCTATGCCAGTGTCCTGCCAGGGGAGTTGATGAGGGGCTACATGACTCAGTTTCCAGGATTTCCCAGCTGGCTTGGGAAATATTCTTCTACTGGCAAGCATGATCGTATCACGCAAGAGCTGGCTATGCACACATCTCTAAGGTAAAATAGATGTATGCCTAATGTTTAATACCCAACGGCAAGAATACTATGTTTTTTCTTTTGTTATCTTCACTCTGAATGAGAAAAATGTACTTTTGGGAGAACTAGGTGAGTTTCCCTCACCCCCCACGTATAGATTGCCCACATTAAAAATCATCCTACCTGCACCTGTTGCGTTCTTTTAACGTCCAAGATGACGGCTCGTGGAGCATCAGGCAGCTTGGAAGTGTGTTCTGGATATGCTGCTCTGCATTCTGGGATTGCTGACCTTTTCCTGACCTCAGTTCTGCTCTGTCTGTGCGAAGTACATCTAGAACTTGCCCCCCGCTCTCCTCCTCTCCTCAATGTGATGTTTCTGAGACAGGATGGTGTCGCCGGTATCCTATAGTCTTGAACCGAGTTGCAGCCCTGTGGGGGAAAGAATATTAAGTATTAACAGCTAAAAGCCTAAAATATATTAACTTTAGATGCTGGGGAATAGTTTAAAGGTTTGGGATTTTCATTAAATGATGCTGAAGTTCTGGTTTGAAGCTTGAGACACCACAAGGGCAGAGTTGTGCCCAGTCACCTGATATATAGGTTCTACACGCTTCAGAACGAATAGTGGCTCTAGCACACACATTTGGAAGTAGTAAATAAGGGATCCGTTGTGTTTATTGGTTGACTTCCAGACAAGGCTGTATTTTCCTAATGCACAGCACGGCCTGTTTCATGAAGTCCTTACATCTGGGTATTCCGCCACAAGGTGGCGCAGTGGACTGCAGAAGATTTGTGGCTCCTCCCGGCCCCATATAAAAACGGGAATCACCCATAGACCTCCAGTGTTTCCTCTGCAGTCATAACTGTGAAGATAGAAGATGGCTCTGTTTCGCAGGTGAGCGGGGCAACCAAGCCTGCGTCCCTGCAAGTCTATTTCCACCCGCTTCTGGACCCTCTGTGCCTCCCAGCCTCGGCTGTCGGATCGGGTGATGGTAGAGGAGCACTGGGGTCAGGTGCTCGGGGAGCGCTGCTCCAAGCCGCAGACCCTGTACCACAAAGGGTAGCCGGCCATAGGTTTTTTATGGTGATCCTGCTGAGGGATGAAGAAGCACTGCTGTCACTATGGTGGGGGTGAGTTGTGCTTGGGGACTTGTGTTCCTAGCCATTCCTTCATTTTACTGTCTGACCTTCTTTCCTTCGGGTGTGTATTCCTAGTATGTCACACACCCCACTTCCAAATTTTCAGGACACTTGGGAACCCGGCCTGTAGAGGGCGATCTTGCAGAGATGACATGGAAAAAGAAGCCCCTCCTGGTCCATAAGCACTGGGTTCCTCCCACTATGCCTTTGTCTTTTCGTCTTTGCAGTCGGCGAAGCATTCAGAAGATGACTCTCCTTCAAGCTGCAGGTAGCCGGGTTTTCTCTATTTCTGTCTGAAACTCTTTAAACCTGTTTGGTTATATTGTATGCCTCCCAGCCATGGCTGTATGGTTCAGGCAAAGGTGGAACACACCTTCTTGTGTATACAGGAGTTTTACTCCTCCGTGAGACCCAAATGTGGGTAGGCGGTTTCCGGGTTAGTGTTCCCGGCATGGGATGCCCCTGTCCCTTTATAATCCCCTTGTGCCTTATGGGTGCATTTCTATCCTCTCCCCTTTAGTTCTCCTTTACCCTGCTGGGGTAAAATGGAGGGGGGGGGGGGGGTGTTATCTGGGCTTATTTGTCACCATGCACACAAATAATAAAAAAAAAAAGATATATAAAATAAATCTTTATTACATATATATTATGTATGTTTACTATACTATTTAATAGGATATGTTTTATTTAGATTTTCCTATCTCTGTCTAGGCAGCATTCTTTTTTGCTTACCTTTTAAAGCTCTTTGTTTCTGGCTGTGTTCATATTTGAATTTCCCTCAATTCTTGGTCATGTGATTCTGGGGGTGGGTGGGGCTTAGGCACACAGCATCATTTCATTCCCAGAGCACCTTGGTGTGCTCTCTTTGTCTGCCTGGCTCCTGCTGCTTCCCTATGGTCTTTCCTCATGGTGCGAGCTGATTTCCTGGTGCTGTGAGTACCCCTCAGCTTGCTGAAGGGAGTTTCTGCCATTTTTTTTTTCATGCTTTGTCATTTATTGTATTGTGTGCATTTGTGACTGTTTGTTTTCTTTGTAGGTGGAAACTCTTTATTTTAAAGGGGTTTCTCCTGGTCTTTAGCCCTTAAAGCCTTATTTGGGGGTCCATTTGTGTTAATATCCTCCCACTTGGGACTATTTAAAGGGGCATCCCGGGTAGCAATTGCGTAAATCCCATATATACTTGGCGACTATAATCAATTATAGTATAATACTAAACACCATATGGAGTCATCTCAGGACAACGGGCATGCAGTTCCCTCTGCGCAGACTCGGCAATGTTTTGGGGCTTCCCTTGTTGGTGATAACGCAATTCTTTGCGTCCCTTGTGCTCAATTAACTATTATGCAGCAAACTGAGGCCCAGGCTTCGGCGTCTGTGGCTTCTGCCTTATCTCCTACTCCGCCATGTCTTGTCCGTACCCCCAGTGATATTGTCATGGGTGGTGAGTCGCATTCTGATTTATGTGCCAGATTGGCTCATCTTGAAAAATTAATGTCTAGCTCTGTGGCCAAGAAGGCCTCAGCTAAAAGGGAGTTGGATAATTGTGAAATGCTCTATTGGTCTGATCCTTCTCAGTTAGAAGGAGAATTATATGAGGATTCAGATGTTTCTGATGAACAGCAATTGTGTTGTGGATACCCCAAAGGTTCTTGCTCAGTTATTTGAGGTTTTGGTTATCACTCCTCCTGAAGTAGTCCCTCCTCCAAAAAGTGGAATTCTTTGGAGTCTCTAAACCTCGTTTAGAATTTCCAAATCAAAAGTATTTTGATGAAATTATTCTTAAAGAATGGGAGAAGCCTGCGCGGCTTCCTGGCATTCCCTTGGGCTGGGACAAGAAATATCCCTTCCCAGCGGGATACTGTTAAACTTTGGTCATCACCACCTGTGGTGGATGCCCCTGTGCTTAATTTATCCAATTCTTCTGTGTTGCATTCTCCTGACTCTACTACACTTAAAGATGGAGAGGATAAGCGTATTGATCAAATGGCGTGCCACGCTTTTTTCAGTGTGGGCTCGGCCTTGCTGCCTGTTGGTGCTTCTGCACTCATGACAGTGGCTATTAGGTCTGTTGTGAGAGACCTAATGAATTACTCAGGGCTTGATCCGGCCTCTGATGAGTACGCCGCTCTTAAGCGATGTGAGATGTTTGCATCTTTTGTACTTTCTGCCTTAGATGATACTCTGCTCATGTGCAGCAGAACCTCTGCCTTGTTAATCGCCATTCGGCGGTCAGTATGGTTGCGGCAGTGGGCAGCTGATATTGTAGCCAAGAAATCGCTTACAGCACTCCCTTTTGTGGGATCGCGCCTCTTTGGAGAAAAATTGGATTCTGTCACTAAAGGAGGTAAATTACCTCAGCGTAAGAAACAACGTCGTTCCTTTCGTGGAGTGGCCTCTTTTAACCCTTCCTTTTGGGGGGTCTAGATCCGGTAGAGGATCGGCCTTTTCAGCCCCTAGAGGGAATGCATGGAATAGAGGAAAGGGACGTGGCCGTCCAAGTCAGAATTGGGGGTCCAAAACCAAATCTGCCACTAAGCCTGCTCAACAATGAGGGGACGCCCTCACCCTTACGGGTGGGGGGACGGCTTCGGTTCTTCTTCCAGGTCTGGGATCAGGAGGTATCAGACAATTGGGTTCTGGAAGTAGTCTCTTCCGGTTACAAACTGGAATTCGAGTTTCGGCCTCTTCCCAGATTTTTCATGTCCCGGATGCCAGTTCCGGCAATTGCGCAGGGACTGCGGGCAGCAGTAGCGAATCTGTTAAAGATGGCTGTCATCTGCCTAGTGCCTCCATCAAAAGGGGTTTGGGGTTTTACTCCAACCTATTCACGGTACCCAAAAAGGACGGCTCTGTTCGGCCTATCCTAGACCTAAGGAGATTCAATCAATTTATCCGTTTCAGAAAATTCCGCATGGAGTCTCTGCGATCAACGATAAATGCTCTCTCCGTCAGGGGGACTTCATGACATCCATAGACATCAAGGATGCTTATTTGCACATTCCTATTTTTCCAGGTCACCAGAGATTTCACAGGTTCTCGATAGAAGACCAGCATTATCAATTTGTGGCCCTGCCATTCGGCCTTACCTCGGCCCCAAGAGTCTTTACCAAGATGCTGGCAGGAGTGATGGCTATATTCAGGGTCCAGGGCATCCGCATTGTGCCTTTTCTGGACGATCTTCTTATCGCGGCCTCCTCCCTCGAACAATCAGAGTTGGACACCAGGACGGTGGTCTCTACGCTAGAGGGGTTCAGATGGGTAATAAGTTACCCCAAATCCTCTCTGTCCGTCCAGGAAAATTCCCTTCCTGGGCCTGATTCTGGATATATTTCAGGCCGGGGTTTTTCTTCCTCAGTCCAAAATGGTTCTGATTCAGGACTTGATTCGTCTATTCTTGTCCAACCCTCGTCAGCCTATCTGTCTAGGGATGAGACTAGTGGGATTGATGGTAGCTGCATTCGAGGCAGTCCCGTTTGCCCAGTTTCACATAAGGACGCTTCAGCTCTTCCTCTTGGCAAAGTGGGACAGGTGCCCACTCTCATTGAATCAGACTTGTCTATTGTCTCCCCACGTTTTGCAGTCCCTTCAGTGGTGGTTAATATCGCTCAACCTCCAGAAGGGCAAGTCATTTCTGACTCCGTGTTGGGAACTGGTTACCACGGATGTCAGCATGGTGGGATGGGGGGCTTCTGGAAGAAGCATCAGTTCCAAGGATTGTGGGGGCCTCAGGAGGCTCATTCTCCAATCAATGTATTAGAGCTTCGGGCCATACGTCTTGTTCTACTTCGACTGACCCATTTCTTACAGGGTCTGCCGGTTCAGATTCAGTCAGACAACCGAACAGCTGTTGCATACATCAATCACCAGGGAGGGACTCGCAGTTGGGGTGCCCTCCGGGAAGTGTCTCTGATCCTTCAGTGGGCAATGATCGATGTTCCCTGCATATCAGCAGTTTACATTCCGGGGATAGAGAATGTGGAGGCAGACTACCTGAGCAAGGGATGTTCTCGCCAGGGAGAGTGGTCTCTCAATCCAGGGGTCTTTCAGTTCCTCTGTCACAAGTGGGGGACTCCACGGTTGGACCTGTTTGCTTCTTGTCACAATCTGCCTGCTTTTGTGTCTCTATCCCAGGATCCTCTGGCAGTGGCAGCGGATGCCATGTCTCTGGTCTGGAAGGATCTGGGGTTCCTGTATCTGTTTCCCCCATTCTCCATGATCAGCAGGTGGTGCGCAAGTTAGCACTGGAGGAGGCACCAGCAATTCTGGTGGCGCCAAGGTGGCCAAGACGTCTGTGGTACGCAGACGTCATAAGGCTGGCAGTGGATCGTTTCCATTTGCCTCTTCTTCCAGATCTCATCACTCGGGGTCAGCTTTGTTACCCCAATTTACAAACGCTGGCTTTGACGGCATGGCTGCTGAAGTCTCCATCTTGAAAGAAGAAGGTCTTTCTGATGTGGTTATTCAGACTCTTATTAGAGCTAGGAAGAAGTCTTCCTCTGTCATTTATTATAGGACTTGGAGGTCCTATATTGATTGGTGTGAATCCAGGGCTTTGCCCTGTAGAGTATTTTCTATTCCTAGAATTCTGGAATATCTGCAACGAGGTCTGGATATGGTCTCCAGATTAGTACTTTGAAAGGGCAAGTCTCTGCCTTGGCTATTTTCTTTCAAAGCTCGTTTGCTCTTCATCCTTTGGTTAAGACCTTTTTCCAAGGAGTCGCGCATGTGCGGCCTCCCAGAAAGCCTATACTTCCTGTTTGGGACCTTAACCTGGTGCTTTTAGCTATGCAGGCTGCTCCCTTTGAGCCTTTGCAGGATATTCCTCTTCCTATTTTTACTCAGAAGGTTGCCTTTTTGGTTGTTATTACTTCTGTCCGCCGAGTTTCTGAACTGGCGGCTTTGTCTATTCTAGCTCCTTATTTTGAGAGGCATCAAGATAAGGTTGTTTTCCGTTTTAAACCGGATTTCCTTCTTAAGGTGGTGTCTGCTTTCCACCTAAATCAGGATATAGTTCTTCCTTCCTTGTGTCCTAAACCTAGTAACGACAAGGAAAGGGTCTTACATTCTTTGGATGCAGTTCGTTGTGTTAAGTATTATTTAGTTACTACTTCGGCCTTCCGCAAGACGGATGCCTTTTTTGTTGTGCCTTCTGGGCCCAAGAAGGGTTTTGCTCCTGCCAAATCTTCCCTTAGTAAGTGGATACGTCAGGCCATCATTGGGGCCTATATGGCTAAGGGGAAGGTTCCCCCTTTTCGTGTCACCGCTCATTCTACTCGTGCTATTGGAGCTTCTTGGGCTTTTCAGCACCAAGCTTCTGTTGAACAACTTTGCAAGGCTGCGACTTGGTCTTCTGTGCATACTTTTACAAGGTTGATGTGCGGGCCTCAGCGGATGCTGCTTTTGGCCGCAAAATTCTGCAAGCTGCAGTAAATTTAAGTTATGCATTATTCCTTGGGGATCCCCACCCATTATAGACACTGCTATTGGATGTCCCAAGTGTCATGAATATTTGGAAGTGGGGTGTGTGACATACTAGGAAGAATACCATTTTGTGAGTACTCACCTGTAAAATGGTTATTACGAGTATGTCACACACCCCACTTCCCCCACCCTTTTTTGTTCTAAGGGATCCTTTATATGGTGATTATTATTTTCAAACTATTTTTCAATTATTGAATATAATTTGCTCTTCCTGGTTCTTCACTGCTTTTTAAAAAGACTGAGGAATAGTGGGAGGAACCCAGTACTTATGGACCAGGAGGGGCTCCTTTTTCCATGTCATCTCTGCAAGATCGCCCTCTACAGGCCGGGTTCCCAAGTGTCCTGAATATTTGGAAGTGGGGTGTGTGACGTACTCGTAAAAACCATTTTACAGGTGAGTACTCACAAAATGGTATTTTCTCACTTGCCCCCCTCCCTCCCCTCTGGCCTCTGTTTAGACTGTGCGGCTCCCGCCGCTGCCTGCCCTCTCCTCCGCTCCCCTTCTCCCCGACGAGTTTTGGCGGCGGTGGGCGGCGATTGTGTTGTGGTGTCCTGCTATTGTGTATTCCAAGTGTGACATACACTCCGCTTCACCTCTTCATGACATTTGGGTTATTCTCCAGGAGAGGGCGAACTTCAGCAGAGATGACTGCAAAAAAGGAGCTTCTCCCAGTCCATAAATACCTGGGACCTCCCACCAGTTCCCCAGTTTCTTCTCTGCAGGAAGGCGAGCAAGACAGAAGACGAAGACTTCTCTTACTTGCAGGTAAGCCGGGCTCGCGCCCGGCCATTTTTGTCCCTATTGCTGCCAGGACCTTTCCTAAATTATCCCTATTTGAGCCTCCCAGCCTTGGCTGCGGGTCCTGGTGAGGGTAGGTAGCACCTTATGGGTGTGCAAGGAGCCTTGCTCCACCGTGAGGCCCCATTACAAGGGGTAGGCGGTTGCCCGGGTTTGGTGATCCCGGTGTGGGATGCCCTGTCCCTTTCATTCCTATGGCCAGATTCTGGCTGGGATTCCCCCCTTCCGGGTCACTTACTTCCCTCTAGGGGGGAGGGGGGGGCTGGCTGGCCTTTATACTCGGTCGTTTTTTTGGTCTTATGTGTGTGTGACACTGTGTGTGTGTTTTCACTTGTGTTGGTGCTGACAGGTGTTTGCCTTGTACATGGGGCCATAACTGTACTGGCCTCCTTCATTCAGCCTGGGGAGCTTCTCCCCCTCAGGCTTTGTTCGGGGATGGAGCCTGGCCCCGCCCCCTCGTTTGGCACGATGCTGCGTGCCAGCCCATGGCTGGGATCAGCGTTGCTGGGAGGGGGGCGTGGCCTGGTGAGCGCGTGTTCTGTGCTGGCCGCCCCCCTTCTCTTCCTCCTCTTCTCATGAGGCTCTTCTCCGGGGGCCATCTTGGTGCTGCTGTGGCTGATCCTGCGTGCTCCTGGCCGGTTGCTTATTGCTTAAATTCCCTGCGGTCTTGCGACTGACCACAAGAATCACCATATGGAGGCTCCGCAGGATACCGGGCCCGGTCTCCTTCTGGGACAATCCCGGCCATGTGTGGGTTGTGGGGCATCCCTTACGGGTGAGAATGTGCTTGTTTGTATACCATGTGCACAAAAGGCCATATCGCGGCAGTCGGGTGCCCAGCCTTCTGGGTCGGCGCCCCCCGCTTCATCGCCTTCCCCTCTCCGCCTTATCCGTTCCCCAAGTGACATTGGTGCCAGCGGGGAGTCACATTCCGATGTTTGTGCTAGGTTGGCCAGCATCGAGAAATTTATGGTTAGCACGGTGGGCAAGAAGGCCCAGGCTAAAAAAGAGACATTTGTCGTCGGTCCAGGCGACTTGGGATATTGATGATAATTCATTTGATATGTCGGATTATTCCCCGTTAGAGGAGGGGGAATTGTATGAGGAGTCAGAGGCTGACGATGTACGGTTTGGCGAGGCTGATGTTGGGCAGGCGCTGGGGGATGCTGTTGACACGGCCACGGTTTTGTCACATCTCTTGGAGGTTTTGGATATTGTGCTGCCTGAGGCGCCCCCTCTCAAGAAGGGGGAATTTTTTGGGGCCCACAAGCCTTGTTTGGAGTTACCTACCCATGGCCATTTTGATGCACTGATCCTTGGGGAATGGGAGAAACCTAGTCGGCTTCCGGGTGTTCCTTAGGGATGGGATAAGAAGTATCCTTTCCCGGTGGAAGCGGTTAAGCGCTGGGCTTCTCCTCGCGAGGTCGATGCGCCAGTTTTGGGGTTGACCAACTCCTCCGTGCTTCACACCCCAGACGCCACTTCCCTAAAGGATGGTGAGGATAGGCGCCTTCATCAGATGGCATGCCATGCCTTTGCCAGTGTTGGCTCGGCCTTGCGGCCTGTTTGTGCATCTGCGCTAGTGTCGGTGGCTGCTAGGTCTCTGATTAGGGACTGGTTAAATGACGCTCACCTTGATCCGGCCAGCGCTGAGTTCACTACGCTTAAAAGATTTGAATTGTTCATGGATTTTGTCTTGGCTGCTATGGAAGACACTATTGTTATGTTTAGTAGGACTTCAGACTTATTGGTGGCCATGCGCCGATCGGTATGGCTCTGTCAGTGGACGGCGGACTTTGCGGCCAAGAAATCGCTCACAGCTCTTCCCTTCTTGGGTACGCGGCTGTTTGGAGATAAGTTGGATGCTGTGGCAAAGGGAGGTAAGTTACCTCAGCTGAAGAAACGGCGCCGTCCCTTTCAGGGGGCAGGCTCTTTCAATCCTTCCTTTCGAGGTGACAGAGCTGGCAGAGGTTTGGCCTTCTCGGGTGTCAGAGGCTCTTCCTGGAACAGGGGCAGAGGTTGGGTCCATCCCGCTTCTGCCTGGGGTTCCAAGCCCAAGCCTGCAGGTAAACCAGCTCAGCAATGAAGGAGCGCCCTCACCCGCATGGGTGGGGGGACGGCTGCAGCTCTTCTTCCAGGTCTGGGCCCAGGAGGTCACAGACAATTGGATCTTGGAAGTGGTCTCCTCCGGGTACAAACTGGAGTTCTCCAAGATTTTTAAGGTCTCGGGTGCCCTTGGGCCCTCAGGCTGCACAGGGGCTCCTGTTAGCAGTGAAAAACCTTCTGGACATGGGAGTTGTATGCCCGGTGCCTCCGTCGGAGAGAGGCAGGGGTTTCTACTCCAATCTTTTCACGGTCCCCAAAAAAGAAGGTTCTGTAAGACCCATTCTGGACCTCAAGGTCCTCAACAGATTCATCAGAACCAAGAAGTTCCGCATGGAGACTCCGCGCTCGGCCATCAATTCCCTTCGTCAAGGGGATTTCATGACATCCATAGACATCAAGGATGCGTATTTGCATGTTCCAATTTTTCCAGCGCATCAGAGATTCCTCAGGTTCGTGGTGGACGATCAACATTTTCAGTTTGTAGCCCTTCCCTTCGGGTTGACCTCAGCGCTGAGGGTCTTCACCAAGGTTCTGGCGGGCATTATGACCCTATTCAGAGCTCAGGGAATTTGCATTGTGCCGTATCTGGACGACCTATTGCTTTCAGCTTCTTCCCTCCGTCAGGCGGAGCTGGACACCCACCAGTTGGTGTCGACCCTGGAGAGGTTCGGATGGGTGATCAACCGCCCCAAGTCCTCTCTCTCGCCATCGCGGGTGATTTCATTACTGGGCATGAATCTGGATACCATTCAGGCCAGAGTGTTTCTACCCCAGACCAAGGTGCTGGGGATTCAGGATCTGATCCGCCTTCTTCTGGCCAATCCTTGCCCCTCTATCCGACGGGATGAAACTGGTGGGATTGATGGTGGCCTCCTTCGAGGCGGTCCCGTTTGCGCAGTTTCACATGAGATCTCTTCAACTTCATCTATTGACGCATTGGGACAGGTGTCCACTGTCATTGGATCAACCGTTCAGGATGTCTCCCAGGGTTCGGCAGTCCCTTCAGTGGGGGCTGGAGTTGAGCAACCTGTTGAGGGGCAGGTCCTTTCTGGTTCCTCGCTGGGAGACGGTTACCACGGATGCCAGCCTGTCGGGCTGGGGATGTTTCTGGAAAAGTCATCAGTTCAGCGGGGTGTGGGTTCCTCAGGAGGCTCACAACCCCATCAATGTCTTAGAGCTCAGAGCCATCCGGCTTGTCCTGTCACGGCTGACGTCGAACTTACATGGTCTTCCGGTTCAGATTCCATCAGACAATCGGACGGCGGTTGCCTACATCAATCACCAAGGAGGGACTCGCAACAGGAGTGCCTTCAGGGAAGTCTCTCTGATCCTGCATTTCGGCAATCTACTTTCCGGGAGTGGAGAACACGGAGGCGGACTCCCTGAGCAGGGGGTCCTCTCGCCAAGGAGAGTGGTTTCTCAACCCCGGGGTTTTTCGGTCTCTTTGTCGCAAGTGGGGGACTCACCGCACAATCGGAAACTCCCAGCCTTTGTGTCTCTATCTCAGGATCCTCTAGCTCTGGCAGTGGATGCCTTGTCCCTTGCTTGGAAGGATCTGGGGTTTCTGTACCTGTTTCCTCCATTCTCCATGCTGGGCAAGGTAGTTTGCAAAACTGGTTTTGGAAGGGGCACCAGCAATTCTGGTGGTTCCAAGGTGGCCAAGAAGGGTTTGGTACGCAGACGTTGTAAGGCTGGCGGTGGATCAGTACCGGCTTCCCATGTTTCCGGATCTGTTATCTCAGGGTCAACTACTTTATCCCAATTTACCAACGCTGGCTTTGACGGCTTGGCTGCTGAAACCTTCATTCTGAAGGAGGAAGGTTTGTCTGAGGCTGTTGTTCAGACTTTGATTAGCTAGGAAGCGGTCCTCTTCTGGCATTTATTATAGAACTTGGCGGTCCTATATTGACCGGTGTGAGGCTAGGGCCTTGCCTTGCAGGGTGTTTTTCGATCCCTAGGTTTTTGGAGTTTCTTCAGCACGGTCTGGATCTTGGGTTCCATCTTAGTACCTTGAAAGGGCAGGTCTCTGCTCTGTCTGTTTTCTTCCAAAGATCTTTTGCCTTACACCCGCTGGTTAAGACTTTTTTCCAGGGGGTCACTCATGTTCGACCCCCTCGGAAGGCTATGGTTCCTGTTTGGGATTTGAATTTGGTTCTTTCGGCTCTCCAGGGTCCTCCTTTTGAGCCGTTACAGGATATTGCTCTTTCTGTTTTCACCCAGGTTGCCTTCTTGGTGGCTATTACCTCTGTCTCTGAGTTGGCGGCTCTGTCGATTCAGGCCCCTTACTTTGAAAGACACCAGGACAAGGTGGTCTTTCGCTTTAAGCCAGATTTCCTTCCTAAGGTGGTTTCTGCTTTCCATCTCAATCAGGATATTGTTCTCCCTTCCTTGTGTCCTAAGCCTAGCAATGACAAGGAGAGGGTTTTGCACAATTTGGATGTGGTTCGCTGTGTGAAGTACTATTTGGTGACTACTTCTTCTTTCCGCAAGACGGATGCCTTTTTCGTGGTGCCCTGCGGGCCCAGGAAAGGTTTGGCGCCCGCCAAGTCTACCATTAGCAAATGGATTCGTCAGGCCATTGTTGGGGCCTATTCTGCTAAGGGGAGGACTCCCCCCTTTTAGGGTCACTGCGCATTCTACTCGTGCTGTTGGTGCGTCCTGGGCTTTTCAGCACCAGGCTTCTGTTGAACAAGTTTGTAAGGCTGCTACTTGGTCTTCCGTTCATACTTTTTACAAGGTTGATGTGCGGGCTGCAGCGGATGCTGTTTTTGGCCGCATGGTTCTGCAAGCTGCAGTGGTTTAAGTTGTAAGTTGGTGCATTCTTTACTGTTTATGGTTCCCACGACCATGACGGACACTGCTATTGGATGTCCCAAATGTCATGAAGAGTTGAAGCGGAGTGTATGTCACACTTGGAATAATACCGTTTTGTGAGTACTCACCTTTAAAACGGATATTATAAGTGTGACATACACTCCGCTTAACCCACCCTTTTTGGTATTCCGGATCCTTTATATGGTGAACCATTGTTTCTTGGTTGTTAGTATTGTTTTATTTGGGTCTTCCTGGCCCCCATACTGCTATCTTACATTGGGGAATTGGTGGGAGGTCCCAGGTATTTATGGACTGGGAGGAGCTCCTTTTTTGCATCTCTGAAGAAGTTCGCCCTCTACTGGAGAATAACCCAAATGTCATGAAGAGTTGAAGTGGAGTGTATGTCACACTTATAATATCCGTTTTAAAGGGGAGCACTCACAAAACGGTATTATTTCGCTTGTCGCCGCGGGTGTACTGCGCTTCGTGGTGGGCGGCGCTTTTACTTTGTGTTTTACCGAGACTGGCGCCGGCGCGTGGTCACGTGGGCGTGTTTTTCGCGCTCTTCAAGGGGGGAGCGGTGCCGGGGGATGACGCGTATCGCGTCATGCCCCCGTGGCCCGCCCCTCGAGGTGCTCGATCGTGGCGCCGTCTTCGCTGCTTGCTGCGCGCATGTGTCCTGTGTTCTGGAAGGCTCCTTGTCAGCGCGGGCTGCGGCGGTGACTTCGTTCTGCTTGATCTACCTCCGCAGATCTTCTGACCGTACCCCGGTCGCTTGTGTGTGCTGCGCTCCTGGTCCGTGATCCCCCATGGGGGTTTTGTCTTGTTGGGGCATGTACTGCTGGATGCTTATGTGTCTTTTTGCTTATGTCTTTCAGGCTAGATAACAGTGTATTGTTGTTTCTCCCGGCCCATCCCTCTCCCCCCCTTTTTTCCCTCCTGGCCTTCTCTGTGGTCATCTCTTGGCCCGGCTGGCTTTTATTAGCTCTTACCCTATACTGGCCTATTGTGCCTATGATAATCACCATATGGAGGCTTCTGGGGATAGCGTGCTCGGGGGTTCTTCGGGGCAATCCTAGCTATGTCATGTGCGGGGCATCCCCTTTGAGTGTTGGTGGCGCGGTTTGTGTGCCGTGCACCCAAAGTATTATTGCGGACCAGGTTGGGATGAGCCCTTCTCCTCCCAGTTCTGCGCTCCCCCCAGCAACTCTTACTCCCCCACGCCTGCATTTAGCCCCCAGTGAGGGGGATACTAGCAGGGGGTCCCGATCTGATCTGGCACTACGCGTGGCCAGCATTGAAAGGCAGCTGGCCCGACCTGTGATGGGCAAGGCCTCTGGCAAGAAGCGGCACCTTGACCCCGCGCCGTCCCTCTTTGCCGAGGAGAATTAGGGCCTTGATGTGTTTGGCGCCCGTGACTCCCTGGAGAAGGGGAAGCTTTTCCATGATTCAGACTCCTCTGGGGACCATCAGGAAGGGTACGACAGTGACCCGGGGTCCGCCTCTGATGAGGATACTTGGCTCCCTGATGACACTGATAGACTGTTGTCTGACATTTTTGAGACATTGCACATCGCCCCCCCCCCCCCCCGCCCTACGGTGGCGAAGAAGCAGGGTGAGCTCTTTCGCCCTTGCAAACAATGCTTGGAGTTCCCGGAGCAGGGACATTTCTCTGACATGGTACTCAAAGAATGGGAACGTCCTAATAGATTGCCCACGGTGCCCAAGGGATTGGACAGAAGGTATCCCTTTTCTGCTGACCTGGTCAAGCGCTGGTCGTGTCCCCCTGAGGTGGACGCCCCTGTTCTAGGGCTGGCTAACACCTCGGTCAAGCCTTCCCCTGACACTGCTGTATGGATCAGCTGGCCTGTCATGCCTTCACCTTTGTAGGGGCAGGCCTGCGTCTGGTTTGTGCAGCTGCCATCACGCCATTGCCCTTAAGAAGAAGCTCAAGTGTCTCGCGGATGGCGCCATGGCTGGTAGGAGGGAGGATCACAGGGCCTTCTTGCTTTGCTCTGATGTTGTTGCTTTTGTGCTGACTGCCATGGATGATGCCGTCCGGCTGGGTGGTAGGGCTTCGGCCCTCTTGGTGGCTATGCGCCGCTCTGTTTGGTTGCGCCAGTGGGCAGCTGACACTGCAGCTAAGAAGTCACTCACCGGGCTTCCCTTCATGGGACTTCATCTCTTTGGTGAGCGTTTGGATGTTCTGGCCAAGGATGGTAGGCTCCCTCAGCGTAGGAAGCAGCCTCGGCCCTTTCGGGGGCCCTCCTACTCTTCCTCCTCCTTTCGTGCCCCCAGAGGAGGTCGTGGCTCTCTCTTCTCAGGTAGCCGCATAGATTCTTGGGGCCGTGGCAGATCCCGCGGTCGTCCCGGTCTCTCTTTGGTTTCCAAGCCCAAACCCCCTACCAAGGCCCCTCAGGCATGAGGAGGCGCCCTTACCGGGTGGGGGGCTGGCTTCGGCTCTTTGCTCACGTCTGGAGGCTTCGCGTCTCAGACCGGTGGATTGAGGAGGTGGTGTCCTCCGGTTACAAGATAGTTTGCAGCCTGGCCACCCCCAAGATTCATCAGATCCCAGATGTCTCAAAATCCTCTGTCTGCTCAGGGGTTGCGCCTAGCGGTTCAACGCCTGTTGGAGTCAGGAGTCATCTGGTACCTTACCAGGAACAGGGTCAGGCGTACTACTCCAATTTTTTCACGGTCCCCAAAAAGGACGGTTCTCTGAGGCCCATCCTGGACTTGAAGGGTCTCAACAGGTTTGTCCGGTTCAAGCACTTTCGCATGGGGACTCTACGCTCGGCTGTCAGCACCCTTCGGCCGGGCGACTTCATGACCACCGTGGACATCAAGGATACCTATCTTCACGTAGCAATCTTTCCAGGTCATCAGAGATTTCTGAGTTCGCTTTGGAGGATGAGCACTACCAGTTTGTGGCCTTAACGCTCGGTATCACCTCGGCGTCTCGGGTGTATACCAAGGTGCTGGCGGGCGTAATGGCGCTTCTGAGGAACCAGGGCATTCGCATCCTCCCTTACCTGGCCGACATTCTGATTACTGCTCAGTCTCTTTATCAGGCCGAGAAGGATACTCATGTGGTGACGTCCACTCTCGAGTCCTTCGGCTGGGTGATCAACTATGCCAAGTCTTCACTGTCTCCGTCTTTGGCAAAGTCCTTTCTGGGCATGACTCTGGATACCGCTGAGGTCAAGGTATTTCTCCCTGAGCAGAAAGTGGAGGGCCTTCAGATGCAGGCACAGGCTCTGCTCTTGTGTCGTCATCCCACCATTCGGCAGGGGATGCAGTTAGTGGGCCTGATGGTGTCCTGCTTCGAGGCGGTTCCCTTTGCTCAGTTTCACATGAGGCCTCTTCAGTTGCATCTCTTGTCAGTTTGGGTTTGGGATCAGGGCCCTGTGTCCCTGAATCAGGAATTTGCTCTGTTCCCTCTTGCCAGGCAGTCCATTTCGTGGTGGCTGGACTCAAGGAATCTTATAGTGGGCAGGACCTTTCTGCCGCCGTGCTGGGAGATTGTCACCACAATCGGTTGGGGGGGGGGGGGGGGGGGGGTTTGGAAGTCCTTGAAATTTCAGGGTCAGTGGGGCCCCCAGGAGGCCCATGCACCCATCAACATTCTAGAACTGCGGGCAATCAGGTTGGTTCTCTCCCAGTTGACCCCACACCTTCGGGGTCGGGCTGTTCAGATTCGCTCGGACAGCCAGACGGCGGTTGCCTACATCAATCATCAAGGGGGGACTCGGAGCAAGCGAGCCCTCAAGGAAGTGTCCCTCATACTGTCTTGGGCGGAAGAGAATGTCCCTTGCATCTCAGCGGGCTACAATCCGGGGGTGGAGAACCAGGAGGCAGACTCCCTGAGCAGGGGGACGTCTCGGCTGGGGGAATGGTCCCTCAGCAACAAGGTATTTCACTTCCTGTGTCACCGCTGGGGACAGCCGGATGTGGACCTGTTTGCGTCCTGCCACAATCACAAGCTTCCAAGATTTGTCTTCCTGTCGCAGGGTCCTCTGGCCTTCGCCACGGATGCGCTAGCGATTCCTTGGACAGAGTTTTGGCTCCTCTATGTGTTCCCTCCCTTTCCTCTGCTGGGCAGGGTGCTGCGCAAGATAGCCCGGGAGGGGATACCAGCCATTCTGGTGGCCCCGTTGGCCAAGGAGGGTGTGGTTCGCAGACGTTGTGCAGTTGGCAGTAGATCGGTACATCTTGCCCAAGGATCCAGATCTTCTCACTCATTGAGAGCTGCGCCATCCCAATTTACAAACGCTGCCTTTAATGGCTTGGCTGCTGAAACCTCCATCTTGATGAACAAGGGGTTGCCGGCCTCTGTTGTTGATACTATGATTCGGGCTCGGAAGAAGTCCTCGTCTTTTATCTACTACAGGGTTTGGCATGCTTACATTGCCTGGTGTGAGTCCAAGTCTCTTCCTTGTTGGGTGTTTTCTATCCCCAGGATTCTGGAATTTTTACAACATGTTTGGATTCGGGCCTTCAACTTAGTACCCTCAAGGGACAGGTGTCAGCTCTGGCTATTTTTTTCCAATGATCCTTTGCCAATCACCGGCTGGTTAAGACTTTTTTCCGGGGAGTTACTCATGTGCGTCTGCCACGTAAGCCTATGCTACCGGTTTGGGACCTGAATCTGGTGTTGTCTGCTCTGCAGGGTCCTCCCTTTGAGCCTATCAGTGGGGCTGCGTTGCCCATTCTGACTCTTAAGGTGGCCTTTTTGGTGGCTATTACTTCGGTCAGGCGAGTTTCTGAGCTGGCGGCGCTTTCTATCAAACCTCCTTATTTTGAGCGACATAAGGATAAGGTGGTGTTTCGGCTTAAGTTGGATTTCTTGCCTAAGGTTGTGTCTGCTTTTCATCTCAATCAGGACATTCTTACCTTCCTTGTGTCCTAACCCTGTTAATTCCAAGGAATGGACCCTTCATTCTCTGGATGTTGTCAGGACATTGAAGTTTTATTTGGTTGCTACTAAGTCTTTCAGGAAATCTGATGCTCTTTTTGTTCTTCTTGCTGGACCTAGGAAGGGTTTGCCTCCGGCTAAATCTACTATTAGCAAGTGGATACGTCAGGCGGTGGTACAAACCTATTCTGCTAAAGGGAAGGTTCCTCCTTTCTGGATCACTGCTCATTCCACTCGTGCTGTTGGTGTCTCTTGGGCCTTTCAGCATCAAACTTCTGTTGAACAAGTTTGTAAGGCCGCAACTTGGTCTTCTGTTCATACCTTTTCCAAGTTTTACAAGGTTGATGTTAAGGCCTCAGCTGATGCTGCTTTTGGCCGCAAGGTACTTCAGGCGGTAGTGGTTTGAACTGCCTGCCGTTACTCTTTGGGGATCCCACCCTACCTTACGGACACTGCTTTTAGATGTCCCAGATGTAAGGACTTCATGAAGCAGGCCGTGTTGTGCATTAGGAAAAATACAATTCTGTGAGTACCCACCTGTAGAATTGTTTTTACTATGCACAGCACGGCCTGTTTCATCCCTCCCTTGTTATCGTTATTCTTGGTTGCCTCTTTATGGTGATTTGTTCCAAGTTAGTTGAGAGGGTTTTACCTTTATTATCTCCCGGCTTCTTTTATAACTGCTTGTCAACACTGGAGATCTATGGGTGATTCCAGTCTTTTATATGGGGCCAGGAGGAGCCACAAATCTTCTGCAGTCCACTCCGCCACCTTGTGGCGGAATACCAGATGTAAGGACTTCATGAAACAGGCCGTACTGTGCATAGTAAAAACAATTCTACAGGTGAGTACTCACAGAATTGTATTTCTTCCCACATATTTTGAGTTTTACCCTAGACCCTTTATCGTATTGGACATCGGTATCAGATATGTAGACATGTTTCCCAAAATAAGTTTATTGCCAATTCCTGGGGCTTTCGCACAATGGGCCATCCCGATGTAGGGCAAGCTGTAACCATGTTCTAGAGTCTTAAAGATTCTAGAGTCTGGTTACTAGCGTTTTGGTCCATTTAAAAGGTTTTTAATGGCTTTAAAGGAAAGCCCCATCAAGGTAGTACCTCCTTTATGCTTTGCAGGGAATCTAGTAACGCACATGTCTGGATTTGTCATTCAGTTGAGCATTTTAACTGATTTACTATGTTTTGCTATCAAATTTTTATTGGATATGCCATTTATGCTGGGTGTACAAAACTTCAGTCCCTGCCTCCCACTGTTTCAGGTGGCCTCTTCCTGCTAGGATCACTGTAGGTGCAGTTGGTTTCAGATACTTATTTAGTGGTCAGTTTTACCTCAGGGATGGGGGGTGTATACATTATGCTTTTGAGGGAACAAATGTTTCAGTCCAATACATGGCTGTTTATTTTGATAAACGTTCTTTCTTTTCAGAACCCGGGCAAGTAAGATCGCCTTGAATATGGATTACCTTCCCTACATGAGAGACAAACTGGTGCAGCCACTGACTGACCGAGGCACAGATGGTGTGCAGGAAGTCATTGACCTAATGGACAATTATTACTTAATGAAAGAAGACTTTGATAACATTATGGAGATCAGCAGCTGGGGAGGAAAACCCAGCCCCTTCTCTAAGCTTGACCCAAAGGTAAAGCTTAGTGATTTGGGCTTAAATGTTGATTGACACTGGGGCAATTTTAATTGCTGTATATAGGAAATACATATGTGGATACCCATGCTGGTAGATATCCAAACATTGCTGCTTTATCTGGACAGGACATGCAGCATTTGCTTGTGTGGTCTAACATTGCATGTGTCATTTGTCAGGGTTGTCTGGTTTGGGTCTCTGTATGCTTCTTAAAATGGTTTCCTTTTTTTTTCCCCTCCCAGGTGAAAGCTGCATTTACCCGTGGCTACAACAAAGAGGCTCATCTTACCCCTTACTCTCTACACATGGTTAAAGCCTCTAAAAGGGAGACTGCTTCATCTCTAGAGTCCGAGTATAACGAAGATGTGCATGCTGAGGAAGAGCAGGCTGAGGAGAAGGAGGAAGATGTTGGTGGCGATGCAATGATCAAGGTAATTTATGACCAACTAGTTAGTGTTAATAAAAACGCCCCAAATCTGGCTTGCTCAGCCCCCCTGCCCTTCTGGTTTAGCCCTTGACTAGTAACAGCTTGCCTCTCCAGTCGCATCGAGCTCGGCATCGCTCTGCTCCCTTGCTGACTTTTGCAGGGCAGCGCCATCTTGGAAGCCCTCGGTTTTCCGACAGATTGCATTGGCTGCAATGATACTTGACGCAGATGCGTACATGCAGCCGGCTAGGAGTGAGTGTGGCTAGTGGCTGCATTCAGTAAGCAACAGCTAAGGTGGAAAGGGGCCAGGAAAGCAGCAGAATGTCTGCCTTTCAAATGTCAGCATTATCTAAAATGCTATGTGGGAGGGATTATCTGAGAGGAATCGGGGCTTTTACTTGAGAATGATCAGTATTTGAGAAAGTGCCCACTTTATAAATGACCCTGCCATCAGAGTAATATGGTATCTACTAGCAATAATTATGAATTAAAAAGAGAGTCTGTAGCCTAGCCCCACTTCCTGCCTATATCTTAATTTATATGGCAAGCCACTGTTGTATCTATGTTTATTTTCTGGTCAGTTTGTATATTTGAAATTCTTTAGACTTTTCACTGCTTCACAGGTCTACAGTACAGACATTCTGACATATATCCGAATATAAAAGTGGGGAGTATTGATCAAATACAGGTCCTACCAAGCTAGCATTGCCACATTTAATATACAAACCATAATACTTCAATTACTAGCCATGAGGGCAGACATTGTTGTTTTAGATTGTCTTTGGACTGTGGCTTATATTTGAATTGTATACAAGGCAGTTAGATGGGTAGTTCAAGCAAAAACTTTATTTTTTGCCCCAAGAGTAATTGCTAATAAAGAACCCACCCCAGCCTTCACATCTAGCTTTGAGTGTTAATAAACTTTACTGGCATCAATACAGTTCTCTATAAAACTAATAAATCACAACTGCCTACAGCGTTGTGTGGCGCCTTAATCTTCTTTGTTTTAAAATAAAGCCTCGGTCAGCTGGGAAATTAAGATGATCTTATTTAGTCAGATGGTTTTATAAGCAAGAGGAAGTATAGTGCTGCAAACCTGCTGCTTAGAGGATTGTATTTATTAAAGCAGCGGGTGATGGGGCTTAGAGCATATTATGACAGAGGAAGGAATAAAAACCATATGAAGTTCTAAAACTAAATCTAAAACTGAAACCAAATTTGTAAATAGTTTTACCTTGATTTAGCCCTAACTCCTTGTTCTTCTATTTATATATTGTTCTCGAATCTTGGTCAGTGCTAAATCCAGGCTCTCTGTCTCTGGTTGCTTCTGTAAAGGGGATCAACACCCCATAAGCACTCTCGCGCCAAACCTCTGAAACGGGCACGCACAGCATGCTGGGGATGTGGGCAGTCAGCTTCATCTCACTGCTGCGGCACCTTTGAGATCGGCCAATCGACAATCTCAATAGTGCTGCTGGCCATGGCTTTCGGTGGAAAAAACAGATTTTCTTTAAAAACCAGGCCACCGCCGAGCCAACAGCAGCTCATGGCTATTCGGGTGGGGTGGGGTGCAAAAGATGTTCGATGGATGATCTATAAGATGCAAGGTCCGGTAAACCAACAGCCCTTGAGGCATCCCGATTTGAGATGCCCGCTTTCCGAACCGGCCAGCTGCAGCATCTCTCGCATCATTCTCTGGAGGGGCGCCGGTGAGGTATGTATAGCCACTGATCTGGGGCGTTTCCCACAGTGGGACGGACCAAAACCCAGGATAGAGAAAATCCAGTGTTTTGATACACTTTAAAGAAGCCATGGAAGCCGCAGCAGACTCCTCTCTATGCATTTAGCCATATTATAGATTTAAACAGAAACAAAAATGACTCGCCTGGTCCTGCTTTCGTCTGTTCAGATGCCAAAAGCTTTATGCTGCAGTTATGGTTTCTGGTCTGTTGGGCCGCTTCAGACCATAAGTGGCAGCCCCCCTCCCAATCACAGAGAATGGTGGTGAGACAGTTACACCTGATCTGCTTTTGCAATAAGGGGAGTGCGCTGTCATCTAGACCAGGGTGAGTGGTTTTCTTTTTCTGCTAGAGGCTTGGGGCTGTAAGATGCCTTTAAAGTGGATGAAAAGCGGAAGGAAATTCATTTTTACCAAATTGAACTTTACCAGTTAAATATGTGTAAATAAAAACCTTAAAATAAATAAATAAAAAAAATTCCAGGATGATGTAACAACTTGCCCTTGTATGAAACTCTCCATCCATCTGGCAACACCCCCCCCCCCCTCCTTATCTGCTGCATGCAATGCTGCTAGGCACATCTGATTGGCTGGCGATGGGCGGGATGCACAGGAGACGTCTGCAGGTCTATTCATTGTCTGCCATCAGTATGAATGGAAATAAAAGCCGATTGGAGGAGAGCCATTTCTGCACGGTGGGAGTGAAAATTTTCACACACAATTGCCTACTAAATTTAGATGCCCCTGTAAAGCAAGCTGAGTTGAAAATCCTGCATTTTGGTTCAATTTAAAGGAACTGTACATCCGGTCCAGTGCAAGCACGCACCCGGGAATACTTTGCCCCCCCAGCTTGCTGCTTGTCGTGGCTCTGCTGGTTGACAAACCCCAAAATCTTTGCAGTGGGCGTGCGCAGTCACTGACTTGTGTGAGGGGCGCCAGGAGCTTGTGTGGGGTCAGAAACCAGCAAACTTTTGATCACGAGTTGGAAGCTTACCTGAAGGGGGCAGTTTGATACCTTAAAATAAAGCCAACCTTTATTACACAAAAGAAATACACAAACACAAAGTGATATAATATGAGGACCTCCTAAATTGATAAGTTAAAATTAATGGTTTTGCCTTAATTTGCTTCAGGATTGATCATGCTATTAGATACTTAAATTATATACTTCTATTTTCATTTAGGCTAAGAAGGCAAAAGCCTCCAAAGCCTCCAAACCAGCCAAGGTGGAAAAAGGTGGAGGGAAAAAGCCAAGTAAGCCGAAGACTAAGAAGATCAAGTGAAGGCTGACTGTGTTCTATACCACATGGGCGTGTGTGGCTAAGGAGAGCTGCTGATCTCTGATAGGCTATGACTGATCCAGAGGAGCGATGATCCATGGGCTCCTTTTTGGTAGTGATCCATGTACAGTAGCAGGAAACTTTTTTTATACACAATATTCCAATCAGGCAGACGTACCAGGGCTTCCGGATCTTCATCTTCAGCACTTTTTTTTCACAGATGTACTTATTTTACAGTCTTTCCTGCTCTTTTGTATATAGAATGTGTACCAAGTATGTTTATGTTTTGTATAATACCTTAATTGTAAGTATAACTAAAACGCTTCATTAAAGTAGTTTAATTAAAACATTGTGTATGGTTGTGTTGACTAAAAAGTTGTTCCTCCTCTTCTGCTTACAACCCGAGCCAGGTGGTGAAAAACGTTGTTTTCAAGTGTCCATAAGGGGGAGCATATATTGCAGTATTTGTGGGGGGGGGGGGGGGGGGGGGGTTACAAACTGGACTTTACTTTAAAAAAAGAAAATCCTAAACTTATTTTCTTGGGTTTGTTCCCCTCTGGCAGGGCATCCTGATTTGGGATGCTCCCCTGTGGTTATGGTGCTCGAGCTGGCCGTTCCAGAAAGTCCTTGTGCCAAGCTAGAGGTATACTGGGAATGCTGTGTGGGGATCCTGGGGGGTTCATGTAGTTGGGCAACCTAATTTTGGATGCCCCGTAAAAAGGTAGACCAACCACCCCTCAAGAGAATACTCGAGGGGAGGTGTTGCTCCTTTGTAAGCATTCCATAGAAAAGATGCCCCCTGCTAGTTAAAAAGTAAAGTAAAATAACACTCACCTGATCCCTCGTTCGAACCCGCCGGGTCTTCTCTATCTGATTACCCCCAGGGGCTCGTCTGCTTTAATAGCCTGCCCCCCGCTTCGGCAGCAGCTGCTGTTTACAATTATCCTCTTCACCGGGGGGGCTCCGATTGCCCCCCCCCCCGGGCTTTTCCGTAGTGAGGAGGGGGCCGCTAGCCCTCCCTTTGTGGGTGGGGCTTATGACGTCACACGTGACGTCATCCCGCCGTGGGCTCCGGACTATCAGATGTCAGGTCTGATCATCGGAGGTGGTTGGAGGGTAGGGGATGTGGTCCCCTGCCTCCCCAGCCCCCTTTGGTGATCAGACCTGTCAGCTGGAGAGAATCATCTTGGGACACAGGATTGGAGGTGAGTGTTAAAAAAAAAAGACACTGACACAGAGAAACAAACATTTTTTATTTATTTATTTTTTTAACACTTAACCCCTTGTGAACTGGTAAGGGGTCCATGAGATCCCTATACCAGTTCACAAGGCTGGGGGCTGGCAAGTCACCTGCAGCTAGCGGGTGACTTGCCATTAACCCTCGGCACCCCCATTACCTGCCTCCCCAAAGCCCGGGGGGGGGGGGGTAGAAGAGCCCTGGCCATGGGCTATGCAGGCTTGTGGCCTGCAGGGCAAGGGGCCACAAAAGCTGGCCCCTGTGCCCTGTTCCTACAAGCCCTGCATAGCTGGTCCCGGGCTGGTAATGCTGGGTAAGGGGGACCCCATTTCATTATTTTTTTTTTTTTGCATTTTAAGGGTTTTTAACCCTTAAAATTAAAAAAAAAAAAAAGGGGTCCCCCCCTTATGTTCTGTCACCCAGCAGCTATAAAAGGCTTCCAGCAGACGAGCAGAAGCCAGTGATTGCCGAGGGACACAGTGCAAGATGGATGGGATGTAAATATTAAAAATAAAACAAAGTATTTTTTTCTGTGTTTTTGTTTTACATTTAACCCCTTGTGAACTAGTAAGGGGTCCATAAGACCCCTATACCAGTTCACAAGGCTGGGGGCTGGCAAGTCACCTGCGGCTAGCGGGTGACTTGTCATTAACCCCCGGCATCCCCAATTACCTGCCTCCCTAAAGCCCGGGGGGGGGGCAGAAGAGCCCGGGCCATAGGCTATGCTGGCTTGTAGCCTGCAGGGCCAGGGGCCACCAAACCCGGCCCCTGCACTCTGTTCCTACAAGCCTTGTTTTTTAAATTGACCCCTTATGTTCTGTCACCCCACACCAATTCTTTTCTTGATTTAACCCTTTATAGTGTGGATAGTAGTTGTATTTCATTTGTAAATGTTATAAAGTACTCGTTTCAGTTTGGTGGGGTCTCCTGAGCAGGAACGGGGGGCTACCAATACATATGTGGTATCGTAATCGGGAGAAATTAGGCTTTCACATGCAGTATGGTTTTCATTAATAAAACAAATGTTTTATTTAAAATAAAGACAATTGTCTTTTTTTTTTTTACTTAATATTTTAATAAACAGCATAAAAATTACAAACAAGACATTTCATTTTAAAGCCTTTTCCTGGAAATTCCTGCAAAAATGGCGCAAAATGGGGAAAAATGACCTGTCAACAGAGGGTGACAAAATCTTAAGTAGGCTGGCATTCAAAAGGGTTAAAAGTAGCTATGCATGTTGGGTATTGTTCTGCTCGGGGGACCTTGCGCTTTCAGATTTAGCTTGTTTTTTCTTGTCTGCATATTGATCTTTTAGGACAAGATGTTTTTTATTCTGCTTTTTTTATACATTTTTTAGGGAAACCCAGTGCAACCAAAGAATTCTTTGAGGGATTACTTCCAGAAAGATGAGCCCACTACAACAAGCTGGATACACTTAGAAAGCTTAACATGTGTACTTTCAGAGAATATATGGTTTGTGGGGGGTATTCCAAGTGTAATATGTTGTTTTGGAAATTTTCAAGGAAAATTACCATTACGCAAATGCTTTACTTTGGGGTGTTTTCCAACTCTTCCCTTGATAGTTGGGTATCGTTCTGTTCGGGGAATGTTGCTTTTTCAGATTAAACTTGTCTTTTCTTGTTTGTATATAGTTTTTTTTTAGAAAATTGTGGCTTTGATTCTGCTTTTGTATCCTTTTTTAGGGAAACTCTTTGCAACCAAAGAATACATTGAGGGATTACTTCCAGAAAACTGTGGCCACATCAACAAGCCTGGTACACCTAGAAAGCTTGACGTGTGTACTTCCAGAGAATATATAGTTTGTTGGGGATATTTAAAATGTAAAGGGTTGATTTTATTGAAAAACTGCAAGGTGCGCATAGCGCATAACATAGTTGTATTTTATCTGAAAATCCCCTAAAGAGCTGTTTCAGTTTGGGGGCGTGTTCTGGGCAGGAAAGGGTGTCTACCGACACGTGTGGTATTGCTGTAACCGGGAGAAATCGGGATTTTACACGCAATGAGATTTTATTGACGAACTTACATTTTTTATTACAAAAAACCACTACAAATTGTAAAAAATAGATTTTTTTTTTTTTTTTTTTTTAACATATTTCACCCAAAAATATTGAAAATACACCTAAAAGATTACAAACAAGACATTTCATCTTGAAGCCCAGACTCTGATAAAAAAAAAACAATATATAATTTTCCTGGGAAATCCCTTCAAAAATCACATTTGAACATGGGTAGTGCAAAATAGTGATAAATGGTCTGGCAACAAAGGGTGACAAAAACTCCAGGTAGGCTGGCACTTAAAGGGTTAAACAATAAAAGAAACGTCCATTGAAATGTATGGGAGAGCGACAGGTAATACCTGGCGCTCTGGAAGATGCTGAGCTGCCTGTAATGATGAATTGGATGCTACATGGCGCTGTTAGAGGCGCTCACCAGATTCGTTTTCATGAATGTGGTATTGCATACAGCGCCTGGCGTTCACCAGACGCTGCCTAGCGCTACGAGGCTCTACCTGGCACTAGAGCTTCCTGAATAAACCTCTTAGTTATCCTGCGAGCTATACTCCCTCGCTGATAATCCAGTGTTGCGATACTTACCGAAACGCCCCATCCCAGTATCACACCGATGCCATCTTCAAACAGTTTTGGGTCGATTCAGAGAAAATTCTCACACTTTTTTTTTTTTTGTTTTTTTGAGAAAACTGCTAATCACTTTCATTATCTACCTTAATGTAAATTTTCACCTGGCTCTGGATCAGACACAAGATAGACAATGAAAGTCAATGGCAGTTTTCTCTCCTTAAAAAAAATTCTCTCCTGGCTCTGAATCAGCCCCTTTGTGTCCATTCAACATCTGATGGACCGCCCCGATTGGGCAATTTGGTAAGTGTCTGAGCACCGGATTTGCGGGGGATTAAAGGGTAAGTCCACTTTAGTAAGTCCACGATAGAATTTGTGAAAGACTAGATTTTTGCGTGGCAAAATTACGTCTTAAAGGTGATGTGCCGAACCCTTTAGGCGACTGTCCAACTTTAGGGGGTAATCTATCCAAGTTGGAGGCAATAAATCTCATGCTCCCTCAATCTCTGGTGGACAGATTAAACTATGCGTTCAGCTAGCGATGGCAACCTACCTACCTCAGTCAAATACCCAAAGGTTCATGTTCCAGCATATTTATTAAAACCTAGTCGTTGTGCAGGCAATACAATAAAACATTAATGTGTTATATATGCTCTTTACACTGGCTGCATATAGACAGTGGAATGCCCCGCTGAGTGAAACCCCCAGATCGCCCAGTACAACTTCAAATGGGAGCGAGAGCAGGCGCATCCCCAGCGGCGCAATCTCCTGTCCCAGCCTATCTAAATAGGTGGGTGGGGGAACATGATCACAGCCTGATGCAGGGGATGCAGCCGCTCTTGCTCACAGATTTACATAGGCATGGCAAACGTCCCTGATTGGACGGGAGCCCCCGTATGTGCCGTTGGACTTGGGGAAGGTGAGTGAATAATGGCAACCTTAGGGGGTTCACACAGCGGGGCATCCCAAATTGGGAAAAGCCAGCTCTGAAATCTTTTATTTCAGGGATAGCCGCTCTGGAGTTTGTTCCACTTTAAGGGAAGAATGGAAGGAAAGGTCTCCTTGCACCAGTAGCCTCCTGCACCCCCGGTGGTCTAGGTAGGTCTTCGATGTTCTGTTCAGCAGTGTTCTTTACAGTGCTAATAACTGCAAAGGCATGGCACACTATAACAATGCAGACACTATCCTAAGCATATAAATACAGGGAAGAACATCAATTCCCACCAACAAAGCACATCAATAAAGGGCTTCTTTTGCATACATTGAGGTCGATTCAGAACTAGGTGAGAATTCTAACTCCTTTGTTTAGGAGAGAAAACTGCCATTCACTTTCATTGTCTACCGGGTGTACATTTTTACTTGGCTCTGAATCAGCCCCAAGGTAGACAATGAAAGTCAATAGCAGTTATCTCTCATAAATAAAGGAGTAAGAATTCTCACCTGGCTCTGAATCAGCCCAGGGGTAGACAACGAAAGTCATTGACAGTTTGCTCTCCTAAATAAAGGAGTGTGGCTCTGAATTTTCCCCAATGTGCTGCTTCTGCTGGAGCTGTGCATGGACACTCGGAAGTCCAGTCTAAAGTTAACCCCCTGTCCTGTCCCCCCCCCACGGCATTGAGGCAGGATGCAGGTAAAAAAAACCACACCTTACTTTGCCTGGAATCCAGTGCTGTTGTGGCCGCTTTGGGCAGAGGGAACAAGGGATGCCATGTCTCTGGCCAAAAATGCCGCTGGATTGCAGGGAAAAGTAAAATCTACGGCAGAGAATGGGCACTGGATAGGCACAGCCAGACCTTAAACTGGACCAACAGCCTGGCACAGTTGGTAGCAGCCATTTTGCAGCGCCCTCTTCCAACTGACATAACTGAAATACACAGTAACAGGAAGCCCAACACGACTTCCTGTTTGCAGTGGCTATCTTGTTTTAAAAATTCATCCCAGTAGGCATTAGAAAAAGGTAAATGTATTTTTGTGTAGCAATTTAAATTGCCCTGGGGAGGGATGCATATGAGCACTGTTTGTTGTGTTGGTCTGATTTAATTAATTTTGGACTGTTGGTCCACTTTAAGCTCTGCAGAGAAGCATATCCCGGGCTTCTTCCTCTGTCTGTCTGCTGATTGGTCGTGGCTAGTATTGGGCGACCCTGAACAGCTTCCCAAACCCAATCACTGATTTCAGCCGGTGTTCAAATTTCAGCTTTTCGGCTCGAACCTGGAAAAGCTGCTTAACCTATGCAGAGTGTGCAGCAGGAAGCGGCTGTGCAACTTACCTGAGCCGTGCGATCTGGTCGGTGTTCTTTCCCTGTCAGATCTACAGTAAGATGATTGCCACTCCCATGAGTGAGGACATTGGGGGGGGGGGGGGGCTTGACAAGCACCCACCTCCCCCAGAGGTAGAATTACCCCTCAAAGTTTGGGTCCCTATTGACTTCTATGGGAACCGGGTTTGGGTCAAGTTCGGGTAACTGAATTGAACTTTTGTTCAGTGTTTGCCTGAACTCGCCGGACCCAAACCTCTAGGGGTTCGTGGTGGTCTCTGCAGCGCTGGAATGTCAATGGGGTGAGTATATTAGCCCAATCCACCGGGGAGACAATCATATAAGGCCAGCCCCCCCCCCCCTACTATCCTGTGGGAGTAACGGAAGGGGGACCCCAAAGCTACCCAAGTTATGTAGCGGTGGTATCAAAACGGACAGGGCATCCCACAACAGGATCACCAAACCTGGTAGCCGCCTACCCTCTAGTATAGGGTCTCACGGAGGAGCATGGCTCCTGTACAGTACACCACTAAGGTGTATCCTACCCTCGCCCAGAGCGACAGCCAAAGCTGGGAGGCTTAGGAACTTAACTAACAAGGTCCGGGCAGAAATAGGGAAATGAACAGGCCGGGTGTGAACCCGGCTTACCTGCAAGGAGGAGACAGCCATCTTCTGACTTGCTCGCCGTCTGCAGAGACTAAGACTGGGTAATGTGTGGAAGGTCCCAGGTATTTATGGGCCGGGAGGGGCTTCTTTTTTCTAGTCATCTCTGCAGAAGTTCGCCCTCTACTGGACATAACCCACGTGTAATGAATATTTCCGGAGCAGGGTGTGAGACATACTTATAATATCCATTTTACAGGTGAGTACTCACAAAATGGTATTTTTTCCTATTATTCTTATGCTACACAGGAACCATGCTGGGCAGCAAATGGTGATGCCCCCGAGGGAGGCACTGCAGACCTGTCCAGACAATGGCAATAATAAGGTAGCCAGGAGCTCATCTGAAGCCTGTCCCATGTGCCTCGCCTCTCCATTTGCTGGAGCACGCTGTAGATGCTGTAGCAGGCCTCCAAATTGTCCAAATGAGGTTGCACCGCCACCCCTGTCCCCCAATACTACCAGCATGGGTGAGCCAGGCCTGCTGGTGCTGGGAAAGCCGTGTGCTTGTGGAAAAATGGCAATGAGAGGAAGGAAATAAAGGAGAGGCACATGGCTCCTTTCTGCCTTATTATTTTCTGGACTGCCCATTTAAAGTGGACCAACACCCAGGGGGGATCAGCCCCGGAATTTATAAGATCCCCGGGGTGATCAGATCCCTCCCCGCGGGGCATCCAGAATCGGGATGCCCCACTATATGAAACCCCACAGGACGCCCAGAAACCTTACCTTATCCCCATTCCCACGGCGCATGCGCGAGCCGCGGCCGCATCTCGCGCTTCTCTCTAGCAGGACGCGCACCCGCGCTGGCCGTTTGTGAATGGCCGGCTCGTCTGATTGGACGAGCGCTCATGTAGGAGCGGGGTGAGGTGAGTTTTTTAGGGCCATCTGGGGGGTTTCACGCAGCACCCCGATCGGGGTGCCCCGCGCAAGTGGACCAAAACCCAGGATAGTGAAAATCCTGGGTGTTGGTCCACTTTAAAGCAGAACAAAACTCTAAGCCGGATGACTCTGGAGTCTAACAAACTGCAGGACTGGCCAGTCTTTTGGACTTCCGAGCAGTCTGATGGCCTTCCCCTGGGCATCCCAAACCAGCATGCCCAGCTATGGGAATCCCCGCAAAGCTCCTACAGTGATGAGTAGCAGCGTCGCCCTCTGGGCTCGGGCACACCCCTGCCCAGCCATTTAGATAGACTGTGGGTGGGAGCATGTCGCAATCTACAGTGTGCTGGAATGTGCCCGTTCTCGCACATGATTCCCGAGCTCTGTGGCCAAATAGGGCCATATTGCTGATTGTTAATATGTATGCCATACGGTGCTGATTGGATGAGTGCATGTGCTGAAGGACTGGGGAAAAGGTGAGTGTGTATGGGTGATCTGGGGGTTTCAAACAGCAGAGCACCCCAAATTGGGATGCCTCCGGAGCAAGTAACTGGTTTAAAGCGGACCAAAACCCACAGAACTTGTAAGGTACATTTGGTCATAGCCCCTGCCATTTCCTTCTTAGGGTGTAGAACTAGAAATGGATATTTCTCTTCCATTTTACTTCAGGACATCAGGATAATTCAGTAATAGGGTAAACCTCTTTCGACCAAAGGGCGTTGACTGCAAGACCAAGGCGTAGCTCTGCCTCCCAGCCCATATTCCTCTGGCTGACTTCCTACACTCCAGTTTCTTTCTTGCAGTTGGACTGGACTGCAGGGCTCTATCTGGACTCCTCTCCCATTTATTTTTTTGTTAGACTATATCTTGGAAGCGGGGGCGAGACCCTGTCTGTCTTCCTAGGTCCCTTATGCTGCTCTAATCTGGATGGACCCACAATGCCTCCTCAGCTAAGCTGTATCCGGATTAGGATGGTAAGGGAAGCACCAGGGTCCTGGGGTGCTTTGGGGTGTCATGGCACTCTGGCTGAAGGCTTTCACTGAAAAGCAAAGCAGCCACAGGTTTTTGTCTGAGCCTGATTGGGGGTGACCAAGGGAATTATATTCCCTCTGTAATTTTTATTGCTGTTTCCCATGTGTTTGTGTTTTACTGGTTGCAAAATTCAAAATGTGCCAAGATTTTTGTCTTAACAAAGTAGCTGAAGATCCCCAGTTCTTCTCAGCGGTACAGCGCGGTTCCTCAGGCCGGTGACGCTGGAAGATTTCCGGCTGAGCGAAGTAACTAGCACCGCCGTCGATCCCAGATTCTTCTCAGCAGTACAGCGCGGTTCTTCAGGTAGGTGACGCTGGAAGATTTTCGGCTTAGAGAAGTAGCTAGCACCGCCGTCAATCCCAGATTCTTCTCAGCGGTACAGCGCGGTTCCTCAGGCAGGTGACGCTGGAAGATTTTCGGCTTAGAGAAGTAGCTAGCACCGCTGTCAATCCCAGATTCTTCTCAGCGGTACAGCGCGGTTCCTCAGGCAGGTGACGCTGGAAGATTTTCGGCTTAGAGAAGTAGCTAGCACCGCTGTCAATCCCAGATTCTTCTCAGCGGTACAGCGCGGTTCCTCAGGCCGGTGACGCTGGAAGATTTTCGGCTGAGCGAAGTAACTAGCACCGCAAAGCGGCCAGCTCTCCTCTGCGACGTGACGCGTTTTACTCAGCTGAAACATTTTCGTCTGGGAAAGGGGCCTAGCACCACCGGCATTGCGATTCCCTTCCGGCAGCGCATTACTAGGGTTGTTGGCTGGCAAAAGGGCTGCTTCTGAGCCGCTGCATGGCCACCCTCAAGTGGACCTAAACCAATGGCATAGCTGGGGGGAGCGGGGGGGGGGGCACTTGCTCCAGGTGCAGCAGGTCGGGGGGGGGGGGGGCCTGAGAACAGGTGGGGGGCGCCATTTCGAATCTTTGCCCCAGGTACTACAAAGCCTAGCTACTCCTCTGCCTAAACCTTTTGGTAGGTCATTTTGTTTTATTTTGATTGTATTAATATTAATGAATACGTCCTGGAACACTGTTTTCTGCTGTCCCTCTGTGTGAGATGGCAGGTGATCAGTCATTGTATAGGTGTGGCAATAACATCATTGCCACACACAGCAGTGGTAATGAATGGAGGAGGTGGAGCTTTACAGCGCCATTATCTGGGATTAGAGTGAAGCAGGAGCACTAAAAATTGGCAAAAGGTTCTTCTCATGGGGGGAGCCATTCGGGCGATGCTAGTTAAAAATGTGAGTTCAAGGCTGCATTAGTAACAGCTCCCTGAAAGTGGAAACCTCTTAAAGCGGACCTTCACTCTGAATAAGAGTCTATCTTATATGTTTCCCACACCCTGTACATACAGATTGTCCACATTAAAAATCATCCTACCTGCATCTACTGCATGTTATGAGCCTTTAAACATCCAAGATGGCGGCTCATGGAACATCAGCCTGCAAACAGGAAGTGGCTTCTGACTGTGCTGCTTTGCATTCTGGGATTGCTGACCTTTTCCTGACCCCACCTCTGCTCTGTCTGAGCAAAGCACAGCTATAACCCACCCCCTGTACTTTATCCCACTCTCCTCTCGGCAGTCAGTGTGATGCTTCTGAGTCAAGATGGCGGCGCCCGTATCCTAAAGTCCTGAACATAGTTGCAGCCCAGTGGGCGAAAGAATAATTAGTAAGTGACTAAAAATTTAAAATATATTAATTTTAGATGCTGGGGAATCTTTTTATACAGGTTTGGGCTTTTCATGGTGAAGGTCCGGTTTAAACTGGTCCTTCACCCTGAATAAGAGTCTATCTTATATGTTTCCCACACCCTGTACATACAGATTGCTCACATTAAAAATCATCCTACCTGCATCTACTACATTTTATCATCCTTTAAACATCCTAGATGGCGGCTTATGGACATTCAGGCTGCCTGCAAACAGGAAGTGTCTTCTGATTGTGCCGCTTTGCATTCTGGCATTGCTGTCCTTTCCCTGGTCCCAGCTCTGCTCTGTTTGTGAAAAGCACAGCTATAACCCGCCCCCTGCACTTTTGCCCCCTCTCCTCTCCTCAGGATGTGATGCTACTGAGCCAAGGTGGCGGAGCCCGTATACTAGGGTGCTGAACAGAGTTGCAGCCCAGTGGGGGAAAGAATAATAAGTTATTAAAAACGTAAAATTTATTCATGTTATATGCTGGGGAATAGTTTTAACGGTTTGGCCTTTTTTTTTTTTTTTTTTTAAATGATGCTGAAGGTCCGGTTTAAGTATAACTGAGGGACAGTGCACAATAGATCTCCAACAGGAGGACTGTAATATATGCCGCCGCTAGAGGGCCACACAGCCTCTAGAAATCCCCCCCACACGAGTGCCGCCCTGTCTTCCCAGTCACTGCTAGCAGGAAGGAGGGGCGCCCGCCATGTTGCTCCTCCCGGAAGCGGCGTGAGCGCGGTGGCCGCCATGTTGCTGCTCCCAGGTACAGAGCTGAGTGTGGCGGCTGCAGCATGGCTGGTGCTGGATGTGACTTTTCTGAGCGCCCTGTTCCTGCACCTATTGCGGGATGGCGGCCACTCCACTCTCTGCAGCGTCTTCCAGGATCTCATCCGATATGGCAAGACGAAGATCAGCCGCCCGGCCTGGCTGCGCTGCTTTGACCTGCCCAAGAGGTACACTCGGCGCCATGTGTGTGTGTACCAGCCAGTCAGTGTGCGGCTATGCTGAGGGGTGCTGCTTGTCTTCTCGCTGTGTGCCTGGCATGGAAGAACCATGTCTGCCATTGTGCTGCCCAATTGGCAGCCCTGTCCGGCTGGGATTCCAGCTGCTGCTGTGATTGGTCGCCTTGTCCAGGCTAAAATAAGTAGTTCAACAGCCAAACAAAAGCATACTCACCTTTTGTCCCCTGCGGTGCTAATGCAGCGATCAGTAGCTCTCCTGATCTCTTCATGACCAATCAGCCGCAGGGGACAAAAATGCAAGTATCCTTTTTTGGCTATGAAATCACTTAAAGTGGAACAAAACCTGGGAATTTGACTTTTCCGGGTTTTATTCCGCTGTGTGAAACGCCCATAAAAACTCACCTTGCCGAGCTCTTGTACAATGAGAGCTGCCTCCTACGACTGTCATCCTGCAGACGGCTGTCATTTACTAGACTGGGGAGCCACGGAGGAAGGGAAATAATCGGCCCTGGAATCTTATAGAATCGAGGTCTGTGGGTTTTGGTCCACTTTAAGCTTTATACTTTTTTTTTTTTCCCCCACAGATGATTGCTCCTATTCCGACGCTGTGACACTTATCTAATCAGCATTGTCCCAAGCAGCTCGCACAGATTGTCTGGCGCTTCCTTGTCTTTAACACGGCGCTGCCCCCTGTCATTGGTAACTGACCCTCCATTTCAGTCAATGGGCATTGCATGCCAGCTTTAATGTGACTGATGGGGGGGGGGGGGGGCATGTTAGGAACGAGAAAACGCTGGGCACAATGAGGCAAGTGTCAGAGCGCCGGACTAGGAGCGATCGTCTGCAGTAGATAAAAGGTGAGTTGTATTTATTTATAAAGAATATCGTCATCTTAGCCCTGTACAGAGTATAAAGCTTTTATTATTTTATCCTGGACAATGGCTTTTGCAGACACACACTCCTAGTCTGGTGCACTTTACCTGATCAACAAAATCATGTTCTGCACCTCCCTTCCACTTCCATAGCGTCAGCCACAAACTGACATCCGGACTCAAATGAATGGCTGTGTGGGAGCACACGTTCCCGGCGGCTCTGAGCATCTGGCCAGGGAAAGTCAAAGATGGCGGCAGCCAGGGATCCCCACTGGATAGCGGGACAGGTAAGTGGTTTTTATTAGTGCCCTGCTTTAATTTTAGGGTACAGTGGCAGGGTAGATTTTAAAGAGGAACTTTAACCTCTAACCTACTAGGTCTCTAACCTACTAGGCCCCCACCGCTATTCTCCATACTGTTTGGATGACGGCGTCTTTCAGATCGCTGTCATCTTGCTATTTTTTTCCACCCCCTGGCATCCTATAGCCATCTAGCCATCACGACATCTAGCACACGACATCTAGCGACATTCTGATCCTCCAGCAGCTCCAGGCGCTTTCCGAAAACAGCACCATCTTGTCTTCTTCTCTGTCCCACGATGCACTGCCCCTACAATCTCATGCCTGGTCCTCATCCTGGCCCAAGAGAAGGTGGCACCTTGAGAAAGTGACATTACGTCACGGAACGCGTTGGTGGAAAGATATACTTGGCTCGGTAGGAGGTGATCATACTTTGCACTGAGGTGAATTCATTCTAGTTAGTGTTTTTGTATGCTTTTATTTAAATTGTATATTTACTAATCTTTGGCACTTGTGGCATTTTGTCATTGCACATTAGCACTTTAGTAGTCCTTCATAGGTTGTGTATACTATGAATGGGAGGAATATTATAGGTGCAGTATGGATAATGGGGATTGATTGGGTCACTCCTGCTGGGGTTGGTTTGTGTTTTTTAAATGTTTGTGATGAATTAAATTGATGGATATTAATTATAGATGGTGTTTTTGAATTATTATTAGGGAAAGAGTGTTGCCTTCTTGGTTCAAGTCCCGTTTTCTGCGGTGTGCTGGGACCGCTAATCTTTGTGTGTTGTGTTGATTTGGGATGCCGGATTGGCACACTCTTACTCCCTTGTGTACTTTTGTTGGGGTGGTGCTGGACAGGGGGCACTGTGTGCAGTATTTTGTGTGACCAGACGTGAGATTGCGGGGGCGGCGCAGTGCATCGTGGGACAGAGAAGAAGACAAGATGGTGCTGCCCTTCAGAAAGCACCTGGCGCTTTAAGTTCCTAATCAACCACTGTGAATAAAGCACCAGACTTCCGGTCAACACCAGGTGAAGATGTTTTTTAAATAATTTGGGCAACTGAGTTACCTGGTAGTGTGGTAATAAAACAGGTGGATTTTTTTATTTTTGAAACTATAGGACTGCTCTAAAACAGACCCAAAGTCAAAATAGGTCGATTGAACACCCCCCTCATCAACTTTTAGGAAGCCCTAAAACGTGCTTGCTTATCTGGCCTGGCCACCAACAGTCCACTCTTGACTGTTGGTGGCCGGTCATGTCTGCTGTGTGTGTGTTCAACTAGTTGCTGGGAGTGGCTAAGGTTCCACCTAGTGGCATCCTGGACGGTAAGTATTAAAAGCCTATATTTAGGCTTTCTAGGTATACTGTCGTCATTGTATCTCTTACAGCCTATGCTGTGCGCCCCAGATGGGAATTTATGCTTTATTAAGTTGCTCTGATGTCAGTACAGCTCAGTAAAGCTGGCCACTGATTGGACGAGACACTGCACATGCACTGTGGGATTGCTAGTGAGGCAATCCAGGGGATTTTCCAAATCGGCATGCCTTGCTGGGATTGTGGGGCGTCCCACTTTCACTAGGGTAAGCTGGGAGGGATGATGAGGTGTTTTATTTCCCTTTTTCTTTCTCTACATCAGGGATCCCCAACCTATAGCTCAGGAGCCACAAGCTGGGCAGGTGGAGTCATTTTCCGGGTTACCCGCCCTTGGTTTCTCAGCCTGTCCAAATTGCGGACAAAAGCTGCAGAAAAAGCCAGCACACTTTTCCAATTACCCAACTGGAGAATTTGCTTGTTGGAAGCAAGAAGTTTATGGGGTGGGTGATCTATACATGTTTTGGAGGGAGGACACAAAATACAGTTACACTATATACAAGCACATGAAATCAGTGTCACCAGACTTTTTGTTTTGAATGTGGCTAATGACCATCTTTCAGTGGTGGCTAGCAAGGTGAGGAAGGCTGGGGAGCCCTTCTGTACACTTTTAGACCTTCCCTGAGGGGTATGCCCATTTGGGATGCTCCGCTCTAATGACTCCTAAGAAGGCACACAAATGGCTGTATCACCCAGTCTGCAGTCTTGCACCCCACATGATTGTTGACAGCCAATTGGATTTACCATGGTTTGTAAGCCCTAGTGGGCCATGTTTTTTAACATGAGGAGATGGTTGTGGTTGCTGCCTTGGAGGACTGCAGAAGGGGGGGAAGTAAGGCCACTTTTTCACTTCCTAAGGATTGTTGTGGGTCAGGGCATCCTAAATCGGGATGTCTGGCTGTTCTTTTTAATGTTGTGTGAATCAGACACATACTCTCACTGAGATCGCATCTCTGACATCCTTGCAGCTGAGGCGTGTGCTCCTTTAGATCCGTTCTAACCAACACATTGCGGTATGCATTAGAATGGGCGACATAAGATGCTAATTGAATGAAAGCTCGCACATGCACCTTGGGAATGGCAGAGACGGAAGTGGTGAGGGCGATCTGGGGGGTTTTGCAGGGCATACTGAATCCGTATGTCCCAGGTAAGAGTACTAATCACCGGGATAGTCAAAATACAGTTGATTGGTCTACTATAAGACTTTCCTCCAACCAGTTGTGAATGTCGGCTTAAGCCTTTTTAATAGTAACTGACTATTTTATGTTGCAACGGGGTTAAAAAAAAAAAAAAAAAAAGACATTCAATAACATGAAGACTTTACAAATGCTATTGGATGGAGGGTGGATCTTATCTCTGTATTGGCGCCATTCCTAATAGAATTCTCAATGGCCATCTCTCTATAGGTGGTTCTACCATTTTTATCTTGTGTCAGTGGTTTGGAATGGAGCTCTGCTGTGTCTAGTTGTGCGCTGGCTGCTGTATGGTGTTCACCTTCCAGAGTGGCTGCAGTTACTGCTTCATTTCTTCAACAAGGAGCCTCAGCAACACATATCGGGTGAGTTATTCTGTAATAACTTCTAATAAATCCAGCTTCTTTCATATAACCCAGAGCTGAAGAGCAGGCAAGGACAAATAAGCATTATCTGTAGGCCAGGTTGAAAATTATTTACTTGTAAATTGTAAAGCGCAATAAAATACTCCATGGCCGGCTGCTGGCCGTCGCCAAAAAACATACCTTTGCCGTTGGCTACCATTGTGTGCTGAAAAATGCTGGATGTATAATTTAGTCTAATCCTTCCTGGGGCTGTGTATTTTTTCATGTTTTTCTTCTTAGGCCACCCCGTGGTCACCTTTTTAATTCCTAGACAAACCCCCTGTCAAGGGTGCAAGCAACCTGGGAGCAAGGATGGACCTCTCTAAATCCTATTCAAATCTCTCTGCATATATCCAGCTCGACCAAGTCCCATAAAACGTACAAATTGTGTGCTGGTGTGTAAGCCCCCTCAAAAGTTACATAATATGGGGAGCAGCCTCTCAGTCATACCATGACTAGATTGATGAAATCGGCTTACACACCAGCACGCAATTTGTATGTTTTTAAATACTTGCAGTCAAAGATATGTTTTGTGGGACTTGATTGAGCTGGATATATGCAGACACCCCCGTGGTCAAAACGAAGGCGAAGAAAAAATACAAGAAAGGGAATCCCAAGCTAAAGCAGGATCCAAGACCAGCCAGACTGTATTAACTGCCCCAATATATTGCCTGACTCATTGAATAAATCATGTTGTCAGCAGTGTTTGGAACATAGAATGGGACTGGAAGCCATGCATTATGGAATGTGGCTTCCATTTTACAGGTCTGCCGCAGTGCGTTTGAGACCTCCCTATCTACCCAAAGGACTCTGACTTTCAAATAGGACTTGTTCAGACATCTCTGATGGATACTCCAGATTCTTCTAGAGCTGAGTTAAGTGATGGGGAAATCACATCTGATCAAGACCCCCTTAATAAAGGATTCAGTCTAGGGGTTTCGGATGAGGAGGAAAAAGGTCCTTCCCTACGAAATATGATGTGTGAAGATACTTCAGCCCTCCTCAAGGATGTTTACGACACCATGAATATCCAAAAGGTGGATGCTATGTATCATAAGTTGTTTATAAAGAAGGAGAAAGTTGTTCGAGAGAAGACATTTTTCCTACCTGGTTCAGTTAAGAGAAAATTTCCTTTAGACATTCAGACATTTCAGCCTGGGCCAAGTGCCCAAAGCTGGATGCTCTGCTTGCACAGGTTTCTAGATCTTCAGATTTAAGTTTTGAATACTCGGGCACCCTTAAAAGACCAAGGGTGTACCAAGGGTATACTTAAAAGGGCTTGAGATGCTGCAGCTTTTACGCTCAGGCACGCCTTATTATCAGATTGTGTTGCATGTAACCTAGGGGTTTGGTTAAGTAACCTTAAGGGTTACATAGAAAGACATAGACCTAAACAGGCACTGCTAGATACTCTACTACTACATCTACGTTTAGAGCAGTCTCCTTTTTAGAGGATGGCGAGGCAGTTAGTGCTGCAGCAAAGACCACTGGCCTTTTAAGTTGTGCAAGATCAATTTGGCTAAAATCCTGGCAGAAGACAATGGGGGGCCTCGCGGGGGAACCTGTAGACCCAGTTTGGTTTGCACTCCCCCTCTACCTATGGACAAAACTCGTTCCCGCCGACTCCCCGGTGGGAGGCCATCTTATCTTCTTCCTGACAGCCTGGCAGGGTATTTGTTCAAATTGGTTTGTTGTCCATACCATTGCCCAGGGCTATCGGTTAAAGTTCCAAGGTAGACCAACAGAAATTTTTTTAGTAACAATGCCTTGGATCAGGAGAAGAAAGCCTTTTCTCTGGTAATCTCAGATCTATTCAGATCTTCTATTGACAACCAGTTCAGAGACCACCCTTTGGGAGAATGTGACACGTCTTCAGAGTCTGGGATGGATTGTCAACAAGGAAAAATCCTGCTTAACTCCATTACTGACTTGCAGATTTCTTGGGAACATCTTCGGCAAATGATCTATCTCCAGAGAAGCCGGAAAAGCTGAGAACTGCCATACGCCTGCTGATAACCACGGAGGAGAAGACTGGGAGAGAAATCATGAGAGTACTGAGAGAAATCATGAGTATTGGTTCTCATGACCTCCACCATTCCTTCAGTTGCTTGGGGCACAACTGCATTCCAGGCAGTTGCAGGCCTTCCTACCGCAGGTATGGGACTGTTCCTCAGACTCGCTAGACAACAGGATAGCGATTCTGGCAGTCATCCTGAAGGACCTGGGATGGTGGTTGGATCCTTCCATTCTTCAGGCAGGTCGTCGGTGGTGGCAGATCGAGTCGGTCATTGTGACTACAGATGCCAGCATCTGAGGTTGTGGGGCCCACTTGGGACCCCATCAAATACAGGAACCTTGGCCTGCAGATACAAGAAACACGTCCTCCAACTACAGGGAGTTATTGGCAATACACATAGCTCTTGCTTGCTTCAGCCATCTAATAAGGGGCAAAGATAGTCCATTTGGACAACGATGCAGCAGTAGCTTACATCACTCCCCAAGGGGGGCAAAAGATCAATCAAGCTGCAAAGATTGTCTTTTCCCTTCCTAGTACCCCTTCAGGAGCAGATACATCTAAAGGGAACTGCAGGAATGAAGTTGCAGACTTCCTGAGCAGAACTCCTGGGTGATGAACCAGCTAATATTTCTTCAGATAGTGGCAAGATGGGGTCTTCCTCGGGTAGACCTATTTGCCACAGCAGAAAACATAAAATGTAATTGTTTTTTCTCACTAAGAAAAAAAGAGCCCTGGGGATAGATGCCTATCCTTGGCGCTTTCATGTAGCATATGCCTTTCCCCCGTTCAAGTTAATCCCGCAGGTGGTAAGGAAGATTGCATCAGAGAAGACCAGAGTCATCCTCATAGCTCCTGCCTGGCCAAGAAGAAGCTGGTTTACCATCCTCAAAAGTCTGTCAGCGGAAGATTACTGGGAATTTCCTCTGATTCCGGACCTGCTTTCCCGGGGTCCAGCTTACTTCCAAAACCTAAGAAGTCTGAAACTGTCAGCTTGGATCCTGAGTGGGAGATCCTCAAGGCTGAGGGTGTGTCCCATAGAGTTATTGCTACTTTAATTAGTAGCAGAAAGTTGGCAACTGGACACATTTATTTAAAGATTTTTGTTCTGTGAAGTTAAGTCTGAAGAAGGATCTGACTGACACAGTTCTGGAGTTTATACAGGAGGGTTTTGAACTGGGACTAGCAGCAAGTACACTCCAGTCACAAGCCTTGACACTTTCTGTCTTCCTAGACAAGAGCCTCAGAAGTGAAGGTTTGCCATAGCTAGGAAGAGGCCCTCTTGGGACCTATGCTTTGTTCTGAGGGGCTTAGCCACAGACAAGGTTTTATCCCTTTAAAACTAGTTTCCTCCTAGCCATTACTTCTGCTAGAAGGGTTAGCGACCTTCAGACTGTCTCCATGCGGAAACCTTACTGGATGGTTCTTCCAGACAGTCATTCTTAATCCAGATCCCTTATATCTGCGCAAGATATCCTCTAAATTTCACCGCACTCAAGATATTATTTTACCTTCATTTACACACGATTCAGAGTTGCGTATGGAAAATGCTCAATCTCTAGACGGCTGTAGATGTCTTATATCCTACTTAGAACATATGCATGTTTTCCGTAGAACAGATCATTTATTTATTTCCTTTAGTGGCAAGAATAGATGTTTCCCAGCATTTAAGCATACCATTGCCAGATTACACAGGCTATCTCCTTGTCCTACACCTGTATGGATACTCCACCTCCTTATAATTCAGCCCATTCTTCGAGAGAGGTCTCAACATCCTGGGTAGAAAAGAAGAGGGCATCTATTGATGACATTTGTAAAGCTGCCACATGGTCTTCGCCCCAACATTTTTAAAACATTACTGTCTACACCTGATTATTTGATAAACAACAATCCTTTGGTAGGTTTTACAGGCAGTATCCCACCCTTAGGATGCATTTTTTGTTGGTCCTTTTTGTGGCCATCCTGGAGGACGAGGGGAGAAAATCCCTGTCAGGTTTACCGGTAACAGTGTTTTTATGAGTCCTTCAATACGAAGCTCCCGATTAGTACAGTGTGAGTTTTCTTGCTTAAAGCTGAGGTCTGGGATGAAGGGGTGGGGCTTTTAAACTGCCCCAGTTTGTGTTTCCTCTACAGGGGGAAAAACCTCTCTCTCCATGGCCAGCCTAAAGGGCTCGTAGAAATAACGTTATCAGTAAGCCTATTGGGGATTTTTCTCCCCACAAACAGCACCTGACCATAAGATGCACCCAGAAGTTATGGGAGGAAAATAAGTAAAAATATTCTGAACCAAATGGTGTGCTCAGAGTCACCCCCAAACCAGGCAGTGTACTGAATCCCCCCAATTACCACTTTACAAGAAGTGTGTGGCAGTTCCCCCGATTACAGGCCAGAAAATAAGCGACCCCCCCCCCCGCCCCCAATCGCGTGTGTGAAGAGGGAGCGTAATGGATGGCCGACGGGCATCTGGTCCTCCCATGCTCAGCGCCGCACACACACAACACGCCCTACCTTACAGGCGCCCAAGCCGCTGATTGCGTTCTTGGCTTCAGAGGGTGGTCGTGGCCTATTTATGTCTGGCATCTGTGAATAAACACTGGCTGTTCATAGGCCACGCCTTCTTTTCAAAGCCAAAGAACATGCGCCCCCCCCCCCCTTGCGTCTTATAGAGCAAATAATACAGTATATGAAGTATACAAGTAGTAGAAGCTCACAGAGCCCCGAGTATTCTTCTAGATGGGTTCTGGGTTTTACAGTAGCCAGCAGGCTAGATGGTGCAGCTCTCAACTTACAGTGGACCTCCAGTGAAAAGGAGTGACAGATGCTGTATCATAGCTTAACCTTTTAGTTAGAGGTTCTATAATCTGAATGTATGAATGAATGTAAGGCACTTTACTTCTACCTGCATTGCAAATTGCATTTGTTTTATTCAAGGTGGTGAACTTTCCACCCTCCTGGCACTGTCCTTGATATGGCTGCACAGCGTGAGAAGACTAGTGGAGTGCCTCTTTGTCAGCGTCTACTCCGGGGGTGTCATTAACTTGGCTCATTACGGTTTTGGCCTTGGCTTCTACATTCTCAATGGGATAACCTTGCTTGATCATTCCCGTATAGAAGAAAGACAAGGTAATGTCTAATGAAAATGTTCGGTTTGAAACCAAATCTTGATCTTCATAGAGGAGATGATGTTTCCCAATGAACTTACTCTGTTGCAGTGGTAGCTACTGAAGCTCAAAGGTCAGTAATGCTAAACTGTGACTGTTTTCCTGTAAAAATGGACCAAAAGTCTAAAAGGATTTTTGGTCAGCTTACAAAGCTCCTACAGTGGCATCCTAATTTGAGTTGCCCCACAATGGAGAGCTACTACCAGCACTTCACCTTCTAACCTCTCCAGGATACTGCTGTACTCAAATGCACTGGAAGAGTGTGCAGCAGTATCCCCGATCCCTCAGCTCTGTGCGCCCCAGCTGGCAAACGGTCAAGTCTGTCAGGTGTTTAGAACATGAATGTTGCTACACACCTCCGGTGTGACTTCTACACTCATTGATTCAGCAGGATCCTGGAGGGATTGATGAGAGGGCTACTAGAGTGTGGGGAAGGTTTGGGAAGCATTTTCTTCTGCAGAGCATCTCAAATTAGGTCTAGTTTAAAGCAGGGGGGTGTGGGTCCCTGCTGCAATATGACAGGCGGGGCATCCCCCTCAGTACACCTGTAAATCTTACCTTTCCCTCAGTCCCCATACGGGTATTAGTTGTGGGGGTTGCTCACCCTTATTAGTTGCCTTTCATGCTCATACTTGATAGACAGACATGCATCCTCAGTGTATGGCCTGACATAATCTATGGATAATGGATTTCTTTTAATGAAGCATTCATGCTGTTGTATTTTATTTCCCAGTCACCGCTTCCGACCTGGCTTCACAAGTGAATTGTTACCATATCTTAGGGACGGTATTGTTCCTTTGGGCATCGGTACACCACCACAGATGTCACGTCATCCTTGCCAACCTAAGGAAAAATACATCTGGTGAGTAACTCACAAGACCTAGTGTTTGATTTACAAAGAAAAATGCATCATATAACTGGTTGGGTTGTACAGCAGAAAGCATTGTAGACAAAGTTCTTTTTTTAAAGCAAAAGTCATTAATAAAAAAATAAATACATACCTGACCTCCAGGATGCTTGACCCCACACAGACCTGCATAATAAATGCACGCTATGGTGACGTTGTTGGTCCCTCATTCACGTTTGGCAGCAAATGGCAGCCTGTCATGTGACCACCAGCAACCATTCAGGTTTGATGTGTAAGCCCACTCGGCAGTCATGTGATTGGCCACCATACAATTAATGAGGAAGTTGTCTGCCTGGACTATAGTGTTGCTATAAAAGGACACTTTTTTTTTTTTTGTTGTCAGCTCTGATGCTGACTGCGCACTCCACAGCCATTATTTTTGTGTGTCTCTGCCTCTTCCAGTCATAAGGTAGCAGGTTCCCGGTTTGATTTGTTGCTAACCAGCTGTGGGTGGGCAAAGCATGTCAGGTGCCAGTAGTGGCTAGTTGTCGGCAAATAAGGCTGCAGACTGACATCAGGTAATCATTTGTTCCTAGGCAAACCCCTTAACATACACTCTGGTGATCAGTATATAGAGCAGTGTTACATTACAGAATTTGCATCATTACCCAATGTGTATTACATGGACCTATTACACCAAGTTCCTGACTGGGTAGCAGTAGGGCCATGAAGTACGGACACTGTGTAAGAGCACCCCAGAATAAAGTGGACTAAAACCCATGATTTTCACTATCCCTGCTGTGTAACCTCTCTGCCGAATGGCCCTGAAAACATAGCGCCCATGGCGCATGGTTGGGTTCTCGTACAATCAGCACTGAATGCTGTGCTTTAAATGGGGGGAAGCTGCATCCCCTGTGACCTGCAGTGCTCTTGCCCCCGCGCCCCCCATAGGAATGGCATCAGAGTGCCAGAAAGGTGTTTGTTTGCGGGGCATCTATTTCAGGATGCCCCAGGGGTTACTTGACCGTCCGGACCTGGTGTTTCTTGGACTCCAGGGCCAGCCAAATTAGCAGCCGTCCCTTTTTTAAACCATGCCATTGTAGCTTTGGCTATGGAGTAGCCTAATGGTGGAAATTTTGGGTCCCATAACTCTGCATATGTGCTATCACGGCTGCGTCAGCAATGGTGGGCTGGTTGCAGAGCAACAGGACACCCACTCCTGTACTAAAGTCAGTAGTGCCTGACTTTATAAAGATGGTCACAAGGGCCTGGCACAAGCATAACGGGACACAGCAGTACTGCTGCCCTACAGATTGCCAGCATTAAGCTGGGAGGCAAATGGGGGAGTGGTACTGCTTCCATGCATGGGCGGATATGGAGACCATGGCACGCCACTACCACTTTCAATAGTCCTATTCCCAGGCCCACAGGCAGTGGTCATTCCCACATTCCTAATAAGTGCTCATGACCAATGTGGCCGCTGCAATCGCTTACCATTCAGGGGTGAAGTTTCTTTAGCCTGCTTCACATATCTGCACATATTACATTCCTCATATCGATATGCAACTCATACTTAACAGAGTGGTCCTCTACCTCCCCCTTCATAGTCTCCTGATGCCTTATGGGACTATTGCGTGCCCCCTCCTTGTGGTGTTTAAAATTCTTTGTAATGAATGCTACTGGCATTTGTTCTTCTGCTTGGATTGTTTAGTGTATGGCAATTCTGTGATTCCCCCTTTGTTTCCTTTATAGTCTCTTTTTATGGTCTTTTGAATATTATTATTATTATTATTGTTTATTTATATAGCACCATCATCTTCCGTAGCGCTTTACAAAGTAGTAATTACAGACAGTGTAGAAACATACGATACATATACTATTTCAAATGCAGTTTTACAGAGATGACAGTGGATATTCTGAGTACAAGATACAATAGGGGAGAGAGCCCTGCCCTTTGCGAGCTTACAGTCTAAAGGAAGAGGGGTGAAGACGAGGGGGAAGATCACAGACAGTCAGTATTGAGCTTTGTGGCATGTGCTCTTTCGAAGATTGGTTAGGCCAGATATAGTAGCCTTTTGGGTGCATCCTGCCAGCAGTTTCACACACAGTCCAGGCCTAGTGGTGAAGGAAGCTGCATTGTGACTGGAGGGTGACGGGTTCAATTCCCAGCTCCCAATATGATCCTATACCCAGATGGTGTGTTTGTCGTCCCCTTCTAGCCTTAGTCCAGTGCCCCAAAACAAAACTTCTATGTAACAAATGGCCTGTACTGGGCACTACCCGTGTGCTAGTTGATCAGTTGCTGAGCTGGAAACAGAAGAAGATCTAAGTTCTAACTGATGCACTAGTATGGAATTCGTAAGCTCTTACTTTGCCCTCTGATCTAAACCCAACCCAAACTCAGCTGATTTTGCAACAGGTCACACCAATATTTGAGGGAAACTTTCTGTAGTGTCAATGTCGGTGAATTGCAGAAAAAATTTCTTACCCTTCCAAGTCTGCTGAACTAATGCATGGAGTTTTATACACGTGCTTTCTAGCATTTGCATTCGCATAAGCTGTAACAATAACTATGTGTTTATGTTTGCATTGCAGGAAAGGTTGTAAGCATGGCCCACGCCCTGCCCCGTGGGGACTGGTTTGAGAAGGTGTCCTGTCCACATTACTTTGCTGAGCTGCTGATTTACATTGCCATCGCCATTCTCTTTGGCCTTGCTCACACCACATGGTGGCTGGTGGTTTTATTGGTGCTGTTTAACCAGTCATTATCCGCTATTTTATGTCATGAATTCTATCTCCAAAAGTTTGATGATTATCCTGTCGACAGGAAAGTCTTTATACCGTATGTATTCTAAAGAATGGGCACGAGCACAGTCCTCCAATCCACCCGCGGTTACCGGCTTGGTGTTGTACTTCTTATGGCTCATTTCTCCTTGTGCCAATGTCAGCCAGTTCATGTTAAGAGTTATGGAAATGAGATGCTAATTCCTGGCATTCCTGTTCTAATGTGCACTACACTTAGCAGCAGTGACTCCTTAGTATTTATAAAGTAGACCCCAACCAAAGAAACAACAACCACCTCTTGGTGCCCACAAACCCCTATTTAGGAGATACTTGCCTTTACCCCTTAGAGCTCTGCAACATCTGCACAGGTATGTAGGAGGTGGGTGGTGCTGCAATGCTTCTTCTTTTTTGGAATATCCTGTTGGAAGGAGCTCGGCAAGGGTATGCAGTTCTAAAAGTTTAGGGCTCGCAGGCAGTAGGAGGGGGTGGGTTAAAGGGGTTGGTGGACTTTCTCACGGACCTCAGATCAAGACCTGAGGCTCCCACATTTACCTTATTCTCATTCCATACCACTGATTGCTGTTCTTTGGCCACAGTATGAGAATCTGGGATCTTGGGCTTTGTACACTGGATTCCATTGAGAATGAGCGCCTCCAGACTTTGAACCTCTGTGTGCAGAGGCGTTCATTCTCAGTGGGAGCCTTGTGCCTGACCTGAGGACCAGGACCCTGTCCCCTACCCCCCTCCTCCAGTTGCTAGGGAGCAATTAGTTCATCCTTCCATCAGCCCAACCATCTTAAAGTGACATTCCAGGGCTAAATTGGCCTACTGTCTGCTCTCCACGTGCTTGCTGTCAGAGGCTGCATCTTTCATTCAGCCTGCTTATATTTCTTGAAACAGACCTTCTGCATCATTTAATGAAAAGCTCAAACCCTTAAAAAAAAAACAGCATCTAAAATTAATATATTTACCATTTTTAGTCACTTATTTTTTATTCTTTCCCCCTCCGGCCTGCAACTCTGATCAGCACTCCAGGATACGGACGCCACCATCTTGGCTCAGTAGCATCACATACTGAGGAGAGGAGGGGGGAAGTGCGGGGGGCAGAGCAGACGTGGGGTCAGGAAATGGACAACAATCCCAGAATGCAGAGCGGCCCAGTCAGAAGACACTTCCTGATTACAGGCAGCCTGAGACTCCATGGTCCGCCATCTTAGATGTTTAATGTCTCAGAAAATGCACTAGATGTAGGTAGGATGATTTTTAATGTGGGCAATCTGTATGTACAGGGTGTGGGAAACATATAAAATAAGCTCTTATTCAGGGTGAAGGTCCGCTTTAATAGAGCTTGGTGAATTCTATCCCCTTTGTAGGGCCACCTCAGCATAAGTGGATGCCTCATCCATGCATGTCTCAATGTCTCAGCCCCCTCAGAAGCAAGCAAGTTCTATAGGCTAATTTAACCCTTTACCTGAAATTTCCCTTTAAACCGGACCTTCAGCGCGATTTAATGAAAAGCCCAAACTTTAAAAAAACGGTTCCCCAGCATCTAAAATTTATATATTTTACGTTTTTAGTCACTAACTTATTATTCTCTCCCCCACTGGGCTGCAGCTCTGTTCAGGAATTTAGGATATGGGCGCCACCATCTTGACTCAGAAGCAGCACACCTACTGAGGAGAGTGGGATAAGGTACAGGGGGGCGGGTTATAGCTGTGCTTTGCTCAGACAGAGCAGAGCTGGGGACAGGTAAAGGTCAGCAGTCCCAGAATGCAGAGCAGCACAGTCAGGAGGCACTTCCTGTTTGCAGGCTGCCTGATAAGATGGCGGCTTCCATAAGCCGCCATCTTGGATGATTAAAGGCTCATAACATGCAGTAGATGCAGGTAGGATGATTTTTAATGTGGACAATCTGTATGTACAGGGTGTGGGAAACATATAAGATAGACTCTTATTCAGAGTGAAGGTCCGCTTTAAATGCATGAAGCAATATACAAGTATATAAATCTTAAACAAAAAGCCTTCAAAATGTGTATGTGTTTGAAGTTTCCACTTCCTTCCTGTAACTCTGAGCCTATTTGGACAGAATGGGTGAAGGTTCTGTAAACCCCATGGCTGTTATTGGGGCCCAAGCAGTCCTATTGGCAGCAAAAGGACCATGAACTTTGTCCAATGCAAGTACTGGGCTCCCTCGTGTGTGTGTGTGCTTAAATCAGTGTGTCATGTGCGTCCATGACCCTGACTATCTGCCCAAGTGTTGTACTTGCTTATTTATATCTGAATATTTAATATTTATTGGGTGGCACATTAATGGGTAGATGGCGGTTTCTGATATTCCTCATAGGTGAAATGTTGTTCCCCTGCTATAGATCCAGATCTATATGCTCTTAGGATGAATATGTGTATTTCTTTAGAACATTGAGTTAAGAGAAATAGTTACTGCATTAGCTATAAACGCTTAATGTATTTTTTAACATTGTACTTTTGTATTGGTTTATATACATGTTATACAGTTGTACTCTTTATATGTGCAACTATTAATGGATAATGCTACATTACAGTTTAGTTGCGCTGTGTAGAAACTTTATAAGAGGGGTTATATCAGATATATTAAGTAGTTGTTTTATTTTGTTCTTTAAAGTGGACCAACACCCAGGGGTGATCGGCCCGGGAATCTATAAGATTCCCGGGCCGATCACCTCACTCACCGCGGGACATCCGAGATCGGGATGTCCCGCGGGGTGAAACCCCCCAAACTCCTTACCTGATCCGCCGCTGCCTCCCGCGCACCCCTCTAGACGTGCGCATGCCCGCGCCGGCCATCTGTGAATGGCGCCGAGAGTGACTCGCTGGAGGCGGCGGCGGACGCGCTGTCTTGGATGCCGCTGTCACCCGCTTGGACGTCGGTGGGGATTGGACGGCACGGTCACGTGGGAGCGGGGAGAGGTGAGTTTTTTGGGGTTTCTGGGGGGTTTCAGAGAGCGGGACACCCCGAAGAAGAGAAAAAGCACAATTTGTGAACACGAATTCAATACAGTGTTGAGCTGACCAGTGTTTTACAACCATTTATTACTATATCTTATTACTACACCTTTTACCTGCATGTTACAGGTTCTTATGTTAGAGTTTCCCTAACATATGCTACAGTTTCTTATATGTTAGGGTTTCCCTAACCCCTAAAGAGGGGGAAAATGTATTTATTCTAAGTATACAGCACGTCCTGCTCCAGAGAGTAATTCCTTATGTTTGGGTTATACATCCACAAGATGGCGCTGGACTGCAGAGACAGCAAAAATGTGGCTCCTCCCGGCCCCTTATATTCCAGGGACCTCCCACAAAATCCCCAGTATTGACAAGCAGTTAGCAAGAAGCCGGGAGAATTAGAACCTCCCACAAAATCCCCAGTTCTTCTCTGCAGTCGCGCTGCGATGACAAGAAGATGGCTCTCTCTACTCGCAGGTGAGCGGGGCTATTAGCCTGCGGCCCTATAGGACTATTCCTACCCGTTCCTCCTTTTTCTGCCTCCCAGCTTTGGCTGCACTGGTTCGGGTGAAGGTAGGAAGCACCGTTGTCAGGTGCTTAAGGAGCGCTGCTCCAACCGTAATCCCCCACCAAAGGGTAGGCGGTATAGGCCCGTGGTGAGCCTTATGGGATGCCCCTCCCGCGCTATCGCCCCCTGTCCATCTGTGGGCTCCTGTTAGGTTGGCCGCTGCCCTCCCTCGATCTCCCTGTTATTTCTCGGAAGGGGGGGGGTGTATATGTTTGTAGGTGTATTCTTCACTCTTATTGTTTCCGTGGTATAGCTTGGCTTGTGTTGCCGCGCGTGTTGGTTGCACTGGTTGCTTTTAAAAATGCCGCCCCGCGCGCTTGTACGGCGTTCCACAGTCGGCAGCGACTTTACCTCAGGCGCTGCTGCGCCAGCATTTGCTGACGTGGGCGCCTTCGTGCTCTTTGCGGGGGGGCGGTCCGTAAGTGCCCCTGCGGGCTGTTAAAATAAAATATATATATATATATATATATATATATATATATATATATATATATATTTTATTATTGTGTATGCATACCGCTTACGCGACTTTGTCTTGCAGGCGGGTCAAACTTAATTGTGGTTTCTCCTGGCCTATCCCCTCTATTTAGTTACTATTTGAGGCCTATTCTGCCTTTACCTCCCACTTCCCTAGCGGGTTATTGGGGCATCCCGGGTGACCTTATAGTGTAAATCCCTTTTGGCCGGTGACCACGATAATCACCATATGGAGGATTCTCAGGATAATGTGCTTGGGGTTCCTTCGGGACAAACCCGGCTGCGTGTGGGGTGTCCCCTACTAGTGATGACAATGTGCGGGTTTGTGTAACCAGTGCCCAGTGGGCGCTTGCGCTGCAATCTGGGTTACCTGTGGCTGGGCCTGCGCCCCGTGTGGCTTCGCCCACTTCCCCACGCTTACATCTGACTCCCAGTGAGGTGCATACCAGTGGGGAGTCTCAGCCTGATTTGTCTACCAGGGTGGCTAGTATTGAGAAGCTGATTGCTGGCTCTACGGCGCGTAAGGCCTCGGCTAAGAGGCGTCATCTGGCACCTGGCGTTAACTTATTTCCTATGGAGGCTGAGGAATTTTTTGATCTGGCTGGCTATACCCCCCTGGAAGAAGGGGAATTGTTTTCTGATTCAGAATCATCTGATGAGCAGCCTAAGGGTTATGCTGATTGTGGCTCTGACCCATGGGCTCTAGATGATACTGACAGGCTTTTGGCTCACATTTTTTAAGTGCTTTCTATCTCTCCTCCTGCCGCTGCTCCTCGGCAGCAGGGGGAGTTGTTTCACACTGCTAAGCCACGTTTGGATTTTCCTGAGCAAACTCACTTTAATAATCTTGTGTTCAAGGAGTGGGAGCGACCGAGCAGGCTCCCTGGGGTGCCTAAGAATTGGGATATAAGGTACCCTTTTCCTGCTGAAGTGGTTAACCGTTGGTCTTGCCCTCCAGAAGTGGATGCACCAATTCTGGGGTTGTCCAACACTTCTGTCATGCATTCTCCTGACTCTACTACACTGAGGGATGGTGAGGACCGGCGCATTGAGCAGCTGGCTTCCCATGCCTTTGCCTGTGCAGGGTCTGCGCTGAGTCCGGTTTGTGCCTCTGCCATTACAACTGTGGCTATTAGGACTCTGCTCAGGAGTATTTTAGATGGGGCTCCTGATGATGCAGCTAGTGCTGAGTATAGTGCCCTTCTGTGTTGTGAGGAATTAGTTGTATATGTCCTCTCTGCCTTGGATGATACCATTAGAATGTGTGGCAGGGCTTCTGCCTTGGCGGTGGCTATACGCCGCTCTGTTTGGCTGCGCCAGTGGGCAGCTGACAACGCTGCCAAGAAGGCTCTCGCTGGGTTCCCCTTTAAAGGGCTGCATCTATTTGGGGATCGCCTGGACCTGTTTGCTAAGGGAGGCAGGTTACCCCAGCGCAAGAGACAGTCTCGGCCCTTTCGGGGTTCAGGTCCCTTTCTTCCCTCCTACCGTGGGTCCAGAATGGGAAGAGGAGCTTCCTTCGCTGGAGCCCATGGAGATTTTTGGGGCAGAGGACGTGGCCGCCCTGCCCCCCCCCCTGGGGTCCCAAGACTAAGTCCTCTCCCAAGCCCCCTCAGGCATGAAGGGACGCCCTCACCCATCCTGGTGGGGGGAAGACTTCGTCTCTTGGCTCATGTCTGGAGGCGTCATGTCTCAGACCGGTGGATTCAGGAGGTAGTTTCCTCTGGTTACAAGATAGTTTGCAGCCTGGCCGCCCCCAAGATTCATCATGCCCCTATCAACATTCTGGAATTGAGGGCAATCAGGTTGGTTCTCGCCCACTTGACCCCTCACCTGAGGGGTCGGGCTGTTCAGGTCTGCTCAGACAACCAGACGGCGGTTGCCTACATCAATCATCAGGGAGGGACCCGGAGCAAGAGGGCCCTCAAGGAAGTTTCCCTGATACTGTCCTGGGCGGAGGAAAATGTTCCCTGCATCTCAGCTGTGTACATCCCGGGGGTGAAGAATCTGAAGGCAGACTCTGAGCAGGGGGACCTCTCGTTTGGGAGAGTGGTTCCTCAGCAGCAGGGTGTTACGCTCCCTGTGCCACCTCTGGGGTCAGCCGGACGTGGATCTATTTGCGTCTCGTCACAATCACAAGCTTCCAGTCTTTGTCTTTATGTCCCAGGATCCTCTGGCCTTGGCCACGGATGCCCTGGCAATGTCCTGGACGGTGTTCCAGCTCCTGTATGTGTTTCCCCCGTTTCCACTGCTGGGCAGGGTGCTGCGCAAGATAGTTCAGGAAGGGGTGCCAGCCATCCTGGTGGCCGCCTGTTGGCCAAGAAGAGTGGTTCGCAGACATCGTGCAGTTGGCAGTAGATCAGTACGCTCTACCACAGGTTCCAGATCTGCTCACTCAGGGACACCTACGCCAATTTACAAACGCTGGCATTGACGGCCTGGCTGTTGAATCCTCCATCATGATGGAAAAAGGGCTGCCTGCCTCAGTGGTGAATACCATGATCAGGGCTAGGAAGAGGTCCTCTTCTTCCATCTATTACAGGGTCTGGCGTACTTACATTGACTGGTGTGAGTCCCACTCGCTTCCCTGTCGTTTGTTTTCTATTCCTAGGATTCTGGAATTTCTCCAACATGGTTTGGATCTGGGTCTTCAGCTCAGTACTCTGAAAGGCCATGTGTCTGCTTTGGCTATTTTCTTCCAAAGATCCTTTGCTCAGCATCCCCTGGTCAAGACTTTTTTCCAAGGGGTTACTCACGTGCGTCCCCCACGTAAGCCTATGTTACCAGTCTGGGACTTGAATTTGGTCTTGACTGCCCTGCAGGGGTCTCCCTTTGAGCCCTTGCAAGGGGCCCCTTTGTCCATCCTTACGCTTAAGGTGGTCTTTTTGGTGGCTATCACTTCTGTTAGGCATGTTTCTGAGTTGGCGGCGTTTCCTCTGCTTATTTTGAGAGACACCAGGACAAGGTGGTGTTTAGTTTTAAGCCAGATTTTCTACCTAAGGTTGTTTCTGCCTTTCATCTCAATCAGGACATTGTTTTGCCTTCTCTGTGTCCTAATCCTAGTAAGCCTAAGGAAAGGGTTTTGCATTCTTTGGACGTAGTCAGAACTCTGAAGTTCTATTTGGTGGCTACTGAATCCTTCAGGAAGACTGATGCTCTTTTTGTGCTTCCGTCTGGACCTAAGAAAGGCCTGGCTCCGGCTAAGTCCACTATCAGTAAGTGGATACGTCGGGCTGTGATTCAGGCCTACTCTGCTAAGGGGAAGGAACCTCCCTTCCGCCTTACTGCTCATTCTACTCGTGCTATTGGTGCCTCTTGGGCTTTTCAGCACCAAGCTTCTGTTGAACAAGTTTGCAAGGCCGCTACTTGGTCTTCTGTTCATACCTTTTCTAAGTTTTACAAGGTTGATGTTAGGGCCTCAGCTGATGCTGTTTTTGGCCGCAAAGTTCTGCAGGCGGCAGTGGTTTTATCTGTATGTTTTTTGCTTTTGGGGATCCCACCCTACCTTACAGACACTGCTATTGGATGTCCCAAACGTAAGGAATTACTCTCTGGAGCAGGATGTGCTGTATACTTAGAATAATACAATTCTGTGATTACTCACCTGTAGAATTGGTATTATATGTATACAGCACGTCCTGCTCCACCCCGCCCTTGTTTTCATTATTCTTAGTGCCCCTATATGGTGGTCGTTATCATGGTTAAATTGTTTGATTATGGTTCTAATTCTCCCGGCTTCTTGCTAACTGCTTGTCAATACTGGGGATTTTGTGGGAGGTCCCTGGAATATAAGGGGCCGGGAGGAGCCACATTTTTGCTGTCTCTGCAGTCCAGCGCCATCTTGTGGATGTATTACCCAAATGTAAGAAATTACTCTCTGGAGCAGGACGTGCTGTATACATATAATACCAATTCTACAGGTGAGTAATCACAGAATTGTATTTTACAGCATCTTACATTTAAATACACAGTGTAGGCTAAATAAAAAAAAAAAAAAGAAACCTCATTTACCTGCCAGCCCGCAAGCTGTATTCCCGTTTTTCAGAGCCACCAGCTCAAAAGCGGGGTAGGTGCATCTGACCATCCACCATTAAAGTTGGACAAAACCCTTGCAGGGTTTCTAAATCTAAGATTCCAGGCCCAGACACTAGCCTTCCCCTTGGAAATACTACATGAAACCCCCTACGCCACAGTGATCTTACCTGATCCTAGCGGGTCCCGTGATGAAATCTCCCGGCTTCTCTGTGGCTGCGCGTTCTCCCGCGTCCAGCCTTTTTGAATGGTGCTGAACAGCGTTCCGGTGATGCGGCCAATCGGCTGCACCTCATCACAGCGTCCCTTTTTAAAAGAGCCAATTGGCTCTCTCTAAAAGTGCAGCAGGGCATGGCGCGGGGGGGGGGGGGGGGGAGACATTGAGCAGTGGACCCATCCGCTTTAAGGGTATATCAGTGGTGGACCCTCACGTGATGCACCTTTTTGTGGCTTTTTTTTTTATAACATATGCTAACTCCATAGTGATGTCTTTGTATCTGGCTCGTGATGAACATGAAGCGACAGAGGCTGGTCATGACAAAGATTTATTTCCTCTCTTTGACCTCCGTGTATTAAAGTGGAACAAAACACAGGATTTTGACTATCCTGGGTTTTAGTCTTTTCCCCCGAGACACCCTGATCGGGGGTGCCCCACTGTGTGAACCCCCAAGATCGCGAGTGCAACTTGCCTCTTCCAGGTCCTACAGCGCAGAGCGTGCTGACGGGCGCATCCCCTGCTACCCGCTAACAGGGAGCGTGCCTGCGCCAGCCATTCACAAATGACAGCAGGTGCGCATGCGCCATTGGACCGGGAAACAATGTAAGTGTATGGGCGACTTTGGGGGGTTTCACACAGCGGGACATCCTGATTTTGAATGCCCTGGGGGGAGAGAATTGCTGTGAGTTTTTGTAACATGTTCCAAATGACAGAGATGTGTACACGCGTGTCAACAGGCAGCTGTCAGTCTCTATTTAGAAGCTTTACACATACAGTTCCAGGTCCTCCCTTGGGGTGGACATCACACACATAATAACAAGTCTACTTTAAGTGATTTAAGACAATCAAAAACAGCACTTTTGTGTAAGGAGTATTTTTTTTTATACATTTTGGGTTACTTGTACATCGGTTTTCTGTACTGGACTGTGACTTTTTTAATAAATATGAAGAAAAATTGCAACTGTCTTTTGTAAGAAATTGCATTTGATTGGTGTCTGTTTTTTTCATTAATGGTTATTCGAGTTACATTTATTCTGACAATGTTATTCTGCAAACCTATGTGGAAGTTTCATATGTTCTAATGCAGTGGTTCTCACACTTTTTATGCCAAGTACCCCCTAGTGGCAAGCAGTTGCAACCATGTACCCCAAAAAGAGGTGTGGGGGGGGGGATTGATGACTGTTACCAAAATAACTAGGTCACTGACCTTGAAGTGCTTCCTGAATGAAGAAAGAGTCATGTTTTACTGTTAAAATAATATACCAGACCTATCAGTGCAACTCCGGGGTACGCACAGGTTGATAAGCAGTGTTCTAATGCACGTGTCAAACTCTGGCTCTGCAGGCTCTGTCCCCCCCCCCCCCTTTCCACGCTGTTGACTATGAGTGACAGGGCGGGAGCGGTTGCCTTTAAACCTGACGCACGGCCGCGCAATTGCTGCCCAGTGCCACTTAGCCCCAGAGAGGCTAGTTAAGGCCATCCGGTGGCCGTATTGCCCTGCCTGATTGCAGCCTGGCGGCCGGGCGAGATTGCAAGACAGGGTTCTGAAGCAAAGCCCCGCCCCCTATGATGTATTAGGGAAATACTTCCCTCGGTGCCAACCAGGCAAAGCTGGCTCCCGTCTTCCTCTACGCAGGATGATGTCAAGCTAGCTTAGCCTGCCAGTGACTGTGAAAAGTGACTGTGCGGGGTAAAGGAACACAGGGAACCCTATCTCATCCCATCATGGAAAGTGGCATGCTGCATTAAAGAGAACCAACCATGTATTTGGCTTTGTCTAAGGGATGTCTAAGACCAAGTGGATCAAAAGCAGCCCTGGAGCCTAGAGTAAGACTCCAGGGCCGCCTGATCCATCTTAAATTGCTGTTTGAAACCCCAGTGGATCGCCGGTAAAACCTAAACCTACCTGACGGCAAATCCAATGGCGCATGCATGGGCCGCAGCTGCACTCCACTATACCTTTAAAGCAGACCAACACCCTCTGCGGCGAGTGTGTGGCTGCCATTAAACTGACAGCCTGGGGGAATGCTAGAACCCCCTCCCCACACAAAAACCTCCAGGATTACTGAAAAACTTTACCTTAACCTCGCTCCCCTGCCAGGAATCCAGCAACGTGACTAGCTGCCCCGCTTACATGGGCTGGGATGTTCCGGCCACGTGAGCGCTGTGCAGACAGTGGGGGGGGGGGAGCTAAGATAGGATAAGGTAAATATTTTGGGCGTCCTTGTGGGGTGCTCCAGCATACTGGTTGTCGGATAGCGGTGGCACTGGATTCTCTTTAACCCGGTGTGTCCCTGGGCCAGGCATTTGTGGATGGGCAGCGCGGTGATCCCCACAAGCAGCGCAGGGGGTCAATGCGGGGGTACAAATGTGCTATGCTGCTATTGGCCCCTTGCCCCCTTTCAAGGAGCCAATTGGGCGTAGGGCATATCACCGCCGCAGGGGAGGGCAGCTCTGACTGAGGGACGTGAGCCTCACGCCTGTTTGTGAGGGGGCGGTGCAGCCTTTTAAACTGAGAGCATGAGCTTTTGGTATATGCTGCAGCTCTACTGTGATGGAGGCCAGACAGCTCCTGACCACCTTGCCCCCCACACCGGAGTCATTATTGCTCTCGTGAAACTAAGTTGAGAACAAAAAAAAACTTGACTTTTATTGTTTAACCAGGATTCTCACAGCATTGTGCAGCCTCAGGGAGACGAAATAACCCCCCACATGGAATTCAGCTCACTATTCCTATCACAATCTATGATTGTTCAGCATCTTATGTGTGTCAGTAGAGCAGGTGTGTAACCATTTTCTGCATTAGGATGATTGTAAATACTATGGCTATGTATCAAAACTTGATATGTTCAATTAAGATATAATGAAACCTGTGCAAGTCTGCCACCGTGTGGACCAACTTTGTTTTACATCACTAAAGATTAATATCTATTTACTATTTTCTGTGCTGTGTGGTATGTACCAATGGTGAAAGTACATAACCCTGTTTTTTTATTTTTATACAAGGCTGTATTGGCCAGAATTAAATAATAAATAAAAATCCTTTTCTTATGTGATTTATGCTGTTGCAAGGTCTATGGGGAAATGAGGTTCAGGGAGGCCCACTCCCGCATGACACCCCTGTTCTAATGGCTACAGGGTGACACTAGTTTTAGTATCCAATTGGAATTTTCATTTCTTTCCACTTGATGTGAATTCCTTTCTTCTCAAGATGCACTTACTGCTGCTTTATGCCAGACATGTACACAGGGTGTGAGCTGAATCCCCCTCTCACCCACATACACTTCATGTCCAAAACTATTTGGGCACCTATAGAAGGTCAGATAATGTAAATGAAGAACTCTACAGAACACGTTTTCTTTGCTTGCATTGCACACTCTATATTGTTTTTAATGTGGACCAAAACCCGGGACTTTTACTATTCTGGGTTTTGGTCCTTGCCCCCCAGGTTGCCCGAACAAACTCGCCTCTTCCCGATCCAATCGGTGCGCTCGGATCCCCTCTTGGTTCCCACGTGGGCCACTCTGCACTTGTTTGATTTAGATATCCTTTGCTGCTCTGAGGTCAGTGAGGCAAAGACCTCTGAATGGAGCAATAGAATAGGTGTGGTTACATGTAACTGGATGCTGGCAGAGTTTCTTGATTGGCTGAGAAAAATCCAAGGCTCTAATAGCTGAGCTACTGGCCACAGGAGTGTTGTGTAAACCTCATTAGGGTGGACTTAAATCGAAGTTGAGTGACCTCTGAATAGCCAACAAGCCAAAATCTATATATGTTATATGAATACAATAAGAATGAGCAGAACACCCTAGAGGCATAGTTTTGCCAATCGGACCATTCAGAACCAGAACTGGAAGCGACGTTCCTTATTGGTAAGGGGCCCGCTAGCCGGGACCCTTGTTTGGATTCCCGCCATGAAAGAAGTGCTACAACTCCCAAATGTTGCACAAAATTTAACTTTAATAAAGATATGATGACATTTTAAAGCACAAAAATAACATGGAACTTGGATAATAACAAAAACATTTCACAACAACTTCAATCCACACTGCTTAAAGTGGACCAACACCCACGGGTGATCGGCCCGGGAATCTATAAGATTCCCGGGCCGATCACCCCCCACCCCGCGGGGCATCCGAGATCGGGATGTCCCGCGGGGTGAAACCCCCCCCAAACACCCCAACTCACCTACCTTATCTTCGGCGGCGGCCGGCCGCCGCCGCCGCCTCCCTCGCGCCCCTGTAGGCGTGCGCGCCTCCGCGCCGGCCGTCTGCGAATGGCCGGCGCGGGGGCGCGCGCGTTCAAAGTGACGCGAGGGAGGCGGCGGCGGCGGCCGCCGCTTAGACGTTCCTTGTACGTTGGCGCTGGGAGCGGGGAGAGGTGAGTTATTCGGGGGGTTAGGGGGGGTTTCACACAGCGGGGCACCCCGATCGGGGGTGCCCCACCGAAGTGGACCAAGACCCAGGATAGTCAAAATCCTGGGTGTTGGTCCACTTTAATGGCACCGCTAAGTTATTCAATCTGTATCCTATATCCTTCAGATACAACAACTACATGTATCCTATATCCTTCAGATACAACTACATGTATCCTATATCCTTCAGATACAACAACTACATGTATCCTATATTCTTCAGATATAACTACATGTATCCTATATCCTTCAGATACAACTACATGTATCCTATATCCTTCAGATACAACAACTACATGTATCCTATATTCTTCAGATATAACTACATGTATCCTATATCCTTCAGATACAACTACATGTATCCTATATCCTTCAGATACAACAACTACATGTATCCTATATCCTTCAGAAACAACTACATGTATCCTATATTCTTCAGATACAACAACTACATGTATCTTATATTCTTCAGATACAACTACATGTATCCTATATTCTTCAGATACAACAACCACATGTATCCTATATTCTTCAGATACAACAACTACATGTATCTTATATTCTTCAGATACAACTACATGTATCCTATATTCTTCAGATACAACAACTACATGTATCTTATATTCTTCAGATACAACCACATGTATCCTATATTCTTCAGATACAACAACTACATGTATCCTATATTCTTCAGATACAACCACATGTATCCTATATTCTTCAGATACAACAACCACATGTATCCTATATTCTTCAGATACAACAACTACATGTATCCTATATTCTTCAGATACAACTACATGTATCTTATATTCTTCAGATACAACTACATGTATCTTATATCCTTCAGATACAACTACATGTATCCTATATTCTTCAGATACAACAACTACATGTATCCTATATCCTTCAGATACAACAACTACATGTATCCTATATCCTTCAGATACAACAACTACATGTATCCTATATTCTTCAGATACAACTACATGTATCCTATATTCTTCAGATACAACAACTACATGTATCCTATATTCTTCAGATACAACTACATGTATCCTATATTCTTCAGATACAACAACTACATGTATCTTATATTCTTCAGATACAACTACATGTATCCTATATTCTTCAGATACAACAACTACATGTATCTTATATTCTTCAGATACAACTACATGTATCCTATATTCTTCAGATACAACAACTACATGTATCTTATATTCTTCAGATACAACAACTACATGTATCCTATATTCTTCAGATACAACAACTACATGTATCTTATATTCTTCAGATACAACAACTACATGTATCCTATATCCTTCAGATACAACAACTACATGTATCCTATATCCTTCAGAAACAACTACATGTATCCTATATTCTTCAGATACAACAACTACATGTATCTTATATTCTTCAGATACAACTACATGTATCCTATATTCTTCAGATACAACAACCACATGTATCCTATATTCTTCAGATACAACAACTACATGTATCTTATATTCTTCAGATACAACTACATGTATCCTATATTCTTCAGATACAACCACATGTATCCTATATTCTTCAGATACAACAACCACATGTATCCTATATTCTTCAGATACAACAACTACATGTATCCTATATTCTTCAGATACAACTACATGTATCTTATATTCTTCAGATACAACTACATGTATCTTATATCCTTCAGATACAACTACATGTATCCTATATCCTTCAGATACAACTACATGTATCCTATATCCTTCAGATACAACAACTACATGTATCCTATATCCTTCAGATACAACAACTACATGTATCCTATATCCTTCAGATACAACAACTACATGTATCCTATATCCTTCAGATACAACAACTACATGTATCCTATATTCTTCAGATACAACTACATGTATCCTATATTCTTCAGATACAACAACTACATGTATCCTATATTCTTCAGATACAACTACATGTATCCTATATTCTTCAGATACAACAACTACATGTATCTTATATTCTTCAGATACAACTACATGTATCCTATATTCTTCAGATACAACAACTACATGTATCTTATATTCTTCAGATACAACTACATGTATCCTATATTCTTCAGATACAACAACTACATGTATCTTATATTCTTCAGATACAACAACTACATGTATCTTATATTCTTCAGATACAACAACTACATGTATCCTATATCCTTCAGATACAACAACTACATGTATCCTATATCCTTCAGATACAACAACCACATGTATCCTATATCCTTCAGATACAACAACTAAAACATGACTATGGCTAGTTTATGGAATGTTGGCTTACCTACCCAGCATGCATATGGTTAATCATGGGTCCTAGTCGCTGAGGAGCTGAGGTATTAAGCCCTTTATGATGGGAGCAGGAAGTTGCTGTGCACATCAGCGGAGCCATACCTACCAACTTTTCAGGGTGGGAAAGAGGGACATTTGTTAAATTATGCCACACCCCCTCATTGATTGATGGATAGGAGATAGGGTGTTACAGTTAACACAATATAAACACTTTAAATAGGCAAATGAATCTGCATGTTACACCGCAGAGGGGCAAAGGAGGACAATGAGGGACAGGGGGACACAGACTCAAAAAAAGGACAGTCCCTCCAAATCAGGAACACTTGGGTGGTATGGTGAAGCATGTCTGCTATTGGATTAGCGGAATCCGCACATATGTGTAGCTTTTAACTCCCCCAATTGACACAGATTTTCTAGGTAGTATCTCTCTAATGCTTTAGTGTTCCTGTGAACCACAACACACCCTGGCACATAGTTGCAAGGGAGTGTGTAGGTCTGCTTTAAAGAGGAACATCGGACCTAAAATAAAAAGGGGCCTATCCCCCCCCTTGGGCCCCTACTTACCTTTTGGATGTTGCCGCTGCCTACTGCGGCGCTACATCTGGCTGCTTCAGGACCCGATTCTCACCCTGCCGCCGGCTTAGCCGTCTGTAAAAGTCCTGCACCACTCAGCGAAGTCTTGCGGGATTTCGGGCAGCTCCATTGCATCCTAATCAGGGGCAATGCGCAGTACCTGATGGGAAGCAAGATGGCGCTGCCTGTCAGGAGGTCGTCCGGAATCGGCCAAAGGGGGGACAGCAGTTCGGTGAGGTTTGGGGGAGGTTTTAACTTCCCCTGATGTTCCTCTTTAATGTGCTCAAAGCAAATATGTTTCACCAGCTTTGGGAGCAGTTCTGTATCTATGGTGCTGGTCAGACATGCGGTGAAGTATAGATGGCAGCCTCATCATCCACCGCCTGATTGTGTGCACTACAGCTGAGAATGTCCTTATTCTTAGTATACAGTACGTCCTGCTCCAGAAAGAATACTTACTATCGGGTAATACTCCGCCAATGGCGCTGGACTGCATCGAAAACAGGCTCCTCCCGGCCCCTCAAATACCCAGGACCTCCCACAATCCCCAGATTTTCTCTGCAGTCTGGACTGCGAAGGACAAGAAGATGGCTCTCTCTACTCACAGGTGAGCGGGGCTATTAGCCTGCGGCCCTGTAGGACTATTCCCACCCGTTCCATTAGCCTTGGCTGCGCTGGTCGGGTGAAGGTAGGCAGTACTGTCAGGTGCTTAGGAGCGCTGCTCCACCGCAGTCCCCCACCAAAGGGTAGACGGTTCAGGCATATGGTGAGCCTCTATGGGATGCCCCTCCCGCACTATTGCCCCCCGTCCCTGTCTATCAGTGGGCCCTACGTTAAGTGGCCGCTGTCCTCCCTCACTCTCCTGGTAGGGGAGAAAAGGGGAAAAGGGGGGGGGTGTATGTATGATTATACGTGTATTGGCTTTGTGATTCATCACTTATGCCTTGTGTCAGCCGCCGCGCTGACTTGTTTTTACATTATATATATTTTTTTAAAAGTTGCCGCCGCCGCGCGCCCTTTTTTTCACTATGTTGCCGCGCTTGGCGGCGGCGTTACCTCAGGCCCGGATCCCGGATTCCTCAGGACCCTGTGTCAGCTCAGCTGGTGGGCCTGATGGTGGCGTGCTTCGAGGCGGTCCCTTATGCTCAGTTCCACTTGAGGCCTCTGCAACTCCACCTCCTGTCAGTGTGGGACAAGGATCCAGCGTCCCTGGACAGGGTCTGTGTGCTCTCCCCCCTGGTCAGGAGGTCCCTCTCATGGTAGATGGACTCAAGGAACCTGTTGGGGGGCAGATCCTTTCTGACCCTTTCCTGGGAGACAGTCACCACGGATGCCAGTCTTTCAGGTTGGGGGGGGGGGGGGGGGGTTCTGGAAGTCCCTGCGGTTCCAGGGGAGGTGGGGCCCTCAGGAGGCCCACACACCTATCAACGTCTTGGAGCTGCGGGCGATCAGGTTAGTCCTTGCTCAGTTGACTACTCACCTTCGGGGCCTGCCTGTTCAGGTACGCTCGGACAACCAGACGGCAGTTGCCTACATCAATCATCAGGGAGGGACCGGAGCAAGAGGGCCCTCTTGGAAGTGTCTCTGATCCTGACCTGGGCGGAGACCTATGTTCCCTGCATATCAGCTGTGTACATCCCGGGGGTGGAAAATCTCTTGGCAGACTCTCTGACCAGGGGGACCTCTCACCAGGGAGAATGGTCCCTCTGCAACAGGGTGTTCCAATCTCTGTGTCTCCGTTGGGGCCAACCAGATGTGGATCTGTTTGCATCCCGTCACAATCACAAGCTCCCGGCCTTTATTTCCCTGTCCCAGGATCCTCTGGCCTTGACCACGGATGCTCTAGCAATGTCATGGCAGGACATTCAGTTTCTGTATGTCTTTCCTCCATTCCCCCTGCTGGGCAGGGTTCTGCGCAAGATTGCTCTGGAGGGGGTGCCAGCAATTCTGGTGGCCCCCAGGTGGCCAAGAAGAGTGTGGTTCGCAGACGTGGTGCAGCTGGCAGTAGATCAGTACACTCTGGCCAGGGTTCCAGACCTGCTCACTCAGGGTCATTTACGCCATCCCAATTTACAAACTCTGGCTTTGACGGCTTGGCTGCTGAAACCTCCTCCACCCTCTTGATGGAGAAGGGGCTGTCTTCCTCTGTTGTTGATACCATGATAAAGGCTAGGAAGAAGTCTTCTTCTTCTATTTACTATAGGGTTTGGCGTGCCTACATTGACTGGTGTGAGTCTCAGTCTCTTCCCTGTCGTGTGTTCCCTATTCCCAGGATTCTGGAGTTCCTGCAGCATGGGTTGGAGATGGGGCTCCAACTTAGTACTCTAAAGGTCATGTTTCTGCCCTGGCTGTTTTCTTCCAGAAGTCCTTTGCTCAGCATTCTCTGATCAGGACTTTTTTCCAGGGGGTCACTCATGTGCGTCCCCCACGTAAGCCTATGGTGCCTGTTTGGGATTTGAACTTGGTTTTGTCAGCCTTGCAGGGTGCTCCCTTTGAACCTGTTTTGCATTCTTTGGATGTGGTTAGGTGTCTGAAGTACTATCTGGTGGCTACTGCACCTTTCAGAAAGACTGCTGCTCTTTTTGTGGTCCCTTCTGGTCCTAGGAAGGGTTTGGCTCCTGCCAAGTCTACTACCAGCAAATGGATTCGTCAGGCTGTGATTCAGGCCTACTCTGCTAAGGGGAAGAATCCTCCCTTCCGCCTTACTGCTCATTCCACTCATGCTATTGGTGCCTCTTGGGCTTTTCAGCACCAGGCTTCTGTTGAACAAGTTTGCAAGGCCGCTACTTGGTCTTCTGTTCACACCTTTTCAAAGTTTTACAAGGTTGATGTTAGGGCCTCAGCTGATGCTGTTTTTGGCCGCAAGGTTTTGCAGGCAGCAGTGATTTAAACTGTCTGCTGTTACCTTTTTGGGGATCCCACCCTACTTTATGGACACTGCTATTGGATGTCCCGATAGTAAGTATTCTTTCTGGAGCAGGATGTACTGTATACTAAGAATAATACAATTCTGTGATTACTCACCTGTAGAATTGGTATTATAAGTATACAGTACGTCCTGCTCCAACCCACCCTTGGTTTTTCATTATCTTGGATCCCCTGTATGGTGATTGTTATCATTGTTATAGTTGATAGTTTGGATTGTTTAATTCTCCCGGCTTCTCGTTAACTGCTTTTCAATGCTGGGGATTTGTGGGAGGTCCCTGGGTATTTGAGGGGCCGGGAGGAGCCTGTTTTCGATGTCTCTGCAGTCCAGCGCCATCTGGCGGAGTATTACGCGATAGTAAGTATTCTTTCTGGAGCAGGACGTACTGTATACTCATAATATCAATTCTACAGGTGAGTAATCACAGAATTGTATTTTTTTCCCTTCTATCTAAAGTAGACCTTAAAGTTCCAGAACAGCTGTGCTTTGGGGAGGGGGGGGGGGGTCCTAAAAGACCAAAATGAAAACCAACCACTTATTATTCCCCACTGGGCTGCAGCTCTGTTTAGGACTTTAGGATACGGATGCCGCCATCTTGACTCAGAAGCATCACACTTACTAAGGAGAGGAGAGTGGGATAAAGTACAGGGGGACGGGTTATAGCTGTGCTTTGCTCAGACAGCAGCAGCTGGGGTCAGCAATCCCAGAATGCAGAGTGACACAGTACGGAGACACTTCCTGTTTGCAGGCTGCCTGATGTTCCATGAGCCGCCATCTTGGATGTTTAAAGGCTCATAACATGCAGTAGATGCAGGTAGGATGATTTTTAATGTGGGCAATATGTATGTACAGGGTGTGGGAAACATATAAGATAGACTCTTATTCAGGGTGAAGGACCGCTTTAAGAAGACTGGCAATAAAGAGAGACTGCTTCCATTCTGCAGATCCTCCAATAGGGGCATTAGGCACTTCACTGTTTCTGGGTCAGGCAGAGTGCCAGAAATAAAAGCTATTTATTGCTAAGTGTAGGTTAGTGTGCAATGGACCTGCACCCTCCCTGGCACATCTTGGGAAAATGGGTGCTAGTCTCCAGCTTGCTAGACCTAGAAGGGTTGGGAATCTAGAATGTTGAGTGCCCTGCAAACCCCAGTTCAGTTACCTGCACTGCACCCCCCAGTGCAATCCAGCCCGCTAGTGGCCCCACAATGGTCACAAAGCCTGGGGCTCTTTGAATTACATGACGTGACTCTTGGTGGCTAATTACAGGGCCAAATTCTACTGGGGCGGGGGTTCTCAAAAAATAGGTTTAAACAGTGAATAAATGTTTAGTCTGGTCATGGATGTTACTGAGCAGTGGAGGAGGGTGATTAAAGAGATGGAAAGGTGTCCGCCCTTCCAGTAAGCTCTGGCTACCGTTTTCCTTTTCCGTGTGCGCATCAGTCCGCAACTTCTGCCTAATGGTATTTTTACTGTGTGTTGCACTAATCTTTATTTTTTAGCTGGAAATATGCTTGTTGGAAGCACAAGGGGGGGAAGTGGTGCCCTAACTGAAGGTCCTTATGGTGACACGATGACCCTTAAGCACATCACGCCAATGTGAACCGGGCCTTAAAGTGGGCCAAAACCATGAGACTCCAGAGCTGGCTGATTCCCTCTTCCTGGGGGAATCTTGAACTGGGATGCCCTGCTGAAACCCCACGGTTTGCCCTGAATTCTTGCCTCTCTTTTGAGCCGGCAGCGGCATCACTCATGTTCCCTTTCGGCTGTGCACCGAAATGCCCACCACAACTGTATGGCTGAGCAGAGCTGAAGGATGCAGGAGATTCCAGTGGGATCCAGTGAGCTCCTTTAGTCGCACATTAATGTGCGAGACCGGAGAAGTTGAGTGGACAAGCAGCCGCGCATGCCCCATTGGACCAGGGAGAGGTGAGCTTCGTTGGAAAACGGCGGGGTTTCACACAGAGGGGCACTCCAAACTGCGGTGCCCCAGGGGGACAGACCATAGTGAAAATCCTGTGTTTTGGTCCACTTTAAGGTCTGATTTAAATGCACCTTCACTTGCTAATCACAAAAAATCATTAGTTTCCACAGTTTCCACTCATTTCATGTAACCCCCACCCCTCTTGCCTTAATAAGGGGTCTACAGGAGCTACAGGTTGGGGACCCCTGGTCTAAAGGATACAGACTGGGGACAAAAGGGGAAGCATCACAAGTGGTAGGCATTGAGTTTGGTGGCATGTGCACTGTGGAGGTTAGAAGAGTTACTTAAAGCCAACACAGGAGATGCCACTGATAGCAATAGCCCAAGTATAATAATTAACAAGCTAAACGTGAATATCTTCCAAGAAAAACTAAATAATTTAAATGTGAATAAGACTGCAGGACCAGATGGACTTCACCCAAGAGTTCTCAAAGAACTCAGTTCCGTTATCTCGTCACCTCTGTTGTTGATCTTTAAAGACTCACTAACAACTGGTATAGTGCCAAGGGACTGGCGCAAGGCCAATGTAGTGGCTATTTTTAAAAAGGGCTCTAGGTCTTCTCTGGGCAATTACAGACCTGTTAGCTTAACATCCATTGTGGGGAAATAGCTTGAGGGACTATTAAGGGACAACATACATGAATATGTAACTATCCATAATATTATAAGTGACAACCAACACGGTTTTATTAAGGACAGAATCTGCCAGACTAACCTGATTGGCTTCTATGAGGAGGTAAGTAGAAGCCTGGACAGAGGGGCGGCTGTGGATATAGTCTTTCTGGATTTTGCAAAAGCATTTGACACTGTCCCCCATAGACTGTTATTGGGGAAATTGAGATCTTCAGGATTAGAAAACACAGTTTGTAACTGGATTGAAAACTGGCTGAAGGATCGTGTGCAGAGAGTTGTGGTTAATGATACCTACTCTGAATGGTTACCAGTTGTAAGCGGTGTACCCCAGGGTTCAGTGCTGGGCCCACTATTATTCAACTTGTTTATAAATGACATAGAAGATGGAATTAAGGCCTCTGTTTTTGCAGATGACACAAAGATATGTAGCACAGTGCAGTCTATGGAAGATGTTCACAAGCTTCAGGCTGACTTGGACACATTGAGTGTCTGGGCATCAACTTGGCAAATGAAGTTCAATGTGGAGAAATGTAAAGTCATGCACTTGGGGTCTAATAACCTGAAAGCCACATATGTCCTCGGGGGAGTAAAACTGGGAGAGTCACTTGTTGCGAAGGATCTGGGGGTACTAGTAGATCACAGACTAAATAACAGCATGCAATGCCAAGCATTAAAAGAGGCCTGGAATCACGGGATAGGGATGTAATTTTGCCTCTTTACAAGGCACTGGTGCCCCCTCACATGGAACATGCCGTCCAGTTCTGGGCGCCCATTCATGGAAAGGACGCTCTGACTATGGAAAGGGTGCAGAGGAGAGCCACCAAACTAATAAAAGGAATGAAGAATCTTAGTTATGAGGGAAGATTACGAGAATTAAATCTGTTTAGTCTTGAGAGGAGGCGATTGAGGGGGGACATGATTAACTTCTATGAATATATAAATAGACCATAAAAAATATGGGGAACACTATTTCATGTAAAATCCTCTCTAAGGACAAGGGGGCACTGCCTTCGATTGGAAAAAAAGAAATTTAGTCTCCGGAGGTGACAATCATTTTTTTACCATAAGAACTATAAATCTATGGAATAGCCTCCCACAGAAGCTTGTTACAGCATCAACCACTGACAGCTTCAAAAAAAGATTAGATGCTTATTTACAAGAAAATAACATTAACAGTTACTATTAGCAGTTATCAGTAAAAAAAAGAAATGGCTTCCTCTATAAAATAAAAAATAACTTCCCCTACTCCAACACCCTTGGTTGAACTTGATGGACATATGTCTTTTTTCAACCGTATTAACTATGTAAAGGAAAATTCCCTTTTTTTTGTCAGGTTCATGGTGTTCTACCCTATTGTTTCCTCTTCTGAAGTGTAAAATTACCATTTGTGTTAGCATTGTGTCCCCGTACTTGTGATACATGTTGTTTTTTAAGTTTTTCATATCCTGTGACTCTGTGTTGCTTAAGTGGCTTTCATGGCCTTAAAGTGGACCAACACCCAGGGGGGATCGGCCCGGGAATCTATAAGATTCCCGGACCGATCAGATCCCTCCCCGCGGGGCATCCGAAATCGGGATGTCCCGCGGGGAGGAACCCCCCAGGAGGCCCACAATCCTTACCTTACCGGCGATCCAACGGCGCATGCGCGAGACGCGGCCGCGTCTCTCGCTTCCCTCTAGCAGGGCGTGCTCCCACGCCGGCCGTTTTGTGAATGGCCGGCGCAGGCGCGCTCCCTGTTAGAGGGAAGCGAGAGACGCAGCCAATGACAGCGCTCTGGTATGCGCGTCCAAGCGGCTTTGGACGCGCATACCAGAGCGGCTCTGAGCGCTGTCATTGCCCGGACGAGGTCACGTGGGAGCAGGGAGAGGTGAGTTTTTGCAGTGATCGGGGGGGGTTTCACACAGCGGGGCACCCCCGATCGGGGTGCCCCACCTAAGTGGACCAACACCCAGGATAGTCAAAATCCTGGGTGTTGGTCCACTTTAAGTAAAAACGACTACTGCGCATCATCTCTGCCTCAGCCTAGCAAGCCAGAGCCAGGAAGTCTGCTCTGTAACACACTGGTGTTTGTTGCTAAGGTAAACATATTGTTGCTAGGGAAAACTTTATTTTTAACACAGAGTTGCAAACAAATAAAAAAGAAAAAAAAACACTGTTATGTTCACCAGCTTGAGGACATCATTTTGACACACAATAATAACAATTATAAAAATGCCATCGAAAGTGGAATTAACCTTTAAACCAGGTTATATGCCTGTCCCAGAGAAGGGGAGAGGCCAGAGTGACAGTAGATGATCAGGGTGGGGGACAAGTCAGAGCAGAGGTTGGTATTGCTGGACTGGAGAATATATGTAGATGGGAGCCTGCCTAGAGAGAGCTTTGTCAATTCGAGTTAGAATCATAAACTGAATTCTCTCCCTCCCATCGGGCACAGATCTTACCTTTTCCCAGAGCCCATGGCTCATGTGTGACTGGCACCAGCATCACTCATCACCCTTCTCAGCTGTGCGCGGCCACCGTAACTGAATGGCTGTGCGTGGACGCACACAGCAGAAGGCAGCCGAGTGATGACGCGCGCCACTCGCAAGTGCAGTTAGGATTCCTTTCTGCTGCTCTAGCCGCACTGTGGGCTCGAGAAGAGGTGAGTAAGCACAGCGAATGGGTTTCACACAGTGGGGTAGTTAAAGAGGACCAACACCCAGGGGTGATCGGCCCGGAAATCTAGAAGATTCCCGGGCCGATCACCTCCCACCCCGCGGGACATCCGAGATCGGGATGTCCCGCGGGGTGAAACCCCCCAGAAACCCCAAAAACACCTTACCTGATCCGCCGCCGCTTCCGCCGCCGCCGCCTCCCGCGCGCCCCTCCAGACGTGCGCGCGCCCGCGCCGGCCCTCTGTGAATGGCCGGCGGGGGCGCGCGCGCGCCGAGAGTGACGCGCGGGAGGCGGCGGAGGCGGAAGCGTCTTGGACGTTCCTGATCCCCGCCTGGACGTTGGCGGGGATTGGCTGCGGCGCTCACGTGGGAGCGCTGAGAGGTGAGTTTTTTGGGGTTTCTGGGGGGTTTCACACAGCGGGGCACCCCCGATCGGGGTGCCCCGCCGAAGTGGACCAAAACCCAGGATAGTCAAAATCCTGGGTGTTGGTCCACTTTAAGATCCCGGATTTCGGTCCACTTTAAAAAGGGGAACAGCATTGGAAAAGTGAGGTGGATGAGGTAAGCAACAGAGGTCAGAACAGACTGGAGGGCAGTGCCAGTCTATTAGTGAACCACAAAGGAGGGTGTTACAGTAGTCCAGTTGGTATATGATCAGGACATGCACTGCTTAGTGTTGTCAGGGGAGAGGACAGGGTTGGCAAATCAGGATGTGGTTATGAGTGTGCGAAACCCTGGGAATAGTCATATATCTTTCTACGCTCCCAGGGCACATACACGGTGGGCTCTCAGACAATCAGAATAGACATTAAAGGAGGGCTATTGTGAAAACTATCCCAATGATAAAAATCCATATAAATATGCTGGATGGTGGGGGAGGGGTCACTTATACACCCAGCATCAACATATATCCAGCCAAGCTTGTTTCTTTCTTTTTTTTTTTTTTTTTTTTTTTTTTTTTTTTTTTTTTAGATTCTTTATTTAAAGATTTTTCGCATAAACACATACAAGAAATGATACAAAAACACCATATAAACATATAAACAATACACATTAGGCAATGGGGTAAGGGTTCAGGGGGTAAAGGGGCAAGCGAGGGGGGGTAGGGGAGCAGCTTGGTGGTTTGCAGATCACACACGCACACGGGTAGATGGGTTAGCTACACATTGAGGCCGTCCATGGGACCATCGCCCACGGGTCCGAGGTGCCCACGCCCGGGTCAGAGAGAAGGGGGGGGGCGGAGTGTACCCCCTACTCGGTATTCCGTCCTGGCAGCACCTCTCCCGGTCTCAAACTCCCCAGCTCCCCGAAAGACTGTCTGAACTCCCCAGACTCCTGGTAGGTCAACCAAGGCGTCCATGTTCGCCTATACTGCTCATCTCTGTCATGCATAGCCAAAGTGAGGTCTTCCATTTCCGAGATATTCAGCACTTCCATAACCCAATCCCTTAATGCGGGGGCTCTTTTTTGTTTCCAGTATCTCGGGATCACCATCTTTGCCGCATTCAGCAGGTGGGCCAGCAGGGACTCTTTGTACCTGTTTATGGGTAGGTCTGTTAGATGCAGCAAAATCCGAGCTGGGTCAGTGAGGGCCGGCTCCCCTGTAAGTCGAGAGATTATGGCAAGTACACCCTCCCAATAGTCTCGAATCTTGGAACATGACCACAATATGTGTATTAGTGTGCCTCGCTCGGATCCACACCTCCAACACTGGGGGTCCGCTTCGGCTGATATTCTGTTGAGTCTGTCGGGGGTGTAATACCAACGGGTCAAGACCTTATAGTTGGACTCCTGCACTCTGGTGGCTATTGAGGATCTGTGGGCAAGGGTTGCAATCCTCTCCCTCTGCGCCTCATCCAGTTCCGTCCCCAGGTCAATCTCCCATTCCTTCCAGAATGACGGGGGGCCATCTCGCTCTCCCACTAGTTGTAGGTACAGTTTGTGTTTCTTTCTTTTAATGGAAAGAAGAAGAAATCAGGGCGACAGGCTCTCTCTCCCCTGATACACTAAACCTGTCACCCCTAGATTTTACTCCTACCAGGATAAGAAAAGCACAAGCTTGGCAGGAGTTTCTTCAGTTTGACTGTATGTGACCTCTGCTCTCATTAGACAATGTTTATATGGATTTTTAATATTACACAATATTATGATAGTGCTTCTTTGAAGGGTCCTGCTAAAGAAACAGCGCTGCTCAACTTTTGTCCAGTGCAGCTCCACCACCAGGACCCACTGGAATACAACTGCCCCGTCCAATATGGCGGGTGTGAAGGTGTTGAGTATACCCCACTCAGCATGTCCACTGCATTTATTTCAATGGAGGGGATGTGACGCGCAACCCCACCTTAGCATAGTACTCTCCATTGCAATAAATATAGAGTGGGCAAAATGAGGAGCGTATATCCAGCACATACATGGCCGCCATCTTAAACTGATGGGGTGCTCGATCTTCAAACTCATTAAGTTGTAGGCCAGCGGACATTCCCTTTAAAACGGTCTTTCACTCTGTATAAGAGTCTATCTTATATGTTTCCCACACCCTGTACATACAGATTGCTCACATTAAAAATCATCCTACCTGCATCTACTGCATGTTATGAGCCTTTAAACATCCAAGAGGGCGGCTCATGGAGCTTGAGGCAGCCTGCAAACAGGAAGTGTCTTCTGACTGTGCTGCTCTGCATTCTGGGATTGCTGAACTTTTCCTGACCCCAGCTCTGCTCTCTCTGAGCAAAGCACAACTATAACCTGCCGAGTCAAGATGGCAGCGCCCATATCCTAAAGTCCTGAACAGAGCTGCAGCCCAGTGGGGGAAAGACATAAGTGACTAAAAAAGGTCCGGTTTAAGACCCAGCAATCTACTCAGGGCTCCATTTGGCTGTGTGTGCATACCTCCCAAATGTCCCTGATTTGGAGGGACTGTCCCTCTTTTGAGTCCATGTCTCCCTACCCCTTGTTCTCATTTGCCCCTCTTTGAGGTGTAATATGCAGATATGCATCAATAAACGATTTAAAGTGCTTATATTGTTGTGACTCTTACATCCTATCTCCTGTCCATCAATCAATGAAGGGGCGTGGCCTAATTTAACAAATGTCCCTGTTTCCCACTCTGAAAAGTTGGAAGGTATGTGTGTGCCATGCAGATAGGCATGTGCCGTGGGAAGGTGTGCGTTATGGTGATCCCAGGCGATTCCGGTGGGGAGAAAAAATGATCAAGCCCTGGAGTATTGAATAGCCAAAAAGGTTTTGGTCGGCTTTAATCACTGCCCCTCAGCTACCTCTTGTATTGCTTACAGACAGACAGGCATTGCTCGCTGTGTGACAGGAAGCAGTGGACCTGTCACGTGATATTAAGCGCCTCGTGTCACACAAAACTCTGCATTCGCTAGAGGTGTAACTTTATTTATATTTTTGTCTCCATTATAGTAGCTCGTTCCTCTGGCTTATTTCCTGGTAGCCAAAAAAATGGCGACTGCGGGGGCTTCTATACCCTCCATATATATACGTTATCATCTCTTTGCCGCAAGCGCCTCCTCCTATTGGTCGGCTGTCATGGCAAGTGACCAATCAGCGTGGCGATCCTGGATACCGTCAGCAGAGCTGCTGACGATGGCAGTGGGCGGGGCGCTGTGAGTCCGGCGCTCGGATGGGGATGAGGAAGAGTGGTAGCGGCGGCTCCATGGAGATGTGGGGCGGGAGGCCGGCTATCCGCCTGCTCCTCATCACTGTGTGTGTGCTGCAGTTTCCGGGCCTCAGCCTCGCCATCCAGGAGGATGATGGCACCCACCGGGAGCCCCCCCTGCCACAGAGACCCGAGCCAGCCGCCCGGGCGGAGGTAAGCCCCCCCCCCTCCCATTATATAGCCGGTGCACCGTGTATGCGGCCGCCATGTCTGTCATCTGATCGTGCCACAGTGCTGGGGCCTACCCGCACTACTGCTGCCATCACTACTACTACTACTACTACTACTGCCCGCCCCTGCTATGGACCATCTCATGTGCTCATCACACTCTAATCCAAGCTTAAAGTGGACCTCCAGTTAAAACGGTTTTGGTCCCCTTTTATGGCGATACATCACCTATTTTCTATATAATGTATTCAGTGCACAGGGCGTCCTGATTGCCTTCCCCCACCTGGCCCACCTGGGGGGGGGGGGGGGGGGGGGGGGGCGCACCTCATATGGTCATGTGACACACTTCTTCCCAGTGGTGAGCAGGTCATTCCCTCTCCTGAAGTAACCTCTATGCATGGGGTGTGCAGTAACCTGGTCTGGGCATCAGCCAAAGGCAGACTGGCCTTTGGGAGATAGAGCAAGAAAGATAGAAACTTTCTTTCCTTGTGTCCTTTCTCTTTATTCTTTCTTTGTCATGCTGCCTTTTCGTTCTTTCTACTTGTTGTTCTGTCATTCCTTCTATTCCTTCTGTCATTCCTTCTATTCCTTCTGTTCCTTCTGTCATTCCTTCTATTCCTTCTGTCATTCTTACTTTCCTTCTGTCATTCTTACTTTCCTTCTGTCATTCTTACTTTCCTTCTGTCATTCTTACCTTCCTTCTGTCATTCTTACCTTCCTTCTGTCATTCTTACTTTCCTTCTGTCATTCTTACTTTCCTTCTGTCATTCTTACTTTCCTTCTGTCATTCCTTCTATTCCTTCTGTCATTCCTTCTATTCCTTCTGTCATTCCTTCTATTCCTTCTGTCATTCATTTTTTTTTTTTTTTTTTTTTTTTTTTTTTTTTTTTTTTACCATCAAATGTTTTTATTGAAGGAAGCAAAAAATTACAGCGCTCAGCAACGCAGTGCCAATTAAATACATGCATTACAAGCATTAATTATATAAGAAAAAAAGAACAGAACCACATAGAGTCAATTTCCATTAATACAAAGCACACAACAAGGAGATAAAAATTGTGGAGCTCCATTGAGCCCCGCTCCAAGCGTTTTAGGCTATGATTCTGCTTGTCAATGTGCTAAGCAACTGCAACCTATGCCTCCAACCCTCTTTTAATGGGTAAAAGAACAGGGTAAAACATAACTATTCGGAAACGAGTAACGTAGGGAGGCCAAGACAGAAACATGTTACATATAAAGGAGGAAATCAGGGGAAAAAGTGAAACTGTCCCACACCTGCCATGTTCTCCTGTGCTTATTCAGGGTCCCCCTAAGGGAGGCGGTAAGTTCCTCCATCCTACAGATGTCCTGCACGACGGGCCAGCCATTGTGCCAATGTGGGGGGTCAAGAGACTTCCATTTAGCCGGAATGCATGTTCTAGCAGCGCTCAAGAGGAGGGCAAGCAGGGTTCTGCACCTAGATCTCATGGAGGCCAGTGCCAGGTTAAGCAGGTAGCAAGCGGGGTCTTCACCCAGGTCAACATCCGTCAGTTTCCTGACAACCTCTCTCACCCCTCCCCAGAAGCCAGACAGCCCCTCGCACTCCCAAAAGATATGTGTCATAGTCCCCCTAGCACGCGAGCACCTCCAACAGAGGGGGGAGGAAGAGGGAAACATATGTGCCAACACCGACCCGGTACCAGCGTGAGAGAATTTTGAACGTAGTCTCCTGACACTTGCAGGAAATAGAGCTCGTATGCGCTAACTGAATCATAGCTAGCTTTTGCTCATCCGTAAAGGTTCTGCAGAGTTCCCTCTCCAATCCCCTCACGTAAGAGGGAGCAAAGCCCTCCAGGGGCTCCATCAGCAGTGAGTAGGAGTAGGACAAGGCTCCCCTAAAATGGCCGGAACCCAAACAGGTATGCTCAAATTGTGTTAGCTGCCTCGTTGTTTCCGTCGTGCATTCAATCGTCCGCTGATAATGCAAAAGTTGAAGGGTTTGTAGCTGCGTCATGGGTCTAAGGGCCAGGTCATCGACCAGGGTCTCCGGCCTCCTCCACCCACCCTCCTTCTGTCATTCTTACTTTCCTTCTGTCATTCTTTTCTTCCTCTTTTTGTCTCTTTGTCTTTCCTCTTTCTCCCTTTATCCATTTCTTCTCTTCTTTCCTTCTCTGTCAACTTCTTTCTTTATCGCTCTTTCTATCCTTATTTCTGACTTTCATTCTGTCTTTCCTTTTGGTCATTCCTTATCACATTCATTCCTTATCACATTCATTCATTCTTTCTGTTGGGCAGGGCAGCCGTGCCAGGATATGGGGGGGGGGGGGGCTGAAGCCTTGAGCTTATTAAGAGACAAATTATTGGATTTTAACTGGATAATTTACCTTTAAGCGTAACAAAACCCACCAGAGTCCGGCCTGGAATCTAAAAGGTTCCAGGGCCAGCCTCTGGATTTCCCCCAAGGCATCCCGAACTAGGATGCCTCGCTGTGTGACCCCCCCAGGGCGCCCCTACACACTCGCCTCTCCTTGGTCCATGTGCAATAAGCCACCTGCTGAACTGCCGTAATTCAGCAGGTGGCTCTAAATGTTGTCAATGGGGAATGCTGCCACATCCTCAGCGTCATGCGCGTGCTCCCGCCCTAGCCATTCACTTAGCCTGGGACAGGAGCGCGCGTTTCCTGTTATAGTCAATGAGAGCCGTTTGGCAAAAGATGTAAACATGCCAAACAGCTCTTGTTAGCTGAGCGCATGCGCCATTGAACCGTGGAGAGGTGAGTTTAACTGGGTGAACTGAGGGGTTTCACACAGCGGGGCATCCCCAATCGTGATGCCCCTGGGGAACGAAACAAAACCTGGGAAAGTCAAAATCCCGGACTATAAAGGGAAAGTTCATGAAATACCCTCAGAGCTGATAGTGGCACCTGGGTGGCAGGTAACTGGCTCACCTCAGGGCTGTTGCCACTGCCTGGTTTGCATTTGGCACAAACCAGACCCAGTGGTTGGCCAGATTGCTCAATCCCAGTCCCGTGCCGCTCCCTCTACCGCATCAACAAATCCACAACGCTGTGCAGTAGACTATGGCCCACCCCATTGTCACAGGAACTATGGCACATCCCTCTCCATTCACTGCAATGGAGAGGGGCCTGCCTGTGACGATGGCGCAGGTTGGGCCATGTTCGACTGCACAGTATTCTGAATGCGTCAATGTGGCGCGGGACTGGGATCGGGCAATCCGTTAAGTGTATATACTTAGGACCAACAGCAATAGCCTGTGTGAGATGAAAGGTGAGTATAGTGTTTTTGTTTTTTGACTATAGTGTGACTTTAAAGGTAGAGTCCACATCTGTAGAACTATTCTCGGACTCCAGGGACAGGCAGTTACAAGAAGATGTGCTTACCTTACTGCTGGTGTCATGTCACTGATTGTCCTCCCACAGCCCCAGTTGTGAAGCCAGCAGATGCACTGCTGACTAGGTGTGGCTTGGGTACGACCTGCTCCCATTGAAACAATGGGGATCTCCGTACTCGAATAACTCCCATTTGCCTTAAACAGGTCATGACCACTGTTCAGATGTGGACATTTCCTTTAAACAATTGCCCATGAGATTCCTGATTTGAGATGCCCTTACAGTTAAAATGGACCAAAATCCCCTTCACCAAGCCATCTCCTCCAGTGAGGTCTTATTCCAAAATTTTCTGATAGCTGTTTTATCCCTCCTCTATTTCCACATGTGACTAGCCCTGCCTCTCTAAAAATTAAAGGGGACCTAAACACTGGCTAGTAGGATCCTGGTAGTCTCCAGCGGTGCTAAACTAATCTACCCCTCACCCCTATCTGCGAGCCCCATGCGGTGGGCAAGAGGAAATGGCTATACAGATGTGCGGTTGCTGCGCTTCCTCTGATAGGTTCTCAGATGTTTTCTGCCAGCATCATGCAAAGCTCTATTTGTGATTTGGACCTTCATTGGGATCTCTAACTAGAGGTGTATACCTGTGGGCAATTAAGATGGACCGAAAGTATTTATAGCCACTTTATAGAGGATCTCCAGTCATAATTGAGGATTTGTTTTTGACCATAACTGGAGATGGGCCGTGGGGGTAGTAATTATATATGATTGCCTCCTCCTATGTGATGCATTAGCTTTGGCTGTATATGTTGCAGCTTCCTGGCACACAGAGCACCGGATGCATTGAGTATGGGCGAGGGGAATTTCAAGGTGACGGGCCAGCCTGCCCCACGAGGACAGCTTTTAAGGGACATGAATACAGTTTGGCAAGTGGATTGGTTACAGTCCAATCCCTATATTAGGCCTCATTCTTGCTTTGAGCTGTTGGCCACTGGTAACATCCAGCCATATAGCCCATATATCACTCAACCATAACGCCCAACCATATAGCGGCCCATATATCACTCAACCATAACATCCAGCCATATAGCCTATATATCACTCAACCATAACATCCAGCCATATAGCCTATATATCACTCAACCATAACATCCAGCCATATAGAGGCCCATATATCACTCAACCATAACATCCAGCCATATAGCCTATATATCACTCAACCATAACACCTAGCCATATAGCGGCCCATATATCACTCAACCATAACATCCAGCCATATAGCGGCCCATATATCACTCAACCATAACATCCAGCCATATAGAGGCCCATATATCACTCAACCATAACATCCAGCCATATAGCCTATATATCACTCAACCATAACACCCAGCCATATAGCGGCCCATATATCACTCAACCATAACATCCAGCCATATAGCCTATATATCACTCAACCATAACACCTAGCCATATAGCGGCCCATATATCACTCAACCATAACATCCAGCCGTATAGCGGCCCATATATCACTCAACCATAACATCCAGCCATATAGCGGCCCATATATCACTCAACCATAACATCCAGCCATATAGAGGCCCATTTATCACTCAACCATAACACCCAGCCATATAGCGGCCCATATATCACTCAACCATAACACCCAGCCATATAGCGGCCCATATATCACTCAACCATAACACCCAGCCATATAGCCCATATATCACTCAACCATAACACCCAGCCATATAGCGGCCCATATATCACTCAACCATAACACCCAGCCATATAGCGGCCCATATATCAGTCAACCATTGTCATTTGGTAATTTTCTAGCGCCAGGTGCTGGCACTGCCCTGTGTATAAAGTGGCGGCTGTGTGAGTGTGTCGCTCAGTGACGGTGAGGTGACTGCACCTGCTTTTCTTGGCAGTGTGAGCGCACACTCGAAATGGTTTGCACAGTGACATCCATTTCCTTCTCGTGACCTTGCTGCTTATATTCTTCCTGCTGCCTTCGCTCAAAGCCAACGTGAGCGACTTGCCATGATTACTAAAGACGGCTCCCATTGACTTGCACCCTGCTGCATCCCCAGCGGTGTGCATTCTCCCGCCCCATCTGAATGGCTGAGGCAGGAGCACGCACGCCGCCGGGAATGCGGAATCGTGTGCTACCCATAAGAGCCCTTTGCCAAATGACATTGCCAGGGCATGCGCTTCTCATTGGACCAGAGTATGGGCTGCTGGACCAAGGTAAACGGCACCCTGGGGTGAATCGCTTTAAAAAGGACCACCACTTGCTTTTGGTAGAAAAAGAAATCAAATTAAACCCCTTGTATTTATCGCACTTCAGGTCTAGTTACCATTCTGGATAAAATAACTTCATATTGCTGCAGGAATTGCTATCTTGGACGCCATTCCTCCTACAGCACCATCTTCTTCTTGGAAGTCATGGGAGCTTCCATCACTATACATTCTATACATCACATTTACAATCTACTGGCATCCCCACACACTCTGTCAGCCAATAAAAGCTGTGACACTGGTGGCACCCATGCCCTGCCCATCACCATCAGCCAGGTGAGCGTGGTACTTGCACTTCCTAGGTACAGCTGGGGGCGTGCTTGCTTATCTTTAAACATCTCTTAGAAAGCAATTGCCTCTGTACCTTTTGGGTTGTGATGACTACATCCCATGTTCCAATGCACTTGCCCAGCAAATGTTGCCACCTGTGGTCATGTGGCGCTCATGAGCGGTACCTCGGATTTGAGTAATTCTGCCCAAGGATTTACTAGCTCAAATCAAGATGCTACTGCAGCGATTGGGTGATAAGTGTCCTTCATTATACTCAAAACTGGCAGTGGGACTGAAGCTTAACAAAGGCAAACAGTCCTCAGCTCAGGACTGCCCAGAGGGGCATGAAGCTCCTCTGCTAACCTTTACCATTGCTGCAGAGATACTTGTTCTCCCTCCAAAATCTAAAGCCAGAAGCTTCATCATTTCTTCTTTTAGTTGCGTGCGTGTGATGCATGAGACCAGGATGTGGCTGCTATTAAACCGGACCTTCACCATGATTTATTGAAAAGCCCAAACCCTTAAACGATTCCCCAGCATCTAAAATTAATATATTTTAAGTTTTTAGTCACTTATTATTTTTTCCCCCACTGAGCTGAAACTCTGTTAAGGATTTTAGGATATGGGCACCGCCATCTTGACTCAGAAGCATCACACATACTGAGGAGAGTGGGATAAAGTACAGGGGGGCGGGTTATAGCTGTGCTTTGCTCAGACAGAGCAGAGCTGGGGTCAGGAAAGGGTCAGCAGTCCCAGAATGCAGAGCAGCACAGTCAGAAGGCACTTCCTGTTTTCAGGCTGACTGATGTCCCATGAGCTGCCATCTTGGATGTTTAAAGGCTCATAACATGCAGTAGATGCAGGTAGGATGATTTTTCATGTGAGCAATCTGTATGTACAGGATGTGGGAAACATATAAGATAGACTCTTATTCAGAGTGAAGGACCGCTCTAAGAGCCCCTCAGTTGAGCTTCGTATATGGCTGTAAAGCTCTAAGCCAGAGGTGTAGCACCTGGCTTCAGATATGCTGTGGAAGAGCGATGGGGCAGATGAGCCTCTTGCCCTGATCTGAGGTCTGTTGAGAAATTATACTCAATCCCCTAAATCTTTTGGACATGTTTTGTTTTTGTAATAGAATGAGCTCTTAGGTTTGGTTGAGCAGACAGCTGCCATACTGTCCCCTCACTGTGTGTGCCAGGACCCCACACTCTGCACTGTGTGTCTGGAGCTGCCCCTGCCGATGGAGACACTTGTACATTTATTTACTTTTGAAATATCATTAGGAAAGTTTGTGTGTTAAATAGGACCAAAATCCAAAGTTTAGTTCCCCGGCCCATGGCACCCTGATCATGGGATGCCCTGCTGTGTTATACTTATGCTTACCTCTTAAGTGGCCCCACTGTGCATGTGCAGGCTCAGCTTTTAGCAAAAGGTATCCTGACCAGAAAGAAAGCTAGTAGGGAGGTTACTATAGAACACTGGCCCCTAACCTGTAGCTTAGGGATCTGGATCTGTGGCTCACAGATCCTTGCGGTGTGACTCGTGGTTTGCCTGGGGGTCAATGAGTGGGCAGGTGGAGAAGCATTCCAGCTTACCTGCATTTGCAGATTCCAGTGTCACACTCCCATTGAGTGTTGTGCAGGTAAGTAGACAAATAAGCTGTCAAACTTCTGTGCCCGCCATAAAAATAGAGGCTTCTGAAGGGGGATTATTTTATCGGGTGGGGGGTGTAATCACCAATATATTCTGAGCCAAATGTGGCTCAGGACTATACCGATGATGAATGTGGCTCTCAAGATTAGAAACGTTGGAAACCGCTGCTATAGAATTTGGGTCCCCATGCTTTTTTTTTTTTTTTACCTTGAGCCACATTCAGCATGGAGAAATTGGTGAATGTGTGAATCCCCGATGCTTTTTGGTGGTAAATCCCTTTTTAATATCCTTTGTATGAGAGTAATGGTAGCGCGGATTGTCTATGCATTAGGGTAGATCTTTCTTTTTGTCAGTGCTGTGGGGCACGTGGATCTTTTAGGTGTTTTATTTCTTTGTTCTCACACCTTGTCATTGCTTTTTGCAAATTGTATTTTATTATTGTTCATTATTAGGTAGTTATTCAATTACTGTGCCATTGGCCAGATTAGTTTGTTATTTATAACACTAGCACTTTGTCATATTATTCACTCTGCCAAATGGCCCTGGCATTTGATCCGTTGATATCATAAAATTATATATTATTTTTTGCCTGTCTAGGACTCCCTGGTTTATTAATTGTTGATACCTTTTATTCATTTACTTATCTCCCTTCTGAGGTTTCTGGTCTAATTAATTTTAACTATTAATGTGATTGTACCGTTTGGTTTGTATACTGCAGTATTAAATGTGGTTTTGTTTGTGTTTCTTCTGGTAACTTCTGAGTCAATAAATTACCTTTGGTATTCATTCTTGGTGATCTTTTAGATCTTAGGGCTGCTTATATAGATTGGTGGTGGATTGTTTTTTTTGTGTTTTGAATCCCCCCATCCCATAACATACCCATTCAGAAGTGGATCCTCTCTTTTCAAAGAGGATGGCCTAAGGCAATCTTAACGATGTCGGGCAAGAAGAGAAGTGTGTTAACTTGCTTGCTGGCTTACCTGCCAGTTCCAAAATGAGAGTCTGGGATGTGTGCCACTAGGACCTGCTAAGCCAGATAAGCTGACATGCTTCTCCACCTGTATAGCTCATTGACCCCAGGTAGTCTGAGAGCCACACTGCAAGGGTCTGCAAACCGCAGGTTGTGGACCAGTGATATGCAACAAGGCCTTTAACTTAGCAGTTGCACAGTTCTGAAATTGCAGGCCAATAAGTATCAGCTGCCTGGATGGTAATATAAATATTAAAGTGGACCAAAACCCACTGTACTTGTGAATTACATTTGGCTTAAGTCCTTGCCAATACTCGCTCTTAGGGTGTAGAACTAGAAATGGATAGTTTCACATTTTGACTTGTTTTGGAACACTGTTTTTTGGCAGTCAGTGGCAGGAAACCAGTCATTACATTGGTGTGGCAATGCCAACAGTGGAAATGAATGGAGGAGGTGGGGCTTTAAAGCTAAAACAGCCGCCATTATCTGGGATTAGATTGAAGTAAGGGCATTGAAAATTGGCAAAATGTGCTCTTCATGGGGGGAGCATTTCAGGGGATGCTAGGTAAAATGAGGGTTTTGGTCTGTAAGGGCAGAAGAAATTGTTTTCAAAAAGTCCAGGACCTGAAGGGGGGGGGGTGCTCTCCTGCTGTGCCAACCAGGGACGGCACTAGGGTTATGTGGGCCCTTGGGCAATAAAGAATAGAAAGAGAAAAATAATAGAAGGAAGGAATAAGGAATACATATAATGAAAGGGAAATAAAGAACAAAGCGTTAGAAGGAATGACAAATGACAAAAAAGCAGGAAAGAAGAAAAATAGATGGAATTACAGAAACAAATAATAGAAGGAAAGAAAAGGAATGTCAAAACGAATAGAGCAAAGAGAAACAAAGAATAGATGGAAAAATAGGAAGAAAGAACGATAGTTTGAAAGGAACTAGAAAGGGAAAGCAAGAAAAGAATTAAAAGGAAATATAGACTAGAAGCAAAGAAACAGATCATAGAGGGACTGACAGAAATAATAGAATGAAATAAGAAAGAGAAAATAAATGACAAAGAACAGACGAAAGTAAGGACCACAAATGGATATAAAAAAAGAAAAAAAAGCGAAGGAAAGATACAAAGCTGAGTAAGCTTGTGGCTGGAGGGGGCGCTTGAGTGATAAGTATTGAGTATTTACCGTATATTTGTATATTCTAAGTATGTCACACACCCCACTTAATTCATTAACATGGGTACTCACCGCTAGGTGGCGCTGCTTTGCAGAGAAGTCCAGAAAAAGCAAGCCCCTCCCGGTCTATACACACCTGGCATCTCCCAACAACTCCCCAGTGTTCTTCTCTGCAACGTGGCGACAAGACAGAAGAAAGAAGTCTCCTGCTTGCAGGTAGCCGGGGTATCACCCCGCCCCCCCCCCCCCCCCCCCCCATGGTCTATTTCTGCCCGGCTTTCTTTTTGATGTAGCCCCTGGTTAATGGTAGCCTCCCAGCTTAGGCTGTAGGCTGGGCAAGGGTAGATAGCACCTTAGGTGCTTAGGAGCTTAGCTCCTCCGCTGGACCCCATATTATGGGGCATAGCGGCGATCCGGTTTTGGTGATCCGGATGTGGGATGCCCTGGGCCTGATGTCCCCCTTAGGTTCTTTTCCTATCATTTTTCCTCCTTCATTTGATCGTGTGTTTGTGTGTGTGTGTTGTGAGGCAGGGACGGGTGGCCTGACGGCGCCGGCCCGTCCGGTCTGCCCTTATAGGGTGCTTGGGGGCTCCTGGAGCCCCTGTGTTTTGTTGTGTTTGGGGGCCTGGCAGCGCTCTGCGCCGGTCCGCCAGGGATACTATTTCGGCTGGCTGTTTTGGGCGGGCCGGGCGGCATGCTCCGCCGGCCCGCCCGACGGCTTCTGCGGGCGTCATCGCGCGGCGCCTGCGGCTTGGGCATTGGCGCGGCGGCTGTTGGGGCAACTTGTTTTTGGGTGCCCCGGGGGCGGGGCTGGGCGGCATGTTTTGCCACAGGTCCTCCTGCTGGCTTATGCGGGCGCCATTGTATGTGGCGCTCGCGGCTTGGTTTCGCGGGCCGCGACGTGTATGGCGGGGTACGTGGGGGCGGGGCTACAGAGGTCCCGCGCTTCTGGCGGGCCCGCCCTTCATCCCCGTCTCTTTTTCGTTCTGACGGCGCTTCTGTGCGGAGCTCAGGTAGGTGCCTGCTGTTGTTCTTCCGGCACTTCATGTTGTCTGAACGCTCTTTTTAGTGTGAGCGTTCAGTTTGCTGATAAGGGGGGGCAGCGTTTTTGTCTCCTTAGGGTTACACTGGCCTTGGGTCCACTTGGTCTGTGCCCCCGTCCTCTTCCCCCCCCCCCCCCTCTTGGGGGTGGCGGCTGGGTGCTTCGGCTGGGCCTTGGTGCATGCTGGCTGTCAGTGCATGTAATATATATATATATAGATATATAGCCGGCCCTGTGTTTGTTCTTTAGTCTGAGCCACCTATGTTTTCTGTGTGCATGTATTTACTATTTACCTTTTCTTTGTTTTCCAGATCCCGGGATTTCCTTCACTCTGGGCTCTCCCGGTCGTATATACCTGGCTATTGGGTTTGGGTCCCCCTTGCTATTTCCCTGACAGGCCTATTTACACATCTCCACATAGATAGATAGATAGATATAGATATTTTTTTAAAATCCCAGAGGGGCATCCCGGGTCGCTTACTGCGTAAATCCCTGGGGTCTGCGAATACCATAAATTCACCATATGGAGGCTACCAGAGATACCGGAACTAGTCCTTCGGGGCAGTCCAGGCTGTGTGGGGGATGTGGGACTCCGCTCCCAGGGGATGATGTTATCATTTGTATTCCATGTGCGCAGCGGAACATTGAGCGCCAGTCCGACATTTTGGTGCCTGGGACTTCTTCTACCGCGCCTTCTCCCTCCCCTCCTCGCCTGTTCCGGACCCCGTGTGACGTGGTCGTTGGGGGTGATTCGCAATCTGAGGTATGCGCCCGTTTGGCCAGCCTCGAGAAAAGGTTTTCCGCAATGGTCGCTCAGAAGGCTCCAGCCAAGCGGAAACATCTGTCTCCGCCTCCGCAGGACTCAGATGAGGAAGTTGAGGTACTGGACTGGTCGGTTCGTCCCCTTGAAGAGGGTGAGCTTGTTGAGGAGGCGGAGGATTCCGAGGTTCAGCAGTTGTCGGGCGCTGAGGGGGACCTGGATGAGGGGCCCCCCCTTGATACGCCCACTATCCTGGCCCAAATGTTTGAGGTTTTGGATTTGGATCCGCCTGAAGTTACTCCTCGGCCTAAGGGTCAGCTTTTTGGGGGGTCCAAGCAGCGCTTGGAGTTTCCCAGTCAGCAGCATTTCGAGGACGTTGTCCTTAAGCAGTGGGAGCAGCCTACGCGTCTTGTCGGGGTCCCGCCTAGTTGGGACAAGAAGTATCCTTTTCCAGCGGATTTGTTGAAGCGTTGTTCTGTTTCTCCCGAGGTGGATGCTCCTGTTTTGGGGCTGTCTAATATGGCGGCTGTTCATCTCCCTGACACTACTTCTCTCAAGGACGGCGAGGATCGCCGGATTGATCAGTTGGCCCGTCTTGGGTTTGTCTGTGCGGGTTCGGTTTTGAGGCCTGTTTGTGCTTCTGCCTTTTTGTCATTGGCGGTTAGGTCTATGGTCAGGGACTTATGTGTGGATCTTGATCCTACCTGTGACGAGTTTCTTGCTCTTAAGCGTTGTGAATCCTTTTTGTCGTTTATTCTGGCCGCTCAGGAGGATGCCGTGTTGATGTGTGGCAGGGCTACTGCTCTGTTGGTGGCTATTCGTCGTTCAGTTTGGCTGAGACAGTGGACGGCTGATTTTAATTCTAAAAGATCGCTTACGGCTCTTCCCTTTCTGGGTTTGAGGCTTTTCGGTGAAAAGCTGGATTCTGTTGCCAAAGGAGGCAAGTTGCCTCAGCGCAAGAAATTTCGCCGTTCCTTTCGGGGGGCGGTCTCCTTTAATCCGTCCTTTCGGGGAGCCAGAGCCCGCAGGGGTGCGGGCTTCTCGGCCTCCAGGGGCGCCAGTTGGACTAGGGGTAGAGACCGTGGCCGTCCCGTTCACGTCTGGGGCGCCAAGCCCAAGCCTGCGGCCAAGCCCGCTCAGCAATGAGGGGGCGCCCTCACCCGTACGGGTGGGGGGACGGTTGCGACTCTTCTCCCGGGTATGGGACCAGGAGGTCTCGGACAGGTGGATCCGGGAGGTGGTGTCGGCCGGTTACAAGCTGGAGTTCGAGTCCCGCCCTCCTCTAAGCTTTTTCAGGTCTCCTGGTGGCGCTAAGGAATCTTCTGGAATTGGCAGTCATCGGCCCGGTCCCTCCTTCGGAGGTGGGGCGCGGGTATTATTCCAATCTCTTCACTGTACCCAAAAAGGATGGTTAGTTCCGTCCGATCCTGGATTTGAAGTTTCTCAACAGGTTTATTCGTCCCCGGAAGTTCCGCATGGAAACCCTGCGATCTGCGATCGGTTCGCTTCGGCAGGGGGACTTTATGACGTCCATAGACATCAAGGATGCTTACCTTCACATTCCGATCTTTCCGGCTCATCAGAGGTTCCTTCGCTTTGTGGTGGAGGATCGGCATTTTCAGTTTGTAGCTCTTCCGTTCGGCCTCACATCTGCTCCGAGAGTGTTCACCAAGGTGTTGGCGGGAGTGATGGCCCTGCTCAGAGCTCAGGGGATTCACATTGTGCCTTACCTGGACGATCTCCTCATCATGGCGCCTTCCTTCAGTCAAGCGGAAGGGGACACCAGCTTGGTGGTGTCTATGCTGGAGAGGTTCGGCTGGGTGATCAATTACCCCAAGTCCTCTCTGGTCCCGGCCAGGGTGGTGACTTTTCTGGGGATGTCGTTGGACTCTTGCCAGCACAGAGTTTTTCTCCCTCAGGCCAAGGTCCTTTTGATTCAGGAATTGGCTCAGCTTCTTCTTTCCAATCCTCGCCCGTCCATTCGGCTAGGGATGAGACTGGTGGGGTTGATGGTGGCCTCGTTCGAGGCAGTTCCCTTCGCGCAGTTTCACACGCGGACGCTTCAGCTTCATCTCTTGGCGTCTTGGGACCGGCGACCGCGGTCGTTGGATCGGTCCTTCCGGATGTCCCCTCGGGTTCGGCAGTCTCTTCTGTGGTGGATGGTCTCGGACAATCTTCTGAAGGGCAGGTAGTTTCTGACCCCGCTTTGGGAAACTGTCACCACGGATGCCAGTTTGTCAGGATGGGGAGGTTTCTGGAAGGATCTTCAGTTTCAGGGGCAGTGGGACCCTCTGGAAGCCCACTTGCCCATCAATGTTCTGGAGTTGCGAGCCATCAGGTTGGTTCTGTCTCACTTGACACATCATTTACAGGGCCTGCCGGTGCAGGTGCGGTCGGACAATCGGACTGCGGTTGCTTACATCAATCACCAGGGAGGGACTCGCAGTCTGGGTGCCCACAGAGAGGTGTCTCTGATTCTTGTTTGGGCAGAGACTCATGTCCCTTGCATCTCGGCAGTTTACATTCCAGGAGTGGAGAACACAGAGGCGGACTTTCTGAGCCGGTGTTCGTCCCGCCGGGGGGAATGGTCTCTCCATCCCCAGGTGTTTCGGTCACTGTGTCTTCGGTGGGGGACGCCGGAGGTGGATCTGTTTGCCTCTCGTCACAATCACAAGCTTCCGACATTCGTGTCACTGTCCCAGGATCCTCTGGCTCTGGCGGCGGATGCCATGGCCCTGAGCTGGAGGGATCTGGGGTTTCTTTATCTGTTTCCTCTGATTCCCATGCTGGGCAGGGTTCTGCGAAAGCTGGTTCAGGAAGGAGTTCCCGCCATTCTCGTGGCTCCAAGGTGGCCAAGGCGGGTGTGGTTCGCGGACATCGTTCGTCTGGCAGTGGATCAGCTCGATCTGCCTCTTCAGCCAGATCTTCTCACTCAGGGTCAGTTGTGTTACCCCAGTTTACCAACGCTGGCTTTGACGGCTTGGCTGCTGAAACCTCCATCTTGAAGGAGGAAGGTCTTTCGGATTCGGTCATTCGGACTCTTATTAGTGCTAGGAAGAGATCCTCTTCTTCCATCTATTATAGGGCTTGGAGATCGTATATTGACTGGTGTGAATCTAGATCTTTGCCCTGCCGGGTCTTTTCCTTTTCCAGGATTTTGGATTTTCTTCAGTCAGGACTGGACTCTGGTCTTCAGCTGAGTACTTTGAAGGGGCAGGTTTCTGCCTTATCTATCTTTTTTCAGAGGTCATTTGCAAGCTATTCTTTGGTCAAGACTTTTTTCCAGGGGGTTTCGCATCTGCGGCCTCCTAGGAAGCCTTTGCTCCCTGTTTGGGATTTGAATTTGGTTCTTTCTGCTTTTCAGGCTCCTCCCTTTGAGCCTTTGCGGGATATTGCCTTGTCTACTCTGACTCAGAAGGTTGCTTTTCTGGTGGCCATCACTTCTGTTCGGCGTGTTTCAGAGTTGGTGGCCCTGTCGATTCAGGCCCCTTATTTTGAGAAACATCAGGACAAGGTGGTTTTCAGATTCAAGCCGGACTTTCTTCCTAAAGTGGTCTCTGCTTTCCATCTTAATCAGGACATTGTTCTTCCTTCTTTGTGTCCTAAGCCTAAGAATGACAAGGAGAGTGCGTTGCACTGCTTGGATGTTGTACGTTGTCAAGTTCTATCTGCGTACTACGGCTTCTTTTCGTAGGACGGATGCCTTCTTCGTGGTGCCCTGTGGGCCTAGGAAGGGTTTGGCTCCGGCCAAGTCTTCTATTAGCAAATGGATTCGTCAGGCGATTGTTGGAGCCTATTCTGCCAAGGGGAAGGATCCCCCTTTTCGTGTCACTGCTCATTCTACTCGTGCTGTTGGTGCGTCCTGGGCTTTTCAGCACCAGGCTTCTGTTAAGCAGGTTTGTAAGGCTGCTACCTGGTCTTCGGTTCACACCTTTTCAAAGTTTTATAAGGTTGATGTGCGGGCCTCAGCAGATGCTGTTTTTGGCCGCAAGGTTCTGCAGGCTGCAGTGGTTTGAGTGTTTCTGCATTATTGCCTGGTTGGATACCCTCCCCATTTTGGACACTGCTGTTGGATGTCCCATGTTAATGAATTAATGTCTGAAGTGGGGTGTGTGACATACTTAGAATAATACCATTTTGTGATTACTCACCTGTAAAATGGGTATTATAAGTATGTCACACACCCCACTTCACCCGCCCTTTTTTGGTATCCTGGTTCTTTATATGGTGAAGTTGTGTTTATTCACGGTTGAGGGTTACTTTTGTTTTTGGTCTCCTGGTATCTTGCCTTTATTGCTGTTTGAATACTGGGGAGTTGTTGGGAGATGCCAGGTGTGTATAGACCGGGAGGGGCTTGCTTTTTCTGGACTTCTCTGCAAAGCAGCGCCACCTAGCGGTGAGTACCCATGTTAATGAATTAATGTCTGAAGTGGGGTGTGTGACATACTTATAATACCCATTTTACAGGTGAGTAATCACAAAATGGTATTTTATCTGCCTGTAAATGTCAGAAGTCAGTGGAAACCATTCTATTACTTATTATTATTATTAATATTTTAAGTCCCTTTCGGCTTGTGTCGTCCTCAGAGCAAGGTGTGTCTGTGTGTGTACGCATGGGGCCAGGTAGAGTTTCCTAATATAACCGGCTCCACCAGTCTGGCTATTTCAGTCCTGTAGCTCTCCGCCTCGGTGCTGGGTGACACGGGTCACCCTAACTATTCAGCTGCTTAATATTTGTTTCTAGGCCCTTATCATGGCTGATTGCAACATTCACTGTTTACCCTGACAGCCGTTATCAGATCTTTTTAAATATAAAATTCACTGAGCCCTGTAATTGCTCATTACACACAACCACTAGCATGCTGTGGATGTACGCTTAGATGGTTTCCTATGGTCAAATGCATACAATGTATCTGTAGTAATAAGTCAAGGTAACTAGACTTGCTGTATCAACCTTAAAGATGTTTTGCCAGTCTGACTGGATTTCTCAATTCAAGATGACTATACAAAGAATCTTCTGAATTAAGTGCGTATAAGTGTTGCTGCAATATTGCATTAACTGATGGGGGTAAGGTGTTGGCTGCACTTGCTTTGTTAGAGCTTTGAGGTGCTTTTAAACTGGAAGTCCAGTCTCTTAAGTAACCCTAAGCCCTAGGGCTATTGGGGAAGGGGTTAAATAATTGTCTTATCTTGTCCAGATCACACAGTTACCAGAGCTCCTATGGCTTCCCAAGCTCCCAATGGGTGAGCAGGCCCTGGGGGATGCCACAGCAGATCAAAGATGGCAGCGCTCATTGCGGGTGATCGATACCGGCACCCATTTTACCCAGAATTCAGTATTTAGCCCAGTCTTGGGCTTTCTGTAGATTTATGCACTATGGGGAATCTCAAATCTGCATGCCTCCTAGGGACATAGTTCAGTGGTCCTGTAGTCTTTTCAGATTTTAAGATCATTTTAGAAATGGCATCCTAAAGCTGAGGGCCAGAATTTTCCACTTCTATGCTGTTCCAGTCACACAGGCGAAGAAAATGGATGCTGCAGTGTGCTCTGCCTCATCTTCTCCTATTGGAGGAAGTGTGGCCACCGACAGTGTGTGTGCAGTTTCTAAATACCTGCTTCATCAAAAGGTAGTGTTAGTATTTCTGCATTGCAGGGCTGATGGGAGACAGAAGGGTTGCTGCAGACCTACACCTTTGTCCCTGGGGCAAAGTTGCTGGGTTAGGGTGCAAGTCTGCGATTCCCGACCCCCCCCCCCCCCCCCATGTTTGGGCCCCAGGCAGTGTGTGCTCAGGTCCAGCAACCTGGTGAGTTGCTGATCACTGGACTAGCACTGATGGACTACAGGGGACAAAAGGTAAGTATACTTTTGTTTTTGGCTGTTGCATGATTTTAAAGTGGGGTGTCAAATTTGCTTTAACGTCACTTTAGAGAGGACCACAACCTGTAGCAATAACCTCCCGCAAACTTTGAAATTTTGCCTAGGGCCCCAGTGTGTGAAAGCCCAGGGTCCCAGATACTCCCTCCATTTTGGGATTCCACGGTGCATGGAGCGCATCCTTGCTCTGCCACCCTACCCTGGCACTGCAGCAGGACAAGGAGGTTACAAACAGATAACCTCAAGGGGCCAGCGCCACTGGATCCTGGGCGCTGCGATCTATGATGAAAAGCACAGAGATGCATCCCCCGGCTCCGTGCATGATTAAAGTGAATGGGCGGCGGGAGCATGTACAGGCCCGGAGGATGTGGCTTTGTGTGTTTTCCTTCAGCGGCCATGGGAAACCGGGAGGATGGTGTGGGTCCCTGGATAAAGTTATGTCTTTTTTTTTTTTTTTTTTGTAACCCCCCTCAGTGTCGGGGTAGGGTGGGGGGGGGAGGGGCCATAGTTTAACTGAAATTCCGCTTTAAGGGTTGAATGTGATGAGTTACTGTATGAGTTGTGGTTGGGGCCCAGTTGAATGTCTGCGCCACGGCCCTTTGCTGGTGAAAGTGCATCACCAAATGATGCTGCCTAGAATTCTACTTTAGCATTAGTAGCTATAGGTGAAAGGTTTGATTTGTTGGCCAGGATTGGTTACATCTTGATGTGTTCTGGTTTATTCTGTTTCCACAGAAGCTCCCAAGTTCATCTCCGGACGTGCGTGCGGGGAACGTGGAATTCTCCTCAACTGCTAATCTGGGATTCATCCACGCCTTTGTAGCCGCCATATCTGTTATCATTGTGTCTGAGCTGGGGGACAAGACCTTCTTCATAGCCGCCATTATGGCAATGCGGTATAACCGGCTGACTGTACTGGCTGGAGCCATGCTGGCTTTGGGGCTGATGACTTGCTTATCAGGTAAGTGGCCACCAGCTGGTGCCTTCATTGCTGCCAGGGCCATATTTAGAACCTGCCTCCTGACTGTGCTCTTTCCACATCACAGTTCTGTTTGGATATGCCACCACAGTCATTCCCAGAGTGTACACCTACTATGTGTCCACCGCTCTGTTTGCCATTTTTGGCATTCGGATGTTGCGGGAGGGCTTGAAGATGAGTCCTGATGAAGGCCAGGAGGAGCTGGAGGAGGTTCAAGCTGAAATTAAAAGAAAAGATGAAGAAGTAAGTCTGATCGCACTCTTCTCTCTTTCTCAGGCTTACTTCTATACACTCTACCAGGCTCTGAGGTTTCTCTAGGGAAAGTCCCATTCTCTGGAGCTCACTGGCTTGACCCATTGCTTGATTTAATGCATTAAAGTGGACCAACACCCTGAGGTGATCGGCCCGGGAATCTATAAGATTCCCGGGCCGATCACCTCACACACCGCGGGACATCCGAGATCGGGATGTCCCGCGGGGTGAACCCCCCCTGAACACCCCAAATCCACCTACCTCGTCTCTGAATGGCCGGCGCGGGCGCGCACACGTCAAGAGTGACGCGCGGGAGGCGCCGACGGGCAAGCTGCTTGTATGTTGCTGTCAATCAGCTTGTCCGTCGGCGCCGATTGGACGGCGCGGCCACGTGGGAGCGGGGAGAGGTGAGTTTTGGGGGCTTTCTGGGGGGTTTCACACAGCGGGGCACCCCCGATCGGGGTGCCCCGGGGAAGTGGACCAATACCCAGGATAGTCAAAATCCTGGGTGTTGGTCCACTTTAAGCCCTGGCCAAAAACTTGGCCTTGCCTGTTTATCCCCCTATTCTTAGTATACAGTACGTCCTGCTCCAGATAGATTACTTACACTTGGGTTATCCTCCGCCAGATGGCGCTGCACTGCAGAGACATGCAAAACAGGCTCCTCCCGGCCCCTCAAATACCCGGGGACCTCCCACAAATCCCCAGATTTCTCTGCAGTGCTTACTGCGAAGACATGAAATTATAACTCTGTCGCAGGTGAGCGGGGCTATTAAAGCCTGCGGCCCTGTTGGACTATTCCCACCCGTCCTTTGTGTGATGTGCCTCCCAGCCTGGGCTGCGCTGGTCGGGTGAAGGTAGGCAGCACCATGTGTGCTTAAGGAGCCCTGCTCCACCGCAATCCCCCACCAAAGGGTAGGCGGTATAGGCTGATTGTGAGCCTTTATGGGATGCCCCTCCCGCATTATTGTCCCATGCCCCGGTAGCGGTGGGCCCTGTACAAAGGGCCGCCATCCTCCCTCATTCTCCCTGTAGCCTTCGGGGGGGAAAGAAAGGGGGGGGGGTGTGGATGTCACTGTATTGTGATTACGTGCATATGGCCTTTTGTAATGTCTGCTTGGACTAGTATATGTGGTGTCAACTGCCGCGCTGACTTGTCTTTTTACACTGCAATGCCACCGCTGTGCGCGCCTTTTCCTTCATTTGGATGTTCCGCACCTGTCGGCGGCGTTACCTCAGATGCTTCTGCGTCTTCACTGGCTGCTTGTCGGCTGGACTTCGCGCTCTTCAGGGGGGCGGGGCCTGGCATGGCGCGCCCCGCGTCATGGCTCACTCTGGCCCGCCCTTCGAGGTGCTCGGCGCCATGCTGCCTGGTCACACGCGCGTGGGACGTTCCAAATACTTACCGTGGTCCGTAAGTGCCCTCGCGGCCGGCTTTATACTCACTGTAGTGTGTTTCGGTTCTGACACCCTTCTTCTCATTGTGTCTTTCAGAGGGTGAATCCATTTGCTTCTCCTGGCCCGGTGTAATTAATAGTCAGGCCTTGTAAAATTACTCCCACTTCCCTAGCGGGTCATTGGGGCATCCAGGGTTGCTTTATAGCGTCAATCCCTGCTGGCATATTGTGCCTAATAATCACCATATGGAGGCATCTCAGGATAATGTGACCAGGGTCCCCTTGGGACAAGACCGGCGGTGTATGGCGTGTGGTCAACCTCATGCTGACGCTGACAAGGCGCGGGTCTGCGTACCCTGTGCTGAGCAAGCGCTGGCCTTGCAATCTGGCCTGCCAGTGGCTGCACCTCGTTTCACTTCACCTTCTCCCCCAAGCTTAAATGTCACTCCTGCTGAGTCGCATACAAGTGGGGATTCTCAGCCTGATGTGTCTTCTAGACTATCTACTGCTGAACAGATTATTGCGAAGTCCATAGCGCGTAAGGGCCCTGGTAAGAAGTGGCACTTGACGCCTTATGTTACTGTTTTCCCTATGGGATCTCAGGAGTTTATGAATCTGTGTGGCTATACCCCTTCTGATGAAGGAGAGCTCTTTTCTGTCTCAGGCTCATCTGATGAGAGACCAAGGGGTCATGACGATTCTGGCTCTGACCCCTGGGCCCCGGATGACACTGACAGATTATTGACCCAGATTTTTGAGGTTCTGTCTATCTCTCCCCCTGGTGAGGCTCCCAGGCAAAGAGGGGAGCGCTTCCATACAGCATCATCACGTTTGGAATTCCTAGAGCAGGCACATTTCCATACCCTTGTGCTCAAGGAATGGGAGTGCTCCAGTAAACTTCCCGGGGTTGCAAGGGATTGGGATAGGAAGTATCCTTTTCCACCTGAGGTGGTTAAATGTTGGTCATTCCCCCCCCCCCCCCCCCCCCCCCCCGAGGTGGATGTCCCGATAATAGGGCTATCTAACACCCCTGTCATGCATTCCCCTTATTCTACTACCGTGCGGGATGCTGAGGACCGGCGCATTGACCTGCTGGCCTCCCACGCCTTTGCATGTGCGGGGACGGCGCTGCGCCCGGTCTGTGCCTCTGCTATTACTGCTGTGGCCACTAGAACCCTCATCAGAAATATGCTTGATAGTGCCTCTGATGATCTCCCTTGTGAGGTGTTTAATGCACTCTCCAGTTGTGATGTGTTTCTAAATATTGTTCTAGTAGCATGGGATGACACCATCAGAATGTGTGCAAGAACTTCTGCCCTCGTGGTGGCTATACGTCGCTTGGTCTGGCTGCGACAGTGGGCTGCTGACAATGCTGCGAAGAAGGCCCTTACTGGGCTCCCCTTTAAGGGACTACGTCTGTTTGGGGCCCGTCTAGACCTGTTTGGTAGGAGAGGTAAGTTACCCCAGCACAGACGCTGTCTCGGCCCCTTCGGGGCCAGGGCACCCCTTCCACCCCCCACCATGGTGTTGAACAGGAACCAGGGGTGTCCTTCGCGGGGGCTCGCGCAGCTCCCTGTCCCAGGAGCAGAAGACAACACCCTGGCTCCTCTGGGGGGGCTAAGCCCAAATCCTCTCCCCAGTCCCCTCAAGCTTGATGGGGCGCCCTCACCCGCCTGGGTGAGGGGACGGCTGCGGCACCGTGCTTAAGTCTGGAGGCATCATGCCTCAGACCGGTGGATTCAGGAGGTAGTGTTCTCCCTGGCTACAAGATGGTGTTTGCTGTGCGGCCTCCCCTAAGATTATCTGGTCCTGGGTACTCCTGGTCCCTGCTTCTGGTCAGGTGCTGGCGCAGGCCGTGCAAGGTCTGCTGGGTCTGGGGGTCATTTGCAGATTTCCCTTAACAGACAGAGGCAAGGGACCCTACACCAACCTTTTCACAGTTTCCAAAAAAGATGGGTCAGTCTGGCCCATTCTGGATTTACAGATCTTCAGCAAATTTTCAAGTACAGGCGCTTTCCTCATGGAAACTCTGCGCTCGGCCATCTGCTCCTTGCGACCCGGGGACTTCATGCCGTTTGTGAATATCAAAGATGCTTACTTTCACATCCTTGTTTTTTCAGGACACCAAGATTCCTCAGATTCACGTTGGAAGATCAACACTGCCAATTTGTGGCCTTGCCATCTGGCCTCTCTTCAGCTCCCAGAGTGCTCACCAAGGTGCTGGCGGGGGTGATGTCTCTGATGAGATCAAGGGGCGTCCGCGTGCTGCCACTACCTGGACGTCCTCATCACTTCCCAGTCTCTACATCTGGCAAAGTTGGATACTCAGCTGGTGGTTTCTATTCTGGAGTTATCTGGATGGGTGATCAGCCACCACAAGTCCTCACTGTCCCCTTCCTTGGTAACTTCATTCCTAGGAATGAATCTGGACACAGTTCAGGCAAGGATATTCCTTCCTCAGCAGAAGGTGGACATTCTGCTTGCACGAGTTCAGTCCCTCCTAGCTGTCCCCGTCCCTCCACCAGGCAGGGGATGCAGCTGGTGGGACTGATGGTGGCGTGCTTCGAAGCGGCCCCTTGTGCTCAGTCACTCTTGGGGCTTCTGCAACTTCTCCTATTGTCTGTGTGGGACAAGGACCCAGCATCCCTGGACAGGGTCTGTGTGTCTTCCCCCTTTGGTGAGGAGTTCCCTCTTGTAGTGGATGGACTCAATGAACCTATTGGGGGGCGGAACCTTCATGCTCCTTCCTGGGAGACGGTCACCACGGATGCCAGTCTATCAGGTTGGGGGGGTTCTTCTGGAGGTCCCTGCGGTTCCAGGGGAGGTGGGGCCCTTAGGAGGCCCATTCACCTATCAATGTCTTGAAGCTGTGAGCAATCAGGTTAGTTCTGGCTCGCTTGACTACTCATCTGGAGCAGGACGTACTGTATACTTATAATACCAATTCTACAGGTAAGTATTTCACAGAATTGTATTTTCTCTACTTAGTTGCTCTCTACCGTTTTATTTGAAGGCAAAAAACATAACATACTCACCCCCTTTCCCCAGCAGCAGCCAACACCGGCCTGAGGTCCTGTGGCATCCTGGTGCATCTCCGCTGCTTCTTGCACTGGTAGCCCAGACGCTGAAAAGAAGGCGTGTGAGGGGCTGGGGGAATCTCGCCCACCAATTTGTGGGGCTGGGGGAATCTCGCCCACCAATTTGTGGGGCTGGGGGAATCTCGCCCACCAATTTGTGGGGCTGGGGGAATCTCGCCCACCAATTTGCCTGTGATTGGTGGACGGGCTTCCAAAGAATCCCAGGGAGCATGCATACCACAGGACCCATTTTCAGAGAATGGGACATCCCACTAGCTGCTGCAGAGGATTGGAGGTGAGTATATTCTTTTTCCTGGACTTTTAAAACTGACCAAAACCCAGGTTTTTCACTCACTTCCTCTAGATTTTGGGATGTCCCTGTATGTGAAACCCCTGAGATTGCCTTGACCTATTCTCTTATGCCATATGTGTGAGCTCTCGTACAATCAGAAGCCACTGTTGCTGTGATTAGTCATGTCCAACAATTACTTGTTAATGGAATGATGGCCGGGCTCCTCACATTGGCTGCTGTCCTCTGATTTGCGGAGAGGCTGCCAGCTGTTCAGAAACACTTAGCGGGGATGTGTGTCTCAGCTAGAGGAGTGTTGGGGATATCTCTGGAGACCCACCTATGCGCCGTGGTTACCCATGCGATCTATTCCTGAGGTAAGTTGAGCTTTATCTCGGCTCTGGAGGCTTTTAGGCTCTTGACCCCTGTTATTAGGGTTTTGGTCCACTTTAAACAGAAACTAAAGGCAAGGCAGCCAATGCCTACCACCTCCTCATTCCACTGTATGGCTTCCAATCACATGACTGTTGATCAATGTGGTTTTCCTGGTGGGCTAACACGTCACTGTGTCCCAACCCGGATGATTGATAGTCTTCACATTCTGGGCAGCCATACGAATGAAAAAGTGGGAAGCATTGGCTGACATCTTCCTCTTTAAAGTAAAGAATAGTAAGAGAAAGTACCTTGACCGAAAACAGAAAGCTTGTCGCTCTATTCTAAAAAGCTTTTATTGTAGTAGTTTCAATTCCTAAAAGTAGTTTCCTAAAAGTAAAATCATTGCCTGTGATCTATCCTGAGGTGTTTCCCCTCATTAATGAGAATGACACACTGGATCTTCTGTGATAATCGGGGTGGTGGGCAAGGTGTCAAATTGGCTTTAACTCCACTTTAAAGAGGAGTACAACCTGTAGAAATACCATCACGCATACTTTGGAAATTTGCCCTAGGGACATCCTGATTTGCCCCACTGTATGAAAGCCCAGGGTTACTCCCTCCGTTTCGGGAGCTTGGAGCACATCTTTGCTCTACGCACCCCACAGACATGAATGCCTCTCAGCGGGGGCACAGGGATCCCACAGTGTGCTTTGGAAAATGCATTCTGTCCTGGGATCTTTTAGACTCTATCTGTTTTAGGCCATGCTGCAGATAACAGCCGTCCGGTCATGTTCGGTTTTCAGTGGTATATTTCTGCTCTCTCCTCAGTATCAGAGGTCCAAGCTGCTAAATGGGCCTGCAGATCTAGAGACGGGAGGAGGACCCACTGTCCCTAAGAGGAGGTGGATGCAATTTATCTCGCCCATCTTTGTCCAGGCATTCACCCTGACGTTCTTGGCAGAGTGGGGGGATCGCTCCCAACTTACAACCATTGTTCTGGCAGCTAGGGAGGTAAGTGCTGATTTTCTGGGGGGGGGGGGCACACACACTGTGCAGCTTTGGGAGAGTTGTCACAAGTAATTATTTTCTCTCCTTGTTGCAGGACCCTTTTGGCGTTGCTGTTGGTGGTACCATAGGGCATTGTTTATGCACTGGCCTTGCGGTTATTGGAGGGCGGATGATTGCTCAGAAGATTTCAGTGCGAACTGGTAAGCACATAAAAGTGCATCTGCAGCATAAACTCTGACAGGCCTGGTAAAGCTTTAAAGCTTTAAATACAAAATAGAACTCACTGAGCTGTAGTTTTGGGTGTCCCTAGAAACCGAGTGTGGGGTTGTGGCACACAAGCTGGGGATGTTACTTAGAAGCAGACAGCAGTACGTGTCAGCTGGCTTGAAGGGAATTGTGAGTTTGGTTTCTCATTGCCCGAGATAAAATGTTAGTTGGTTAAAAAGCCTCTTCTCACCTAACCCCCTGGCTAATATAGTGATAAGCTAATATAGTGATAAGCTGGAAGAAGAAGAGGGATCATTTTAGAGGATGCATGCCCTGCCATTTCCATTACACTAGAAATGAACCTGGCTTCTCTGCCCCCCCTATCTGTAAAAGCAGGGATGGCCTGGGTAGTGGATGGACAGAGGCCCCCCTCCCTCTGTACTTTTCCACTCCCCCCACTGCAGTTCAGTTGTTAACTCCACTAAGCCCTAAAACCTTGGGTCCAGCTTTTTCTGGGAAGGATCGGTGTATGGTAACAGAGGAGACTAAGCTGCTCCACTGTGTGAAACCTCTGGTTTGCCTGATGGTTGCCTCAATCTGGTAATCCCACAGCTCATGTGTGGACCGCTGGTACCATCCCCATTATATGCTTACCGCACCAAGCAAACTTGAATGGCATGCAGGTGGGTGCCTGCAGGCCAGGAGAAGCGGACATGCCTCCATGACCTGCAGTAATGATGAACATGCTCCAGCACTTACATCATTGTCGCAGACCCTGGCGTCATGTCCTCTCCCTCTGACTCGTGTGCACATGCTAACAGACTACAACCAAAAGGAATGCACCACCCACAATGGAATCAAGCGTGTGCTCGCTCAATGACAAACTGCGCTAAAAGAAAGAGATGGTGAAAAAGCTATTCACCTGCCTCAAAAAATAGGAGCACCACATATTAAATATTAAAAATGAATACACATTTTATTGAAACGCACATCAATACACCAATAAAAACAGAACACCTACGACAAAAGAACACATTACACATTTAATGGTGTATTGGTGTGCGTTTCAATAAAATTTGTATTCATTTTTAATATTATTTGGTGGTCATATTTTTAGAGGTAGCTTTTTCACCATCTTTCTTTTTGCACATGCTAGCAGACATTAGACTTTTCCTGGTGCAGTGAGCGCTGCGCTGTGGGTTCACAAAGCGGGTTATCCCAAATTGGCAACCCTGAGGCAAACTGAAACCCAGTCCTAGAATCTTTTAGACTTTATAGCAGGGATGCACAACCTTTTTGTTTTAAGCAACACGTTATCCTATTCCACATTAAGGGGCTGCAATAATGCAAACTGTATACAACAGGCCAGCTGTAACCTTAAAGCATTATATATGCTTGTATGCATACGCAGAGGTGAGGCAGAAAAAGAGTGGACCGAGGTGAGAAGTGGTAAGGTAGAAAAAGTGGGCTGAGGTGAGGAGAACAGATGTGAGGCAGAACAAAAGGTGAGGAGAAAAGGTCTGAGGCAGGAAGAGGAAAGGCGGGAAAATATGAGCTGAGGTAAGGCAGGAAAATGTGAGCTAAGGCAGGAAGAGGTAAGGCGGGAAAATGTGAGCTAAGGCGGGAAAATGTGAGCTAAGGCAGGAAGAGGTAAGGCGGGAAAATGTGAGCTGAGGCAGGAAGAGGTAAGGTGGGAAAATGTGAGCTGAGGCAGGAAGAGGTAAGGTGGGAAAATGTGAGCTGAGGCAGGAAGAGGTAAGGCGGGAAAATGTGAACTGAGTCGGGAAAAGGTAAGGCTGGAAAATGTGAGCTGAGGCAGGAAGAGGTAAGGCAGGAAGAAGTGGGCTGAGTTGAGCACAACAGATGTGAGGCAGAAAGGCGGGAGGAGGTGAGCTGAGGTAGGAAGTGGTAAGGCAGAGCTGAGGTGGGCTTAGGTGAGATGAGTAGATGTGAGGTTGGAAAAAGTGGGCAGGAGTTGGTCAGGAAAAGGCGAGTTGGGCATAGGTGGGAATAGAAGAGATCGTTAGGGGTAGACCGAGGTGTGTGTGTGGGGGGGGGGGGGGGGGGGAGGGCACAGCTGATGGCCCCGGGCTGCAGGTTGTGCATCCCCTGCTCTAGGTTACAGGAGTTATCATTCACTTTTTCATAAATTCCCCCTTTTCTTAGGGTGGTAAAATCTAACAAATATAGGTAAACTTGGTAAGGTTGTAACGTTATGCCTACCTCACCTTTGTCCTGCTTACACTGCCAGGCTTCCAGTGATCCCAAGAGCAGTGTATATCTGGGAGTGGATGGGGTTCAGATTTTAAGGAATTATGTCCAACACTATACAAGGCCCATCTCTATGCCTTGCCGGTGTAGCATCTGCACCCTGCTCAGCCAGCCTAGGTGGTAATGTATGTGCTCAATTCCTGTCAGCTTTTGTTGGTCCTCTGTGCTGACCCAGGTATGGAGCTCCTCTAGTAAAAGGTGGGTATCGCTGTAATGCAGGGCTTACTGAATGGCAAGAGAAGGTAGGTTAGTTTGGTGTTTTTGTGGGCCAGGGCCTTTGTTGGACCAGCTTGAGTTATAAAGGGTTAGCACCACTTGAATATAACTGTATATGTTCCCCCTTCCTCCAGGTTGTGGTATATCATCTGTAACTATTTCTATCACTCGGGTGAATTGTGAATGATTACATAACTTATAATAATGCTTATTAGGTGTTTCCAGTAGCATGACCTTGATTCTGACCCTTTTTGTCTTGTGTGTTTTTCAGTGACGATCATCGGTGGAGTTGTGTTCCTGGCATTTGCTTTCTCTGCATTATTTATAAGCCCAGATTCTGGTTTTTAGTTTCTCTTTATTTTTTTTTTCTGAAAACTGAAATTGTGGCAGGAGACTCCTTTTTGTACTGTAGCTGTGTATATAATGTACAAATTGTGGCAGTGAGGAGATGTCCGCTGTACAGGCTCCCCCTATCCCAGTCCTTATTTTTATGAGCTATCGGCTGAGGTATGAAATGTATTGGGGGGGGGGGGTGGGGGGTTATTCTGTTTTTTTTGTGAATTCAGTGAGATACAGACAGAAAGCAATTTCTAACTATAATATTTTTATCATTAGATCAGACAAATCGTATACTACCTTTGCACTGTGCTACTAGACTTGAAGACTTGCTAAGATATTCAGGACGAAACACTTAGTATTATAGGGGGGACATTCTATGTCTGTCCTGTCAAGCTGGGACTGATAGAGGAGCGTGTTTGTTGTATTTGAGAATTGGATGAGTCTGTCCAAGAAGCTATCACTTATTAACCATCCAGAATGCCTGCTGCATAAAAGATGGCCTCCGTCTATCTCTGTGGATGGATTTTTTGTAAGGACCACTCTCATCAACGCTTCTCTTGTTTGATAGCTTTAATTTAGAACTTTTAGTAGGATTTGTAGGGGGCATCTCGAGTGAGGTCTGCTTCCCCTGTCCAGGCCACACACCCAGTAGCTGCGTACTTCCTGTGCTGAATTGCTCTACATTGCTGGATCACAGCTAGGCAAGTGTGTGGCTCAGACAGGGGGTTGGTACTGGAGTTGATCGGTTAGGGCCCTATGTGGCACACAGTTTTTACCACTCGGATGTAAATGTAATTGTTTTTTTTTTTTAGTATCAGTTCTACTCCTCAGAGACCTCCCTATTACTTTTGTCCTAAGGGCAGCCACATCTTACAAGCCTGGTTGTACACATTTCATACAATCTTGCCTAGAGCCATGTAGCACGAGAGTCTTCTCCAGTATGATGTGGTAATTGTATGTATCAGGAAGGCCCTTCGTGATAAGGTTGTATTGATCTTTGTACATCCTAGTGTGTGATGTGTGGCCAGCTTTGATGTGCGCAGTATTCAATGAATATGTTGTCAATATTTGACATTTAGTGTTCTGCTCAGGCCTGGGTAATTTTGGGAAGGCTCTTGAATGTAAGACTGTTTTTCATTTGACAATAAACATATTAAGACATGTGATTTGGTAACAAATAGTTTGTACAGTGTTTTAATTAAAGGGCATAAATGAATAAAAAAAGACCTCTACTCTCCTTTCCTCCATCACAGCATAAATCTGTGTTTAGATCTTCATAGCTCAACCACATTGGGGATCCAACCCCCAGGTCCATGTGTGCACCCCTGCGGATCGAGGGGGGGGGGGCGGAGTGTTGGTCTTAAAGGCCTACAGGGAATAATTAATTTGGACCCTCTCCCACTCCCAAGACTTTAAGGATTCAGAATCGCTTTCCTTTAAATATTGAGTATAAATAAGGCCACAAGGGCTTTAATATGCACTAATTTGGGTTTCAGCGTTGTGGGGGACATGGGACATGCATCTCCCCCAATGACCGAGCGTGTTAGCTGATGGATGGACGTGTTTGGGAAATTGTAAATGGGCTACACTCCTCCATCCCAGTATTCCATCTATTTCTGTTCTGAGGACTATCCCTAACCATGATGCTCTGGGGGCAGGGATTAACTTTTGATGGCCGTTTTCATACCCTCCTGTTTTAGGTGTGTAAAGGCTTCCCTTCTACCCTATAACAGGGGTTCCGAACCTGTTGCTTGGGAGCCACATATTGCTTGCAGACCATTGCTGTGTGGTTTGACCTGTCTGCTAGCCCAGAACACCTATGAAGGTCCAGTACATGAAGACTGGGGCAGGCAGTACATGGTGTGCTGTGGTTGTTTATTTGCAGCTCGATACATGGCTTTAATGCTAGGTAAGCCAAGGTGCCCACTTGCCTATCTCGGCAGCCTCTATTGATGTGCACTCCCCCCCCGTGACATGGGAATAATCTCCAGTAGAAGGCGAACTTCTGCAGAGATGAATATGCAAAAAAGAAAGCCCCTCCCGGTCCATATATACCTGGGACCTCCCACCAAATTCCCAGCGTGAAAAAGCAGTAAGGGGACCAGGAAGAACCAATTATAACCTAACAATCAAAAACAATGGTTCACCATATAAAAGCCCCAGAATACCAGAAAAAAAGGGGTGGGGCGAAGTGGAGTGTATGGCACACTCATAATACCCGTTTTAAAGGCGAGTACTCACAAAACGGTATTATTCTAAGTGTGCCATACACTCCACTTCGATCTTCATGACATGTGCGACATCCAATAGCAGTGTCCGTCATGGGTGGGAACCAGAAACAGTAAAGAATGTACCAACTGAAACCACTGCAGCTTGCAGAACCTTGCGGCCAAAAACAGCATCCGCTGATGCCCGCACATCAACCTTGTAAAACTTGGAAAAAGTATGAACGGAAGACCAAGTAGCAGCCTTACAAACTTGTTCAACAGAAGCCTGGTGCTGAAAAGCCCAGGACGCACCAACCGTAAACAGAAAGCAGACACCACCTTAGGAAGGAAATCCGGCTTAAAACGAAAAACCACCTTATACTGGTGTCTCTCAAAGTAAGGGGCCTGAATCGACAGAGCCGCCAACTCAGAGACACGCCGAACAGAGGTAATAGCCACCAAGAAAGCAACCTTCTGAGTGAGAACCGAAAGAGCAATATCCTGTAACGGCTCAGAAGGAGGACCCTGCAGAGCCGAAAAAAACAAATTCAAATCCCAAACAGGAACTACAGCCTTCCGAGGGGGCCTCACATGCGCGACCCCTCGGAAAAAGGTCTTAACCAGCGGGTGTACGGCAAAAGACCTCTGGAAGAAAACCGACAGAGCAGAAACCTGTCCTTTCAAGGTACTAAGCTGGAACCCAAGATCCAGATTATGCTGAAAAAACTCCAAAATCCTGGGTATTGGAAACACCCTGCAAGGCAAAGCCCTAGCCTCACACCAATCAATATAGGACCTCCAAGTCCTATAGTAAGTGATTAGGGCTAGGAAGCGGTCCTCTTCTGGCAAAGTCTGAACAACAGCCTCAGACAAACCTCCCTCTTTCATGATGAAGGTTTCAGCAGCCAAGCCGTCAAAGCCAGCGTTTGTAAATTGGGGTAAAGTAGATGACCCTGACTTAGCAGGTCCGGCCACAAGGGAAGCCGGTACTGATCTACGGCCATCCTTACAACATCTGCGTACCAAACCCTTCTTGGCCACCTTGGAGCCACCAGAATCGCTGGTGCCCCTTCTAGAACCAGTTTGCGAACTACCTTGCCCAGCATGGAGACGGGTGGAAACAGGTACAGAAACCCCAACTCCTTCCAAGCCAGTGACAAGGCATCCACTGCCAGAGACAGAGGATTCTGAGAAAGAGACACAAAGGCCGGAAGTTTGTGATTGTGCCTCGAGGCAAAGAGATCCACCTCCGGAGTCCCCCACTTGCGGCAAAGATCCAGAAAAACCCTTGGGGTTGAGAGACCACTCTCCCACTCTCCTTGGCGAGAGTATCCCCTGCTCAGGGAATCCGCCTCCGTGTTCTCCACTCCCGGAATGTAGACTGCCGAAATGCAAGGAACATTGCTCTCTGCCCAGTGCAGGATCAGAGAGACTTCCCTGAGGACACTCCTGCTGTGAGTCCCTCCCTGGTGATTGATGTAAGCTACCGCCGTTCGGTTGTCCGAACGAACCTGAACCGGCAGACCCCGTAAATGTGAGGTCAGTCGAGCCAGAACCAGCCGGATGGCTCTAAGACATTGATGGGGGTGTGAGCCTCCTGAGGACCCCACACCCTGCTGAACTGATGACTTTTCCAATAACCTCCCCAGCCCAACAGGCTGGCATCCGTGGTAACCGTCTCCCAACAAGGGACCAGAAAGGATCTGCCCTTCAACAGATTGCTCGATTCCAGCCACCACCGACGGGACTGCCGAACCCTGGGAGACATCCTGAAAGGTTGATCCAATGACTGCGGACACCTGTCCCAATGCGTCAATAGGTGAAGCTGAAGAGATCTCATGTGAAACTGTGCAAACGGTACTGCCTCGAAGGAGGGTACCACCAATCCCACCAGTTTCATCCCCTGTCGAATAGAGGGACAAGGATTGGCCAGAAGAAGGCGGATCAGACCCTGAATCCCCTGCACCTTGGTCTGGGGCAGAAACACTGGCCCAAATGGTATCCAGATTCATGCCCAGAAATGAAATCACACGAGACGGGGAGAGAGAAGACTTGGTGCGGTTGATCACCCACCCGAACCTCTCCATGGTCGACACCACCTGGTGGGTGTCCAGCTCCGCCTGACGGAGGGAAGACGCTGAGATCAACAGGTCGTCCAGATAAGGCACAATGCGAATGCCCTGCGCTCTGAGCAGAGCCATTATTCACGCCAAAACCTTGGTGAAGACCCTCGGCGCCGAGGTCGGACCGAAGGGAAGAGCTACAAACTGATAATGTTGATCCTCCACCGCAAACCGGAGGAATTTCTGATGTGCCTGAAAAATCGGAACATGCAAATACGCATCCTTGATGTCTATGGATGTCATATAATCCCCTTGGCGAATGGAATTGATAGCCGAGCGCAGAGTTTTCATGCAGAACTTTTTGGCTCTGATAAACCTGTTCAGAACCTTGAGATCTAGAATGGGTCTCAACAAACCCCCCTCCTTTTTGGGAACCGTGAAAAGGTTGGAGTAGTAACCCCTGCCTCTCTCCGACAGAGGCACCGGGCATATAACCCCATGTCCAGAAGGTTTTTTACTGCTAACAGGAGCCCCTGTGCAGCCTGAGGGTTCGAGGGCACCCGAGACCTTAAGAATCTTGGGGGCGGCCAGTACTCGAACTCCAGTTTGTACCTGGAGGAGACTACTTCCAAGATACAATTATCTGTGACCTCCTGGGCCCAGACCTGGAAGAAGAGCCGCAGCCGTCCCCCCACCCTTACGGGTGAGGGCGCCCCTTCATTGCTGAGCCGGTTTAACGGCAGGCTTGGGCTTGGAACCCCAAGCAGCCGCGGGATGTGCCCGACCTCTACCTCTGTTCCAGGACGAGCCCCTGACACCCGAGAAGGCCAAACCCCTAGCCGCTCTGGCCCCTCAAAAGGAAGGAGTGAACGAGCCAGCCCCCCGAAAGGGGCGGCGCTGTTTCCTCCGCTGAGGCAACTTACCTCTTTTAGCAACAGCATACAATTTATCCCCAAACAGCCGCGAACCCAAGAAGGAAATAGCTGTGAGCGACTTCTTGGCCCCAATGTCCGCTGTCCACTGGCGGAGCCAGACCAATCTGCGCATAGCCACCAGTAAGGCTGAAGTCCTACTACACACGACAATAGAATCCTTCATCGCAGCCATGACAAAATCCATGAACAATTCGCATCTCTTAAGGATAGCGAACTCAGCGCCAGCTGGATCAAACTGAGCGTTATTCAGCCAGTCCCTGATAAGAGACCTGGTAGCAAGCGACACCAGGGCAGATGCACTAACAGGCCGCAGGGCCGAGCCCACGTTGGCAAATGCATGGCACGCCATCTGATCAAGGCACTTATCCTCGCCATCCTTAAGGGAAGTGGCTTCAGGGGTGTTCAGCACAGAAGAGTTGGTCAAACCTAAAACTGGCGCGTTGACCTCGGGAGGAGAAGACCAGCGCTTGACCGCCTCCACCGGAAAAGGATATTTCTTATCCCATCCCTGAGGAACACCAGGAAGCCGACTGGGCCTCTCCCATTCTCTAAGGATCAGCGCATCAAAATGACCCTGGGTAGGGAATTCCAGACGGGGCTTACAGGCCCCAAAAAATTCCCCCTTCTTGAGATATCCAACACCTCCAATAGATGTCACAAAACAGTGGCCGTATCTACGGCATCCCCCAGCGCCTGCCCGACATTGGCATTCCCAGACATTGGCCTTCTTGCCCATCGTGCTAGCAATAATTTTCTCGATGCTGGCCAACCTAGCCCAAACATCAGAAAGTGACTCCCCACTGGCACCAATGTCACTTGGGGTACGTATAAGGTGGGGAGGGGAAGGGGATGAAGCGGGAGGAGCCGACCCAGATGGCTGGGTACCAGACTGCCGCATTATGGCCTTTTGTGCGCATGGTATATAGATCAGCACATTCTCCCCCGTAAGGGATACCCCACACCCCACACATGGCCCGGATTGTCCCAGAGGGAGCCCGAGCCCAGTATCCTGCGTAGCCTCCATATGGTGAATTTTTGCGGTCAGTCGCAAGACCGCAGGGAATTTACGCCTAAGCAACCCGGGATGCTCCTTAAAAGTCCCGGTGGGAGGATTTGAGGTGAACAAATTTACACTAGGGACCCCAGGACCAGGAGGAACCCCTTAATATGCACATATACAATGCAATCTGTAACACACAAAACAGGCAACATAAGTGCAATCCTACATATATAAGGCAATAACACATACACATATTTATATACATATACAATTAAGTATGTGTGTGTGTATATGTATATATATATATATATATAAAATCTGTATTCCAGCCAGACATGTGTAACCACCACAAAAATACCATTTTGTGAGTACTCACCTGAAAAATGGATATTGTTGGTGTGCCACACACCCCGCTTCACTTCTTAAATATTCATCCATTAATAGGTTAATCCACCGCCAGGTGACGTAGTGCAGAGAGGAAGTCTTGTAACGAGCCCCCTTCCGGCCCACATATACCTGGTACCTCCCCTCAATCACCAGTATATTTAAAAAGCAGAAAGACAAGGTACCAGTATTCCACCGGTAACCTCAAAAATCAATTTTGATATATAAATAAAAAAGGGCTTCACCATATAAATGCTTCGGTAATACCGAAAAGGGTGGGGGTGAAGCGGGGTGTGTGGCACACCAACAATATCCATTTTTCAGGTGAGTACTCACAAAATGGTATTATTCTTGGTGTGCCACACACCCCGCTTCACTTCTTAAATATTCATCCATTAATGGGACATCCAAAAGCAGTGTCCACAAGGGAAGGGCATCTCAAGGCCAGGTGAAGCATAACTTAAATGACTGCAGAACTTTGCGGCCAAAAACAGCATCCGCTGAGGCCCGCACATCAACTTTGTAAAACTTAGAAAAAGTGTGAACAGAAGACCAAGTGGCGGCCTTGCAAACCTGTTCAACAGAAGCTTGGTGCTGAAATGCCCAAGACGCCCCAACAGCACGAGTGGAATGAGCAGTGATACGAAAAGGGGGAACTCTTCCCTTAGCAGAATAGGCCGCAGTAACGGCCTGACGTATCCACTTGCTAATGGCAGATTTGGCTGGTGCCAAACCCTTCTTAGGCCCATGGGGCACAACAAAAAAGGAATCCGTCCTACGAAAAGGAGACGTGATAATCAAGTAGTACTTAACACAGCGTACTACATCCAAACAATGCAAAACCCTCTCTTTGTCATTCTTAGGATTAGGACACAAGGAGGGAAGAACAATATCTTGGTTCAAATGAAAAGCAGAAACAACCTTAGGAAGAAAGTCTGGCTTGAACCGAAAGACCACTTTATCCTGATGCCTCTCAAAGTAAGGCGCCTGGAAAGTTAAGGCCGCCAACTCTGAGACACGCCGGACAGAAGTGATAGCTACCAAGAAGACAATCTTCTGAGTCAGGGTAAACAAAGCAATATCTTGCAAAGGCTCAAAAGGAGGAGCCTGAAGAGCCGAAAGAACCAAATTCAAATCCCAAACCGGAAGTAATGGTTTCCTGGGAGGCCGCACATGCGTAACCCCCTGGAAAAAAGTTTTAACTAAAGGTTTAAGCACAACACGCTTCTGAAAAAAGATAGATAAGGCAGAGACCTGCCCTTTCAACGTACTTAGCTGGAGACCAGAGTCCAGCCCTGATTGTAAAAACTCCAGAATCCTGGAGACCGAAAAGACCCTACAAGGAAAAGATCTTATCTCACACCAAGCGGTATAGGCTTTCCAAGTCCTATAGTAGGTGATGGAAGAAGGCTTCTTCCGGGCACTGATCAGAGTCTTAATGACCGAATCAGAAAGACCCTCCTCCTTCAGGATGGAGGTTTCAGCAGCCAGGCCATCAAACCCAGCGCTGGTAAATTGGGGTAACACAATTGACCCTGAGTGAGCAGATCGGGCCGAAGAGGCAGAACGAACTGGTCCACTGCCAGCCGAACGATGCCTGCGAACCTTACTCGTCTTGGCCACCCTGGGGCCACGAGAACGGCGTACACCTTTTCCAGAGCCAACTTCTGAAGAACCCTGCCCAGCATGGGCATCGGAGGAAACAGGTAAAGAAATCCCAGAGCTCCCCAGTTCAGGGACATAGCATCCACTGCCAGAGCCAGAGGATCCTGGGAGAGCGACACGAAGTTCGGGAGCCTGTGATAGTGATGAGGGGCCAACAGGTCCACCTCCGGGGTCTCCCATTGGAGACACAGTAAGGGAACCACCCGAGGATGGAGAGCCTATTCTTCCAGACGGGGAGAGCCCTTGCTCAACCGGCCCGCTACCTGTTTCATCACCTCTGGAACGTAAACCGCCGAGAGACAGGGAACATGGAACACTGCCCAGGTCCGGATCAGGGACACTTCTCTGAGAGTACTCAGACTGCGCGTCCTTCCCTGAAGACCGACGTAAGCAACCGCTGATTGATTGTCTGAACACATCTGGACCAGAAGGCCCAGAACGTACTGAGTCAGGAGAGTAAGCACCTGACGGATGGTTCTCAGATTCAGAATATTGATGGGTAAGTGGGGCCTTTAAGGTCTCCACTGCCCCTGAAACCGCAGCTCCTTCCAGAATCTGCCCCATCCCGACAGACTGGCGTCCGTGGTGACAATTTTCCAAAGGGGGGTCAGGAAAGGCCTGCCCTACACAAGATTGGTCGAGACCAAGCACCACAGGAGGGACTGCCGTACACGGGAGGACAACTGGAAGGACTGATCCAGCGACTGAGGATGCTGGTCCTAATACGCTAACAGAAATAGCTGAAGCGTTCTCGTGTGAATTTGGGCAAAAGAAAGACACACTCCGTCTTGATGAGAGTTCAGGCCGGGATGAACCGACCCATGAATGGACCGTGAAGGAGGGTGAGACTCGAATTCCAGGTCGTAACCGGGCGACACTACCTCCTGGATCCATCTGCCTGGAACCACTTGGTTCCAATGGTAGAAGTGTCGCAATAGTCCCCCCACCCGCATGGGTGAGGGCAGCCCCTCATTGCTGAGTGAGCTTATCAGCAGGTTTGGGCTTGGTGCCCCAGGACTGAGTGGGCCGGCCACGACCCCTCCCCCGAGTCCAACCTGCGCCACTGGTAGTGGGAAAGGACGCACCCCTGCCCGCTCTGAATCCTCGAAAGGAAGGCCTACCGGAACTTGCCCCCCTGAAGGGACCACGAGGCCTCTTGCGTTGTGGCATCTTACCACCCTTTGCGACTGAATAAATTTTCTCCCCGAACAGACGCAACCCCAAAAAGGGGAGAGCTGTGAGCACCTTTTTGGAAGCCGTGTCCGCTGACCACTGACGCAGCCATACTGACCTGCGAATAGCCACCAGCATAGCTGCTGCCTTGCTACTCATAGTCAGCGCATCGTCCTGAGCAGCCAGGACATAAGCCACAAAAGATTCACACTGCTTAAGCGCAGTGAACTGTTTGCAAGCGGGATTAAGATCCTCATATAGCCCCTGAATTAAGGACTTAATTGCCAATAGAAGAAGGGCTGAAGCACATACCGGGCGCAACGCTGACCCGGAATAGATAAAACCATGTCGAGCGTATTGGTCAATCCGACGATCTTCCCCATCTTTAGGGACAGTGGTCTCAGCAGATTGTACCATAGCCGAGCTGGAGAGCCCTAGTACAGGGGTATCGACGTCAGGAGGGACAGACCAAAGCTTCACCAATTCTGGCGGAAAAGGATAACGCTTTTCCCAACTGGAAGGAATTCCAGATAACCGCGTGGGATGTTCCCATTCTTTAAGAACCACCCTCTCAAAGTGGTGTTGTCTGGGAAAAACCAAGCGCGGCTGAGGTTCTTTAAACAACTGACCCTTTGGCGGGGCGGCCGCCTCAGGCGTATCTAAACTCAAAATTTTAAACATTTGAGCCAGAATAGAGGGGGTGTCAAAAACAACCCCCTCTGACCAATCGCCAATCTCATCAGCCACAAGCTGACCTGTCGGCTCATCTGACTCCGACGGGAATTCATCCTCGTCCGGGGATCCATCGGACCATTCCACAGGTTCACAAAACTCGTCCTGTGGAGCCGAAGGTACCGGAGTCAGGTGCCTTCGTTTTGCAGCGGCCTTTAACGCTGCTTTAACGGGCATTACTTTCCGGGGGCTGGGCTGTGCTGCCGCCTCGGAATGCGAATCCCCACTTTTGACAGTGTCATGCGGGGTCCGGAATAGGGAGGGAGAGGTAGGAGATGATGAAGGATGCGATGGACCCGCAGCCGAAGCAACGGACTGGCGCGCAATGGTCTGTTTTGCACAAGGGATGCAAATAAAGACATCATCAGCTGGGAGTGGAACCCCACAACCTACGCACCCCCCGAACGGCTCAGCAGAACCGGAATTACGGAAGCCTCCATATGGTGATTTATGGTATTCGCAATACTGGGACTTTTAAGGCATAAGCCAACCCGGGATGCCCCTTTATTAGTAATGTCCCGGATGGGAGTTTTTTTTTTTTTTTATATTTTTTTTTTTTTAAGTTAAGGTCCCCTTTAATAAACTAAATATATATATATACATATATATTTATATATAGACTATGTATATATACATTAAATAGATATCCCAATAATTAGCCAGGCACATAGAGCCGGAGGGCCACCATAAGCAGGGATCCCAGGATCTGCAAGGAAAAGAAACACCATCAGATCCTCACATGTGTATAAAAAAAAACATATAAGCATGGCACCAAAGTGCCTTTAAATAAGAGCCAAATCACGGCCTCTTAATACAAAGTGACTCCCCACTATATCACTGCAAGTAAATGCATTCCCCACTTAACGGCCCCAACGGGTGGGGCCGCTTACCTGGTCAGCGAAGGCAGCAGCCGGAACAAGACTGCAGCCAGCACGGAAGACTGAGTGACACCGCGTCAGCGGGACCCGCCCCCCCCCTACGCTGATCAGCTGGAAATCACTCTCAGCTGGGCCACTACACGTGCGCCCAGGCGGCGGAGGGGGGAGGATAAAGACCGCATGGCGCAGCCTAAGGAAAACATAAAATGCCAGGCGGGGAAAAAGGGGAGAGGGGAGGGGGCCATAAAGCAACAGTCTGTAAAGAAAAGTGGCCAGCCCCTACCCAGCGCAGCCTGCCTTTAAAGCAGACCAAAACCAAAAGTATACACATGCTAAATACAATGAATGCATAATCATGAACACATACACATGTTGAAATGAAGTGATACAAGTGAAACACACATACTTAAAGCAACCCCCCCCCCATAGTGAAGGGAGAAGGGACCGTAACGGGGGAGAAAGGGGCTACGGGGACCCTCGGGACAGGGGCATCCCATTTCCGGATCACCATGCCGGTTCGCCGCATTGCCCCACGCATGAGGTCGAGCGGTAGGAGATAAGCTCCTAGGCACTTAAAGTGCCATCTACCATTTGCCCGGTGAGCAGCCTAGGCTGGGAGGCTTCCATTCCACCATAAAGGTATACAAACTCAAACCGGGCAGAAATAGACCAAAAGGGGGGTGGCGGGGTAAGAATACCCCGGCCTACCTGTAAGCAGGAGACTTCCATCTTCTGACTTGTCAGCAAGCAGAGAGAAAAAATACTGGTGATTGAGGGGAGGTACCAGGTATATGTGGGCCGGAAGGGGGCTCGTTACAAGACTTCCTCTCTGCACTACGTCACCTGGCGGTGGATTAACCCATTAATGGATGAATATTTAAGAAGTGAAGCGGGGTGTGTGGCACACCAAGAATAAACACACACACACGCCCGCAATCAGTGGGGGCCCCCCGCTAGAGAGGGTCCCCCATACAAGCTAAGGAAGTGGCCATCCGGCCCTTACCACTTGGAGCGCAGGTCAAAATGGCCCCCGAGAAGTGCCTGATGCAGGAAGAGGGAGAGAAGGGGGAGGGCGGGCCAGCGCAGAACGCGCGCTCGCCAGGCCACGCCCCCCTCCCAGAAACGCGGATCCCCTAGAAACGAGCCACAGAAATGCGCCAAATAAGGGCGAACACAGCATGAGGGGGAGAAGCTCCCCCAGGCTCATAACAGCACCTGCCATGGCCCAAAAGTGAAACACTCACAGTCCCACACACACACACGCACAGTGAATCACACACGGGCATATGAGGGAGAACGAATAACGTCCAGGCCAGGCAACCCCCCCCCCGGAGGGGAATAAGGGACCCAGAAGGGGGGGAACCCTGCCAGAATCTGGCCATAAGCATATAGGGACGGGGCATCCCACACCAAGATCACCAAAAACCTGGGTAACCGCCTACCCCATAGTGAGGTCTCAAGGTAGAGCAGTGCTCCTTCCGCACCCATTTGGTGCTGCCTACCTTTACCAGGACCCGCAGCCTAAGCTGGGAGGCTCAAACAGGGGCAATTTAGAAAGGGTCCTGGCAGCAATAGGGACAATAGACGGCCGGGCACGAGCCCGGCTTACCTGTAAGTAAAGAAGTCTTCATCTTCTGTCTTGTTGCCTTCCCTGCAGAGAAGGAACTGGGAATTTGGTGGGAGGTCCCAGGTATATATGGACTGGGAGGGGCTTTCTTTTTTGCATATTCATCTCTGCAAAAGTTCGCCCTCTACTGGAGATTACCCACATGTCATGAAGATCGAAGTGGAGTGTATGGCACACTTAGAATAAGGCCCCCAAATTCAATGGGAGCCTATGCTCTATGGTAAAATGATTGAAAGACTTGATCAAAGAATCGTGTGCCAATACCTGCCCCTTCAAAGTACAGACTGAAATTTCAATGTCCTGACTGTCCAGGGCAGGACAAATGGGCCAAAATGTGGATTCGTTTTATAGCCTTCCAGAAAACCATTCCTCTGCTTGGAGCTTAGAGATGTGTCTAGGCGAAGAGGGTCAAGAGACTGTGCAGGGAAAGGTTTTTAGAGCTAAGGCCCTTTTTTTGTACAACTGTAAATAAGCTAGTAGACCGGATTATAAAAGGATTTGCAGGCAAGCACACAAAAATGTATGTACTACAGCTGAACTATGTCCTTTAGAGGACTGCGTGAACAGATAGCATAGAAATTATGCTGAGGGAAACTAAGGGAGGCCCTGATGTCTAAGCATCTTGGGGTGTAAAAAAGCGAAGTGGGGGGGGGGGGGGTCCATAATCCAAAATCCAAGGGGGAATCTGCAATTTTGCTGGGGATGTGTTTCTATATACCAACCAGGAAAACAGTAAAAAAAACTAAAATAAATAACTGTCCCACAGCAATATAGAAAGCTGAAACTATCTGTATTCAGTGCCCTACAGCTGAATGGCATCATGCTTTTTGATCTTGCTGCCCTGCAGGATTGTAGTTATATTGGCAAGACGAAAGCAGGTCTGTCCCTCATCATCCACAAAACAGTATCTGAATCAGTCCAGAGAAAGCCTCAATGTACGTTTTGCTGCTCCAAAGTATTCTACCCCCCCCCCCCCTTTCTTGGTGCTTTGTCTAAGTAATCTGTGATTGTCCAGTCTCAAATCAAATGGGTAGCTCAAGTACCATGTGAATACATGCATACAATTGGGCAACTCAGCCCAAACAAAAAAATTGTTTCTGCCCAGAACAAAGGAATCAGCCATGTTGGCCGTGTGCAGGTATTTTGGCCTCCACACACTACGTTGGCTGTTGTGCAATTTTGATTGAGATTTTACAAATTCTTGGGAACAAAAAATGACCATAGCATTACATGGCATCTGAGCAACAAAAATGTCATCTGAGAAGGGACATGACTCAGCTGAGCTGGCTGAAGGGGCCAAAGTAGTGACTGGAAACAGAAAACTACTCACCTGCCAGGAGCATAGAATTAGAACAGTCACAAGACTGACATTTTGGAAAAACTGGATGAATACTCCAAACTAGGCGTAACTGTAGTTAGAATATTTACACAACCAACTGTCCCACATTTAACTTCGTTTTTGAATTGGATAGATTTACTTACATACCATCAGCTCCTCCAGCAAGCCACCTTCTAGGTGCCGTCCACAGGGCAGCGCCATCTTGTCCCCCTCCTCAACCTTCCCAGCATGCACTGCGCGCTCCCCTGGGTCATGCGTCTACGCTGCAGACCTAGGTGCTGCTTACTAGGTTGTTCTCCTACCTGCCCCTCTCTCAATATCTCCTCTCCCTGGAACGTCCATCTAATCAAAGGCACGCCCAAGGGAAGGGGCCAGGCCGACTAGAGGAAAGGTTGCAGCTATCGAGCCAGGTGAGATCACAGCAGCCATAGCTGCTGGTGTCAATTGCAGATGGCTAAAGCTGCGGGGGCCCATATTCCAAGGAGAAAAAAAGCAGGGTGTTCCCAGCAGCGCTCAACATCCAAAAGGTAAACAGTGCCGGGGGATGATATAATGAAGCCAAGCCAATTTAAGGTCTGTTGTTCCTCTCTAACATTTGCCCCACCCTTCTATTCCATTTCTCCAGGTCCACACAAAAACAGTGGTCTAACAACTACTGTCTCCTGGAGCTCAGCTCAGTGGCAGCTGGCTCTGACCACATGACATATAAAGCTGCGCCATGACCCGAGTTATTGACTGGTGCCGACACTCCGCCTTGAAGCAGTGGGTCCAGTTGGAACAAGCTGCTTCCCCCTGCCCCCTCTCGGGTTTACCATGGGTCCCGCTGAATAGACTCCCACAGCTAAACAAGCACCCTACAATTGGCCCGTCCAGGAGAGTGGTGGATAGATTCTTTTCAAGGCCGGGCCTCTCCCCCGGGCAGTCCCCCCTGGCGCCGGTCCTGGGCCACCCCGACTTCCCGGTGGAGATAGCCGGGGGCCCCTTTAAAGCTTGGATTCAGCAGAACTGCTTCAGAAGGCTTCATATGCAGGCCGGGGGCGAGTGGAGGAGACCGGAGGCTCTAGTCGAGGACCTCGCACTCAGACCCATCACGCAGTTACAGACCCTACAGCTTCTGCATTATCAGCGGTCGGTTGAGTCTGCGGCTGACGCGACTAGACGCCCAACACAATTTGAGCAGACCTGCCTAGAGGTCGGTCACTTTCGGGGAGCCTTGTCATACTCGTACTCGTTACTGGTGGAACCTCCAGACGACTTTGTTCCACCCTACGTGAGGGGCTGGGAGAAGGAACTGAACAGAACCTTTACGGATGAGCAGAGGAGTGCCATGATTCAGTTGGCGCATAAGAGCTCCATCTCCTGCAAGTACCAGGAGACTACTTTCAAAATACTTTCCCGCTGGTACCGTGTCCCGGCACGGCTGGCGGCTATGTTCCCTTCCTCCTCCCCCCTCTGCTGGAGGTGCATGCGAAGTAGAGGGACTATGCTGCATGTTTTTTGGGAGTGCGAGGGGTTGGCCGGCTTTTGGAGGGGGGTGAGGGAGGTCGTCAGGAAACTGACGGGGGTTGACCTGGGAGAGGATCCCGCGTGTTACCTGCTTAACTTGGCCCCAGCCTCTATGGGACTGAGGCGTAAATCCCTCCTTGCCCCACTGCTGAGTGCTGCCAGATCGTGTATACCAGCCAAATGGAAGTCCACAGACCCCCCCACCACAGCGCAGTGGCTGGCCACTGTCCAGGAGATTTGTAGGATGGAAGAACTCACTGCTTCACTTAAGGGGACTCATGAAAAGCACAGACGGATTTGGCAGGAGTGGGATCGCTTCACCTTCTCGTCGGACTTCCCCCTTTACACGTAGCATGGCGTGGGTGGGTTTCTGGTGGGGTGGCCTCTCCGCCCCTCCCCTTCTCTCCTTGTACCTACACAGTCCTCTCCCTCCCGTCTCTTCCTTGATTGTGTCTGTCTCGTTTAACCCCCTTTCCCCTCCTCCTCCCCGTTACTTACTCCAGAATGGTTCGGTTTCGCTTTGTTGTTATACTTTTTGAAAGGAAAAATGGAGGCGCGGGTTGCAGCAGATAAAGTATGCCACTGAACGGGGCCGCTGCCCAGGGTCTTGAAGGTGAGGGGCCTACTCTGGCCCAGCACCTCTATCGTCTGGTTTCCTGACCGCGCATTGTCGTCATCAAGCGACCCCGCTCATGTTTAGCTCCATGTTTAGATATATGTTTATGTACGCATTGTTACATGTATACACCAGTGGCACTGCGTTGCCAAGCACTGTAATTTTTTGCACTGTAACTCTCGCTTCCTTCAATAAAAACATTTAATTATGAAAAAAAAAAAGCTGCGCCATGACATGCCCCTTCCCAGATCAACCACACCTAGTAATGGAAACAAAGCCAGCTGCTTTGGTATTCACATAATCCAAAATAAGATGGCACTTTGAAAAAGTTTAAACCAACTTCAGCGTTGTAATTAAGCAGACAGCACGTCCTGCTCCAGAACATATTCATAACGTATGGGTATACCTCCGCCTTCAGCGCCGTGCACTGCAGATCATTAAGAAAACAAGCTCCTCCCAGCCCTACATATACCGGAGGACCTCCCACAAACCCCAGATTTCTCTGCAGTGCTGAAACTGCGAAGACATGAAGTATCACGCTCTCGCAGGCGAGCGGGGCTTGACAGCCCGAGGCCCTGCGGGACTATTTCCACCCGTCCTCATTGTGAATTAATGCCTCCCAGCCTGGGCTGCGCGGGTCGGGTGAAGGTAGGCAGCACCTGGTGTGCTTATGGAACTAGTCTCCACCGCAATTCCCAAACACATGCAATAGCACGTTCTCAGCCTTACTCCCATCTGTAAGGCAGGAGAAGCTTCCACACTGTTTATAGAATCACACTTTAAGATATGTTGGGATAGGAGGGGTTACTTTTTTTATATTCCCAGAAGTAAATCCACATCATTCAGTTTAATAGTTAAAGTCCTGGTGCTGCATTGTTTGGACTACAGTATATTGTTCAGCAGGGCTTCAGTGCAAAACACATTCTGCATCTACCAAAATGTGGGATCTATAATTGCCCACCTTAAGAAACCACTATAGCCAGTATTTGCCACAAGCTTAATGAACCAGCCCAGGCAAGGTGTAAAATGAAAGGTTCTGTGTCAGAGGAGATGCTGAACTATCTCCTGTCATATGGCTCTAGCTGCAAATGTCTCTCTGGCCTATGGGAGACAAACTTAAAGCCAAAACTTTAGTCATTTTGTAAAATATCTGTAAAAGGATGGATGTATTTTTCTGTTGCTGTACGGCTTCTATTTGTGCATTGCAAACAAGCAGAGGCATAAAGTAAACTAAAGTGTGATGTAGAAGGGGTTCAAGCCTCCTTGCAGGCTTAAAAAAAAAGTATTCGTACATAGCAGGTAGTAGCACACCTAAAAGGACACTATATGCAACTCGGGGTGCATTCCATTCAAGGGCGTCCACCATATATCCCCTACAACTACAGAAGATAATGGATATGAAGGATCACCAGCAATGTTTTTATTGGGAATTGGGGCTAGCAGAGAAAGGGAATTTTAGATGTCCTAAATGTGGCTTTCAATCCACTTTAAGGGGAGAAGCATTACTGGTATGCTGCAAACTGTAAACCCAATGGTAATTATGAGGCAGCAAGCAGCTGACCCAATGCCTGTCCCATGTGCCTCTCGCCTCCATTTCCTGCAGCTCAGGGTAGAATCTGTAGCAGGGCTCCAGGGTTTGTCGTCCTTCCAATTTCATTCCTGCAGTGCTACACAAAACAGTGGTCCAACAGCCACTCTGTCTCTTGGTGTTCTCAGTGTGAGTGAGCCTGGCAAGTCACAGTGGTACCACAGCTGTCTCTTACCAAAATAGAGCATACTCAAAAAAGCTGCACCATGGCACGCCCTTCCCAGCTCAGCCATGACCCAGGTATTTAAGAGAAGTGGCTTTGCATAGAATACATAAGGTATTTACATTTGATCAGAGTTTTCAGATGCTTTGAAAATACCATTTTGTGAGTACTCACCTGAAAAATGGATATTGTCACTGTGCCACACACTCCGCTTCCCCTTTAATCTTCACAATTGGGTTACTCACCGCCAGGTGACGCAGTTGCAGAGAGGAAGTCTTGTAATGAGCACCCTTCTGGCGCATATATACCTGGTACCTCCCACTTAACACCAGTGATTTGAAAAGCAGAAAGACAAGGTACCAGTAATCTAAAGGTAACCTCAAAATAAAGAAAAGCTTCACCATATCCGGGATACCGAAAAGGGCGGGGTGAAGCGGGGTGTGTGGCACACTGACAATATCCATTTTTCAGGTGAGTACTCACAAAATGGTATTCTCAGTGTGCCACACACCCCGCTTCCCCTTTAATCTTCACAATTGGGACATCCAAAAGCAGTGTCCACAAGGGATGGGTATCCGAAGGCAAAAAATGAAGCATAACTTAAATGACTGCAGTCTGCAGAACTTTGCGGCCAAAAACAGCATCCGCTGAGGCCCGCACATCAACTTTGTAAAAAAGTATGAACAGAAGACCAAGTAGCGGCCTTACAAACTTGTTCAACAGAAGCTTGGTGCTGAAAAGCCTAAGACGCTCCAAAGGCGCGAGTAGAATGAGCAGTGATACGAAAAGGGGGAACTTTCCCCTTAGCAGAATAGGCCGCAATAACGGCCTGACGTATCCATTTGCTAATGGAAGATTTGGCCGGTGCCAAACCCTTCTTAGGCCCACAGGGCACAACAAAAAAGGCATCCGTTTTACGAAAAGGAGAAGTAATAATCAAATAGTACTTAACACAGCGTACTACATCCAAACAATGCAAAACCCTCTCTTTGTCATTCTTAGGATTAGGACACAAGGAGGGAAGAACAATATCCTGATTCAAATGAAAAGCAGAAACAACCTTAGGAAGAAAGTCTGGCTTGAACCGAAAGACCACTTTATCCTGATGCCTCTCAAAGTAGGGCGCCTGAATAGACAAGACCGCCAACTCCGAGACACGCCGGACCGAAGTGATAGCTACCAAGAAGACAATCTTCTGAGTCAGGGTAGACAAAGCAATATCTTGCAAAGGCTCAAAAGGAGGAGCCTGAAGAGCAGAAAGAACCAAATTCAAGTCCCAAACAGGGAGTAATGGTTTCCTGGGGGGCCGCACATGCGTAACCCCCTGGAAAAAAGTTTTAACTAAAGGATGAAGCGCAAAACGCTTCTGAAAAAAGATAAGGCAGAAACTTGCCCTTTCAACGTACTTAGCTGAAGACCAGAGTCCAGGCCAGATTGTAAAAACTCCAGAATCCTGGAGACCGAAAAGACCCTACAAGGAAAAGATCTAATCTCACACCAAGCGATATAGGCTTTCCAAGTCCTATAGTAGATGATAGAAGAAGACCTCTTCCGGGCACTGATCAGAGTCTTAACGATCGAGTCAGAAAGACCCTCCTCCTTCAAGATGGAGGTTTCAGCAGCCAGGCCGTCAAACCCAGCGCTGGTAAATTGGGGTAACACAACCGACCCTGAGTGAGCAGATCGGGCCGAAGAGGCAGAACGAACTGGTCCACTGCCAGCCGAACGATGTCTGCGAACCACACTCGCCTTGGCCACTTTGGGGCCACGAGAATGGTGGACACCCTTTCCAGAGCCAGCTTCCGAACCACCCTACCCAGCATGGGTATCGGAGGAAACAGGTACAGAAAACCCAGATCCCCCCAGCTCAGGGACATGGCGTCCACTGCCAGAGCCAAGGGATCCTGGGAGAGCGACACGAAGTTCGGGAGCCTGCAATTGTGACGAGAGGCAAACAGGTCCACCTCCGGGGTCCCCCACCGGAGACACAGTGAGCGAAAAACCTGAGGATGGAGAGACCATTCTCCCAGACGGGAAGAGCCCCTGCTCAACCGGTCCGCTTCCTGGTTCTCCACCCCTGGAATGTACACCGCCGAGAGACAAGGAACATGGGCCTCCGCCCAGGACAGGATCAGGGACACCTCCCTGAGAGCACCCGGACTGCGAGTCCCTCCCTGATGATTGATGTAAGCAACCGCTGTTCGATTGTCTGAACGAACCTGGACCAGAAGGCCCAGAACGTGTTGAGTCAGAAGGGCAAGAACCCGACGGATGGCTCTCAGTTCCAGAATATTGATGGGTAAGTGGGCCTCTTGAGGTCCCCACTGCCCCTGGAACTGAAGCTCCTTCCAGAATCCCCCCCATCCCGAAAGACTGGCGTCCGTGGTGACAATCTCCCAAAGAGGGGTCAGGAAAGACCTGCCCTTCACGAGATTTGCCGAGACCAACCACCACTGGAGGGACTGCCGGACCCGGGAGGACAACTGGAAAGGCTGATCCAGCGACCGAGGCTGCCGGTCCCAGGACCCCAACAGATAGAGCTGAAGCGTCCTCGTGTGAAATTGAGCAAAAGGAACTGCCTCGAAGGAGGCAACCATCAACCCTACCAGCCTCATCCCCAGACGGATGGACGGCTGAGGATTGGAAAGTAGGACCTGAGCCAACTCCTGAATCAGATGAATTTTGGACTGGGGGAGAAACACCCTGTGTTGACAAGAGTCCAACTGCATCCCCAGAAAGGACACCACCCTGGCCGGAGCGAGGGAGGACTTGGGGAAGTTGATCACCCAACCAAAGCTTTCCAGCGTGGAGACCACCATCCTGGTGTCTGTCTCTGATTGATTGAGTGACGGAGCCATGATGAGAAGGTCGTCCAGATAAGGTACGACACGAATGCCCCGAGATCTGAAAATGGCCATCACCCCTGCCAGCACCTTGGTGAACACTCTTGGGGCCGAGGTAAGGTCAAACGGAAGTGCCACAAATTGAAAATGCTGATCTTTCATCACGAATCGAAGAAAACGTTGATGAGCCTGGCAGATGGGAACATGAAGATAAGCATCTTTGATGTCTATGGACGTCATGAAGTCCCCCTGCCGAAGAGAACCGATGGCCGTACGCAAAGTTTCCATGCAAAACTTCTGAATACGGATGAACCTGTTGAGTAATTTCAGGTCCAGGACGGGATGAACCGACCCGTCCTTTTTGGGGACTGCGAAAAGATTGGAGTAGAAACCGAGGCCCATCTCTAAGCACGGTACCGGCCGGATGACCGCCATTTCTAAAAGATTCCTTATCGACGCCAGGAGCCCCTGTGCGGCCAAAGGATCGATGGGCACCCGAGACCGAAAAAACCGTGAAGGAGGGCGAGACTCGAACTCCAGTTTGTAACCGGACGATACCACCTCCTGGATCCATCTGTCCGGAACCTCCTGGTCCCAAACCTGGGAGAAGTGTCGCAATCGTCCCCCCATCCGCACGGGTGAGGGCAGCCCCTCATTGCTGAGCGGGCTTACCAGCAGGTTTGGGCTTGGCGCCCCAGGACTGAGTGGGACGGCCACGGCCCCTCCCCCGGGTCCAACCTGCACCTCTGGTAGCGGGAAAGGAAACCCCCCTACCCGCTCTAAATCCCCGAAAGGAAGGCCTAACGGCACTTGCACCCCGATAGGGGCGACAGGGCCTCTTGCGTTGAGGCAATTTACCACCTTTTGCAACTGAATCAATTTTATCACCAAACAGTCGCAAACCCAAAAAAGGAAGTGCTGTGAGCACCCTTTTAGAGACTAAGTCCGCCGACCACTGGCGCAGCAATACTGACCGACGAATAGCCACCAGCATTGCCGCTGCCCTGCTACTCATTGCCAGCGCATCGTCCTGAGCGGTCAGGACAAAGGAAATAAAAGACTCACATTGCTTAAGAGCACTAAACTCATTACAAGCGGGATCAAGATCTGCGCATAGATCCTGAATAACGGACCTAACCGCCAACAGAAGAGGCACACACCGGCCGCATCGTCGATCCGGCACTGATAAAACCATGGCGAGCATATTGGTCAATCCGACGATCCTCACTATCCTTAATGGCAGTGGTCTCAGAAGACTGTACCACAGCCGTGCTAGACAGCCCTAACACAGGGGTATCGACGTCAGGGGGAACTGACCAAAGCTTCACCAATTCCACCGGAAAAGGATAGCGCTTATCCCAACTGGAAGGGATTCCAGCCAGTCGCGTGGGATGTTCCCATTCCTTAAGCACAACCCTCTCAAAGTGTTGTTGCCTGGGAAACACGAAACGCGGCTGAGGCACATCAAACAACTCACCCTTTGGCAGGGCGACTGCCTCAGGCGGATCTAAATTCAAAATTTCAAACATTTGAGCCAAAATGGAGGGGGTGTCAAGGGATACCCCCGCAGCCAGATCGCCAACAGCATCGATCTCAAGCTGGTCTGCAGGCTCATCCGACTCCACAAGGAGTTCCCCCTCCTCGTCCAGGGAATAATCGGACCAATCCACAGCTTCGCACCCCTCATCCTGCGAAGCAGGAGCTGCAGGAGAAAGGTGTTTCCGCTTCGCTGTAGCCTTCTGACCTACCTTGGCGGAAACTATCTTCTCGAGGTTCGACAATCGCGCACACACCTCGGATTGCGAATCCCCACTTTTGACAATGTCACACGGGGTCCGGAACAGGGAGGGGGGGGTAGGAGATGATGGAAGTTGCGAGGAGCCAGAGGCCGGAGCGACGGACTGACGCACAATATTCTGCTTTGCACAAGGAATGCATAATATAACATCATCGCCTGGGAGCGGAGTCCCACAACCCCCACACAGCCTAGATGGCCCCGAAGAGCCATTTCCGGTATTGTCGGAAGCCTCCATATGGTGATTTTATGGTATTCGCAACAACTGTGGGTTTTAGGCATGAAGCCACCCGGGATGCCCCTTTAAATTAATGTCCCGGGAAGGGAGGATTTAAATTATAACTATAATTATCCCTTTTTTTTTTTTTTATTTTATATATATATCCCAATTTAGAGTAATAAGACTAGCCAGGTATAACAGAACCAGGAAGCCACTGCAGTGAGGGAATCCCAGGATCTGTGGGGAAAGAGACAACAGTAAGATCCCCAGAAAAAAAGGGGGCAGCATGCAGTACAACATTCATGCAGAAAACAGCATATACCAACACATTGCAAAATCACCCCAAAGCGCTTTAAGAGGCCAGCCAAAATAAATTTAAACCAGTTCAAAACAACTTAAGTATAAACAAAAAATGGCCCCACACGAGGTGAGGCCGCTTACCTGCACAAGGCTGAGAGCAAAGGCCAGCAGCAGCAGCAGAGTCAAATCCACTTCCTGCAGCTGAGTCCCCCGCACCTGACTCCTAATTAGAAGGAGGAAGTGCGGTGGGGCCGAGCTGCGCGTCAACCCGCTCAGGCCACGCCCCCTGATCGCGTCGTCCGGGCCCCGCCCCCCCAGATTCAAACAGTGCGGCCCGAAATGGCGGTGCCGCATACCGAGAGGGCGCCCGACGCCCTCGGTTAGTGGGAGGGGAGAACAACCCTGGCAGCTTCAGGCCATGCGCATGAAACTGCCAACAGCGCGGCCCGCCAATGGCGGCCGCATCCTAAAGCGGAGCCACAAACAACTCTGGCAGTTCAGGCCGTGCCTGAAACTGCCAACAGCGCAGCCCGCCCAATGGCGGAGACGCCTACGATCAGTGGGGGGGGGAAACACATGTAAACAACAAAAAAGTGTTAGCAGGTCAGGCCGCGTGCGCACATCCCGCGGCGCTGACCTGAAACTGACAATGGTTATAAACATAAGTAAAAACACCACATGCATATATACATCCCCCAACCCCCCCCCCCCCCCCAAGTGAAGGGAGAAGGGACCGTAACGGGAGAGAAAGGGGCCAAGGGGAACCTCGGGACAGGGGCATCCCAAATCCGGATCACCATGCCGGATAGCCGCATTGCCCCACGCATGAGGTCGAGCGGAGGAGATAAGCTCCTAGGCACCTATAGTGCCATCTACCATTTGCCCAGTGAGCAGCCTGGGCTGGGAGGCTTCCATCAACCATATAGGTAAACAATCAACTGGGCAGAAATAGACCCAAAGGGGGTGCCGGGGTAAGACCCCGGCTACCTGCAAGCAGGAGACTTCTTTCTTCTGTCTTGTCGTCAGGCAGAGAGAAAAATACTGGTGTTAAGTGGGAGGTACCAGGTATATATGGGCCGGGAGGGGGCTCGTTACAAGACTTCCTCTCTGCAACTGCGTCACCTGGCGGTGAGTAACCCAATCGTGAAGATTAAAGGGGAAGCGGGGTGTGTGGCACACTGAGAATATGTCTCATTTTACACTGTGCTCGAGCAGAATAAAGTGGGAAGTTATTGTGCGTCTGGACAGAGACAACCCGGAATTCAAACCATTCTTTTATATTTTCATTAATGTGTTTCCTGGCTCACAAAAGCTTAGCCTACAAAACCCAGAGTAGTTCCAGGGCTGGTTGCTAGGATGCCCTGTTATGTGAAACCCCCCAAAGAGTACTTACAAATAACGCCATGGGAAACCCCCAAAATGTCAGGAAATGTTTACCTTTCCCCAGACCAAGGACACATGCACGGGCTCTCGTGCAATCAGAGCCGTTTGCCATGCATGTGTAAACAGCTCTGATTGTTTACTATGGGGAGTGAGAGCGACTTAATCCCCTTGCATGTTGAGGCTGTGTGCACACGCTCATACCCCAGCCATTCACATAGGTTCCCAATTCAAGTCTATCAGAGCCAATTACCACATGACAAATGGCTCTGAATGGATGAGAGCCAGTCTATGCACCATTAGACAGGGGAAAAGGTTTTTCTGGGGGATCACACAGTGGGGCATCCCATTTTAAGATGCTCTGGAGTTAAGGAACAAAACCTGGGGTTTGTGCTGCTTTAAATGTGGATATCATTAGGTACAGTGGCCACACAATCGTGTTTCCCCTAAGTACAAATGGATTAAAAGATTTGTGTGTTTAAAAACCTTAATAGGGCAACAATACTCACCTCTACATTGTACCCGATCACCTTAGTCTGCTATTTCATACAATTCATGTTCTAAACCGTAAAACTGAAATCAAACCGGGAGGTTTCCGAGTGGTGGGCAGGCTTCAGCTCCTGCGTGGGAGCCAAGGTGAGTGCCTGTTTGTATTCTAAGTATGTCACACACCCCGTTTCAAGACATTCATTACACTTGGGTATACTGACCTGTAGATGGCGATCTTGCAGAGATAACAAAAAAAGGTCAGACCGGCCCATAAATACCTGGGACCTCCCACTGATCACCCAGTTTTCCATCTGTGCAGAGGCAAGCAAGTCAGAAGATGATGTCTCCTCCTTGCAGGTAGCCGGGATGACTCCCGGCCACTTTTATTCTTCTATTTCTGCCCGGATCCCCTTGTTTTTATATTCCCTGCCTCCCAGCCTAGGCTGCTGGTCTGGGCTAAGGTAGTTGGCACCCCTGGTGCTTAGGAGCCGTGAGACCCCATAACAAGGGGTAGGCGGCTATTCGGGTTGGTGATCCTGGTTTGGGATGCTTCATCCCTTGGACCTTCCCTGGCATGGATTCCCCCTCTCCCAGGTACCCTTAGAGGGGGGGGGGGGCTGGGTCCCTTATGGATTCCTTTATTCATATATGTGTGTGTATGTGTGTGTGTGTGTTCGTTACTTGTGTGTGCTTTTACGTTATTTGCACGGCGCCGGAGTTCCTCCGGCGCGCTAATAGTGCTAGCAGCAATGGCGGCGGCGAGCCCATGAAGGCTTCTTCTCCTCCGAGGGGGGGAGGGGCCGGGCGCTTGCGCGCGCCTACGGCCCGCCCCCGTGCTGAGAGTGCGGCTTTCACGTCCCGGCTTCTGGCCGGGAGAGATGGGGGAAGGGCGGGGCCGGGTGCGTATCGCACCGGCCCGCCCTCCCTCTTCCCACTGCACACTTTTCATGCGGTTCCGGTGGTCGGGAACCTCCCACTCGGGACTTAAAGGGACATCCCGGGTGGCATAATTGCGTAATTCCCAAACAATAAAAAGTGCATTGTACACATTTATTGTATATACCATATTTAGCACAAAAAAATCACCATATGGAGGCTTCCCCGGATACTGGGCTTGTGCTCCCCTCGGCGCAATCCAGGCTGTGTTTGGGGTGTGGGGTATCCCTTTTGGGGGATGATGTATTTCTTTGTGTACCCTGTGCGCAGCAGACTATTACGCGGCAGACCGGATCTCAGGCGTCTGGCTCTGCTCCGCCGGTCTCCTCCCCGTCTCCCCCTCGCCTGACACGTGCGTGTGATGTGGTCATTAGCGGGGAGTCGCGATCTGAGGTGTGAAAAATAGTTTTCCAGTGCCGTCGCCAAAAAGGCCACGGCAAAGAGAAAACATTTGTATTCGGCTGCACAGGCCTTTGATAGGGAGGACTTTGACTCCCTGGATTGGTCTGATTGCTCCCCGCGTGAGGAAGGGGAGCTGTATGAGGGGTCTGAGAACTCAGACGATCAGCAGTTTGTGGGCGCTGATGCCGAGCAGGGCCAGGGGGATTCCTCGGATACTTCCAGGGTCCTGGCTCAGGTGTTCGAGGTCCTGGCTATTTCTCCCCCTGAGGCAGCTCCTCCGCTGAAGGGGGGAGTTCGTTGAAGAGACAAAGCCCCGCTTGGAATTTCCTTATCAAAAGCATTTTGATGGTATCATTCGCAAGGGATGGGAGAGACCGACGCAGTGAATCACTGGTCGCCTCCCCCGAGGTGGATGCTCCTGTTTTGGCGTTGTAAAGCTCCTCAGTCCTCCATGTGCACTACTCTCAAGGATGGTGAGGATAAACGCATTGACCAGATGACTTGTCATGGTTTTGCCAGTGTCGGATCGGCCTTACGGCCAGTTTGTGCTTCTGCGCTTGTACTGGTTGCTGCCAGGTCGGTTGTTAGAGGATTGTTGACCTCGTCCAGGCTTGACCCGGCTAGTGAGGAGTTTGCCGACCTTAAGCGCTGTGAGTTATTCTTATCCTTTGTACTGTCCGCTTTGGACGACACTTTGGTGATGTGTAGCAGAGCTGCGGCTCTGCTTGTGGCTATCCGCCGGCCGGTTTGGTTACGCCAGTGGGCGGCTGATTTTGTGTCCAAAAAGTCGCTCACGGCCCTTCCCTTTGTGGGGTTGCGGCTCTTTGGAGAAAAATTGGATTCGGTGGAAAAGGGAGGTAAGTTACCTCAGCGTAAGAAGCAGCGTCGCCCCTTTTGGGGGGCGGCTTCCTTCTCTCAGTCCTTTCATGGGGCTAGAGTCGGCAGGGGTTCGGTTTTCCCCTCGTCCAGAAGTGATTCCTGGACCAGGGGCAGGGGTCGGGCCTGTCCAGGACACAGTTGGGGCTCCAAGCCTAGAGTCGCTGCCAAGCCGGCTCAGCAATGAGGGGGCACCCTCACCCTTGCGGGTGGGGGGGGGGGGACGGCTGCTACTCTTCTCCCAGGTTTGGGTTCAAGAGATCTCGGACAGGTGGATTCAGGAAGTGGTGTCTTCCGGTTACAAACTGGAGTTCGAGTTCCGGCCCCCTCCCAGATTCTTCAGTTCTCGGGTGCCGTCAGATCCTCGGGCCACCCAGGGGCTTCGGGTGGCAGTAGCAAGTCTCTTGGACATGGCTGTCATCTGCCCGGTGCCCCACTCAGACCGGGGCCTGGGCTTCTATTCCAATTTGTTCACGGTGCCCAAGAAGGATGGTTCCGTTCGTCCCATTCTGGACCTGAAGTTGCTCAACAGGTTTGTTCGTCCCCGGAAGTTCCGTATGGAAACTCTGCGCTCAGCCATCCATTCACTGCGTCAGGGGGACTTCATGACGTCCATAGACATCAAGAATGCTTACCTGCATATTCCAATATTTCCGGCACACCAGAGATTCCTCAGGTTTGTCGTGGACAATCAACATTTTCAGTTTGTGGTTCTTCCGTTTGGCCTTACCTCGGCTCCAAGGGTTTTTACCAAGGTGTTGGCAGGAGTGATGGCCATCCTCAGAGCCAGGGGTATCCGCATCGTGCCCTATCTGGACGATCTTCTCATCATGGCGTCTTCCCTCAGTCAGGCACAGCTGGACACCAGGAATGTGGTGTCCACTCTGGAGAGTTTCGGTTGGGTGATCAACTATCCCAAGTCCTGCCTCACTCCCTCCAGGGTCGTGGAGTTCCTGGGAATGTCGCTGGATACTTCTCAGGCCAGGGTGTTTCTCCCTCGGGCCAAGGTTCTTCTGATTCAGGAATTGACTCAGCGTCTTCTATCCATTCCCCGTCCGTCCATCCGGCTAGGGATGCGACTCGTGGGATTGATGGTGGCGTCGTTCGAGGCGGTTCCCTTTGCCCAGTTTCACATAAGGACGCTCCAGCTCCATCTCTTGGCGGCCTGGGACGGGTCCCCGCTGTCATTGGATCAGTCCTTTAAGATGTCCCCCCTGGTGCGGCGTTCCCTTCGGTGGCTGAAACCCAGCAATCTGACGAGGGGCAGGTCCTTTCTGACCCCTCGTTGGGAGACGGTCACCACGGATACCAGCCTGTCAGGTTGGGGGGATTTTGGAAGGATCTTCAGTTTCAGGGACTGTGGGGGCCTCTGGAGGCTCACAATCCCATCAATGTTCTGGAGTTTAGAGCCATCAGGCTGGTTCTGGCTCACTTGACTCATCAATTGCGGGGCCTACCGGTCCAAGTTCGGTCGGACAATAGGACGGCGGTCGCCTACATCAATCACCAGGGAGGGACTCGCAGCAGGCGTGCCCTCAGGGAAGTGTCCTTGATTCTTGCCTGGGCAGAGAGCAATGTCCCGTGCATCTTGGCGGTGTACATTCCGGGAGTGGAGAACACGGAGGCGGACTTCCGCAGGGGGTCATCTCGCCCGGGGGAATGTTCGCTTTGCCAACGGTGGGGGGCTCCGGAGGTGGACCTCTTTGCCTCTCGTCACAATCACAAGCTTCCGGCATTTGTGTCTCTCTCGTGGGATCCACTGGCTCTGGCAGCGGATGCCATGTCTCTGAACTGGAGGGATCTGGGGTTTCTGTACCTGTTCCCTCCATTTCCCATGGTGGGCAGAGTGGTGCGCAAGCTGGCCCTAGAGGGCGCGTCAGCAATCCTGGTGGCTCCAAGGTGGCCAAGACAGGTGTGGTTCGCAGACGTGGTAAGGTTGGCAGAGGATCAGTTAGACCTGCTTACTCAGGGGCCACTGCTCTACCCCAATTTACCAACGCTGGCTTTGACGGCGTGGTTGCTGAAACCTCCATCTTGAGGGAGGAAGGTCTTTCTGATGCTGTCATTCAGACTCTGATTAGGGCTAGGAAGCAGTCTTCCTCTGCCATCTATTATAGGACTTGGAGGTCTTATATTGATAGGTGTGAGGTCAGGGCCTTGCCTTGCAGGGCGTTCTCTATCCCTAGGGTTTTGGAATTTCTGCAACATGGTCTGGACCAAGGTTTGCAGCTTAGTACGCTGAAGGGGCAGGTTTCTGCCCTGGCGGTTTTCTTTCAAAAGTCCTTTGCCCTTCATCCTCTGGTTAAGACCTTTTTCCAGGGGGTTACGCATGTGCGGCCTCCTAGGAAGCCTTTGCTCCCAGTTTGGGATTTGAATTTGGTTTTGTCTGCCTTGCAGGGTCCTCCTTTTGAACCTTTGCAGGATATTGCACTTTCTACGCTTACTCAGAAGGTTGTTTTTCTGGTTGCCATCACCTCAGTTTGACGTGTTTCGGAGTTGGCAGCCTTGTCTATTAAGGCTCCTTACTTTGAGAGGCATCAGGACAAGGTTGTTTTCCGCTTCAAAACAGATTTCCTTCCTAAGGTGGTCTCTGCTTTTCATTTGAATCAGGATATTGTTCTTCCCTCCTTGTGTCCTAAGCCCAGCAATGACAAGGAGAGGGTTTTGCATTCTTTGGATGTGGTTGGCTGTGTGAAGTACTATTTGGTGGCTACTTCTCCTTTTCGTAGGACTGACGCCCTTTTTGTGGTGCCCTCTAGGCCTAGGAAGGGTTTGGCTCCTGCCAAGTCTTCCATTAGTAAATGGATTCGCCAGGCCATTGTTGGGGCCTATTCTGCCAAGGGGAAGGTTCCCCCTTTTCGTGTTACTGCTCATTCTACTCGTGCTGTTGGGGCGTCCTGGGCCTTCCAGCACCAGGCTTCTGTTGAGCAGGTTTGTGAGGCTGCTACTTGGTCTTCGGTTAACACTTTTTCCAAGTTTTACAAGGTTGATGTTCGGGCCTCAGCGGATGCTGTTTTTGGCCGCAAAGTTCTGCAAGCTGCAGTGGTTTAAGTTTGTGCCTTGTTTTTTGGATCCCCGCCCTTTATGGACACTGCTATTGGATGTCCCAAGTGTAATGAATGTCTTGAAGCGGGGTGTGTGACATACTTAGAATAATACCATTTTGTGAATACTCACCTGTAAAATGGGTATTCTAAGTATGTCACACACCCCGCTTCACCCTGCCCTTTTGTATTCTGGATCCTTTATATGGTGAACCTTTGTTAGTTTTAATTGGCTTTCCTGGTCCCTTGATCTTACTGCTATCTTTAATACTGGGGGATGAGTGGGAGGTCCCAGGTATTTATGGGCCGGTAGGGTCTGGCCTTTTTTTTTGTTATCTCTGCAAGATCGCCATCTACAGGTCAGTATACCCAAGTGTAATGAATGTCTTGAAGCGGGGTGTGTGACATACTTATAATACCCATTTTACAGGTGAGTATGCACAAAATGGTATTTTTTCTGGGGAGAATTTAGTAAAAATACAGTTCCTGAGATTGAGGATCGGTGTGTATCCCCGCTGACATACCCCCTGCCCCTGATCTGCCAGTAACAGTAGCCACACCCACTCATCACTGAAATGTACAGAGATTGCCATGGCCCCTGTATTACAGTGAACTAGTGGGGGGCAGTTTAGTCACCTTGACAACATGGATGCTGGTCTGGGCCTGCTAGCCAAGGGACTCAGAATCTGGTATGTTTTATTCAACCCGAAAAGGAGCCAAAAGTATAAAGAGTATAAAAGAATTCAGGGTTGGCAGCTAGCCTCCCCTGGGGCATCTGAAATCAGGATGCCCCTCTATGTGAATCCCCATGTCACCGACAACACTTGTACTTTACCAAGGGTCACATGTCGCTGTCAATACCTTTATTTTGTAAACCTGGGCCACGGCGGGGCCAACAAATTTTCTGATTAAACATATCAAAGAAATGAGGTTGGACCTTAACAATGGGAGGAAAAGCTGGCAAAATGAATAGAGGTGTGGTTACTAAACCTGACCTACACAATCCAGGTTCTGGATGGAGTTCCAAACATAATGTGCTTGGGAATTAATTAATCCCACCACCCGTCCTATACATAATCTTGGCAAACAAGAGCATGAATAAACCGTAAGATGCACATTAGCTGCCACCAGGGGGCAGTGCAGAGCGTTTTTCAGATACCGGTCCACTGAACCACCAATGCCAAAGCATCTTCATAAACCTATAGAGGAATTTGTACTTGAATAGGGGCTGGAGGACAAAGCATTTTTCTTGCTCCTGTAAAAAGAAAGGTACTGAATCGTTTGTGCAATTACTCCAAGAACAGAACTTCCGATCTAGATATATATATAGCTTCAGATTTTCTTTTCTTAAAATACTTATCTTGTTACACAAAAATAGCTTTGATAGATAAAATGATTCACTTGAGCTGGTAAAACAGACATTTCTACAATTCATTTGTACAAAAAGAAACGGGTAAACAGCTTGAAGAAAAACAAAACTTGAATGGCTGAGAAAAGGTTTTTAAACTATGATGCAGTTATAAATTAGCTCCACGCAAGAAAGAAAAATAAAAGCCACATAAGACACACACGGAGCACACAAGCACCACACCATCAACATCACTGCTCACAAGACAAAAAGAATACACAAAAATATCAAAAAGGAAAAGAAAACAGTATAAACAGCAGGACAAAGGAGAAGGGGACCTGTGCTAGAGACATGGAGACAGCCATGCATCATAGAAAACTCAAGTCTTTTTATATTACCGATATATATAAGTATATACAAAATATTTTACACCAACTGTACAACAGAATAAATTCCAAACATCCTCAAAATAGTGTTCTGTAGTTTACAAAAAAAAATAGTGATTACTTTTCCCATTCTGGACAAACATACGATTAAAGGATATGCACAAAGATTTCTAGCTCGTGACTATGAATAGATATTATTTGGTTCCAGGGATGCCCGCGGGATGCTTTAGGATTACAAAAAAGGCAGTGATTGTATACAAGGAACAAACAAAACAAGGGCACACTGAAAAAAAGCTCATCATCGTTTCTAAACAGACTGGCTCTGGTAATATGTACTGGCAAACAGAGCAACTTTCCACTATGGTGTCGCAGGTCTTATAGTGGAAAGGATACAGCAAAAGTGGGAGGCTATAGCTAAAGTGGGAGGATATAGCTAAGGAAACCTGGGAAACAGAATCCACCCTTTGTAGAAGTGTCATAAAGCATGTGGCCCACCGTATTGCTATGATAAACACCTGCAGAGGGCACAAGAAGGTAAGAGCCAGATGTATACTCTCTGCAAGGATCAGGATAGGGTCCCGGTGTTAGTCCCCACAATTTGGCATGGCCCATATGAAATGGTCAAAAAGGTAAGTGAAGTATAGGTGCCCGGGGGAAACTGCAATCTTCTTGCCGAATGAGACAGGAGCGTGCTGGAGATGTGGCGCAACCCGGGGGGGGGGGGGACATTCTCCACATATGGTGGGATTGCCCCAGAGTCAAGATGCTTCCAAATACACGCGAAGGTGGATGATAACACGCCTCCCTTCCATGCGCTCCTTACACTCCCTGCTCATTTGCTACCCTAAAAAAATACAATTCTGTGATTACTCACCTGTAGAATTGGTATTATGAGTATACAGTACGTCCTGCTCCAGATTAGATTACTTACACTTGGGTATTACTCCGCCAGATGGCGCTGGACTGCAGAGACATCGAAATTGGCTACTACCGGCCCCTCAAATACCAGGGACCTCCCACAAATCCAAGGAGCCGGGAGAATTAAACAGAACCAAACTGGTAACTATAACAATGATAATCACCATACAGGGGATCCAGGATAATGCAAAACCAAGGGCAGGGTGGAGCAGGACATACTATATACTCATAATACCAATTCTACAGGTGAGTAATCACAGAATTGTATTATTCTTAGTATACAGTACGTCCTGCTACAGATTAGATTACTTACACTTGGGACATCCAATAGCAGTGTCCATAAAGTAGGGTGGGATCCCCAAAGGTAACAGCAGACAGATCATACCACTGCCGCCTGCAGAACCTTACGGCCAAAAGCAGCATTAGCTGAGGCCCTAACATCAACCTTGTAAAACTTTGAAAAGGTATGAACAGAAGACCAAGTGGCAGCCTTGCAAACTTGTTCAACAGAAGCCTGGTGCTGAAAAGCCCAAGAGGCACCAATAGCACGAGTAGAATGAGCAGGAAGGCGGAAGGGAGGATTCTTCCCCTTAGCAGAGTAGGCCTGAATCACAGCCTGACGGATCCATTTGCCGACAGTAGATTTGGCAGGAGCTAAACCCTTCCTAGGACCAGAAGGGACCACAAAAAGAGCATCAATTTTTCTTAAAGGTGCAGTAACCACAAGATAGTACTTCAGACACCTAACCACATCCAAAGAATGCAAGACCCTCTCCTTAGCATTTCTAGGACTAGGGCACAAGGAAGGAATAACAATGTCCTGATTCAGATGAAAGGCAAACACGACCTTAGGCAGAAAATCTGGCTTGAAGCGAAACACCACCTTGTCCTGGTGTCTCTCAAAGTATGGGGGCTGAATGGAAAGCACCGCCACACACGCCTAACAGAGGTGATAGCCACCAAGTAGACCACCTTGAGAGTAAGAATGGCCAGGGCAGCCTCCTGCACAGGTTCAAAGGGAGCACCCTGCAAGGCTGAAAAAACTAAGTTTAAATCCCAAACAGGCAACATAGGCGTATGTGGGGGATGCACATGAGTGACCCCCTGGAAAAAGGTCCTGACCAGAGAATGCTGAGCAAAAGACCTCTGGAAGAAAACAGCCAGGGCAGAGACATGACCCTTCAGAGTACTGAGTTGGAGCCCCAGCTCCAACCCATGCTGCAGGAACTCCAGGATCCTGGGAATAGAGAACACACGACAGGGAAGAGACTTAGACTCACACCAGTCAATGTAGGCACGCCAAACCCTATAGTAAATGGAAGAAGACTTCTTCCTAGCCTTTATCATGGTATCAACCACAGAGGCAGACAGCCCCTTCTCCATCAAGATGGATGTTTCAGCAGCCAGGCCGTCAAAGCCAGAGTTTGTAAATTGGGATGGCGTAAGTGACCCTGAGTGAGCAGGTCTGGCACCCTGGGCAGAGCGTACCGATCTACTGCCAGCTGCACCACATCTGCGAACCACACTCTTCTTGGCCACCAGTATTGCTGGCACCCCCTCCTGAGCTATCTTGCGCAGAACCCTGCCCAACAGGGGAAACGGAGGAAGGACACAGGAGCTGAAAGTCCTGCCATGACATTTCTAGAGCATCCGTGGCCAAGGCCAGAGGATCCTGGGACAGGGAGACAAAGGCCGGGAGCTTGTGATTGTGACGGGACGCAAACAGATCCACATCTGGTTGGCCCCAAAGGTGACACCGAAATTGAAACACCCTGTTGCAGAGGGACCATTCTCCCAGGCAAGTCCCCCTGCTCAGAGAGTCTGCCTGCAGATTCTCCACCCCCGGGATGTACACAGCTGATATACAGGGAACATTCTCCTCCACCCAGGTCAGGATCAGAGACACTTCCTGGAGGGCCCCCTTGCGCCGGGTCCCTCCCTGATGATTGATGTAGGCAACTGCCGTCTGGTTGTCCTAGCGCACCTGAACAGGCAGGCCCCAAAGGTGATGAGTCATATGAGTCAGAACCAACCTGATCGCCCGCAGTTCCAGAATGTTGATAGGTGTGTGGGCCTCCTGAGGGCCCCACCTCCCTTGGAACTGCAGGGACTTCCAGAAACCCCTCCAACCTGTCAGACTGGCATCCATGGTGACCGTCTCCCAGGAGGGGGCCAGAAAGGATCTGCCCACCAACAGGTTCCTGGAGTCCAGCCACCACGAGAGGGACCGCCTGACCAGGGGGGAAAGCACAAGGACCTGGTCCAGGGACGCAGGATCCTTGTCCCATACGGACAAGAGGTGGAGTTGCAGAGGCCTCATGTGGAACTGAGCATAAGGGACCGCATCGAAGCACGCCACCATCAGGCCCACCAGTTGCATCCCCTGCCTGATGGAGAGATGAGGGATAGCAGGAACTGAACCTGCCCAATCGGACTGTCCACCTTCTGCTGAGGAAGAAAAATCCTTGCCTGAACTGTATCCAGATTCATTCCCAGGAAGGGAGTCACCAAGGAGGGAGCCAGGGAAGACTTGGGATGGTTGATCACCCAGCCAAATGACTCCAGCGTGGACACTACCAGCTGAGTATCCAACTCTGCCTGTTGTAGGGACTGGGAAGTGATGAGAATGTCATCCATGTAGGGCAGCACGCGGATGCCCTGAGACCTGAGCAGAGACATCACTCCTGCCAGCACCTTGGTGAACACTCTGGGAGCTGAAGTGAGACCGAAGGGCAATGCCACAAATTGGTAGTGCTGATCCTCCAGAGCGAACCAGAGGAACCTTTGATGACCCCGAAACACAGGAATATGAAGGTAAGCATCTTTGATGTCCACAGACGTCATGAAGTCCCCTGTATGCAGGGAACTGGTGGCAGAACGCAGTGTTTCCATGCGAAAGCGCCTGCACATGACAAATTTGTTGAGGATCTTCAAGTCCAGGAAGGGCCTGACTGACCCACCTCTTTTGGGTACGGTGAAAAGGTTGGAATAGAAGCCCTTGCCCCTTTCTCGTAAGACAGATGACCCCCAGGTCCAGAAGGCTTTGCACCGCCAGAACTAGAGCCTGAGCTGACATGGGGTCCTGAGAAATCCGGGCTCTGATGAATCTTGGGGGGGGGGGGGGGGGGGCAGGCAGCAAACTATCTTGTAATCGGAGGACACTAGCTCCTGAATCCACTGGTCTGAGACATGAAGCCTCTAGACGTGAGCAAAGTGCTGAAGCCGTCCCCCCACCCGGATGGGTGAGGGCGCCCCTTCATGCCTGAGGGGGCTTGGGAGAAGACTTAAGCTTAGAGCCCCAGGAGGAGCCAGAGCGACCACGTCCTCTGCCCCTACCCCATAAATCTCCTCGGGCCCCTCTAAGGGAGACCCACCATCCCCTGTGTGGCACCACGGTAGGGGGAAGAAAAGGAGCCCTGTCCCTGAAAGGGCCGAGACTGCCGCCTGCGCTGGGGTAACCTGCCTCTCTTAGCAAAAAGGTCCAGGCGTTCCACAAACAGGCATAATCCTTTGAAGGGAAAACCAGTGAGAGCCTTCTTGGCAGCGTTGTCAGCAGCCCATTGGCACAGCCAAACCGAGCGGCGTATAGCCACCACCAGGGCAGAGGTTCTGCCACACATTCTAATGGTATCATCCAAGGCAGAGAGGACATAAGTCACAAAAGCCTCACAACGAGAGAGTGCATTAAACTCCTCACTAGACACATCATCAGGGGCACCATCAAGGATGCTTCTAAGCAGGGTCCTAATAGCCACAGCCATAATGGCCGAGGCACAGACCGGGCGCAGCCCCGTCCCCACACATGCAAAGGCATGGGACGCCAGCTGATCAATGCGTCGGTCCTCAGCATCCCGCAGCGTAGTAGAGTCAGGTGAGTGCATGACAGAGGTGTTAGATAACCCTAGGACCAGGGCATCCACTTCAGGAGGGGATGACCAACACTTCACCACATCAGCAGGTAAGGCATACCTCTTATCCCAACTCTTAGGTACACTGGGAAGCCTGCTGGGATGCTCCCATTCCCTGAGTACAAGATTATTAAAATGGGCTTGCTCAGGAAATTCTAAGCGTGGCTTAGCAGTATGAAACAATTCCCCCTGCTGCCTGGGGGCCGCAACCGGGGGAGAGATAGACAGTATCTCAAAAATCTGAGCCAACAGCTTATCAGAGTCATCTGGGGCCCAGGGGTCAGAGCCGAAATAATCATGACCCCTGGGCCTCTCAGATGACTCTGAGTCAGAGAATAACTCCCCTTCTTCCAAAGGGGTATAGCCAGACATATCCAAAAACTCATCAGTTTCCATAGGGAAAAGAGTGACATCAGGCATTAAGTGCTGCTTTTTTGCAGAGGCCTTACGCGCCAAGGTATTAGTAATTAACTTTTCAACACTAGCCAGTCTAGAAGACACATCAGGCTGAGAATCCCCACTTGTATGCAACTCAATGGGAGTCAGATTTAAGCTTGGGAGAGTAGGTGAAACCATACGTGGCGCAGGCCCAGCCACTGGTAAACCAGGCTGCAGCGCAAGCACCTGCTGGGCACAAGGTACACAGACCCACACATTGTCAGCACCAGTAGGGGACACCCCACAAGCTACACACAGCCGGGCTTGTCCTGGAGGAACCCCGAGCACATTATCCTGAGACACCTCCATATGGTGATTATAGCAGCACAATAGGCTGATAGGGATTCACGCTATAAGAGCAACCCGGGATGCCCCAATAGCCTGCTAGGGAAGTGGGAGTAAATTACACACTAGACCTCACAAGTTAAATAACTAAATAGAGGGAGTAGGGCCGGGAGAAACCAATAGAGGTGGGCCTGTCTGAAAGACATAAGCAAAGGCGAACCGTGACATATGAAACGACAAATGGTAAATAAAGCCGCCTGCGAGGGCACTCACGGGCTGCGGTAGGTAGATGCCAGTCACGCAGCAGCCGGAACCAGAGAAAATGGTGGCGGGTATACCTCGAGGGGCGGGTCGCGGGGACAGTAACGTGGAACGCGCCAACCTCGGGCCCAGCCCCCCCGAAGAGCGCGAAGCCACACTCGTGACAAACAGGCAATAACGGCGCACCAGCGCCAACGCCGCCACCAATCGCAGAACACAGTGGAAGCGCGCACGGCGGCGGCAAATTTAAAAAAAAAGCAACCAGTGCAACCAGGACAGCGGCCACTTAACATAGGACCCACCGATAGACAGGGGCAAGGGGCAATAGGGCGGGAGGGGCATGCCTATACCGCCTACCCTTTGGTGGGGGATTGCGGTGGAGTAGCGCTCCTAAGCACCTGACAGCGGTGCTGCCTACCATCACTGACCAGCGCAGCCAAGGCTGGGAGGCACATTAATAATGGAACGGGTGGGAATAGTCCTACAGGGCCGCAGACTAATAGCCCCGCTCACCTGCGAGAAGAGAGCCATCTTCTTGTCCTTCACAATTCAGACTGCAGAGAAGATCTGGGGATTTGTGGGAGGTCCCTGGTATTTGAGGGGCCGGGAGTAGCCAATTTCGATGTCTCTGCAGTCCAGTGCCATCTGGCGGAGCAATACCCAAGTGTAAGTAATCTACGGTAATCTGGAGCAGGACGTACTGTATACTAAGAATAAAGGAATGGGTTCATAAACAATGGACCCACCCGTACTGTACATATCTTGATCATTGGGGGTTGCGAGAGGCAAACATTTCTGGTCGATTGGTCTGGCTTCTGCCCCCGTCGGCACCTCTTGCTGGATGCGGGCGGGGGAGCCAACACCATTGCACCCGTGGGCTCGCTGGGGTGGGCAGGGAGATGGGGAATGACTTGCCTCCCTTATTTGTTTGTATTCCTTATGTGTATTCATTCCTCATGTCTATGTATGCCTATATTATTGGATATCTTGTGTACTGTTTTTTCCCTTGTTAAAACAGTTAATAAAGAGAGATTAAACTAAAAAGTTAAGTCAAGTAAATTACACGGTGCACCAACCTGACAGGAGGAGGCCAGGTGAGGACTGGCCATAGGGAGACCCAGGCAAGTGCCCAGTGGGCCGCACTGCTTTGGTGCAGTCTGGGCTGCTACCTTTACTACCACCCCCATCCAATCCCTGCCTCCCCCCAGCCCCCCTATGCCCTTCCTCAGTCTACCTCCTCACCCAAGCAACCCCAGACCAATGTTCTCCCCCTAAAGATGTAGCCTCAGCCTTGGAGCAAACTGGTAGACTGGCCAGGAAGTAGCAAATATGCCACTGGCTGGTCATGGGCAGGCCAGGTACTGCTAAAATCCCAGGCTAATTTTTGGTCCCAGTCCACCAATAAGCAGGGCAATACACAAATCTTAAAGGAGCCACATCACTCAACCCTGTTAGCTAGAAACCGGTCCTAGGATGCATCTCTAAATCTGGTTAAAAACAGAGGTCTCAGCGTTGAGTGCTGTGGCTCCATTAAGATTTGTGTATTCTCTTTGCCCTGCTCACATGCACCTCCCAGGTTAGTTATGAATTGTTCTGCGCGGCAGCCACCCCTATTTTGTTTCCTTTAATTTTGTGCATGCACATGGGGTGGGGGGTGTGAAGCTGTACTGCAAGGCTTTCGACCCTTCCTCCCCACCTGCACTTAAGGTTTTAGAGCAACCTCAGGTAAACTGCTCCCAATTTATCCATTGCATTGTATGTCCTAAAGGGGGCACACAGACTAAAGTTAGGACGGCACCTGCACAGAGGCACCTTGGCGCTTGGTGGTGCAGCTTTAGCATACTTCTGCAGATGTGTGTGGACCAAGGCCTCTGTTTTTACCCAGATTTAAAGACAGATCTTAGGACTGGTTGTGAGCTAACAGGGCTCAGAGCTGTGGCCCTTTAATATTTGTGTATAACATTCCAGTATAACCCTACCTCCACCCATCATCTCCTTTATAAAGCATGGGGTAGTTTACTCTATTCGGGGAAGAGATTCTTGTACTGTCCTCTAATGGCTATGCGGTGTATCCATAGATTATATATATATATATATATATATATATATATATATATATATATATATATATATATATTTTATTAGCAAGTGTTACCAGCAAATAACAGCCTCAATTCCTGTCGCCAAACACAGGAAGGTGATTTAATCAGAAATGAAAGTTTACCTAAACCCAGGAAGGAACTTTATGTCGGAATGCTCTATCCCCAGTGCCCCAAAACAGCCTGTGTTTCTTTTCTTACTAAAGCCTTTGCCCAATATTTATAAACACTAACAGGAAACTCTGTGAAGTTAGAATGGCAGATGTATGCTAACTTATTCAGTTACAAGTTAAACTGCTTTCAGATTTTTTGTGATATGTTATTATAAATGATAAGGTAGACCCTCAATGCTGAGCTGTCTGTGCTGTAACAGAATGCATCATCACTGGAAACCACCAGGGGGTGGGGCTGCTAAGCAAGGGAGCAAGATGGCCGACTGCATTCAGTCTGTGTCATTAATTATATTGGGCAAAGGCTTTATTAGGAAAAGAAACACAGTCTGTTTTTGGTTACTGGGCTGGGGTAGAAGGTGACAATGTGGACTTCCTTTCTGGGTATAGGATCTCTTGAAAGGCAGTCGAACAATGAACGTCATAACTGGTCACTGAACACAAGACTACATTTATACACTGGGGTTCATAGACTGCAAACATTATGGTGCCACTATCCTACCAGTGCTACATGAGAAAAAGGGTCAGGAGTACAACACAACCACTTCAAACCAGCACTAAGCAGACAATCACACTGTCACACTATCCGAGAGCCCTGCATTAGAGATTAAAGTCCATCTAGTTATGTCTACCTTGGGGCGGATTCAGCACCAGGTAAAAATGTGCATCCAGTTGCTGAACCACCCTCTCCTTAAAAGTAGCGACTTTTCTCCCCTGGTGCTGAATCAACCCCCAATGTCCAGCCAAAAAAAACTCCAAAAGGTAAGATCTGGAGCGCTGGGTTAGGAGCGATTTTCTGCGGGATACAGAAGGTTTATATATATATTTTTTCCTTTTTGCCTGGACCATTATTTTAATACTCACTTTCTCTTCCCCACAAGCCGCAGCCTTTCCATCTTAGTCTGGTTGAACTGAAGTCCTACGATAAAAGTCCTGTGCAGTACTCACTTACTCTGCTCCATCAGTCACAGTGACTGCCATACCAGCACCATTCACTGCAATGAAGGAGGTATGGCATGCCCCCTCCAATAGAGTGAATGGTCTGGGCGTTAGTCATTGTGGAGCACTACATGATGACCACCACTAAATAGAAATGTGGGTCTGCCTGCTGTGGGATCCCTGAAGTTTTATTCAACCAGAGTAGGACAGAAAAGCTGCAGGAGAGATTATTAATATTTTTTACATTGACATTTTCTTGCCTGGACTGGAAACTGCTGTACACAGGTTTGTCAGGCACTCCCCTTCTTTGTGTGGCCCTGCAGTGTGGAGCTGCTTGCTGTCCCCTGTCATACAGAGCTCTGTGAGGGAAGGGTGATTATCTGTGACAGGGGTAATAGGGTTAAGGTCTCTTAAACCGGACCTTCACCCTGAATAAGAGCTTATCTTATATGTTTCCCCTGCCCTGTACATACAGATTGCCCACATTAAAAATCAACCTGTCTGCATCTACTGCATTTTCTGTGCCTTTAAACATCCAAGATGGCGGCCCATGGAGTCTCCAGCTGCCTGAAGGCAGGAAGTGTTTTCGGACTATGCCACTCTGCATTCTGGGACTGCTGACCTTTTTTCTAACCCCAGCTGTGCTCTGGGCTATAACCCGCCCCCCTATACTTTTGCCCCTCTCCTCTCCTCAGTATGATTCTTCTGAGCCAAGATGGAGGCGCCCGTATCCTAGAGTCCTGAACAGAAATGCAGGCCAGTGGGGGAAAGAATAAACAGTGACTAAAAAACGTAAGATATATTAATTTTAGATGCTGGGGAATAGTTTTTTTGTTTTTCAATAAATGACGCTGAAGGTCCGGTTTAAGATATCTGGACCCTACCTGGCACAGCCTAACAAAGCTGCCGTAAAACACAACATATTTGTGCAAATAAATCAAGGCAACTGGACTTTCGCAATTCAGACCAGTCCGATGACTAGCGAATCATCCTCAAGAAAAGAAACCACAAGTTCAGATGCCTTTCCACAACTAAAACACAAGAGTTAACACAGTGAGAGTTGTAGTATTTGACCAAACAAGGGTTTGGTAAAAAAAAAAAAAGCCACAATGCAATAGCAGAACATCCAGTGTTATAGATGACTTACACCCTTACTCTATTTTCTCCTCCTGCATGCCCTATATGCAGATGCAGCACTTACACAACCCCCTCCTTTTTAACCAGTCTTCGCGGTGAACGACTTCCTTTCTTGACCTGGCTAGATGGTAGTGTCACCACTGCTGCTGGCCACAACCATTACCATGGGAAGGTCATGTGATGCACCTCATTGGAGTGTGGGAGTCATGGTCACTACATTGACCCCATCTACCAGCACAGGTATGTATACAGAGCTAAAACATGCTATTCTGGCATTTGAGAGGGAACTATTTTAGGGTGGAAGATTACTTTAAATAAAATTTAATTCACCAAACATCATTTTAGATACAAAAAACATGAAAAACCTAAAGGCTTCACTCTTCAGAACTCCATTGAAAAAAGGTGTAAGCAACACTATAATGACCTCCTAGTATACCCCATCAGAGTTACACCCAACGGGTATCATGGGGGACTTTCCAAGGCCACATTGTCTTGGGGGCCCCCAAACCAATTAAGAGAATAGTTTAGGGGTAATTTGGATTCTTGTCCATCACTTATTAAAAGGCACCAACACATCCTTCTACAGATTATTCGTGGCTTCTGGGTGCCTCTTTTGGCACTGCTTAAGGTGAATGTGCCACGGCTCGAATAAAGGACCCCAAACCCTTCAAACAATGCTTGTGCTCCTGATATTTGCATTAGAGAGATTAGACTGACTTTTACGTAGCAAAGCTGCGTCCATGGTGGACAGGTAATGGCTACACACGAGCAGAATCCGCAGATCATCCAAAAGGGCACATGACCCCATCATAAAAGGCCTAATGCCTGGTTTTGACTTCCTAAGGATCTTTAAATGTAGTGGCATCACAAACTGGAATGCCCCAGGGGAGAGTATTATAAGGGACATGAATCATTTTTGACTGTTGGAACGGTTTCTGAACAGAGCTTGGGCCGGAAGCGGCTGTAGCTGGGAGAAAAGCCGAGTACCACTTTGCATTGGGAATCATATTATAAAGTCTAGTAAGAAAAAAACATTCCCTAGTAAGAGATTGTCAATCGCACCAGGATACACATGATTTTCTTGTTTCTTTTGGTACAAGACACGGATTATAGGCACAATAGCCACCTAGGTTTAAAATCTGCACAACACACATAACAGATGTGTAAAAAGCAAAAGGAGGGGTACTATAAATTGTAACCTCACCCACAAAAGGCCAAAATATCCACTGAATTGGAAAAGAGATTGCTGCAATTTCTAACCAGAAAAATGGGCCAACAGAAATAAGTGGAAAGACAACACCATAGACTGCTAAATTCCATCCTCAAAACACAGATAAAAGGATTGCCAAGCCAAATGAAAATAATTAAATTATTACTTACCTCTCTTTTAAGTGGAAACTTACGGACTGAAGCTGCCTGTTTCAGTGATGTCAGCTATGAATCCCACCACTCTGTAAATGTGGACGACACTCACATGGTGCTGCTGCCAATTGAGGGAGCCTGCTCCCTCGTAACTGGTGAATTGGTGACAGTGCTGAAGTAGGATAGCTGCAATCCGCAAGACCCCATAGAGTAGATAAAACCTGCGGGTGGTCATTTTAATATGAGGCTGGGAAATGACATTAGGAATGAACGTGGGCTGTGCGCCAATGTATGTTACAAATATAAAAATGTGATCTGAATAAAGAATATAAATCTATACCACACTGTTGAGGAAACCAAACTGGATCAATATCAGCAGTAGGTTAGACATCTGAGGTCAGGAAAATAGTAATATATAACAAAATATGCTATAGAACTCTTATAATATATATAAACTTTAACATATAATCTCTATATATGTTCTCGTTAAAAGGTCACTTTAAAACAGAACAGAAAAGGTTAAAAACAAATAGCAGCTTGCAAACACAGAATTTGGTATAGACTGGGTGGGGGCTGCAGGCATCTCCATGACCAAAGATTTCAATATTAAGAAAAATAAAACCTGTGCAATAGGGAACCTAACACTTCTTTCTTAAAACAGAGCTGAGAATCCTCTGGTGCTGGATCCCCTGATGATGCAAATGCGTTTTTGCCATCTCGTACCAAACATTCATTGTGCTGCATTGGTAGTGATTACAAATTCTCAACACCAGCAACCAAGTCCATCCATGTTCATCACAAGTCTTAGAGTTGCTGGACTTTAGAAGGATCGTTCATGTTGTCTGTCCTATGCCGTGATAACTGCTGCTGGTGTGACGGGGTGAAGGTGCTTTGTTGTACAGGAAACGCAGAGAGGATGAGCTGAGCCGACTGGTTTCCATGAACCAATCTGGATGCCTGGAGAAATAGACAGCAAATATATTAAAAGCAGCTAATGGTATAATGTCCCAAAAGAAATCATTTTGTGCACATAGTTTCACTCCATTTTATCGCTCCAAAAGGGGGGGGGGTGTTACTGTGTCCTTTGAAGCGAACATAAACACATACTTTACAGGCGCTTCTGGAGGGCTCCTGCCGACTCGCACGCACATGCCCGGCTGCCTTCCTGCCGCCACGTACACAGACATCTGTGTGTGTAGCCAACATAGGGCCGGCATCCATTGAAAACACTCACCTGCTGTCCAGAAACTATGCTATGCGCTGGTAAAATGTCTGTGGACGTGTTGCAGTGATTGTAGGTACATGGCCTGTAATGGGTTGATTGGGGGTGGGGCATACTGCCACATTGCCTGTAAAGGGGGAAGTCCCCACGCTGCCTGTAAAGGGGGGAGTCTCTACGCTGCCTGTAAAGGGGGGAGTCCCCACACTGTCTGTAATGGGAGCACTCCGCACACTGCCTGTTATAGGGGGATTGGGAGCATTCTGACACTTCCAGTTTTTAAGTTCTTGGTGGCGTGGGTATTTTAGCATGTCATTTGGTTCACAATATATTTTTCCTCGTCTAAATCCTAGGTGCATCTTATGGTCATATAGTGCAAAAAACACAGTAATTAATGTAAAATCCTTTTTTGGAAGTTCCATAGTAGAATAAATTAGATCTTGTTGGGGTTCTGTCAGAGCAGAAGGTGATTTGTAAATTAGACAGACTTGTCTCTTTAGAACATTAACCTGCCTCAGGGAGTGATGTTTCCCTTGGTAGCAAGCAGTATAATATTGAAAAAAAAAAAAACGCTTACAGGAACAACTTTACTGAAATGTAAAATGAGGTAATTGTACCACCTGTAAAACTTGGAAGAAAATAATTTATAGTGTGTATTCTAAAAACGAGGGGAGAACTGCCACAGCCCTTACCACTAGAAAAAGAGTTCTACAGTGTTTGCAGCTTGGGATTCCTTGCTGCAGAGAGACATGCAAGTGTAGGTCTGGCTGAATCAGCAGATGCTATGGACCCCCTTGGTGTAACCATGCCATTTTGGCAGTGTGGAGCAACAAGGACAGTACTGACTGAATCGCTGAGAATGAATCAATACATCAGAGGAACCAATGGAATTTCATCCATCAACATGAACCCTCACTAAGAATGTAAGAAAAGATAGGCTCCATACCAGTTTTCATCTGCTAGTGTGGGTCTTCATCCTGAATTTATTGACACACACAACTCTTGTGCACTTTTGTCAATAACTTCAGGATGAGGACTCACAATAGCAGATGACAACTGGTATGTTCCTCTTTTCTTACATAGTCTATTAATGAAGTTATTAAGGGTAACCATTAGGTTTCATACCTACTGCCTTATGTAAGAACCTCCACCTTTTTTTTTATTAATTGCTGTCTATATCCCTCACCAAGAAACCAGAGAAAAGTTATTCCATCAACCTGAACCCTCACTAAGAAACCAGTGGAAAGTCAAAAATCATCCTGAACCCTCACCAAGGTATGACCGGGTATTATGAGTGTCACACAACAAACAACAAACTGTGTCAAAGGTTAGAATTCCTCTTGACCTTTAAACCAGAACAGTAGTCTGGCACAAAGAAAGGCAGCGGACATTTTGGAGCTTCCTCTTCCAGCATCTCAGCCATGCTGTTGCCTGGATTCAACTGACATAACTGACAATGCACAGTAACAGGAAGCACAGCAGCACTTCCTGTTTGCAGGTGGCCTGCAAATGCATGAGTTGCCATTTTTTTCTAAAATTCACTACAGCAGGGGTTAGAAAATACCGTTTTGTGAGTACTCACCTTTAAAACGTGTATTATGAGTGTCACACAACAAACAACAAACTGTGTCAAAGGTTAGAATTCCTCTTGACCTTTAAACCAGAACAGTAGTCTGGCACAGTTGGAAAAGAAAGGTAGCGGACATTTTGGAGCTTCCTCTTCCAGCATCTCAGCCATGCTGTTGCCTGGATTCAACTGACATAACTGACAATGCATGGTAACAGGAAGCACAGCAGCACTTCCTGTTTGCAGGTGGCCTGCAAATGCATGAGTTGCCATTTTTTTCTAAAATTCACTACAGCAGGGGAGTGTCACACAACAAACAACATCCAAATTGTGCAAAACCCTCTCCTTGTCATTGTTAGGCTTAGGACACAAGGAAGGGAGAACAATATCCTGATTAAGGTGGAAAGCAGACACCCCCTTAGGAAGGAAATCTGGCTTAAAGCGAAAAACCACCTTATCCTGGTGTCTCTCAAAGTAAGGGGCCTGAATCGACAGAGCCGCCAACTCAGAGACACGCCGAACAGAGGTAATAGCCACCAAGAAAGCAACCTTCTGAGTGAGAACCGAAAGAGCAATATCCTGTAGCGGCTCAAAAGGAGGACCCTGCAGAGCCGAAAGAACCAAATTCAAATCCCAAACGTGAACCACAGCCTTCCGAGGGGGCCGCACATGCGCGAACCCTTGGAAAAAGGTCTTAACCAGCGGGTGTAAGGCAAAAGAACTCTGGAAGAAAACCGACAGAGCAGAAAACTTTTAAAGTACTAAGCTGGAACCCAAGATCCAGATTATGCTGAAGAAACTCCAAGATCCTAGGAATCGAAAACACCCTGCAAGGCAAGGCCCTAGCCTCACACCAAACAATATAGCACCTCCAAGTCCTATAGTAAATGCCAGAAGAGGACCGCTTCCTAGCTCTAATCAAAGTCTGAACAACAGCCGCAGACAGACCTTCCTCCTTCAGAATGGAGGTTTCAGCAGCCAAGCCGTCAAAGCCAGCGTTTGTAAATTGGGGTAAAGTAGTTGACCATGAGATAACAGATCCGGCAACAAGGGAAGCCGGTACTGATCTATGGCCAGCCGTACAACGTCTGCGTACCAAACCCTTCTTGGCCACCTTGGAGCCACCAGAATTGCTGGTGCCCCTTCTAGAACAGTTTGCGAACAACCTTGCCCAGCACGGAGACGGGCGGAAACAGGTACAGAAACCCCAGATCCTTCCAAGCAAGGGACAAGGCATCCACTGCCAGAGATAGCGGATCCTGAGAAAGAGACACAAAGGGGAAATTACGCAAAAGCAACCCGGGATGCCCCTTAAAAGTCCCAGTGGGAGGATTTGAGGTGATCAATTTTACACTAGGGACCCCAGGACCAGGAGGAACCCCTTAATATGCACAAATACGATGCAATCTGTAACACACAAACAGGCAACATAAGTGCATCCCCAGAAATATATATATATACATCATTATATATAAATATCTATACACATATATATATACATATATATACCAGCTCCAGACACGCGAAAACAAGTAGACACACACACATGTCCACAAACCAGTGGGGGGCCCCCCGCTAGAGAGGGGCCCCCCACATAAGCTAAGGAAGTGGCCCTCAGGCCCTTACCACCCGGAGCGCAGCTCAGCAGCATCCAAAATGGCCCCCGAGAGATGCCTCATGCAAAAAGAGAAGGAGGGCGGGCCAGCGCAGAACGCGCGCTTGCCAGGCCACACCCCCCTCCCAGCAACGCGGATCCCCAAGCTCGGGCCGCAGAATCGCGCCAAATAAGGGGGGAACACAGCCAACAATCCATCACACAGTGAAACACACATACACACACACAGGCATAGGTGAATGAAAACCGAAAATGACTGCCAGTCAACCCCCCCCCCCCCCCCCGGAGGAAAGTAAGGGACCCAGAAGGGGGGGAACCCTGCCAGAATCCGGCCATAAGCATGGAGGGACGGGGCATCCCACACCAGGATCACCAAAACCTGGGCAACCACCTACCCCAGAATGAGGTCTCACGGTGGAGCAAAAGCTCCCTCCGCACCCATAGGGTGCTCCTACCCTTACCTGGACCCGCAGCCTAAGCTGGAAGGCTCAAATAGGGGCAATTTAGAAAGGGTCCTGGCAGCAATAAGGACAATAAACGGCCGGGCGCGGGCCCCGCTTACCTGTAAGTAAAGAAGTCTTCATCTTCTGTCTTGTCGCCTTCCCTGCAGAGAAGGAACTGGGAAATTGGTGGGAGGTCCCAGGTATATATGAACCGGGAGGGGCTTTTTTGCATATTCATCTCTGCAGAAGTTTGCCCTCTACTGGAGATTACCCACATGTCATGAAGATCGAAGTGGAGTGTATGGTACACTTAGGTAATGAATTTGCATGTGCAGCAATCTAAATGGCCCTGTTTGTTGTGTTGGCGTGGCTTAAGTCATTTTTGACTGTTGGTCTGCTTTAATTGAAAAGTTTCCACATTGAAGTTGTGTTGAGATGCAAACAAGCTCCTTGTCTGGGGTTACCCACCATTAGCACAGACAGGCAAATACCTCCAGTGCCAGGGCCCACTGCCCTGGAGGACCTGCTGTCTGCAAGTGAAACTCACAAAATACCATTTTGTGAGTACTCACCTGAAAAATGGATATTGTTGGTGTGCCACACACCCCGCTTCACTTCTTAAATATTCATCCATTAATGGGTTAATCCACCGCCAGGTGACGTAGTGCAGAGAGGAAGTCTTGTAACGAGCCCCCTTCCGGCCTATATATACCTGGTACCTCCCTTCAATCACCAGTATATTAAAAAGCAGAAAGACAAGGTACCAGTATTCCACCGGTAACCTCAAAAATCAATTTTGATATAAATAAAAAAGGCTTCACCTTATAAAGGCTTCGGTAATACCGAAAAGGGTGGGGGTGAAGCGGGGTGTGTGGCACACCAACAATATCCATTTTTCAGGTGAGTACTCACAAAATGGTATTATTCTTGGTGTGCCACACACCCCGCTTCACTTCTTAAATATTCATCCATTAATGGGACATCCAAAAGCAGTGTTCACAAGGGAAGGGCATCTCAAGGCCAGGTGAAGCATAACTTAAATGACTGCAGTCTGCAGAACTTTGCGGCCAAAAACAGCATCCGCTGAGGCCCGCACATCAACTTTGTAAAACTTAGAAAAAGTGTGAACAGAAGACCAAGTGGCGGCCTTACAAACCTGTTCAACAGAAGCTTGGTGCTGAAATGCCCAAGACGCCCCAACAGCGCGAGTGGAATGAGCAGTGATACGAAAAGGGGGAACTCTTCCCTTAGCAGAATAGGCCGCAGTAACGGCCTGACGTATCCACTTGCTAATGGCAGATTTGGCTGGTGCCAAACCCTTCTTAGGCCCATGGGGCACAACAAAAAAGGAATCCGTCCTACGAAAAGGAGACGTGATAATCAAGTAGTACTTAACACAGCGTACTACATCCAAACAATGCAAAACCCTCTCTTTGTCATTCTTAGGATTAGGACACAAGGAGGGAAGAACAATATCTTGGTTCAAATGAAAAGCAGAAACAACCTTAGGAAGAAAGTCTGGCTTGAACCGAAAGACCACTTTATCCTGATGCCTCTCAAAGTAAGGCGCCTGGATAGTTAAGGCCGCCAACTCTGAGACACGCCGGACAGAAGTGATAGCTACCAAGAAGACAATCTTCTGAGTCAGGGTAGACAAAGCAATATCTTGCAAAGGCTCAAAAGGAGGAGCCTGAAGAGCAGAAAGAACCAAATTCAAATCCCAAACAGGGAGTAATGGTTTCCTGGGAGGCCGCACATGCGTAACCCCCTCGAAAAAAGTTTTAACTAAAGGTTTAAGCGCAACACGCTTCTGAAAAAAGATAGATAACGTACTAAGCTGGAGACCAGAGTCCAGCCCTGATTGTAAAAACTCCAGAATCCTGGAGACCGAAAAGACCCTACAAGGAAAAGATCTTATCTCACACCAAGCGATATAGGCTTTCCAAGTCCTATAGTAGGTGATGGAAGAAGACCTCTTCCGGGCACTGATCAGAGTCTTAATGACAGAATCAGAAAGACCCTCCTCCTTCAGGATGGAGGTTTCAGCAGCCAGGCCATCAAACCCAGCGCTGGTAAATTGGGGTAACACAATTGACCCTGAGTGAGCAGATCGGGCCGAAGAGGCAGAACGAACTGGTCCACTGCCAGCTGAACGATGTCTGCGAACCTCACTCGTCTTGGCCACCTCGGGGCCACGAGAACGGCGTACACCTTTTCCAGAGCCAACTTCTGAAGAACCCTGCCCAGCATGGGCATCGAAGGAAACAGGTATAGAAATCCCAGAGCTCCCCAGTTCAGGGACATGGCGTCCACTGCCAGAGCCAGAGGATCCTGGGAGAGCGACACGAAGTTCGGGAGCCTGTGATAGTGATGAGGGGCCAACAGGTCCACCTCCGGGGTCCCCCATTGGAGACACAGTGAGCGAACCACCCGAGGATGGAGAGCCTAATCTTCCAGACGGGGAGAGCCCTTGCTCAACCGGTCCGCTACCTGTTTCATCACCTCTGGAATGTAAACCGCCGAGAGACAGGGAACATGGAACACTGCCCAGGTCCGGATCAGGGACACTTCTCTGAGAGTACTCAGACTGCGCGTCCTTCCCTGAAGACCGACGTAAGCAACCGCTGATCGATTGTCTGAACACATCTGGACCAGAAGGCCCAGAACGTGCTGAGTCAGGAGAGCAAGCACCTGACGGATGGTTCTCAGATTCAGAATATTGATGGGTAAGTGGGGCCTTTAAGGTCTCCACTGCCCCTGAAACCGCAGCTCCTTCCAGAATCTGCCCCATCCCGACAGACTGGCGTCCGTGGTGACAATTTTCCAAAGGGGGGTCAGGAAAGGCCTGCCCTACACAAGATTGGTCGAGACCAACCACCACAGGAGGGACTGCCGTACACGGGAGGACAACTGGAAGGACTGATCCAGCGACTGAGGTTGCTGGTCCTAACACGCTAACAGAAATAGCTGAAGCGTTCTCGTGTGAATTTGGGCAAAAGGAAGACACACTCCGTTTTGATGAGAGTTCAGGCCGGGATGAACCGACCCTTGAACGGACCGTGAAGGAGGGTGAGACTCGAATTCCAGGTCGTAACTGGGCGACACTACCTCCTGGATCCATCTGCCTGGAACCACTTGGTTCCAATGGTAGAAGTGTCGCAATAGTCCCCCCACCCGCACGGGTGAGGGCAGCCCCTCATTGCTGAGTGAGCTTATCAGCAGGTTTGGGCTTGGTGCCCCAGGACTGAGTGGGCCGGCCACGGCCCCTCCCCCGAGTCCAACCTGCGCCACTGGTAGCGGGAAAGGAAGCACCCCTGCCCGCTCTGAATCCTCGAAAGGAAGGCCTACCGGAACCTGCCCCCCCAAAGGGGACACGAGGCCTCTTGCGTTGTGGCATCTTACCACCCTTTGCGACTGAATCAATTTTCTCCCCGAACAGACGCAACCCCAAAAAGGGGAGAGCTGTGAGCACCTTTTTGGAAGCCGTGTCAGCTGACCACTGACGCAGCCATACTGACCTGCGAATAGCCACCAGCATAGCTGCTGCCTTGCTACTCATAGTCAGCGCATCGTCCTGAGCGGCCAGGACATAAGCCACAAAAGATTCACACTGCTTAAGCGCAGTGAACTGTTTGCAAGCGGGATTAAGATCCTCATATAGCCCCTGAATTAAGGACTTAATTGCCAATAGAAGAAGGGCTGAAGCACATACTGGGCGCAACGCTGACCCGGAATAGATAAAACCATGTCGAGCGTATTGGTCAATCCGACGATCTTCCCCATCTTTAGGGACAGTGGTCTCAGCAGACTGTACCATAGCCGTGCTGGAGAGCCCTAGTACAGGGGTATCGACGTCAGGAGGGACAGACCAAAGCTTCACCAATTCTGGTGGAAAAGGATAACGCTTTTCCCAACTGGAAGGAATTCCAGATAACCGCGTGGGATGTTCCCATTCCTTAAGAACCACCCTCTCAAAGTGGTGTTGTCTGGGAAAAACCAAACGTGGCTGAGGCTCCTTAAACAACTGACCCTTTGGCGGGGCGGCCGCCTCAGGCGTATCTAAGCTCAAAATTTAAAACATTTGAGCCAGAATAGAGGGGGTGTCAAAAACAACCCCCTCTGACCAATCGCTAACCTCATCAGCCAAAAGCTGACCTGCCGGCTCATCTGACTCCGACGGGAATTCATCCTCGTCCGGGGATCCATCGGACCATTCCACAGGTTCACATAGCTCGTCCTGTGGAGCCGAAGGTACCGGAGTCAGGTGCCTTCGTTTTGCAGCGGCCTTTAACGCTGCTTTAACGGGCATTACTTTCCGGGGGCTGGGCTGTGCCGCCGCCTCGGAATGCGAATCCCCACTTTTGACAGTGTCATGCGGGGTCCGGAACAGGGAGGGAGAGGTAGGAGATGATGAAGGATGCGATGGACCCGCAGCCGAAGCAACGGACTGGCGCGCAATAGTCTGTTTTGCACAAGGGATGCAAATAAAGACATCAGCTGGGAGTGGAACCCCACAACCTACGCACCCCCCGAACGGCTCAGCAGAACCGTTTCCGGAAATTACGGAAGCCTCCATATGGTGATATGGTATTCGCAATACTTGGGCCTTTTAAGGCATAAGCCAACCCGGGATGCCCCTTTATTAGTAATGTCCCGGAAGGGAGGATTTTTTATTTATATATTTTTTTTTTTTAAGTTAAGGTCTCCTTTAATAAACTATATATATATATTTATATATAGTCTATATATATATACATTTAATAGATATCCCAATAATTAGCCAGGCACATAGAGCCGGAGGGCCACCATAAGCAGGGATCCCAGGATCTGCAAGGAAAAGAAAACCATCAGATCCTCACATGTGTATAAGCAACATATAAGCATGACACCAAAGCGCCTTTAAATAAGCGCAAAATCATGCCCCCTTAATAAAAAGTGACTCCCCACTATATCACTATAAAGAAATATGCATTCCCCCCTTAACGGCCCCAACGGGTGGGGCCGCTTACCTGGTCAGCGAAGGCAGCAGCCGGAGCAAGACTGCAGCCAGCAGCCAGCACAGAGACTAAGTGCGGCCGCGCGCCCACGCAACTTCCTGCTTTTGAAAGGAAGTAAACGCTGGGCCCGCCGCAAGACGCTGCATGACGTCGGCGCCGCGCCCCCAAAGCCGCGTCAACGGGACCCGCCCACCCCCGACGCCAATCAGCTGGAAATCACTCTCAGATGGGCCACTACACGTGCGCCCAGGCGGCGGAGGGGGGAGGATAAAGACCGCATGGCGCAGCCTAAAGAGTACAAAAAATGCCAGGCGGGGAAGAGGGGAGGGGGTAGGGGGCCACAAAGCAATAGTCTGCCAAGGAAAGTGGCCAGCCCCTACCCAGCGCAGTCTGCCCTTCAAGCAGACCAAAACCAAAAGTATACACATGCTGAACAACAGTGAATGCATAATCATGAACACACACACATGTTGAAGTGATACAAGTGAAACACACATACTTAAAGCACACCCTCACACCCCCCCCCCCCCATAGTGAAGGGAGAAGGGACCGTAACGGGAGAGAAAGGGGCTACGGGGACCCTCGGGACAGGGGCATCCCATTTCCGGATCACCATGCCGGATAGCCGCATTGCCCCACGCATGAGGTCGAGCGGTAGGAGATAAGCTCCTAGGCACTTAAAGTGCCATCTACCATTTGCCCGGTGAGCAGCCTAGGCTGGGAGGCTTCCATTCCACCATAAAGGTATACAAACTCAAACCGGGCAGAAATAGACCAAAAGGGGGGTGGCGGGGTAAGAATACCCCGGCCTACCTGTAAGCAGGAGACTTCCATCTTCTGACTTGTCAGCAAGCAGAAAGAAAAAATACCATTTTGTGAATACTCACCTGTAAAATGGGTATTATAAGTATGTCACACACCCCACTTCAAACATTAATAATTACACTAGGGTTAACGCACCTCTAGGTGGCAGCATTGCAGAGAACTTCTCCAAAAAACTTCAACAGGCCCCTCCCGGTCTATACATACCTGGTACCTCCCAAGAACCTCCCAGTATTAGAACAGCAGTAAGACAAGGTACCAGAACCAACAATGCAACCCTCAACGTAAAGAACTAAACTTCACCAAATAAAGAGCCAGGATACCGAAAAGGGCGGGTGAAGTGGGGTGTGTGACATACTTATAATACCCATTTTACAGGTGAGTATTCACAAAATGGTATTATTCTAAGTATGTCACACACCCCACTTCAAACATTAATAATTACACTAGGGACATCCAACAGCAGTGTCCAGAAAAGGGTGGGTATCCGAACAGGCAATAACGCAGAAAAAAAAACTCAGACCACTGCAGCCTGCAAAACCTTGCGGCCAAAAACAGCATCCGCTGAGGCCCGCACATCAACCTTATAGAACTTAGAAAAAGTATGAACAGAAGACCAAGTTGCAGCCTTACACACTTGTTCAACCGAAGCCTGGTGCTGAAAAGCCCAGGACGCACCAACCGCACGAGTAGAGTGAGCAGTAACTCGGAAAGGAGGATCCTTCCCCTTAGCCGAATAAGCACCAACAATGGCCTGACGAATCCATTTACTAATGGAAGATTTGGTCGGAGCCAAACCCTTCCTAGGCCCACAAGGCACAACGAAAAAGGCATCAGTCTTACGAAAAGAAGACGTAGCACGTAGATAGTACCTGACACAACTTACCACATCCAAGCAGTGCAAAGCACTCTCCTTGACATTCTTAGGCTTAGGACACAAAGAAGGAAGAACAATGTCCTGGTTAAGATGAAAAGCAGAGACCACTTTAGGGAGAAAATCTGACTTGGAACGAAAAACCACTTTGTCCTGATGATCCTCAAAATAAGGAGCCTGAATAGACAAAGCTGCCAGCTCTGAAACACGCCGAACCGAAGTGATGGCCACCAGAAAGGCAACCTTCTGAGTAAGAATGGACAAAGCAACATCCCGCAAAGGCTCAAAGGGAGGAGCCTTAAGAGCAGAAAGAACCAAATTCAAATCCCACACTGGGAGCAAAGGCTTCCTAGGAGGCCGCACATGCGAAACCCCCTGGAAAAAAGTCTTGACCAAGGAATGACTAGCAAAAGATTTCTGGAAAAAAATAGACAAAGCAGAAACCTGCCCCTTCAAGGTACTCAGCTGAAGACCGGAGTCCAGTCCCGACTGAAGAAACTCCAAAATCCTAGACACAGAAAAGACCCGGCAAGGCAAAGACCTAGCCTCACACCAATCAATATAAGATCTCCAATACCTGTAATAGATGGAAGAAGATCTCTTCCTGGCACTAATAAGAGTCTGAATGACCGCATCCGAAAGACCCTCCTCCTTTAAGATGGAGGTTTCAGCAGCCAAGCCGTCAAAGCCAGCGTTTGTAAACTGGGGTAACATAGTTGACCCTGAGTGAGAAGATCTGGCCGAAGAGGCAGATCGAACTGATCTACGGCCAGACGAACGATGTCCGCGAACCACACCCGCCTTGGCCACCTTGGAGCCACGAGAATGGCGGGAACTCCCTCCAGAACCAACTTTCGCAGAACCCTGCCTAGCATGGGAATCGGAGGAAACAGATAAAGAAACCCCAGGTCCCTCCAGCTCAGGGTCATGGCATCCACCGCCAGAGCCAGAGGGTCCCGGGACAGGGACACAAAGGACGGAAGCTTGTGATTGTGACGAGAGGCAAACAGATCCACCTCCGGCGTCCCCCACCGGAGACAAAGTGACCGAAACACCTGGGGATGGAGAGACCACTCCCCTCGACGGGACGCACACCGGCTCAGAAAATCCGCCTCTGTGTTTTCCACTCCCGGAATGTAAACTGCCGAGATGCAAGGGACATGAGTCTCCGCCCAGACCAAAATCAGAGACACCTCCCTGTGGGCACCCAGACTGCAAGTCCCTCCTTGGTGATTGATGTAAGCAACCGCCGTCTGATTGTCTGAGCGAACCTGAACCGGCAGACCTTGTAAATGATGCGTCAAGCGAGACAGAATCAACCTGATGGCTCGCAATTCCAGAACATTGATGGGCAAGTGAGCCTCCTGAGGGTCCCACTGCCCCTGAAACCGAAGATCCTTCCAAAAACCTCCCCAGCCTGACCAACTGGCATCCGTGGTGACAGTTTCCCAAAGCGGAGTCAGAAACGACCTGCCCTTCAGAAGGTTGTCCGAGACCAACCACCACAGAAGGGACTGCCGAACCCGAGGGGACAACCGGAAGGACCGATCCAACGACCCCGGACACCGGTTCCAAGACGCCAAAAGATGAAGTTGAAGAGTCCTCGTATGAAACTGAGCAAAGGGAACTGCCTCGAACGAGGCCACCATCAACCCCACCAGTCTCATCCCCAGACGAATGGACGGATGAGGATGGGAGAGGAGCAGCTGGACCAATTCCTGAATCAACAGAACCTTGGCCTGAGGAAGAAACACTCTGTGCTGGCAGGAGTCCAATGACATCCCCAGAAAGGTCACCACCCTGGCCGGAACCAGCGAGGACTTGGGGTAATTGATCACCCAGCCGAACCTCTCCAACATAGACACCACCGTGCTGGTGTCCCCCTCTGCTTGACTGAAGGAAGGAGCCATGATGAGAAGATCGTCCAGGTAAGGCACAATGCGAATCCCCTGAGCTCTGAGCAGGGCCATCACCCCCGCCAACACCTTGGTTAACACTCTCGGAGCAGAGGTGAGGCCGAACGGAAGAGCCACAAACTGAAAATGCCGATCCCCCACCACGAAACGAAGGAACCGCTGATGAGCAGGAAAGATCGGCACGTGCAGGTACGCATCCTTGATGTCTATGGACGTCATAAAGTCCCCCTGCCGAAGCGAACCGATCGCAGACCGCAGGGTTTCCATGCGAAACTTCCGAGGACGAATAAACCTGTTGAGGAACTTCAAATCCAGAATAGGACGGAAGGACCCGTCCTTTTTGGGAACCGTGAAGAGATTGGAGTAAAACCCGCGCCCCACCTCTGAAGGAGGAACCGGGCAAATGACAGCTAAATCTAGAAGATTCCTTACTGCCGCGAGGAGCCCCTGCGCGGCCAAAGGATCCAAAGACACCCGAGACCTGAAGAACCTTGGAGGAGGACGGGACTCGAACTCCAACTTGTAACCGGCCGAAACCACCTCCCGGATCCATCTGTCCGGGACCTCCTGGTCCCACACCCGGGAGAAAAGTTGCAACCGTCCCCCCACCCGAACGGGTGAGGGCGCCCCCTCATTGCTGGGTGGGCTTGGCAGCCGGCTTGGGCTTGGCACCCCAGACGCGAGTGGGGCGGCCACGGCCTCTGCCCCTATTCCAACTGGCGCCCCTGGGGGCTGAGGAGCCCGCACCTCTACCGGCTCCGACTCCCCGAAAGGACGGATTGAACGAGACCATCCCCCGAAAGGAACGGCGAAATTTCTTGCGCTGAGGTAACTTACCTCCCTTGGCAACAGAATCCAGCCTCTCACCAAAAAGCCTCAAACCCAAAAAGGGCAGAGCCGTGAGCGATCTTTTTGAATTAAAATCGGCCGTCCACTGTCTCAGCCACACACAGCGCCGGATAGCCACCAGCAAGGCAGTAGCCCTGCCACACATCAGCATGGCATCCTCCTGAGCGGCCAGGATAAAAGACAAAAAAGAATCGCAGCGCTTAAGCCCAAGGGACTCATCACTGGTGGGCTCGAGATCCACCCCCAAGTCCCTGACAATAGACCTGACAGCAAAAGTCAACAGGGCCGAAGCACAGACAGGCCTTAACACCGAACCCGCACATACAAAACCGTGACGGGCAAGCTGATCAACCCGGCGATCCTCGCCGTCCCTGAGCGAAGTCGTGTCAGGGGAATGCACGACCGCCGTGTTGGACAGTCCCAGGACCGGAGTATCTACCTCAGGGGGAACAGACCAACGCTTCATCAATTCCGCCGGAAAGGGATACTTCCTATCCCAACTAGACGGCACACCAACAAGACGTGTAGGTTGCTCCCATTGCTTGAAAACAATTTCTTCAAAATGCTGTTGGCTGGGAAACTCCAAACGCTGCTTGGACACCCCAAAAAGCTGACCCTTAGGCCTAGGAGCAACAACCGGAGGCTCCAAATCCAAAACCTCAAACATCTGGCTCAGAATGGTAGAGGAATCGAGAGGGAGGCCATCATCCTGATCCCCCTCAGAACCCAGCATCTGCTGAACATCAGAATCTTCTTCCTCAGTGAGCTCACCTTCTTCACGGGGACGATCCGACCAATCCAGATCTCCCACCACTTCCTCATCTGAATCCGGCGGAGGCGGAGACAGATGCTTCCGCTTAGCTGAAACCTTCTGAGCAGCTATAGCAGAAAAACGCTTCTCAAGGCTGGTCAAGCGGGCACATACATCAGACTGCGAATCCCCGCCCAGGACAACGTCACACGGGGTCCGGAATAAACGAGGGGGAGAGGGAGATGGCGCGGCTGAAGAAGTGCTAGGCACCGGAGTACTGGACTGCCGTGCAATGTTCTGCTGTGCACAAGGGATACACAAAATGACATCATCTCCCTGGAGCGGAGTCCCACAACCCCCGCACACCTTGGATTGTCCCGAAGAACCATTCCCGGTATCTGTGGCAGCCTCCATGTGGTGAAATTTATGGTATTCGCAGAACCCAGGGATTTATGCGGTACGCGACCCGGGATGCCCCTTAATAACCTAACAATTGTCTAAGGATAGTCACAAGATCCTGACCCAGGGGAATAGCATAAGACCCTTATAAAAGTATATAAAAATACAAATATATATATATATATATATATATATATATATATATATATATATATATATTGCAATGAAAAGACACCCCCCACGAGCCAGGTATATATGACCGGGAGAGCCCTGCCAGACGGGATCCCAGGATCTGAAAGACACAAAGGGAGAGGGACAGACGTCAATCCAGCACCATATACCAGCATAACATACAAAACCCCCCTTACACCACCCCCCCCCCTCATTAACCAGAGACACAGGAACTGGTTAATACAAAGCCAGCACCTTAAAGATGTGCCGGAGCGAGGAGGAAGGAGGAGGAGGAGGAGAGGACGCAAACCGAGGGGCCATCGCAAGAAACCTAAAACGCCTACCTGAGAGGGAGAGAGAAACCGCGCAGCCAGGCACCGCAGAAGATGGCGGCCCGCACACAGCGCAGTGAAGGAGGAGAAGGCAAGCTCCGGGAGCCGAGAAGGCCCCGCCCCTCCGGGACATCCAATCAGCGTCAGCGTCTGCCGGCGGAGACCGCGCTCAGACCTCAAGGACGGGACCGGCGGAACAACCCGCCGGTTCCCAGTGCGCACCAACACAGACCCACACACTGATAATCAGATCCCCCCCCCCTGAGCAGACCGGACCGCAGGCTGCAAGCGCCGGACACGGCGCTCAGCCACAGGCGGGACCGCGGCGCAGCGCGCCGCGAGGCCCCGCCCCCCCCCGGCTCCAGAGGGGAGAGGACAGACACACAGACAGGGGGGACAGAGGGACACCCAGGCAAAACTTGCAATAAAGGTAGTCACAGTAAAAATCACGAAAAGCCTCACAATGTAGCAGCGCAGCAGCCACACTCACACAGCATGTCACCGTCCCAAGCGCGCCCCACACCCCGGAATGTGAAATAAAGATATCCCAGGGCTAGGCACATCCTGACCGCTAACCTCCTATTAAATGGGGCATCCCACATCCGGATCACCACTCCGGGTACCCCGCTATGCCCCGCAATGAAGGGTCGAGCGGAGGAGCTAATCTCCTAGGCACCAATGGTGCCGGCTACCTTTTTGCCCGGCCTACAGCCGAAGCTGGGAGGCTGCCATTAAATAGTATACTCTCAAACAAGAGCTGGGCAGAAATAGACCACGGGGGGGGGGGGGGCCGAGGGGATACCCCGGCTACCTGCAAGCAGGAGACTTCTTTCTTCTGTCTTGTCGCCACCTTGCAGAGAACAACACTGGGAGGTTCTTGGGAGGTACCAGGTATGTATAGACCGGGAGGGGCCTGTTGAAGTTTTTTTGAGAAGTTCTCTGCAATGCTGCCACCTAGAGGTGCGTTAACCCTAGTGTAATTATTAATGTTTGAAGTGGGATGTGTGACATACTTAGAATATACTGGTGATTGAAGGGAGGTACCAGGTATATATAGGCCGGAAGGGGGCTCGTTACAAGACTTCCTCTCTGCACTACGTCACCTGGCGGTGGATTAACCCATTAATGGATGAATATTTAAGAAGTGAAGCGGTGTGTGTGGCACACCAAGAATATAAAGGTCAGATTCCAGAATAGACAGGTCATGCAGAACACTCTCCAACCAATAAAGAGTTGCCCACCCCATACCTGCCCACACCACCAAAGCACAGCAATCCTGTATCTAGTAAGGTTGGTCCCTGTAAAAATACTATTCTGTGATTACTCACCTGTAGAATTGGTATTATACGTATACAGCACGTCCTGTTCCAGAATATTCCTTACACTTGGGGTAATACATCCACAAGATGGTGCTGGACTGCAGAAAACAGTTTGTGGCTCCTCCCGGCCCTATATAAGTCAGGGACCTCCCACAAATTCCCCAGTATTGACAAGCAGTTGACAAGAAGCGGGGAGAACAATAATAACCAGAATTCAAAAATGAACATAGGAACAATCACCATACAGAGGTAACTAAGAATAATGATAACAAGGGTGGGATGGAACAGGACGTGCTATATACGTATAATACAAATTCTACAGGTGAGTAATCACAGAATTGTATTATTCTAAGTATACAGCACGTCCTGTTCCAGAATATTCCTTACACTTGGGACATCCAATAGCAGTGTCCGTAAGGTAGGGTGGGATCCCCAAAAAGTAACAGCGGGCAGTTTAAACCACTGCCGCCTGCAGGACTTTGCGACCAAAACGAGCATCAGCTGAGGCCCTAAATATCAACCTTGTAAAACTTAGAAAAAGTATGAACAGAAGACCAAGTAGCGGCCTTGCAAACTTGTTCAACAGAAGCTTGGTGCTGAAAAGCCCAAGAGGCACCAATAGCACGAGTAGAATGAGCAGTAAGGCGGAAGGGAGTTTCCTTTTACCTTAGCAGAATAGGCCTGTACCACAGCCTGACGGATCCACTTGATGATAGTGGACTTAGCTGGAGCCAGACACTTCTTAGGTCCAGACGGGAGCACAAAAAGAACATCAGTCTTCCAGAAGGATTTAGTAGCCACCAAATAGAACTTCAGATTCCTGACCACATCCAGAGAGTGCAAAATCCTCTCCTTAGGGTTACAAGGATTAGAACACAGAGAAGGCAAAACAATGTCCTGATGGAGATGAAAAGCAGACACCACCTTAGGGAGAAAATCTGGCTTAAAACGAAACACCACCTTGTTCTGGTGTCTCTCAAAGTAAGGGGGTTTGATGGAAAGCGCCGCCAACTCAGAAACACACCTAACAGAAGTGATAGCCACCAAAAAGACTACCTTAAGCGTCAAAATGGAAAAAGGGGCGTCACGTACAGGCTCAAAGGGAGACCCCCTGCAAGGCAGATAAGATCAGGTTCAAATCCCAGACTGGTAACATAGGCTTACGTGGAGGACGCACGTGAGTAACCCCCTGGAAGAAGGTCCTAACCAGACGAAGGTGAGCAAAGGATCTTTGGAAGAAAATGGCCAAAGCAGAAACATGACCTTTGAGGGTCCTAAGCTGAAGACCCAAATCCAAACCATGTTGCAGATATTCCAGAAAACACCTGGCAGGGAAGCAACTTAGACTCACACCAGTCAATGTAAGCATGCCATACCCTATAGTAGATGGATGACGAGGACTTCTTCCTGGCCCGAATCATGGTATTAACAACAGAGGCAGGCAGCCCCTTTTCCATCAAGATGGAAGTTTCAGCAGCCAGGCCATTAAAGCCAGCGTTTGTAAATTGGGATGGCGTAGCTGCCCCTGAGTGAGCAGGTCTGGATCCTAGGGCAGGACGTACTGATCTACTGCCAACTGCACGATGTCTGCGAACCACACTCTTCTTGGCCAACAGGGGGCCACCAGAATAGTTGGCACCCCTTCCTGGGCAATCTTGCGCAGCACCCTGCCCAGCAGAGGGAAAGGAGGGAACACATAAAGGAGCCGAAAACTCTTCCAAGACATTGCTAGTGCATCCATGGCCAAGGCCAGAGAGACAAAGACTGGAAGCTTGTGATTGTGACGGGACGCAAACAGATCCACATCTGGCTGACCCCAGCGGTGGCACAGGGAGCGAAACACCCTGCTGCTGAGGGACCATTCTCCCAGACGAGAAGTCCCCCTGCTGGGGGAGTCTGCCTCCAGATTCTCCACCCCCGGGATGTACACAGCTGAGATGCAGGCAATATTCTCCTCCACCCAAGACAGTATCAGGGACACTTCCTCTTGCTCCGGGTCCCTCCCTGATGATTGATATAGGCAATCGCCGTCTGGTTGTCCGAGTGTACCTGAACAGCCCGACCCCGAATGTGTGGAGTCAATTGGGCGAGAACCAACCTTATCACCCTCAGTTCCAGAATGTTGATAGGGGTGTGGGCCTCCTGAGGGCCCCACTGACTCAGCCTGTTGGAAGGACTGAGACGTGATGAGAATGTCGTCCAAGTAAGGAAGGATGCGAATGCCCTGAGATCTCAGCAGAGACATTACGCCCGCCAGCACCTTGGTGAATACCCTGGGAGCCGAGGTGATACCGAAAGGCAAGGCCACAAATTGGTAGTGCTCATCCTCCAAAGCGAACCTGAGGAATCTCGGATGACCTGGAAAGATTGGTACATGAAGGTAAGCGTCCTTGATGTCTACAGAGGTCATGAAGTCGCCCGGGCGTAGTGAATTGACAGCTGAGCGCAGAGTCTCCATGCAAAAGTGTTTGAATCGGACAAATTTGTTGAGGCGCTTTAAATCCAGGATGGGTCTGATGGACCCGTCTTTTTTGGGAACAGTGAAAAGATTGGAATAGTAGCCTCTGCCCCTTTCCCCAAAGGCACCTGGCAGAAGACCCCCAACTCCAGAAGATTTTGGACAGCAAGGCACAGACCCTGAGCTGACAGGGTGTTTTGAGCCATCCAGGATTTGATGAATCTTGGGGGCGGCCAGGCTGCAAACGCTATCTTGTATCCGGAGGACACTACCTCCTGAATCCACCGGTCTGATACATGAAGCCTCCAGATGTGAGCAAAGAGCCGAAGCCGTCCCCCCACCCGGATGGGTGAGGGCGCCCCTTCATGCCTGAGGGGGCTTGGGGGAGGACTTTGGCTTAGGACCCCAGGAGGGGCCAGGGCGGCCACGTCCCCTGCCCCAATAGTCTCCGCGAGCTCCAGCAAAGGAGACTCATCGACCAATTATGGAACCACAGAAGGAAGGGAGAAAGGCACCCTTCCCCCGAAAGGACCGAGACGGCCTCCTACATTGAGGTAACCTACCGCCCCTGGCAAACAAGTCCAAGCGTTCACCAAAGAGGCGCAGCCCCTTAAAGGGAAAGCCAGTGATAGCCTTCTTAGCAGCATTATCAGCTACCCACTGACGCAGCCAAACAGAGCGGCGTATAGCCACCAAAAGGGCAGAAGTCCTCCCACACATTCTAATGGCATCATCCATGGCAGACAGAACATATGCAACAAATTCATAGCAAAGCAGGAGAGATCTATACTCTTCTCCTCCCGCGTCATCAGAAGCCCCATCTAAGAGACTCTTAAGCAAACCCTTAATAGCAATAACTGTAATGGCAGAGGCACAAACCGGGCGTAGCGCGGTCCGCACACAGGCAAAAGCATGGCAAGCCAGCTTGTCCATGCGCCGGTCCTCACCATCCCTCAGGGAAGTAGTGTCAGGGCAATGCATGACAGATGTATTGGGCAGCCCCAGAACGGGCGCGTCCACCTCGGGAGGACATTACTAATGCTTAACCTCAGCAGGAAAAGGATACCTCTTGTGCCAACTCTTGGGCACCCCAGGGAGCTTGCTAGGCCACTCCCATTCTTTGAGCACCAGATTATTAAAGTGAGTCTGCTCCGGGAATTCCAAACGTGGTTTAACCGTATGAAAAAGCTCACCCTGCTGCTGCGGAGCCACGGCAGGAGGGGAGATACAGAGCACTTCAAAAATATGAGCCAAAAGCCTGTCAGTGTCATCTGAGACCCGGTACCACCATAAACCTTGGGCTGCTCCTCAGATGATTCTGAATCAGAGAATAATTTCCCCTCCTCCAGGAGGGAATAACCAGTAGTGTCAAAAAATTCCTCAGCTTCCACAGGAAAGAGGGAAATGCCGCTTCTTAGCAGAAGCCTTACGCGGGGCAGACCTAGCAATATGTTTTTCAAAGCTGGCCACCCGTGCAGCCAAATCAGGCTGAGACTCCCCGCTGGTATGCTCCTCGCTGGGGGTCAGATGTAAGCGTGGGGGGTAGGTGAAGCCCAAGGGGGCACAGGCCCAGCAGCAGGTAACCCAGACTGCAGTGCAAGTACCTGCTGGGCGCAGGATACACATACCCTGACATCATCAGCGATTGGGGATACCCCACACGCAACACATAGCTGGGCTTGTCTCGAAGGAACCCCAGGCCATTATCCCCAGAAGCCTCCATATGGTGATTTGAATAGCACAGTAGGCCAGTAAGGGTTAACGCTAAAGAGCTACCCGGGATGCCCCAATAACCCGCTAGTGGGAGATGAGGGGAGATGGCCGGGAGAAACCACAGTGCTGAAGTTTTAACCCGCCTGAAAGACATAACATACATTCCCATGAGAATACAGCAAGGAATCCAGAAAATTTTTTTTTAACCCACCGGAGTTACTCACGGACTGCTTTGGGAGCCAGGCAGCACACACAGCAATGGCAAAGAAAATGTCGTCCGCAGACCTCTAGGGGCTAATAGTCATCCCCGGAGCCCGCCCCCTCAAAGAGCGCGAAACGCGCACACGTGACCCTGCCGGCCAATATCGGCCCGGCAGCTCTGAAGTGAATGACGCCACCGTCCACGGAGCGAAGTACAAGCGCGTGGCGGCGGCGTATACAGTAAAAAACAAACCAAGGATAAAGACACAGCTTTTAACAACTGGAAAACCCCCCCCCCCCCCCCCGAGATCACCCAGAGGGAGAACGAGAGGGGTTAAAGACAGGATTCCCGGGGAGCCATGGGCGCCCAGGGGACAAGGGAGAAAGAGGGAGGAGGGGAACCTATGGGAAGGATTAAGGCACAGGTGGAGCCTGGCCAACCCAAGGAGCAGTGGGGGCATCCCAAAAGGCTCACCATCAGCCTAAACCGCCTACCCTGTCGGAGCAGGGACTGCGGTAGGAGCATAGCTCCTCAGCACCTTTTTTACTGGTGCTTACTAACCTACCTTCACCCGAACCTAGTCAGCCGAGGCTGGGAGGCAGTATATAGTACGGAACGGGTGAGAATAGTCCTGCAGGGCCGCAGGCAATAAGCCCCGCTCACCAGCGCCACAAGAGAGCTATCTCCTATCTTCTCAGCGCAGACTGCAGAAATGAACTGGGGAATTTGTCGGAGGTCCCTGACTTATATAGGGCCAGGAGGAGCCACAAGCTGTTTTCTGCAGTCCAGCGCCATCTTGTGGATGTATTACCCCAAGTGTAAGGAATATTCTGGAACAGGAGGTGTTGTATACTTAGAATAATGGACACCTAAGAGGAGGTAAAGAGTTTCGCTACCTCTTTAGTATCTGGGAGTAAAATGTGGTCACGCATTTGAACCAATATAATCCAGTAGAAGCATTACCTGCAAGAACTGTTGTGGCTGTTGTCCAAGTTGTGCTTGAGCTTGCACCTGCTGCTGCACGGTTGGCATCTGTTGCTGCTGCTGGTCTTGTTGGTTCTGCTGCTGAGGCGCAATGGAAATGGGTTGCGGCTGTTGCTGCTGGGTAGCAAATGATGGATAGGCTGTAACTACAGGGCCCATAAACATGGTGCTTGGAACCATGACTGCTCCACAAGCCACAGGAGTGGTCACTAGTTTAGTCACTATTTGCTGCGCTTGGGAAAACCTGTGGGTTGAAGGGATAATATTAAAATGAATACCTAACGCATAACAACAAGCTTCATACATAAGAAAACTGTATTCTTGCCTGATTTGCCTGTCCTGGGAAAAAGTGGTAACAGCAGCTCCCTGGTTAGCCTGTTGCATGCCAGATGACATCTGTACCATGTTGGCTGTGGATGGCTGCGAGATGACCATAGTGTTGTATAGAGGAGCAGTGAGAGATCCTGGCGTCTGGTTGGACATTGAAGTCTGCGGGTGGCCGCTGTGCATGTTCTGCTGCCCTTGCTGTAAAAAGTGTAAGAGCAATACTCAGCCTGTGGTTTACTTCATTCAAGAGCATTGTCTAAATAGTGAAACACTGCTAAAATTATCTGCATGAAAAAACTCTGCTCATCTCTAGCAAAGAGTCTACATATTACTTACACATAGGGCAGATTGTACCCACTTACTAATCAAGAGATTGCAGCCTGAAAGGTAAAGTCATGTCTTAAATAAATGAAACCTTTTTGGTGTTCTGTCTTATTGTCTTCCTCTGCTGGCATGTAAAATAAACCTGCGTATAAGGATTGTGCCCCCAGACCTGTGCTTTATCTATCACCACGCTGTGCCCAAGTTTCTTATATTCCAGTGGATCTGACTTGTTATTCATGCCCTTCATTAAAGCTCCCAGTATACTTAGCTCACTACAAATCCCAGAGTCCCAGGTGTGATTATTAGCAGCTTTGGCTAAACAAAGCAGCAACAATCACCCTTTTCACCTAGGAATGCTGCTAGTAACTCTTTAGCTTCGTGAACACAAGACTGTTTCCCCCTATCTGAAGAGAATGAAATAATGCAGATAAGGGTTAAATGTGTCGTGTCTGCCTCTGACAATCAGAGGATTAGCAAGCCAGAGTGAGGAAGCTTCTGAAATGTACAGCTGAACACCACTTTGATGTACATTTACATATTGTTGCTATGGAGAACTGTTTTCTTTCATAACATGGGAGTTGCAACAACAACAACAAAAAGTAAAAAAAATAATATATAAACTCTGCATCTTGGGTGCCACATATTGGCAAACTAGATTGGAAATGTTTAAAAATGCCATTGAAAGTGGAATTACCCTTTAAAGTGAATTTGTCACCAAAAGTCCCAGGATGGCAGAAGCTTCAGAGCAGCAGGATTTCATTAGGGATACACTATATGGATGGAACCACATCATATCTGGCCATTGCTGCATACTATGCAAGTATAATCATCACACTGCAGTCAGTGGGGCCTACCGGGGAAGGCCAGCCAGTGATTGTAGATTTTGTTCCTCTTTAATGCAACTAAAAGTGGGGACCAGAATCAAAAGACAATGCATGTGAATTTAAAGCCTGTATTTAGGCCAACATATATGTTGGATAGACATTCAATTCAGGGCAGCAGCTTCATCAAACATCTGCTAAGCACACCCCTTCACCTCTCAGGTGGAAGCAAACTGGCAGTGTTAATCCTTTTGGAGCCATATTACTGGTCTAAAAAGGGGAGTGGGGGTTGAAGATTAGATAAGAAATATGCTCGAGATCATATAAATGTAATAAGGTTTGTTTTACAGGGAAATCTGTAGGTTAACTGCAAAATAGTAACATGTTTATCTTATCTCACAGGTAGCATGGGCCCCGGCTTTCTTTTTATACCTCCTGCTTCTGCTAGGAGGAGTCCAAGTAACAAACAAAACACATACTCACCTAAAGTCTCCCGTAGTGATTCCATCCTAAACTAGCATATTAAAATGCTACCGTGGACTCATCTCCAACCCGTGTATTACCTGGTGAGTTTCTCAAAGCTCCCCATCTGGTCTGGGCACATACCCAGATCCCTATATTTCTGCCCCAATTTACCTCAAGCATGGTTTCCACTTTGTTATCAAAATGATGGAAGGTGAAGGACTGACTGCTACATGGCTCTTCAGGTTGGTCCATGCTGAGAAGTTTTATAGCTAAGCTTCCAGGGTGGCCCTTCAGACATTTCTGTGGCCGCTGCCTACCCCTGAGGCCCTAGGCAGAGTGTCACAGCCTCTTTCGCCTACTTCTGGGTTTCCTAAGGCAGGCATTGCTTCTGATGCCCAACTGATGAGAGATGCTGCTCTCCTTTCTCAACCATCTTGGCTTTTGCCCATGCTCTCCCCCAGCTTAAACACTGGATCTACTTAGTCGCTGGCTGTTAAATGCTCCTCACATTCCTCCTCCTCTTGGAGAACCCCTTTCAGTGTGAAGGTGAGTCTGGGGTCTCTGGATAGAAACTTCCAGTAGTGTCAAGGAAGGCTTCCTTTCGCAGACATTAGAAGGCCACTCCCCATTTAGGCTATTTTTTATGTAACACAGAACTCCTGCTGTGATAGAGGCTTCTTGCCATTTTAGATTGTTATAACTGTCACAAGTACAAGTCCTAATATATTCCAAGTATGTCACACACCCCGCTTCCAGTATACATGACATATGGGTTGTTACCTGTAGAGGGCGAACTTCTGCAGAGATGAAAGCAAAAAAAAAGAAGACCCTCCCGGTCCATAAATACCTGGGACCTCCCACTCTTTCCCCAGTTCCTTCTCTGCAGGACGGCGAGCAAGTCAGAAGGTGTATGCTGCTCTTCCTTGCAGGTAAGCCGGGCTCACGCCCGGCCATTTTCTGCCCTATTTTTGCCCGGACCTTTATACAGTAAGTCCAATACTAGCCTCCCAGCCTTGGCTGCAGGTCCGGGTGAGGGTAGGCAACACCTTAATAGGAGCCATGCTCCCCCGTGAGACCCCATACAAGGGGGTAGGTGGTATCTGGGTTGGTGATCCCGGTTTGGGATGCCCTGTCCCTATTTACTTCCCTTACACCTCATGGTGAGGGATTCTCCCCCTACCGGGTCCCCTCTGTTAACCCTCCAGTGGGGGGGGGGGGGGGGGGATGGCCTAGCCTTTCTACTTTCACATTAGATGTGTGTATGTGTGTGTGTGTTTTGTGCGCATGGTGCTTCACGTTTGCTGACCTCGCGCTCTGCTACAGCCTGGGGAGCTTCTCCTCCTCAGGCTGCGTTTGTGAGGGGGCGGGGCCGGGCGCTCGAGCGTTGCTGCGGCCCGCCCCCTCCCTTTTTTGGCGCCATTGTGGGCCCATCCTAATGATGGGAACCGCAATGATGGACTCGGAGGGAGGGGGCGGGGCCTGGCACGGCGCGCGATCCGCGCTGGCCCGCCCCTTCTCTCTCCTTCCTTCACACAGAGCTGCTGGCTGGTGCCTGACGCCATTTTGGACTTGTGTGAGTGCCCTTTTTGCTATGCTGGCCATATGCCCCAGTCGCCGCTTGGGGCTGCGCTGGCTCCCTCTGCTTGTTGGTTTTATTATTACATGTATATATCATACAATGTGTGTGGGTGCATGTGCTTATTGCCCATATCTTGTGTCTTTCAGGAGGACTCCCTGTGCCTTGCTTAAAAGGGGTATCTCCCGGTCCTAGGGTCCCTAGAGTAATTTGGGATACTTAAATCCTCCCACTTGGGACTTAAAGGGGCATCCCGGGTAGCTTATCAGCGTAATTCCTTCTGGTCATTGCGACTACCATTAAAACCACCATATGGAGGCTCCACAGGATACCGGGCTCGGGCTCCCTTCGGGTCAATTCCGGCTATGTGTGGGTTGTGGGGTATCCCTTATGGGGGAAGATGTACTAATTTGCATACCATGTGCGCAACAGGCCATAAAGCGGCAGTCGGGGTCCCAGGCGTCTGGGTCAGTGCCGCCCGTCTCATCTCCTTCCCCGCCCCGCATTATCCGTACCCAAAGTGACACGGTCATTAGTGGGGAGTCGCACTCTGAGGTATGTGCTAGGCTGGCCAACCTCGAGAAAATTATTTCTAGCTCAGTGGGCAAGAAGGCCTCTGCTAAGAAAAGGCATCTGCCTCCAGCTATGCAGGTACTTGATTTTGATGATTATGACTCCCTTGACTGGTCTGATTATTCCCCTCTTGAGGAGGGGGAATTGTTTGAGGAATCTGAGACTGAAGAACTGCAGTTCTTTGATTCGGATGCCGGGCAGGCGCTGGGAGATGCTGTGGATACCCCCACATTTTTTAGAGGTTCTGGATATTTCCCCACCAGCGGAGGCCCCTCTGAAGAAGGGGGAATTCTTTGGGTCATCTAAGCCCCGCTTGGAGTTCCCAAATCAGGATCATTTTGATAGCATGATTCTTAGAGAATGGGAGAAGCCGAGTCGGCTTCCCGGTGTCCCGCAGGGATGGGATAGGAAGTATCCCTTCCCGGCGGACGCGGTGAAGCGATGGTCTTCCCCTCCTGAAGTCGAAGCGCCCATCTTAGGGTTTTCCAACACCTCCGTTGTACATACTCCTGACGCCATTACCCTTAAGGATGGCGAGGATAAGCGCATTGATCAGATGGCATGCCATGCATTTGCCAGTGTGGGTTCGGCCTTGCGGCCTGTTTGTGCATCTGCACTCGTGGCTGTGGCTACCAGGTCTGAGGTTAGGTACATGTTAAAAGGGCCCCAAATCAAACCGGCCAGTGTTGAATTTGCAGCCCTTAAGAGGTGTGAATTGTTCATGAATTTTGTGTTGGCAGCTATGGATGACACATAACTATGTGTAGTAGAACTTCGGCTCTGCTGGTGGCCACGCGCCAATCGGTATGGCTACGCCAGTGGGCGGCTGACATAGCATCCAAGAAATCACTTACAGCACTGCCCTTCCTGGGTACGCGGCTGTTTGGAGATAAATTGGATTCTGTGGTGAAAGGTGGAAAGCTGCATCATGCGTAAGAGGCAGCGTCGCTCCTTTCGGGGGGCAAGCTCTTTCAACCCTTCCATTCGCGGTGCCAGAGTGGGCAGAGGTCTTGCCTACTCTAACTTCAGAGGTGATTCCTGGAACAGAGGCAGAGGACGTGCCCGTCCGGCTTCTCCCTGGGGTTCCAAGCCCAAGCCCGCTGCCAAGCCAGCTCAGCAATGAGGAGGCGCCCTCACCCTTACGGGTGGGGGGACGGCTGCGACTCTTTTTCCAGGTCTGGGCCCAGGAGGTCACAGACAAGTGGATTTTGGAAGTGGTCTCATCCGGGTACAAACTGGAATTCGAGTACTGGCCTCCACCCAGATTCCTAAGGTCCCGAGTGGCCTCGGATCCCCAGGCTGCGCAGGGGCTCCTGTTGGCAGTAAGGAATCTTCTGGATATGGAAGTCATATGCCCGGTTCCTCATGCAGAGAGAGGCCGGGGCTATTATTCCAACCTCTTCACGGTTCCCAAAAAGGATGGTTCCATAAGACCCATTCTGGAGTGGAGAACACGGAGGCGGACTCCTTGAGCACAGGGGATTCCCTCGCCGAGGGGAATGGTCTCTCAACCACAGGGTATTTCGGTCCCTGAGTCACAAGTGGGGGACACCGGAGGTGGATCTTTTTGCCTCGCGGCACAATCACAAGCTACCATCCTTCATGTCTCTGTCTCAGGATCCTCTGGCTCTGGCAGTGGATGCTATGTCTCTTGCCTGGAGGGATCTGGGGTTCCTATACCTGTTTCCCCCCCTCTCCATGGTAGGCAAGGTAGTGAGCAAACTGGCTCTAGAGGGGACACCAGCAATCCTTGTGGCCCCAAGGTGGCCAAGAGGGGTTTGGATCGCAGACGTCGTACGGCTGGCGGTAAATCAGTACAGGTTGCCCCAGTTTCCGGATCTGCTCACCCAAGGTCAACTACTTTACCCCAATTTACAAACGCTGGCTTTGACGGCGTGGCTGCTGAAACCTCCATCTTAAAGGAGGAAGGTTTGTCTGATGCTGTGATTCAGACTCTTGTTAGAGCTAGGAACAGATCTTCCTCTATCATCTACTACAGGACTTGGAGGTCCTATATTGACTGGTGTGAGGTTAGGGCCTTGCCTTGCAGGGTGTTTTCGATTCCTAGGATTTTCGAGTTTCTTCAACACGGTCTGGTTCTGGGGTTTCAGCTCAGTACTTTGAAAGGGCAGGTTTCTGCCCTGGCTGTCTTTTTTCAAAGGTCCTTTGCTCTGCATCCTCTGGTCAAGACTTTTTTCCAGGGGGTCACTCATGTTCAGCCCCCTAGAAAGCCTTTAGTTCCCGTTTGGGACCTGAATCTGGTTCTGTCGGCCCTCCAGGGGCCTCCTTTTGAGCCGGTGCAGGATATTGCACTTTCTGTGCTCACTCAAAAGGTTGCCTTTTTGGTGGCTATTACCTCTGTCTGGCGTGTCTCTGAGTTGGCGGCTCTGTCTATTCAGGCCCCTTACTTTGAGAGACATCAGGACAAGGTGGTTTTTCGCTTTAAACCAGATTTCCTTCCTAAGGTGGTTTCTGCTTTCCACCTCAATCAGGATGTAGTTCTACCTTCCTTGTGTCCTAAGCCTAGCAATGACAAGGAGAGGGTTTTGCACTCTTTGGATGTGGTTCGTTGTGTGAAGTACTACTTGGTTGCTACTTCTCCTTTTCGTAAGACGGATGCCTTGTTCATGGTGCCCTCCGGGCCCAGGAAAGGTTTGGCACCCGCCAAGTCTACCATTAGTAAATGAATTCGTCAGGCCATTGTTGGGGCCTATTCTGCTAAGGGGAAAGTTCTCCCTTTTAAGATCACCACTCATTCAACTCGTGCTGTTGGGGCTTCCTGGGCTTTTCAGCACCAGGTTTCTGTTGAACAAGTTTGTAAGGCTGCTACTTGGTCTTCCGTTCATACCTTTTCCAAGTTTTATAAGGTTGATGTGCGGGCCTCAGCGGATGCTGCTTTTGGCCGCAAGGTTCTGCAAGCTGCAGTGGTTTAGACTGGTACCTTTGTTCTACTGTTGTTCGGATCCCCACCCATGACGGACACTGCTACTGGATGTCCCATATGTCATGTATACTGGAAGCGGGGTGTGTGACATACTTGGAATAATACCATTTTGTGGTTACTCACCTGTAAAATGGGTATTATAAATGTCACACACCCCGTCCTTTTTTGTATTCTGGATCCTTTATATGGTGAAACTTTTACGGTTAAGAATTTTATATTTGGCTCTTCCTGGTCCCCTTTTCTGCTGTCATATACTGGGGAATGAGTGGGAGGTCCCAGGTATTTATGGACCGGGATGGTCTTCTTTTTTTGCTTTCATCTCTGCAGAAGTTCGCCCTCTACAGGTAACAACCCATATGTCATGTATACTGGAAGCGGGGTGTGTGACATACTTATAATACCCATTTTACAGGTGAGTAATCACAAAATGGTATTTTATCAAGCACTATCTGCCAGACTATGGTGAAAATTAGCGGAGTTAAAAACAGAATGTATTTTTTCTGCATGTAGCTTACAAAATGTGTTTCTTGCAGTACCGCAGCATGTGCCAGTGAAAAAAATATATAAATTATATTCTGTACCCCTCTTATTTGCCCCATTGTGGTGTGGCATGGAAGACAAGTGCCTTATTGGGTTACACTAAGGGCCTAAGTACATGTATCTTACCATAATCTGAAAGCAGACAATTTACCTGGTTGGTGCTTTGCAGAGGCTGCTGCAGCATGTGAGGCCCTGCCATGTGCCCAGTGTTTATGCCGCTCTGTAATTGGCTAGTTTGGAGGACCGGATTCTGCATGGTAAACTGCGGCAGTTGCTGCATGGTGGAGCTGTTCGCAGAGGAGGTCTGAGCTGTTCCAAAGTTTATAGTGGGCGTAGGCTGCAAAAACATCTTGGACAAAAAAAGAGCAGTTAATATTCAGCCTGTTGCATTATTGTGCATCGTGCCCTGTGAATTGTATCCATTTCCTTTTATCTGATGAAAAGTATAGGGAGGCATATGTTTGTGCACATCTAGCACCAGTTTCTCTTAAGTGGCCACAAAGTAAGTGTTCTCATCAGGATAAAAGCTAGCGACCATTCTTTGGTGAAAAAGCGCTTTGTTGCAGAGAGAAGGAGAAGCTACATCTCCAGAATGGGTTCACTGCCAGCAAATACATCACATTGGCTCTAACCGTTCTCTGTGTCACTTAAAACTGGAGTGGTGCGTCACATCTATACTATATATAACAAACAACCTTCTATTATGTCAAGGCTATGAGGTAGCCCTGATAATGCCCCATGCATTTAAAAAATCTATACATTTATCGAAAGCCACAGAAATGGCATCTTATATAAAGAATTGAGACCAGAAATATGGCCACCCTCTTTGACTTTCTTTTGCTGGACCTTTTACAGGTGTGAAACTGTGGCAAAAATAACAACAATTAAAAAAATAATGACAAAGTGTCACCTGGAAGCCTTGTCCATGGACCAACTGCAGCTGTTCCTGGATTTTGCGCAGCTCCTCCTGTTGTCTGTGAATATTCTCTTCTATCATGCGCGTCCTCTGCTCCAGTTGCTCCTTTAGGTGTTTCATGGCTCCAAATTGTGCTGTGAACTGGAAGATTGGCTTTTAAACCAAGGAGAGAGTTCATTTTAACCAAATAGATTTAAGCAATAAAAATACGATTCTGTGATTACTCACCTGTAGAATTGGTATTATATGTATACAGCACGTCCTGCTCCAGAGATAATTCCTTACGTTTCAGTTATACATCCACAAAATGGCGCAGAGACAGCAAAAAAGTGGCTCCTCCCGGCCCCTTATATTCCAGGGACCTCCCACAAATTCCCCAGTATTGACAAGCAGTTAGCAAGAGGCCGGGAGAATAACAACCATAATCAAACAATTTTAAACATAACCACCATCATAAAGAGGCACTAAGAATAATGAAAACAAGGGCGGGGTGGAGCAGGACGTGCTGTATACATATAATACCAATTCTACAGGTGAGTAATCACAGAATTGTATTATTCTAAGTATACAGCACGTCCTGCTCCAGAGATAATTCCTTACGTTTGGCACATCCAATAGCAGTGTCCGTAAGGTAGGGTGGGATCCCCAAAAGCAACAATCATGCAGATTAAACCACTGCCGCCTGCAGAACCTTGCAGCCAAAAGCAGCATCAGCTGAGTCCCTAACATCAACCTTGTAAAACTTTGAAAAAGTATGAACAGAAGACCAAGTAGCGGCCTTGCAAACTTGTTCAACAGAAGCCTGGTGCTGAAAGGCCCAAGAGGAACCAATAGCACAAGTGGAATGAGCAGTAAGGCGGAAAGGAGGATCCTTCCCTTTAGCAGAATAGGCCTGAATCACAGCCTGACGGATCCACTTGCTGATGGTAGACTTAACTGGAGCCAGACCCTTCTTAGGGCCAGAAGCGACCACAAAAAGAGCATCAGTCTTCCTGAAGGGCTCAGTAGCCACCAAAAAGAACTTCAGGTTCCTGACCACAACCAAGGAATGTGGTCAGGAACCTGAAGGAATCTCCTTAGGGTTACTAGGATTAGGGCACAGAGAAGGCAGAACAATGTCCTGATTGAGATGAAAAGCAAACACAACTTTAGGCAGAAAATCTGGTTTAAAGCGAAACACCACCTTGTCCTGGTGTCTCTCAAAGTAAGGGGGCTTGATGGAAAGTGCCGCCAACTCAGAAACACGCCTAACAGAAGTGATAGCCACCAAAAAGACTACCTTACGCATAAGAATGGACAAAGCAGCTTTATGCACAGGCTCAAAAGGAGACCCCTGCAAGGCGGATAGGACCAAGTTCAAGTCCCAGACTGGTAACATAGGCTTACGTGGGGGGCGCACACGAGTTATCCCCTGGAAAAAAGTCCTGACCAGGGGATGCTGAGCATAAGATCTCTGAAAGAAAACAGCCAAGGCAGACACATGACCTTTCAGAGTGCTGAGTTGAAGCCCCAGATCCAAACCATGTTGGAGAAATTCCAGAATCCTAGGAATAGAAAACACATGACAGGGAAGAGATTTAGCCTCACACCAGTCAATGTAGGTACGTCAAACCCTATAGTAGATGGAAGAGGAGGACTTTTTCCTAGCCCTGATCATGGTGTTAACAACAGAGGCAGACAGACAGACTTTTCCATTAAGATGGAGGTTTCAGCAGCCAGGCAGTTAAAGCCAGCGTTTGTAAATTGGGGTAGCGTAGCCGGCCCTGAGTGAGCAGGTCTGGATCCTTGGGCAGGGCCTACTGATCTACCGCCAGCTGCACGATGTCTGTGAACCACACTCTTCTTAGCCAACGGGGGGCCACCAGGATTGCTGGAACCCCTTCCTGAGGTATATTTCGCAGAACCCTGCCCAACAGGGGAAACGGGAGAAAGACATACAGTAGCTGAAAACCCTGCCAGGGCATTGTCAGAGCATCCATGGCTAAGGCCAGAGGGTCCTGGGACAGACACAGACTGGAAGCTTGTGATTGTGACGGGACGCAAACAGATCCACATCTGGCTGACCCCAACAGTGACACAGAGAGCGTCACACCTTCTCGCTGAGGGACCACTCCCCCAGGCGAGAAGTCCCCCTGCTCAGAGAGTCTGCCTCCAGATTCTCCACCCCCGGAATGTACACAGCTGAGATGCAAGGAACATTGTCCTCTGCCCAGGACAGGATCATAGACACTTCCTTGAGGGCCCCCTTGCTCCGTGTCCCTCCCTGATGATTGATGTAGGCAACCGCCGCCTGGTTGTCCTAGCGTACCTGAACTGCCCGCCCCGAAGGTGCGGGGTCAAACGGGCTAGAACCAATCTGATTGCCCTCCGTCCCAGAACGTTGATAGGGTTGTGGGCCTACTGAGGGTCCCACTGTCCCTGGAATGTCAGGGATCTCCAGAAGACCCCCCCAACCTGACTGGCATCCGTGGTGACTGTCTCTTCCTTGAGTCCAGCCACCACTAGAGGGACCGCCTGGCTAGGGGGGACAGAACCAAAACCTGATCCAGGGACATGGGGTCCCTGTCCCATACAGACAAGAGGTGGAGTTGAAGAGGCCTCATGTGAAACTGAGCATAAGGAATCGCCTCGAAGCAGGACACCATCAGGCCCACCAGCTGCATTCCCTGCCTGATGGAAGGATGAGGGCAGGACAGAAGGAGCTGAGCTTGCAGACTGTCCACCTTCTGCTGAGGAAGAAAGATCCTGGCCCGAGCTGTATCCAGATTCATGCCCACAAATGGCTTCACCTAAGAGGGAGACAGGGAAGATTTGGAGTGATTTATCACCCAGCCGAATGACTCCAGTGTGGTCACCAGCCGCTGAGTATCCAGCTCTGCCTGTTGGAAGGATGGAGAAGTGATAAGAATGTCATCCAAATAGGGAAGAATGCGAATGCCTTGAGCTCTCAGCAGAGCCATAATGCCCGCCAGCACCTTGGTGAAAACCCTGGGAGCCGAAGTAAGGCCGAAGGGCAGTGCAACGAACTGGTAATGCTGATCCTCCAGAAAGAACCTGAGGAATCTCTGATGACCTGGAAAGACTGGAATATGGAGGTAAGCATCCTTGATGTCCACAGAGGTCATGAAGTCCCCTGGGCGTAGTGAACTTACAGCTGAGCGCAGAGTCTCCATGCGAAAACGCCTGGATCTGACAAAACTTGTTGAGAAGCTTTAAGTCCAGGATAGGTCTGACAGACCCATCTCTTTTGGGAACGGTGAAAAAGGTTGGAATAATAGCCCTTGCCCCTTTCCCTTAAGGGCACTTGACAGATGACCCCCAGATCCAGTAGATTCTGCACAGCAAGCAACAGGCCCTGAGCTGACAGGGGGTCTTGAGGCATCCGGGATCTGATGAATCTTGGGGGCGGCCAGGCTGCCAACTCTATCTTGCAACCGGAGGACACTACCTCCTGAATCCACCGGTCTGAGACATGGCGCCTCCAGACGTGAGCAAAGAGCCGAAGCCGTCCTCCCACCCGGATGGGTGAGGGCGCCCCTTCATGCCTGAGGGTTCGGGGGAAGACTTAGACTTGGAACCCCAGGAGGGGGCAGGGCGGCCACGTCCTCTGCCCCTGCCCCAGAAATCTCCCCCGGCCCCTGCAAATGAAGCTCCCCTTCCCATTCTGGACCCACGGTAGGAGGGAAGAAAGGAACCTGAACCCCGAAAAGGCCGAGACTGTCTCTTGCGCTGGGGTAACCTGCCTCCCTTAGCAAACAGGTCCAGGTGATCCCCAAATAGACGCAGCCCTTTAAAGGGGAACCCAGTGAGAGCCTTCTTGGCAGCGTTGTCAGCTGCTCACTGGCGCAGCCAAACCGAGCGCCGTATAGCCACCGCCAAGGCAGAGAGGACATATGCAACAAATTCCTCACAAATTCCTCACTAGCAGCATCATCAGGAGCCCCATCTAAAATACTCCTGAGCAGAGTCCTAATAGCCACAGCGGAAATGGCAGAGGCACAAACCGGACGCAGCGTGGTCCCCACACAGGCAAAGGCATGGGAAGCCAGATGATCAATGCGTCAGTCCTCACCATCCCTCAGTGTAGTAGAGTCAGGGGAATGCATGACAGAAGTGTTGGACAACCCCAGAATTGGTGCATCCACCTCGGGAGGGGATGACCAACGCTTAACCACTTCAGCAGGAAAGGGATACCTCTTATCCCGACTCTTAGGCACCCCAGGGAGCCTGCTCGGTCGCTCCCACTCTTTGAGCACGAGATTATTGAAGCGAGTTTGGTCAGGAAACTCCAAACGTGGCTTAACAGTGTAAAACAACTCCCCCTGCTGCCGAGGAGCCGCGGCAGGAGGAGAGATAGAAAGTACTTAAAAAATGTGAGCCAAAAGCCTGTCAGTATCATCTGGAGACCATGGGTCAGAGCCAGAATCAGCATAACCCTTAGGCTACTCATCAGATGATTCTGAATCAGAAAACAATTCCCCCTCTTCCAGGGGGGTATAGCCGGCCAGGGCAAAAAATTCCTCAGCCTCCATAGGAAACAAGTTGACGCCAGGTACCGGATGCCGCCTCTTAGCAGAGGTCTTACGTGCCGTAGAGCCCGCAATCAGCTTCTCAATGCTAGCCACCCTGGTAGACAAATCAGGCTGAGACTCCCCACTGGTATGCACCTCACTGGGAGTTAGATGTAAGCGTAGGGGAGTGGGCGAAGCCACACGGGGCGCAGGCCCAGCCACAGGTAACCCAGATTGCAGCGCAAGCGCCCGCTGGGCACATGGTACACAAACCCGCACATTGTCATCACTAGTAGGGGACACCCCACACACAGCCGGGCTTGTCCGAAGGAACCCCAAGCACATTATCCTGAGAAGCCTCCACATGGTGATTATCGCGGCCACCGGCCAATAGGGATTTACGCTATAAAGTCACCCGGGATGCCCCAATAGTCCGCTAGGGAAGTGGGAGGTAAAGGCAGAATAGGCCTCTAATAGCAACTAAATAGATGGGATAGGCCGAGAGAAACCACAATTAAGTTTGACCCGCCTGCAAGACATAAACAGAAAAGTCCTGTAAGCGGTATGCATACATAATATAAAAAATAAGCCAGCCCGCAGGAGCACTTACGGACCGCGGTAGGAAGACGCCTGCCACGCAGCACGAGGAGAGCAAAATTGCGCCCGCAGATACCTCGAGGGGCGGGGCGCGGAGACAGTGATGCGGAACGCGCCATCCGCAAGGCCCGCCACCCGGAAGAGCGCAAAGGCGCCCACGTGACCATGTCAGCCAATGATGGCGCTGCAGCGCCTGAGGTAAAGTCGCCGACGACCGCGGAACGTCGTACAAGCGCGCGTGGCGGCGGCTGCATTTTTAAAAAAGAGCAACCAAGTACAACCAACACACGTGGCAACACAAGCAAGGCTATACCACGGGATACAATATAGAGTGAAGAAAACACATACACACACACACTCCCGAGAAATACCAGGGAGAGCGAGGGAGGGCAGCGGCCAACCTAACAGGAGCCCACCGATGGACAGGGGGTGAGTGGAGATAGCGCGGGAGGGGCATCCCATAAGGCTCACCATGGGCCTATATCGCCTACCCTTTGGTGGGGGATTGCGGTCGGAGCAGCACTCCTCAAGCACCTGACAACGGTGCTACCTACCGTCACCCGACCAGTGCAGCCAAAGCTGGGAGGCAGAAAAAAAGAGGAACGGGTGGGAATAGTCCTACAGGGCCGCAGGCTAATAGCCCCGCTCACCTGCGAGTAGAGAGAGCCATCTTCTTGCCTTCGCAGCGCCGACTGCAGAGAAGAACTGGGGAATTTGTGGGAGGTCCCTGGAATATAAGGGGCTGGGAGGAGCCACTTTTTTGCTGTCTCTGTAGTCCAGCGCCATCTTGTGGATGTATAACCCAAACGTAAGGAATTATCTCTAGAGCAGGACGTGCTGCATACTTAGAATAATACCATTTTGTGATTACTCACCTGTAAAATGGGTATTATAAGTATGTATCACACCCTGCTTCGGAAGTACGTGGGTTATGGCCCAGTAGAGGGCGAACTTCTGCAGAAATGACAAGAAAAAGAAGCCCCTCCCGGTCCATAAATACCTGGGACCTCCCACATATTCCCCAGTATAAGAAAGCAGTAAGGGGACCAGGAAGAGCCAATAAAATCAATGATAAAAAAGATTCACCAAATAGAGGATCCAAGAAACAACTCGGGGTGGGACAAAGCAGGGTGCGAGACATACTTATAATACCCATTTTACAGGTGAGAAAAAAAATGGGCATTATTCCAAGTATGTCTCACACCCTGCTTCGGAAGTATTAATTACAAGTGGGACATCCAATAGCAGTGTCCAAAAAGGGGGGGATCCCAAAAGGCAATAGTGCACAAATGAAACCACTGCAGCTTGCAGAACTTTGCGGCCAAAAACAGCATCCGCTGAGGCCCGCACATCAACCTTATAAAACTTGGAAAAAGTATAAACAGAAGACCAAGTAGCAGCTTTACAAACTTGTTCAACAGAGGCTTGGTGCTGAAACACCCAGGAAGCCCCAACAGCACAAGTAGAATGAGCAGTGATCTGGAAAGGGGGATCCCTCCCCTTAGCAGAATAGGCCCTAATAACGGCATGATGAATCCATTTACTAATGGTAGACTTGATGGGCGCCAAACCCTTCTTGGGCCCAGAGGGCACCACAAAAAGGGGTCCGTCTTCCGGAATGGTGAAGTAGCCACCAGATAGTACTTTACACATCTAACGACGTCCAGAGAGTGCAAGGCCCTCTCCTTGTCATTGCTAGGTTTAGGAGACAATGAAGGAAGCACAATGTCCTGATTGAGGTGAAAGGCAGACACAACCTTTGGCAAGAAGTCTGGTTTAAAACGGAAAACCACCTTGTCCTGATGTCTCTCAAAGTAGGGGGCCTGAATGGACAGAGCCGCCAACTCAGAAACACGTCGAACAGAGGTGATAGCCACCAAAAAGGCAACTTTTAAGGTGAAAATGGATAGTGCAGAATCCTGCACCGGTTCAAAAGGAGGACCCTGAAGGGCAGACGACACCAAATTTAAATCCCAAACAGGTAACATGGGTTTGTGAGGAGGGGCACATGAGTGACCCCCTGAAAAAAGGTCTTAACCAAAGGATGAAAAGCAAAATATCTCTGAAAGAAAACCGCCAGAGCAGACACATGCCCCTTAAGAGTGCTAAGCTGAAACCCCATGTCCAGACCATGCTGAAGAAACTCCAAAATCCGAGGAATGGAAAACACCCGACAAGGAAAGGCCCTAGCCTCACACCAATCAATGTAGGTCCGCCAGGTCCTGTAGTAGATATTAGAGGAAGATTTCTTCCTAGCCCTGACAAGAGTCTGGACAACGGCTTCAGACAAACCCTTTTCCTTTAAAATGAAGGTTTCAGCAGCCACGCCGTCAAAGCCAGCGTTTGTAAATTGGGGTAACAAAGCTGACCTTGTGTGATCAGATCCGGAAGCAGAGGCAGCCTGAATTGATCGACCGCCAGCTGGACGACGTCTGCGAACCACACCTGTCTTGGCCACCTTGGGGCCACTAAGATTGCTGGTACACCCTCTTGAGCCAGCTTGCGTACCACCTTGCCCACCATGGGAAAGGGAGGAAACAGATACAGGAGACCAAGCTCCCGCCAGATCAGAGACATAGCATCCACTGCCAGAGCCAGAGGGTCCTGGGACAGAGACACAAATGCCGGAAGCTTGTGATTGTGATGAGAGGCAAACAGATCCACCTCCGGACTCCCCCACCTGCGACAGAGGGATAGAAATACCTTGTTGCTGAGGGACCAATGCCCCCGGCGAGAGGTCCCTCTGCTCAGAGAATCCACTTCCAGGTTCTCCACCCCTGGAATGTAGACTGCCGAGATGCACGGAACATTGCTCTTGGCCCAAGCAAGAATCAGAGACACCTCCCGGAGGGCACTCCGGCTGCGAGTCCCTCCTTGGTGATTGATGTAAGCGACCGCTGTCCAATTGTCGGAGCGAACCTGAACTGGTAAACCCCGAAGGTGATGTGTCAGATGCGACAGCACCAACCGAACCGCCCTCAGCTCCAGAATGTTGATGGGGATATGGGCATCCTGAGGACCCCACAGCCCCTGGAACTGACGTTCCCTCCAGAAGCCTCTCCAGCCTGACAGACTGGCATCCGTGGTGACCGTCTCCCAACAGGGCGCAAGAAAGGACCTGCCCCCCAGGAGATTCCTCTGGTCCATCCACCACTGGAAGGACCGCCGGACAAGAGGGGACAGAACACAAGTCTGATCCAGAGACAGGGGACATTTGTCCAAAACCGATAGAAGATGGAGCTGAAGGGGTCTCATGTGAAACTGAGCAAATGGCACTGCCTCGAAACAAGCCACCATCAAACCTACCAGCCTCATGCATTGCCTGATGAACGGACGAGGGCTGGACAGAAGAAAACGAATAAGAGCCTGAAGAACATCCACACTCGGCTGGGGTAGGAACACCCTGGTCTGAATGGTATCCAGAGTCATGCCCAGGAACGAAGCCACCCTTGACGGGGATAGAGAGGACTTGGGGTAATTGATAACCCGAACCTCTCCAGCGTCATCACCAACATTCTGGTGTCCAGCTCTGCCTGGTGGAGAGAGGACGACGTAATGAGAAGGTTGTCCAGGTAAGGCAAGATATGAATGCCCCGACTCTAAGAAGGGCCATCACGCCTGCCAAAACCTTGGTGAACACCCTGGGCGCCGAAGTCAGCCCGAAGGGAAGAGCCACAAACTGGAAGTGCTGGTTGTCTACCACGAACCTGAGGAACCTTTGGTGTCCCGGGAAGACCGGCAAATGAAAGTAAGCGTCCTTGATATCTATTGAGGTCATAAAGTCCCCCGGACGCAGTGAGCCGACAGCAGAGCGCAGAGTTTCCATGCTAAATTTTTTGGTTCTGATGACCCGGTTGAGAATTTTCAAGTCCAAAATGGGTCTTATGGAACCATCCTTTTTGGGCGCCGTAAAGAGGTTGGAATAGTAACCCAGACCTCTCTCTGTGGGGGGAACCAGACAAACTACCCCCATATCCCAAAGGTTTTGCACCGCCATAAAAAGGCCCTGTGACGCCCGAGGGTCCGACAGAACCCGGGACCTGAGGAATCTGGAAGGAGGCTGGCATGCAAACTCCAGCTTGTACCCGGAGGAAATTACCTCCCGGATCCAGACGTCTGTGACCTCTAGGGTCCAGACCTGAGCAAAGAGCCGCAGCCGTCCTCCCACCCGCAAGGGTGAGGGCGCCCCTTCATTGCTGAGTGGGCTTGGCAACGGATTTGGGTTTCGTACTCCAGGAAGTCCCGAGTCGGGCACGTCCTCTGCCCCTACCCCAGGCATCCCCTCGGAACGCAGTGAAAAACGTTCCCCTGCTTGACAGAGAGCCACGAAAGGAAGGGTTGAATGAACCCGAACCCCGAAAGGGCCGGCGCTGCTTCCTGTGTTGAGGTAACCTACCCCCTCTGGCAACCGAGTCTAAACGATTACCAAACAGACGCAGACCCACGAAGGGAAGACCTGTGAGTGCCTTCTTAGCAGCGTTATCAGCCGCCCACTGGCGCAACCAGACAGACCGGCGTATAGCAACCTGCAATGCCAAGGTCCTGCTACACATACGGATAGTATCATCCAAGGCTGATAAGACAAAAGCAATGAACATCTCACAATGAGTCAAGGCTGTAAATTCCTCACTGCAGGGATCCAATTGGGAACCATCCAAAAGGCCCCTAATTAGAGCTCTAGTAGCCACTGCCGTGATCGCAGAAGAACAAACCGGGCACAAGGCCGAACCCACACAAGCAAAGGCATGTGAAGCCAATTGATCGAGACGTCGGTCCTCACCATCCTTCAAGGTAGTGGAATCTGGGGTATACACGACTGAAGTAATGGACAATCCCAGGACGGGCGCGTCGACCTCTGGAGGTGTCGACCAAAGTTTCACCACATCAACAGGAAAGGGATACTTCCTATCCCACCCGTGAGGGATACCAGGGAGCCGACTAAACTTTTCCCATTACTTAAGGATCAGATTGTTAAAGTGCTTCTGATCTGGGAGCTCCAAACGATGTTTGGCGGTCCCAAAAAATTCCCCCCGTTGCGGAGGGGCCTCCGCAGGAGGGGAAATGGCAAGTACCTCAAAAATTTGAGTAAGGAGCCTATGGGTGTCGACAGTATCACCGCGCTCTGAGCCGGCATCAGCGCCAGGGTACTGCCGATCCTCAGATGAGTCAGAGTCTGGGAACAGTTCCCCTTCCTCTAGCGGGGAACAATCAGACAAGTCAAATGGTTCAAAATCAGCATAATCAAAGGCCGGCGCCGCGGGCGCCAAGTGCTGTCTCTTAGCTGGGGCTTTCCTGGCCGCAGAGCTAGCAATCAGTCTCTCAATGTTGGCCAGTCTTGCGCATACATCAGATTGCGACTCCCCACTGGTGACGACGTCACCTGGGGTCATAACCAGGCATGGGGATGTAGGGAATGAGACCAGCGGAGCTGATCCAGCCACACGGGGCCCGGCTTGCTGCGCAATAGCCTGCTGCGCACATGGTACACAAATTTGCACATTATCACCCACAAGGGATGCCCCACATAACACAAACAGCCGGGATTGCCCCGAAGGGACCCCGAGCACTGTATCCTGGGGAGCCTCCATATGATGATTTTTAGGTAGTCGCAATGACCGATGGGAATTACGCTATAGAGCTACCCGGGATGCCCCTTAAACGTCCGTTAGTGGGAGGATATGAATAAGGCCAAGGAAACCTCTAAATTTTGAGCAAAAGGGCCATAGGCCCGGGAGAAACCTCTAATTTTGTTTTTTTTTGTCTGAAAGACACAATAGAGAACCCACATAAGTAAGACAGACAAGCATACAGAGCTGTCATAAGTATATATCATAAAAATACCATATGCTGCCCAAGGGCTCTACAATCGCCCAGCAGCCATATTATGCACATATACATTTAATCCATATATATAATATGTATAAGCCCGCATGGGGCACTCACACGACCGGAGAAGATGGCGCCGGAAGTAAGAGAAGGAGGATGGGGGCAGGCCACTGCGGAGCGCGCCAAGCGTTTGGCACCGCCCTCTCCAAAAACGCGGGATCCCAATACAGGCCGCGCTCCCCAGCCAACAGGGCTGGGAGCCGGCCGTGAGAAGAAGGAAGGGGCGGGCCCCGCCCCCAAACGATTCGGAGACCTGACCACAGGCCGCGCTCCCCAGCCAATAGGGCTGCGGAGCCGGTCGTGACGTCACCGGCCCGCCGCCTGAGAGCACGTGCGTGGGCCGGCTGTATAGGATAATGGAGTGACATTAATAAAAAGAAAGGCAGCACACGCTCGCAGTAGCCAGGGCGTGAAGTAAAACACACCAACACTCATACACACACACACAAAAGTGAAGCATAAACATTAACCAAGGAGGGGAAGCTACCCCCCCCACTAACCGGGAACAGGGAGGTTAGGGGTAAGCCGACGGCTACATTTAGCTATGTAGCGAGGGCTTCAAACGTACAGGGCATCCCAAGTCAGATCACCAAAAAACCTGACGACCGCCTACCCTTTGGTGGGGTATTTGCGGCGGAGCATGGCTCCTAGTCGAAACAACTCTAAAGGTGTTACCTACCCTCACCCAGACCCTGCAGCCATAGCTGGGAGGCTTAAATGACATTATTAAAAGAGGTCGGGGTGGAAATAGGACAAAGGGGGGCCAGGTGTTACCCAGCTTACCTGCAAAGGAAAGAGATAGTCATCTCCTTGACTTTCTTCGCCGTCTGCAGAGACTAAACTGGGGAATGTGTGGGAGGTCCCAGTTATTTATGGACCGAGAGGGGCTTCTTTTTCTTGTCATCTCTGCAGAAGTTCGCCCTCTACTGGACCATAACCCACGTGTAATTAATACTTCCGAAGCAGGGTGTGAGACATACTTGAAATATAATACTAGTTGCACTTATTCAAATCTTGAGATGGCTACGTAGCAAACACAGTGGGAGACAGGAGCCAAATGCATAGAAACAGAACACAATAAAATACAATAAAAAACAAAATTACCATATTTTTCACGTGGGGGGGGGGGGGGGGGGGGGGCGACGACGACTTACTGCGTCTTATTGGGTAAATGTTTAATAAAAAAAGAAATATACATTTCTGCTGCTTCCACACACGCCTGTCTCTTGTCCACATATATAAACTCACACATTTATATACCGTATTTTTTGCCCTATAAGACGCACTTATTTTTCCCTTATGGGGCGAATGCCAAAAAAAAAAAAAAAAAACAAATCTCACCCGTTCCCGGCGCTCCCGCATTGCCTGTCACACTGCGGGAGTCCAGAGGAGCGGCGGGAGCTCTGTCCCGGCCCCGCCGCTTTGATCGCTGTCTTTTACCGGCAGCGATGACAGCGGCGGGGCCAGAGACAGCGCCCCCGCCGCTCCTCCATCTGCTGCCTCTTCCGCTTGGGCACATGCGAGCACCCAGGTCAGGGCAGCGGGTGGCCGTGGCCTGCACCAACTCGGTGCAGGCCACGCCCACCCGCTGCCCTGACCTGGGTGCTCGCACGTGCCCCAGGTGGAAGAGGCAGCAGGCGGAGGAGCGGCAGGCGGTCTCTGGCCCCGCCGCTGTCATCGCTGCCGGTAAAAGACAGCGATCGCAGCGTGGGGCCTGGACAGAGCCCCCACCGCTGCTTCTTACTGGCCGTCTCCGTGAATAGGGTGGCCCACCCCATTCACGGAGCCGGTCGCGTGTCAGCGGACAGGTGAGTTTTACTTTTTTTTACTTATGCTGACTGGGGGAAGAGGGGGAAGCCACACAGCCAATCCTAAGGGGATGAAGGGGATGTCACACAGCCAATATTAATGGGGGGAGGGGGATGCCACACAGCCATTATTAATGGGGGGAGCGGGATGCCACACAGCCATTATTAATGGGGGGGAGCGGGATGCCACACAGCCAATACTAATGGAGGGAGGGTGATGCCACACAGCCAATACTAATGGAGGGAGGGGGATGCCACACAGCCAATACTAATGGGGGGAGGGGATGCCACAAAGCAAATACTAATGGGGGGAGGGGATGCCACACAGCCAATACTAATGGGGGGAGGGGATGCCACACAGCCAATACTAATGGGGGGAGGGGATGCCACATAGCCTATACTAATGGGGGGAGGGGATGCCACACAGCCTATACTAATGGGGGGAGGGGGATGCTACACAGCCTATACTAATGGGGGGAGGGGATGCCACACAGCCAATACTAATGGGGGGAGGGGGATGCCACACAGCCAATACTAATGGGGGGAGGGGGATGCCACACAGCCAATACTAATGGGGGGAGGGGGATGCCACACAGCCAATACTAATGGGGGGAGGGGGATGCCACACAGCCAATACCAATGGGGGGAGGGGGATGCCACACAGCCAATACTAATGGGGGGAGGGTGATGCCACATAGCCAATACTATTGGGGGGAGGGTGATGCCACACAGCCTATACTAATTGGGGGGGGGGGTACACTGCCTATATGGGGAATAGGAGGGGTGGAATGCCACACTGCTTATGATAATGGGGTGCACACTGCCTATATGGGAATGGGAGGGGGGGATGCCACACTGCCTATATGGGGAATGGGAGGGGGGGATGCCACACTGCCTATATGGGGAATGGGAGGGGGGGAATGCCACACTGCCTATATGGGGAATGGGAGGGCGGAGAATGCCACACTGCCTATATGGGGAATGGGAGGGGGGAATGCCACACTGGTATATGGGGAATGGGAGGGGGGAATGCCACACACTGCCTATATGGGGAATGGGAGGGGGGAATACCACACTGGTATATGGGGAATGGGATGGGGGCATGCTACACTGTCTATGGAATGGGGGCATTCCACACTGCCTATGGTAATGGGATAGGGGGAATGCCACACTGTCTGTAATGGTGCGTTTTTGGTTTAAAATATTTTTTTCTTATTATCCTCCCCCAAATCCAAGGTGCATCTTATATGACGAAAAATACGATATATCACATCCGCCATCGATCCCCGCTGCCACACACATTTCCCATGCTAGTTCTGGGCAGGCGTGGCAGGGGGGAAGCAGGGGGACTGGCAGCGGCGCAGGCGGCACCTGGTAAGACGTGTGTGTGTATGTGTGTATGTATATGATGCCGGGAGACTGGCTGCTGCAGGAGCTGCAGGTCAGCAGCTTGGGAGCACCAGGAAATACAATTCTGTGAGATACTCACCTGTAGAATTGATATTATTTGTATACAGTACGTCCTGCTCCAGATATAGTACTTACACTTGGGTTATCCTCCGCCAGATGGCGCTGCACTGCAGAGACATGCAAAACAGGCTCCTCCCGACCCCTCAAATACTCGTGGACCTCCCACAAATCCCCAGCATTGAAAAGCAGTGAACAAGAAGCCGGGAGAATTTAACCACCAAAACTGGTAACTATAACAATGATAATCACCATACAGGGGATCCAGAATAATGCAAAAAAAACAGGGTGGGGTGGAGCAGGACGTACTGTATACAAATAATATCAATTCTACAGGTGAGTATCTCACAGAATTGTATTATTCTTAGTATACAGTACGTCCTGCTCCAGATATAGTACTTACACTTGGGACATCCAATAGCAGTGTCCATAAAGAAGGGTGGGATGCCCAACAAAAAGGTAACAGCAGACAGTTTAAACCACTGCCGTCTGCAAAACCTTGCGGCCAAAAACAGCATCAGCTGAGGCCCTAACATCAACCTTGTAAAACTTTGAAAAGGTATGAACAGAAGACCAAGTAGCGGCCTTGCAACTTGTTCAACAGAAGCCCGGTGCTGGAAGGCCCAAGAGGCACCAATAGCACAAGTAGAATGAGCAGTAAGGCGGAAGGGAGGACCCATCCCCTTAGCAGAATAGGCCTGAATCACGGCCTGACAGATCCATTAGCTAATAGTAGACTTGGAAGGAGCCAAACCCTTCCTGGGCCCGGAAGGGACCACAAAAAGAGCATCAGTTTTCCTGAAGGACGCAGTGACCACCAGGTAATACTTCAGACACCTGACCACATCCAAGGAATGCAGAACCCTTTCCTTAGCGCTGCTAGGATTAGGGCACAATGAAGGAAGAACAATATCTTGATTCAAATGAAAAGCAGACACCACCTTAGGCAGAAAGTCCGGCTTAAAGCGGAACACCACCTTATCCTGGTGTCTCTCAAAGTATGGGGGCTGGATAGACAGAGCTGCCAGCTCAGACACACGCCTGACCGAAATAATAGCCACCAGAAAGACAACCTTGAGGGTAATAACAGCCAAAGCAGCATCATGAATAGGAGCAAAGGGCGCACCCTGCATTGCAAATAAAACCAAGTTCAAATCGCAAACAGGGACCACAGGTTTATGTGGGGGACGCAACCGAGTAACCTCCTGAAAGAGAGTGTTAATCAAAGAATGCTGAGCAAAAGACTTCTGAAGAAGACAGACAGGGCAGAAACCTGACCCTTCAGAGCACTCCAACCCATGCAGTAAGAACTCCAGAACCCTGGGGACTAAAAATACAATTCTGTGAAGTACTCACCTGTAGAATTGGTATTATACGCATACAGTACGTCCTGCTCCATATATAATACTTACACGTGGGTAATCCTCCGCCAGAGGGCGCTGTTCACTGCAGACATGCAAAAACAGGCTGCTCCCGGCCCTTCATATACCCAGGGACCTCCCACAAATCCCCAGCATTGAAAAGCAGTGAGAAAAGAAGCCGGGAGAAACAAACCACCAAACTGGCAACAATGGCAATGATAACAATCACCATACAGGGGATCCAGAAAAAATGCAAAACCAGGGTGGGGTGGAGCAGGACGTACTGTATGCGTATAATACCAATTCTACAGGTGAGTACTTCACAGAATTGTATTATTCTAAGCATACAGTACGTCCTGCTCCATATATAATACTCACACGTGGGACATCCAATAGCAGTGTCCATAAAGCAGGGTGGGATCCCCATCAAAAAAGGCACAGAAGACAGTAAAGGTGCTGTCACCTGCAAACCTTGCTACCAAGAGCGACATGAGCAAAGGCTCTAAAGTCAACGTCATAAAGACCTTTGAAAGGTATGAACAGAAGCGGTCTAGCAAGAACCTGATTAACAGAAAACTGGTGCTGAAGGGCCCAAGGTACCCAAGCACAAGTAGAAACAGAATAAAAAGAGAAGAAGATTCTTCCCCTTAAAGGAATAGGCCAGAGGAACAACATGACCCGTCCAAATGCAACAATAGTCTCGTAAAAATCAGAGCTCCCTCCCCATGGGGGAAATTGAAACCTGGTCTCCCGCATGACAGGCGGGGATACTGACCCCTACACTAATAAGGATAAGCAAGAAGCCAACGCCCTTACCTGGGACCAGAAAGGACAATCCATCCAAGGAAGACCAGTCCAAAGGACGTATAACCCCTGGAAACAGATGAGATCGGGCGCATACGTATAGAGGCGCCCGCAAACCCCAAGGGGCATCAATCCCCCTAAGGGACAAAAAACAATCCAGGAGAACTACAACGCCTGTTGAGGGAATATATACTTCAGCATTACTAAGAAAAAGGCCCAGAGGCAGACAAGGACTTGGATAAATGAGCATAAGACACCACCTTGAGCATAAGGTCCGGCGTAAGACGGAATACCACCACATCATGGTGTATAAACAATGAACGAGGGCTAACTAAACAGAGCCACCTTCACAGGCACACGTCTGACTGAAGCAACAGCCCCCGGATGGCACAACCTGCCACTGAAGGACGTCCATTGGAGCGAATACCACTGAGATGCAGGGAAGGTTGACCCCCACCTAGATCAGGATCAGACACCTACCAGGAGAATCATCCTGCTCCAAGTTCCAGACTGATAATAAACACAGGAAACTGTCCTCCGACAGGCCAAGAGTCCTCAAATAGACAGGTCCTGAAGAGGAGTAGACCAGCAAGATAGAGCCAACTGAAGGCTCACAGCTTAAACAAAATCAGTAGGAAACTGGACACTCCAAGGGCCCCTACCTAGGAGCCACGGGGGATTTCAGAAGAAAACCCCCCCCCCCCAATCTGCGAGACTTGGTACCCAAGGTGGCCATCCACAGGAAGATGCAAGCAAAGAAGGGAGGTGCCCCCTGACAGGGTCCTGGAATTTAACCAGCTCAAGAGGAACCACCGTACCAAAGGAGAATGAGCACAGACCCAGCTCCAGGGGTGCCGGAACCCCAACCAGGAGTAATAACCTACTGTGCTGAAGAGCCCAAGGGCTCTGAATATAAGGGACAACATCTGATCCGCCACCAACGGCCCCACCAGCTGCAATTCTGCCTGGTGAAAGTAAATGACAGCAAAGAGGGACAGAGCCCATTTAACTAGGAGTCCACATATCGCCAAGGAAGAAGGTTCAAGCCTGAACCGCATCCAAGGAATGGAGAAAGCGAATAAGGGACAATGAGGGATTGAGGTGACAGATCACCCATCCAAATAATCCCCAGAGGACACCGCCAGCCGACTAACTACTCGGCCTACGTAGAGATTGGGAAGTAGAGAAGGACAATCCGGTACAGACGTCCCACGGGCATGTCAGACATCACCCTCATCCGCGCCTTGGCGAGCAGCCTGGAAGCAGAAGAGAGGCCAAAAACAAGGCCTCAAATCACAGAGTTGGTCCTTCAATACTGACCTGTAAAGGTCTCGGAGTCCAGAAGACACAGGGGAAACTAAAAGGATCTTAGATCTCCACAGGTGGCAAGAGGCCCCCCTTGCACAGGGCGCCTGTGGCCCAACAAAGGGATACCCAGCAGGGACTACCTGTGAGTGTAGAAATCCCAAGCCTAAAATAGGCCAGCATGGCCCAGACTGCCTCATCCTTTGAGGGAGGTAGGAAAGGTTAACGTAGAGGCATCGCCCCAGCCTGTTAAGGGCAACCTGCAAGCGAGTCCAGACCCTGCAGACAGAGTATGGCCTGCACTAACTCCTGAAGAGAAACCAGGGACTAGAATCACCCTGACAACCTACGGAAAGGGACCGCCCAGCAAACTCTATCCTGTAACCAGGGGAACTACCTCCTGGAACCACCAGAAGGAGGCGAGACGCTCTCAGATAGGAGCCAGGTGCTGCGGCAGTCCCCTCGCCCAGAAGGGCGAGGGCGTCCCTTCAAGCTTGGGAGGTCTTGGCAGATTTGGACTTAGTCCTGCCAGAGGGCCCAGGGCGTTGCCTGCCTGCCCTGGAGTGATAATCTACGCCGAAAAGTTGGAAGCACACCTATGGTTCGTGTTTGACACTAACGTAAGGAGGGGGAGGGGTGCCCCTGCCCCGAGGAGGCCGGGACGGGCTTCTGCGTAGAGGTGCCTTGCCCCTTTTCCCAAAAAGGTCCAAACGGGCCCCAAATAGGCGCCGTCCTCTGAAGGGAATGCCAGTAAGAGCCTTTTTTGTATCATCGTCTGCTCCCCACTGTCGCAGCCAGACCAGGCAGCGAATAGCTACCACAAGGGCAGAGGTTCTGGCACACATCTTAATGGTGTCGTCTAGTGCCGAGAGGATAAACCTCACAAACACATCAGAATCGGAGAGTGCATTAAAGACCTCCCAGGGGAGATCTTCAGGTTGGTGGTCAAGCAGCTTCCTAATGAGGGTCCTGGCGGTCACCGCAGTGATGGCCGCGGCACAGACCGGGCGCAGAGCCGTCCCTGCGCATGAAAAGGCGTGGGAAGCCAGTCTGTCAATGCGCCGGTCCTCAGCATCCCGAAGGGTACGGTAATAAGGAGCAGTCATGAAAGGGGGGTTAGTAACCCCTATAAATCGGTGCATCCACCGCGGGAGGTGCTGACCAGAAGTTAACCACATCAGGGGGAAATGGGTACTTCCAATCCCAGACCCCTGGAACCCCTTTAAGTTTACAAGGCGATTCCCATTCTTTGGATATAAGAGCCTGGAAATGCTCCTGTTCCAGAAATTCCAAGCCCGGTGTCGCTGTATGGAAACTCTCCCTCTTATGCTTGGGAGCCTCTCCAGGAGGAGAGATTGACAAAACTTCAAAGATCTTTATGAGTAGTTCATCAGTGTCACACACTCCGAGGAGCCCGAATCGGAGAATAGCTCACCTTCATCAGAAGGAGCAAGGTCCTGCAAGGCAGCAGACTCTTCATTATCAGTAGGAACCAGAGAACCAGGAGGCGGCAGGGGCCGCTTCTTTCCAGAGCCCAAGCGCTCCGCCAAACTAGCTATCACCTGCTCAGCCGTAGGCAGCCTGCGCGGCACGACTTGCTGGTCATCCCCGCTCGAGTGCGACTCATCAGGAGCGAGATTTAAGCACGGGGAGACAGGTGTATTGAAGCGAGGTGCAGCCACTGGCAACCCTGATTGCAGGGCCAGTGCCTGTTCAGCACACGGTCCGCAGACCCGTGCTCTGTCAGCATCAGCATGGGGCTGTCCACACGCTGCACACAGCCGGTCTTGGGACCCCGGATACATAATTCTGAGATGCCTCCATATGGTGATTATCTGAGCTAGAATCCCGCAGGGATTTATGCAATAGGCAACCCTGGATGCCCCAAGACCCGCTAGGAATGTGGGAGAATTTTTTATATGAACCCGCTATAATATATGTCAGGCCGGGAGAAGCCACCGAAATCTTGGCGTCTGAAAGACATAAAGCGAATAAGGGGGGTGTCAGAGCCATGCGCAGCTGAACAAAAAGATCATAGAAACAAAAACCGCCCAGGAGGGCACTTACATGACCAAGGGAGGAGGAGGATCGCAGCCACGCGCGCGAAGAGCTATCAAAATGGCGGCAAGCGAACCTCGAGGCGCGGGCCCGCTCTGGCCGTGACACGCCAAGTCCCACCCTCCCCCAAAGAGCGCGAAGGCTCCAAACAGCTGTAATGCAATGACAAGCAAGATAAGACACACAGTCAGATTATGTTAAGGAAAAAGTCCAAAAAACTAGTGAATGATGCTGCCGTCAAGGCCGCACACTACAGTAAAGTAAAGACGCACACGCGCGCGCAACCTGACAAGAGGTTATGTGGAACAGGGAGCAAGGCTCTGACACCCATAATTGTAAGGGCGGGTATATGAACTCACAATACCTTGCCTCATAAATCAGCACACTAACCATTGAACCAAAGCACTTGTTCAAAGACAAAACAACGGCCATAAACGTGTACAACATTACGCTGAGACCGCCACACGCATACCCCCCCCCCTTTCTTTCCCCCCGAGCTACAGGGGGAAACGAGGGAGAAGGCGACCCATCACCCAGGGTTCATCGCTACGAGGGGCACGGGGCAATGGTGCGGGAGGGGCATCTATTGGAGGCTCACCATCGGCCTAAACCGCCTACCCTATGGTGGGGGACTGCGGTGGAGCGTAGCTCCGTGAGCACACATGGTGCTGCCTACCTTCACCCGACCAGCGCAGCCCAGGCTGGGAGGCACATTTTCATGAAAGAGGACGGGTGGTAATAGTCCTGCAGGGCCGCAGGCTGTAAAAGTCCCGCTCACCTGCGAGAGAGTGATATTTCATGTCTTCGCAGTGAGCACTGCAGAGAAATCTGGGGATTTGTGGGAGGTCCCTGGGTATATGAAGGGCCGGGAGGAGCCTGTTTTTGCATGTCTGCAGTGAACAGCGCCCTCTGGTGGAGGATTACCCACGTGTAAGTATTATATATGGAGCAGGACGTACTGTATGCTTAGAATACACCCGACAGGGAAGAGACCTAGACTCACACCAGACAAAGTAGGTACGCCATACCCTGTAATGGATGGAAGAAGAAGTTTCCTTCCTAGCATTCACCTTGGTATCAACCACCGAGACGGACAAGCCTTTTTCCATCAAGATGGAGGTTTCAGCAGCCAGGCCGTCAAGGCCAGAGTTTATAGATTGGGATGGCGTAAGGGGCCCTGAGTGAGCAGATCTGGCACCCTTGGCAGAACGTACTGGTCTACTGCCATCTGCACCACGTCTGCGAACCACACTCTTCATGGCCACCTGGGGGCCACCACAATTGCTGGCACCCCTTCCAGAGCAATCTTGCGCAGAACCCTGCCCAGCAGGGGGAATGGAGGAAGACATACAGGAGCCGAAAGTCCTGCCATGACATTGCTAGGGCATCTATGGCCAAGGCCAGAGGATCCTGGGACAGGGAGACAAAGGCCGGGAGCTTGTGATTGTGATTGTGATGGAACGCAAACAGATCCACATCTGGTTGGCCCCAACGGTGGTACAGAGATTGGAACCCCCTGTTGCAGAGGATCTGCCAGCAGATTTTTCACCCCCGGAATGTACGCTGCTGATATGCAGGGAAAATTGACCTCCACCCAGGTCAGGATCAGAGACACTTCCTGGAGGGCCCTCTTGCTCCGGGTCCCTCCCGGACGATTGAGGTAGGCAACTGCCGTCTGGTTGTCCGAGCGCCAACTGAACAGGCAGGCCCTAAAGAGGAGTAGTCAAGCGAGCCAGAACTAACCTGATCACTCGCAGCTCCAAGATATTGATAGGTGTGTGGGCCTCCTGAGGGCCCACCTCCGCTGGAACCGCAGGGACTTCCAGAACCCCCCCCCCCCCCAACCTGATCGTCTCCCAGGAAGGGGCAAGAAAGGATCTGCCCCCCAACAGGTTCCTTGAGTCCATCCACCACAAGAGGGAACTCCTGACCAGGGGGGACCCTGTCCAGGGCCGCTGGGTCCTCGTCCCATACAGACAATAGGTGAAGTTGCAGAGGCCTCAATTGGAAATGAGCATAAGGGAGAAAATGTTCTTCCAAGGGAGGAAGCATTCACAGCCTTTATGCTCTTGGAAGACCAATAGTCCATCAAAGGGCAAGTCAGCAGATTTGGTTTCCAAGAGACATCCCATGTGGTGTGGTCTGTGGGAACATGTCATTCTTGTGGTTAAAAGATGAACTGTAGATGGGAGGCGTAGATCCTTTTCGAAGGACGCCGCCATCAGGCCCACCAGCTGCATTCCCTGCCAGAAGGAGGGATGGGGACAAGCAAGGAGGGACTGAGCCTGTGCAATAAGATTATCCACCTTCTGCTGAGGAAGGAAAATCCTTGCCTGAACTGTATCCAGATTCATTCCTAGTAATGGAGTTACCAAGGAAGGGGACAGTGAGGACTTGGAGTGGTTGATCACCCATCCAAATGACTCCATGGTGGGCACCACCAGCTGAGTATCCAACTCTGCCTGATGCAGAGACTGTAGAAGTGAAGAGGATGTCATCCAGATAGGGAAGCACGCTGACACCCTAACATCTGAGTAGAGACATCACGCCAGCCAGCACCTTGGTGAACACCCTGGGAGCTGAAGTGAGGCCGAAGGTCAAGGCCACAAATTGTTAATGTTAATCCATCAGAGTGAACCTGAGGGACCTGGGAACACAGGAATATGAAGGTAAGCATCTTTGATGTCCACAGAAGCCATGAAATCCCCTTGGCACAGGGAACAGATGGCCGAGCGCAGAGTGTCCATGCGAAAGCGCCTGCCCTTGACAAAAACTTGTTAAGAATGTTTAAGCCCAGGATGAACCTGACAGAACCATCCTTTTTGGGTACTGTGAATAGGTTGGAATAAAAGCCCTTGCCTTTTTCTCTTAAAGGCACCTGGCAGATGACCCCCAGCTCCAGGAGGCCTTGCACCGCTTGCACTAGCTCCTGAGCTGACACAGGGTCCTGAGGAATCCGGGACCTGATGAATCTTGGAGGGGGATCGGCAGCAACTCCAACTTGTAACCGGAGGACACTACCTCCTGAATTCACCGGTCTGAGACATGAATCCTGCAGACCTGAGCGAAGTGCTGCAGCCGTCCCCCCCACGCGATGGGTGAGGGCGCCCCAACATGCCTGAGGGGACTTGGGAGAGGGTTTAGCTTTTGGGGTCCCAGGAGGAGCCAGGACGTTCACGTCCTCTGCCTCTACTCCAGAAATCTCCCCGGGCCCCAGGGAAGGATACCCCCCTTCCCTGTCTTGCATCACGGTAAGGGGAGGAGAAGGAACCCTGACCCCTAAAGGGCCGAGGTTGCCGCCTGCGCTGGGGTAACCTGCCTCCCTTAGCAAGAAAGGTCCTTTAAAGGGAAAACCAGTGAGGGCCTTCTTGGCAGCATTGTCAGCGGCCCACTGGCGCAGCCAAACCGAGCGGCGCATAGCCACCACGAGGGCAGAAGTTCTGGCACACATTCTGATGGTGTCATCCAATGCTGACAGGACAGAATTTACACCAAACAACAACTAGAGAGTGCAATAAACACCTCACAAGGCAAATCAACAGGGGCACTATCAAGCATATTTCTGATAAGGGTTCTAGTGGCCACAGCAGTAATAGCAGAGGCACAGACCGGGCGCAGCTCCGTCCCCGCACATGTAAAGGCGTGGGAGGCCAGCTGGTCAATGCGCCGGTCCTCAGCATCCCGCAGGGTAGTAGAATCAGGGGAATGCATGACAGAGGTGTTAGATAGCCCTAGGATCGGGGCATCCACCTCGAGGGGGGGATGACCAACCTTTACCCACCTCAGCAGGAAAGGGATAGTTCCTATCCCAAATCTTTGGAGCCCCGGGAAGTTTACTGGGGCACTCCCATTCCTTGAGCACAAGGTTATGGAAATGGGTCTGCCCTGGAATTTCCAAACTTGATTTTGCTGTATGGCAAAACTCCCCCTTTTTTGCCTGGGAGCCTCAACAGGGAGAGAGATAGACAGAACCTCAAGGTCTGGGTCAATAATCTGTCAGTGTCATCCGGGGCCCAGGGGTCAGAGCCAGAATCGTCATGACCCCTTGGTCTCTCATCAGATGAGCCTGAATCAGAAAGGAGCTCCCCTTCATCAGCAGGGGTATCCTCCGTTCCCATAGGGAAAACAGTAACAAAAGGCGTCAAGTGCCGCTTCTTACCAGGGCCCTTACGCTCTAAAGGCCTCGCAATAATCTGTTCAACAGTAGCCAGTCTAGAAGACACATCAGGCTGAGAATCCCCACTAGTATGCAACTCAACGGGAGTGAGATTTAAGCTTGGGGGAGTAGGTGAAGTGAAACGAGGCGCAGCCACTGGCAGGCGAGATTGCAATGCAAGCACCTGCTCAGCACAGAGTACACAGACCCATGTCTTGTCAGCGTCAGCACGAAGCTGCCCACACGCTACACACAGCCGGGCTTGTCCCAAAGGGACCCCGGTTCCTGGGATGCCTCCATATGGTGATTATTAGGCACAATATGCCAGTAGGGATTTACGCTATAAGCAACCCTGGATGCCCCAATGACCCGCTAAATGGGAGTCATTATACAAGGCCCAATTATCAATTACACCGGGCCGGAAGAAGTCAATGGCTTCACCCGTCTGAAAGACACAGTGGGAAGAAGGGGAGTCAGAAGCAAACACACTACAATGAGTATACCACCGCCCGTGGGGGCACTTAAGGGCCACAGTAAGTATAACCGCCACACGCGCGCGCTGACAAAATGGCGCCGAGAGTACCTCGAAGGGCGGGCCAGAGCGGGCCGTGACGCAGGGCGCGCCAAGCCAGGCCCCGCCCCCCCCCGAAGAGCGCGAAGCTCACAGACAAGCAGCCAATGATAACGCAGAAGCATTTGAGGTAAAGCCGCAGCCCGGCGCAGAATATCCAAATGAAGGAAAAGACATGCGCGCGGCGGCGGCATTTGCAATAGTAAAAACAAGTCAGCGCGGCGGCAGACACCACATATACTAGTCAAAAGACATGACAAAAGCCGTATGCACGAATCATGCTACACGCTAACCCACACACCCCCCCTCTTTTCCTCCCGAAGGCTACAGGGAGAATGAGGGAGGATGGCGGCCCTTTGTACAGGACCCACCGCTACACGGGGCATGGGGCAATAACGCGGGAGGGGCATCCATAAAGGCTCACCATCAGCCTATACCGCCTACCCTTTGGTGGGGGCCTGCGGTGGAGCAATGCTCCATAAGCACGCATGGTGCTGCCTACCTTCACCCGACCAGCGCAGCCCTGGCTGGGAGGCACATCACACGAAGGACGGGTGGGAATAGTCCAACAGGGCCGCAGGCTTAAAAGCCCCGCTCACCTGTGAGAGAGTGAAACTTCTGGGGATTTGTGTGAGGTCCCCGGGTATTTGAGGGGTCGGGAGGAGCCTGTCTTGCATGTCTCTGCAGTGCAGTGCCATCTGGCAGAGGATAACACAAGTGTAAGTACTATATCTGGAGCAGGACGTACTGTATACTAAGAATATGTGGGTTTTTTTTTGGGGGGGGGGGCATGCTGCACGCTGCCTGTAACGTGGCATGCCCCGCACTGCCTGTAATGTGCCATGATTGGTGGGATACCAATCACTGCCTGTAATGTGGGGATTGACGGGATTCTGCACAGTCTGTAATGGGGTGATTGGGAGGGTGTATTTTAGCAGATCATTTGGTTCAGGATATTTTTTTTTCTTATTTTCCTCCTCCAAATCCTGGATGCATCTCATGGGATGAAAATATGGTAATATACTATTATAAAAAGAATTACAGTATGTTTACCTGGGCCATTCCAGGTTGTTGTAAAATGGCGGTAGCTTGCTGCTTCTGTACTGGCTGTGTTAACGACTGATTCAGAGACTGAGAGCTCATGGACTAGAAGAAAAAAATTCCCTGTTATTCCAAATATAAGCACGTGCGTGCAAATAGGGGTCGCTGACATATATATCATGTAAAAAAAGAGTCAATGGTGATCAACCTGTAAGCAAACCTAAGGCTTCCCACTGTAATATGGTTACCCCCCCCCCCAAAAAAAAAAAAATGGTTCTCAAAAAATCATTTCCTCCTAGTCTAGAGGAAGCTGCAGTGCAAATTTAATGTTTTTTTATATCAGATTCACGTAGTATCTTGCTTGCTTGCTTCAGCCGCCTCCCACGTCAGTGACGGAGACGGGTGCGGAGAAAGACGGCCCCAATAAAAGAGTGGTTCTGCTTGTGGTAACCACCGACCATTTCTCTGTTCTCATCCTTTTTGGCTGCTTTTAGTTCCTATTGCATATTGCCATTGCTCTCACCCCCAGAGGTAGCATGAGGCAGGGGCTACAACCCACAGAAGATGCTCAGGTAGTACAGCTTATCCAGGATGGCACATCAATGTAAGCTGTGGCAAGAAGGTTAGCCGTGTCAGCACAGTGTCCAGAGCATGGAACAGATACCAGGAGACAGGCCAGTACACAGGAAATGTGGAGGGGGCCATAGGAGGGCAACAACCCAGCAGCAGGGGGAGAAGACCAAGATTGGCAGATTGGACATGGGCCTCCTGTGCTCCTCGCGGAGAACAGGTTCACACTAAGCACATGTGACAGATGTGACTTGAGACAACGTAGAGGACATTCTAATGCCTGCAATATGCTCCAGCATGACCAGTTGCTAATGGGCCAGTAGTGGTGTGGGGAGGCATTTCCTTGGAGAGCCGCACACCCCTCCATGTGCTAGCCAGAGGTACCCTGACTGCCATTAGGTATGGGATGAGATCCTCAGACCCACTGTGAGACCATAAGCAGGTTCAATAGGCCCTGGGTTGCTTCTGATGCATTACCATGCTGGGCCTCATGTTCTGCATGATGAAGACATGCTATGAACCGCTTTTCCACTTTGATTTTGAATATCATTCCAGATCTCCATGGGATATTCATTTAAATTGTGATAATGTTTATGTTTTAGTGTCATCAAAGCATTCCACCATGTAATTAATACATTTGCAACTGGAATTTTATATTCATTCACATCTAGGATGCAGGATTTTAGTGAGCAGCCCCCTCCGAAGTGAATTCATTTTGGGGTCTGAGAAAAGTCAGCAGAACGGTTCAGCAGGGTTTATGAACTAATGCAAAATGCTGGTTAAGGAAAATGCCTTCCCTGAAAGCCAGCATCAGCAAGCAGAAGGCAGCTAAATTAACCCTTTGCCTCATTTGTTCAGAAATAGTATTCCAATAAATATACGTTATGATAGATATATATACGGTATATCTTTATATAAGTAGCCCTAAGAAATGTATTAATAATTATTGTCTTTATAGAGGAATCAGGGCAGAAGCATACATAGACCTTTATGGGGCCCCTTCACAGTCCCCCTCCCCAGGGTGGACACTTACCGGCCGGGTTGGTAGGAGCCACGTGGCGGACCCCATTCGAATTGGTGCAGGTAGCTTGCACCGGCCCCCCATTCCACAGGCCTGGGTGCAGGTGCCTGTACTGCCCCCATGTACGCCCCTGAATTGGGGCCTGATAAAAACACAATTCTCTGAAATACTCACCTGTAGAATTGGTATTATAAGTATACAGTATGTCCTGCTCCAGATAGATTACTTACACTTGGGTTATCCTCCGCCAGATGGCGCTGCACTGCAGAGACATGTAAAACAGGCTCCTCCTGGCCCCTCAAATACCCGGAACCTCCCACAAATCCCCAGCATTGAAAAGCAGTGAACAAGAAGCCGGGAGAATTTAACCACCCAAACTGGAAACTATAACAATAATACCAATTATACAGGTGAGTATTTCACAGAATTATTGTTAGTATACAGTACGTCCTGCTCCAGATAGATTACTTACACTTGGGACATCCAATAGCAGTGTCCATAAAGAAGGGTGGGATCCCCAACAACAAGGTAACAGCAGACAGTTTAAACCACTGCCGCCTACAAAACCTTGCGGCCAAAAACAGCATCAGCTGAGGCCCTAACATCAACCTTGTAAAACTTTGAAAAGGTATGAACAGAAGACCAGGTAGTGGCCTTGCAAACTTGTTCAACAGAAGCCTAGTGCTGGAAGGCCCAAGAGGCACCAATAGCACAAGTAGAATGAGCAGTAAGGCGAAAGGGAGGACTCTTCCCCCTTAGCAGAATAGGCCTGAATCACAGCCTGACGAATCCATTTGCTAATAGTAGACTTGGCAGGAGTCAAACCCTTCCTGGGCCCAGAAGGGACCACAAAAAGAGCATCCTGTTTTCCTGAAGGACGCAGTGACCACCAGGTAATATTTCAGACACCTGACCACATCCAAGGAATGCAAAACCCTTTCCTTAGCGTTGCTAGGATTAGGGCACAATGAAGGAAGAACAATATCTTGATTCAAATGAAAAGCAGACACCACCTTAGGCAGAAAGTCCGGCTTAAAGTGGAACACCACCTTATCCTGGTGTCTCTCATAGTATAGGGGCTGGATAGACAGAGCCGCCAACTCAGACACACGCCTGACCGAAGTAGTAGCCACCAGAAAGACAACCTTGAGGGTAAGCACAGCCAGAGCAGCATCCTGTATAGGTTCAAAGGGAGCACCCTGCAAGGCAGACAAAACCAAGTTCAAATCCCAAACAGGGACCATAGGTTTACGTGGGGGACACACATGAGTAACCCCCTGAAAGAAGGTCTTAACTAAAGAATACTGACCCTTCAGAGTGCTGAGTTGGAGACCCGACTCCAACCCATGCTGCAAGAACTCCAGAACCCTGGGAACTGAAAACACCCGACAGGGAAGAGACCTAGACTCACACCAGTCAATGTAGGTACACCATACCCTGTAATAGATGGAAGAAGAAGTTTTCTTCCTAGCCTTCACCATGGTATCAACCACTGAGGTGGACAAGCCTTTCTCCATCAAGATGGAGGTTTCAGCAGCCAGGCCGTCAAAGCCAGAGTTTGTAAATTGGGATGGCGTAAGGGGCCCTGAGTGAGCAGATCTGGCACCCCTGGCAGAACATACTGGTCTACTGCCATCTGAACCACGTCTGCGAACCACACTCTTCTTGGCCACCTGGGGGCCACCAGAATTGCTGGCACCCCTTCCAGAGCAATCTTGCTCAGAACCCTGCCCAGCAGGGGGAATGGAGGAAAGACATACAGGAGCCGAAACTCCTGCCATGACATGGACAGAGCATCCGTGGTCAAGGCCAGAGGATCCTGAGACAGGGAGACAAAGGCCGGGAGCTTGTGATTGTGACGGGACGCAAACAGATCCACATCTGGTAGGCCCCAACGGTGACACAGGGACTGGAATACCCTGTTGCAGAGGGACCACTCTCCCTGACGAGAAGTCCCCCTGCTCAGAGAGTCTGCCAGTAGATTCTCTGCCCCCGGGATGTACACAGCCGAAATGCATTGAACATTGGCCTCCGCCCATGTCAGAATCCGCGACACCTCCTGGAGGGCCCCCCTGCTCCGGGTCCCTCCCTGATGGTTGATGTAGGCAACCGCCGTCCTGTTGTCTGAGCGTACCTGCACAGACAGACCCCGCAGGTGGTCGGTCAACTTATCCAGTACCAATCTGATCGCCCGTAGTTCCAAAATGCTGATAGGTAGATAGGTAAGTGGGCCTCCTGAGGGCCCCACCTCCCCTGGAACCGCAGGGACTTCCAGAATCCCCCCCCCCCCCATCCTGACAGACTGGCATCCGTGGTGACCGTCTCCCAGGAGGGGGCCAGAAAGGACCTGCCCCCCAGCAAATTCCTGGGGTCCAGCCACCACGAAAGGGACCGCCTGACTAAGGGGGGGAGCACACAGACCCCGTCCAAGGACATTGGGTCCTTGTCCCATACTGACAGAAACTAAAGTTGTAGAGGCCTCAAGTGGAACTGAGCAAAAGGCACCGCCTCGAAGCACGCCACCATCAGGCCCACCAACTACATTCCCTGCCTGAGGGAGGGCTGGGGACACAACAGCAGGAACCTCACCTGCGCAGTTAGAGCTTCCACCTACTGTTGAGGAAGGAATATCCTTGACTGAACCGTATCCAGAATCATTCCCAGGAACGGAGTCACCGAGGAAGGGGACAGAGAAGACTTGGGGTGATTGATCACCCAGCCGAAGGACTCCAGGGTGGACACCACCAGCTGAGTGTCCAACTCTGCCTGCTGTAGAGACCGAGAGGTGATGAGTATGTCGTCCAGGTAGGGCAGCACGCGGATGCCCCTTGACCTCATCAGAGACATCACCCCCGCCAGCACCTTGGTGAACGCTCTGGGAGCTGAAGTGAGGCCAAATGGCAAGGCCACAAATTGGTAATGTTGATCTTCCTACGCGAATCTGAGGAACCTTTGGTGTCCTGAAAACACAGGGATGTGAAGGTGAGCGTCTTTGATGTCCACAGACGTCATGAAATCCCCTGGGCGCAGGGAGCTGATGGCCGAGCGCAGAGTTTCCATGCGAAAATGCCTGTTCTTGACAAATTTGTTGAGGATCTTTAAATCCAGAATGGGCCTGACTGACACATCTTTTTTGGGAACTGTGAAAAGGTTGGAGTAGAACCCCTTGCCTCTTTCACTTAAGGGGACCCTGCAAATGACCCCCAGACCCAGAAGGCCTTGCACGGCCTGCATCAAAACCTGAGCTGAGACAGGGTCCTGGGGGATCCGGGACCTGATGAATCTTGGGGGAGGCCGCACAGCAAACTCTATCTTGTAACCAGAGGACACTACCTCCTGAATCCACCGGTCTGAGACGTGATGCCTCCAGACGTGAGCAAAGTGCTGTAGCCGTCCCCCCACCCTGACAGGCGAGGGCGCCCCATCATGCCTGAGGGGGCTTGAGAGAGGATTTGGGCTTAGACCCCCAGGAGGAGCCAGGACGTCGTCCTCTGCTCCTATGCCAGGAATCAGCACGAGCCCCCGCGAAGGACACCCCTTTTCTTTGCTTAGCACCACGGTAGGGGAGTGAAAGGGAGCCCTGGCCCCGAAAGGGCCAAGACTGCCGCCTGCGCTAGGGTAACTTACCTCCTTTAGCAAAAAGGTCTAGGCGGTGCCCAAACAGGCGTAGCCCCTTAAATGGAAGCCCAGTAAGGGCCCTTTTTGCAGCATTGTCAGCAGCCCATTGGCGCAGTCAAACCGCGCGGCGTATAGCTACCACCAAGGCAGAAGTTCTCGCACACATCCTAATGGCATCATCCAAGGCAGATAGGATAGTTTACAAACACATCACAGTTAGACAGTGCATTAAACGTATCAGGTGGCAAATCATCAGGAGCACCGTCAAGTACACTTCTGATCAGGGACCTGAGCGCCACAGATGTAATGGCCGAGGCGCAAACCGGGCGCAGCGCCGCCCCACAAATGCAAAGGCATGGCACGCCAATTGGTCAATGCGCCGGTCCTTGGCATCCCGCAGAGTAGTAGTCAGGGGAGTGCATAATACAGGTGTTAGACAGCCCTAGAATAGGAGCATCCACCTCGGGAGGAGATGACCAGCATTTGCCCATATCAGCAGGAAAGGGATACTTTCTGTCCCAACTCTTAGGTATACCGGGAAGTCTACTGGGACGTTCCCACTCCTTAAGCACGAGATTATTGAAATGGGTTTGCTCAGGAAATTCCAAACGAGCCTTAGCAGTATGAAAAAGCTCACCCCTTTGCCTAGGAGCCGCAACAGGGGGAGAGATGGACAGAACCTCAAAAATCTGAACCAGCAGTCTGTCAGTATCATCCGGGGCCCAGGAGTCAGAGCCAGAATCGTCATGACCCCTGGGTCTCTCACCAGATGACCCTGAATCAGAGAACAGCTCCCCTTCGTCCGAGGGGGTGTAGCCACATAGATGCAAAAACTCATCAGACTCCATAGGGAAAAGAGTAGCATCAGGGGTTAAGTGACGCTTTTTAGCAGTGGCCTTACGCGCTAAAGTATTAGCAGTCAATTTTTCAACACTGGCCAGTCTAGCAGACACATCAGGTTGAGAATCCCCGCCTGTATGCAATTCAATGGGGGTGAGACTCACGCCTGGGGGAGTAGGTGAAGTGAGACGAGGTGCAGGCCCAGCCACCGGAGGGGCGGGTTGCAACATTAGCGCCTGCTGTGCGCAAGGAACACAGACCCGTGCGTCGTCACCGCTAATAGGCGAGACCCCACAAGCTACACACAGCCGGGCTTGTCCCGAAGGAACCCCGGTCACATTATCCTGAGATGCCTCCATATGGTGATTAATAGGCACAATAAGCCAGTAGGGATTGACGTTATAAAGCAACCCTGGATGCCCCAATGACCCGCTAGGGAAGTGGGAGTAAATATACTAGGCCCAACTATCAATTACACCGGGCCGGGAGAAGCCAATGGATTCACCCGTCTGAAAGACACAATAAGAAGAAGGGGTGTCAAAACCACACACATTAAAGAATGAGCATAAAGCCGCCCGCGAGGGCACTTACGGACCGCGGTAAGTAGAACCGTCACACACGCGCGCGCGACCTGACAAAATGGCACAGAGAGAACCTCGAAGGGCGGGCCAGAGCGAGACGCAGAGCGCGCCAAGCCAGGCCCCGCCCCGCCCCCCCCCCCCGAAGAGCGCGAAGCCCACAGACAAGCAGCCAATGAGAACGCAGAAGCGTCTGAGGTAACGCCGCCGCGGAACATCCAAATGAAGGAAAAGACGCGCGCGGTGGCGGCATTTGTAATAGTAAAAAAGACAAGTCAGCGCGGCGGCTGGCACCACATATACTAGTCAAAACAGACAAAACGCTGTATGCACAAATCACGATACACACTCACCCACACCCCCCCTTCTTTCCCCCCCTGAAGGCTACAGGGAGAATGAGGGAGGATGCCGGCCCTCTGTACAGGACCCACCGCTACATGGGGCATGGGGCAATAATGCGGGAGGGGCATCCCATAAAGGCTCACCATCAGCCTATACCGCCTACCCTTTGGTGGGGGATTGCGGTGGAGCAGCGCTCCATAAGCACGCACGGTGCCGCCTACCTTCACCCGACCAGTGCAGCCCAGGCTGGGAGGCACATCACACGAGGAACGGGTGGGAACAGTCCAACAGGGCCGCAGGCTAATAGCCCCGCTCACCTGCGAGAGAGTGATAATTTCATGTCTTCGCAGTAAGCACTGCAGAGAAATCTGGGGATTTGTGGGAGGTCCCCGGGTATTTGAGGGGCCGGGAGGAGCCTGTTTTACATGTCTCTGCAGTGCAGCGCCATCTGGCGGAGGATAACCCAAGTGTAAGTAATCTATCTGGAGCAGGACGTACTGTATACTAAGAATATTGAGGAGTCGTTCTTTGGCTTACCGACACCACAGCCCTGGAAAGTAGTGTGTCTTTATTTACAGAATTGAAGATCATTGGCTGTGAGGTAATGGCATCTTGTGACAATTTAGTATAATCATTTTTGATAAATCTATTTTTTGCTACGCTACTGGAATTTTAACACATTATGATTGAGAAAATGAATTATAATAAGATAAAGAAATGGTAAATTATCCAGTCTATTTTATTTAATATGAAAGTGATGGCGTGATGGTTCCGGTTAGGTATTTTTGTTAGTTTTGTGTTGTACACTTGTGGACCAAACTGTTGGTACTTTATAGTTAAGTTATACTAAAGGCGAGTGCACGATTGTTGTCCCATTGTCTCGGGCTATTCTGTCAGACCCTGTAGTTCCTAAGTTATTTGTAAAAGTATTAGAACATTGGAGAAGCAAAGAAAAAACAAAGAGAAACAGTGGGTGTGGCAACAGTGATGTGATGTAAGCACACTGTGTGCTTTACATATATCATAGTAAAGAAATAATTGCATTGTTGTGCCTCTAGTTATTACTGCCAGCAAATAGCGTTATTAGAAAAAGGGAATGAGAGATACTGCAGGATAAAAGCGTCTCCAGCCTGCCAGCACAAAATGTAACCAGAGAGGAGGGCAGCATTTCATCTGCAGAGAGAGGCAGCCAATCAGGACCTCTGGGGAGGGAGTGGGGGTGTTTCCATTCTCCTTCCACTGAAAGTTGATTGAAGGACCAGGTCAGCAGGGTGGAGACTGAAAGCTGAATGAAGAAGTGATTTCCTCACTAAGTATACAGACATAGCAGGAAGGAGAGCACTGGAGGGACTCAATGTAAGATACTGATCTTTATATTTTAACCTTTGACATGCCAAACACTTAAAAGCAAGCGAAACCCACATTGGTCACCGAGATAATTTGAAATAGTAATAAGCAATTATATATTTTAATTTACTGAAACTATTAACTAATGAAAATCAGACACTGCAATGGTATTGTGAGTCACTAGAAGAATTTGTGATAAAATAATGAAACTGGCTTAAAAAAGAAACTACTCCAACCTAATAATAAACTGAAAACAAATCACCTGACTACTGATTGATGACCTCCTCTTGTCCAAGCCTGCTAGTGTTTGTCTTGGAGGGGTGCTGGTGTCAGTGGGAATCTTGGTGGGGGTGGCTGAAAAAAAAACAAAATATAGTACTTTGATACCTAAATAAAGCTCTTGTCCACAACGAAAAGCAAAATGGTTCCCTACACATGTAAGTGATCTGTAATGCAAAATTTAAATGCTTCCTTCTCTACATTTACCAAAAAAGAAACCTCTCCCTGTTCAAAATGTCTTCCTGTTTCAGGCATTTGCTGTGGCCTTTACACAGGGATGGCAGTGTGAATAAGCAGTACATTACATTTTAGATAAATGAATGCCAATACAAACTATGTTCCAAAAACTCATGCGTGCAGGCCTAAAATATATATTGTTTTACTAGATGCATTACCTGCATTCATGTTAAAGTGGACCAACACCCAGGATTTTGACTATCCTGGGTCTTGGTCCACTTCGGTGGGGCACCCCCGATCGGGGTGCCCCGCTGTGTGAAACCCCCCCGAACTCACCTCTCCCCGCGCCGACGGACAAGCCGCGGACAAGTGGCTCCTCCGCCGCCTCCCGCGCGTCCCTCTTGACGCGCGCGTGCCCGTCTAGAGGGGCGCGAGGGAGGCGGCGGCGGCCGGCCGCCGCCGAAACTAAGGTAAGGAGTTTGGGGTGTTTGGGGGGGTTTCACCCCGCGGGACATCCCGATCTCGGATGTCCCGCGGGGAGGGAGGTGATCGGCCCAGGAATCTTAAAGATTCCCGGGCCGATCACCGGTGGGTGTTGGTCCACTTTAAAGTTCTTTCAGTAATATCAGGGGCGGACTGGCCATAGGGGGCACAAGGAAAATTCCAGATGGGACGGCAACTTACACAGACCCTCGGATGGAGTTCATGTTTTCCTGCTAAGATTCCTTCCTCCCAAGTCTCTTTTTAAACCCCTACCCCCCTCGTATACCTGCCCTCATTGTACCCCAAACCCATGTATTGCCTCTGCAATGTTATACCCATGCCTGCCACAGTCCTTGATTCTACAATACAAAAGCTTCAACTGGACCTTCACCCTAAATAAGAGCATATCTTATGTTTCTCCCACCCTATACATACAGATTGCTCACATTGAAAATCATCCTACCTGCATCTACTGCATTTAGAACCTTTAAACATCCAAGATGGCGGCCCTTGGAGTCTCAGGCTGCCTGTAGTAAGTGTCTTCTGACTGTGCCGCTCTGTTTTCTGGGATTGCTGTCCTTTTCCTGACCCCAGCCCTGCTCTGTCTGAGAAAAGCACAGCTATAACCCCACCCCCTGCGGTTTCCCCTCTCTCCTAAGTATGTGATGCTTCTGAGGCAAGATGGCGGCACCCGTATCCTAGAGTCCTGAACAGAGTTGCAGCTCAGCGGGGGAAAGAATAGTAAGCAAGTGACTAAAAACATAAAATATATACATTTTAGATGCTCAAGGATAGTTTTTAAGGGTTTGTTGTTTTTTTTTATTAAATTATGCTGAAGGTCCTGTTTTAGTACCATCAGTGTCTCTCCAATCACTTCCCCATACTTTGGCCCCATACTAAAGCTTCAGTACTATATCTTTGGTCATTTCTACCCCTGTCCATGATCTGTCCCTTTAAGATTCTAGCCTGAGCTGAGGAATGAACCTCTTGACTGGATGGGAAGTACCCTGTAGTTTGGGCTTAGAGGCTCATGAGCTCAAAGTCCCTGGGCTGATATTTGAACCCAGTGCACCACTGAATATCATCTTTGGGACTATGGAGCCTACATTTTCACAACCATTTACTGTAGTTGTGATACCTTTTGAAAACCACACACAACAAGGTTAAGCATACAGAACATACAGATACAAGTAATAAACCATAATGATCGTATAAAATACATTCAAAAGTGACTTAAAATATACGTGGCCCCCCATGCAACCACATCGGCCACACTTCTGTCCGCACTCATCCACACTGCGCAGCTGTAAATCGGCCATATTTTAGTAGAATAGCTCTGTCCTGAGTATAATATCCTCAGCAGAAGACAAATATACAGTCTCACACACTGTTGTATGCAGATGTACAGGAAGCAGATTCAGAGGCTTTCAGCGCCATATCCATTCCTTTGCAAGCCTCTATTTCATTCATTGTGAGCCCGGCTCATACAGTCCCACACCTGGCTGGCCATACAGTATAGCTATAGACTCTCAGCTCAGGGACGAAACCACGTTGGTGTACACTTAGCAAATACGCCTATGCAGTAGCTACACTTGCATTCACTAGGCACGTATCTGTGTTTCCTTCGTGACCGGTCACCACGGACTTGGCAAGGAGCACTTCATCAGTACGCAGCAGCATAACAGGGCAAGCGGCCGCAGCCGGTCTGTGGGAAGACGCGGACGTACAGGGGCCGGCCGTCCGCGGGCACGTGGCTGACGAAGCTCCGGTGGGCGGAGCAAACACGTGCCGGAGGACGGACGGCCCCTGTACGTCCGCATCTTCCCACAGACCGGCTGCGGGCGCTTGTGCCAGTCCCGCGCTTAACCTTGTTGTGTGTGGTTTTCAAATGGTCTAGTAATATGGTTAGTGGGACGCCACTGATAATTATGGCAGTGCACAGGCTTGAATTAGGAGATCTCCCGGTCGTTTAATGTTTATGTGACTAGTTGTGATACCTCTCTGAGAACATAGGGAAATATCACCCATTCTCAAACTCTTTTAGGGGATACAATTCAATGAAGCTCCCCTTAAAGGAAACACAAAAACGTTCAGCAGAAAAAAAGCTCAACTCATGAATATTTCAATAGACTGGTGCCAAAATAAATACGTACATGAAGGGTCAGACACAGCTGTGTGAGATGATGATTTGATGGAACTTTTCGAAGATGGCGATGACGTCCTGCTGTCATCAAACCTTTCAAAAGCATCCTTTAAGCTGTCCTTGTGTATGTGATTGTCTGAGATAGAGTCTTGGTTCTGAAAAAGTAGGTAGCAATTGTAACTTGGGATTTGTAATTTTTATTCAAAGATATATGGATATGGAAATTGGGTCTAAACATAAATGAAAGTTTACAGCACACTATTAAAGAGTAAAATATATAATATTATTAAAGTGGATGAAATCCCTGGCCCCACTAAAATTCCAGGGCCGGCTGCTAGCCTGCCTCCGGGGAATCCTATAGCGAGATGCCAGCTGTGTAAAACCCCTGGGGTTTCCTGCGAAGCTGTGATCAACAGCTGCAGCATCTCCTGCTTCCCTGTAATTGTGCGCCCTATCTCAATGGTTGGGCGCGAGAGCAGGTGTGCCCAAGCAAAAAGCTGGCTACACCTCATCATATGGCACTTTTGAGATCAGCCAATCGACAATCTCAAAAGTGAAGCTGGGCGTGGCCTTGGAGGTGGAAAAGACCTGGTTTTATTTGAAAACTGGGCACTGCCGAGACAGCAGCATCATCCGAGGTACTAGGGCAGGTGGGGGGACCCAAAATGGGGTTTGCTTCGCTTTAAGGAGTTAACATGACAATAACTCACTTTCTCAGAGATGATAGCTGGTGGGGAATCCACTATACCAAGCTCTCGCCTTCTTTCTGCACCAACCTCAGCATAGCTACAAAAAGAATATCTGAAGTTAAAAAATAAAATAAAATTATATTTTAATATATAACAAACAAATGTTCTTTGAGCACCTGAAGGCTTTAGCTGACACATTACATTTCCAATTTTAATTTTGTACATAACGTACTAAATTTCAAAACTAAAAATTATTATTTTTTTTTTTCTATAAAGTCTTGTTCAGCCCAGTATAGAAAGATGTCAGGAATACATAAAAGGAGATGGGGTGTGAGAGCATTATAAAGCCAGTTATACAGGGGAAAGCACATCCGTGTAAATTTTAGAGGAAGTTAAAATGCAATGGTCAATGAAAAGCTTTCTACTACCAGGATGGACACCCACAACATTTTTTTTAAAGGTCTGGTCCCCTTAGTGTTGATACCCAAATGGAGAGTAAGAATATTTTTTCTTCCCAATTTTTTTTTCTCTCTCTTTTTACCTACTCTTTTCTATTATTACCCCTTATTTCCTCTTTCATTTATTCTCTTTTCCCCTGTTTCTTTTTCTGCAGAAAAGCCCAAGATTACAATGGGAAAGGGCTGCGCCCCGTTCTTCCTCTATGGTCAAAATGTTTAAATGAAAGTTTAAAGTGGACCAAAACTATCCCAGGTTTTGGTCCTTGCCCCAAGGGCTTCCAGACGCAGGATGCCCCGCTGTTTGAACCCACCTGTTTTGCCCACTCAAACTCACCTTTTCCCGATCCTATGGCGCATGTGCATGTAAGTTACGTACCAAACGGCAGGCTTCTCAGGGGAGTAGCATCAACAAAAGCTACAGCAAGCTTCACCAAGGACTGGCATTAACAAGCCACCACAGGCTTCTCAAGGGACTGCCATCAACAAGCTTCGCTGGGGACTGGCATTAACAAGCTACCACAGGCTTCTCAGGGGACTGCCATCAACAATCCACAGCACGCTTCTCCAGAGGCTGGCATTAACAAGCCACCACAGGCTTCTCTGGGGACTGGCATCAACAAGCCCATGCAGGCTTCTCTGGGGAGGGCCATTAACAAGCCACGGGAAGCTTCTCAGGGGACAGCTGAGATGCAGCATGTCTGCAGGCCAGAACTTCTTCGGTGTTCACATAGACAGGGTGACTTTTAAACTGCTTGTAAAGGCAAAATTAAATGAACTAACTTAGCACCTGCAGACTTGATCCATCTGAGCCCTGCAGGCTGTCCTCTATTATGACTCTGTTGCCCCCAGGAGCCTTCTGTACATGCCCTCCACTTCCAGTAACAAGAAAGCAAAATCCGGTCTTGACTAACAGCACTGGATCATCCGCCACCGGTGATCTAATCAGCAACAGATGTTCAAAAGTGCCCTGAGAGTGCGCTGAAAGAATCAAAATAGGACTGGAGAAGGATGGAGCCTGCAGGTAGACAAGTCATTTGTTTATTTTGGCTTTACAACCCCTTAAATAGGTCTGGCAAGCAGGACACTGTGTAAAGCTACACGTGGCAATGTTCTCATTTTATTTCCTTTTTGAAAACAAAGCCATATTTCCAGAGTAATTATAAAGTAAAGTTTCACCTCAAGTGCTGTGCATTGGAGTAAGCTGTGCTTCTGTGACAGTGTCAAAAGCTCCATTCTAGACCATCACTAAGAGGTGTCAACCTGACACAAGCCTCAGGATTAGATTTCTGGTCGGGCTGGAAGCAGCAAAAAAAATTCTTCTTCCTTTTGGCATCCGGAGCGAAGAAGCGCGTGGGACTTACACTGCATCAGGTAAGTTGCCAGGCAAATTATTTTTAAAGTTTGATTGATCAATCCCTTTCAAGTCCCTGTCCAGGCTGCAATAAAAAGGTATTTACCTGACAGCCCATGGGCCCAATCTCAGGACCTGGTGGCTCCTGTCCTCCAGTCAGTGAAGCTTCTCCACTGGTCTCACTACTGGTCCCTGGTGCAGATCACATGGGAGCAAGCTCCCCTCCTTGATTGGCATCAGGGGGCTCGTCACAAGACAGAACAGGAGTGCGCTGCGTGGATTTTAAGTCAGTAAAGGCCCAAGCAAGACCTTGAAAGGTCTTTGAATAGACACAAAGGTCTTTCAAGGAGCCACACAAGCCAACTTTACAATGACAGCAGCCCCAGTCCTCCCCTGCTATGCACAAGCCTGCACACATTTTGACTTGGAATTAAAACAACCCAGATTTACTAAGCAAACAATTGTGAAGTTAACCATAATGTGTAATATAAAAGTTCTGCAAACAAAAAAAATGGTTACCAAACTAAGCAACTACTTAACATGCATTTGGCCAGAACAATTCACTCATACCTTACTACAGTGTGTGTACAAACAATAAACTCTGGTCTAGAATTCCACTGATGATAGGTGATGTAGTATCGGGTCTGCAGCCATATCCACTGCTGACCCTTTGTGAGGAACCGGTAGTAACACGACTTGCCTTTTCCATACTGCATCACTGCAAGACAGAAAATACAATTATCCACAGCAATATAACTCATACCTAGCAGCGCTGTTCATGTCGCTCCATGCCAAGACTATTATAAGTGCTTATGCACATCTATAGGAACACTGAAACTTTGGTGGTCCCTAAATGCCCGGAGAGTGCAACTTTCCAGTACCCAAGAAGGCCTCAGCATCTTATTTAAGGCCAGTGGCACTTCAGTCGTGGAGACTGGTGATGGGTTATCTGAAGCAGGCCACATGTGAGCATCTTGAATCTAGTCCTAAATACTACAAAGACAGTTGAGATTATAATTAACTTGCAGAAGGTCCCAGTGGTTCATCATCCGTTATGTATTTTAGGAGTGGCTGTGGCCATGAAATTATTGAGGATAGTCATTACTCAGTATTTGAAATGGAGTGCACACATTCACGCTCCATTGTGAAGAAGGCCCAACAAAGACTTTATTTTCTGCAGCAACTAAGAAAATATGGCCTATTCAGTAACTGCTGACAACGATATACAGCTCAGTCAGAGTCAGTGATGTGTACTTCTAGGTCTGTCTGGTTTGGTGGTACCACCAAGAAACAAAAGCTGCTTCGCCAGCTCCAATTTGGAAGAAATTCAGGATAAATATCTGGGACTCCTCTTATAGCGGACCTGCAGTCAAAAAAGAAAGTCTAGTAAATTGCTTCCCATCATATGATCAGTGGCATAAGCAAATTGAGATGGCTAAACCCCTTGCAGATGTTGTGGAATAGCATAAAGATTATTTACTCCAGAATTACACGGGGCGGCCATCTTGCCACACACTTGATAGGCCTGCTTACCCATGAAAATCAGGGGCCTGCTGTTCCAGCAGCAATTCACACCAAATTGAGATATATATATGCCTCAAAAATGGGAGCCATTTCCATATATCTTTATGGTGGCTGCTGCAAAAACACTCAGAGGAAACAATGTATTTTATTCAATGATAAGTCATTACAGCTGAAGGCTTCCTACTTCTGGTTACAAAAAAGAGATGGCTGCACAGAGCTATGAAGCTATTTTGACAGAGACTCGTTTTTTTCAGAACTTGCTCCTTCACGTGTGTGACCAGATGGCTGCTGCATGGTGTTAATACCTCTCAATAAGCTTATGTCACTGACTGCCATGGAGGGGCTTTAAGGGAGCAATTTACTATTCTTTGATTTTTTTTTTTTTATTGGCGGTCCACTTAAATTCTCTGGAACACCTCTTTAAATGTTGACGGAGAGTAGGGCTGCCAAAATCACTGGGGAAACCACCAATTCTGGCAGTAAAAAAACGCCTGCTCCCTGTTTGGTCTGAACACTGCACCTCCACTGGATCTGGCCGTGCAGTCTATTCATTGCAATGGAGAGGCAGGCAAACGCTGTATTGCATCCGATGACTGCAAGGAAAACAAGCTAAGCTCCTCCCGGCCTATATAGGCCAGTTAATTAAAAAGCAGTCCAGCGGGGAGGCGTGGCTTCGGCATGAGGGAGTGAGGAAGCAAGTGGAGGAGCTCCCGTCTGATTCTGGCCTTTTTAGTTGATTGGGACACCCTGACCCTCACCCAAACTGCCCAGATGAGGGGGAACAAGAAAAGGAGGACCGGGGGCAAGGTCCGGGGCCCCCCCAAAGCCGCTATTGGGAGCTATTTCCACCCTAGATCCCAGCCGGGATCCAAGGTCCCACTATCCAAGATGGCGCCCGCCGAGCAAAGAGACCAGGAAGGAGCAGGAGGACGCGAGGGGGCAAGTATGCTTCTCTGCAAACCCCCAGAGATGAGTACCGGAGCGACGGGGACGGCACCCACCTTTGATGATGGCGGAGCCCGTGTTGTGAGCCAGGCGGAGGAGGCGGCGGGGGCTCTGCGTCCTGCCCCGAGCCCAGTGAGCAGCGAGAGTGACAGTGAGAGGAGACGGCACGGCAGCGTGGTGAGGAAGCCGCGATCTGACCGAGTCAGCTGCTGCGAGGGGGGAGCCGATGCGCCCAGTGATGACGGCGCCAGCCCGGAGGTTAGTTGCTGGGGAGAAGAAAGTGCAGAGAGCAGCAGGGAGGGGTTGGAGGTGACGGCGCAGCCCGGCCATAAAACGGACAATGTCATGTTCTCCAGCCAGGAGGCAGGAGGGGGAGAGAGCCAAGTGAGAGGTGGACTGGCTCTACGGAAGTCACAGGTGGAGGAGCACCCGGCGGGACCTTGCCCTGGGAATAAAGGGCAGAATTTGCGAATTTCAAGGGTCACAAAGTGGCAAGCCTGGTCCCTCCTATACGGATAGAGGTTACCCCTCGCCCAGTGACAAAAGTGGAGCGCCAGCAGGATCCAGCAGGGTGGTGCAGGTGGAGCTGCACCCTGCCCCGGCAGATGCTTGCATCGGTGCTGACCGGGCGAATCCCCCCTCAAATCTGGCCCAAAGCCCTTTCACAGTAGTCGACGCAGAGTGGTCCTCGGGTCCAGTATTGGGTCCCCCAGCATCATCTCCCCCAGACGGGGACATACAGAAGCCTCGGGTTCTACCTATCCCGATATCCATCAGCATGTTGCGGACGGCCTGGCCGGCTCTCTCCCGGAATCCCCTGCGGGATACCCCCCGAGTGGCCGAACCTCTCCAACCCCAGCGCTAGACCCAAGCCTTCAGGCAATACTGCAATACTTGCCGACAAAAGCTGAGCTTAAGGCTGACCTGGAGGCGGTGGCGATCAGAATCGAGAGGGCCCTGCGAAGAGAGATTGAAGATATCCAACAGAAATCCTCGGCCCTGGAGACTAAAGTTGCCACTCTTGGAAGATTCTCGGGCAGACCACGAGACGCGGTTAACACGCCTGGAGAGAATGCAAGATTTGTACCAGCAGCAGATGACCGACCTCCGGCTTCAAGTGGACGACCAGGAAAACAGAAATAGGCGTAATAACCTGAAGATCTGTGGCGTCCCTGAATCGGTTCAAGCGGACAATTTGCGTTCTTCAGTAACGGAATTATTCAACTCCCTGCTGGAGAGGCCTCTGGACGCTGAGCTACTAATCGATCGGGTCCATAGAGTAGTGGGCCGGGCGGCGACCCCCAGGCCCCCAGAGACGTCCTATGCAGAGTGCATTTTTTTACCGTTAAAGAGGACATCCTGCGGCGGGCCTGGGAGCGAGGTAGAATTGAATGGAGGGGCTCGCAGATCTCGATACTACCTAATGTATCTCGTCGCACTTTGCTGATGAGGAGAATGCTCCGACCTTTGCTCGACAAGCTTCGGGAGATGGGGGCCTCCTACAAGTGGGGGCACCCGTTCCACCTCATAATTCGCAAAGACAACGCTGTTTTTGCTCTACGCAGCAAAGCGGACTTACCAAACATGTTTGCTTTCTTGGGCTTGGATCCCTTCCCGGTCCCGGATTGGCTGGACTTCGGCCTGCCCCCCCGCTCCCGCAAAGGGCCCCTAGACGCCCTAGATGGGTCCGTGAGCGAGGGGGGGGGGGGGGGGAGACCCAGAAGGGACCCAGAGCAGTAGGGTGGCCTTGGGATCCCGGCACAGAGCTGCGGATGTCCGATATATATATATATTCTTATGTTCTTACTGTTTTACCTATGTTATTGCCTGAGTAAAGGGGTAAGTTACCTTGAATTTTGGATTGGGGGGAGGTGTGATCTGGCCGAGACCAATTCGATTGGACGCCCCCCCGCCTCTCCCCCTGGTCTGGTGGTGATCCTGGCGGAGGCTGAGGGGTGCGGGGCTAGTTTTCCCCCTAGGGTCGCATATCTCCCCCTTGATGTTACCTGGCTGCCAGTAACCGAAGCAGATGGTCCTGTACAGATTAGACCAGCTGTGACCTGGTGCGACTCTGCTGGGGGGCTCGCTCTCTCTCCTGGCGTGCCGATTCCTTATTCTTGCCCGGCGGGGGCGGGGGGGGGGGGGGCGGTCCTTGGCGGTCTGATCTCATGGGTGCTGGTGGTTCACAGGTGGTTCCCCGGGGTTCAACCTGTCAGAATCTTCTAGAGTTTTGAGAAAGGGGCCTAAAATGTGGCAGGGCTGTGATCTTTTGATATGTAGAAGGAGGGTTGGATGGGTGTCTGGGCTCGTGACGCTGAAGAATCAGCAGAAGCATGCTCCCAAGTGTTGAGGTTACTTTTCCAATTAGGTCTCCACGCCATCCCATTGGCTGTGTGCCGAAGGGATTTGCGTGGTTTTGAGGGCTGTGGCCCTCTTAGTTCTCCATTGCCCCCTCTTTAAGGTGGGCTTATTAGTTTTGTCTGTCTTGTTAGTTCTGTCTTTTTTCTCTGTCTCTTGTTTCCATCTCTCTTTTTGACTTTTTGCTTCTCTCTCTTTCTACGGTCGTCCCTCACCTCTCTCCCTGATCAGGCTCCTGGTCTTGCTTCTCACAGGGCTGGGATTACGCAACACGAATAAGACTTTGTGACACTATCTGGCCGGGCAGGCGTCCTCTCCCTGTCACTTAACCACACTGATGAGTCTTAAACTCTGTACCTGGGGGCAGGTACTTGTTCCTCAAACTTACCTTGTGTGGAGCGAGATATACCCTGGCTAATTTGTACCTACCCAACCAGGGACAGGTAGAGGCAGGATTGGGAATACTACGCTTGCTAGAGGACTTCAGGGAAGGAACGCTAATCATAGGAGGGGATCTCAATTTAGTCTTGGACCCAAGGATCGACTCCTCTCAGGGGAAATCTGCAATCTCCCACTCTAAACTTAACACATTTCGCAAAGCCCTTCAGTCCTTGCAAGTGGTGGACATCTGGAGGATCCTCCATGGGGGAGAGAGGGACTACACGTATTTCTCTCATATCCATAATACGTATAGCAGGCTGGACTATTTCCTCCTGAGCCACCATGCCCTTGCAATAGACCCTGAATCCTCGATTGGTCAGATGCTATGGTCGGATCATGCCCCAGTCTTCTTGAGCCTCCCGGTGCTGGACGCGACTCCCAGGCAATTCACCTGGCGTCTCAATGACAACCTTCTGAAGGACATTCTATGCATGGCCGAGATCAAGGCTGTGGTAACTAATTTCCACCTTGACCATAGCAATGACAGTACCTCATTGCCGATACAGTGGGAGACGCTCAGGTTTATGCTGCGGGGAGTCTTTATCAAACATGGCGCGAGGCTTAAGAAGGAGAGAGCCCAACTGATTGTGGAGACTCTGGGACGCATACGCCAGGCAAAAGTTAAAGGGGCTCCACGACCAATGCTACCTCAGGTACAGGGATAGGTGCAGGACACGCCTATATGAATACTCGGATAAATGCGGTAGGCTGTTGGCTAGGTCACACCACCCAAGGCAAGGCTGTTCATTTATCCCCAGCCTGAAAACGGCAGATGGAGGGGAGGTACACAAGACACCCCAAATTGCAGGTGAATTCCAGTCCTACTATTCGGGCCTTTATAACATTGGTAACGATCCGCAGGGGACCTGGACAACTATATAGCTGAGACGGCTCTACCAGTCATTCCCCCGGAGGAGAGTGAGGCTTTAGAGGATCCGGTAAGGCAGGAAGAGGTGGTGAAGGCCATAAAGGAGACCCATGCAGGGAAAAGTCCTGGACCGGATGGGTTTACCCCCAGGTTTTATAAAACGATGGGACCTCTGATTGCCCCTTTCCTGACGAGGGTATTTAACTCTGTATCTGGTCGCTGCCCCTTCCCTGGAAGCTCACATTACGGTCATTCCGAAACCTGGGAGGGATGATACCTTTCCGGGTAACTATAGGCCGATCTCACTGATCAATGTAGATATCAAACTGTTCGCCAAAATTATGGCGATCAGGATCCAGCCCTTGTTACCTTCACTGATACACAATGATCAAGTTGGGTTTGTCTCGGGCAGGGAAGCTAGGGACAATGTGATCAAAACAGTTTTGTTGATTCATTTCGCTCAATCAAAGGGAATCCCATCATGCCTTCTGGCAGTGGACGCAGAAAAGGCATTCAATAGGGTGCATTGGGGGTTTTTAGAGGCCGCGCTCTCCCAGGTGGGGGTGGGGACAGTCATGATGGATAGAATTATGGCTCTATACCATGACCCCACTGCTAAAGTTAAAATTAACGGCACTCTCCCTGGATCTTTCGACATAAGGAATGGCACACGGCAGGGGTGCCCTCTGTCCCCCTTGCTCTATGTCCTAGTAATGGAACACTTGGCGAACGCCTTGAGAGCCAACCCTTCCATCAAAGGGTTGTGATACGGGGGGAGGGAATATAAGCTCTCCCTCTTTGCCGATGACCTCCTGTTATATATAACCTCTCCACATACCTCTCTGCCGTCTGTCATTAGGGAGTTTGAAAGATTCAGTAAGTTGAGCAACTTTAAAGTCAACATGGCTAAAACGGAGATCTTGAACATCTCCCTAGAGGAATAGGCCCGGGAGTTAATACAGGTAAATTTCCCGTTCAAGTGGCAGAGGGAGTCAATAAAATACCTTGGGGTACAAGTGTCCACGGACCTGGGGAAACTCTATAAATTAAACTATGTGCCACTCCTTAACAGCACAATAGGAAGCCTGAAAACGTATGCTAAAAAACAATATTCCTGGTTGAGGAGAACTAATATCCTAAAAATGGACGTGTTGCCTCGATTCTTATATGTTTTCCAGACTTTGCCGTTGTTGCTGGAACGGGGGTTATTTAAGCAGCTACAGGCTGCTTTTTTCAACTTCGTTTGGGATGGTAAAAAGCCTAGGGTGAGCAGGAAGTCGCTATGTAGACCTAAATCTGCGGGGGGGGGGGGGTTTCTGGGGGTCCCCGACATCCAGTCATACCACGCGGCTGCGGTCCTAGTAAGGCTCGTAGACTGGTTCCACCATAAGGGAAGTAAGCAATGGGTGGACCTAGAACACGATACCTCTCCAATCAGTCTGACTGCCTTGCCTTGGGTGGACCCTGAGCTCCGTCCAAGGAGGCGGGAACTTCCCTACCTTGTGAATCCCCTGTTGACCCTCTGGGACAGGTCACTGAAACTAAGGGGCATATCGTGTAGACTGGGTCCTCTCACCCCCCTCTTCGATAACCCTGCATTTACCCCGGGATTGGGGGCCAAAACGTTTCTCGTGTGGGAAGCATCTCAGGACACAAGATTGGGAGAGATTACCTCTGGATCTGGCCTGCCATCACTATCTGATTTGAGGGATCGGGGGGAGGGAAGGAAACTGTCCTGGTTTTTATATGCCCAGTTAAATGCCTTCATCGGCTCGGTAGCTCATGGGAATATCCTGTCTCGGCCATTAACAGCGCTGGAGACGATCCTCAGGGCTCGGTCACCCCCCTCCCGGGCAATCTCGATCTTATATAGGATCCATCAGGCTGGAGGTATGGAGGAGGGTCTCCCATTATTTTGTAGAAGATGGGAGGAAGAATTGGGTCAGACGTTTGAGAAGGAGGAGTGGGAAAAGACTTTTGCTCTAACGCACAACCTCTCGATGGCTTGTAGGGCCCAGGAAAGAAATTATAAAATCCTGACCAGATGGTATAGGAGCCCGACGGACTTGGTAAGATACCGGGGCTCAGAGACTGACAAATGTTGGAGGTGTAACAGAGCACGTGGGACCCTAACCCACGTCTGGTGGGAATGCCCCGCTATTAATACTTTTTGGGAGAGGGTGTTGAGGATATTTGAGTGCACACCGCTTGTGAGTGTCCCCAACTCCCCTCAGGTGACCCTCCTTTCGATGACTCCGTGTTCGGTGGCGGCAGGGGGGAGGGGCCTGCTGAGGCACATGCTTACGGCAGCCAGATTAATAATACCCCAACATTTGCGTTCCAATACTGTACCCTCCTTAATGGAATGGTACGGGGAGTTAGAAAATATGAAAAGGATGGAGGAACTGGCACTCGACGGTGTCGAGGGTGGGGCCGAAAAGCACTATAAGACCTGGACAATATGGGAAATGTCTAAGAGCTCCCCGGAGATCCGGGATCTACTGGAGAGAAGTGGTTGATGTGGACATTCTTCCTCTCTTTCTTCCTTTCTTTTCCTTTCCTATATTTCTTTCTTCGTGTCTATCTTCTCTGCCTCTATTTCCACTTAGCGCCTTATTCTATGGCCATTACTGTCTTAATAATACATAGTGAGCAAGTAAATTTTTACGTGGACACCATTGTCATCATTACCGGCAACTTTCCACAGTTTCGCTATTTCTATGCCCATACTGGATATCTTTATCATATATTTCAAGCGCTGTGATCATGTACTTTTCTTGCTGTGTTTCTTGTTGTTTCTAAGTATGTAAAGTCTATATAAAACTCAATAAAGATATATTGCATTAAAAAATAAAAAAAAACCAGTCCAGCATCAGCATCTCAAAAAATACAATTCTGTGAAATACTCACCTGTAGAATTGATATTAATTGTATACAGTACGTCCTGCTCCAGATATAGTACTTACACTTGGGTTATCCTCCGCCAGATGGTGCTGCACTGCAGAGACATGCAAAACAGGCTCCTCCCGACCCCTCAAATACCCAGGGACCTCCCACAAATCCCCAGCATTGAAAAGCAGTGAACAAGAAGCCGGGAGAATTCAAACCACCAAAAAACTGGTAACTATAACAATGATAATCACCATACAGGGGATCCAGAACAATGCAAAAACCAGAGTGGGGTGAAGCAGGAAGTACTGTATACAAATAATATCAATTCTACAGGTGAGTATTTCACAGAATTGTATTATTCTTAGTATACAGTCCTGCTCCAGGTATAATACTTACACTTGGGGCATCCAATAGCAGTGTCCATAAAGCAGGGTGGGATCCCCAACAAAAAAGCAGACAGTTTAAACCACTGCCGCCTGCAAAACCTTGCGGCCAAAAAACAGCATGAGCTGAGGCCCAAACAACAACCTTGTAAAACTTGAAACTTGAACTTTGAAAAGGTATGAACAGAAGACCAAGTAGCGGCCTAGCAAACTTGTTCAACAGAAGCCTGGTGCTGAAAGGCCCAAGAGGCACCAATAGCACGAGTAGAATGAAAAGCAAGGCGAAAGGGAAGATTCTTCCCCTAGCGGGATAGGCCTGAGTCACAGCCTGACGAATCCCTTGCCTAATAGTAGACTTGGCAGAAGCCAAAAAAAAACTGTCCTAGAACCAGAAAGAACCATCCCATCCAAGTAGTGACCAGGCCCAACGCCACCTAGCCTCCCAGATCAGACAAGATCAGGCGCATTCAGGATGGAGTGGCCGTAGGCCCAAAGGAACATTTCTCCTAAAGGACACAGTGACTACCAAGGAATACTTCCAACACCTGTCCAAGGAATGCAGAACCCTTTTCTCCACGTTGCTAGGAATAGGGCACCAGAAGGAAGAACAATATCTTGATTCAATGAACAGAAGACACCCCTTAGGCAGAAAGTCCGGCTTAAAGCGGACACCACCTTTTCCCGGTGTCTTTCAAAGAATGGGGGCTAGATAGACAGAGCCGCCAGCTCAGACACACGACTGACCGAAGTAACAGCCAACAGAAGGACAACCGTGAGGGTAAGAACAGCCAGACAGCATCCTGAATAGGACCAAAGGGAACACCCTGCAAGGCAGACAGAACAAGGTTCAAATCCCAAACAGGGACCATAGGATTACGTGGGGGACGCACATGAGTAACCCCCTGAAAGAAAGTCTTACCCAAGGAAAGCTGAGCAAAAATACAATTCTGTGAAATACTCACCTGTAGAATTGGTATTATACGCATACAGTACGTCCTGCTCCAATATAATACTTACACATGGGTAATCCTCCGCCAGAGGGCGCTGTTCACTGCAGACATGCAAAAACAGGCTCCTCCTGGCCCTTCATATACCCAGGGACCTCCCACAAATCCCCAGCATTGAAAAGCAGTGAGAAAAGAAGCCGGGAGAAACCAACCACCAAACTGGTAACAATGACAATGATAACAATCACCATACAGGGGATCCAGAAAATGTAAAACCAGGGTGGGGGTGGAGCAGGACGTACTGTATGCGTATAATACCAATTCTACAGGTAAGTATTTCACAGAATTGTATTATTCTAAGCATACAGTACGTCCTGCTCCAATATAATACTTACACATGGGACATCCAATAGCAGTGTCCATAAAGTAGGGTGGGATCCCCAACAAAAAAGGCACAGCAGACAGTAAAGGCGCTGTCACCTGCAAACCTTGCTACCAAGTACGACATGAGCAAAGGCTCTAACGTCAATCTCATAACAAAACCTTTGAAAAGGTATGAACAGAAAACAAGCAGCGGTCTAGCAAACCTGTTTAACAGAAAACCTGGTGCTGAAGGGCCAAAGGTACCCAAACACCAGTAGAACAGAATAAAAAGAGAGGGAGATTCTTCCCCCTTAAAGGAATAGGCCAGTGTAACGGCCTAACCAGCCCAAAGGCAACAGAAGCCTCGGCAAAACGTAGAACTCTCCCCAACGGGGAATTGAAAACTGGTCTCCCACCAGACAGGTGGGGATACTGACCCCTTCACTAACAAGGATCAGCAAGGAGCCGAAACCGTTACTCAGGATCAGGAAGGCAAACCATCCAAGTAAGATCAGTCCAAAGGGCGCATAGGCCCTGGAAGCAAACGAGATTAGGCGCATACCTATGGAGGCGCCCGCAGACCCCAATCAGTCCCCCTAAGGGATCAAAAAACAACCAGGAATATATCAAGACCTGTTGAGGGAATGTAGACCCCTTACTTCAGCATTACTAAGAATAAGGCCCATAGGCAGACTAAAAGTAACTTAAATAACGATCATAAAACACCACCTTGGACAAAATGAACGAGGGCTAAGTAACCAGAGCCACCTTCTCAGGCACATGTTTGACCGAAGCAACAGCCCCCGGAGGGGCGACTTGAACTACAAAACAGCTCAGACAGCATCCAGAATAAGTCCCAAGGGAACAATCCGCAGGGCAAACAGAATAAAAATTTATCCCAACAGGGACCATAGAACTACTTGGGAGATGCCCCTGAGCAATCCCCAAGAGAACTCCTAACAAGGAAGACTGAACCAGACTTCTACAGGATGGCAGACAGGACAGAACCTGAACCTTCAGAGTACCTAGATGGGGAGCCAACCCCAACCTATGCTGTAACCACTCTAGAACCCTGGGAACCGAGAACGTCCAACAGGGGAGAGACCAAGACTCATGCCAATCAATATGGGTACACCATAACCCACAATAGACGGAGGAAGAAGAAGCCAAAGAAGCTTGCTCCTAGCCCCCCATAGACCAAATCACCCAGAAGATAAACCCGTCTCCAAAGGGGTGAATGAATCAGCTGTCAAGCCCTCAGACAAGAGTCTGTAGATTGGGACGACATAAGAAGGAGCCTGACAAGGGCAGAACCACACTCCTGAGAGAGCGTACAGGTCCGCTGACCTCAGCAGAAGCATCTGCGAACCACAGTTCACTAGGCCACCCAGGGGCCATCAATCTCACAGGTCTCTTTATCAGCACGACCGTGCGCAGAACCCCACATAGCAGGGTGAATGAAGAGAAGACATATAAAATAGAAAGCCTATGCATAATTTACTAAGCCCCCATGACCAGAGTCAGAATATTCTGGGGCAGTAAAAAAAAGGGCAGAGCCCCTGTGATATTGCCCCTGTGATATTAGCGAGACCCAACAGAGCCACCCTAGTGGGCTCTCAGAGGGACACCAGGATAGCACAACCTGCCACTGAAAGACATCCATTGGAGCGAATACCACTGAGGAGCAGGGGACGTAGACCCCCACCCAGATCAGGAACCTCCCAGGAGAATCATCCTGCTTCAAGCTCCAGACCAATAATAAAACCGGCCATTGTCTTCCAACAGGCCCAGAGTCCCCAAATAGAACAGTCCTGAAGAGGAGAAGTCCAGCAGTATAGAGACAACTGAAGGCTCATTGTTTTAACAAGGCCAGTAGGTAAGATGGACCCTCTAAGGGACCCCACCTAGGAACCACGGGGGGTTTTGGAAGAAATTCCCCCCCCCCGCCAACCTGCGAGACTTGGTACCCAAGGTGACCATTCACAGGAAGATGCAAGCAAAGAAGGGGGTGCCCCCTGAAAGGGTCCTTGAATATAACCAGCTCAAGAGGAACCACCGTACCAATGGGGAATGAGCACAGACCTGGCTCCCGGGTGCTGGAACCCCATCTAGGATCAATAACCTACTGTGCCGAAGAGCCCAAAGGCTCTGTATATAAGGGAGATCATCTGATACACCACCAACGGGCCCACCAGCTGCAATCCTGCCTAGTGAAAGTAAGATGTCAGCAAAGAGGGACAGAGCCCCCGTAACCAGGAGTCCACTTGTTGCCAAGGAAGAAGGCTCAAGCCTGAACCGAATCCAAGGAATGGAGATAGCGGATAAGGAACCATGATGGATTGAGGTGACTGAGCACCCATCCAGTAACTCCCAGGGGACACCGCCGGCCGACTAACCCACTCGGCCTGACGTAGAGATTGGGAAGTAAGGAAGGACGATCCGGTAGGTCCGAGTGCGGACGCCCCACCGGCATGTCAGAGACATAACCCCCATCCACACCTTGGCGAGCAGCTTGGGAGCAGAAGAAAGGCCAAAAATAAGGCCCCAATCCGCAGGGTTGGTCCTTCAACACTGACTAGTAAAGGTCTTGGTGTCCAGAAGACACGGGGAACTCAAGGGATCTAGATCTCCCCAGGAGGCCGGAAGCCCCCTTTTGCACAGGGCGCCTGTGTCCCAAGACAGAGATATCATGCAGGGACTACCTGTGAGTGTAGAATTGCCAAGCGTACCATAGGCCAGCATGGCCCAGACCGCCTCATCATTTTGAGGGAAAGAGGAAAGTTAACATAGAGGCCATAGCCCCATTCTGTTAAGGGCAACCTGTAAGTAAGCCCAGACTCTGTAGGCAGAGTACGGCCTGCACCAACTCCTGAGGGGAAAACAGGGGCCAGAAGCACCCCGACAACCTCTGAGAGGGGCCCAGCAAATTCTATCCTGTGTCCAGGGGAACTACCTCCTGGAACCACCAGAAGGAGAAGATACACTCCCAGATAGGAGTCAGGTGCTGTGGCAGTCCCCTCGCCCAGAAGGGCGAGGGCGTCCCTTCATGCTTGGGAAGTCTTGGCGGATTTGGACTTAGCCCTGCCCGAGGGCCCAGGGCGTTGCCTGCCCACCCCGTGGCGGAAATCCCCTCCGAAAAGTTGGAAGCACACCTCGGGTTCGTGTTTGACACTAACGTAGGGAGGGGGAGGGGTGTCCCTGCCTCGAGGAGGCCGAAGCGGCCTTCTGCGTAGGGGTGCCTTTTTATCCAAAAAGGTCCAAACAGGCCCCAAATAGGCGCCGTCCTCTGAAAGGAAGGCCAGTGAGAGCCTTTTTCGTATCATCATCAGCACCCCACTGTCGCAGCCAGACCAGGCGGCGAATAGCTACCACAAGGGCAGAGGTTCTAGCACACATCTTAATGGTGTCATCCAGCGCTGAGAGGATAAACCTCACAAACACATCAGAATCTGAGAGCACATTAAAGACCTCCTATGGGAGGTCCTCAGGTCGGTGATCAAGTAGTTTTCTAATGAGAGTCCTGGCGGCCACCGCAGTGATGGCCGCGGCACAGACCGGGCGCAGAGCCGTCCCTGCACACGAAAAGGCGTGGGAAGCCAGTCTGTCAATGCGCCGGTCCTCGGCATCCCGAAGGGTACGGTAATAAGGAGCAGTCATGAAGGGGGGGTTAGTAACCCCTATAATCGGGGCATCCACCACAGGAGGTGCTGACCAAAAGTTAACCACATCAGGAGGGAAAGGGTACTTCCAATCCCAGACCCCTGGGACCCCTTTAAGTTTACAAGGCGATTCCCATTCTTTGGATATAAGATTCTGGAAATGCTCCTGCTCCAGGAATTCCAAGCGCGGTGGCGCTGTGTGGAAACTCTCCTTCTTAGGCTTGGGAGCCTCTCCAGGAGGGGAGATTAACAAAACCTCAAAGATCTTAATAAGTAGTTCATCTGTGTCACACAGGCCCCAAGAACCGGGCCTAGAATCATCACGGCTCCAGGGCATCTCATCCGAGGAGCCCGAATCGGAGAATAGCTTACCTTCATCAGAAGGCTCATCAGGAACAAGAGAACCAGGAGGCGGCAGGGACCGCTTCTTTCCAGGGCCCAAGCGCTCTGCTAAACTAGACAACACCTGCTCAGCCGTAGGCAGCCTGCGCGGCACGACTTGCCGGTCATCCCTGCTTGAGTGAGACTCATCAGGAGTGAGATTTAGGTCCGGGGGGAGACAGGTGTATTGAAGTGAGGTGCAGTTACTGGCAAACCTGATTGCAGGGTCAGTGCCTGTTCAGCACACGGTCTGCAGACCCGTGCTCTGTCAGCATCAGCATGGCGCTGACCACACACTGTACACAGCCGGTCATGTCCCCGAGGGACCCCGGGTACATAATTCTGAGATGCCTCCATATGGTGATTATCTGAGCAGTATGCCCGCAGGGATTTACGCAATAGGCAACCCTGGATGCCCCAAGACCCGCTAGGAATGTGGGAGAATTTTTTATGTGAACCCGCTATGATATATGTCAGGCCGGGAGAAGCCACCGAAATCTTGGCGTCTGAAAGACATAAAGCGAATAAGGGGGGTGTCAGAGCCATGCGCAGCTGAACAAAAAGATCATAGGAACAAAAACCGCCCGGGAGGGCACTTACATGACCAAGGGAGGAGGCGGATCGCAACCACGCGTGCGCAGACCGTCAAAATGGCGCCAAGCGAACCTCGAGGGGCGTGCCTGATCTGGCTGTGACGCGGGGCACGTCATGCCAAGTCCCCGCCTCCCCCAAAGAGCGCGAAGCTCTAACCAGCGCAACGTCAATGACAGTAGTGGATAGGACACACATACAGAGGAGATTGCTCTCAACACTAGAGAATGATGCTGCCGCCCGGGCAGCACACTTCATGTAATGAAAGGGCACACACGCGCACAACCAGACAAGGTTTATGTGGAGCAAGGAGCGCGGCACTGACACCCAAGTTTAAATAAAGAGTCAACGGCCATAAACGTGTTAACATTATGCTGGGACCGCCACACACATACCCCCCCCCCCTTTCTTTTCCCCCGAGCTACGGGAGGAAGCGAGGGAGAAGCGGACCTGCACCCAGGGTTTATCGCTATGAGGGGCACGGGCAACATGCGGGAGGGGCATCTATTGGAGGCTCACCATTGGCCTAAACCACCTACCCTATGGTGGGGGATTGAGGTGGAGCGTAGCTCCGTGAGCAAACAAGGTGCTGCCTACCTTCACCCGACCAGCGCAGCCCAGGCTGGGAGGCACATCTTATCGAAGAGGACAGGTGGTAATAGTCCTGCAGGGCCGCAGGCTGTAAAAGCCCCGCTCACCTGCGAGAGAGTTGATACTTCATGTCTTCGCAGTCAGCAGTGCAGAGAAATCTGGGGATTTGTGGGAGGTCCCTGGGTATATGAAGGGCCGGGAGGAGCCTGTTTTTGCATGTCTGCAGTGAACAGCGCCCTCTGGTGGAGGATTACCCATGTGTAAGTATTATATTGGAGCAGGACGTACTGTATGCTTAGAATAAGACTTCTAAAGGAAGACGGACAGGGCAAAACCTGACCCTTCAGAGTACTGAGTTGGAGGCCCAACTCCAACCCATGCTGTAATAACTCTAGAACCCTAGGGATATAGAACACCCGACAGGGAAGAGACCTGGACTCACACCAATCAATATGTGTACGCCATACCCCATAATAGATGGAAGAAGAAGATTGCTCCTAGTCTTCCCATAGTCTCAATCACCGAGACAGATAAGCCTGCCTCCATCAAGATGGATGTTGCAGCAGCCAGGCCATCAAGGCCAGAGTCTGTAGATTGGGGTGACGTAAGGGGCCCTGAGTGAGCAGAACTGGCACACCTGGCAGAACGTACTGGTCTACTGCCCTCTGTACCACGTCTGCAAACCACACTCTTCTTGGCCACCCGGGGGCCACCAGAATCACTGGCCCCCCTTCCAGAGCAAACTTGTGCCGGACCCTGTCTAGCAGGAGGAATGGAGAAAGGGCATACAGAACAGAATGTCCTGCCACGACGTTACTAAGGCATCATGACCACGGCCAGAGGATCTTGGGACAGGGAAACAAGGGCCAAGATCTAGTGATCGTGACGGGACACAAACAGATCCACAACTGGATGGTCCCCATAGTGACACAGGGATTGGCACACCCTGTTGCACAGGGACCCCCACCGGAGCGAATACCACTGATATGCAGGGTTAAAGGCACTGCTGAGATTGGAACTGAGGATCTCCTGTTAACTAGACAGGCAAGCGCCAACTAAGCCACAGTGCCATGTGCAACATTGTCCTCCATCCAGATCAGGATCAGAAACACTTCCTGGAGGACCCTCCTGCTCCGGGTCCCTCCCTGATGATTAATGTAGGCCACTGCCGTCAGACAGACCGAGCGCCCCCGAACATGGCAGGCCCTGAAGAGGAGTAGTCAAGAGAGTTAGAACTAACCTGAACTCTCACTGTTTCAAACATTGATAGGTGTATGGGCCTCCTACAGGCCCCACCTCCCCTGGAACCGCAGGGATTTCTGGAAGAAACCCCCACCCCCAACCTGATGGATTGGCATCCATGGTGACCGTCTCCGAGGAAGGGGCAAGAAGGGAACTGCCCCCAGACAGGTTCCTTGAGTTCATCCACTACAAGAGGGACCTCTTTACCAGGGGGGGAAGGCACACAGACCCTGCTCCAGGGATGCTGGGTCCTTGTCCGGTACTAATAATAGGAGAAGTTGCAGAAGGGCCCAAGGGGGACTGATCATAAGGGACCTCTTCGGAGTACGCCACCAACTGGCCCACCGGCTGCATCCCCTGCCTGGTGGAGGGACGGGGACAGCTATGAGGGACCGAGCCCATGTAACCAGACAGTCCACTTAATTGTTGAGGAAGGAAGATCCTTGCCTGAACTGTATCCAGATTCATTCCTAGGAATGGAGTTACCAATGAAGGGAACAATGAGGACTCGGGGTGATTGATCACCCATCCAAATGACTCCCAAATGAACACCACCAGCCGAGCATCCAACTTAGCCTGACGCATAGGCTGGGAAGTGATAAGGACGTCCAGGTAGGTCATCACATGGACCTCCCTTGGTCACAGAGACATCACCCCCGTCAGCGCCTTGGTGAGAGCTCTGGGATCTGAAGAGGCCAGATAACAAGGCCACAAAGTAGCAGTGTTGGGCTTCCAACGCGAACCTGAAGAACCTCTGTGTCCAGGGGACACAGGAATGTGAAAATAAGCATCTTTGATCTTCACCGACGGCAAGGCGCCCCCGGGGCGCAAGGAGCTGATGGCCTAGCTCAGAGTTTCCATGCAGAAACCGCCTGTAATTGACGAATTGCTGAAAATCTGTGAATCCAGAATGGGCCAGACTGACCCATCCTTTGGGGAACTGTGTAAAGGTTGGTGTAGCGGCCCCTGCCTCTGCCTGTTAAGGGCAACCTGCAAGTGACCCCCAGACCCCGCAGGCCTTGCATGGCCTGCACCAGCACCTGAACAGAGGCAGGGACCAGGAGTACCCGGGACCTGATAATCTTGGGGAAGGCCGCACAGCAAACTATCTTGTAGCCGGAGGAAACTACCTCCTGAGTCCACCAGTCTGAGGCGCGATGCCTCCTGACATGAGCAAGGTGCCGCAGCCGTCCCCTCACCCAGACGGGCGAGGGCGCCCCATCATGCTTGAGGGGACTTGGGGGAAGATTTGAGCTTAGCCCCCCCCGGAGGAGCCAGGACGTTGTCTGCTGCTCCTGGGGCAGGAATCTGCGCGAGTCCCCGCGAAGGACACCCCTGGTTCCTGTTTAACACCATGGTAGAGGGTAGAAAGGGGCCGAGACAGCCGCCTACGTTGGGGTGACTTACCCTTCTTACCAAACAGGTCTAGACGGGCCCCAAACAGGCGTAGTCCTTTAAACTGAAGCCCGGTAAGAGCCTTCTTTGCAGCATCGTCAGCACCCCACTGTCGCAGCCAAACCAAGCGATGTATAGCCACCACAAGGGCAGAAGTTCTTGCACACATTCTAATGGTGTCCATCTAATGCTAATAGGATACATTTCACAAACACATCACAACTGGAGAGTGCATTAAACACCTCCCAAGGGAGATTCTCAGGGGCATTATCAAGCATTTTTCTGATGAGGGTTCTAGTGGCCACAGCAGTAATGGCAGAGGCGCAGACCGGGCGCAGCGCCGTCCCCGCACATGCAAAGGCATGGGAGGCCAGCAGATCAATGCGCCATCATCCCGAAGGGTAGCATAAGGGGGGGTTAGGAAGCCCTATGATCGGAGCATCCACCTCGGGGAGGGGGGATGACCAACATTTAACCACCTCAGGGGGAAAAGGGTACTTCCTATCCCAGTCCCCTGGGACCCCAGGAAGTTTACTGGGGCACTCCCATTCCTTGAGCACAAGGGTATGGAAATGTGCCTGCTCTAGAAATTCCAAACGTGCTGATGCAGTATGGAAACGCTCCCCTCTTTGCCTGGGAGCCTCACCAGGGGGAGAGATAGACAGAACCTCAAAAATCTTGATCAACAAACTGTCAGTGTCAGTCTGGGCCCAGTATTCAGGGCCAGAATCGTCAGGACTCCTCGGCCTCTCATCAGATGAGCCTGAGTCAGCGAAGAGCTCTCCTTCTTCAGGGGGGGTACATCCACACAGAGTCGTAAACTCCTCAGTTCCCATAGGAAAAAACAGTAACATGAGGCGTCAAGTGCCGCTTCTTACCAGGGCCCTTGCGCTCTAAAGACCTCGCAATAATCTGTTCAGCCGTAGGCAGTCCAGCAGACAAATCAGGCTGAGAATCCCCACTTGTGTGCGACTCAGCAGGAGTGAGATTTAAGCCTGGGGAAGTAGGTGAAGTGAAACGAGGTGCAGCCACTGGCAGGCCAATATACAAGGCCAGCGCTTGCTCAGCACAGAGTACGCAGACCCGTGCCCTGTCAGCGTCAGCATGGGGTTGTCCACACGCCATACACAGCCGGTCTTGTCCCAAGGGGACCCCGGTCACATTATCCTGAGATGCCTCTATATGGTGATTTATATAGGCACAATATGCCAGTAGGGATTGACGCTAATAAGCAACCATGGATGCCCCAATGACCCGCTAGGGAAGTGGGAGAATTTTGCAAGGCCCGCTATAAATCACACCGGGCCGGGAGAAGCCAATGGTGTTCACCTGTCTGAAAGACACAATGAGAAGAGAATGGTGTCAGAACCTAAACACTACAATGAGCATAAGCCGCCCGCGAGGGCACTTACGGACCACGGTAAGCAGGAACGTCACACGCGTCGAGCGCGAATAGACAAAATGGCGCCGAGTACCTCGAAGGGCGGGCCAGAGCGTGCCATGACGCGGAGCACACTAGACCAGGCCCCGCCCTCCCGAAGAGCGCGAAGTCCAACCAGCAGCCAATGAGAACACAGAGGCGTCTGGAGTAACGCCGCCGCCCGGCGCGGAACATCCAGCTAAGGAAAAAGCGTGCGGCGGCGGCGGCAAATACACAAGTTGTACCTCATGGACTATGATACTGCCGCTGCGCAAGTTAAATACAAAACAGCGTCTGACACCAAGTACACGTCAAAAAGACATTACAGTCCAATGCATGAATCACAATACAGTGGCACCAACACCCCCCCCCCCCTTTCTTTCCCCCCCCGAGCTACGGGGGGAACGAAGGAGGATGGCGGCCCTTTGAACAGGGCCCACCGCTACACGGGGCATGGGGCAATAACGCGGGAGGGGCATCCCATAGAGGCACACCATCAGCCTATACCGCCTACCCTTTGGTGGGGGACTGCGGTGGAGCAGCGCAAGGTGCTGCCTACCTTCACCCGACCAGCGCAGCCCAGGCTGGGAGGCACATCACAAAGAGGACGGGTGGGAATAGTCCAACAGGGCCGCAGGCTTTAATAGCCCCGCTCACCTGCGAGAGAGTGATACTTCATGTCTTCGCAGTCAGCACTGCAGAGAAAAATGGGGATTTGTGGGAGGTCCCCGGGTATTACCCCGGGATAACCCAAGTGTAAGTACTATATCTGGAGCAGGACGTACCGTATACTAAGAATATCTAATTTTCTTGTCCCTTCAATTCCAGGACACCACCAACAGCAACACGTGCGACGCCCCAAAGCAGTACCCACGTTAAAGGTAGGATCGTGCTACGATAGCAACCTGACGACTGCGTCGGCATAACCGTGAACGGCGTGTCAGCCAATGCCGGGACATAAACTCAGTAAAACTTGGTGAAGTTGTGAGGACCAGGTCTCCGCTCTGCACACCTGGTCCAACGACACATGGTGCTGGAAGGAAGTGAGTAGTGACTCGGAAGGGCCTCTCCTTCCCCATGCAGACATAGGATTGTATGACCGCCTGCCTGATCCATCTGCTGAAAGTCGACCTGGCAGCTGCCAGGTCCCTCAGTGAGATCATGAACAAAACGGCTATCTTACCAAATCCTCCTCAGGGTGACCTCAATCGACCCCCAATATGAAACCCCACAGAGGCTGACTATTGCACTCAAAAATTCAATTCAATGTAAACTTTATTACACATCAATTGTGTAATATTTAGAGGGATTACTGGCCGTGAGCAAGAGTCCGGTGGGACTCAAAACGCGTTGGTCGCAGCCCGGGGGGGCGCACTGTCTTCTGGATACTGTAAGCACATTCTGTTTGTTTTATTTCTTGCTGTTTTGCAATCAGCCTTTATGGGCTTATGAATCTTGTATTGGATGTTATGCTTGAGATACAGGCACTTTGGTTAGGCACTTGCACTTTACATAATTTTATATATTGATGGTTATTCACTATAATGGTTAGTTTAAATGTGTATCCATATAATGTGTGTTTATGAGGGTGGGCTCCCCCTGGTGATGAATCATGTTTAAGGCACAGAATCCATGTTTTTAATGTGTTTTTAATTGATGTGTAATAAAGTTTACATTGAATTGAATTTTTGAGTGCAATAGTCAGCCTCTGTGGGGTTTCATATTGGGGGTCCATTGAGGTTACCCTGGGAGGATTTGGTATTGTGTTGGGTATTTCCCCACAGGGCAGTGCACCTAAGTAAGAATTAGTGACGGTGCCGCCCTAGCACTATAGCCTTTTTGCCCAATTGGCTTACAAATAAACAGCTATCTTATGTACCTCCCGCGTAGCCGGCAAGTAATGCTTTAATGCCCCGACTCCATCCAGGGAATGCAGGAGTCGTTACTTATGATGAGTGGGGAGTGGACACAAAGGGGTCAGTACAATCTCCAGAGGGGGGAAAAGAACCACCTTGGGCAAAAAATCCTGTTTAACATGAAACACCGCCTTGTCTGCGTGCTGCACCAAAAAGGAGGACTTAGCCAGCCAGCTCTGAAACCCGCCGGATGTAGGTGATCGCCCGCCACAAGAAAAACCACCTTCAAAGTCACCATCGCCAGAGAGGCCTCTGCCATGGGCACATAGGTGGGCCCCTGTAGCGCCAATAGGACCAGGTTGAGATCTTAGGGCAGAATCAAGAAGTGTCTAGGATGAAGATGCGCAGCGTCCTGCATGATCAGACAACTAATCCGTGCCCCGCGATGGGCCTTTGGAAGTAAATGGGCAAGGCCGAAACCTGGCCTTTATGGGTACTGGGCTGCAGGCCAGCATCCAGGCCCTTATGAAGAAACTAAATTATTCTGGGCAACAAGAACCTCCAACAGGAATAGCACCAAGCAACGAAGGCCCTCAAAGTCCTGTAGTAAATTCTGGAGGATGACTGCTTTCTTGCCCAAATCAAGGTTCAAATTACTGCGGTGGATATGCCACTCTCCTCCAGAATGCTGGTCTCAACAGCCAAGCTGCTAAAGCCAGCGCTTAAGAATTGGGGTGCTGCAGAGGACCCTGCTGTAGATCTGGACGGTTGGGGAGTCGCCATGGGGGCTCCGTTGCTAGGCTTACCAGTTCCACAAACTACACCCTTCTGGGCCAGTGTGGGGAGATCAGGTTGATGGAAATCCATTTGCTGCCCAGTAGCGGCAGTGTCGGGAATGGGTACAGCAGGCTGTACCCTGACCAGAGGATGGCCAGTGCGTCGACTGCTATGGCCAGGGGGGGTCTCGCACCCTGGACACAAACCTCTGGACCTTCCAGTTGTGCTGAGACGCAAAGAAGTCCACTTCCGGCACCCCACCGTTTGCAGGCCGATTATTTGAGCAGGCACACCGTCCCTTCACAAGGACGTGTTCCAAGTCCATCTGAAGATACTCCACCCCAAGAATGTGGATCACCGAGATGCATGGAATGTGAACTCCGCCCACCATAATGTGACTTACCTCCTGGAATGCCTGCCAGCTCCTGGTACCCCCTGCCGTGGAGTTGTCTGACTGTACCTGGGATGCCCCAGGGCACCAAGGCTACTGACCATATTCTCCAAAAGTGCCACCCTGAACGCCACTTCCTTAGACGAGATCCTGTCAGTTGGTGAACTCTGGGTCAAGAAATGGTACGACAGGCCCCCGAGGGGGTATCCCACTCAGAGGAGTCCGTGCTGGAAATCGTGGGGGAAACAGGGCGGTCCGGCGGAGGTACGGAACCTGGCACAGGTGCACAGGGGGCCCTCGTCCGAGGTCAGTGGCGCCTGGTACATGGGACACGCAGCACCAATCTCCGTTAAGGTACGAAACACCGGTGCCTCTGATGCCTCTGGCTTGGTAAGATGGCCGCTCTGATCACTAGCCAGTACAGCTGGTGTGCTAGGACCATACCTCTTTGCCTGTCGTCCGTGGCCAACCTACCAGCTCTACACAGAAAGAAATAACACCGCCTGACAACTGAGATCAACCCACACAGTATGGATGCAGCAGCTTCCAGACACCAACCAACCCCACACCAAACCAAACAGCACTGTCAAAGCAACAAAACTTTAAATAAATAAAATCCTGAATCTTTTTACAGTCCGGTCGACTGCTAGAAAAAACTGGGGGTGTCCGGCTACAGCCTGACTTATATAGGCTAGTAGGAGCTTAGTTGTTTTTCTTGCAGTCCCCGTCTACGGCTGAGGTTAACCTACGTGTTGCCGATTGTGGTGCCCCGGAATGGAAGGGACAAGAAAATGATTTTTTGGGGTAAAGAGAAGAGGCGCAAAGGTTTATGACTGAAAGTCCAGGCAGAAAACACCCTGCATATGGATCCCATGGCAGGATGTTCAGTTCATGCAAGTTTTTAATATCTTGACACCAATGGACCTGCTGTGAGGCAGTATAGTTTTTTATGTAAAACAGACCATACATTACACAGGCCTGCTTCATGCACAGAATCGTCAATAACCATCACATTTGTCACAGAAAGATTTATCAGCCAAAGCATCACTTACAATGTTCATGGCATTTTGCAAGATTCTCCAAATCATCCACATGATAATAATCATATCCAGAAGTTCCCAGCACTTCAAATGGCAAATATCCTATTATAGGAGGTGCCCTAAAAAGATAACAGATAAAAACAAGAGGTTATACGGTTTACCTTATTAGGAATTAAAAAGTGTTTTATCACATTATTGAAATGCATTAAAAAACATATTTAACAATGTCAAACACAATTACTTTATCAATTAGCCATTCAATATGGCCAAAATGTTCCTTGGGTCATAAAGAGCAGTTAGCACCTCTTGGGCTTGTTGAAAGAATCATAAACCTTTCTTAGATAACATGGCATCCTATGATCTAAATTCCATAAAAGGGCCTGAGCAGATAACCAGACAGGTGGTACAGAGTTAGAGGTTTCTATTCAAAACCTTGCCCAATGCCGTCACCCTTTACACACTCAATGTTCTATTATTTAAGCAAATTGCCAATTTTAAGATAATTCTAACGGTAGGCTTTTTCCATGAGCAGCTTTATGTGACCTACACCATCTTTGTCCACCTGGTAGGGCTCCTTTTACTCACCTCCTTCCAAGTGCAGGCCAAAAACTCATAGAGGGGCAGTGAGCTGGTAGTTGATGAGCAAAGCCCTGTGCAAGCCCAAGCCTACTGGCAAAAACGCTCATGTGCTGCCTGGCAGTGCCTAACACAGAACATGAGCACTGCGTCCTTTCCATCAAGGTAAAAGCGATCATAGGGAGCAGAGGCTCTGTTTTGGGCACCTCGGACCTTGCCACTATGAAGAGGCTGCGCACAACCAGTTAACAGTTACGCTTGCATGTGGTGCGGCACAGGGAACAGAAACAATAGAACTGATTCAGCACCATTAGAATTTTTGTCTCAAGTTTTGTGTGAGAAAAACAAATGTATAATTTATTTTCTGCGTGCGATTTTTAGCTGTGCAAATGATATCAAAATCTGCACCGCTAAAAATAGTGCTGAATTGCACTAAAAGGATAAAAATACCTCACGGTGCTGAATTAGCCTTAAAGTGGACCAACACCCAGGATTTTGACTATCCTGGGTCTTGGTCCACTTCGGTGGGGCACCCCCCGATCGGGGTGCCCCGCTGTGTGAAACCCCCCCGATCACCCGGAAAACTCACCTCTCCCCGCTCCCACGTGGCCGCGGACAAGCGGCTCCTCCGCCGCCGCCTCCCCGCCTTTCACAGACGGCCGGCGCGGGTGCGCGCACGTCTAGAGGGGCGCGAGGGAGGCGGCGGCGGGGATTTGGGGCGTTTGGGGGGGTTTCACCCCGCGGGACATCCCGATCTCGGATGTCCCGCGGGGAGGGAGGTGATCGACCCGGGAATCTTATAGATTCCCGGGCCGATCACGGGAGGGTGATGGTCCACTTTAATGTCGTGGTGGTGGGTCTACAGATGTCTTTACTGCAATAGCCACCAGCCCAAAGGACTTTAAAGGCAAAATGCAGCACAACTGAACATGTTGAATCTGCCAGCAATTGTATTTTTAAATTCCATCTGGCTACTGGGGAAGGGGGGGTTATTATATGTGCAATTAAACTGGATGTACACTTTAACCCTTTTAGTGCCAGGTATGCGAGCCTGCGAGTAGCTGCCTTCCCGACAGGTGCCAGAGACGTGAGACTCAAGTAGCTGACATTTCCCTGCATAAAAAGGAAGAAAGGAACTCACCTCCGCCTGCGACCCATCCGTCCTGGTGTTTTCAACTGGGGGGGCCTCTGATGTCAATCCCCCCCCCCCCCCACGTTTCTGACAGCCTTGCCTTCTGCCACTAGCCCTGCATTTTATGGGCAGGGCAAATTAAGTCATCCCGCTTCTTCGGCGCCAACAGCACTGTCAGATGGCAGTAGTAATCGAGGCGAGTGAAGGGGCAGGGGACTCCACTTACCTGCCACCCCCACCACCACCAGTCCTGCACTGATCACTGCCAGCTGTCGATGATCGGCAAGGTACAATGAGCGGTCTGGGACACAGGGTCCATGAGACCCTATACCAGTTCACAAGGCACAAGGGACTGGCAAGTCACCTTTGGCCTCATTACCTGCCTCCCCAAAGCCTGGGGCCTCTGTGCCCTGGTCTATAAGCCTCCATAACTGGTGCCCAGGCTGGTTATGCTTGCATAGGGGGTCCCCACGCCATTTTATTTTAAATATTTTGGAGTTTTAACCCTTAGTGTGGATAGTAGTTGTATCTTATTTGAATGTCACAAAGCGTTCCTTTCAGTTTGCTGGGGGGGTTCCTGGGCAGGAACGGGGGGCTACCAATACATATGTGGCACCGTTATAATCCGGTGGGGGGGGGGGGCTTTGACGCATTTTTTTTAAAAAAGATTTTTATAATAAACAATTTTTTAAATGATTATTTTTTAATATTATTCAAAATTAAAATGAAAGCACATAAAACATTACAAACAAGACATTTCATGTTAAAGTCCCAACTCTGCTGAGAGCAATAATCTATAATTTCCTAGATATCCCTGGAAATTCCTGCAAAAATGACAGTTAAACATACATAGCACAAAGTGGTGAAAGATGAGATGGCCTATCAACAGAGGGTGACAAAATTGCAAGTAGGCTGCCAACTAAAGGGCTAAAAGTACCCTATGCATGTTGGGTATTGTTCTGTTCGGGGACCTTGCACTTTCAGCTTTAGCTTGTTTCTTGTTCTTTGCATATTAATATTTTAGGAAAATGTGTTTGTTCTGCATTTCTATAAATTTATTTTAGCGCTGGGCAGCCAAAGAATTCCTTAAGGGTTTGTGTCCAGAAAACTGTGCCCACGGCAACAAGACTGGTAAGCTGGAAAGCTTGAGGTGTGTACTTCCAGGGAAAGTGTGTGGGGATGTCAAATTTAAAGGGCTGTTTTTCTTCTAAAACTGCAAGGTGAGCATAATAGTTATATTTTCTTTGAAAATCTCCTAAAGTGATGTTTCAGTTTGGGGTGTGTCCTTGGCAGGAAAGGGGGTCTACCGATATACATGTGAAACCGTTGTAAGCGGGAGGAATGGAGCTTTCACACACAATATGATTCTACTGAAAAACGTATATTTTCTTGTTGAAAAAAGGTACAAATTGTAAAAAATAGCACTTTTTTTTGCAGAATATAATTTATAATTTGATCACCTGTTATGTACAGGTCCTTCTCAAAAAATGTGCATATAGTGCTAAAGTTCAATATTTTCCATAATGAAATGATAAAAATTTAACTTTCATATATTTGAGATTCATTGCACACCAACTGAAATATTTCAGGTCTTTTTTTGTTTTAATACTGATGATTTTGCCATACAGCTCATGAAAACCCCAAAATCCTATCTCAAAAAATTAGCATATTTCATCGGACCAATAAAAGAAAATACAATTCTGTGAAAATCTCACCTGTAGAATTGGTATTATTTGTATACAGTACGTCCTGCTCCAGATATAGTACTTACACTTGGGTTATCCTCCGCCAGATGGCGCTGCACTGCAGAACATGCAAAACAGGCTCCTCCCGGCCCCTCAAATACCCGGGGACCTCCCACAAATCCCCAGCATTGAAAAGCAGTAAACAAGAAGCCGGGAGAATTTAACCACCCAAAACAACTGGTAATGATAACAATGATAACAATCACCATACGGGGGATCCAGAAAAATGCAAAACCAGGGTGGGGTGGAGCAGGACGTACTGTATACAAATAATACCAATTCTACAGGTGAGATTTTCACAGAATTGTATTATTCTTAGTATACAGTACGTCCTGCTCCAGATATAGTACTTACACTTGGGACATCCAATAGCAGTGTCCATAAAGTAGGGTGGGATCCCCAACAAAAAAGGTAACAGCAGACAGTTTAAACCACTGCCGCCTGCAAAACCTTGCGGCCAAAAACAGCATCAGCTGAGGCCCTAACATCAACCTTGTAAAACTTGAAAAGGTATGAACAGAAGGCCAAGTAGCGGCCTAGCAAACTTGTTCAACAGAAACTTAGTGCTGGAGGGCCCGAGAGGCACCAATAGCACAAGTAGAATGAACAGTAAGGCAGAAGGGAAGACACTTCCCCTTAGCAGAATAGGCCTGAATCACAGCCTAACCGATCCATCTGCTAAAAGCAGAATTGGCCCTTCCTGGTCCCAGAAGGGACCACAAAAGAGAACGTCAGTTTTACTGACGGACGCAGTGACTACCAGGTAATACCTCAGACACCTGGCAACATCCAGGGAATGCAGAACCCTTTCCTCAGAGTTGCTAGGATTAGGGCACATGAGGGAAGAACAATATCAAAATTCAAAAAGAAAGCACACACCATCTCAGCCAGAAAATCCAGCTTAAAGCTGAACACCACCTTATTCTAGTGTCTCTCAAGACATAGGGGCTGGAAAGACCGAGCCGCCAGCTCAGACACACGACTGACCGAAGTAATAGCCACCAGAAAGACAACCTTGAGGGTAAGTAAGCAACCTGAATAGGATCAAGGGAATCACCCTGCAAGACAGACAAACCAAGTTCCAATCCCAACAGGAATCATAGGTTTGCGCGGGGGACGCACAAGAGTAACCCCCTGAAAGAAAAGTCTTAACCAAGTAATGCTGAGCAACAGACTTCTGACAGAAGACTGACAGGGCCGAGACCAGACCCTTCAGAGTACTGAGTTGGAGACTCAACCCCAACCCATGCTGTGAAAACTCCAGAACCCTGGGGGCTGAGAACACCCGACAGGGAAGAGACCTAGACTCAAACCAAACACTATAGGGACGCAAAACCCTATAATAGATGGAAGACGACGTGTTCTTCCTAACCTACACCGTGGTCTCAGTCGCCGAGGCAGACAAACCTTTCTCCATCAATATGGAGGTTTCAGCAACCAGGCCGACAAGCCAGAGTCTGTAAACTGGAATGACGTAAGGGGCCCTGAGCGAGCAGAATTGGCACCCCTGGCAGAACGTACTGATCAACTTCCATCTTCACCACATCTGCGAACCACACTCTTCAAGGCCCCCTGGGGGCCACCAGAAACACTGGCACCCCATCCAGAGCAATCTTGCGCAGAACCCTGACTAGCAGGGGGGGTGGAAGAAGGATACACATAACAGAAAGTCCTGCCATGACAATACTAAAGCATCCGTGGCCACGGCCGAAGGATCCTGGGACAGGGAGACAAGGGCCGGGAGCTTGAGACTGGGACGGGGCACAAAACAGACCACACATGGTTGGTCCCCACAGTGACACAGAAATTGGAACATCTTGTTAAAAAGGGAGCCCCCCCTGGAATGTATACCGCAGATATGCAGGGAACATTGGCCTCCTACCATGTCAGAATCATAGACGCTACCTGGAGGACCTTCTTACTCCAGGTCCCTCCCTGAGGATTGTGTAGGCAACTGACGTCAGAGCGACCTAGCGCCCCTGAACAGGTAGGCCCTGAAGATGAATAGCCAAGCGAGTCAGAACTAACCTGAATGCTCACAGTTTCAAAACATTGATAGGTGTATGGACCTCCTAAGGGCCCCACCTCCCCTGAAACCGCAGAGAACTCCAGAAGACTCCCAACAGGTTCCTTGAGTCCATCCACTACAAGAGGGACCTCCTTACCAGAGGGGGAAGACACACAGACCCAGTCAGGGATGCTGTGTCCTTGCCCCAAACAACCAGTAGGAGACGCCGCAGAAGTCCCAAGTGGGACTGGGCATAAGGGGCCGCATCGAAGCACGCCCCCATCAGGCCCACCAGCTGCATCCCCTGCCTGGTGGAGGGACGGAGACCGCTACGAGGGGCTGAGCCCGTGCAACCAGATTGTCCACCTTTGTTTGAGGAAGGAACATCCTTGCCTGAACTGTATCCAGATTCATTCCCAGGAATTAAGTTACCAAGGAAGGGGACAGTGAGGAATTGGGGTGATTGATCACCCACCCAAATGACTCCCGAATGGACACCACCAGCTGAGTATCCAGCTCAGCCTCATGTAGAGACTAGGAAGTAATGAGGACATCCAGATAGGGGAGCACGCGGATGCCCCCTGGTCCCATCAGGGACATCACCCCCGTCAGCACCTTGGTGAGCACTCTGGGAGCTGAAGAGAGGCCAGATGGCAAGGCTACCAATTGGCAGTATTGGTCTTCCAACGCGAATCCGAGGAACCTTGGCGTCCTGAAAACACAGGAACGTGAAAAACACAATTCTGTGAAATACCTGTAGAATTGGTATTATACGCATACAGCACGTCCTGCTCCATCTATAATACTTACACATGGGTAATCCTCCGCCTGAGGGCGCTGTTCACTGTAGACATGCAAAAACAGGCTCCTCCCGGTCCTACATATACCGAGGGACCTCCCACAAATCCCCAGCATTGAAAAGCAGTGAGAAGGAGAAGCCGGGAGAAACCAACCACCCAGAAACTGTCAATAACAATGATAACAATCACCATACAGGGGATCCAGAACAAAGTGAAAACCAGGGTGGGTTGGAGCAGGACGTGCTGTATGCGTATAATACCAATTCTACAGGTGAGTATTTTACAGAATTGTATTATTCTAAGCATACAGCATGTCCTGCTCCATCTATAATACTTACACATGGGACATCCAATAGCAGTGTCCGTAAGGTAGGGTGGGATCCCCAACAGAAAAGGCAACAGCAAGCAGTTTAAACCACTGCCGCCTGCAAAACCTTGCGGCCAAACACAGCATCAGCTGAGGCCCTAACATCAACCTTGTAAAACTTTGTAAAGGTATGAACAGAAGACCAAGTAGCGGCCTTGCAAACTTGTTCAACAGAGGCCTGGTGCTGGAAAGCCCAAGAAGCCCCAACAGCCCGAGTAGAATGAGCAGTAAGACGGAAGGGGGGAGTCCCCCCCTTAGTAGAATAGGCCTGAACCACAGCCTGACGAATCCATTTACTGATGGTAGACTTGGCAGGAGCCAAACCCTTCCTAGGCCCGTGAGGCACAACAAAGAGAGCATCAGTCTTCCTGAAAGCCTTAGTGATAACTAGGTAATACTTGACGCACCTGACCACATCCAAGGAATGCATGGTGTCTCACATAGTAGGGAGGCTGAATAGATAAGGCAGCCAACTCAGACACACGCCTAACAGAAGTGATAGCTACCAGAAAAACAACCTTAAGCGTGAGAACAGCGAGAGCAGCCTCCTGAATAGGCTCAAAGGGAGCACCCTGCAGAGCCAATAAAACCAAGTTTAAATCCCAAACAGGTACCATAGGTTTTCGAGGGGGACGCACGTGAGTGACCCCCTGAAAGAAGGTCTTGATCAGGGGATGCTGGGCAAAGGTCTTCTGAAAGAAGATAGACAGGGCCGAAACCTGACCCTTCAAGGTACTAAGCTGGAGACCTAAGTCTAGACCATGTTGTAAAAAACTCCAGCACCCTAGAGACTAAGAATTTCCGGCAGGGAAGAGACCTGGACTCACACCAGTCAATGTAAGAACGCCATACTCTATAATAGATAGCAGAAGTAGTCTTCTTCCTGGCTTGCACCATAGTAGCCACCACAGAGGCAGACAAACCCTTCTCCATCAAGATGGAGGTTTCAACAGCCAAGCCGTCAAAGCCAGAGTTAGTAAATTGGGATGGCGTAGAGACCCCTGAGTTAGAAGATCTGGCAACCTTGGCAGATCGTACTGATCTACTGCCATTTGAACCACGTCCACGAACCACACTCTTCTTGGCCACCTTGGGGCCACCAGAATCGCGGGTACCCCTTCCAGAGCAATCTTGCGCAGGACTCTGCCCAGAAGGGGAATTGGTGGAAACACATATAGGAGCCGAAACTCCCTCCAAGACATGGACAGGGCATCCGTGGCCAGAGCCAGAGGATCCTGAGACAGGGATACAAAGCTCGGGAGCTTGTGATTGTGACAGGACACAAACAGATCCACATCTGGCACACCCCAACGGTGACACAGGGACTGGAATACCCTGTTGCAGAGGGACCACTCCCCTGACGGGACGACCCCCTGCTCAGAGCATCTGCCAGCAGGTTCTCCGCCCCCGGAATGTAGACAGCCGAGATGCATTGGACATTGGCCTCCGCCGATGTTAGAATCCGTGATACTTCCTGGAGAGCCCCCTTGCTCCGGGTCCCTCCCTGATGGTTGATGTAGGCAACCGCCGTTCTGTTGTCTGAGCGTACCTGAACCGCAAGACCCCCGAGGTGATGGGTCAATTGTTCCAGCACTCTGACCGCCCTGAGTTCCAAGACATTGATGGGTGGATGGGCCTCCTGAGGGCCCCACCTCCCCTGGAAGCGCAGGGACTTTCAGAATCCCCCCCAACCCGACAGACTGGCATCCGTTGTGACCGTCTCCCAGGAGGGGGCCAGGAAGGATCTGCCCCTTGTCAAGTTCCTGTGGTCCAGCCACCACGCAAGGGATTGTCTGACCAAGGGGGGAAGCACCCAGATCTCGTCCAAGGATGCTGGGTTCTTGTTCCAAACTGACAGAAGGTGAAGCTGCAGCGTTCTCAAATGGAACTGGGCAAAGGGCACCGCCTCGAAGCTTGCCACCATCAAGCCCACCAACTGCATTCCCTGCTGGATGGAGGGATGAGGGCGCGAAAGCAGGGACCTCGCCTGCGTTATCAGAGCTTCCACCTTCTGTTGAGGAAGGAATATCCTTGACTGAACTGCATCCAGAATCATCCCCAGGAAACGGGCCACCGAGGAGGGGGAAAGAGAGGGTAATTGATCACCCAGCCGAAGGACTCCAGGGTGGACACTACCAACCGAGTGTCCAGCTCTGCCTGCCGCAGAGACCGAGAGGTGATGAGTATATCGTCCAGGTAGGGCAACACACGTATGCCCCTGAGCCTTAACAGGGACATCACCCCTGCCAACACCTTGGTGAATACCCTGGGAGCCGACGTGAGGCCGAATGGCAAGGCCACGAATTGGTAATGCTGATCCAGCAGCGCAAATCTGAGAAACCTTTGGTGTCCTGGAAACACCGGAACGTGAAGGTAAGCATCCTTGATGTCCACTGACGTCATAAAGTCCCCTGGGCGCAGCGAGGCGATGGCCGAGTGCAAGGTTTCCATACGAAAATGTTTGTTTCTGACAAATTTGTTGAGGATTTTTAAATCCAGAATGGGCCTGACTGAGCCATCCTTTTTGGGCACTGTGAAAAGGTTGGAATAGAACCCCATGCCCCTGTCCCTTAAGGGGACCTTGCAAATGACCCCTAGATCCAGAAGGTCCTGCACGGCCAGCAACAAGACCTGAGCTGAGGCAGGGTCCTGTGGGATCCGGGACCCAACGAACCGGGTAGGGGGCCGTACAGCAAATTCTATCTTGTAACCGGATGACACTACCTCCTGAATCCACCGGTCTGAGACGTGACGTCTCCAAACCTGCTCGAAGTGCTGTAGACGTCCCCCCACCCTGACGGGCGAGGGCGCCCCTTCATGCCTGAGGGGCTTTGGGCTTGGGCCCCCAGGAGGAACCGGGACGGCGACCTCTGTTCTTGTTCCAGGAATCTGCGCGAGACCCAGCAAAGGACACTCCTCTGCCTTGTTTAGCCCCACGGTAGGGGGTCGATTGGGAGCTTGGGCCACGAAACGGCCGAGACTGACGCTTGCGCTGGGGCAACTTGCCACCCTTGGCGAAGATGTGTAACCTTTCTCCAAACAGGTGCAGCCCCTTAAATGGAAGCCCTGTAAGGGCCTTCTTGGCGGCGTTATCAGCGGCCCACTGGCGCAACCAGACCGCTCGGCGAATGGCTACCACCAGAGCAGAAGATCTAGCGCTTAGCTTAATAGCATCGTCCGATGCCGATAGGATAAAGTTAACAAAAGTTTCATAGGTGGCCAGAGCATTGGCAGCATCAGAGGGCAACTCATCCGCATCTTCCAGAGCATTCCTAACCACAGTCCTGAGCGCCACCGCCGTAATGGCTAATGCGCAAACCGGGCGGAGCGACACTCCCCCAAATGCAAAGGCATGGCATGCCAGTTGGTCAACACGCCGGTCCTCAGAATTCCGCAGCGTAGTAGTGTCGGGGGAGTGCATAATAGAGGTGTTGGACAGACTTAAAATTGGGGCATCGACCTCGGGTGGCGATGTCCAGCACTTGACCAGGTCAGCAGGGAATGGATATTTCTTATCCACACTTTTAGGAACCCCATGAAGTTTGCTGGGGTGTTCCCATTCTTTCAGCACAAGGCTTTTAAAATGGGTTTGTTCAGGAAATTCCAACCGCGCCCTAGCGGTGTGAAACAGATCACCCCTTTGCCGGGGAGCCGTGGCAGGGGGAGAGAGGGACAATACATCAAAGATCTGGGCCAACAGTTTATCAATGTCATCCGAGGACCAATGTTCAGAACCAGACTCCTCCTGTCCCCTGGACTCGTCGTCGTATGACCCTGAGTCAGAGAACAGCTCCCCTTCGTCTGAGGGGGGATGTGCATAAGAAAGCAGTAAATCGTCAGACTCTATAGGAAATATAGTCTATTCAGGATTCAAATGCCGCCTCTTGGCAGTGGCCTTGCGCGCTAAGGAGCCAGCAATCAAGTTTTCAACATTGGCCAGTCTAGTGGCCAAATCAGTATGAGAATCCCCACTGGTATTGGGGGTTAGACTCAGACTTGGGGGAGTAGGTGAAGTGAGGCGAGGTGCCGGCCCAGCCTCAGAAGAGTCGGGAAGACCGGCTAGCGCCTGCTGTGCACAAGGAACACAGACCCGTGCATTGTCACCGCTGCTAGGTAAGACCCCACAAGCTACACACAGACGGGCTTTTCCCGAAGGAACCCCGTTCACAATATCCTGAGATGCCTCCATATGGTGATTATTAGGTACAATAAGCCAGTAGGGATTGACGCTAGAAAACAACGCTGGATGCCCCAATGACCCGTGGGGAAGTGGGAGTAATATTTTAAAGGTCAGGACCGGGCGCTACACCGGGCCGGGAGAAACCACCGAAGTACACGGTCTGAAAGACACAAGGGGAACAAGGATGTCAGAGCCAAGCGAGAAGCAAAAACTAAAGAAGGGTCGCCCATGAGGGCACTTACAGAACAGCGAGGGGAGGACAGTCTTCACCACGCGCGCGTGAGAAAGAAATGGCGCCAAGCGAACCTCGAAGGGTGGGCCAGAGCTGAAGGCGACACGGAACGCGCCAAACCAGACCACGCCCCCCCGGAGAGCGCGAAGCTCGAAGGCGAGTAGCAAATCAGAAACAGTAGTTAGTAACGCCTGTATACCAGAGCGAGAGAATTACCTCAGAAACTAAATATGACAGGATAGAATACAGAAATAAACGCCGTAGCGTCCGCGAACAGAGCCGCCGTACGCGCCGAGTAAAATACAGTAAAGGCGCTGCAGCTAACAATACAACAAATGTAAAGTGCGGCTCTGACACCCGTTAAACCGTTAAGGGCTATAAGCTCACTAGTGTAATAGGGCAAGGTTAGGCCATCGTACACACAACCCCCCCCCCCCCCAATAAAGGGGGGAACTAGGGAGGAAGGTGACCCAATACATGGGGTTCACCGCTACACGGGGCGTGGGGCACTGATGCGGGAGGGGCATCCTCTGAAGGCTCACCATTAGCCTTGACCGCCTACCCTATGGTGGGGGATTGCGGTGGAGCTTAGCTCCGTAAGCACACACGGTGCTGCCTACCTTCACCCGACCAACGCAGCCCAGGCTGGGAGGCATATTCTTCACAAGGAGGACGGGTGGAAATAGTCCCACAGGGCCGTGGGCTGTAAAGCCCTGCTCGCCATCGTACACACAACCCCCCCCCCCCCCCAATAAAGGGGGGAACTAGGGAGGAAGGTGACCCAATACATGGGGTTCACCGCTACACGGGGCGTGGGGCACTGATGCGGGAGGGGCATCCTCTGAAGGCTCACCATTAGCCTTGACCGCCTACCCTATGGTGGGGGATTGCGGTGGAGCTTAGCTCCGTAAGCACACACGGTGCTGCCTACCTTCACCCGACCAACGCAGCCCAGGCTGGGAGGCATATTCTTCACAAGGAGGACGGGTGGAAATAGTCCCACAGGGCCGTGGGCTGTAAAGCCCTGCTCGCCTGCGAGAGTGTGATACTTCATGTCTTCGCAGTCAGCATTGCAGAGAAATCTGGGGATTTGTGGGAAGTCCCTCGGTATATGTAGGGCCGGGAGGAGCCTGTTTTTGCATGTCTGCAGTGAACAGCGCCCTCAGGCGGAGGATTACCCATGTGTAAGTATTATAGATGGAGCAGGACGTGGTGTATGCTTAGAATATAAGCATCTGTGATCTCCACAGATGGCAAGAAGCCCCCGGGGCGCAAGGAGCTGATGGCCGAGCCCAGAGTTTCCAAGCAGAAAACACCTGTACAGGACAATATGCTAAAGATCTGTAAATCCAGAATGGGCCAGACTGACCCATCCTTCTGGGGAACTGTGGAAAGGTTGGTGTAGAGTCCCTTGCCCCGGTCAGTAAGGGGAATTTTGCAAATGACCCCCAGACCCCGCAGGCCTTCCACGGCCTGCGCTAACACCAGATCAGAGACAGGGACCAGGAGTACCCGGGACCTGATAATCTTGGAGGAGGCCGCACAGCAAACTCTAACTTGTAGCCGGAGGACACTACCTCCTGAATCCACCGGTCTGAGGCGTAATGCCTCCAGACATGAGCAAGGTGCCGCAGCCGCCCCCTCACCCTGACGGGCAAGGGCGACCCATCATGCTTGAGGGGACTTGGAGGAAGTTTTGAGCTTAGCCCCCCCGGAGGAGCCTGGGTGTCGTCTGCTGCTCCTGGGGCAGGGATCCGCGCGAGCCCCCGCGAAGGACACCCCTGGTTCCTGTTTAACACCATGGTAGGGGGTAGAAGGGGGGCCCTGGCCCCGAAGGGGCCGAGACAGCCACCTGCGCTGGGGTGACTTACCTTTCTTACCAACCAGGTGTAGACGGGCCCCAAACAGACGTCGCCCCTTAAAAGGAAGCCCAATAAGGGCCTTCTTGGCAGCATTGTTAGCACCCCACTGTCGCAGCCAGACCAAACGACGTATAGCCACCACAAGGGCAGAAGTTCTTGCACACATTCTGATGGTGTCATCCAATGCCAATAAAATAAATTTTACAAATACATCACAATTGTAGAGGGCATTAAACACCTCCCAATGGAGATCATTAGGGGCACGATCAAGCATTTTGTGGATGAGAGTTCTAACGGCCACAGCAGTGATGGCAGAGGCACATACCGGTCGCAGCGCCGTCCCTGCACATGCAAAGGCGTGGGAGGCCAGCAGGTCCATGCGCCGGTCCTCAGCATCCCGAAGGGTAGCATAATCAGGGGGCTGCAAAACAGGGGCATCCACCTCGGGGGGGGGGGGGGGGGGTGACCAACAGCTAACCACCTCAGGGGGAAAAGGATACTTCCTATCCCAAGCCCTTGGAACCCCGGGAAGTTTACCGGGGCACTCCCATTCCTTGAGCACAAGGGTATGGAAATGTGCCTGCTCTAGAAATTCCAAACGTGATGTTGCTGTATGGAAACGCTCCCCTCTATGCCTAGGAGCCTCACCAGGGAGAGATAGACAGAACCTCAAAAATCTGGATCAATAAATTGTCAGTGTCAATCTGGGCCCAGTATTCAGGGCCAGAATCGTCATGACTCCTCTGACTCAGGCTCATCTGATGGGAGGCCGAGAAGAGCTCTCCTTCATCAGAAGGGGTATAGCCACACAGAGTCGTAAACTCCGCAGTTCCCATAGGGATAACAGTAACATGAGGCGTCAAGTGCCGCTTCTTTCCAGGGCCCTTGCACTCTAAAGACCTCACAATAATCTGTTCAGCCTTAGGCAGTCCAGCAGACAAATCAGGCTGAGAATCCCCACTTGTATGCGACTCAGCAGGAGTGAGATTTAAGCTTGGGGAAGTAGGTGAAGTGAAACGAGGTGCAGCCACTGGTAGGCCTGATTGCAGGGCCAGTGCTTGCTCGGCACAGGGTACGCAGACCCGTGCCCTGTCAGCGTCAGCATGGGGTTGTCCACACGCCACACACAGCCGGTCTTGTCCCAAGGGGACCCCGGTCACATAATCCTGAGATGCCTCCATATGGTGATTTTTTAGGCACAATATGCCAGTAGGGATTAACACAATAAAGCAACCCTGGATGCCCCAATGACCCGCTAGGGAAGTGGGAGTAAATTTACAAGGCCAGCTATCAATTACACCGGGCCGGGAGAAGCCAATGGATTCACTCGTCTGAAGGACACAATGAGAAGAGAAGGGTGTCAGAAAGAAAAACTCTACAATGAGTATAAGGCCGCCCGCGAGGGCACTTACGGACCACGGTAAGTAAGAGCGTCACACGCGCGCGCGAAGAGACAATATGGCGCCGAGTACCTCGAAGGGCGTGCCAGAGCGAGCCGTGACGCGGAGCGCACCAAGCCAGGCCCCGCCCCCCTAATGGGCGCGAAGTCCAACAAGCAGCCAATGAGGACGCAGAAGCGTCTGAAGGTAACGCCACCACCCAGTGCGGAACATTCAAATGCAGGAAAAAAGGCGCGCGGCATTTGCCAAGTAAAATACAAGTCAGCGCGGCAGTTGACACCACAATTAAAGTCCAAAGACATTACAAAAGGCGTATGCCCGTAATCACGATACACCTGACACCCACACCCCCCCCCTTTCTTTTCCCCCGAAGGCTACAGGGAGAATGAGGGAGGACGGCGGCCCTTTGTACCCACCACTACAACGGGGCATGTGGTAATAATGCTGGAGGGGCATCCCATAAGGCTCACCATCAGCCTAAACCACCTACCCTTTGGTGGGGGCCTGCGGTGGAGCAGCGCTCCATAAGCACACGCGGTGCCGCCTACCTTCACCCGACCAGCGCAGCCCAGGCTGGGAGGCACATCACACGAAAGGACTGGTGGGAATAGTCCAACAGGGCCGCAGGCTTAAAAGCCCCGCTCACCTGCGAGAGAGTGATACTTTATGTCTTCGCAGTAAGCATTGCAGAGAAATCTGGGGATTTGTGGGAGGTCCCTGGGTATTTGAGGGGCCGGGAGGAGCCTGTTTTGCATGTCTCTGCAGTGCAGCGCCGTCTGGCGGAGGATAACCCAAGTGTAAGTACTATATCTGGAGCAGGACGTACTGTATACTAAGAATAAGTGTTTTTAATTAAAAAAAAAAGTCAACCTTCAAATAATTATGTTCAGTTATGCACTCAATACTTGGTCGGGAATCCTTTTGCAGAAATTACTGCTTCAATGCGGCGTGGCATGGAGGCAATCAGCCTGTGGCACTGCTGAGGTGTTATGGAGGCCCATGGTGCTTCGATAGCGGCCTTAAGCTCATCCAGAGTGTTGGGTCTTGCGTCTCTCAACTTTCTCTTCACAATATTCAACAGATTCTCTATGGGGTTCAGGTCAGGAGAGTTGGCAGGCCAATTGTGCACAGTAATACCATGGTCAGTAAACCATTTACCAGTGGTTTTGGCACTGTGAGCAGGTGCCAGGTCGTGCTGAAAAATGAAATCATCTCCATAAAGCTTTTCAGCCGATGGAAGCATGAAGTGCTCCAAAATCTCCCGATAGCTAGCTGCATTGACCCTGCCCTTTATAAAACACAGTCGACCAACACCAGCAGCTGACATGGCACCCCAGACCATCACTGACTGTGGGTACTTGACACTGGACTTCAGGCATTTTGGCATTTCCTTCTCCCCAGTCTTCCTCCAGACTCTGGCACCTTGATTTCCGAATGACATGCAAAATTTGCTTTCATCAGAAAAAAGTACTTGGGACCACTGAGCAACAGTCCAGTGCTGCTTCTCTGTAGCCCAGGTCAGGCGCTTCTGCCGCTGTTTCTGGTTCAAAAGTGGCTTGACCTGGGGAATGCGGCACCTGTAGCCCATTTCCTGCACACGCCTGTGCACGATGGCTCTGGATGTTTCTACTCCAGACTCAGTCCACTGCTTCTGCAGGTCCCCCAAGGTCTGGAATCGGTCCTTCTCCACAATCTTCCTCAGGGTCCGGTCACCTCTTCTCGTGCAGCGTTTTCTGCCACATTTTTTCCTTCCCACAGACTTCCCATTGAGGTGCCTTGATATAGCACTCTGGGAACAGCCTATTTGTTCAGAAATTTCTTTCTGGGTCTTACCCTCTTGCTTGAGGGTGTCAATGGTGGCCTTCTGGACAGCAGTCAGGTCGGCAGTCTTACCCATGATGGCGGTTTTGAGTAATGAACCAGGCTGGGCTTTTTTAAAAGCCTCAGGAATCTTTTGCAGGTGTTTAGAGTTAATTAGTTGATTCAGATGATTAGGTTAATAGCTCGTTTAGAGAACCTTTTCATGATATGCTAATTTTTTGAGATAGGATTTGGGGGTTTTCATGAGCTATATGGCAAAATCATCAGTATTAAAACAAAAAAAGACCTGAAATATTTCAGTTGGTGTGCAATGAATCTCAAATATATGAAAGTTTAATTTTTATCATTTCATTATGGAAAATAATGAACTTTAGCACGATATGCTAATTTTTTCAGAAGGACCTGTATATTGCAAATGTTCTAATTTTCTGGGTACTCTGTGGAGAATTAAAGGTGGATGAAAAAATGACTGCTCCAGTAAAAATAACACATACCAGTACCCACATTTCTCCCATGTAGAAACCTTTCTATAGGTCCAGTGTTCCAAACTATACAAATAAACATGGCAGCTGCTTAACTAATCTATAATTGACCTGGGTGATTCATGTGAGCAGAGCAGACTCCTGCACATGTTCGTGATCTGAAACTCGCATGCCAGTTCCAGATGGATGGCAGCCAAATACAGCGATTCCTTCAAAATAAGACCTACCTCGAAAATAAGCCCTAGCAGGATTTATGAAAGTGAATACAAATTATAAGTAAAGGAGGATGAGGTCACTTCAAGTCACATAGGTAAGCTTGTCTGTCGGGAGTGAAACGTCTGATCCTGCTGACTCTACCCCAACCTGCCGCTACGCTGGGCCCACGGCTGGATCCCCCTGCTGCCTCCCGGCTCTATGCATGTACTGTACCAAACTGCTGTACTGCCACCACCATCTTGACAGCTGCCAGAAGGCTATAAGACATTCTCTGAAAATAAGCCCTAGCACCTATTTTTGAAGCAAAAATTAACAGACTTGTCTTATTTTCGGGGAAAGACCTGTTCTATAAGAGTATTTTATTTATTTTCAAGGAAAGTTGAGGCATGGCAGAAAGAGGGTCAGCAAAAAAAAAAAAAAAAAAAAAAAAAAAAGGGTCCCAACATGACAGGTGCTGTGTTTTCTATATGCAAATTATCGTTTCCCATGTTTTCAGAAACCCAACGTGGATATGATTATTCATATTTTATATTACAATTGCTTTTACAGGCTCTTTGCTTTACCAAGTTCAATAGTGTGCAGCTGCAATTAAGTTCCACAACCAATACCATATGTTTTCGCCCCATAACACGTACCCCCCCCCCAAAAAAAATAGTGGGGGGGGGTTAGTATGCCTTGTGGAGCGGATGTAAAACAAAAGAAAACGTATATAACAAGCGCGGTGGATCAGGCTGGTGCAGCCACTGGGATGCTAGAAGATCGGCGGGCAACAAGAGGGCAGGTAAAATGCCTCAATGGGGGAATGGGGGGGGGAGAGAATGCCACACTGCCTGTAATATTGGGGGGGGGGGGATTCTGCACACTGTCGGTTATGAGGTGATTGAGGGAAGATTCTGCACACTGCCTGTTATAGGGGGATTGGGGGGGATTCTGCCACTTGCCTACTATTTGGTTCTTGGGGTGGGATGGTATTTTAGCACTAGCATTATTTGTTTTGTCCCCGTGCAAAATCGATTGTTGAGATTGGCCACCACGATCACATGGTGAGCAGCCTTCTACCAGGTATCCGTCCGCCCTTGAGCACATGACTATGACAGAGTTAGTCAAGTGGACCAAAACCCAGGATTTTGACTTTCCTGGGTTTTGGTCCTTGCCCCTATGTGGAATCCCCCAGATCGCCTGATCTGACTTACCCTTCCATGGTCCTATGGCGCATGCCCGGCCTTTTGTCCAATCAGTGTGCTCGGATCCGCTCCCACCCCTTTGTCTAAGAGCTGGTCTAAGGCGAGAGAATCCAAGCGCGCCATCACCACATCCACAAATGCCTGGCCCGGGTATACACCATACAAAAGGGATAGCAGGGATGTGGCCGCTGCTCGCACATGCACCATTGGACAGGGAAAGAAGGTGAGTTTCCGGCCAACATGTGGGGTTTCACACAGTGGGGCATCCCGATTCTGGATGCCCCGGGGGGAAGGGAATTTTAGATTATAGATTCCAGAGCCATTGGGGCATGGGTTTTGGTCCACTTTAATGCATTATTATTCTAACATTCTTTTATTTGACCCAATCCCTATCTATTGTGCCACACATTTAGGTACAGTGACTCTTATGCAGTCAGGTTCAGCTTGGAGCGTAAACACTACCAACAGTCACAGATAAATCGGGCAGCCTGTACTTATTACTTCCTGGTTCCCCTACAGGGACCCAGCCCCCGTGGCAGCTGTTGGCCTAGCAGGCTCAGTGGATAGGTTTACACATAGCGGTTTGCCCATGTATCTGTCAAATAGCTGTTGCGCCTGGAGGGCCAGGAAAATGCCAAGTATGGACTCCAATTATTGTGCTAGCATGGGACATCACAAATCAGGAGACCCAACTGCAGTGGATATTTGTAAACCAACTGTCGATTCACTTTAAGCAGAAAACAAACTGAAATCGAAGTGTGAAAGAATGGAAAATTAAGAGCAGAAATAGCTGAAAATCCAAACTCAAATCAACCACAGGAGCATTCAGACCTGTGGTCCAAGAAGAGAAACTTCCATTCGAGACTGTGTCTGGATGTGAATTCTTCATTGGGTTCCTCCACAGTGCACATTTCCTGAAAGGAAAAACATACAGTAAGCTTGGTTTTACTCCATTCATATACACGCAAAATACAATTCTGTGATTACTCACCTGTAGAATTCGTATTATGAGTATACAGTACGTCCTGCTCCAAATCTAATACTTACATTTGGAATATACTCCGCCAGATGGCGCTGGACTGCAGAGACATCGAAAATAGGCTCCTCCCGGCCCCTCAAATACCCAGGGACCTCCCACAAATCCCCAGCATTGAAAAGCAGTTAAGGAGAAGCCGGGAGCATTAAACAATCCAAACTATCAACTATAACAATGATAAAAATCACCATACAGGGGATCCAAGAAAATGCAAACCAAGGGTGGGTTGGAGCAGGACGTACTGTATACTCATAATACCAATTCTACAGGTGAGTAATCACAGAATTGTATTATTCTTAGTATACAGTACGTCCTGCTCCAAATTTAATACTTACAGTTGGGACATCCAATAGCAGTCTCCATAAAGTAGGGTGGGATCCCCAAGAAAAAGGGCAGTTTAAACCACTGCCGCCGGCAGAACCTTGCGGCCAAAAACAGCGTCAGCTGAGGCCCTAACATCAACCTTGTAAAACTTTGAAAAGGTATGAACAGAAGACCAAGTAGCAGCCTTGCAAACTTGTTCAACAGAAGCCTGGTGCTGAAAAGCCCAAGAGGCACCAATAGCACGAGTGGAATGAGCCGTAAGGCGGAAGGGAGGATTCTTCCCCTTAGCAGAGTAGGCCTGAATCACAGCCTGACGAATCCACTTGCTTATAGTAGACTTGGAAGGAGCCAAACCCTTCCTAGGACCAGAGGATCCCTGGACAGAGAGACAAAAGATGGAAGCTTGTGATTGTGGCGGGACGCAAACAGATCCCCATCTGGTTGGCCCCAATGGTGACACAGAGATTGAAACACCCTGTTGCATAGGCACCATTCTCCCTGGCGAGAGGTCCCCCTGCTCAGAGATACACCAGGTGATTTTCCACCCCCGGGATGTACACAGCTGAAATGCAGGGGACATTGGCCTCCGCCCAGGACAGGATCAGAGACGCTTCCTGGAGGGCCCCCTTGCTCCGGGTCCCTCCCTGATGATTGATGTAGGCAACTGCCGTCTGGTTGTCCGAGCGCACCTGAACAGGCAGGCCCTGAAGATGAGTAGTCAAGCGAGCCAGAACTAACCTGATCGCTCGCAGCTCCAAGACATTGATAGGTGTGTGGGCCTCCTGAGGGCCCCACCTCCCCTGGAACCGCAGGGACTTCCAGAACCCCCCCCCCCCCCACCAACCTGACAGACTGGCATCCGTGGTGACCGTCTCCCAGGAAGGGGCAAGAAAGGATCTGCCCCCCAACAGGTTCCTTGAGTCCATCCACCACAAGAGGGACCTCCTGACCGGTAGGGAAAGCACACAGACCCTGTCCAGGGACGCTGGGTCCTTGTCCCATACAGACAATAGGTGAAGTTGCAGAGGCCTCAAGTGGAACTGAGCATAAGGGACCGCTTCGAAGCACGCCACCATCAGGCCCACCAGCTGCATCCCCCGCCTGATGGAGGGATGGGGACAAGCTAGGAGGGACTGGGCCTGTGCAATCAGACTGTCCACCTTCTGTTGAGGAAGGAAGATCCTTGCCTGAACTGTATCCAGATTCATTCCTAGGAATGGAGTTACCAAGGAAGGGGACAGTGAGGACTTGGGGTGGTTGATCACTCATCAAATTGACTCCAGAGTGGACACCACCAGTTGAGTATCCAACTCTGCCTGATGTAGAGACTGGGAAGTGATGAGTATGTCGTCCAGATGGGGAAGCACGCGGACGCCCTGACATCTGAGCAGAGACATCACGCCAGACAGCACCTTGGTGAACACCCTGGGAGCTGAAGTGAGGCCGAAGGGCTAGGCCACAAATTGGTAGTATTGATCCATCAGAGCGAACCTGAGGAACCTTTGATGACCTGGGAACACAGGAATATGAAGGTAAGCATCTTTAATGTCCACAGAAGTCATGAAATCCCCTTGGCGCAGGGAACTGATGGCAGAGCGCAGAGTCTCCATGCGAAAGCGCCTGCCCCTGACAAACTTGTTGAGAATCTTTAAGTCCACGATGGGCCTGACAGAACCATCCTTTTTGGGTACTGTGAATAGGTTGGAATAAAAGCCCTTGCCTTTTTCTCTTAAGGGGACCTGGCAGATGACCCCCAGCTCCAGGAGGCCTTGCACTGCTTGCACTAGCTCCTGAGCTGACACAGGGTCCTGAGGAATCCGGGATCTGATGAATCTTGGAGGGGGATCCAACTTGTAACCGGAGGACACTACCTTCTGAATCCACCGGTCTGAGACATGAAGCCTCCAGACGTGAGCGAAGTGCTGCAGCCGTCCCCCCACCCGGATGGGTGAGGGCGCCCCATCATGCCCGAGGGGGCTTGGGAGAGGATTTTGCTTTGGGACCCCCAGGAGGAGCCAGGACGTCCACGTCCTCTGCCTCTACCCCAGAAATCTCCCCGGGCCCCAGGGATAGACACCCCCCTTCCCTGTCTTGCACTGCGGTAAGGGGAGGAGAAGGAACCCTGACCCCGAAAGGGCCGAGGTTGCCGCCTGCGGTGGGGTAACCTGCCTCCCTTAGCAAAAAGGTCCAGGCACTCTCCAAACAGACGCAGTCCTTTAAAGGGGAACCCAGTGAGGGCCTTCTTGGCAGCGTTGTCAGCATCCCACTGGCGCAGCCAAACCGATCGGCGTATAGCCACCACGAGAGCAGAAGTTCTGGCACACATTCTGATGGTGTCATCCAATGCTGATAGGACAAAATTTACAAAAACATCACAACTGGAGAGTGCATTAAACACCTCACAAGGCAAATCATCAGGGGCACTATCAAGCATATTTCTGATAAGGGTTCTAGTGGCCACAGCAGTAATGGCAGAGGCACAGACCGGGTGCAGCGCCGTCCCCGCACATGCAAAGGCGTGGGATGCCAGCTGATCAATACGCCGGGCTTCAGCATCCCGCAGGGTAGTAGAATCAGGGAAATGCATGACAGAGGCGCTAGCCCTAGGATCGAGGCATCCACCTTGGGGGGGGGGGGGGGGGTGACCAACATTTAACCACCTCAGTAGGAAAGGGATACTTCCTATCCCAACTCTTTGGAACCCCGGGAAGTTTACTGGGGCGCTCCCATTCCTTGAGCACAAGGTTATGGAAATGTGCCTGCTCTGGAAATTCCAAACGTGATCTTGCTGTATGGAAAAGCTCCCCTCTTTGCATGGGAGCCTCAGCAGGGAGAGAGATAGACAGAACCTCAAAAATCTGGGTCAATAATCTGTCAGTGTCATCCAGGGCACAGGGGTCAGAGCCAGAATCGTCATGACCCCTTGGTCTCTCATCAGATGAGCCTGAATCAGAAAAGCGCTCCCCTTCGTCAGACGGGGTATAGCCACACAGATTCATAAACTCCTCAGTTCCCATAGGGAAAACAGTAACATTAGGCGCTAAATGCCGCTTCTTAGCAGGGGCCTTACGCGCTAAGGACTTCGCAATAATCTGTTCAACAGTAGCCAGTCTAGAAGACACATTAGGCTGAGAGTCCCCACTAATATGCAACTCAGTAGGAGTGAGGTTTAAGCTTGGGGGAGTAGGCGAAGTGAAACGAGGTGCAGCCACTGGTAGGCCAGATTGCAATGCAAGCACCTGCTCAGCACAGGGTACACAGACCCATGCCTTGTCAGCATCAGCATGAGGCTGCCCACACGCTACACACAGCCGGTCTTGTCCCATGGGGACCCTGGTCACATTCTCCTGGGATGCCTCCATATGGTGATTTTTAGCGGCACAATACGCCGATAGGGAATAACGCTAAATAGCAACCCTGGATGCCCCTAACCCGCTAGGGAAGTGGGAGTATAGTTTTTTTTTTTGTTTTTTACAAGGCCTATAAGTAATATACTACAAAAGGGCCGGGAGAAGCCAGGAAGGGTTCGTCCCGCCTGAAAAACATAAGCAGACAAGACCTTAAGTACATCGTAACCCAAGTGAAGTAAATAAAGCCGCCCACGAGGGCACTTACGGACCGCGGTAGGTAGGAGTCCGTCGCGCATAGGCCAACCAGACAAGGAAGAGGTATACCTTGAGGGGCGGCCAGTAACAGCGATGACGCGGAACGCACCAAAGACAAGCCCCGCTCCCCCCCCCTTCCCGAAGAGCGCGAGGCCGGCTCGGCAAGCAGCCAATGAAGGCGTGCCAGCGCCTGAGGTAATGCCGCCGCCAAGCGCGGAGCCAAGTCAGCGCGCGGCGGCGGCAAATTTAAAATACAGTAAAGACAAGTCAGCGCGGCGGCTGACACAAGAATAAAGGCATGTGAAAAGACAGTGTAACTGGCACAAATGCAATATATACCATCTATACACATGCACCGCCCCCTCTTTTCCCCCGAAGACTACAAGGAGAATGAGGGAGGACGGCGGTCACTTAAATAGGACCCACCGATAGGTAGGGGCAAGGGGCAAATAGTGTGGGAGGGGCATCCCAAAGAGGCTCACCATAAGCCTGAACCGCCTAACCTTTGGTGGGGGATTGCGGCGGAGCAGTGCTCCTAAGCACCTAACAGCGGTGCTGCCTACCCTCACCCGACCAGCGCAGCCAAGGCTGGGAGGCATATTACTAGTGAAACGGGTGGGAATAGTCCTACAGGGTCGCAGGTTAATAACCCCGCTCACCTGCGAGTAGAGAGCCAATTTCTCGTCCTTCGCAGCCAGACTGCAGAGAAATTCTGGGGGATTTGTGGGGGGTCCCTGGGTATTTCAGGGGCCGGGAGGAGCCTATTTTCGATGTCTCTGCAGTCCAGCGCCATCTGGCGGAGTATATCCCAACTGTAAGTATTAGATTTGGAGCAGGACGTACTGTATACTAAGAATATAGTTATTGGCTGGTAATTAAAAGATTTAACCCTTTGAGTGCCGGCCTACCGAGATTTTTTGTCACAATCTGTTGCCAGACGACTTTTCACGTTTTTGCGCTACACGTGTGCAACCTTGATTTTTGAAGGGATTTCCAGGGATTTCGATGAAAATTATATATTGTTTTTTTCAGCAGAGTCTGGGCTTCAACATGAACTGTCTTGTTTGGCCTTTTTAGTGTATTCTCAATACTTTTGGGTGAAATATGTGCAAAAAAATGAAAAAAACCTATTTTTTACAATTTGTAGTGTTTTTTTTGTAATAAAAAATGTAAGTTTGTTAATAAAATATTATTGCGTGTGAAAGCCCTATTTCTCCCGGTTACAATGGTACCACATATGTATAGGTATACCCCCTTTCCTGAAACAGCAGTTTAGGAGATTCCAGATAGGATACAACTATGCAATATGATTGCATAGTTGTAAGGGGTTAATAAAAAAAAAAAAAATGACATAGGGTTCCCCCTCCCGGGGGGGGGGGGGGGGGACCTCATTTCTTTTTTGGAATTCTAAGGGTTAAAAACCCTTAAAATCCCCCCCAAAAAATGACATAGGGTCCCCCTTACCCAGCATTACTGACCCGGACCAGCTATGGGGGCTTGTAGAACAGGGCGCAGGGGCCAGCGTTGGTGACCCCTGGCCCTGCAGGCTACTAGCCCACATAGCCACGTGGCCCGGGCCCTTCTGCCCCCCCCGGCCATTGGGGAGGCAGGTAATGGGGGGCTGGGGGTTATGGCAAGTCACCCGCTTGCCGCAGGTGACCTGCCATACCCAGAGCCTTGTGAACTGGTATAAGGGGTCTCATGGACCCCTTACCAGTTCACAAAGGGTTAAGTTAAAAAAAAGACACCAGACAAGTTCTTAATTATTCTATTTTCACTTATACTTACCTCCCATCCAGTGTCCCACGCTGCTGCAGATGACAGTTGTCAGTAGTGATCAGAGCAGGGAGGGTGGCAGGCAGGGAGATCAGAGCCACCCTGCCTGCCACCCTCCCTGCTCCGATCGCTGCTGACAACTGACAGATCGGAGCCCGGGTGCCAGTAACCCGAGGAGCGGGATGACATCATCAAGTGGGCGGAGTTAGGGGCGGGGCTAGGGGCGGGGCCAGCGCCGGCCGAAGAGGATGGTGATGGCTCGTTTCTGGGCCCTCACAAGCAGCGTGGAAAGCCCAGGGGGGGGGGGGGATCAGAGCCCCCCTGGTGAAGAGACGACCCGGGGAGAGCCATCGCGCTGCCAGGTGAGTAAATGTCATTTACTGTTTTTTTTTTTTTTTCAGATGGTCGGCGCCGGCGGGGGGCGCCTATTCCGGGCCCCCTCCTGAAGATCAGAGGCCTGGGGGCGGATTATTATACAGAATCGCTGGCCCTTTCAAATGAGGGGTAAGGTAAGTCTGTATGTTTTGTACTTTTTGTTTTATGGGGCTCTAAAGTCAGCTACGTGACTCTCACGTAGCTGGCACTTAACGGTTGGAGAGGCAGCTACGTGAGAGTCACGTAGCTGGCACTAGAAGGGTTAAAGCAGAACAAAACCCACTGTGGACGGGCCTGGAATCAGATCTCAGGGCAGGGCGCTGCCGATTTACTCCCTGAATTCATGGGGTATTTGAATTGGTCACAGAAGACAATTGAATTTTCTTGATTTGTCATTAACTGTTGACAGGTAGCATTTTCTTAATTTTAATTCTTGTAATTCTCGTAAACCCACTGCAACAGCATTCTGCATGTGTCCAATTTTCACCCTGAACACACCATTTGGACGAGGCTAACTGGCGAATTTATACCCCACCTACATTAGTGCTGACCTACAACAAACAGTTTAATAGTATTAAGAATATTGTCAACAACAATCCAACATTGAAGACCAGGCCAGATAACTGGCTTCATCAGGGGATGTACAAAAGTAATGTCGCTAGGTGTGGGTGTTGTCCCTTTGTGTCACCAGGCACATCAGTTCAAATCACTTTTTAATTGTTTAATTAACATTAAATCAGTGGTCTACCTAGTCACCCTGTTCTGTTTGTAATTTACAATATAATGTACTAGGGCGCTGAAAAAACAGGTTATGGAACGAGTTTATGAAGAAATCTAATTTCGCTAGACATTGTTCTAGTACAGTTCCAAGTGTAATGCTCTAAAAGTCTGTTCTTGAACAGATGACTTTAGGTCCACGTGGAGGTAATTTGTCAGCCATTCTATTTACGGTAAACACGAAACCTAGTGGATATTACATTTTGATACTCGCATTCCAGCGGGTCTACATGACCCCTTGGACATTTCTTTATATATGTATCATTCTTTTTTCATAAATCTGTTCCAATTATGGTTCCAATTTTTATTTTGGCCTTAAAGCCTGTATTGTTTATCCCACTGTTTTCCTGGCTTGTGTGGCTTTTATAACCTATAGCCGGAACTTGATATTTAAATTATGTTATGATTTTTTTTTATTTTTTATTTATACTGATCCGCTTTTATTAGATCAGGTATCAGTCTATGTGTCACATTTTTATTCATATTTTGACTCCTATTGCGCCCTGGCAACCCTAGATCTAAGCTGCCGTTATATATACAAATGGTAGAACACAGGGCTACCGTAGGTCTGCTTGGTACCTATTACACAGCAGTAATGATCATTGAAATGAACTTAACTGTAGCACTATGTATTGTAATCAGCGGTGTACCTTGCCATTGTGATGTATATACTATTGGACATTTTAGCAACAAGCGCACTCACATTATAAGCTTTTTCTGTGTCCCTGTGTCATCCTTCAGCTTGACCACATGGAGAGATTATGCTCCACCCCCTGGGAGGAAACACAAAACAGGAACAGAGTTTAAAAGCCCCACCCCTTCCTCCCCACCTCAGTTCTTTGTGTTTCCTCCCTGGGAAACCTTGGGACAGAGTGTATGTGCTGATGTTATAGTCAGTGGCCAGTTTATTATTTTAGTTTATTATTTCCCAACCCTTCAGAGTTTGGAGTTAGCCAGCTGCACCAGATATAACCCACAGGAGACCCTGTTGGAAACTGGATGCACCTGGGGCTATATCCCTCATAGTTACTGAAAAAGGCACAGACAGTGCTATTTTCACTTTTAAAATCCTACACCATTATGGAGTAGGTACGCTGGAGTAGCATGGCGATCTGGGAGTAATCCCTGAGGAACGGTTGCACGAGTTATACATAGTTCACTAGTTGCAAACAATTTCCCTCCATTATTTTTAAACATGGAGGTGTGTCACTGACGTCATCGGCAAACATTTCCGGTTTTCGGCAGGAAGCCGGAAACCGGAAGATGAAACCAGTGTGGTTCACTGATCGGGCGTGGATAGCGTCGGATCAGCTGGAAAGGAGGGACAGCGGCAGCTAGGCCGGATTCCCCACGGACCCCACCAACGCTGAAACAGATGCTGCAGGTTCGGGTTGGACACGGCCGATGGAAGCCAGCATGCAGTAGGATCATAAGGTTCACTTTTTCAGGATTATTATACATAGAGAGATATGTGTACTATGTTTATCTATGTCTATATATGATATATATGTATAGTACAAAGGGACTGCAGTATATACATACACATGTACAGATTTGGTTAATATATATATGTATTCTATATACTAGTATATATATGGATGCGTCAGTATATGTGTGTAATATATATATATATATATATTTATGGTAGTCCTTGGAATTATATATGCCTATATGCCAATGGGACAGATAATAAAGAATATATTTTAGAGGAGTCAGATTCTAAAACAAGAACTGAACAGAAAAAACTTATCAAGACCACCAAGAGATCCAAGCAGTGTGTAGTCTGTAGTGCCACACTTTCGGAGACTTGCCGGTTATTTTTTGAAAAGGAAATGAAGAGTCAATGGCACCTCACATTTGCAACCCATGATTAAGGGTCTCTTGCTATTTCATATATAGCTATTGCCATTAAAGAGAGCCAGGTTAAGGGGGTTATTTTAGAAGTTTGAAACTGAAAAACCTCCCATAACCCCTATCCATATTTATTCAGACCTTGAGGAAGAGGGTCAGGAAGAGAGGGAACATTAGAATTCACATTCTAGACTCAATGTTAAAATACAGAGAAGTCTTAATTAAAAAAATCTGAGAAATCTTCCCAATTAATTCAGTGTTAAAGGACTTGGTTAAAACTGAATAGGATAGTCCTGAAAAGATTTTTTTCTCCCCTTTAAGGATTGCATTCTGACTCGTGCATTCAGACTGCTGGAGCCCCCCCCCCCCCCGGTGCATCAAACCCCGCAATGCTTACCTTCATCCCTGTCCGAAATGCAGTCTCATGATTGGCCTCCGACAGTCAAGTGGGCTGGCCCTTATCGCTGGCCGCAAAGGAGAATGCGACCCTGACCCACGTGACCGCTGGTGGCCAATCGCAGGGCTGCATTTTGCCCGAAGAACGAGGATGAATGTAAGCATTGCGGAGGTCAATGCCCGAGGGGCTCCAGCAATCTGGATGCCCCCCCCGGGCCAGTCAGAATGCAAACCCACACCCATTAGCTAGGAAATTGGTGTGGGTCACTTTAACTGAGAGAGGTTAGGACCAACTGCTACAACAAATACATTTCTGTATTTGCCATGCATAGACACTCATCAGACTCAATATACATTTTACTATGTAACCTTCCATTCCTTCATCAGAGATCCAAAAAGGCCCATGTGAGGTGAGAAATATTCTAATTGACCTTCACAATACCAACACTGATTGCATCATGCTGTTTGCCTGAAGCATCTGCATGCAATAATACAATCATTTTCTCCCTTTTTGGGACGGGATTGAGACACATTTTTTCATTAATGTTGTTTTGCACATGGATTATCGCACAGCGAGTTAGTCACAAGCTAGTGCTAGTTTGTTTTATTTATGCACGAATCTCTACACAATTACTTTATAGTCACAATTGTTTGGATCATGGGGTCGGGAATGTACACGATGGGATATATAGTGGTTGATATAAGTTTCGGATCAAATTTGGGACATCAAAATATCTCTTTTTTTTTTTTTTTTTTTTTTTTTATATTCATAATTGAATGATTTCCAACAGTGATATCCTAAAATCTCTCCGCCTTTTCTTGCCATACAGGGGATAAAAGGAGGGAGAGGAACTCTGCTGCATGATCGCCCCAGTCTGTCTCTGTGTTGGACGGGAGGAGGAAGAGGTTGTTCATCACGGTATCCCCCCGGTTCGTCCAAATATGGATATATCATAATCCAGATAAGGATAAAATAAGAAGCAAAAGTAATGGATCTCAACAGTTTAAAGAAGAAACTGGAAGCTATCCAGATTGAAATATTGAGAGGCGCCATGAGAAGAAGTTAAATGAATGAGACTCCAGGTTGAATACATATTGAGCAAAAAATCAGAGACTATAAGGAAAAAGGATTCCCCTGATGCCCTAATGTGCTCCCACACGATATTCCCGTATACCGAAGGATTATGTGTGGATGGATGTGAGGACTGTCTAGAAATCCCCACAGAAATGTAAACACACTTGAGTGAGACCCTTATATGGTAACACTGGATCATGTGACATTGGACATGTTGTGTGTATCATGATTTTAGACAAATACAATTCAGGAGACATTAAAACATATTGTATAGTAGTGACCAAGGAATTCACGTTAACCACGGTACTTAAAATGTATTTATATAACTATAGTCACCATAGCAAACATTGCTTTTTAATGATAGAGTATATTGTAACAGGATTGCCCGGCCCGCTCGAACAGCTCCAGCTGATGTCTTGTCATCTGACATCCGATGCTGGCAGGTACGTGGAGGGGGCTCGGGCGCGCCACTGTGTGCTCCGGCGCGCGGACGCCTCCTACTGCAGGGGAGTGCGCCTGCGCGCTGGGGGCCGGGGGCGCGCGTGCGCCCTCACTGCTGCTCCCTGGTGTTTGCGTTCCAGGGACGTGCGTAGGTTTGTGCGTCGTCGCGTTGCCCTTACGCCCCCTTGCGGGAGGCGGGCGGGGCGCGTGGTGACGTGCGCCGACGTCACGCCACCGGGAGACACGCAAGGAACACAGCTTAAAAGCGGACAATGGCAGTACAACGAACGAGACGGCCTGAGGAAGTGATCCCGCAGTGATCACGCAACGCGTCGCGCTTCTGTTCGTTAGGATCCCCAGAGGATGACTCCAAGCACCCGGTGATGTACTTTATTAAGTCTTAGTTCTCGCCAGCATATTTGTTTACATTGGCACAGTATAGCATAACGTTGTCTTGCTAACTGGGCCATTGCACTATTCAAAGAGCACTTGACACTTTTCCTTAGCTTGATATCATGGTTTGACATTTTAATGATAATTTTTGCACAGATTTTAGCCATACAATTTGCACGTATATCTTAATTAGTGCACTTCCTAGCACTGTTTTTGCACACGTTTATTACATATAAATTTTCATACAGATATTATTTATTTCTTAAGTTACATCTTGCTTGTATTACATTGATTTAATTGATGCTGTGTGAGTAATATATTTTGCCTATTCATTCTTATTAGAGAGTGTATATTACATCCCAGGGGATCTGATGTTTTTAAATGGTTTTTAACTTATAGTGTGATTAGAACTACTCCTTGTAAAATCACCCATATCACAAATAAAGGGTTATTTTCTATATTCTTGGTGGTGCGGTCTACTATTGATACAGGTATATTGTTTGGGGTTGTTCTGGAGCTCCCCATTGTTTTGTAGTCTTGTGCTTTACCCCACGTAGGATAAAGACCTGTAATTGATCAGCACACCGGTTACTATATAGCGGTGCGGGGTAAACTAGCAGTCTATCATGCAATAATACAATTCTGTGAGTACTCACCTGTAGAATTGGTATTATACGTATACAGCACGTCCTGCTCCAGAGATAATTCCTTACGTTTGGGTAATACATCCACAAGATGGAGCTGGACTGAAGAGACCGCAAAAAAAGTGGCTCCTCCCGGCCCCTTATATTCCAGGGACCTCCCACAAATTTCCCAGTATTGACAAGCAGTTAGCAAGAAGCCGGGAGAATAATAACCATAAACAAACAATTTTAACCATGATAACAATCACTATACAGAGGTACTAAGAATAATGATAACAAGGGCGGGGTGGAGCAGGACGTGCTGTATACGTATAATACCAATTCTACAGGTGAGTAATCACAGAATTGTATTATTCTAAGTATACAGCATGTCCTGCTCTAGAGAATCCCTTACGTTTGGGACATCCAATAGCAGTGTCCGTAAGGTAGGGTGGGATCCCCAAAAAGCAACAACCTGCAGATTAAACCACTGCCGCTTGCAGAACTTTGCGGCCAAAAGCAGCATCAGCTGAAGCCCGAACATCAACCTTGTAAAACTTAGAAAAAGTATGAACAGTAGCGGCCTTGCAAACTTGTTCAACAGAAGCTTGGTGCTGAAAAGCCCAAGAGGCACCAATAGCACGAGTGGAATGATCAGTAAGGCGGAAGGGAGGAGTTCTTCCCTTTAGCAGAATAGGCCTAAATCACAGCCTGACGGATCCACTTGCTGATGGTAGACTTAGCTGGAGCCAGACCCTTCTAAGTACCAGAAGGGACCACAAAAAGAGCATCAGTCTTCCTGAAGGGTTCAGTACCCACTAAATAGAACTTCAGGTTCCTGACCACATCCAATGAATGTAGAGCCCTCTCCTTAGGGTTACTAGGATTAGGGCACAGAGAAGGCAGAACAACGTCCTGATTGAGAAACACCACCTTGTCCTGGTGTCTCTCAAAATAAGGGGGCTTGATGGAAAGCGCCGCCAACTCAGAAACACGCCTAACAGAAGTGATAGCCACCAAAAAGACTACCTTATAAGTAAGAATGTACAAAGCAGCCTCATGCACAGGCTCAAAAAGACGCCTGCAAGGCAGATAGGACCAAGTTCAAGTCCCAGACTGGTAACATAGGCTTACGTGGGGGACGCACATGAGTAACCCCCTGGAAAAAATACCATTTTGTGAGTACTCACCTGTAAAATGGTTATTACGAGTATGTCACACACCTCACTTCCAAATATTCATGACACTTGGGAACCCAGCCTGTAGAGGGCAGAGATGACATGGAAAAAGGAGCCCCTCCTGGTCCATAAGTACTGGGTTCCTCCCACTATTCCTCAGTCTTTTTAAAAAGCAGCGAAGAACCAGGAAGAGCAAATTATATTCAATAATTGAAAAATAGTTTGAAAATAATAATCACCATATAAAGGATCCCTTAGAACAAAAAAGGGCGGGGGAAGTACTCACAAAATGGTATTATTCCTAGTATGTCACACACCTCACTTCTAAATATTCACTAACCGCCAAAACTGAAGAAGGGATATAACCATAACCCTTCCTATTGTCTCCTGTGCTCACTCACCTGGTTTTAAACTGTGGCATCCAATTTATATAGTTCTCTGTACTATATGTTTTACCTTGTCTGTATTCCGACCTTGTAAAGCGCTACGGAATTTGATGTCGCTATATAAATATGCAATAATAATAATACCCCTGGACAAGTCCTATTCAACAGATAGTCCTTACATTGTTGAAGCAGAAGGTAAACTTCTCATCATAGAATGAACAGCCATAGATCTAAACCATTAAGATTCCACTTGCTAATCAGTTAAGGCAGTGAATCAAATAAGCTTATTTAGGAGATAGCAAAAAAGCTAATCCTGCCCCCCAAGGATTTCCAACTTGGTCAATTGGGTCCTGGGCAGGGGATATTGCCCTGAGTCCTATACTGCTACAATCTTAGCAGATGAGAGCAGCCGCACCAAGGGTGTCGTGCACATAAGTTAAAATACTTCCGGCATAAGAAAGGGAATGAACGAGAAGCGTCAGATGCCAAATTAGGATAAAGCCCAACCTAATTACACCTTGGACCTGAATCCTTTATCCCAAGGTTTGAAACAACCTAAGAAGGAAAGGTAAATGTCCCAGAGGGAATAGTACCTTCCTAAGTTCCCCCGAGACCAGATAATAGATGGGATCAGAACAGGATTTGAAAGTCTGTAAAAACCAACCTGGTTACCCGAACCCCCTGCAACCTTGAGATCCCAAGGTGAGAAGGACATTAGGTCTAATCCGATCTACGAAGATAGTAATAACATTATCTAACACCCGTCTGGACAATATTGGCAGAGGGGTTACAACCAGTAATGTACAAGGCGCAGTACATCCTTGAGATCATTTCTACTCTTCTTATATGAAATAGGTCTGGAAGAATCGGATTTAGGTATACTTCAAATGAGCTTTAGTCTGCGGTCAAAGACTAAGATACATAAGCAAAACAAGGGCGATACTTATATGAAAATTTTATTAAACATGCCCATAGACAATATTAATAAATAAAAAGTGACTTACCGGACAAAACTGGGCCCCCTCCTTCCAGAATCGGCAGCCGGCGGAATACAGGATGAATCCTGGTTCACATGAGACATATTTGTGGAGGAAACTTCAGCAGGATCGATATAAATGTCATCCTTATGGTCTACCAGGCTTCTGGTTATGAGGCACCAATGGATTTGCTTCCTGAGCCTGTCACAATAGGGTAGGAACTAAATCCCATATTGAAATATTAACCCTTCATAACAAAAATAGAAGGGGAGGCCATAATATATATATCTCCAAAACACTGTGCTATTAAAGAAGAAACACACGTGTTTGAAAGAAAGGCAGAAATTCCATGGGTGCTGGGATGTGACATCAGCAGTCTGGGAGGAAGAGACCTGAAATCTTTTAAAACCTGGAGCAACAGCTCAAAAAAAAAATTCAATCTCAGTAATGGCTGCCTGTGCATCTGCCAGAGTGCTGGCAGGTTGAAGCTTAATGAGAGACAACTAGCAGCATGTGTCTCTAATCATCGGGAGAGCCCTGGAGGGGGAGGGGTGCTTTCCTTTAGTTCAGCACACCTGCCCCATAATGCTGATAGCAAACGCAAACAGGCCCACAGACTCTCCTTTCCTGGGCAGTAAGTTCAGAGGGGTGCATTAAATCTACAAAAACATTGTCTCAAGAAGAAAATGGTAAAAAAATTATGTATGGGCTTGGGTTACCCCGGTCTCTTCCTATAATTCATCCTCAGCAAGAGGGCAACATATCACTTACCCCCCTTTGATAAAATCAAAGAATGGGATCTGGCCACTGACCCCATAGGGTATCCCGGGCCCCAGGCAGAAGGATCTCCTTCAGGACCGAGAAATGGACCCCCTGCTCAGGCCAGTGGAGTCAGGAGAATGCAACACAGAAGAATTGGATAAATTAAGCACAGGGGCATCCACCACAGGTGGTGATGACCAACGCTTAACAGTATGAGCTGGGAAGGGATATTTCTTGTCCCAGCCCAAGGGAATGCCAGGAAGCCGCGCAGGCTTCTCCCATTCTCTAAGAATAATTTCATCAAAATGCTTTTGATTTGGAAATTCTAAACGAGGTTTAGAGAATTCCCCTTTTTGAGGAGGGACTACTTCAGGAGGAGTGATAACCAAAACATCAAATAACTGAGCAAGAGCCTTTGGGGTATCCACAACACTAGCTTCACCCTGCTCAATCACAGTACCAATAAATTGCTGTTCATCAGAAACATCTGATTCCTCATATCATTCTCCTTCTTCTAACTGAGAAGGATCAGACCAATAATGCATTTCACAATTATCCGACTCACTTACCGGACAGGCCTGAGTCAAATGTTTCCTTTTAGCTGAGGCCTTCTTGGCCACAGAGCTAGACATTCATTTTTCAAGATGAGCCAATCTGGCACATAAATCAGAATGCGACTCACCACCCATGACAATATCACTGGGGGTACGGACAAGACATGGCGGAGCAGGAGATAATACAATTCTGTGAAATACTCACCTGTAGAATTGGTATTATACGCATACAGTACGTCCTGCTCCATATATAATACTTACACGTGGGTAATCCTCCGCCAGAGGGCGCTGTTCACTGCAGACATGCAAAACAGGCTCCTCCCGGCCCTTCATATACCCAGGGACCGCCCACAAATCCCCAGTATTGAAAAGCAGTGAGAAAAGAAGCCGGGAGAAACCAACCACCAAACTGGTAACAATAGCAATGATAACAATCACCATACAGGGGATCCAGAAAAATGTAAAACCAGGGTGGGGTGGAGCAGGACGTACTGTATGCGTATAATACCAATTCTACAGGTGAGTATTTCACAGAATTGTATTATTCTAAGCATACAGTACGTCCTGCTCCATATATAATACTTACACATGGGACATCCAATAGCAGTGTCCATAAAGCAGGGTGGGATCCCCATCAAAAAAGGCACAGCAGACCGTAAAGGCGCTGTCACCTGCAAACCTTGCTACCAAGAGCGACATGAGCAAAGGCTCTAACGTCAACCTCATAAAAACCTTTGAAAGGTATGAACAGAAAACAGGCAGCGGTCTAGCAATAACCGGAATAACAGAAAACTGGTGCTGAAGGGCCCAGGGTACCCAAGCACAAGTAGAAACAGAATAAAAAGAGAAGAAGATTCTTCCCCTTAAAGGAATAGGCCAGAGGAACAACATGACCCGTCCAAACGCAACAGTAGTCTCGGTAAAAATCAGAGCTCCCCCCCATGGGGGAAATTGAAACCTGGTCTCCCGCATGACAGGCGGGGATACTGACCCCTACACTAATAAGGATAAGCAAGAAGCCAACGCCCTTACCTGGGACCAGAGAGGACAATCCATCCAAGGAAGACCAGTCCAAAGGGCGTATAACCCCTGGAAACAGATGAGATCGGGCGCATACGTATGGATGCGCACGCAAACCCCAAGGGGCATCAGTCCCCCTAAGGGACAAAAAAACAATCCAGGAGAACTACAACGCCTGTTGAGGGAATGTAGACCCCCTCACTTCAGCATTACTAAGAATAAGGCCCAGAGGCAGACAAAGGACTTGGATAAATGAGCATAAGACACCACCTTGGACACAAGGTCCGGCGTAAGACGGAATACCACCACATCATGGTGAATAAATAATGAATGAGGGCTAACTAAACAGAGCCACCTTCACAGGCACACGTCTGACTGAAGCAACAGCCCCCGGAAGGACAACTTGAAGTAAGAACAGTTCAGACAGCATCCGGAATAGAGCCAAAGGGAACAACCCGCAAGGCAAACAGAATAAAAATGAATCCCAACAGGGACCATAGAACTACTTGGGAGAGGCACCTGAGCAATCCCCAAAAGAACGCTTAACAATGGAAGACTGAACAAGACTTCTACGGGAAGGCGGACAGGGCAGAACCTGAGCCTTCAGAATACCAAGATGGGGAGCCAATCCCAACCCATGCTGTAATAACTCTAGAACCCTGGGAACAGAGAACGTCCAACAGGGGAGAGACCAAGACTCACGCCCACCAATAAGGGTACGCCATACCCTATAATAGACGGAGAAAGGAGAAGAAGAAGAAGCTTGCTAGCCCCCCATAGACAGAGTCACCCAGAAGATAACCCGTCTCAGAAGGGGTGAATGAATCAACTGTCAAGCCATCAGACTAGAGCCTGTAGATTGGGGCGACATAAGAAGGAGCCTGAAAAGGGCATAACCGCACTCCTGAGAGAGTGTACAGGTCCGCTGTCCTCAGCAGAACATCTGCGAACCACAGTCCACTAGGCCACCCAGGGGCCATCAGTATCACGGGTCCCCTTATCAGCGCAATCTTGCGCAGAACCCCGCCTAGCAGGATGAACGAAGAAAAGACATATAAAATAGAATGTCCAGACATAAAATTACTAAGCCCCCATGACCAGAGTCAGAATATTCTGGGGCAGTAAGAACAAGGGCAGAGCCCCTGTGATATTAACGGGACCCAACAGAGACACCCTAGCTGGCTCTCAGAGGGACACCAGGATAGCACAACCTGCCACTGAAGGACGTCCATTACCAGGAGAATCAACCTGCCACTGAAGGAGGTCCATTACCAGGAGAATCATCCTGCTCCAAGTTCCAGACTGATAATAAATACAGGCCACTGTCTTCCGACAGGCCAAGAGTCCCCAAATAGACAGGTCCTGAAGAGGAGTAGACCAGCAAGATAAAGCTGTGAGCCTTCAGTTGGCTCTAACAAAATCAGTAGGAAACTGGACCCTCTAAGGGCCCCTACCTAGGAGCCGCGGGGGATTTTAGAAGAAACCCCCCCCCAATCTGCGAGACTTGGTACCCAAGGTGACCATCCACAGGAAAATGCAAGCAAAGAAGGGGGTGCCCCCTGACAGGGTCCTTGAATTTAACCAGCTCAAGAGGAACCACCGTACCAAGGGGGAATGAGCACAGACCTAGCTCCAGGGGTGCCGGAACCCCATCCAGGAGTAACAACCTACTGTGCTGAAGAGCCCAAGGGCTCTGAATATAAGGGACAACATCTGATCCGCCATCAATGGCCCCACCAGCTGCAATCCTGCCTGGTGAAAGTAAAGTGACAGCAAAGAGGGACAGAACCCATGTAACTAGGAGTCCACATATTGCCAAGGAATAAGGTTCAAGCCTGAACCGAATCCAAGGAATGGAGAAAGCGAATAAGGGACAATGAGGGATTGAGGTGACAGATCACCCATCCAAATAATCCCCAGAGGACACCGCCGGCTGACTAACCCACTCGGCCTTCGTAGAGATTGGGAAGTAATGGAGGACTATCCGGTAGATCCTAGTGCAGACGTCCCACATGCCTGTCAGAGACATCACCCCCATCCGCGCCTTGGCGAGCAGCCTGGGAGCAGCAGAGAGGCCAAAAACAAGGCCTCAAACCACAGAGTTGGTCCTTTAACACTGACCTGTAAAGGTCTCGGAGTCCATAAGACCCAAGGGAAAGTAAGAGGATCTTAGATCTCCACAGGTGGCAAGAGGCCCCCTTGCACAGGGCGCCTGTGGCACAACACAGAGATACCCAGCAGGGACTAACTGTGAGTGTAGAATTCCCAAGCCTAAAATAGGCCAGCATGGCCCAGACTGCCTCATCCTTTTGAGGGAGAGAGGAAAGGTTAACTTCGAGGCATCGACTCAACCTGTTAAGGGCAACCTGCAAGCAAGCCCAGACCCTGCAGGCCGAGAATGGCCTGCACTAACTCCTGAAGAGAAACCAGGGACTAGAATCACCCCGACAACCTACGGAAGGGGACCGCCCAGCAACTCTATCCCGTATCCAGGAGAACTACCTCCTGGAACCACCAGAAGGAAGCGAGACGCTCTCGGACAGGAGCCAGGTGCTGAGGCAGTCCCCTCGCCAGAAGGGCGAGGGCGTCCCTTCATGCTTGGGAGGTCTTGGCAGATTTGGACTTAGTCCTGCCAGAAGGCCCAGGGCGTTGCCTGCCCGCCCTGGGGTGGTAATCTACGCCGAAAAGTTGGAAACCCACCTCTGGTTCGTGTTTGACACTAATGTAAGGAGGGGGAGGGGTGCCCCTGCCCCGAGGAGGCCGGGACGGCCTTCTACGTAGGGGTGCCTTGCCCCTTTTTCCAAAAAGGTCCAAACGGGCCCCAAATAGGCGCCGTCCTCTGAAGGGAATGCCAGTAGGAGCCTTCTTTGTATCATCGTCTGCTCCCCACTGTCACAGCCAGACCAGGCGGCGAATAGCTACCACGAGGGCAGAGGTTCTGGCACACATCTTAATGGTGTCGTCTAATGCCGAGAGGATAAACCTCACAAACACATCACAATCGGAGAGTGCATTAAAGACATCCCAGGGAAGATCCTCAGGTTGGTGATCAAGTAGCTTCCTAATGAGGGTCCTGGCGGCTACCGCAGTGATGGCCGCAGCACAGACCGGCGCAGAGCCGTCCCTGCGCACGAAAAGGCGTGGGAAGCCAGTCTGTCAATGCGCCGGTCCCCAGCATTCCGAAGGGCACGGTAATAAGGAGCAGTCATGAAGGGGGGGTTAGTAACCCCTATAATCGGTGCATCCACCTCGGGAGGTGCTGACCAGAAGTTAACCACCTCAGGGGGAAATGGGTACTTCCAATCCCAGACCCCTGGAACCCCTTTAAGTTTACAAGGCGATTCCCACTCTTTGGATATAAGAGCCTGGAAATGCCCCCGTTCCAGAAATTCCAAGCGCAGTGTCGCGGTATGGAAACTCTCCCTCTTATGCTTGGGAGCCTCTCCAGGAGGAGAGATTGACAACACTTCAAAGATCTTTACAAGTAGTTCATCGGTGTCACACAGGCCCCAGGAACCGGGGCCAGAATCATCACGGCTCCAAGGCCTCTCGTCCGAGGAGCCCGAATTGGAGAACAGCTCACCTTCATCAGAAGGAGCAAGGTCCTGCAAGGCAGCAGACTCTTCATTATCAGTAGGAACCAGGAGGCGGCAGGGGCCGCTTCTTTCCAGAGCCCATGCGCTCCGCCAAACTAGCTATCACCTGCTCAGCCGTAGGCAACCTGCGCGGCACGACTTGCTGGTCATCCCCACTCGAGTGCGACTCATCAGGAGTGAGATTTAAGCACGGGGAGACAGGTGTATTGTAGCGAGGTGCAGCCACTGGCAAACCTGATTGCAGTGCCAGTGACTGTTCAGCACACGGTCCGCAGACCCGTGCTCTGTCAGCATCAGCATGGGGCTGTCCACACGCTGCACACAGCCGGTCTTGTCCCCGAGGGACCCCAGATACATAATTCTGAGATGCCTCCATATGGTGATTATCTGAGCAATATGCCCACAGGGATTTATGCAATAGGCAACCCTGGATGCCCCAAGACCCGCTACGAATGTGGGAAATTTTTTTATATGAACCCTCTATAATATATGTCAGGCCTGGAGAAGCCACCGAAATCTTGGCGTCTGAAAGACATAAAGCGAATAAGGGGGGTGTCAGAGCCATGCGCAGCTGAACAAAAAGAACATAGAAACCAAACCGCCCAGAAGGGAACTTACATGACCAAGGGAGGAGGAGGATCGCAACCACGCACGTGAAGACCATCAAAATGGCGCCAAGCGAACCCCCGCTCTGGCCGTGACGCAGGGCGCGTCACGCCAAGTCCCCGCCTCCCCCAAAGAGTGCAAAGGCTCCAAACGGTGGTAACGCCAATGACAAGCCGTCAGTTTATGCTAAGGAAAACGTCAAAATCAGTGAATGATGCTGCGGCCCAGGCCGCACACTACAGTAAAGGAAAGACGCACACGCGCAACCTGACAAGAGGTTATGTGGAACAGGGAGCGCGGCTCTGACACCCATAATTTTAAGGGCTGGTATATGAACTCACAATACCTTGCCTCATAATCAGCACACTAACCAGTGAACCAAAACACTTGTTCAAGACAAAACAACGGCCATAAACGTGTACAACATTGCGCTGAGACCGCCACACGCATACCCCCCCCTTTCTTTTCCCCCGAGCTACGGGGGAAAACGAGGGAGAAGGCGACCCTTCACCCAGGGTTCGTCGCTACGAAGGGCACAGGGCAATAGTGCGGGAGGGGCATCTATTGGAGGCTCACCATCGGCCTAAGCCGCCTACCCTATGGTGGGGGACTGCGGTGGAGCGTAGCTCCGTGAGCACACATGGTGCTGCCTACCTTCACCCGACCAGCGCAGCCCAGGCTGGGAGGCACATCTTCATCGAAGAGGACGGGTGGTAATAGTCCTGCAGGGCCACAGGCTGTAAAAGCCCCGCTCACCTGCGAGAGAGTGATATTTTATGTCTTCGCAGTCTAGCACTGCAGAGAAATCTGGGGATTTGTGGGAGGTCCCTGGGTATATGAAGGGCCGGGAGGAGCCTGTTTTGCATGTCTGCAGTGAACAGCGCCATCTGGCGGAGGATTACCCACGTGTAAGTATTATATATGGAGCAGGACGTACTGTATGCTTAGAATAAGGCAGAAGCCGCAGACGCCGAAGCCTGGGCCCCAGTTTGCTGCATAATAGTTAATTGAGCACAAGGGACGCAAAGAATTGCGTTATCCCCAACAAGGGATGCCCCACATCCAAAACATTGCCGAGTCTGTGTAGAGGGAACTGCATGCCCGTTGTCCTGAGATGCCTCCATATGGTGTTTAGTATTATACTATAATTGATTATAGTCGCCAAGTATATATGGGATTTACGCAATTGCTACTCGGGATGCCCCTTTAAATAGTCCCAAGTGGGAGGATATTAACACAAATGGACCCCCAAATAAGGCTTTAAGGGCTAAAGACCAGGAGAAACCCCTTTTAAAATAAAGAGTTTCCACCTACAAAGAAAACAAACAGTCACCAATGCACACAATACAATAAATGACAAAGCATGAAAAAAATGGCAGAAAACTCCCTTCAGCAAGCTGAGGGGTACTCACAGCACCAGGAAATCAGCTCGCACCATGAGGGAAGACCATAGGAAGCAGCAGGAGCCAGGCAGACAAAGAGAGCACACCAGGGTGCTCTGGGAATGAAATGATGCTGTGCGCCTAAGCCCCGCCCACCCTCAGAATCACATGACCAAGAATGGAGGGAAATTCAAATCTGAACACAGCCAGAAACAAAGAGCTTTAAAAGGTAAGCAAAAAAGAATGCTGCCTAGACAGAGATAGGAAAATCTAAATAAAACATATCCTATTAAATAGTATAGTAAACATACATAATAATATATATGTAAAAGATATATTTTATATATCTTTTTTTTTTTTTATTATTATTTGTGTGCATGGTGACAAAAGCCCAGATAACGCCCCCCCCCCCCTCCTTTTTACCCCAGCAGGGTAAAGGAGAACTAAAGGGGAGAGGATAGAAATGCACCCATCAGGCACAAGGGGATTATAAAGGGACAGGGGCATCCCATGCCAGGAACACCAACCCGGAAACCGCCTACCCACATTTGGGTCTCCCGGAGGAGTAAAACTCCTGTATACACTAAAAGGTGTATGTATCTACCTTTGCCTGGACCATACAGCCAGGGCTGGGAGGCGTACAATATAACCAAACAGGTTTAAAGAGTTTCAGACAGAAATAGAGAAAAAAAGGGTCCGGGAGCAAACCCGGCTACCTGCAGCTTGAAGGAGAGTCATCTTCTGAATGCTTCGCCGACTGCAGAGAGAAAGAGACAGAGGAATAGTGGGAGGAACCCAGTACTTATGGACCAGGAGGGACTCCTTTTTCCATGTCACCTCTGCAAGATCGCCCTCTACAGGCCGGGTTCCCAAGTGTCATGAATATTTGGAAGTGGGGTGTGTGACATACTAGGAATAAGTCTTGACCAGATGATGCTGAGCAAAAGATCTCTGGAAGAAAATAGCCAAGGCAGACACATGACCTTTCAGAGTGCTGAGGTGAAGCCCCAGATCCAAACCATGTTGGAGAAATTCCAGAATCCTAGGAATAGAAAACAAACGACAGGGAAGAGATTTAGCCTCACACCAGTCAATGTAGGTACGCCAAACCCTATAGTAGATGGAAGAAGAGGACTTCTTCCTAGCCTTGACCATGGTGTTAACAACAGAGGCAGGCAGCCCCTTTTCCATTAAGATGAATGTTTCAGCAGCCAAGCCGTTAAAGCCAGCGTTTGTAAATTGGGGTAGCGTAGCCACCCCTGAGTGAGCAGGTCTGGATCCTTGGGCAGGGCGTATTGATCTACCGCCAGCTGCACGACGTCTGCGAACCACACCCTTCTTGGCCAACGGGGGGCCACCAGGATTGCTGGCACCCCTTCCTGAGCTATCTTTCGCAGAACCCTGCCCAACAGGGGAAACGGGGGAAAGACATACAGTAGCTGTCAGAGCATCCATGGCTAAGGCCAGAGGGTCCTGGGACAGAGACACAAAGACTGGAAGCTTGTGATTGTGACGGGACGCAAACAGATCCACATCTGGCTGACACAGAGAGAAACGGTGACACAGAGAGAGAAACATCCTGATGCTGAGGGACCATTCCCCCAGGTGAGAAGTCCCCCTGCTCAGAGAGTCTGCCTCCAGACTCTCCACCCCCGGAATGTACACGGCTGAGATGCAGGGAACATTGTCCTCTGCCCAGGACAGTATCGGGGACACTTCCTTGAGGGCCCTCTTGCTCCGGGTCCCTCCCTGATGATTGATGTAGGCAACCGCCGTCTGGTTGTCTGTTCGAACCTGAACAGCCCGACCCCGAAGCTGCGGGGTCAAGCGGGCTAGAACCAACCTGATCGCCCTCAGTTCCAGAATGTTGATAGGGGTGTGGGTCTCCTGAGGGCCCACTGCCCCTGGAATGTTAGGGATCTCCAGAAGCCCCCCAACCTGTCAGACTGGCATCCGTGATGACTGTCTCCCAGCAAGGGGCCAGAAAGGATCTGTCCACCAACAGGTTCCTTGAGTCCAGCCACCACAAAAGGGACCGCCTGGCTAGGGGGGACAAAACCAAAACCTGATCAAGGGACACAGGGTCCCTGTCCCATACAGACAAGAGGTGGAGTTGAAGAGGCCTCATGTGAAACTGAGCATAAGGAACCGCCTCGAAGCAGGACACCTTCAGGCCCACCAGCTGCATTCCCTGCCTGATAAAAGGATGAGGGCAGGACAGAAGGAGCTGAGCTTGTGCTTGCAGACTGTCCACCTTCTGCTGAGGAAGAAAGATCCTGGCCTGAGCTGTATCCAGATTCATGCCCAGAAATGGCTTCACCAAAGAGGGAGACAGGGAAGATTTGGAGTGGTTTATCACCCAGCCGAATGACTCCAGTGTGGACACTACCCGCTGAGTATCCAGCTCTGCCTGTTGGAAGGACGGAGAATGCGAATGCCCTGAGCTTTCAGCAGAGCCATAATGGCCGCCAGCACCTTGGTGAAAACCCTGGGAGCCAAAGTGAGACCGAAGAGCAATGCCAGGAACTGGTAATGCTGATCCTCCAGAGTGAACCTGAGGAATCTCTGATGACCTGGAAAGACTGAAATATGGAGGTAAGCATCCTTGATGTCCACAGAGGTCATGAAGTCCCCTGGGCGTAGTGAACTTACAGCTAAGCGCAGAGTCTCCATGCGAAAACGCCTGGATCTGACAAATTTGTTGAGAAGCTTTAAGTCCAGGATGGGTTTGACAGACCCATCTCTTATAAGAACGGGGTGAAAAGGTTGGAATAGCCCTTTCCCTTAAGGGCACCTGGCAGATGACGCCCAGCTCCAGTAGGTTCTGCACAGCAAGCAACAGGCCCTGAGCTGACAGGGGGTCTTAAGGCATCCGGGATCTGATGTATCTTGGGGGCGGCCAGGCTGCCAACTCTAACTTGTAACCGGAGGACACTACCTCCTGAATCCACCGGTCTGAGACATGACGCCTCCAGACGTGAGCAAAGTGCCGAAGCCATTCCCCCACCTGGATGGGTGAGGGCGCCCCTTCATCCTAAGGGAAGGGCTTGGGGTAAGACTTAGTCTTGAAACCCCAGGCGGGGCCAGGGCGGCCACGCCCTCTGCCCCTGCCCCAGAAATCTCCCCGGGCCGCTGCAAATGAAGCCCCCCTTCCCATTCTGGACCCACGGTAGGAGGGAAGAAAGGAACCTGAACCACAAAAGGGCCGAGACTGTCTTTTGTGCTGGGGTAACTTGCCTACCTTAGCAAACAGGACCAGGCGATCCCCAAATAGACGCAGTCCTTTAACCCTTTAACCGCCAGCCTACCTTGAGATTTTGTCACCCTTTGTTGCCAGATTATTTTGCCCTATTTTGCGCTCCCCATGTTCAACTGTGATTTTTGAAGGGATTTCCAGGAAAGTGATATATTGTTTTTTTCAGCGGAGCCTGGGCTTTAACATGAAATGTCTTGTTTGTCATTTTCTAAGTGTATTCTCAATATTTTTGGGTGAAAATTGTGCAAAAAAATAAAAAAAAAAACTATTTTTTACAATTTGTAGTGTTTTTTTGTAATAAAAAATGTAAGTTTGTCAATAAAATCTTATTGCGTGTGAAACCCCAATTTCTTCCGGTTACAGCGGTACCACATATGTATAGGTAGACACCCTTTCCTGCCCAGGAGACTCCCCCAAATTGAAACAACGCTTTAGGGGATTTTCAGATAAAATACAACTATGCTATGCAATATGCGCACCTTGCAGTTTTTCAAGAAAAACAACCCTTTACATTTGAAATACCCCCAACAAACTATATATTCCCTAGAAGTACACACCTCAATCTTTCTAGGCGTACCAGGCTTGTTGACATGGGTGCAGTTTTCTGGAAGTAATCCCTCAATGTATTCTTTGGTTGCACAGGGTTTCCCTATAAATGAATAAAAAAGCAGAATCAAAACCACATTTTCCTAAAAAAACCTATATGCAAACCAGAAAAAAACAGAAAATCTGAAAAAGCAACATCCCCCGAACAGAACGATACCCAACATGCCTAGGTTCTGTCAAGGAAAGAGTTGCCAAACACACCAAAGTAAAGCATGCGCATAGCGGTAGTTTTACTTCAGATTTTCAGCTCTGCAGACAAATTGCGCACCTTGTGCTTTTTCTACCAAAACAACCCTTTACATTTGGAATATCCCCCATAAACCATATATTCCCTGAAAGTACACATGTTAAGCTTTCTAAGCGTACCCAGCTTGTTGTAGTGGGCTCATCTTTCTGGAAGTAATATCTCGAAGAATTCTTAGGTTGCACAGGGTTTTACAAAAAAATGTATAAAAAAGCAGAATAAAAAACACCTTTTCTTAAAATATCAATATGCAAATAAGAAAAAACAAGCTAAATCTGAAAGCGCAAGGTCCCCCGAGCAGAACAATACCCAACATGCATAGGTACCTGTAACCTTTTGACTGCCAGTCTACTTGAGATTTTGTCACCCTCTCCTGACAGGATATTTTTCACCATTTTACGTGATGCTTAACTGTGATTTTTGCAGGAATTTCCAAGAAAATGGCATATTTTCTTTTTGTGGCAGAGTTTAGGCTTTAACATGAAATGTCTTGTTTGTATTTTTTCTACTTTTTTAAATATTTTTTAAAAAATTAAAAAATAAAAAAATATATATTTTTTAAATTGTCTCCTTTATTTTAAACAAAAACATTTATTTTATTAAAGAAAACCATATTGCATGTGAAAGCCCCATTTCTCCCGATTACAATGATACCACATATGTATCGGTAGCCCCCTGTTCCTGTCCAGGTGATCCCATAAACTGAAAAGAGCACTTTATAACATTTACAAATAAAATACAACTACTATCCACATAATAAAGGGTTGGCGTTTAACGGTTGGAGAGACAGCCACGTAAAATTTACGTGGCTGGCGTTTAATGGTTGGAGAGACAGCCACGTAAAATTTACGTGGCTGGCGTTTAAAGGGTTAAAGGGGAACCCAGTGAGAGCCTTCTTGGCAGCGTTGTCAGCTGCCCACTGGCGCAGCCAAACCAAGCGGCATATAGCCACCACCAAGGCAGAAGCCCTGCCACACATTCTAATGGTATCATCCAAGGCAGAGAGGACATATGCAACAAATTCCTCACAATGCAGAAGGGCTCTATACTCTTCACTAGCAGCATCATCAGGAGCCCCATCTAAAATACTTTTGAGCAGAGCTGTAATGGCAGAGGCACAAACCGAACGCAGTGCGGTCCCCACACAGGCAAAGGCTTGGGAAGCCAGCTGATCAATGCGCCGGTCCTCACCATCCTTCAGGGTAGTAGAGTCAGGGGAATGCATGACAGAAGTGTTGGACAACCCCAGAATTGGTGCATCCACTTCGGGAGGGGATGACTAATGCTTAACCACTTCAGCAGGAAAGGGATACCTATTATCCCAACTCTTATGGCACCCCAGGGAACCTGCTAGGTCGCTTCCACTCTTTGAGCACGAGATTATTAAAGTGAGTTTGCTCAGGAAACTCCAAACGTGGCTTAGCAGTGTGAAACAATTCCCCCTGCTGCCGTCCCAACCGGCCAATAGGGATTCACGCTATAAGGCCATCCGAAATGCCCCAATAGCCCGCTAGGGAAGTGGGAGGTAAAAGCAGAATAGGCCTCTAATAGAGTAAACTAAATAGAGGGGATAGGCCGGGAGAAACCACAATTAAGTTTGACCCGCCTGCAACACAAACAGAAAGGTCCTGTAAGCGGTATGCATACATAATATGTAAAAATAAGCCAGCATGCAGGGGCACTTACAGACCGCGGTAGGTCGACACCAGCCACACAGCACGAGGAGAGCAAAATGGCACTCGCAGATACCTCGAGGGGCGGAGACAGTGATGCAAAACACATCATCCGCAAGGCCCGCCCCCCCCGAAGAGCGCGAAGGTGCCCACGTGACCATGCCCGCCAATGATGGCGCAGCAGCGCCTGGAGGTAAAGTCGCCGCCGACCGCGGAACACCGTACAAGCGCGCGTGGCGGCGGCATTTTTAAAAAAGCAACCAGTGCAACCAACACACGCGGTGACACAAAGCCAAAGCATACCACGGCATACAATCCCAAGGAGTGAAGAGTACACATACCCCCCCCCCCCCCCCGAGAAATACCAGGGAGAGCGAGGGAGGGCAGCGGCCAACCAAACGGGAGCCCACCGATGGACAGGGGGCGAGGGGCGATAGCGCGGGAGGGGCATCCCATAAGGCTCACCATGGTATCACGCCTATACCGCCTACCCTTTGGTGGCGGATTGCGGTTGGAGCAGCGCTCCTTGAGCACCTGACAGCGGTGCTGCCTACCATCACCCGACCAGTGCAGCCAAAGCTGGGAGGCAGAAAAATAGGAACGGGTGGGAATAGTCCTGCAGGGCCGCAGGCTAATAGCCCCGCTCACCTGCGAGTAGAGAGAGCCATCTTCTTGCCTTCGCAGCGCAGACTGCAGAGAAGAACTGGGAAATTTGTGTGAGATCCCTGGAATATAAGGGTCCGGGAGGAGCCACTTTTTTTGCTGTCTCTGCAGTCCAGCGCCATCTTGTGGATGTATTACCCAAACGTAAGGAATTATCTCTGGAGCAGGACGTGCTGTATACTTAGATTATATGTGTGCATAGAAGGCTTTAGTCACAATTACAAGTTAAAGTAAAAAGTATACCCAGGGGACAATCCAAGCTGCTGATTTACCTTGATAAACTGTGGTGTAGCTAATCTTACAGTTGCTACAAAGCAGACCCTCTCCTCATATGCAGGCCTGGACCTCTGTAATGCACCATCAAAACCATTGTGTGTGGAGCTGGGTACTGAAAGACAAAACACGAACCATGATTATTTGAAACGTATGCAATGCAGAGCCCTAAGAGACCTGTAAGGATCAGTTATTGTGAACCCATAATATTATTATCCCATGAAAGTATATCCTTGTTAAATTTAATATATTTCCACAACTCTGTAGTAAGGTGTTTATTAACTTCCTCAACCTAGTTACCTAGAAAAAGCTGCAGCGTGCTCCCAATTAAAGAGTATCTGAGCTGTATGTCTTAAAATGAAGCAGCTTTGGCTGCCCATGAATGTATGCAGGCTTTTTGGGGTCCCCAATTGGACTAAGCAGTAAGAGCACAAGTAGAACTTAAAAATGAACGACAACCCCCCCCCCAATCAAAAAAAAAAAAAAATCACTTTCTTGGGTGGTGTTCCTCTTTGGTCGGCGTTCCCCGATTTGGGATGCCTGCCATATGTACCCCCCAAGAATCGCTCGAAAACTCACCTCTTCCTGATTCCCAAGTGTGCCGTTTAGCCAATCAGGACCACTCATTCCAATTAGATTTCCTTTGCCGTACTGTTCAGTGCAGCAAAGGGAATCTGAATGGAGTGCGCACAGTCAGTCCTGCTTTTGGCTGTGTGTGCGCGTCCATTCAGGGAGGCCTGAAACGGGCGTGCCCACAGCTAGGGGTGTGCCAGGGATGTGACGGTGATGCAGACACATAGAAGTGGTGAGTCGATCCGGTGATCTGTCCCCCAAACATCTTATAGACTCGAGGGGAATGTCACCAGCATGGCAGGGCTTGCTGGTGGCTCAAGATTCTGTCGTTCTGCATGGCAGTTTCCAGGGAAGGCTTAGGCATGCTATAAAAGCAACTGAGTGGAAGCACAAATACAGTAATACACTGCACCCAAATACTTTTCAGAAAATAGACTTATGTCCCAACACTGAGTGACTTACCATTACTTAAAGACTTGAAGTTTCCAATGTATTTTACATATTCATATGTAGGTGGCTCTTTAGGGTCACCTGTTCCCCGTAGCATGTGGCAACAGAATTCAAGTTCATTTTCTGCTAGAAAAACATAAGCAAAGAATGTATAATGTTTACCATAACCATTACATTATAACCTATTTTATATCCAATTCTTTCATCTTGTAAACTTACTTTTCAGGTAATCTGAGCCCAAAGGACTGTCCATGGTACGTGTGGAAAGGATTTTATAGATCTCTGAATGCTCCCCTTCGGGGATAAAATTAAATATACTCTGATCAAGTAGATCAGACTGAAAGAAAGGATTAAAAAAAAGTATTAACGGTAAGGTAATGTAACTGCAAATTAAACTGCTACTGCAGGCAAAGGTAATTGTTACACCATTGTGTCGTGCTACATTTAGTACTGCTATAAACTGTTGAAGAAGATATCGTAGTTTCTCCTCACGATTTTGCTTCTAAAAAAAGTTGGTGTGGTAGTTGGATCTGTGATGCTGCATAATAATCAGCAATGTAAAGAATCTGGAGGTGGAGGGAGGGACCAGCAATCCTGTCCCGCTCTGCTGAGCTGATTAGGGACAGGATGAAAAAGAGAAGGTCTTTGGCAAAACCTGTAAACCTCAATATCTCGGGCATTTCTGCGTCAATTTAAAAACGGAAAACTGTTTAGAACAGTGCCAAATGTAGCCCAACACAATGGTGTAACAATTACCTTTGCCTGCAGTTTCACTTTAAGTTCTTACATTCTGACCTAAATCTGCTGAAATAAATTGATTAGAGGGACAGTCCAGGCCATGGACAATAATAAGCCAGGGAGCACACTTGAATTCCATCCCATGACAGACAACGTTCAGCCAGTCAGCCAATCTGCCTTTTACAGAGTTTGGTACAAGTTTTAGCAAATGATCAACATGGTGGAACAGCTCGGTTTTGTGCATGTCACATTGCACTGGTTGCTAAATCTTTAGAGACTTCTATAGGGCTGACTAATATAGGTCTGAAGCAAAAGTAGGAGCCCAGTTTACTTTGCAGATCTCATATTAAAATGGAGCCTCAGCAGATGATGTATTAAGCACAGCATAAAGAGGTCACTGTAGAGTTAGGTAAATGTAAGTCTCTTACAGGTAAGTGTTCAAGTAACGGCGTAACACTCTCCGACACATAGATAATGTTACCATCTGTCATAACTGCCAAGAAAAATCCATCCAAGGCCTAAAATTAAAGCAGAAACATACTTCATCGCTGCCAACCATGCACATTAACATACAAGATTTTATCAATTGTAATAATTGATCCTGTTATTCATTGTGACTGTGTCCTGAATAATTAATGTTACCACAAAATGTGCATCAAACAAAATAATTCTAAATTCAAAATGTGAAAACAGATAAGGTACTCATTAAAAAACGGTTACATTGTATTCTTAAGCAAGGGAGGGAACACTTGCTCTTATCCCCAGAGCTTTGCTGCTAGGACAGGAAGTAGATACTAAAAGTGAAAGGAAGAATCAAAATAATCCTCGTCCATGCACATTATTAGTCCCCTGAAGGCTGTACTGTCATACTGCAATATGAAATAGACTAGGTTCCAAATTTGAGTCCTGCAGCTTGTAGGCCTGTCCTCTATTCCCTGGGAACCTCAGGGATAAACAGTCATCACCATGTCACAATGACTCTAGCACACATACTCCATTCACTGCAGTGGAGGGGGCAACACTAGGCGTGACATGGGTTTACGTAATCTTTGTGGCAGAGTACCATCATCTTCCACCCTTGAGGTCCATATCAACCTATGCCCAAGCTGTTTTCATGGGACCTAGAATGGGTGGCCTGGGTGGACAAGAAGCATAAACGGGTGGGCCTGGGTGGACAAGAAGCATAAATGGGTGGGCCTGGGTGGACAAGAAGCATAAATGGGTGGCCCGGGTGGACAAGAAGCATGAATGGGTGGCCCGGGTGGACAAGAAGCATGAATGGATGGCCCGGGTGGACAAGAAGCATGAATGGATGGCCCGGGTGGACAAGAAGCATGAATGGATAGCCCGGGTGGACAAGAAGCATGAATGGATGGCCTGAGTGGACAAGAAGCACGAATAGATGGCCTGGGTGGACAAGAAGCATGAATGGGTGGCCCGGGTGGACAAGAAGCATGAATGGATGGCATGGGTGGACAAGAAGCATGAATGGATAGCCTGGGTGGACAAGAAGCATGAATGGATGGCCTGAGTGGACAAGAAGCACGAATAGATGGCCTGGGTGGACAAGAAGCATGAATGGGTGGCCTGGGTGGACAAGAAGCATGAATGGATGAGCTGTGGACAAGAAGGATGTATTGGTGGGCCTGAGTTGACAAGAAGCATGAATGGGTGAGCTGGGTTAAAAAGTAGCATGAAAGAATGGCCTGGTTGGACAAGAAGCATGAATGGATAGCCTGGGTGGACAAGAAGCATGAATGGATGGCCTGAGTGGACAAGAAGCACGAATAGATGGCCTGGGTGGACAAGAAGCATGAATGGGTGGCCTGGGTGGACAAGAAGCATGAATGGATGAGCTGTGGACAAGAAGCATGTATTGGTGGGCCTGAGTTGACAAGAAGCATGAATGGGTGAGCTGGGTTAACAAGTAGCATGAATGAGTGGCCTGGGTGAACTAAAAGCACATTAAGTAGTTCTGCACCTAGAGGCTAGTCAGCATCTGCTATTAGGCTTCCCATCCTACAAGCAATATAGCTAAACTCAAGACTTCAAATGCAGATTATGTATGTATATATAATGTATTCATAAAGCTATATATAGATACAGTTATACATACATGGCCCTCCAGTAATTAATATCTAAGTAAAGTAGCTGCCCTCTAGGGTGTTAGAGCCTGGACACACAAATATCAGCCTGCTCCTTGATGTACAATAAAACAAAATAATTACCTCCAACATGAGCTGTGTAAACTCCTCGTTACTAAGGAAAGCCGGTTTCCAGTCTTGTCGTATCTCACTTGCATCTGACTGAGCGCTAATTTCTGTGAAAGACAATGGTGAAAAATACAATTCTGTGAAATACTCACCTGTAGAATTGGTATTATAAGTATACAGTACGTCCTGCTCCAGATAGATTACTTACACTTGGGTTATCCTCCGCCAGATGGTGCTGCACTGCAGAGACATGCAAAAACAGGCTCCTCCCGGCCCCTCAAATACCCGGGACCTCCCACAAATCCCCAGCATTGAAAAGCAGTGAACGAGAAGCCGGGAGAATTTAACCACCCAAACTGGTAACTATAACAATGATAATCACCATACGGGGATCCAGAATAATGCAAAACCAAGGGTGGGGTGGAGCAGGACGTACTGTATACGTATAATACCAATTCTACAGGTGAGTATTTCACGGAATTGTATTATTCTTAGTATACAGTACGTCCTGCTCCAGATAGATTACTTACACTTGGGACATCCAATAGCAGTGTCCATGAAGTAGGGTGGGATCCCCAACAACAAGGTAACAGCAGACAGTTTAAACCACAGCCACCTGCAAAACCTTGCGGCCAAAAACAGCATCAGCTGAGGCCCTAACATCAACGTTGTAAAACTTTGAAAAGGTATGAACAGAAGGCCAAGTAGTGGTCTTGCAAACTTGTTCAACAGAAGCCTGGTGCTGGAAGGCCCAAGAGGCACCAATAGCACAAGTAGAATGAACAGTAAGGCGAAAGGGAAGACTCTTCCCCCTAGCAGAATAGGCCTTAATCACGGCCTGACGGATCCATTTGCTAACAGTAGACTTGGCAGGAGCCAAACCCTTCCTGGGCCCAGAAGGGACCACAAAAAGAGCATAAGTTTTCCTGAAGGACGCAGTGACCACCAGGTAACACCTCAACACCTGACCACATCCAAGGAATGCAAAACCCTCTCCTTAGCGTTGCTAGGATTAGGGCACAAAGAAGGAAGAACAATATCTTGATTCAAATGAAAGGCAGACACTACCTTAGGCAGAAAAAAATGGCTTAAAGTGGAACACCACCTTGTCCTGGTGTCTCCCAAAGAATGGGGGCTGAATAGAAAGAGCCACCAACTCAGACACACGCCTGACCGAAGCAATGGCTACCAGAAAGACAACCTTGAGGGAAAGAACAGCCAGAGCAGCATCCTGCATAGGTTCAAAGGGAGCACCCTGCAAGGGAGACAAAACCAAGTTCAAATCCCAAACAGGGACCACAGGTTTACGTGGGGGACGCACATGAGCGACCCCCAGGAAAAAAGGTCTTAATCAGGGAATGCTGAGCAAAAGACTTCTGAAAGAAAACAGACAGGGCAGAAAACTGACACTTCTGAGTACTGAGGAGGAGTCCCGACTCCAACCCATGCTGTAAGAACTCCAGAACCCTGGGGCTGAAAACACCCGACAGGGAAGAGACCTAGACTCACACCAGTCAAGGTAGGTACGCCATACCCTGTAATAGATGGAAGAAGAGGTTTTCTTCCTAGCCTTCACCATGGTATCAACCAATCGAGGCGGACAAGCCTTTCTCCATCAAGATGGAGGTCTCAGCAAACAGGCCGTCAAAGCCAGAGTTTGTAAATTGGGATGGCGTAAGGGGCCCTGAGTGAGCAGATCTGGCACCCCTGGCAGAACGTACTGGTCTACTGCCATCTGCACCACGTCTGCGAACCACACTCTTCTTGGCCACCTGGGGACCACCAGAATTGCTGGCACCCCCTCCAGAACAATTTTGCGCAGAACCCTGCTCAGCAGGGGGAATGGAGACATAGAGGAACTGAATGTCCTGCCCTGACATTGCTAAAGCATCCGTGGTCCAGGCCAGAGGATCCTGGGACAGGGAGACAAAGGCCGGGAGCTTGTGATTGTGACGGGACGCAAACAGATCCACATCTGGTTGGCCCCAACGGTGACACAGAGATTGGAACACCCTGTTGCAGAGGAACCATTCTCCCTGGCGAGAGGTCCCCCTGCCCAGAGGGTCTGCCAGCAGATTTTCCACCCCCGGAATGTACACCGCTGATATGCAGGGGAAATTGGCCTCCACCCAGGTCAGGATCAGCGACACTTCCTGGAGGGCCCTCTTGCTCCGGGCCCCCCCCCCTGATGATTGATGTAGGCAACTGCCGTCTAGTTGTCCGAGCGCCAATGAACAGGCAGGCCCTGAAGATGAGTAGACAAGCGAGCCAGAAGTAACCTGATCGCTCGCAGCTCCAAGACCGTGATAGATGTGTGGGACTTCTGAGGGCCCCACCTCCCCTGGAACCGCAGGGACTTCCAGAAACCCCCCCAACCTGATAGACTGGCATCCGTGATGACCGTCTCCCTGGAAGGGGCAAGAAAGGATCTGCCCCCCAACAGGTTCCTTGAGTCCATCCACCACAAGAGGGACCTCCTGACCAGGGGGGAGAGCACACAGACCCTGTCCAGGGACGCTGGGTCCTTGTCCCATACAGACAATAGGTGAAGTTGCAGAGGCCTCAAGTGGAACTGGGCATAAGGGACTGCTTCGAAGCACGCCACCATCAGGCCCACCAGCTGCATCCCCTGCCTGATGGAGGGATGGGGACAAGCTAGGAGGGACTGAGCCTGTGCAATCAGATTGTCCACCTTCAGCTGAGGAAGGAAGATCCTTGCCTGAACTGTATCCAGATTCATTCCTAGGAATGGAGTTACCAAGGAAGGGGACAGTGAGGACTTTGGTTGATCACCCATCCAAATGACTCCAGAATGGGCACCACCAGCTGAGTATCCAACTCTGCCTGATGTAGAGACTGGGAAGTGAAGAGGATGTCGTCCAGATAGGGAAGCACGCCGACACCCTGACATCTGAGTAGAGACATCACGCCAGCCAGCACCTTGGTGAACACCCTGGGAGCTGAAGTGAGGCCGAAGGGCAAGGCCACAAATTGGTAATGTTGATCCATCAGAGCGAACCTGAGGGAATTTTTTGATGACCTGGGAACACAGGAATATGAAGGTAAGCATCTTTGATGTCCACAGAAGTCATGAAATCCCCTTGGCGCAGGGAACTGATGGCAGAGCGCAAAGTCTCTATGCGAACGCACCTGCCCCTGACACAACTTGTTGAGACCTGATGAATCTTGGAGGGGGATCGGCAGCAAACTCCAACTTGTAACCGGAGGACACTACCTCCTGAATTCACCGGTCTGAGACATGAATCCAGCAGACCTGAACGAAGTGCTGCAGCCGCCCCCCCCCCCACCCGGATGGGTGAGGGCTCCCCATCATGCCTGAGGGGGCTTGGGAGAGGATTTAGCTTTTGGGACCCCAGGAGGAGCCAGGACGTTCACATCCTCTGCCTCTACCCCAGAAATCTCCCCGGCCCCAGGGAAGAATACCTCCCTTCCCTGTCTTGCATCACTGTAAGGGGAGGAGAAGGAACCCTGACCCCTAAAGGGCTGAGGTTGCCGCCTGCGCTGGGGTAACCTGCCTCCCTTAGCAAGAAAGGTCCAGGCGGTCTCCAAACAGACGCAGTCCTTTAAAGGGAAAACCAGTGAGGGCCTTCTTGGCAGCATTGTCAGTGGCCCACTAGCGCAGCCAAACCGAGCGGCGCATAGCCACCACGAGGGCAGAAGTTCTGGCACACATTCTGATGGTGTCATCCAATGCTGACAGGACAAAATTTACAAAAACATCACAACTAGAGAGTGCATTAAACACCTCACAAGGCAAATCATCAGGGGCACTATCAAGCATATTTCTGATAAGGGTTCTAGTGGCTACAGCAGTAATAGCAGAGGCCCAGACCGGGCGCAGCGCCGTCCCCGCACATGTAAAGTCGTGGGAGGCCAGCTGGTCAATGCGCCGGTCCTCAGCATCCCGCAGGGTAGTAGAATCAGGGGAATGCATGACAGAGGTGTTAGATAGCCCTAGTATCGGGGCCTCCACCTCGAGGGGGGGGGGGGGTTGACCAACATTTAACCACCTCAGCAGGAAAGGGATACTTCCTATCCCAAATCTTTGGAGCCCCGGGAAGTTTACTGGGGCGCTCCCATTCCTTGAGCACAAGGTTATGGAAATGTGCCTGCTCTGGAAATTCAAAACGTGATTTTGCTGTATGGAAAAGCTCCCCTTTTTGCCTGGGAGCCTCAACTGAGAGAGATAGACAGAACCTCAAAGTCTGGGTCAACAATCTGTCAGTGTCATCCAGAATCGTCATGATCCCTTTGTCCCTCATCAGATGAGCCTGAATCAGAAAAGAGCTGCCCTTCAACAGACGGGGTATAGCCACACATATTCATAAACACCTCAGTTCCCATAGGGAAAACAGTAACATTAGGCGTCAAGTGCCGCTTCTTACCAGGGCCCTTACGCGCTAAAGACCTTGCAATAATCTGTTCAACAATAGCCAGCCTAGAAGACACATAGGCTGAGAATCCCCACCAGTATGCAACTCAACGGGAGTGAGATTTAAGCTTGGGGGAGTAGGTGAAGTGAAACGAGGTGCAGCCACTGGCAGGCCAGATTGCAATGCAAGCACCTGCTCAGCACAGGGTACACAGACCCGTGCCTTGTCAGCCTCAACACGAGGCTGCCCACACGCTACACACAGCCGGTCTTGTCCCCAAGGGACCCCGGTAACCTATCCTGGGATGCCTCCATGTGGTGATTATTAGGCACAATATGCCAGTAGGGATTTACGCTATAAGCAACCCTGGATGCCCCAATGACCCGCTAGGAAAGTAGGAGTAATTATACAAGGCCCAACTATCAATTACACCGGGCCGGGAGAAGTCAATGGCTTCACCCGTCTGAAAGACACAGTGGGAAGAGGGGGTGTCAGAACCAAACACACTACAATGAGCATAAAAACCGCCCGCGGGGGCACTTAAGGACCGCGGTAAGTATAACCGCCACACGCGCGCGCACTGACAGAATGGCGCCGATAGTACCTCGAAGGGCGGGCCAGAGTGGGCCGTGACGCCGGGCGCGCCAAGCCAAGCCCCGCCCCCCCCAAAAAGCGCGAAGCCCACAGACAAGCAGCCAATGATAACGCAGAAGCATCTGAGGTAACGCCAAACTTCCAACTGAAGGAAAAGACGCGCACGGGGGCGGCATTTGCAATAGTAAAAAAGACAAGTCAGCGCGGCGGCAGACACCACATATACCAGTCAAAGACACGACAAAACGCCGTATGCAGGAATCACGCTACACGCTCACCCCCCCCCCCCTTCTTTCCCTCCTGAAGGCTACAGACAGAATGAGGGAGGATGGCGGCCCTCTGTACAGGACCCACCGCTACACGGGGCAATAATGCGGGAGGGGCATCCATGAAGGCTCACCATCAGCCTATACCGCCTACCCTTTGGTGGGGGATTGCGGTGGAGCAGCGCTCCTTAAGCACCCATGTTGCTGCCTACCTTCACCTGACCAGCGCACATCACACGAGGAACGGGTGGGAATAGTCCAACAGGGCCGCAGGCTAATAGCCCCGCTCACCTGCGAGAGAGTGATAACTTCATGTCTTCGCAGTAAGCACTGCAGAGAAATCTGGGGATTTGTGGGAGGTCCCGGGTATTTGAGGGGCCGGGAGGAGCCTGTTTTACAAGTCTCTGCAGTGCAGCGCCATCTGGCAGAGGATAACCCAAGTGTAAGTAATCTATCTGGAGCAGGACGTACTGTATACTAAGAATAAGACTACATGGAACTTCAAGTATAATATATGGAAAGCAGACATGTTAGTCCACACAAACACAAGACTCTGACCTGCAACAATCTGTGAGAACCTGGCAACATCTGCTCTAGGTCACTGGCTGACTGAGCAGTGATACAGGTGAATCAGCAGGTTTTTAATCACCTTTCATATTAAGGTCAGAGGGCCAATGGGCTGGCACATTTTGATATTCATGTATTGCAAAAGAAACACAACCTAGTGCTATTTACCGTATATGGGATTTTTTTTTCTTTAACTGAATATTAACATATGCTTAGGTTGTTTTAGTCCGTGTCAGAACAGAACATAGACACACTGTTCCAAGCAAGGGATTGGACTGCTATTGTTAATTTGTTTAAGTTGTTCTATCACTATGCTACCACACTCCCCCCCCCCCCCCCACAGCTCTGTAACAACCAGTGAAAAACAATCTTAAAGCGGACCTTCACCCTGAATAAGAGAATATCTTGTACGTTTTCCCCCCCCTCTACATACAGATTGCCCACATTAAAAATCATACTACCTGCACCTATTGAATTTTCTGAGCCTTTAAACCATCCAAGATGGCAGCACATGGAGTCTCAGGCTGCCTGCAAACACGAAGTGCATTCTGACTGTGCCGTTCTGTATTCTGGGATTGTTGTCCTTTCCTGACCCCAGCTCTGCTCTGTCTGTGCAAAGCACAGCTATAACCCCACCCTCTCCTCAGTATGTGATGCTACTGAGCCGAGATGGCGTAGCCCGTTTCCTAGAGTCCTTAACAGAGCTGCAGCCCAGTGGGGGAAATAATAAATACATGGCTAAAAACCAAAAATAATACAATTCTGTGAGTACTCACCTGTAGAATTGTTTTTACTATGCACAGCACGGCCTGTTTCAAGAAGTCCTTACATAGACCTCCAGTGTTGACAAGCAGTTATAAAAGCCGGAAGGTAATAGGGCAAAAGAGGTAAAAAAAACCCTTAACCAACTTGGAACAATCACCACAAAGAGGCAACCAAGAATAACGATAACAAGGGAAGGATGAGTCAGGCAGTGTTGTGCATAGTAAAAACAATTCTACAGGTGAGTACTCACAGAATTTTATTTTTCCTAATGCACAGCACGGCCTGCTTCATGAAGTCCTTACATCTGGGACATCCAAAAGCAGTGTCCGTAAGGTAGGGTGGGATCCCCAAAGAGTAACGGCAGGCAGTTCAAACCACTACTGCCTGAAGTACTTTGCGGGTAAAAGCAGCATCAGCTGAGGCCTTAAACCATCAACCTTGTAAAACTTGGAAAAGGTATGAACAGAAGACCAAGTAGCGGCCTTACAAACTTGCTCAACAGAAGCTTGGTGCTGAAAGGCCCAAGAGGCACCAACAGCACGAGAGGAATGAGCAGTAATCCGGAAAGGAGGAACCTTCCCCTTAGCAGAATAGGCTTGTACCACCGCCTGACGTATCCACTTACTAATAGTAGATTTAGCCGGAGGCAAACCCTTCCTAGGTCCAGCAGGAAGAACAAAAAGAGCATCAGATTTCCTGAAAGACTCAGTGGCAACCAAATAAAACTTCAATGACCTGAGAGAGAGAATGAAGGGTCCGTTCCTTGGAATTAGCAGGGTTAGGACACAAGGAAGGTAAGACAATGTCCTGATTGAGATGAAAAGCAGACACAACCTTAGGCAAGAAATCCGGCTTAAGCCGAAACACCACCTTATCCTGATGCCGCTCAAAATAAGGAGGTTTAATGGAAAGCGCCGCCAGCTCAGAAACTCGCCTGACCGAAGTAATGGCCACCAAAAAGGCCACCTTAACAGTCAGAATGGGCAAAACAGCCCCACGGATAGGCTCAAAGGGAGGACCCTGCAGAGAAGACAACACCAGATTTAAGTCCCAAACCGGTAGCATAGGCTTACGTGGCGACACACATGAGTAACTCCCTGGAAAAAAGTCTTAACCAACCGTTGATTGGCAAAGGATCTTTGGAAAAAAATTGCCAGAGCTGACACCTGTCCCTTGAGGGTACTAAGTTGAATCCAAACCATGTTTAAATTCCAGAATCCTGGGGGTAGAAAACACCCGACAAGGAAGAGACTTGGACTCACACAAGGCAATGTAAGCATGCCAGACCCTGTAGTAGATAAAGGACGAAGACTTCTTCCTAGCCCTAATCATGGTAACAACAGAAGCCAGCAAGCCCTTATCCATCAAGATGGAGGTTTCAGCAGCCAAGGCGTTAAAGCCAGCGTTTGTAAATTGGGATGGCACAGTTGTCCCTGAGTGAGCAGATCTGGATCCTGGGGCAAGACATACTGATCTACTGCCAACTGCACGACGTCTGCGAACCACACCCTCCTTGGCCAACGGGGGGCCACCAGAATGGCTGGTACCCCTTCCTGGGATATCTTGCGCAGCACCCTGCCCAGCAGAGGAAAGGGAGGGAACACAGAGAAGCCAAAACTCAGTTCAAGGCATTGCTAGCGCATCCGTGGCAAAGGCCAGAGGATCCTGTGACAGGGAGACAAACCTGGGAAGCGTATGATTGTGGCAGGACGCAAACAGGTCCACATCCGGCTGACCCCAGCGGTGACACAGGGAGTGAAATACCTTGTTGCTGAAGGACCATTCCCCCAGCCGATACGTCCTGCTCAGGGAGTCTGCCTCCTGGTTCTCCACCCCCAGAATGTAAACCGCCGAGATGCAAGGGACATTCTCTTCCACCCAAGACAGTATCAGGGACACTTCCTTGAGGGCTCGCTTGCTCCGAGTCCCTCCCCGATGATTGATGTAGGCAACCGCCGTCTGGTTGTCTGAGCGGATCTGAACCGCCCGACCCTGAAGGTGTGCGGTCAGCTGAGAAAGAACCAACCTGATCGCCCTCAGTTCCAGGACATGGGCCTCCTGGGGGCCCCAGCGACCCTGGAACTTCAGAGACTTCCAAAAGCCCCCCCAACCGGTCAAACTGGCATCTGTGGTGACAGTCTCCCAGCACGGAGGCAGAAAGGTCCTGCCCACTAGAAGGTTCCTTGAGTTCAGCCACCACGATAGGGACTGTCTGGCCAGGGGGGGCAGAGCAAATTCCTGATCCAGGGACCCAGGTTCCCGATCCCAAACTGACAAGAGGTGCAACTGAAGAGGTCTCATATGAAACTGAGCAAATGGGACCGCCTCGAATCAGAACACCATCAGGCCCACTAACTGCATCCCTTGCCGGATAGAGGAATGGGGACACAAGAGCAGAGTCTGTGCCTGCTTCTGAAGGCCCTCCACTTTCTGCTGAGGCAGGAATACCTTGACCTGAGAGGTATCCAGAGTCATGCCCAGAAAGGACCTCACCAAAGACGGAGACAGTGAAGACTTGGGATAGTTGATCACCCAGCCGAAGGCCTCGAGAGTGGAGGTCACCACCTGAGTATCCTTCTCGGCCTGATGAAGAGACGCAATCAGAATGTAGTCCAGGTAAGGGAGAATGCGAATGCCCTGATTCCGCAGCAGAGCCATCACGCCCGCCAGCACCTTGGTGAGCGCCGAGGTGATACCGAACGGTAAAGCCACAAACTGGTAATGCTGATCCTCTAGAGCGAACCTGAGAAATCTCTGATGACCTGGAAAGATTGGCACGTGAAGATAGGCATTCTTGATGTCCACGGAGGTCATGAAGTCGCCCGGGCGAAGGGTACTGACAGCCGAGCGTAGCGTCTCCATGTGGAAGTGATTGAACCTGACAAACTTGTTGAGACCCTTCAAGTCCAGGATGGGCCTCAAAGACCCGTCTTTCTTGGGGACCGTGAAAAGATTGGAGTAGAACCCCAGACCCCTGTCCTGGGAAGGCACCAGGCAAATGACTCCTGCCTTCAACAGACGTTTAACCGCAAGGCGCAAACCCTGAGCTGACAGAGGGTTTAGAGACATCCGGGATCTGATGAATCTTGGGGGCGCCCAGGCTGCCAACTCTATCTTGTAACCGGAGGACACCACCTCCTGAATCACTCCAGACACGGAGTCTCCAGACGTGAGCAAAGAGCCGAAGCCATCCCCCCACCCGGATGGGTGAGGGCGCCTCATTATGCCTGAGGGGGCTTGGGACCCCATGAGAGACCGGGACGACCACGGGATCTGCCACGGCCCCAAGAATCTCTGCGGCTACACGAGAAGAGGGAGCCACGACCTCCTCTGGGGGCACGAAAGGAGGGGATGGAAGCGGAGGGCCCCCGAAAGGGCTGAGGCTGCCGTCTACGCTGGGGCAGCCTACCATCCTTGGCTAGAACATCCAGACGCTCACCAAAGAGCCGCAGCCCCGTAAAGGGGAGCCCAGTGAGCCTTCTTAGCAGCAGTGTCAGCCGCCCACTGACGCAACCAAACAGAGCGGCGCATAGCCACCAAAAGAGCAGAGGCCCTACCACTCAGCCGTACCGCATCATCCATGGCAGTAAGGACAAAGGCAACAAAATCAGAGCAAAGCAAGGGGGCCCTATAATCCTCCCTCCTCCTAGCAGCCGTAGCGCCATCAAGGAGACACTTGAGCTATTTCTTAAGGGCAATAGCTGTAATGGCAGCAGCGCAGACCGGACGCAACACAGCCCCCGCAAATGTAACAGCATGACAGGCCAGCTGATCCATGCGCCGGTCCTCGCTGTCCCGCAGTGTAGTAGTGTCAGGGAAAGTCATGACCGAGGTGTTGGACAGCCCTAGAACAGGAGCGTCCACCTCAGGGAGACACGACCATCGTGTGACCAGGTCAGCAGGAAAGGGATACTTCTTATCCAACCCTTTGGGCACCGCGGGCAATCTACTAGGACGTTCCCACTCCTTGAGCACCATATTAGTGAAATGGCTCTGCTCAGGGAACTCCAGACGCTGTTTATCAGGACGAAAGAGCTCACCCTGCTCTTAGCCACCTCAGAGGGGACAATGTGCAAGATTTCAAAAATGTGAGACAACAGACTATCAGTGTCATCGGGGAACCATGAATCCTCCCCAGACTCAGACCGAAGGGGGCGCAGAACTGGGGAGAGAAGCGGGCAGCCCAGCCTGGGCCGCAATGATACCTTGGGCACACGGCGCGCACACCGTGACACTTACTCACAGGGGATGCCCCGCATGATGGAACACAGCCTGGATTGCCCCAAAGGACCCCCGAGCACGCTATACCCAGAAGCCGCCATATGGTGATTAAGACAGGCGCAATAGGCCAGCACAGGGTAAGGGCTAATAAAAAGCCACCTGGAATGCCCCCCCAAGGGATGCCCCCAGAAGCCAGTAAGGGGAGATGAGGGAGGGTAAGGAGTAGGACCATGAGAAACCACAACCCACAGTTGTCCCGCTTGAAAGACATAAGCATCCCGCAGCCCATGCCCCAAGGAAAAAAAAACCCCAAAGGGGACTCACGGACCAAGCAGGCCAAAATCACAAAGCCACCAGACCACAGGAGGAAGCGACCCAGGCAGAGATCACCGCCGCAGCTCAGGGAGGAAGAGGGGCCCCAGACGCCCAGCAGAATCAAAATGGCGCCGGCAGAGGAACCTTGAGGTGCGGGCCGTGGGAGGACGTCGCGATACACATCATTCTCCGGGTGCCCCCCGCCCCGAAGGGCGCGAAAACGGCGCTCACGTGACCGGGCCATCAACAAGCAAAAAACGCCCCACAGTTATAGCGCAGCCCGCCGCGGAATGTAGTACAAAACAGCGAGGGCGGTGAAAACTGTTTAAAAACAGCTAATAGCACTCGCCGCTAACACCCCCCCAACCCCCCAAACACACGCGGGGGGGGGAGGAGAGCTAGCAGGCAGCGGCGAGAGCCAGGGATGGGGGGGGGGCCCAAAACACCAGAAACAAGTCACATAGTCCCCAAAACACTCACCCCCCTCAGAAGCTAGGACAGGAACTCCGCATCCCTAGTTGGCTCACCATAAAGCCTATGGCCAGCTACCCTTTGTGGTACAGGGTCTGCGGCTTGGAGCAGCGCTCCTCGAGCACCTGACCCTAGTGCTCCTCTACCCTCACCCGATCCGACAGTCGAGGTTGCGAGGCACAGAGGGTCCGGAAACGGGTGGAAATAGACATGCAGGGCCGCAGGCTTGGGTGCCCCACTCACCTGCCCAATATAAGAGCCATCTTCTATCTTCGCAGAATCACTGCAGAGAAAACACTGGATTGGTCTATTGGTGATCCTGTTTTTATATGGTGCCGGGAGGAGCCACAACTCTTCTGCAGTGCACTGCGCTACCTTGTGGCAGAATAACCCATACGTAAGGACTTCTTGAAGCAGGCTGTGCCATGCAATTGGAAAATATTAATTTTAGATGCTAAGGAGTTGTTTGTCATCGAGATTCCCCCACACACATTTGTTGGGAATGGGTGTTCCAGTTAAAGTTTCTCATAGGTATTTTATGCCAGGAACCATATTTCAGTTCCTGGGACTACCTAGAGGTAAGTATTCCTGTACTTCTATTGTTTTTGAAGGCTAGTTAATAGTAAAGCCAAGAAACCGCTTTTAATTGGCCACTGGTCATTAAGGTACCTTTGTGTTTGCGCAGGAAGTCGATGCTCTTTTGCAGCACTGTGGATTTATCCATCTTTCTGGCATTGCCTGGCAGCATAGAGCCAAGCTCCTTAATAAGCACATTGAACTGGTCTCTGCGCTTCTTCTCAGATTTGTTCCGCGACACTCTGCAAAATAAACCTAGTGTTATACTATGCAATTTCTTATAAAGGAATTGGAGAAAGTGTAACAAATTTATCTTACAAGTCCCAATCTTGCTCAAGTATACCCATGCAGAATAGCTCTACCAGGCATAGAACCAGCACCATTGGGTGATTAAACTTTACAGGTTAAACATTGTTAAACTTACCTGGTGGTCCTTCATAACCTTTACAGGGGAAATTATTATTATGTTAAAGTCTGTTTTAAATGCGGTCAAGCTGTAACATGTCTGCACGGAGGTCATGGCTCTCCATACGTTTCATTGTTTGGGGCAGCAAGTCAGTCACATCTTTTTCAAGTAAAACTTGGTCATGCTGTGGAGGTTTGTGTACATCCCCATTTATTCTAATAAAGATCATTAACTTTTGAATGGCTCCCCAAAAGTATGATCAAATGCTACTAGAGAATCTAAATACAGATTTAAAGCGGACCAGCACCCAAGGGGGATCGGCCCGGGAATCTATAAGATTCCCGGGCCGATCAGATCCCTTCCCGCGGGGCATCCGAAATCGGGATGGCCCGCGGGGTGAAACCCCCCAGGAAGCCCACAATCCTACCTTTTCCACATTCCAGCAGCGCATGCGCCGCCGCCTCCCACGTGTCCCTCTAGCAGGGCGCGCTCCCGCGCTGGCTGTTTGTGAATGGCCGGCACGGGTGCGCTCCCTGTAAGAGGGACGCACGGGAGGCGGCGGCAGACGCGCTCTGCTTGTCCGTCGCTGACTCTCGCTTGTCCGTCGCCGGTAATTGGACGGGTGGGTCACGTGGGAGCGGGGTGAGGTGAGTTTTCGGTCCGATCGGAGTGCCCCACCGAAGTGGACCAAAACCCAGGATAGTCAAAATCCTGGGTGTTGGTCCACTTTAACAATCTCAATTCGGATCATTTGCTAAAGAATTAGAATTACATAAATTCAGGCATAGGTACCTAAAAAAAACTCAAGTTAGTTACCTGGTAACTTTTTTTCTAAACATCCGTAAGGGCAGCATACGCCTGAGACCTCCGGGCTCCTCCCATCGAGGGGGAACACATGACCACCAGCAACAAATAAAAGCTTGACTCCTCCCTCTGTTCCCCAGTTGTTGTAGAGATCTGAAAAGAGAGAGAAGAGACACAGATCCACAAATGTTATAAATAAAAGCTATAAGCAAGACATATCCCAGTTAAAAAAAAAAATTAGGGAGGGAAGCTGGCGTATGCTGCCCTTACGGATGTTTAGAAAAAAAGTTACCAGGTAACTAACTTGAGTTTTCTCAAAACATCCTTCGGGCAGCATACGCCTGAGAGATAGGCGAGGACTACCTCAATGGGTGGGAAGAACCACACGAAGCCCGCTTCTGCCAAAGATTGATCTTCCTGAGATAAGAGATCCAAACGGTAATGTTTCGAAAAGGTCTTAGCCGACGCCCAGGTGGCTGCCTTACAAATCTGTTCAACGGAGACCCCAGCTTGCTCTGCCCAAGACGTGGATAAGCTCCTAGTGGAATGAGCTGTAACTCCTCTTGGTAAATTGACATCTCCATATGCCAGCTTAATGGTATCTTCATCCACCTAGCCAACGTCATCTTTGACACTCTCAAACCCTTCCTGGGCCCTGAAAAGGTGATAAACAAGCTGTCAGCCTTCCTGAATCCTTTGGTTTGATTCAGATATTGTAATAGAAGAGATCTGACGTGCAAAGCCATCAGTTCTGGATCTTCTTTCGCGACAGAAGGGATGATGACGGGGGGCGTGTCCCGGCATGGCTTGGGAAGGATGTGTGTGAGGGTTCTCCTGCTCTCCCGTTCTATATTTTCCCCACTTACCTGGCGGTTAGCGTTTGGAGGAAAGGATGACCAAAAAGCAGAGGCGCCAGAGAAGACTCAGGAACGGTGGAGGGACGCCGACGAGTCGTGGCGAGTCAGCAAAGCTGAGGAAAAGAGGTCGCGGAGGTGACCAAGATGGCGGCGGAGGAGGTATTCCGTTGGCGTGGCGAGAGTGGAGCGGATCCAGCCTCCTCCTCATCTTGCGAGGAGTCCAGCGGAGAAGGTGAGGCGTTGCTGCGGGGTCGAGGAGGAGAGGCGGCAGGACCGCCGCTTGAAGCAGCTACCGGCACTGACAGCGGCGAGAGGCGAGAGACAGGGGCTGACGGGAGGACCAAGATGGCGTCCGGTGCCCGCCCGACGGCCCGCTCTGGACCCCAGAGCGAAAACAGAAGAGGAGGAGCAGATGACTGCGCCCACCTGGTGAGTGCAGCGGGATCACCCGGGGCCTTAGGCGGTGATGGTATCACAGCACAGGCGGAGGAGCCGCCTCGCAGCGCTGCTGGGGAAGAATTGAATCCAAGGTGTAGCAAGATGGCGGACGCTACTCCCGCCACACTGAATGGGACTCTCACTGCCTGCAGCGCCTTAAGAGTCCGTGCACCACCACCAATAGATGCACTGGCAGGGGGTGTGAAGAGGACGCCCTAGGGAGGGAGAGCCCAGCACCATGCCACAGCCATGCTATTCGGTCAGCGGGCTTACATATGTCTCCTGCTCTTCCCGGCCCATATGCGCCTGGGGTTGATCACCATGGCCTGCATGGGCGGGGGCGGCCCATAGGATCCCGCCAGAGCTTCCCAGCAAACCTCGGCAGGTTTGCATACACACCTAAAGAAAGGCAGCAGCCGACGTGTGCCCCCCCTCCCCCCTCCATGTACCTTGGAACATGCCCCAGAGGTCCAACCTACTGCGCTTCCACAGTGACCGACGAGGCAGAGACTGGCGATGAAGGATGACCTCGGGTCGCAGGTGAATGTGGATGCGAGGCTGGTGTCTGTCTCCCCACTCCAGCCCTCCCCCGAAAGAATCCCGTCTATACATGGCGGAAACCCTTCACTGATGACGCCAGCGGTTTCACCTGGGGCCCCTGCTCCTGAAGCACCTGACGACTGGAGAATGGATATCCGGGTGAAAATTCCGCCTGAAGAGAGGCTTCAGGAGCGACAGATTCACTTGGAGACCATCTCACTTTTGAGGGGTATTCCTTCTAAGGGAGAGATTGAAAACCTCATAGCGAAATACGAAGCGAGACACAAGCGCGAAATTCTTGCAGTGCGCCAAGAAGTAGTGGAAGTAGAAACCAGAGTACAGGCCTTGGAGGCGGAGGGGCCATCTTATGCCAGCCGCTTGCAGGCCCTGGAGGCTAGGTGCGATTCCCAAGAAGCAATGATAGCTGCTGGCCACCTACACCTTGACGATCTCGAGAACCACAATAGAAGAAACAACCTGAGGATTAGAGGGGTCCCGGAATCGCAAGGCACAGAAGACATAAAGGCTATGGTCACCTCCATATTCAATAGAGTGTTGGATAGGGAGCTCTCTACCCCTATTGAGCTTAACAGAGCGCATAGGGCCTTGGGCCCTAGGAGCAAAGACCCCGCGTTCCCTCGAGACATCATTTGCAGGATCCACCTTTTTTCACTAAAGGAGGAAATCCTGAGGAGAGCATGGAACAAGGGCTCCCTCATTTTTGAAGGAGCGCCGATCAAGATATTGCAGGACTTGTCCAAGTGGACTCTTCAGATGCGCAGAATGATGAGACCCCTCCTTGAAACCATCACTAGCAAGGGAGTGACGTACAGATGGGGTTTTCCTTTCCATCTGATAGTGAAGTGCGCGGATGGGGTCTTCGTTTTGAAAAATTACCGGGAGCTCGGAGATCTGTTTACATTCCTGCAGTGTGACCCCGTCGACATCCCTGATTGGCTTGACCCTGGTGGGCCACAGTTGCCCGTAGGTCCGTCTAGGAGAAGAAAACGGGGTTTGAGGAGCTTTCGTGACCTCGGGGGTCCTGTTCGGGGATATCCGGTGGGCTCCAGAGCATCGCTCCGATCGGAGAGTCCAGCGGGCGTCTCATACAATGGCAGCCGAAGTAGTGAGCGGCCTGGTCCCCACTCCACCCCGGTTCACCCGGCTGGGGGGGGGGGGGGGGCGGTGCCCGACGGTCAATGAATGACTCATCCTTGGATGTCCCTCGAGTCGTTTTTTCGCCAACACCTAGCAATGCGTTATGTTTGTTCTCTGTTTTGCCCGGGCCCATTTGTAGGGCCTTGGTCTTTGCTACTGTTATAGTCGCTTAATTCCTTTGTTGCTTGAAGCCGGTGCCCTGCTCGCGAGACCCTGGGATCTCACGGACGGGGTCCCCCGGACCGCCTAGTGGTTGAGATTGCAGTGTCAGCATGACTTGGGAGAGCTCGGGTTAAGTTCCCTGTTGAGCCTCCTAGCTCCTGTCGGGCGCAGCACCCCCAATAGGCTGGTCTACTGGGCACTTGTGGCCCACGTTGACTACATTTACCCCGTCTGAGGGGAAACTTAGTGTTTATAACTTCCTGTGCGCAGGTGCTGTCTCCGCACTAGACCTTTCCCCCTCCCCGGTTTGGTTTTTCTCCTCCTTTCGTTCACACTCCCATATAGCTTAGTCGGTTCTTCCCCGATCCCCTCACCCTTCCTCGTGCGGTGCAGTTCCCTGGTCGCCTCTCGTGGCTGAACGAGCCGAGTGAAGGGCCCCGAGTGTTCCTTACTATGACAGAAATTCATATAGTCTCCCTCAATACTAAGGGGCTCAACAATGCTGAAAAGAGATCTCTCATACTTAGAAACCTTAGAGGCCTAAGGGCACAAGTGGCCTTTCTGCAGGAAACTCATTTTAAGGTTGGTAAATCGCATTCTCTCGGCAACAGGTACTACACAAGGGCATACCATAGCTACTCTACGGACTCCAGATTGCGTGGAGTCAGCACACTCTTAAGTGCGTCCCTCCCTTGGGAATGGGAAGATTTTAAGACGGACAAGGAGGGGAGGTGGGTCTTCCTTAAAGGGAAGATTGCTTCCTGTAGCTACACGTTTGCCAATGTGTACCTGCCGAAGTCTAATCAAGTTGCCTTCCTGGAATCGGTTCTTAGCACTTTATCCTCCTTTAGGGAGGGGGAGCTGGTCGTGGGCGGAGATTTTAACCTCGCCCCTGACCCTCTCCTTGACACTTCGAGGGGTAGCCCACATGAATCCTATAGGATACTTAAAAACTTAAAGAGAACACTTACTCTCTATAAATTGATCGACCCCTGGAGAATACTTCACCCCAATGAGAGAGATTACTTGTTCTACTCCAGCCCCCATGGGTCGTACTCAAGGATCGATTGGTTCTTGGTGCCCCAGGCCTCTCTGTGCCGGATCTCGGACGCCACCATTGGTCACATTACGGTCTCGGACCATGCCCCTGTTACTTTAACGGTCACTTGCCCTGCCCAAATCCCGAGGAGCTGGTCTTGGAGGCTAAATGCGTCCTTGCTTGAGGACCAAAACATACTATAGGAAATACAGTCTGAAATCAAGAACTTTTTTCAACTCAATTCCTCCCCTGATGTTGGCCCTGGGACCTTGTGGGAAGCACACAAATGTGTGATTAGAGGTATTTTCATTAAGATCGGGTTCAGAATCAAGAGAGAGAGAAAACCAAGCAAGTGCAGGATCTATTAGGAGAGATTGGGAGAGTTGAGAGGAAACACAAAGAATCCCTAGCAGTGGAATATCTGCCTACTCTAACCTCCCTAAGAGAGAAGCTTAAAACACTATGCTGTGATAAGATCAAAGCTCAACTTAACAATTGCCGTAGAATTTACTATGAATCGGGAGATAAGTGCGGAAGACTACTGGCGAGAGCCCTGAGGGAGGAGCAGGCTAAAACATATATCCCCAAGATAGTCACCTCAGAGGGGCGGGTTACACATCTCTTTAATGAAATAGGGGATGCTTTCAGAAGGTTTTATCAACAGCTATATAACCTCCCTAAGGAAAGAGACCAGGGGGTAAGAGGGCCCATAGAGCAATATATATTGGAATCTGGGCTCCCTAAGTTGCCCAGGGAGATCCTTGAGGACTTGGAAGAGCCCTAACCTTAACCGAGCTGCACAAGGCAGTATTCGGTTCGGCGGGTGGTAAGGCCCCGGGTCCTGACGGTTTCAGTATCCCTTACTATAAGAAATTCTTCCCTCTCCTAGCTCCGAAACTCCTGGCAGCCTTTAATTCGATTAAGGACGGGACTGCCCTCCCGCCAGATACTCTGAGAGCCCATATTTCAGTTATTCCGAAGGAGGGCAAGGACCCGGCTCAATGTGCAAGCTACAGGCCGATATCCCTCCTGAATTCAGACCTGAAATTATTTGCTAAAATTTTGGCCTCAAGACTAGCTCCTCACCTGCACCATATCATAGGACTTGATCAGGTGGGGTTCATGCCGCACAGGGAGGCCAGGGATAACACCATTAAGGTGTTGAACCTAATACACATGGCACAACAAAATGGGACCCCTACTCTTTTATTGGCGACGGACGCTGAAAAAGCTTTCAATCGGGTGAATTGGGATTTTATGTTAGCCACGCTCAGGCATATTGGTTTGCATTGAGCTGGATAGGCAGTCTTTATGGGGCTCCGTCAGCCGCAGTTCGAGTTAATGGGGTTCTCTCTGACTCTCTTGGGATAACGAATGGGACGCGACAGGGTTGTCCGCTCTCTCCCCTCATTTTCATACTGACCCTGGAACCCTTCTTGTGTCGAATCCGCCGAAACCCGGATATCGCAGGCCTTACTACTAACTCAAAGCAATATAAAGTCGCAGCATATGCTGACGACCTAATTTTCAGCCTGTCATGCCCTGAAATATCTCTTCCCAATCTTGTGTCCGAACTAAGACTCTATGGGGATGTGTCCGGATACAGAATTACCAAAAATCGGAGGCTCTTAACATAAACAACCCATCTAAGATTTGACACTATCCAGGACTCTTTCCAGTTTAAGTGGGCCAGGGACAGTATCACATATCTGGGGACTAAGATCGGTAACAACCTAGCCAAAATCTTTGACCTAAATTTTCCGCCACTGTTGAAGAAGTTCGAAGAGGAGACAAAGAGGTGGACTAAGGGTAGGATATCTTGGTTCGGGCGCTGCAACGCTGCCAAAATGAGCTTGCTCCCCCGGTTGCTGTACTTGCTGTAGGCTCTGCCAGTGAAAGTCCCGCAGAGCTTCCTACAGAGAGTTAGGGGGCTTTTCATCAGGTTTGTCTGGGGTGGGAAGAAGCCGAGGTTGAATAGAACGTTGCTGACGCGGCCCAAGGAGAATGGTGGGTTAGGTTTTCCAGATCCGATCATGTACCATGCGGCAGTCCACCTTAGCAGAACTGTCGACTGGTGTCTGCACGGGGGACATAAACAGTGGGTGGGGTTGGAGCAAGGATTCATTGAGGCTCCTATTGCAGGATTGGCCTGGGTGAACACCATCGACATCCCAATTGCCATGAAACACCCCACAGTCGGAGCCACTATTAGAGCTAACCGGCGACACTTTTTTTCACCCAGAGATCTCTCCTGGCCCCTCCCCGATGCTTCCGATCCTGGGCAACCCTCGATTTCCTCCGGGCAATGGGGGTCCCACCTCGGAGGCATGGCGAAAGGCGGGAGTCTACAGGGCAGGTCACCTTTGGGCAGGGGTTGGCTGGGCGGATCTGGGGGAGCTGGCTCACTCAAAGGGCCTTCCGGCGTGGTCGGATTGGCAGAATATCCAATTGATCCACTTCCTCCAGTCTCTTAAAGACTTTAATGGTGTTAGGAGGAAAGTTACCCCATTTGAGTCCCTCTGTGCCAGTTTGTGGGCGGTCAAACACACCCTATCCTATACCTACAAAATGCTCATTACTCCTCCAGAGGGGGTGAGGCCTCCTTTCTTGGGAAAGTGGGAGGAAGAACTGGGGATCTCTCTGACACCGGACCAGTGTAGAAAACTTTAAGTATGCCACATAAAACATCTATATGTACACGCATTCAGGAGTGTAACTTTAAGATTCTTTCTCGCTGGTATAGGGTGCCGACCGTGCTTAGTAAATGGTCGTCAGAGGCCTCTGACATTTGTTGGCGTTGTAATGGGGCAAGAGGTGACATGTTACATATTTTCTGGTCCTGCCCGGCCCTTGGAAATTTTTGGGGCTCTGTCAGAGAGATCGCGGGCAGAGTGACGGAGGAGAGGGTACCTGATGATCCGGCTTTCTGTCTCCTGCACATGACCAAGACTCCCCTGAAAATATACAAAAAGTCTTTGCTGTGTCACCTACTTAACGCGGCAAAGACTTGCATCCCTCTTAAATGGAAGTGAAGGAGAATAGGTTTGAGAGTTTCACAATTACCTGGTACAACTGGCTGAGATTCTCGGAACCAGCACTCTAATTCCCTCCCCCCCCTCTCCCAGTTAGCCCCCCCCCCCCCCCGTGACAACACAAACATTTTAGATCTCCTGAGTTGATTTTGTAATAATCTTTATTGCTTATTTACTATGACAACTTCTACACTTTGACTGAACCAGTTTACAATTGTTCTTCTTCTTTATTGAGAATGCATATCGGAAGTGTATCTTTTTTTCTTTACTGAAAATTCATAAATAATTAAAAAAAAAAAAAAAAGAAGGGATGATGACCTCTTACGACCTATGGAAATCTGATGCAACTTTAGGAAGATAGGAAGGATCTACTTTCAAAACGATGCGGTCTGTAAAAACCTGGAGGAATGGGTGACGACACGACAAGGCTTGAATGTCACTGACTCTTCTTGCTGATGTAATTGCCACTAAAAACAATACCTTCCAAGTAAGCAACTTGATATCCAAATTCTTGTTTGGATAGAATGGAGGAGAACTTAATACTGATAAGACTTTAGCCAGGTCCCATTGTGGAATAACTCTACATGGAGCAGGCCTGGAACGTTTGACCGCCAGCAGAAATCCTTTAATGATCGAAATGGATGAAAGTTTCCTATCCAAAAAGACTGACAGGGCGCCAACTGAACTTTTAGTGTATTAACACTTAGGCCCATGTAAAAAGTCCAGAATAACCGGTGTTTTAAAAGAGGTCCTGCTATTCTCTGTCTTCCAAGAATTAAAGGTCTTCCATACCTTAAGGTAAATCTTTCTGGTCACGGTCTTCCTGCTAGACAGTAGAGTATTAATCACGGAAGCTGAAAAACCTCTCTTTTGCAGTAAGGAGACTTCAGGGTCCAAACTGTTAACCTTCACCATTGGGGGTTTGGACAAAATACCGGACCCTGAGATAGGAAATGAGGGGTCACCGGTATTTCCCAAGGGTCCTGAACCAACAGTTCCACCAGAGTTGAAAACCAGGATCTCTTCGGCCACCATAGAGCTATTAGGAGCACTGTCGCTGGTTCCCTCACCGGCTTCTTCAGTACCATTGAGATTAAACGAACCGGAGGGAAGGCGTATGCCAAACTGAAGTGCCACGGCTGAGTTAGAGCATCTACTCCCGAGTGACCGATCTCTTGGATTTAATGAAAAAAAATTGATCTACTTTGTGGTTGCTTGCTGACGCAAATAGATCCACTTCTGGAATGCCTCTTAGTACGCAAATCGTATTGAAAACAGTCAGATCTAGGGACCAATCTGATTCCTTGATCTGTGATCGGCTTAAAAAAAATCTGTGTTATTGGTAGTTGTAGATCCAATCCCTGCTGGGAACCATCCCAATTCTTCAGGATATGACCTTGCAGGCGCCTGGAGTGAAGCTGGCCCCATCTCACTGCCGGAAAGGAGGATGTCAGAAACCCTAGTACTCTCATTGTTTGCTTTACTGAAGGAATAGTTTCTGAGCAGATAGATCGAGCTGCCTCTTGGAGAGCAAGGACTTTCTGATGAGAAAGAGTAAGGACCTGACAAACCGAATTGATCTCGAATCCCAAGGTCATAGTCTGAGAGGGCGTTAGAGAAGATTTGTTGTAATTCACCATCCAACCTAGGTGAGCAAACAGATTCACGGCAAACTGAATATTTTCTAGTAGTCTGTCCTTTGACTGAGCAAAAAGCAGAAGGTCGTCTAAATAGCCGACCACCCCCATCCCTTTGCGCCTCGGAAATGCCAAGGGCTCGGCCAAAACTTTTGTAAAATTCTTGGAGCGGATGCCAGACCAAAGGGAAGGCAGACAAATTGTAAATGCAAAATCCGGTCTCCGTCCTTAATTACGAATCTCATAAAAGACTGAGCCAGGGGGCTCATTGGAACCTGCCAATAGGCGTCCTTCAAATCTATTGATGCCATGAAGACACCTCTGCGAGATATGTTCTTCACAGAATAAATAGTCTCCATCCTGAAATGTCTGTACTGGACTAGAAGGTTGAGATTCTTTAAGTTCAGGATAAACCTGAAGCCTCCTGAACTCTTCTTTACAAGGAAAATGCTGGATTAAAAGCCTTGTGAAGGCAGAGGGACTGGTATGATTACTCCCCTTGTTCTCATGTCTGTCAAAATTCCAAAAATTGCAGCTCTCTCCTCTCTGCCCCTTGGGAGAGAAGAAATCAAAAATCTTGAAGGGGGTGTTTGAGAAAATTCTATGTGGAACCCCTCCGTAATACCTCTTACAATGAAAGGGCAATCCAACAGGCCTTGCCAGGGTGTGCAAAACCTCCCTAGCCTAGCGCCAAAAATGATATTGGTGTCATTGCTTCTTGGGTCTTGCCTGATAAGTTCCAAACAGGGTGGAAACTTGAAGCTGCCTTTTCTTGAAAAATTGGAAGAGGAGGAGGAGGAGGCCCCTTTATTTCTTTTAGCGGCCCCCTTGTTAAGAATTCCTAGGGAAAAACATTCTATTGGCTGCAGCCCTAGGACGAGGTGGAAAACATTTATTCCTGTCCGCCGTCAAATCCAAAACTTTACCTAAGTCTGATCTAAACAAAAATTCACCCCTAAAGGGCATAGCACATAATCTCATTTTAGAACCAACATCGCCAGACCAGGTCTTTAACCAAAGAACCCTGCGCACAGAGTTGGTCACTGCCAGATTTTGCACTGAAAATCTAATCGACTCAGCCATGGCATCTGTAACAAATGCCGTTGCCGAAAAGAGAATAGGTAAAGCCCTTACTATCTTATCTAGATTAGTTCTTTCTAAAAGACAGTCTTTTAGTTGTTGAAGCCAAAACCCCAGAATTCTAATGACACAATTAGAAGCCAAATTAGTCCTCAATAAATTGGATTCCACTTGCCAGGCCTTCTTAAGCAGAGAATCCATCTTCTTATCTAGGGGATCATTAAGAACCCCAAAATCCTCAAAGGCTAAACCCGTACCCTTGGAAACCTTGGGAAAAGGGGCATCTAATTTGGGACACTTTTCCCAAAACTGAGAATCTTCTTCTGCAAAAGGGTATCTACATTTGAGACCCCTAGAAGTAAAGATTTTCCTAGATGGCTCTTTCCATTGTTCCAAAATCATATCCTTAAGATAGCCATGCAAAGGAAATGAGTAGGAAGAATCCGTAGCCAAATCTGCATAGAAGCTATCCTGTTTAGATTTGGGGCCCGCCATCTTTTCCTCAATACCCATAGACAGGTTAATCATGTGTTTAGATTTGGGGCCCGCCACCTTTTCCTCAATACCCATAGACAGGTTAATCATGTGTAAGAGAAAGGGAAGATCTCCAGGCGGAAATAAAGATCTGTTTTTTTTACCAACGAAGAGCTTGAGGCTAGGTCGTCATCCTCATCCGGGGAAGAAATTTCACCTTCATCTGATTCATCGTCAGGAACCAAAGTTTCCTGAGAGACGAAAAAGGAGGGATTCCCCATATGCCCAGAAAATAAGGATGGATCAAATTGGCCCAGACCTGGATGAGAAAGGCCCATCTGGTTACCTGGAATCTCAGAGACCCCCTGAACTTTAGGGGAGGAAGAGATCTGGTCTTTAAGTTCCTTCATCAGCCTCATCAAAGCATCATTATGCTCCTTATTAACCACTTAATCCATGCATATTTGAAAAGGGGGTTTAACATAGGAATCCGCAAGCTTCAAAATCACATAACGGTCATCTTCTACTCTTTTTACTGGATTTTGATCCTGAAGAGGAGGATTTTGATACAGCTTTTGTAGCCTTGTCCGGGGTTTTTGACTAAAAAAACATAAGTGAGAACAGGAATATATATATATATATATATCCCAAGCATAATAATAAAATGACTTACCGGGGCAGAGCAGGGCCGCCTCCTCCCAGAATCGACAGCCGGCGCCAAGATGAAAGAATCTTGATCCACATAAGTAATTTCAGTGGAAGAATCTTCAACAGAATCCAAACAACCATCTTGCGCCTGTTCTGCCATAATTCTGGATAGAGGCACAAAAAACAAACTCCCATAGGCCACTTAAATAGGGTAGGGAACGTTTGCATATCAGAACATTAACCCTTTCTTGTTTAAAACAGAAGGGGAGGCCATAATATGTATGTACCCAAAACACTGTGCTATCACATTAAGACCAAACACGTGTTGTGGAAAAAACAGGAAATCCCCTTGGGCGCCGGGATGTGACGTCAGCAGCCCCGGGAGGAAGAAGCGAGGGACCCAATTTCCGGGAATATCTTTATTTAAAAAATCATCCGGCGCGCGCGCGCAAAAACTGACATGGCGCCTACCTGCTGGAGCGCTTCTCAGCCCATCATCTGCTGCCCGGGGCGCCGCCGCTGAACATCACCGTCGCTGCGGATCGCCGCCCGGTGCTGGAACCTCCCCGGCCTCCAGCGGAGCACTGATCTCCCCCCACCGGCTGCTAGACCGCAGGTAAGCCGAATGCGGAAGCCACGACGGGCGGGGAAGAGAGTGAGAGAATACGTCATTCTCCTCTCTTCCCCGCCTCTTAAAGGCATCTTACCAAAAAAATGATTTTAGCTAAAGCAATATAAAAAGATATAAATAATGTCACCAGTGCGGCCAAACATTGAGGGATTACTCCCAATGTTCCCAAAAATACAATTCTGTGAAATACTCACCTGTAGAATTGATATTATTTGTATACAGTACGTCCTGCTCCAGATATAATACTTACACTTGGGTTATCCTCCGCCAGATGGCGCTGCACTGCAGAGACATGCAAAAACAGGCTCCTCCCGGCCCCTCAAATACCCGGGGACCTCCCAAAAATCCCCAGCATTGAAAAGCAGTGAACAAGAAGCCGGGAGAATTTAACCACCAAAACTGGTAACTATAACAATGATAACACTCACCATACAGGGGATCCAGAGTAATGCAAAAACCAGGGTAGGGTGGAGCAGGACGTACTGTATACAAATAATATCAATTCTACAGGTGAGTATTTCACAGAATTGTATTATTCTTAGTATACAGTACGTCCTGCTCCAGATAGAAGACTTACACCTGGGACATCCAATAGCAGTGTCCATAAAGTAGGGTGGGATCCCCAACAGAAAAGGTAACATCAGGCAGTTTAAACCACTGCCGCCTGCAAAACCTTGCAGCCAAACACAGCATCAGCTGAGGCCCTAACATCAACCTTGTAAAACTTTGAAAAGGTATGAACAGAAGACCAAGTAGCAGCCTTGCAAACTTGTTCAACAGAAGCCTGGTGCTGGAAAGCCCAAGAGGCACCAATAGCACGAGTAGAATGAGCAGTAAGGCGAAAGGGAGGATTCTTCCCCTTAGCAGAATAGGCCTGAATCACAGCCTGACGAATCCATTTACTAATAGTAGACTTGGCAGGAGCCAAACCCTTCCTAGGTCCAGAAGGGACCACAAAGAGAGCATCAGTCTTCCTGAAGGCCGCAGTGACTACCAGGTAACACCTCAACACCTGACCACATCCAAGGAATGCAAAACCCTCTCCTTAGCGTTGCTAGGATTAGGGCACAAAGAAGGAAGAACAATATCTTGATTCAAATGAAAGGCAGACACCACCTTAGGCAGAAAATCTGGCTTAAAGCGGAACACCACCTTGTCCTGGTGTCTCTCATAGTACGGGGGCTGAATAGACAGAGCCGCCAGCTCAGACACACGCCTGACCGAAGTAATAGCCACCAGAAAGACAACCTTGAGGGTAAGTACAGCCAGAGCAGCATCCTGAATAGGCTCAAAGGGAGCACCCTGCAAAGCAGACAAAACCAAGTTCAAATCCCAAACAGGGACCATAGGCTTACGTGGGGGATGCACATAAGTGACCCCCTGAAAGATGGTCTTAACCAAGGGATGCTGAGCAAAAGACTTCTGAAAGAAGACAGGGCAGAAACCTGACCCTTCAGAGTACTGAGTTTTAGACCCAACTCTAATCCATGCTGTAAAAACTCCAGAACCCTAGGGACTAAGAACTCCCTACAGGGAAGAGACCTAGACTCACACCAATCAATGTAGGAACGCCATACCCTATAATAGATGGAAGAAGAAGTTTTCTTCCTAGCCTGCACCATGGTATCCACCACCGAGGCAGACAAGCCTTTCTCCATCAAGATGGAGGTTTCAGCAGCCAGGCCGTCAAAGCCAGAGTTTGTAAATTGGGATGGCGTAAGGAGCCCTGAGTGAGCAGATCTGGCGCCCCTGTATGGACGTACTGGTCTACTGCCATTTGTACCACGTCGGTGAACCACAATCGTCTTGGCCACCTGGGGGCCACCAGAATCACTGGCACCCCTACCAGAGCAACCTTGCGCAGGACCCTGCCCAGCAGGGGGAATGGAGGAAAGACATACAGGAGCCGAAATTCCTTCCATGACATGGTCAGAGCATCCGTGGCCAAGGCCAGAGGATCCTGAGACAGGGATACAAAGGCTGAGAGCTTGTGATTGTGACGGGATGCAAACAGATCCACATCCGGTAGACCCCAACGGTGACACAGGGACTGAAATACCCTGTTGCAGAGGGACCATTCCCCCTGACGGGAAGTCCCCCTGCTCAGGGAGTCTGCTAGCAGATTCTCCGCCCCCGGGATATACACAGCCGATATGCATTGAACATTGGCCTCCGCCCATGTCAGAATCCGCGACACCTCCTGGAGAGCACCCCTGCTCCGGGTCCCTCCCTGATGGTTGATGTAGGCAACCGCCGTCCTGTTGTCTGAGCGCACCTGCACAGACAGACCCTGCAGGTGATCAGTCAACTGCTCCAGAACCAACCTGATTGCCCGTAGTTCCAGAATGTTGATGGGCAAGTGGGCCTCCTGAGGGCCCCACCTCCCCTGGAAGCGCAGGGACTTCCAGAATCCCCCCCAACCTGACAGACTGGCATCCGTGGTGACCGTCTCCGAGGAGGGGGCCAGAAAGGACCTGCCTCCTAGCAAGTTCCTGTGGTCCAACCACCACGACAGGGACCGTCTGACCAAGGGGGGAAGCACACAGACCCCGTCCAAGGACGTTGGGTTCTTGTCCCATACTGACAGGTGAAGTTGCAGAGGCCTCAAGTGGAACTGAGCAAAGGGCACCGCCTCGAAGCACGCCACCATCAGACCCACCAGCTGCATTCCCTGCCTGAGGGAGGGCTGGGGACACGAGAGCAGGAACCTCACCTGCGCAGTTAGAGCTTCCACCTTCTGTTGAGGAAGGAATATCCTTGACTGAACCGTATCCAGAATCATTCCCAGGAATGGGGTCACCAAAGAAGGGGTCCCTTGACCTTATCAGAGACATCACCCCCGCCAGCACCTTGGTGAACACTCTGGGAGCTGAAGTGAGGCCAAATGGCAAGGCCACAAATTGGTAATGTTGATCTTCCAACGCGAATCTGAGAAACCTTTGGTGTCCCGGGAACACAGGGATGTGAAGGTAAGCATCTTTGATGTCCACAGACGTCATAAAAGTCCCCTGGGCGCAGAGAGCCGATGGCTGAGCGCAGAGTTTCCATGCGAAAACGCCTGTTCTTGACAAACTTGTTGAGGATTTTTAAATCCAGAATGGGCCTGATTGACCCATCTTTCTTGGGCACTCTGAAAAGGTTGGAATAGAACCCCTTGCCCCTTTCTCTTAAGGGGACCCTGCAAATGACACCCAGATGCAGGAGTCCCTGCACGGCCATCATCAAGACCTGAGCTGAGACTGGATCCTGTGGGATCCGGGACCTGATGAATCTTGGGGGAGGCCGCACAGCAATCTTGTAACCAGAGGACACTACCTCCTGAATCCACCGGCCTGAGACGTGATGCCTCCAGACGTGCTCGAAGTGCTGTAGCCGTCCCCCCACCCTGACGGGCGAGGGCGCCCCATCATGCCTGAGGGGTCTTGGGAGGGGCTTTGGGCTTGGACCCCCAGGAGGGTCAAGAACGTCGTCCTCTGTTCCTATGCCAGGAATCGGCGCGAGCCCCCACAAAGGACACCCCCTTTCCCTGCTTAGCGCCTCGGTAGGGAATGGAAAGGGGGGCCTGGCCCCGAAAGGGCAGAGACTGCCGCCTGCGCTGGGGTAACTTACCTCCCTTAGCAAAGAGGTCTAGGCGGTCCCCAAACAGACGTAGCCCCTTAAATGGAAGTCCAGTAAGGGCTTTCTTAGCAGCATTGTCAGCAGCTCACTGTCGCAGCCACACCGCGCGGCGTATAGCTACCGCCAAGGCAGAAGATCTGGCGCACATCCTAATGGCATCATCCGATGCAGACAGGATAACGTTTAAAAGCAAATCAAAGTTAGACAGTGCATTAACCGTATCAGGTGGTAATTCATCTGGGCCTTCGAGTACATTTCTGACCATGGCCCTGAGCGCCACAGAAGTAATGGCCAAGGCGCAAACCGGACGCAGCGCCGCCTCCACAAACGCAAAGGCATGGCATGTCAATTGGTCAATGCGCCGTTCCTCAGCATCCCGCAGCGTAGTAGTGTCGGGGGAGTGCATGATAGAGGTGTTAGACAGCCCCAAAATAGGGGCATCGACCTCGGGGGGCGATGACCAACACTTGACCATATCAGCAGGAAAAGGATACTTTCTGTCCAAGCTCTTAGGTATCCCGGGAAGTCTACTGGGATGTTCCCACTCCTTAAGCACGAGGTTATTGAAATGGGTTTGCTCAGGAAATTCCAATCGAGCCTTAGCAGTATGAAAGAGCTCACCCCTTTGCCGTGGAGCCGCAACAGGGGGAGAGAGAGACAAAACCTCAAAAATCTGAACCAGCAATCTGTCAGTATCATCTGGGGTCCAGATATCAGAGCCAGAATCGGCGTGACCCTGGGCCTCTCATCAGATGACCCCCGAGTCAGAGAACAGCTCCCCTTCGTCCGAGGGGGTATAGCCATATAAATGCGACCACTCGTCAGACTCCAGAGGGAATAGAGTGACCTCAGGGGTTAAGTGGCGCTTCTTAGCGGTGGACTTACGTGCTAAAGAATTAGCAATCAATTTCTCAACCGTGGCCAGTCTAGTAGCCACATCAGGATGAGAATCCCCGCTTGTATTGGGGGTTAGACTCATGCTTGGGGGAGTAGGTGAGGTGAGGCGTGCAGGACCGGCCACCGGAGGGACGGGTTGAACCATTAGCGCCTGCTGCGCGCAAGGAACACAGACCCATGTACTGTCACCACTAATAGGTGAGACCCCACAAGCTACACACAGCCGGGCTTGTCCCGAAGGAACCCCGGTCACATTATGATGGGATGCCTCCATATGGCGATTAATAGGCACAATATGCCAGTAGGGATTGACGCTGTAAGCTACCCTGGATGCCCCAATGACCCGCAGGGAAGTGGGAGTAATTATACTAGGCCCGACTAACAAATACACCGGGCCGGGAGAAGCCACCGGATTCACAGAGTCTGAAAGACATAATGGGAATAAGGGGTGTCAGACCCATGCACAGTAAGCGATGAGCATACAAATCGCCCGCTAGGGCACTTACACACCACGGAAGGAGGGGACCGTTACACATGCGCGCGCGCGGGACTACACATCAAAGTGGCGCCAAGCGAACCTCGAAGGGCGGTCCAAGGCGGGCCGTGACGCGAAGCGCGCCAAGCCAGGTCCCCGCCCCCCACGAAGAGAGCGAAGCTCTAAGACAGCCAATGATAACGCCACAGCGTCTGAGACGACGACGACGCCCGGCGCCGCACATCCAGTGAAGGAGAAAGCGCGCGCGACGGTGGCAGCAACATGAGTAAAACACAAATCAGCGCGGCGGTTGACACAACAGGTACAAGTCCGAAGGACAATACGAAGGCCATTGCATGTAATTCAGTACTGACATCCACACCCCCCCCCCCCGCTTTCTTTCGCCATGAGCTACGGGGGAAACGAGGGAGGATGGCGGCCCTCTGTACAGGGCCCACCGCTACGCGGGGTATGGGGCAATAATGCGGGAGGGGCATCCCATAGAGGCTCACCATCAGCCTATACCGCCTACCCTTCGGGGGGGGTATGCAGTGGAGCAACGCTCCATAAGCACGCATGGTGCGGCCTACCTTCACCCGACCAGCGCAGCCCAGGCTGGGAGGCACATCACAAAAGAGGACGGGTGGGAATAGTCCAACAGGGCCGCAGGCTTTAATAGCCCCGCTCACCTGCGAGAGAGTGATACTTCATGTCTTTGCAGTCAGCACTGCAGAGAAATCTGGGGATTTGTGGGAGGTCCCCGGGTATTTGAGGGGCCGGGAGGAGCCTGTTTTTGCATGTCTCTGCAGTGCAGCGCCATCTGGCGGAGGATAACCCAAGTGTAAGTATTATATCTGGAGCAGGACGTACTGTATACTAAGAATATTAGGTCCCTCTTCAAAAAAACTCTGAATGGGGTCCGGTAACCCCTGCTTCTTCCTTAAAATCATCCTCAGGAAGAGGGAAAAATGTTTTACTTACCCCCCTTTTGAGAAAAAAATCTCAAAGAATGGGATCTGGCCAATAATCCCATAGGGTATCCCGGGCCCCAGATAAAAGTTTATCTTCGGGACCGAGAAATGGACCCCCTGTTTACAGGCCCATAGTACCAGAAAAATACTTACCTGAACCTAACGATCCAGGAGCTAGTGGTCCGGCTCCCTACTCGAGGAGGAACACGGAAACAACTGGGGAACAGAGGGAGGAGTCAAGCTTTTATTTGTTGCTGGTGGTCATGTGTTCCCCTCGATGGGAGGAGCCCGGAGGTCTCAGGCGTATGCTGCCCGAAGGATGTTTTGAGAAAATGTAAGACACTTTGACTGACGTGGCGAAAATCATGTCACAAATCAGTACAATAACAGATTTACAGGGATCAGAATATAGACAACCTAGACAAATGTTACCTCTTATGTAAGCCAAAATTTGTAGTTGCAAAGTCATAATAATGCTCAAAATATAAAACGATTTCGAAGGAAGGACAAATACTTTCGGCATACATACACATTTTTTATTTATTCATACAAGATGAAGATTTTAAGATTTAAAATATAATTTTAAATACAAACCTATACCTTTTTGCTTTATCCTTGTCATCATCTTCCACAAGTCCATCAAAAATACTCCCATCATCTCTACAAAACAAAAATGTTGAGGAATATATATTGGTAAAAACAGAAAAAGAAGCAACTGATAAAACGGGGTATGCTAAAGTGGGCTGAATGTAAAAAAAAAAACTGTTAGACTTACCAGTAACTGCTTTTCTAGGAATCCTTCAGCATGACCCATGCAGAGCAGCTCCGCCCCCTGAGAGGAAACACAAACTGAACAGAGGTTTAAATCCCCACCCCTTCCTCCCCACCTCAGCCTTCATCAAGTAACCCAAGTTAACCCTAGGACTATGGTTGGGTAACAAGGGGTCATGCTGAAGGATTCTTAAAAAAAATCAGTTACCGGTAAGTCTAACAGGGATTTTTTTTTCTAATCATCCTTCAGGATGACCCACGGAGAGGATTAGGCAAGTAATTATACCTTAGGGGTGGGAATCTGCAAGTAGTACCCAAATGTTTTGCAGATAGTAGGTTTAGTCTATAATGTTTGAGGAAGGTGTGGGGTGATGACCACATTGCTGCTTTGCAGATCTCTTCCAAAGAGGTGCTAGTCCTCTGTGGCCAAGAAGCGGACATGGCTCTCGTTGAATGGGCAGACACTCCCCTAGATGAATATGCTTGTGCAATAGTCTGTTTTATCCATTTGGCTATAGTAGACTTCAAGGTTGCTAAGCCCCCCCGTCTAGAAGGGAAAAATCTTCTTCCTTGCCTACTCCTGTAGGTAATGTCGGAAGCACTATCTCCTGAGACCTGTTAGACCTAATCCATTGTTTTTGCCAAAAACAGTGACTACCTCTTAAGTATAACTTTGTCTGGGAGTACATGTAGGAAATCCCTTAAAGGGCGCTGGTCTTTTGCAAATAAAAAAATGCAAATTTTTAACTGGGCAGAAGAGTTTCACTCTAGCTCTTAGCATGGACGCTTCAAGATCCATGCTGTCAGTTGAAGCTTTGATGGATTTGGATGAAGAATGACGCCCTGATGAAGGATATTCAGAATGTCTGGAAGTTGCAGGGGCCATTTTTTCACTATTATTCTTAGTTCTGCGAACCACGCCGTTTTTGGCCAAAATGGAGCTATGAAGAGAGTGTTGATTTCTTACTATGTTATCTTCGGGAATACTTGTGGCAGAATTCTGAAAGGAGAAAAGGCATAAGCAAGAAGAAACCTCCACGGATAAGCTAGAGCATCCACTGCTAACACAACCTCTCCCCCTGTCAGAGAATAAAATGTCTCGCACTTTGTCTTGCTGGCATTGGCAAACAGGTCTATCTGTGGGAGACAACAAGTACTTACAATTTGAAGAAAAATCACTTGGTTCAGACACCACTCTGTCTGCCGAACCCTGACTTGTCTTAAATAGTCTGCTAGAGTATTGAATGTCCCGCCGAGATGGACTGCTGAGATGGATCAGACTTGCTCCTGTAGGGGTAACAAAATGGAATTTGACAGGTTCATTATTGCTGAGGATCTGGTCCCTCCCTGATGCTTAAATAGGCTATTGTGGAGGCATTGTCTGACCGTATACGTACATCTCTGCCTGATATGACTGGCAGAAATTGATTCAGTGCCAGCTTGACCTCCAGGAGTTCTCTGAAATTTGAGGACCTGGCTGCCAAGGACCTTGGACACTTTTCTTGAACTTGGTGTCTGTCCAAGTGGGCATCCCAACCCCAAGTGCTTCCTTCTGTTGTGATCACAACTGGGTTGGTTTGTCTTCATTCTCTTCCCTTTTCTAGTACTCCTGGGTCTGTGCACCACCTGAGGTCTTCTAGGAAAAGCTTCATTATTCACAGTGTTTTGATTTTTTTTTGGATGCCTTGAGCTTTACTTTAGTGGGTTCAGAGTCCTTATCTTTGGCCCTAGGCGCTTCAGGCTAAGAAGACATTAAATATAAAGAAACAGAACTCATTCAGAACTTCAATAAAAAAAAAAAATCTCTATCTTAATGGCTACCAGTGCCCGAACCTGTCTATTTAATTCTGGGATGCCTCCTTGTCTTCTGGGCTGGCTGATATCGCTGCCCCGTCTGCAGCCTTAGGATGTGCTGGGATGGCCTCTGCTGAGCTGCTCCTGAAGCTACTGAATCAGCTGAAGTCTACTACTACCCTATTACACTGTGTTCCTTAGGGAGGAGACACAAAGTACTGAGGTGTGGATTTTAACCTCAGTTTGCGTTAGAAAAAAAGCAATTCTGTGAGTACTCACCTGTAGAATTGTTTTTGTTCTTGCATGGCACGGCCTGCTTCGGTATTCCACCACCAGGTGGCGCAGCAGCACTGCAGAAAGCTGTGGCAGCTCCCGGTTGGTCCCGTTTTTATAGGGAGCCAACAAGTTCCCAGTGTAGACGAACAGTGAGACAAGAAGCCGGGAGAGAATAAAGGTAAGAATGTAAAAAAGGTACAAAACCCTGATTTAACTTGGAACAATCACCAGAAAGAGGCAACCAAGAACATATATAACAAGGGTGGGGCGAAGCGAGCTGTGCCATGCAAGAACAAAAACAATTCGACAGGTACTCACAGAATTGCTTTTTTTCTTTAATGCATGGCACGGCCGCTTCGGTATTCATAACTGATGGGACATCCAAAAGCAGTGTCCAAAATAGGGCGGGATCCCCAATGAGTAACAGCTAGTAGTTCAAGTCACTACCGCCTGAAAACCTTGCAGCCCAAAGCAGCATCAGCTGAGGCCTAAGTATCAACCATGTAAAAAAACGTAGAAAAAGTATGAACAGAACCCAAAAAACTTGTTCCACAGAAGTCTTACAAACTTGTTCCACAGAAGCTTGGTGCTGACAAAGCTCCAAGAGAGTCCAAAAGCACGCATGGAAAGAGCAGTCACCCTAAAGGGAGGAGTCTACCCCTTAGCAGAATAGGTTTGAACCATCACCTGACGTATCCACTTACTGACAGTGGATCCAGCAGGAGGCAAACCATTCCCAGTCTCAAAGTGAAACAAACAGAAAATTAGACTTCCCAAAAGTCTCCATAGCACCAAAAAACATCAGAGCCCAGACCACATCCATAGAATGCAGAGTCAGCTCCATTGAAGTAGCTAGATTGGAACACAATGAAGGCAAGACAATGCCCTGAATAAGATGGAAGGCATACCCAACCATAGGCCGAAATCTGGCCTAAGTCTAACATCGCCTAACTCTAAAGGCACTCAAAATAAGTATTTTTGATGAAAAAAGCACTGCGAATTCAGAACTCGCCTTACAGAGGCGAGCCAATAAAATCTATGAGAAAAAATATTCACAATAGAGAGGATACAACTCAGGGTGGGACGAAGCAGGGTGTGAGACATGCTTATAATACCCATTTTACAGGTGAGTAATCACAAAATGGTATTATTCTAAGTATGTCTCACACCCTGCTTCGGAATGATTAATAACACGTGGGACATCCAATAGCAGTGTCCAAAAAGGGTGGGGATCCCAACAGGCAATAATGCACAAATTTAAACCACTGCAGCTTGCAGAACTTTGCGGCCAAAAAACAGCATCCACTGAGGCCCACACATCAACCTTATAAAACTTTGAAAAAGAATGAACGGAAGACCAAGTAGCAGCCTTACAAACTTGTTCAACAGAAGCCTGGTGCTGAAAAGCCCAGTAAGCCCCAACAGCACGAGTAGAATGAGCAGTGATCTTAAAAGGAGGAACCCTCCCCTTAGCAGAATAGGCCCCAACAATAGCCTGGCGTATCCATTTACTAATGGTAGACTTGGCGGGCGCCAAACCTTTTCTGGGCCCGGAAGGCACCACGAACAAGGCGTCCGTCTTACGAAAAGGAGAAGTAGCAACCAAATAGTACTTCACACAACGAACCACATCCAAAGAGTGCAAAACCCTCTCCTTGTCATTGCTAGGCTTAGGACACAAGGAAGGGAGAACTACATCCTGATTGAGATGGAAGGCAGAAATCCCCTTAGGAAGGAAATCTGGTTTAAAGCGAAAAACCACCTTATCCTGGTGTCTCTCAAAGTAAGGGGCCGGAATAGACAGTGCCGCCAACTCAGAGACACGCCGAACAGAGGTAATAGCCACCAAAAAGCCAACCTTTTGAGTGAGCACGGACAGAGCCACATCCTGCATCGGTTCAAAAGGAGGCCCCTGGAGGGCCGGAAGAACCAAATTTAGGTCCCAAACGGGAACCAAAGACTTTCTAGGGGGCCGAACATGAGTGACCCCCTTGGAAAAAAGTCTTGACCAGATGATGCAAAGCAAAAGACCTTTGAAAAAAAGACAGCCAGGGCAGAAACCTGACCCTTCAAAGTACTGAGCTGGAACCCCAGATCCAGACCGTGTTGTAGAAACTCCAAAATCCTAGGAATCTAAAACACCCTGCAAGGTAAGGCCCTAGCCTCACACCAGTCAATATAAGACCTCCAAGTCCTATAGTAAATGGTAGAGGAAGACCTCTTCCTAGCTCTAATCAAGGTTTGAATAACCGCCTCAGACAAACCTTCCTCCCTCAGGATGAAGGTTTCAGCAGCCACGCCGTCAAAGCAAGCGTTTATAAATTGGGGTAACGTAGTTGACCCTGAGAGATCAGATCCGGAAACAGGGGCAGCCTGTACTGATCTACCGCCAATCTTACGACGTCTGCGAACCAAACCTGTCTTGGCCACCTTGGGGCCACCAAAATTGCTGGTGCCCCCTCTAGAGCCAGCTTGCGCACTACCTTGCCTACCATGGAGAAGAGGGGAAACGGGTACAGAAACCCCAGATCCCTCCAGGAAAGGGACAAGGCATCCACTGCCAGGGCCAGAGGATCCTGAGACAGAGACACAAAGGTTGGGAACCGTGAAGAGATTGGAATAATAGCCCCGGACTCTCTCGGAAAGAGGCACCGGGCATATGACCACGATATCCAGGAGATTCTTCACAGCCAACCGGAGCCCCAGTGCCGCCCGAGAATCCGAAGGCACCCGAGACCTTAGGAATCTGGGAGGAGGCCGGTACTCGGACTCCAGTTTGTACCCAGACAAGACCACTTCCAATATCCACTTGTCTGTGACCTCCTGGGCCCAGACCTGGAAGAAGAGCCGCAGCCGTCCCCCCACCCACAAGGGTGAGGGCACCTCCTCATTGTTGAGCTGGCTTGGGTCTGGAACCCCAGGTAGAGGCTGGACGGGCACGTCCTCTACCTCTGTTCCAGGAATCGCCTCTAAATCCAGAGTAGGCAAGACCTCTGCCCCCTCTGGCACTGCGAAAGGAAGGATTAAAGGAGCCTGCCCCCCGAAAGGAGCGACGCAGCTTCTTACACTCAGGTAGCTTCCCACCCTTCGCCACAGAATCCAATTTGTCTCCAAACAGCCGCGTTCCCAAGAAGGGCAAAGCTGTAAGTGACTTCTTGGCCGCAATGTCAGCCGCCCACTGGCGCAGCCAGACCGATCGGCGCATGGCCGCCAACAGAGCCGAAGTTCTACTACACATGGTAATAGTGTCGTCCATAGCCGACAAAACAAAATTCATGAACAATTCACAACTCCTAAGGGTTGTGAATTCAACGCTGTCCGGGTTGAGCTGGGACCCAATTAACATGTCCCTAATCTCAGACCTGGTAGCCACAGCCACGAGTGCCGATGCACAGACAGGCCGCAAGGCTGACCCCACACTGGCAAAAGCAGGACATGCCATCTGATCAATGCGCTTGTCCTCGCCATCCTTAAGGGTAGTGGCGCCAGGAGTATATACAACAGAGGTGTTGGACAATCCTAAGATGGGCGCATCGACCTCAGGAGGGGAAGACCAGCGCTTCACCGCATCAACCGGAAAGGGATACTTCCTATCCCATCCCTGAGGAACACCGTGAAGCCGACTGGGCTTCTTCCATTCTCTAAGAATCATGCTGTCAATATGATCCTGATTTGGGAACTCCAAGCGGGGCTTAGAGAACCCAAAGAATTCCCCCTTCTTCGGAGGGGCCTACGCTGGTGGGGAAATATCCAGAACCTCTAAAAGATGGGCCAGGACCTTGGGGGTATCCACAGCATCCCCCAGCGCCTGCCCGGCATCAGAATCAAAGAACTGCAATTCCTCAGTCTCAGATTCCTCAAACAATTCCCCCTCCTCAAGCGGGGTATAATCAGCCCAGTCAGGGGAGTCATAATCATCAAAATCAATTACCGGCGTAGCCAGTGACAGATGCCTTTTCTTAGCAGTGGCCTTTCTGCCCACTGAGCTAGAAATAATTTTCTCGAGGTTGGTCAGCCTGGCACATACATCCGAGTGCGACTCCCCACTAATGACAGTGTCACTTGGGGTACGGATGATACGGGGTGGGGTAGGTGAGGCGGGCGGCACTGACCAGACGCCTGGGGTCCCGACTGCCGCGTTATGGCCTGTTGCGCACATGGTATGCAAATAAGTACATTCTCCCCCGTAAGGGGTACCCCACAACCCACACATAGCCGGGATTGTCCCGAAGGGAGCCCGAGCCCGGTATCCTGTGGAGCCTCCATATGGTGATTTTAAGGTAGTCGCAAGGACCCGAGGGAATTACGCTGGTAAGCAACCCGGAATGCCCCTTAAGTCCCAAGTGGGAGGATTTAGAAGTGCCCCAAATTTCTGCTAGGGAACCTAGGACCGGGAGAACCCCCTTTTAAGCAAGGCACAGGGAGTCCTCCTGAAAGACTCAAAGGAGTGGCCATAAGCACATGCACACATATATATATTTAAATTAATGTATATCATCATAAATCAAAGAAAAAATACAACTCTGTGAAATACTCACCTGTAGAATTGGTATTATAAGTATACAGTACGTCCTGCTCCAGATATAGTAATTACACTTGGGTTATCCTCCGCCAGATGGCGCTGCACTGCAGAGACATGTAAAACAGGCTCCTCCCAGACCCTCAAATACCCAGGGACCTCCCACAAATCCCCAGCATTGAAAAGCAGTGAACAAGAAGCCGGGAGAATTAACCACCAAAACTGGTAACTATAACAATGGTAACAATCACCATACAGGGGATCCAGAATAACGCAAAAACCAGGGTGGGGTGGAGCAGGACGTACTGTATACTTATAATACCAATTCTACAGGTGAGTATTTCACAGAATTGTATTATTCTTAGTATACAGTACGTCCTGCTCCAGATATAGTACTTACACTTGGGACATCCAATAGCAGTGTCCATAAAGTAGGGTGGGATCCCCAACAAAAAGGTAACAGCAGACAGTTTAAACCACTGCCGCCTGCAAAACCTTGCGGCCAAAAACAGCATCAGCTGAGGCCCTAACATCAACCTTGTAAAACTTTGAAATGGTATGAACAGAAGACCAAGTAGCGGCCTTGCAAACTTGTTCAACAGAAGCCTGGTGCTGGAAGGCCCAAGAGGCACCAATAGCACAAGTAGAATGAACAGTAAGGCGGAAGGGAGGACCCTTCCCCTTAGCAGAATAGGCCTGAATCACGGCCTGACTGATCCATTTGCTAATAGTAGACTTGGCAGGAGCCAAACCTTTCCTGGGCCCAGAAGGGACCACAAAAAGAGCATCAGTTTTCCTGAAGGACGCAGTGACTACCAGGTAATACTTCAGACACCTGGCCACAACCAAGGAATGCAGAACCCTTTCCTTAGCGCTGCTAGGATTAGGGCACAATGAAGGAAGAACAATATCTTGATTCAAATGAAAAGCAGACACCACCTTAGGCAGAAAGTCCGGCTTAAAGCGGACCACCACCTTATCCTGGTGTCTCTCAAAGTATGGGGGCTGGATAGACAGATCCGCCAGCTCAGACACACACGCCTGACCGAAGTAATAGCCACCAGAAAGACAACCTTGAGGGTAAGAACAGCCAGGGCAGCATCCTGAATAGGAGCAAAGGGAGCACCCTGCAAGGCAAACAAAACCAAGTTCAAATCCCAAACAGGGACCATAGGTTTACGTGGGGGACGCACCTGAGTAACCCCATGAAAGAAAGTCTTAACCAAAGAATGCTGAGCAAAAGGCTTCTGAAGAAGACAGACAGGGCAGAAACCTGACGCCTCAGAGTACTGAGTTGGAATCCCGACTCCAACCCATGGAGTAAGAACTCCAGAACCCTGGGGACTAAAAACACCCGACAGGGAAGAGACCTAGACTCACACCAGTCAAAGTAGGTACGCCATACCCTATAATAGATGGAAGAAGACGTTTTCTTCCTAGCCTTCCCCGTGGTATCAACCACCGAGGCGGACAAGCCTTTTTCCATCAAGATGGAGGTTTCAGCAGCCAGGCCGTCAAGGCCAGAGTTTGTGAAATTGGGATGGTGTAAAGGGCCCTGAGTGAGCAGATCTGGCACCCTTGGCAGAACGTACTGGTCTACTGCCATCTGCACCACGTCTGCGAACCACACTCTTCATGGCCACCTGGGGGCCACCAGAATTGCTGGCACCCCTTCCAGAGCAATCTTGCGCAGAACCCTGCCCAGCAGGGGGAATGGAGGAAAGACATACAGGAGCCGAAAGTCCTGCCATGACATTGCTAGGGCATCCATGGCCAAGGCCAGAGGATCCTGGGACAGGGAGACAAAGGCCGGGAGCTTGTGATTGTGATGGAACGCAAACAGATCCACATCTGGTTGGCCCCAACTGTTGTACAGAGATTGAAACCCCCTGTTGCAGAGGATCTGCCAGCAGAGGTTAATCTTACAGAGAGAAATGTATTGGATATACCGGTTGAAAACAAAATTTCCCCTTGGTATGAATGAAGATATAGATCTCACACTGTTTTTCTAAAAGAATGAGATATGTCTATTTTTATAGCACATCAGAGAATTAACATATGATTAATTGATAGAGTAACACGCTATTTGATACAGCGAGTGAAATGTATCCATGGATATATATGTAGAGAAATACTGGATAGATAGTATTTGTTTTTAAATGTTTTTATTCTGTAATTTTTACGACACTATGCCGCACAAAGAAAGAAAAGTATCCCCTATTGAGAATCCCCCATCAAGATAATTGCAGTGTTAAGCTTGTAACCTGCGCTGACTAATAAAGTTGTTTTTGCTTTGAAGTCTTTATGTCCATTCTGGCGGGCCCCGTGCGTCTGCGCAAACAATTGGTCTGGTATGCAGCCTCCCACTTTGATGAGGTCAGCAGCCAGCCTTTTGATTGATGTAAGACCGGCCGGATCCTGCATATATAAAACACATGTGTGGCAGAGGTGGACAGGGCGATTTCCTTGAGAAAGGGGACCAGATCCCCGAAACGTGGGAGGACCGCCCCCACTCTTACTTATCCAAAACTATCACTGGATAATCATTAACTGCTTATAACATGCTGAATGCATTGCTCTTATAATCACGGGTTATGCATCATGTTTGCTGATAGACTGCTTATAGATATGCGCATATGAGATGCTACTGTTTGATTTTGTGGAGTCTGTACCCGATTATAGCATATGACAATGCCTAATAGAAAGCATTGTATTTACATGAATGTCAGGTGCAGAGCGCTCCACAGGGCTGAATGATTCTCTGCTGTACTTATGCATATAAAGATTACATGCTGTATGCTTGTCTCTGTGTACTGCAAAGCTGGTGAGATAGATACATTGTGCTTTGTTAAATGATTATGTTGCTTTATATTAACTAGAGCGTTTTGGCAATAGCTTATCACCAGTCTTTAGCATACAACAGAGGGAAGTTTATTATATTCATGTTATTGCTTATATATAACTTTAGAATACTTGTCACTGAAAATGAAACATCACCATTGCCTGTACATACCACTATGAATTTTTCTAAGTAAATATTTTTTTAAATGCATATGTTTGGTGTGCGCCTAATTTTTATATAAAACTGGTTGATGATGATGTGGGAGAAAACATCATTTAGAGCAGCACCCATAAAATGCTAATGAACTTACCTTGATAAGGTAGACTTAATTGAAGAGTGCCACCTATTTATAAATATAGCAGATTTTTCATCCCCGGAATGTACACCGCTGATATGCAGGGAACATTGGCCTCCACCCAGGTCAGGATCAGAGACACTTCCTGGAGAGCCCTCTTGCTCCGGGTCCCTCCCTGACGATTGAGGTAGGCAACTGCCGTCTGGTTGTCCGAGCGCCGACTGAACAGGCAGGCCCTAAAGATGAGTAGTCAAGCGAGCCAGGACTAACCTGATCGCTCGCAGCTCCAAGATATTGATAGGTGTGTGGGCCTCCTGAGGGCCCCACCTCCCCTGGAACCGCAGGGACTTCCAGAAACCCCCCCCCCCAACCTGATAGACTGGCATCCGTGGTGACCGTCTCCCAGGAAGGGGCAAGAAAGGATCTGCCCCCCAACAGGTTCCTTGAGTCCATCCACCACTAGAGGGACCTCCTGACCAGGGGGGAGAGCACACAGACCCTGTCCAGGGACGCTGGGTCCTTGTCCCATACAGACAATAGGTGAAGATGCAGAGGCCTCAATTGGAACTGAGCATAAGGGACCTTTTCGAAGGACGTCGCCATCAGGCCCACCAGCTGCATTCCCTGCCAGATGGAGGGATGGGGACAAGCTAGGAGGGACTGAGCCTGTGCAATCAGATTATCCACCTTCTGCTGAGGAAGGAAAATCCTTGCCTGAACTGTATCCAGATTCATTCCTAGTAATGGAGTTACCAAGGAAGGGGACAGTGAGGACCTGGGGTGGTTGATCACCCATCCAAATGACTCCATAGTGGGCACCACCAGCTGAGTAGCCAACTCTGCCTGATGCAGAGACTGTGGAAGTGAAGAGGATGTCGTCCAGATAGGGAAGCGCGCTGACACCCTAACATCTGAGTAGAGATATCACGCCAGCCAGCACCTTGGTGAACACCCTGGGAGCTGAAGTGAGGCCGAAGGGCAAGGCCACAAATTAGTAATGTTAATCCATCAGAGTGAACCTGAGGGACTTTTGATTACCTGGGAACATAGGAATATGAAGGTAAGCATCTCTGATGTCCACAGAAGCCATGAAATCCCCTTGGCTCAGGGAACAGATGGCCAAGCGCAGAGTCTCCATGCGAAAGCGCCTGCCCTTAACAAAAACTTGTTAAGAATCTTTAAGCCCAGGATGAACCTGACAGAACCATCCTTTTTGGGTATTGTGAATAGGTTGGAATAAAAGCCCTTGCCTTTTTCTCTTAAAGGCACCTGGCAGATGACCCCCAGCTCCAGGAGGCCTTGCACCTCCTGAGCTGACACAGGGTCCTGAGGAAACCGGGACCTGATAAATCTTGGAGGGGGATCGACAGCAACTTGTAACCGGAGGACACTACCTCCTGATTTCTCCAGTCTGAGACATGAATCCTGCAGACCTGAACGAAGTGCTGCAGCCGCCCCCCCCACGCGGATGGGTGAGGGTGCCCCAACATGCCTGAGGGGGCTTGGGAGAGGATTTAGCTTTTGGGGTCCCAGGAGGAGCCAGGACGTCCATGTCCTCTGCCTCTACCCCAGAAATCTCCCCGGGCCCCAGGGAAGGATACCCTCCCTTCCCTTTCTTGCATCACGGTAAGGGGAGGAGAAGGAACCCTGACCCCTAAAGGGCCGAGGTTGCCGCCTGCGCTGGGGTAACCTGCCTTCCTTAGCAAGAAAGGTTTAGGCGGTCTCCAAACAGACGCCGTCCTTTAAAGGGAAAACCAGTGAGGGCCTTCTTGGCAGCATTGTCAGCGGCCCACTAGCGCAGCCAAACCCGAGCGGCGCACAGCCACCACGAGGGCAGAAGTTCTGGCACACATTCTGATGGTGTCATCCAATGCTGACAGGACAGAATTTACACAAAACATCAACTAGAGAGTGCAATAAACCCCTCACAAGGCAAATCATCAGGGGCACTATCAAGCATATTTATGATAAGGGTTCTAGTGGCCACAGTAGTAATAGCAGAGGCACAGACCGGGCGCAGCGCCGTCCCCACACATGTAAAGACGTGGGAGGCCAGCTGGTCAACGCGCCGGTCCTCAGCATCCCGCAGGGTAGTAGAATCAGGGGAATGCATGACAGAGGTGTTAGACAGCCCTAGTATCGGGGCATCCACCTCGAGGGGGGGGGGGATGACCAACCTTTACCCACCTCAGCAGGAAAGGGATACTTCCTATCCCAAATCTTTGGAGCCCCGGGCAGTTTACTGGGACGCTCCCATTCCTTAACAAGGTTATGGAAATGTGCCAGCCCTGGATTTTCCAAATGATTTTGCTTTATGGCAAAACTCCCCTTTTTTGCCTGGGAGCCTCAACAGGGAGAGAGATAGACAGAACCTCGAGGTCTGGGTCAATAATCTGTCAGTGTCATCCGGGGCCCAGGGGTCAGAGCCAGAATCGTCATGACCCCTTGGTCTCTCATTAGATGAGCCTGAATCAGAAAGGAGCTCCCCTTCATCAGACGGGGTATAGCCACACAGATTCATAAACTCCTCAGTTCCCATAGGAAAAACAGTAACATTAGGCGTCAAGTGCTGCTTCTTACCAGGGCCCTTACGCTCTAAAGTCCTCGCAATAATCTGTTCAACAGTAGCCAGCCTAGAAGACACATAGGCTGAGAATCCCCACTAGTATGCAACTCAACGGGAGTGAGATTTAAGTTTGGGGGAGTAGGTGAAGTGAAACGAGGCGCAGCCACTGGCAGGCCAGATTGCAATGCAAGCACCTGCTCAGCACAGGGTACACAGACCCGTGCCTTGTCAACGTCAGCACGAAGCTGCCCACACGCTACACACAGCCGGGCTTGTCCCAAAGGGACCCCGGTTCCTGGGATGCCTCCATATGGTGATTATAAGGCACGATATGCCAGTAGGGATTTACGCTATAAACAATCCTGGATGCCCCAATGACCCGCTAAGTGGGAGTAATTATACAAGGCCCAATTATCAATTACACCAGGCCGGAATAAGTCAATGGCTTCACCCGTCTGGAAGACACAGTGGGAAGAAGGGGTGTCAGAAGCAAACACACTACAATGAGTATAACACCGCCCGCGAGGGCACTTAAGGACCGCGGTAAGTATAACCTGACAAAATGGCGCCGAGAGTACCTTGAAGGGCGGGCCAGAGCAGGCCGTGACGCAGGGCGACCAAGCCAGGCCCCCGACCCCCCCCGAAGAGCACGAAGCTCACAGACAAGCAGCCAATGATAACGCAGAAGCGTCTGAGGTAATGCCGCCGCCTGGTGCGGAACATCCAAATGAAGGATAAGACACGCGCGGCGGCGACATTTGCAATAGCAAAAAAGACAAGTCAGCGCGGCTGCGGCAGACACCATATATACTAGTCAAAAGACATGACAAACGCCATATGCACGAATCATGCTACACGCTAACCCACACCCCCCCCCCTTCTTTTCCTCCCGACGGCTACAGGGAGAATGAGGGAGGATGGCGGACCCACCGCTACACGGGGCATGGGGCAATAATGCGGGAGGGACATTCATAAAGGTTCACCATCAGCCTATACCACCTACCCTCTGCGGTGGAGCAACACTCCATAAGCACGCATGGTGCTGCCTACCTTCACCCGACCAGCGCAGCCTAGGCTGGGAGGAACATCACACGAAGGACGGGTGGGAATAGTCCAACAGGGCCGCAGGCTTAAAAGCCCCGCTCACCTGCGAGAGAGTGATAATTTCATGTCTTCGCAGTAAGCACTGCAGAGAAATCTGGGGATTTGTGGGAGGTCCCTGGGTATTTGAGGGGCCGGGAGGAGCCTGCTTTACATGTCTCTGCAGTGCAGCGCCATCTGGCGGAGGATAACCCAAGTGAAAGTACTATATCTGGAGCAGGACGTACTGTATACTAAGAATAATGAAAAGGGACTAGAATGGGGCACATGGTTAAGTCAGGTACACAAAAGGGGGAGCCCGGGAGGGCACTCACGTGTCTTGTACAATGGCTGCCACCGCTCAGCAGCTCAGAGGAGAGTGAGAAAGGGAGAAGAAGGGGCGGGCCAGCGCAGACTGCACGCCGCGCCTGGCCCCACCCCCCTATTCTCACAACCAGCAGCGCGGTTCCCAGTAGGCTGGGCTCCGCAATTGGCTCCAAAACAGAAGGGGGACGGGCCGTGGCAGCGCGCGAGCGCCAGCCACGCCCCCTAAACACCGCAGCTTGAGGGGAAGGCACCAAGCACACATACACACACATTCACACCTGAATGACAGGAAGGAAAAAGGAAAAGTATATATATATATATATACACACACACACACACAATTAGGGACAGGGCATCCCAAACCAGGATCACCAACCTGGATTCCGCCTACCCCTTTATATGGGGTCTCACGGGGGAGCATGGCTCCCTGAACACCTATTAAGGTGATTCCTACCCTCACCCGGACCTGCAGCCAAGGCTGGGAGGCTAATATTGGGCTTAATGTATAAAGGCCTGGGCAGAAATAGGGCAAAAAATGGCCGGGCGTAAGCCCGGCTTACCTGCAAGGAAGAGAAGCAGACATCTTCTGACGGGCTACGGGCTCTCCTCTAATATGCAATTTATGCCATGCATATTCCAACCCTGTGGCCTTTCCCCTTCGGCTCTGCAAACCAACATCAGCCATTCAGATATGTCTGGTGCAGGAACATGCAGCAACTGAGGGAAAGGTAGGTATCAAGGCAATCCCAGGGAACATCATACATTGGGGCATCCCAAATCGGGTTGCCCCACAAAAGGGGGAGACCACCCGCACATTATAGACTCTAGGCCAGCGGTTGCTCCTCTTTAAAGGAGGTGTATCACAAAACTGTGTAAAAATCCACATTGGCTAATGAGAGGAGGGGTCACTTGTACATTTGAGCTGAATAAAACTTCCACCAAGCTTGTGGTTTTTTGTCCAGGTAGGGGTCCTATGTTTCAGTGTCTCAGGGGGGACAAAAGCTGATTTACTCATTCTTTCAATAAAAAAAAAAAGGGAAAAGGCCTGGCTGGATATTTCTTGATGCTGGGTTTATAAGTGACCCCTCCTCCTTGCATATTTATATAAAATTTCCCCATTGGTCCATTTTTCAGGATAGTGCTACTTTAACCGTTGGTACAGACTACAGATTACATAACAGAAAGCCTATGGGCATGACTTCAAAAGCAAGTCTTCTATACCAACCTGTCAGCAATGGAGCTCATCTTATGGCAGCTTATGGAAAGAAGCAGAAGATCTTTAGCCTTGTAGTAGACATTTGTATGCCGGTCTGTAAAGAGATGCAAATGTGTAAGAAATGAATACGCTTTATAGAGAGAAATTAAATTATAAATTAAACACTAATTACCCAAAACTACAGAATGGGGGAAAGCTTATTACCAGATTCATGGTTTCCTGTTTGAGATTCTGTGGGGAGAGGCTTGCCCCATTTTTAGCCGTTGGAGGCCAACAGAAATAAGATGTTCATTTCACAGAAATTACAAGCTGTAGTTCACACAGCAGGGCATCCAAAATCAGCGCCACAGGGGCAAGGACCAAAGCCCGGGAAAGTGAAAATCTTGGGTTGTGGTCAAATTCAACAGAAAGGGCAGACTGTACAATGCTCTATAGCAGGGGTACTCAACCACCTTCTGTAAAGGTCCGTTTAAAAGCATCCAATGAGAGGTAGAGGTCCGGGCGGAGGGCTGTCGCGGGAGGTGGACAGTTAAAAATCAGACCACCCCAACCCAAAAATCCTATTGGCCATTGGGAAAAACAGGATTTTTTTTGGCCCCACAGAACCTACAGCAGATTGGACTTCATACTGCAAGGTGCCAGGGAACCATGACACTGGCAGGGAGACTAAGCACTACATTGCTGATCAATGGGGCAGCTCTGAGCATGGCAACACAGGAGCAACTGAGTGCAGGGCTGTCAGGGCAGGGGTCCGGAAATCTGGTGCCGAGGTCCACATTCGGACCCAGGTCCGCCAGTTGAGTATCGCTGCTCTATAGTATCTGTGGCAGATTATAGTACTTTCTGGCCTCTTTCAGCATCAAAAAGCCTTCAGTGGAGGTGCCCCTCCTTTTCACGCTGGTTTCAAAGCCAGTGACTGAATTGGGATGTCAAACAGGTCTGGATGCATTGGCAGCTGCCAAGGACTGTCAAGTAAAATAGAGAAAACTCTTCAAATGTGCCTCCATTATAAGGGACAGCTCTAGACATATGGTGCAGATTGCAGGGTCCTGGCACACACATTTAGGGGGCAGTAAGGGCCAGCAGTCTGTCAGGGGGTTAAAGAGGCCCAGTCTGAAAGGCAGTGATCAGTAGTATACAATTATCGGCCTCTTGTGCTGAGCTCCACAACAGGTAATCAAAAAACCAATGGGAGGCAAAGTTACTTCAATTCCAATTGTATATACAAATCTTTATTCAAGCGGATCAAAACAAGTAAAAACATAAAACACACTTGTTCCCCTTGGGAGCACAAGTTGCTTATGCTACCTTAGGGGGTCACAGTTTAAAACTGCATTGATTTTTCTCTCGTTATCAGTGGATTATTGGCGTTCACTTTTGCTTAGTGTATATTAGATTGGTATTGGCGTTTTATATTGGTAAGTTGTATTTAACAGAGAGCTGGATCTTAGGTAGGACATGTGCATTATCATTGTGAATTAGTTTCATATGCTTATGAATTGCGTATCCATTGGGCAACACATTTTTCATGTCTCCCTCCACACCTCATCCTGTTTTTGTGTGATGATGTTAAGGGGGGTCTAATGCGTTTTGTATGCGTATTATGTGTTTTAAACCACTTGAATAAAGATTTGTATATATTTCTGTAAATGTAGCTGCGCCTCCCAATTGTCTTTTGATCCAATTTTTGGATTAATTAATGCTCTGGTTAGCTGGAGAGTGCCATGCAATACATAATATTTGTAGTGGTGCAGCCACAGTTTTGCATTTTGGATCTTCACAATATGGTCACACAACACTCTACATTTGTTGCAATTCTTGCCCTAAACTAAAATGTTATTCCCAAAAAAAAACCTTTTCAGATACTGAAGCAAACAACATATTTTTGACAAAAGTATATACACACTATATATAACATATTTTTGACAAAAGGTCATCATAGAAATACAAAGACATGTATTTATAAAACTCATGAAGCAAGATTTCTTATTTCTATTTTTTTACAGCAAGACGACGGTGCAGTTGTCCCAGTATGAAATGGGGCATCAATTAGGCATTAATAGAAGACTTAACACAACCTAACTATAAAATATTAGGTGTTATTTTTATTAAGACATTTCAGAGCACTACATTTATGATTACATCTATAATAGCAATTATATTAGAAGTAGCCAGACAGTAATGCAGCGTGAGCAATTACCTTGCTGGGTGTAAGTGGTGTAAATTATATTCTCTGTAGATTAGATGAATGCTGCAAGCAGACGTTAGGTCTTGAAGACTTGACAGGTCATTGGTAGCTCCACATAAAAAGTCTAGAAGAAGAAGAAAAGGCCATTTAATAATGGATGCACATTGCCACACATCTCATGCTCACAAACTCATGAAGATTCCCCAATTTCTCAGCTGATGGCAGCTCCACATTTAAAGTGATCCAAAATCCTCTTGTGCTGGTCCTAGAGCCAGCGGCTTTGTCAGTGGGAGGGAGGGAGTGGTTTTCATGGCCTACAAGTCCCACAATTCTTCCAATGTAACAGGTGAACTCTTTAGCAGCTTTAGCCAAGTCTAAGCAGCCTAATTACCTATCCAGCTGAGAACCCGGCCATTACCCCTTGCTACTGCAACACAAGACTGTGACCGTTCCAAACTGAAGAAGTTGAATTTCAGCAGAATGAGTTAAACCAGTCACCCATGCCTTAGTCAATCAGATGATTAGCAAGCTAGAGTGAGGAAGTCCATGATAATATGTACTCGAAACCACCACTTTGGTGTACATACTTAAAGTGGACCAACACCCAGGGGGGATCGGCCCGGGAATCTATAAGATTCCCGGACCGATCAGATCCCTCCCCGCGGGGCATCCGAAATCGGGATGTCCCGCGGGGAGGAACCCCCCAGGAGGCCCACAAACCTTACCTTACCGGAGACCCAACGGCGCATGCGCGAGACGCGGCCGCATCTCTCGCTTCCCTCTAGCAGGGCGCACTCCCGCGCCGGCCGTTTTGTGAATGGCCGGCGCAGGCGCGCTCCCTGTTAGAGGGAAGCGAGAGACGCAGCCAATGACAGCGCTCAGAGCCGCTCTGGTATGCGCGTCCAAGCGGCTTTGGACGCGCATACCAGAGCGGCTCTGAGCGCTGTCATTGGCCGAACGAGGTCACGTGGGAGCGGGGAGAGGTGAGTTTTTGCGGCGATCGGGGGGGTTTCACACAGCGGGGCACCCCCGATCGGGGTGCCCCACCTAAGTGGACCAACACCCAGGATAGTCAAAATCCTGGGTGTTGGTCCACTTTAAGGTATACACATATTGTTGCTATGGAAAACACACAATAAATGGAAACATTTATATATGCCACCCTTTAAAGTGACCAAAATCCAGGATTTTGAATATTCTGGGTTTTGGTCCTGATCGGGAGTGCCCTGCTGTGTGAAGCTCCCCAAGTCGCCGAAAACCAACTGACCTCTTCCCGGTCCTAGGGTGCATGCACGGCCGCTCGTCCAATCCGCACGCTTGGATCCGCCGACGTCACGTCGTCTAGCCAGCGTCTAAGGCAAGCGGTTCCGAGCGCTCTGACGGCCGCATCCCCCACTACCCTCTAACAGGGAGCATGTCCACACCGTCCATTCACAAATGCCTGGTGCGGACATGCGCCCTGCCAGAGGGATAGCGGGAATGCGGCCGCGGCTCATCTATGTGCCGCTGGACCGGTTCCAATTAATTAAATTAATTTAAATTAAATACTTTAAACTAATTTAATTAATTTAAACTAATTAAATGTTCTAAGTAAACCAATTATACAAGGGTGAGAAAAAGACGTCAGGAAACTGAAACTGTCAATACAGGATGCCCACCTGAGAGGATCTATATCCGAGAGTGTGAAACTTACGGCTGTTCAGCTTTAATGTAACTTTTACAGGGAGTGTAAAAATGTTAAAATATAAGAGCTGTTTGGAGGAATAGGAAAAATCCCTGCTGCAGTGTGTGCAAACTTCTGACCTCTGTAATTGTAACTGCACCAAATATTACATTCTATTTTTCTAGTTGTTCCTTTATGCAACAAAATGCAAAAAAACATTTTAAAAAATACAATGTGATTTGATTTGTTTTAGAAATTGTCTGTCACAGTTGAAGTGTAAAAATGACAGACCTTTCCATTGTTTTTAGGTGAAAAAAACTTGGCAGTGTATCTTATTCCCCACTTTATATTATCTGGCTAGATTAGCAATACAGGTACAGCAATAAAGTAACAGCAACCACTGCACTGTCTGATAGATACTGGGTGTTATATGCCGTTATCAATATTTACTTGCACGAGTGAACAGAATAAACCTTCCTACATTTCGAGGATCTGACACAGGCATTACATCAATAAAAGCAAGTTGGAAAACAATGCTGGCAGCGGGCAGACAGGTTCTTGCATGATTTAAAAATGGAGGCAAAATGTCTGCCTTTCGGCAGATCCAGTGAGGCAGGTGTTACAGTCTCGTGTGAGGAATGGCTGCTCTCATGGTTATGGGAATCTTGCTGTGTAAACAAAACCTGAAGGGATTTATCTGGCGCGTGCTGTAAAAAGCGGCGGAGCGTCAATGAACTTATTCTCTTGTGGCCTAGTAACCCGCTGGCCCAGTTACCTACTTTCCCCGGACGCAGCTCACCTCATCTAATACAGATTCAGCTTTTGAGCTCTAAACAACTGGTCGCAGAAGAAAGGGGCTATTTTCAAGCACAGGATTAGCAAAAAAAAGTGGCTCACAAACACAGGCGGCCACACGTCATGCAGATTAAAGTGTCTAAAAATATACGACAAGCTCTGTATTCTGTTTAGGCCTAATTATCCTCATTGAGAAAGGCATCCTTTGCCGAGGACATCTAGTCCGAAACAAATTTACTAAAGTGGGAGCATTACAGCTTTATTCAATAATTGTAAGCTTTATGTCATAATTGTGTGTTTCAATGCTTCAGAGTATAAAAAAAATAACCTGAATGTCTTTGGCTCTTTGTTTTAATGAGGGTTTATTCCAGGACGCCACTGACATATTCATACTGTCTACTAGGGCTCATTTGACTAAACAATAGGGAATGAGGCACAGTGTGTACAAAGGTCTACAGAGCCCTCATGAAATACCAGGTCATTTTAAGAAACAAAAAAGACCAAAATTAATCAATGCACAACTTGTTAAATGTTACCTGTAAACTGTATAATTCCATTTAAAAATAAGTTAAACATCTTTTAGGGTGGAAAAATAAAAATAGTTAAAATGAAGTGGTTGCATCAATCTGCAAACTCTTGAAGCAGAACAAAACCACTCTTTTCCCGGCTTGTTCCGTTTCCCGGGGGCATCCCAAATTGGAATACCCTGCTGTGTGAAACCCTCCAGAACACCTAATACAACTCACCTCCTCTCTGTATCTAAGGCGCATGCGTGGAGCTAATCTGAGCAGTTTACTGTGTTTACATGTTTCAGCAATATTTAAATAATTCCCACATAAATTATTTAAATATGTTTTTCTCACAAAAAATGTTTTTCTCATAAAAAAAAAAAAAAAAAAAAAAAGGAGAAAAAAAATATTCTTATGGTGCTGAAGCAGCCTTGTAGTCACTCCTTCACTCCCAGCCTACCTAGAGATTTTGTCACCACTTGTTGACTATGCTGGGTTTTGGTCCTTGCCCACAGGGCACCCCGACCAGGGATGCCCCACTGTGTAAAACCCCCCAGATCGGCCAATCTCACTCAGCCTTCCCTGGTACTATGGCACATGTGCAGCCTCCCAGTCAGTGTGCTTGGATCCACTCCTGACCCTTCGTCCAAGGCAAATTCAAGCGTGCATGCCTGCACTGGTCATTTACAAATGCGTGGCACCGGCACGTGCCCAGCATAGCAGGGGTGCGGCCATTGTTCGCGCATGAGCCATTGGATGGGGAAAGAAGGCGCGTTTCCAGGCAACCTGGGCGGGTTTTACACAGAGGGGCATCTCGAATCTGGATGGGCCAAGGGGAACAAATATCCCAGCCCCACCCCATAGGCAGTGAGGCTATCCCACATCCCATCGGCAGTGAGGCATTTCATCCCATCCCATCGGCAGTGAGTGCATCCCACATCCTATAGGCAGCGAGGGCATCCCCAATCCCATAGGCAGTAAGGCACCCCCCAGATGCTGGAGAAAGAAAACACAATAATAAACTTACATCGACAGTCGCTCCCGCGCTGCAGCCAAACAATGGAGGATGGGCAGGGAGAGTCCGCCCCCCTCAGACGCACTCACACAGGTTTGTGCAGAGTCCCGAGTGTTTGTGCGACTAAGCAGAGAAGAGGCCAGCACTTTTCACCCAAAAAAAAAAAACAAGTAGCACACTCTTTACACGTGGTTCTAAATCGAATGAGGGATTCAGCGCCAGGTGTAAAATGTGCCGTTCACTTTAAAGACTGAGCGGATTCCCTTTAAGTGTCTACCTTAAGGGTGGATTCAGCACCAGGTGGTATGAAAAGAACACTTTACATTTTTTCACCTAAGGTAAACTTTTGACAAATGTTGCTGAATCCTCCCCTATTTGATGTATGCAAATCATTTGTGAGTGGCGCTATACTTGGGGTCAGTAGAAGCACATTACTAGTTGCACTCTGTCTACAGGATCGCACACCCAGGTGGTGCAGAAAGTAGTTGTGTTTATTTGTGTACTTCTGCATTCCTCACGTTTTCCAGAACGTTTTCATATCACGCGAAGGTATGAAAAACTGCCACCAGATGTTTCACATTTTAAACATAGCAGACTTCTTAAAGTGGACCGATACACAAAACCGATACCAGGGATAAGCAAGACCCACTCAACTTCCCATGGGATTCCAGTGACCCACACATTGCCTTGCCATTATTAGTAACTCACCAAATGTCAGGCTTAACTGGAGTACCTAGTCAGACCAATCCAGCATCTGTCCACACCGCTATGTCCACCAGTAGTATATACCACCATCTTGGCACGCAGGCTCTCACAATAAATAAGCACGTGTGTACAACTGGGCAATAGAAGACTTTTGGTCTTTTGTTGCTACAACCTGCAAGATGACAAGTCTTAAAGGATTTTAAGTGTTACAGACCAACAAATGAGTGTCGGTTCGGGGGCATATTGATTGATGATGCAATGATGCAAGAGGCTTATTCTTAGCTCTTCCTGCTGTCCTGGAACTGATCCCATGTGCTAACCGGTGAGCAGTAGCTATTGCAGGGTGGACAGTCACATAGGGATGCACAAATCCATGTTGTACATTCACATGAAACCGCTAAGTTACTTGCGTTAAATGCTGCATGCTGGCAAGGGGGGGTATCTCAATGCGCACCCGATTGTATACAAGATATTGCACAAACCACTGCACCCTTGCTTCAAATAGAGCCATGGGTGCCCAGGCTCCCAGCTGTACTAGAATTCCAATCGAAAGAAGAACAGATGAGCTAGCACTCTAACGTATACAGCATATTCTTGTACAAGGGGTAGCGCAGTCCCCCTTTTTCAAGGCAGGCAGGCAAATATTTGGTTGTATAAAGGTTGCACTAGGGTCATGCTGACGGCATGCTAAAGCATGTACTAAACCACCGGTTCCATATGGGACCTACATACATTAAGCTAGAATACTGCAGTATCTGGAAGCAGAAATTATTACCAAGCATGTCATGGATGCATTAGTAATATTACTGTAATCTATGGATGTGCCATTTTGTATTGACAAATATTAGGCTAGCTTCCAGTAGAAAACTCACTGTCCTAGAGAACTATAGAATGGTCCATATCATTGGGCTATAGGCTATAGGAGTTACTAGCAAGAGAAACTCATGCTCCCCGCAGTCATTGCACCACATGATTCATAGTACTTCTCTGGACCCCGGATGAGTAACCACCATGTCACTTGTACAACACCTTCCATATAAATCAGGTACAGTTAGTATTGCCAGATCGAGGGGACGGGGGGAGGCAAGTGTGGGTGTATATTTAGGAGTAGATCTATGGGTGGTTGAAAAGTTTTTTTTACTAGTTTTTTTAACTAGTGTTGAAGAATAGCAAAAATTCTATAGTGGTGAAGCCAGTAATTCACCCCACTTAGCTACACACCATCGCACCTCCTCCACAGCACTTAATAAGTAATTCAAATAATCATAATGAATTCATAAAATAATTAATTTATTTTATTAAGAATTACCCACAAAAATGACATAACAGACAGTTAAAAAACATTTAAGACAGAATCGTAGCTCTCCCTAGGACATCCAAAATAATCCAAAATACCCATAACAATAATCCCTAAAGTGCCCAAGTATAACTCTGTGCAAATATAACATTGATGAATCAATATGTGGCAAGACTAGAAAACAGATCAAAAACCATGAGAATACAACAAAACAATTAACATACACACATCACCTGAGTGAGCACAAATGTGTTTCAAAGGAATGCCCCAGTCGAGTCACGGTCCCCCCAACGCGTTTCGTGGCCCCCGCTCACAGGCCACTTTATCAACGAACCTTGATAAAGTGGCCTGTGAGCGGGGGCCACGAAACGCGTTGGGGGGACCGTGACTCGACTGGGGCATTCCTTTGAAACACATTTGTGCTCACTCAGGTGATGTGTGTATGTTAATTGTTTTGTTGTATTCTCATGGTTTTTGATCTGTTTTCTAGTCTTGCCACATATTGATTCATCAATGTTATATTTGCACAGAGTTATACTTGGGCACGTTAGGGATTATTGTTATGAGTATTTTGGATTATTTTGGATGTCCTAGGGAGAGCTACGATTCTGTCTTAAATGTTTTTTAACTGTCTGTTATGTCATTTTTGTGGGTAATTCGTAATAATATAAATTAATTATTTTATGAATTCATTATGATTATTTGAATTACTTATTAAGTGCTGTGGAGGAGGTGCGATGGTGTGTAGCTAAGTGGGGTGAATTACTGGCTTCACCACTATAGAATTTTTGCTACATTTGTATTGGATTAGTTTTCCACCACCGCACGGCCACAGACTTCAAAACGGTTATTTAATCTAATGTTGTGGTGCGGAATTTCTACATATAGTTTAGTCTAAATAGTGTTGAAGAATAATTTTATTTCGGTTACTGACAGAAACACAAAAGAAGGGGAGGTAAAACAGGATCTTAATATGAATTCTTAACATTACTAATATTAACATATCCACCCTAACCAAGATGTAATCATGCATACAGCTGTACTGTGCAGAGGATACAAGATAGACTAAGCAAGCTGTTAGGTATCAGTGAGGGGATGTAAATTCCCAATGTAATCAGAAAGAAGTAAAAAGCAGGGGCATAACTTGAGGGGGTCCGTTCACATCAGGGTCCCATCATTGTCGCTCCTCCACCTTATTTAGCAGATTTGTGCTCACTTGGCATCATGTATAGAAAGATAGAAAGCACCATTCCTCTCTGCTATTTCAGTCTTTAATTGTCTAGCTGCATCCAATTGAGTTAAGAGACTCAAAGTTTGCTGTATGAGCCGTGAAAGGACCCCATTTTGTTTGCACCAGACATTGTATGTCAATAAACATTTGTGCACATACTACTTTTTTCAGGATGACTTTAAAGTGTAAGGTTTGGTTTTTCGATTTACTTTAAGGGGTTAGATTAAGTTTTAGGACTGGATAGCGTTGCTTCCACTGACCACTGAAGAGAGAGCAAAAAAAACGGAATATATTTTGGATATATTAAAATGACTGTGTAGATCAAGGTTAGAAACCAAAAAACAAAAAAGTCAATGCTGAACACCATCTCCAAAATGCAAAATTAAAATAAAAGGTTATAATGAAAGTATACAACCTGCACCAGGGTTATGCGGACTGCAATCTAAACCACAGAAGTCTTTTACAGGTCGGTGACGACCTTTGCTGCTTCCACAGTTGATCTGCATGAACTCTATAACCGTAAACCTAGTAGATGATGTAGCTTTAGTATTACAGAGCATTGAATCAGAGGGATAGTCTGGTCTTCTGCCAACAACTTCCCACATGGCAGTATGGATGTCTGGGGAGACGCCTTTCCAATATAGGACGGCCAAGATTTGCTCAATTGTCATATGCTGGTAGCGCAATGTAGCAGGTCACTGGATGTACAAACAACAGCTCTCAAAAGTAGAACTTTTAGATTGGGGGTAGACGCTGGGAAATTATAGCGCCCCTTTGGCATTCAGTGAAAAATATAACACAGGCTGATCTTAAAGGTGTCACAGTGACAAGTTCAGTTAAGAGCAATGGTACCCCGGGCGGGGAGGGGTGTCACACAGCGGGGCATCTGGTGTAGGATGGCCCAGGGGCAGGCTAGCGGCTGGGCCTGGAATCTTTTAACATGTCAGGGCCCAGACGCATAGGTTTTGACCAGCGGTACACAGTAGCACTCCTGAGACAAGCCAGTCTGCTTACAGAGTTCTTTACTGCAGTTAAAGCCCTTGTCCATTCCTCCCCCTTTAGCCCCTGTGGGGAAAGTGTAAAATTAGCAATTTCATCTCTGATTATATGAAAATACCTTATGTATTCTAAGTGAAGTCACTAGATTTGCTCCCATTACTGGGCTTGGCTGAGCTGTGAAGGGAGTGTTATGGCGCATTATGATCAACACAAGCACTTGCCACGATTGCTCATGCTAGGTCTGCCACAGGACAGCTTAGCGACCACTTTGGTGAGTGGTTGCGGAAGTAGGAAATGAAAGAAGGGACAAATTTTGGAGCACTGCCACAGTGCTTCTTCCTCACTTTGCTGGAAATGGAAGAGAAGCACATGGGACAGCCAAAAGATGAGCTGATTTCTGCCATTGCCTGGATTGTCCTTTTGAAGTGGTATTAAACCTCACAAACGCTGGCCCTGGAGTCTGAAAGACTCCAGAACCAGCTGTCTGTCCCAGGGCATCTGGATTTGGGATGCGCCGCAGGATGAAACCCTCTAGCGACCCTCCCATTCAGATAGGCTGAGGCAGGAGTGCATAAGACAAAAGGGAAGCTGGGGATGTGGACAGCGGTTAGTTCACGTCAGCCAGCACATTTGAGATCAGCCAGTCAACCACCGAGCCAAATGCACTGCTGCAGGTACTTGGGTGACAGAGATGAGAAGGGTAGATGGTAGTGGTTTGGAGGGTTTTAGTCTGCTTTAAGCAAATCAAAGTGAAAGCCTGGAGAGAACAAACTATTCACACCCTGCTTCAGAAATATTAACTACACGTGGGTTATGGTCCAGCAGAGGGCAAACTTCTGCAGAGATGACTAAAAAAAGAAGCCCCTCCCGGTCCATAAATACCTGGGACCTCCCACACATTCCCCAGTATAAGAAAGCAGTAAGGGGACCAGGGAGAGCCAATAAAATCTAAAGGAAAAAAGTTTCACCATATATACCAAGATACAACTCAGGGTGGGACGAAGCAGGGTGTGAGACATACAGAGGCTTGGTGCTGAAACGCCCAGGAAGCCCCAACAGCAAGAGTAGAATTAGCAGTGATCTGGAAAGGGGGATCCCTCCCCTTGGCAGAGTAGGCCCTAATAACGGCCTGACGAATCCATTTACTAATGGTAGACTTGACGGGCGCCAAACCCTTCTTGGGCCCAGAGGGCACCACAAAGAAGGCGTCCGTCTTCCGGAATGGTGAAGTAGCCACCAGATAGTACTTTACACATCTAACGACATCCAGAGAGTGCAAGGCCCTCTCCTTGTCATTGCTAGGTTTAGGACACAATGAAGGAAGCACAATGTCCCGATTGAGGTGAAAAGCAGAGACAACCTTTGGCAGGAAGTCTGGTTTAAAGCGGAAAACCACCTTGTCCTGATGTCTCTCAAAGTAGGGGGCCTGAATAGACCGAGCCGCCAACTCAGAAACCTGTCGAACAGAGGTGATAGCCACCAAAAAGGCAACTTTTAAGGTGAAAATGGATAGTGCAGGACCCTGAAGGGCAGACAACACCAAATTTAAATCCCAAACAGGCAACATGGGTTTGCGAGGAGGGCGCACATGAGTGACCCCCTGAAAAAAGGTCCTAACCAAAGGATGAAGAGCGAAATATCTCTGAAAGAAAACCGCCAGAGCGGACACATGCCCCTTAAGGGTGCCAAGTTGAAAACCCATGTCCAGACCATGCTGAAGAAACTCCAAAATCCGAGGAATGGAAAACACCCGACAAGGAAAGGCTCTAGCCTCACACCAATCGATGTAGGTTCGCCAGGTCCTGTAATAGATATTAGAGGAAGATTTCTTCCTAGCCCTGACGAGAGTCTGGACAACCGCTTCAGACAAACCCTTTTCCTTTAAGATGAAGGTTTCAGCAGCCAAGCCGTCAAAGCCAGCGTTTGTAAATTGGGGTAACAAAGCTGACCTTGTGTGATCAGATCCAGAACCAGAGGCAGCCTGAATTGATCGACCGCCAGCCGCACGAATTCTGCGAACCACACCTGTCTTGGCCACCATAGGGCCACCAAGATTGCTGGCACACCCTCTTGAGCCAACTTGCGCACCACCTTGCCCACCATGGGAATGGGAGGAGACGGATACAGGAGACCCGCCAGGACAGAGACCTGGCATCCACTGCCAGAGCCAGAGGGTCCTGGGACAGAGACACAAATGGTGGAAGCTTGTGACGAGAGGCAAACAGGTCCACCTCCGGCCTCCCCCACCTGCGGCAGAGGGATAGAAATACCTTATTGCTGAGGGACCATTCCCCCCGACGAGAGGTCCCCCTGCTCAGGAAGTCCGCTTCCAGGTTCTTCACCCCTGGAATGTAGACTGCCGAGATGCACGGAACATTGCTCTCGGCCCAAGCAAGAATCAGAGACACTTCCCGGAGGGCACTCCGGCTGCGAGTCCCTCCTTGGTGATTGATGTAAGCAACCGCTGTCCGATTGTCGGAGCGAACCTGAACTGGTAAGCCCTGAAGGTGATGTGTCAGGTGCGACAGCACCAACCGAACCACCCTCAGCTCCAGAATGTTGATGGGGATATGGGCCTCCTGAGGACCCCACAGCCCCTGGAACTGATGTTCCCTCCAGAAGCCTCCCCAGCCTGACAGGCTGGCATCCGTGGTGACCGTCTCCCAACAGGGCACAAGAAAGGACCTGCCCCCCAGGAGATTCCTCTGGTCCATACACCACTGGAAGGACAGCCGGACAAGAGGGGACAGAACACAAGTCTGATCCAGAGACAGAGGACATTTGTCCCAAACCGATAGATGATGGAGCTGAAGGGGTCTCATGTGAAACTGAGCAAATGGCACTGCCGCAAAGCAAGCCACCATCAAACCTACCAGCCTCATGCATTGCCTGATGGAAGGCCGAGGGCTGGACAGAAGAAAACGAATAGAAGCCTGAAGAACATCCACCTTCGGCTGGGGTAAGAACACCCTGGTATGAATGGTATCCAGAGTCATGCCCAGGAACGAAACCACCCTTGACGGGGATAGAGAGGACTTGGGGTAATTGATTACCCACCCGAACCTCTCCAGCGTCGTCACCACCGTTCTGGTGTCCAGCTCCGTCTGGTGGAGAGAGGATGACCTGACCTGGTCGTCCAGGTAAGGCAAGATACGAATGCCCCGGACTCTGAGAAGGGCCATCACGCCCACCAAAACTTTGGTGAACACCCTGGGCACCGAAGTCAGCCCGAAGGGAAGAGCCACAAACTGGAAGTGCTGGTTGTCTACCACGAACCTGAGGAACCTTTGGTGTCCCGGGAAGACCGGCACATGAAAGTAAGCGTCCTTGATATCTATTGAGGTCATAAAGTCCCCCGGACGCAGCGAAATTTTTTGGGTCCGATGAACCGGTTGAGAGTTTTCAAGTCCAAAATGGGTCTTATGGAACCATCTTTTTTGGGCACCGTAAAAAGGTTGGAATAGTAACCCAAACCTCTCTCTGTGGGGGGAACCGGACAAACTGCCCCCATATCCCAAAGGTTTTGCACCGCCAGAAAAAGGCCCTGTGCCGCTCGTGGGTCCGACGGAACCCGGGACCTGAGGAATCTGGGAGGAGGCCGGCATGCAAACTCCAGCTTGTACCTGGAGATTACCTCCCGGATCCAGACGTCTGTGACCTCTAGGGTTCAGACCTGAGCAAAGAGCCGCAGCCGCCCCCCCCACCTGCAAGGGTGAGGGCGCCCCTTCATTGCTGAGCGGGCTTGGCAACGGATTTGGGTTTAGTACCCCAGGAAGTCCCGGGTCGGGCACATCCTCTGCCCCTGCCCCAGGAATCTCCTCGGAATGCAGTGAAATACGTTCCCCTGCCTGACCGAGAGCCGCGAAAGGAGGGGTTGAATGAACCCGAACGGGCCAGCGCTGCTTCTTGCGTTGAGGTAACTTACCCCCTTTGGCAACAGAGTCTAAACGATCACCAAACAGGCACAGACCCATGAAGGGAAGTCCTGTAAGCGCCTTCTTAGCAGCATTATCGGCCACCCACTGGCGCAACCAGACCGACCGGCGTATAGAAACCTGCAATGCCGAGGTCCTGCTACACATACGGATAGTAGCCGCGTTTGGCCCCGCCCCCTCCCGACCCAGGACGAGGAGTGCTCCTCCAACGTGTGCCGAGGACATCGGGCGTCAAAAGCAGGGGGCGGGCCGCACAAGGCGCAATGAGCGCCAGGCCCCGCCCCCTCCCCTGACCAAGATCTGAGGCCGCACTCAAAGCAAGGCTGCGGAGCAGGCCATTAGTGTGGAGACCGGCCCGCCGGCACCTGTAAGACCGGGCGGGCCACAGCGGTGATAAAATGAAAAAAGGAGTGAACTAACAAGTAACAATAACACTCACACTGAAGCGCACAACACTCACTCTCACACACGCCCACGCTGGAGCGGCCAGCCGGGCAGAAAGAAGGGGGAAAATTGAATGGGAGCTGAAGGATAGAAGCCCTCCCCCTACTATCCGGGACGGGAGTAGAAGGGGGGAAGCCGATAGCTACATTTCTATATGTAGTGAGGGCTATTCGACGGACAGGGCATCCCAAGTCAGGATCACCAACCTGACAACCGCCTACCCTTTGGTGGGGAATTTGCGGCGGAGCATAGCTCCTGGTAACAGGACACCTCTAGAGGTGTACCCCACCCTCACCCGGACCCTGCAGCCAAGGCTGGGAGGCAAGGGGAATTTACAAAGGAGTCCGGGCAGCAATAGGAATAAGAAATGGCCGGGTGAAAACCCGGCTTACCTGCAAAGGAAAGAGACAGCCATCTTCTTGACTTGCTTCGCCTTCTGCAGAGACTTAACTGGGGAATGTGTGGGAGGTCCCAGGTATTTATGGACCAGGAGGGGCTTCTTTTTTTTAGTCATCTCTGCAGAAGTTCGCCCTCTACTGGACCATAACCCACGTGTAATTAATCTTTCCGAAGCAGGGTGTGAGACATACTTGGAATCAGGGGCGGACTGCGTTTCACTTCCCCCTTCCTTTGTTGCATTCCTCCTCACTTTCAGCTTTCTTTCATTGTCTTCTCTCACTCTCCTTTTCTCTGTCCCCCATCATCTGCCTCTCTCTCTCCTCTCTCTATTTACTTCTCCCTTTTTCTCTCTCCTCACACTTTCCCTCTGTTTTCTCTCCTTCTACCAGTATTCTTTTTTTTTTTGGGCTATTTCTCTTTTGCTTTCTCTTCTTTTTTTTCTAAGGGGTTCAGACATTGTGGCTGTAAAGGGCACCAAAATTCCTAGTTGGCACTTCCCTACATAACCATGCCCAAATTGGTCGTTATTTTATGCTGGGAAAGGTGGCAACCTTAGCTGCTGCCGCTGTACACAAGGGGAAACACAGGGTTGCACACACGCTCGCTCCCTGTCCCAGGTGTGCCGCCATCCACTCGCCTCTACTTTAAAGGCAGTTTTTGCACCTTTTCTTGGCATAGGCCACATGAGCAGGACTGGAGAGGAGGACAGCAGCAGATGAGAGAAAGGTTCTCTTGTGCCAACAAAACCTCCCCATCAGCCCCACCCCCACTTCCCAATGCTTTCTATGCCCTGGGGGAAGGCTAGTGGTTAGCTATGGAATCAGTTAGATTCCAGGGTTGGCCATGATGGGTTTCACACAGCACCCTGGGTTGGGATGCCCCGGGGAGGTGGGCCACTATCCCAATAGTGAAAATCCCAGAATTTGGCCCACTTCTGGGCAAATGTTTTTTTTTTCGTTGAAGACAAAAAAAATATTTGTAAACTTGTATAGGATTAAAATGGGGGGGGGGGGGCATAATGGGGTAATTTGGGGAGATTCTCTACTGCACTGTTTAAGTGGTGATTTTCTGCCGGGTTGCTCTTTAAAGGGTGATTGGGGGGATTCTGCACACCACTTATTATCGGGGGGGGGGGGGGATTATATGGGGCCAGACACACTGCAGAAGGGCCGGTGTGACCAAAAAAGTCCCGGGCCGTTTATTAACCCCAGTCCGCCCCTGCTTGGAAAAACATATACTGGCACCAAGGCACCCCATCCTCATCTCCCTTCCAATTTGCCTCCTGGCTTTTACCCATGCTTCTCTTGTGACTTGTAGAGACATGAGGAAAGTAAAATACCATGGATAGAAAAGAAAGATAAGCGAGTTACAATTCATAGAAACAGAAGGTTGATGGCAGAAACATACAGTCCATCTAGTCTGGCCCTTAATGGGTGATGGCATAGATGTGGCAATGCCATTATTGCCACATACAACAGTGCCAATGAATGGAGGAGGATAAATGGAGGATTGATGAGATAAGAATGAAATAGTCCATATGTATATGTGATGAACAAAACATACCCCATATCCTAAATATTACACGTTAACATCTGGCGAATATGCAGCTTTTTTCTGAAAGTAAAATGGGTGGGGGCGTTATGTGCAGTTGGAGATGACATAGTACATGTGTACTGGAGGCTTCTGTAATATGTCCTTTGATGTAAAAAGTGCTTACAGGTAACTTCAGCAAAGTAACTACTTGTTAGAAAGCAGACAGTAGGTGCTACCTTCCCTGCTGCGAGCAAGTGAGGACTTGTGTTCCTGAACATGGCACACTAACCGGAGAGAGAAGACAAAATGCCAACTGGCACCACTTCTAACTCCCAGCAATGCTTAGATGACCAGCACCACCCCCAGCTGAACAAACAATAGTCATTCCAAATATTTCTTGAAGTCCCACAGCCTTTTTTTCTTGTACTAAAGTGGGCACCAAGCAAAATGCCCCTTTGGACAGTACAAGTCTGATTGCAGCCATCCACTGTGATGGGACAGATAACAGCAAACAGTAAGCACATGACTCATGGCTATTCTTGGATAACAGATTTCACTATGGGATCATTTGGATAACATATCACATCCTTTGTGGAAGACCTGTTTTACATTCAGATGCTCGGCATAAATGACAATACAGCTTCTCAGCAGCCGCTGATGTCTCAACTTAGGTATATCTGATTGAAATAAGTAGGTCACTGGCCTTGTACTGCACTGCACATTTAACTCTTTAAATGGCAAGCACATACATTTACGGGGCTGCTAACCATTAAAGTGGACCAAAACATTTTTAACTAGCATCCCCTGAATAAATGGCAAGTACATACATTTTACAGGGCTGCTAACCATTAAAGTGGACCAAAACATTTTTAACTAGCATCCCCTGAATAAATGGCAAGTGCATACATTTACGGGGCTGCTAACCATTTAAGTGGACCAAAATGCACATTTTTAACTAGCATCCCCTGAATAAATGGCAAGTACATACATTTTACAGGGCTGCTAACCATTAAAGTGGACCAAAACATTTTTAACTAGCATCCTCTGAATAAATGGCAAGTACATACATTTTACAGGGCTGCTAACCATTAAAGTGGACCAAAACATTTTTAACTAGCATCCCCTGAATAAATGGCAAGTGCATACATTTACGGGGCTGCTAACCATTTAAGTGGACCAAAATGCACATTTTTAACTAGCATCCCCTGAATAAATGGCAAGTACATACATTTTACAGGGCTGCTAACCATTAAAGTGGACCAAAACATTTTTAACTAGCATCTCCTGAATAAATGGCAAGCACATAGATTTACGGGGCTGCTAACCATTAAAGTGGACCAAAACATTTTTAACTAGCATCTCCTGAATAAATGGCAAGCACATAGATTTACGGGGCTGCTAACCATTAAAGCGGACCAAAATGCACATTTTTAACTAGCATCCCCTGAATTTCTCCCCCTATGAAGAGTACATTTTGCCAAATTTCATTGCTCCTGCTTCACTCTAATCCCAGGTAATGGAGCCTGTTTTAGCTGCAAAGCTCTGTCTCCTTCAATGCATTGCCACTTTTGTATGTAGCAATAATGTCATTGCCACACCTATGCAATGACGGATCGCCCGTCATCTCACACGAGTGAGGGCGAGAAAAAAAATCAGTGTTCCAGGACAATACGAAAAGTGAAAGTATCCACTTCTACACCCTAAGAAGTGAACATCGGTTTCTGGTTGAAGATCAGGCAGTGTGGGACAGCACCCGGCGATGGAAGGTGGTAGGCAGGCGGGAAAAAAAAATAAAGGACTACTTAATGTGTGTGTTTATTACATTTAATCCTTTGTGAACTGGTAAGGGGGTCTTGAGACCCCTGCCAAAGTCTCTAGGTAGGCTGGCACTGAGAGTTAAAGAAAAAAGAAGCCAGACCTATCAGCCCCCTATGAAATTGCTGTGTAAACCTTCAACTAGACCAAAACCCATTTTATGGATGGTGGTCCGCTGTGGGGGTTCCCCCCTCGAGCACTGCATCTCCCTAAGGGAGTGAGTTGTCAGCAGTGGAAAAACCCGTTTTTTTTTAAAAGCCAGGCCACTGTGACTGCACCCGGGCCCCATCACCGTTGCTCCTCCCCCTTATTTAGCAGATTTGTTCTCACATAATTTAGAGAAAGGAAGCACCATTCCTCTTTCCTATTTCAGTCTTTAAACGTTTAGCTAACAAAAAAGCAATTATGTGAGTACTCACCTGTAGAATTGTTTTTGTTCTTCCATGGCACGGCCCGCTTCGGTATTCATAACAGTTGGGTTATTCCGCCACAAGGTGGCGCAGTGGTACTGCAGAAAGCTGTGGCATCTCCCGGCCCCCTATAAAAACAGGATTAACCATAGAGTTCCCAGCGTAGACAAGCAGTGAGACAAGAAGCCGGGAGAGAATAAAGGTAAAAAATGTAAAAAAAAGGTAAAAAAAATACAATTCTGTGAAATACTCACCTGTAGAATTGGTATTATAAGTATACAGTACGTCCTGCTCCAGATAGATTACTTACACTTGGGTTATCCTCCGCCAGATGGCGCTGCACTGCAGAGACATGCAAAACAGGCTCCTCCCAGCCCCTCAAACACCCAGGGACCTCCCACAAATCCCCAGCATTGAAAAGCAGTGAACAAGAAGCCGGGAGAATTTAACCACCCAAAAACTGGTAACTATAACAATGATAGCAATCACCATACAGGGGATCAAGAATAATGCAAAAACCAGGGTGGGGTGGAGCAGGACGTACTGTATACTTATAATACCAATTCTACAGGTGAATATTTCACAGAATTGTATTATTCTTAGTATACAGTACGTCCTGCTCCAGATAGATTACTTACACTTGGGACATCCAATAGCAGTGTCCATAAAGTAGGGTGGGATCCCCAATAAAAAAGGTAACAGCAGACAGTTTAAACCACTGCTGCCTGCAAAACCTTTCGGCCAAAATCAGCTGATGCCCCAACATCAACCTTGTAAAACTTTGAAAAGGTATGAACAGAAGACCAAGTAGCGGCCTTGCAAACCTGTTCAACAGAAACCTGGTGCTGGAAGGCCCAAGAGGCACCAATAGCACGAGTAGAATGAGCAGTAAGGCGGAAGGGAGGATTCTTCCCCTTAGCAGAATAGGCCTGAATCACAGCCTGACGGATCCATTTGCTGATAGTAGACTTGGCAGGAGCCAAACCCTTCCTAGGACCAGAAGGGACCACAAAAAGAGCATCAGTCTTCCTGAAGGATGCAGTTACTACCAGGTAATACTTCAGACACCTGACCACATCCAAAGAATGCAAAACCCTTTCCTTAGCATTGCTAGGATTAGGGCACAATGAAGGAAGAACAATATCTTTATTCAAATGAAAAGCAGACACCACCTTAGGCAGAAAATCTGGCTTAAAGCGGAACACCACCTTATCCTGGTGTCTCTCAAAGTATGGGGGCTGGATAGACACACGCCTGACCGAAGTAATAGCCACCAGAAAGACAACCTTGAGGGTAAGTACAGCCAGAGCAACATCCTGAATAGATTCAAAGGGAGCACCCTGCAAGGCAGACAAGACCAAGTTCAAATCCCAAACAGGGACCATAGGTTTTCGTCGGGGGCGCACGAGTAACCCCCTGAAAGAAGTCTTAACCAAGGAATGCTGAGCAAAAGGCTTCTGAAAGAAGACAGACAGGGCAGAAACCTGACCCTTCAAAGTACTGAGTTGGAGACCCGACTCCAACCCATGCTGTAAAAAATCCAGAACCCTGGGAACTGAGAACACCCGACAGGGAAGAGGCCAAGATTCACACCAGTCAATGTAGGTACGCCATACCCTATAATAGATGGAAGAAGTTTTCTTCCTAGCCTTCACCATGGTCTCAACCACCGAGGCAGACAAGCCTTTCTCCATCAAGATGGAGGTTTCAGCAGCCAGGCCGTCAAAGCCAGAGTTTGTAAATTGGGATGGCGTAAGGGACCCTGAGTGAGCAGATCTGGCACTCCTGGCAGGACGTACTGATCTACTGCCATCTGCACCACGTCTGCGAACCACACTCTTCTTGGCCACCTGGTGGCAACCAGAATCACTGGCACCCCTTCCAGAGCAATCTTGCGCAGGACCCTGCCCAGCAGGGGGAATAGAGGAAAGACATACAGGAACTGAATTACCTGCCATGACATTACTAAGGTATCCGTGATCACGGCCAGAGGATCCTGGGACAGGGAGACAAAGGCCGGGAGCTTGTGATTGTGACGGGACGCAAACAGATCCACATCTGGTTGGCCCCAACGGTGACACAGAGATTGGAACACCCTGTTGCAGAGGGACCCCCCCGGAATGTATACCGCTGATATGCAGGGAACATTGGCCTCCACCCAGGTCAGGATCAGAGACACTTCCTGGAGGACCCCCTTGCTCCGGGTCCCTCCCTGATGATGTAGGCAACTGCCGTCAGGTAGTCCGAGCGCCCCTGAACAGGCAGGCCCTGAAGATGAGTAGTCAAGCGAGCCAGAACTAACCTGACCTCTCACAACTTCAAGACATTGATAGGTGTGTGGGCCTCCTGAGGGCCCCACCTCCCCTGGAACCGCAGGGACTTCCAGAAACGCCCCCCCCCCCAACCTCTCCCAGGAAGGGGCAAGAAGGGATCTGCCCCCCAACAGGTTCCTTGAGTCCATCCACCACAAGAGGGACCTCCTTACCAGGGGGTAAAGCACACAGACCCTGTCCAGTGATGCTGGGTCCATGTCCCATACAGACAATAGGAGAAGTTGCAGAAGCCCCAAGTGGAACTGAGCATAAGGTACCGCTTCGGAGCACGCCACCATCAGGCCCACCAGCTGCATCCCCTGCCTGGTGGAGGGAGGGGGACAAGCTAAGAGGGACTGAGCCTGTGCAAGCAGTTTGTCCACCTTCTGCTGAGGAAGGAAGATCCTTGCCTGAACTGTATCCAGATTCATTCCTAGGAATGGAGTTACCAAGGAAGGGGACAGTGAGGACTTGGGGTGGTTGATCACTCATCCAAATGACTCCAGAATGGACACCACCAGCTGAGTATCCAACTGACCAACTGCCTGATGTAAAGACTGGGAAGTGATGAGAATGTCCAGGTAGGGCAGCACGCGGATGCCCCTTGGCCTCATCAGAGACATCACCCCCGCCAGCACCTTGGTGAGCACTCTGGGAGCTGAAGAGAGACCAGATGGCAAGGCCACAATTTGGCAGTCTTGATCTTCCAACGCGAATCTGAGGAACCTTGGTGTCCTGAAAACACAGGGATGTGAAGGTAAGCATCTTTGATATCCAAGGACGTCATGAAACCCCCAGGGCGCAAGGAGCTGATGGCCGAGCGCAGGGTTTCCATGCGAAAAAACGTCTGTTCTTGACAATTTTGCTGAAGATCTGTAAATCCAGAATGGGTCTGACTGACCCATCTGTTTAGGGAACTGTGAAAAGGTTGGTGTAGAGTCCCTTGCCTCTGTCTTTTAAGGGAAATTTGCAAATGACCCCCAGACTCAGCAGGCCTTGCACGGCCTGCGCCAACACCTGAGCAGAGGCAGGGACCAGGAGTATCCGGGACCTGATAATCTTGGGGGAGGCCGCACAGCAAACTCTATCTTGTAGCCGGAGGACACTACCTCCTGAATCCACCGGTCCGAGGCGTGATGCCTCCAGACTTGAGCAAAGTGCCGCAGCCGTCCCCTCACCCAGACAGGCGAGGGCACCCCATCATGCCTGAGGGGACTTGGGAGAGGATTTGGGCTTAGCGAGCCCCCGCGAAGGACACCCCTGTTTCTTGTTTAACACCATGGTAGGGGGGTGAAGGGAGGCCCTGGCCCCGAAGGGGCTGAGACAGCCGTCTGCGCTGGGGTAACTTACCTCTCTTAGCAAACAGGTCTAGACGGGCCCCAAACAGGCATAGCCCCTTAAAAGGAAGCCCCGTGAGGGCCTTCTTCGCAGCATTGTCAGCACCCCACTGTCGCAGCCAAACCAAGCGGCGTATAGCCACTACGAGGGCAGAAGTTCTTGCACACATTCTGATGGTGTCATCCAAAGCTAATAGGACAAAATTTACAAAAACATCACAACTGGAGAGTGCATTAAGCACCTCACAAGGGAGATCATCAGGGGCACTATCAAGCATTTTTCTGATAAGGGTTCTAGTGGCCACAGCAGTAATGGCAGAGGCACAGATCCTCAGCATCCCGCAGGGTAGTAGAATCCGGGGAATGCATGACAGGGGTGTTAGATAGCCCTAGGATCGGGACATCCACCTCGGGGGGGGGGGGGGGATGACCAACATTTAACCACCTCAGGGGGAAAAGGATACTTCCTATCCCAATCCCTTGGAACCCCGGGAAGTTTACTGGGGCACTCCCATTCCTTGAGTACAAGGGTATGGAAATGTGCCTGCTCTAGAAATTCCAAACGTGATGTTGCGGTATGAAAGCGCTCCCCTTTTTGCCTGGGAGCCTCACCAGGGAGAGAGATAGACAGAACCTCAAAGATCTGGGTCAATAATCTGTCAGTGTCATCCGGGGCCCAGGGGTCAGAGTCAGAATCGTCATGACCCCTTGGTCTCTCATCAGATGAGCCTGAGTCAGACAAGAGCTCTCCTTCATCAGAAGGGGTATAGCCACACAGATTCATAAACTCCTGAGATCCCATAGGGAAAACAGTAACATAAGGCGTCAAGTGCCGCTTCTTACCAGGGCCCTTACGCGCTAAAGACCTCGCAATAATCTGTTCAGCAGTAGGCAGTCTAGAAGACACATCAGGCTGAGAATCCCCACAAGTATGCAACTCAACAGGAGAGAGATTTAAGCTGGGAGGGAGTAATGAAACGAGGTGCAGCCACTGGCAGGTCAGATTGCAAAACCAGCGCTTGCTCAGCACAGGGTACGCAGACCCGTGCCTTGTCAGCGTCAGCATGAGGCTGTCCACACGCCATACACAGCCGGTCTTGTCCCAAGGGGACCCCGGTCACATTATCCTGAGATGCCTACATATGGTGATTATTAGGCACAATATGCCAGCAGGGATTGATGCTATAAAGCAACCCTGGATGCCCCAATGACCCGCTAGGGAAGTGGGAGTAATTTTACAAGGCCCAACTATCAATTACACCGGGCCGGGAGAAGCCAATGGATTCACCCGTCTGAAAGACGCAATGAGAAGAAAGGGTGTCAGAACCAAACACACCACAATGAGTATAAAGCCGCCCGCGAGGGCACTTACGGACCACGGTAAGCAAGAACGTCACGCGCGCGATCTGACAACATGGCACAGAGTACCTCGAAGGGCGGGCCAGAGCGAGCCAGAGCGAGCCATGACGCAGGGCGCGCCAGGCCAGGCCCCCCTGAAGAGCGAGGAGTCCACCGACAAGCAGCCAATGAGAACGCTGAAGCGTCTGAGGTAACGCCGCCGCCCGGCGCGGAACACCCAAATGAAGGAAAAGGTGCGTGCGGCGGTGGCATTTGCAATAGTAAAAAGACAAGTCAGCGCGGCGGCTGACACCACATATACCAGTCCAAAAAAACATGACAAAAGGCCGTATGCACGAATCACGATACACGCTCACCCACACCCCCCCTTCTTCCCCCCCCGAAGGCTACAGGGAGAATGAGGGAGGATGGCGGCCCTTTGTACAGGGCCCACCGCTACCGGCGCATGGGACGATAATGCGGGAGGGGCATTCCATAAAGGCTCACCATCAGCCTATACCGCCTTCCCTTTGGTGGGGGACTGCGGTGGAGCAGCGCTCCATAAGCACGCATGGTGCCGCCTACCTTCACCCGACCAGCGCAGCCCAGGCTGGGAGGCACATCACACGAAGGACGGGTGGGAATAGTCCAACAGGACCGCAGGCTAATAGCCCCGCTCACCTGCGACAGAGTGATACTTCATGTCTTCGCAGTAAGCACTGCAGAGAAATCTGGGGATTTGTGGGAGGTCCCCGGGTATTTGAGGGGCTGGGAGGAGCCTGTTTTGCATGTCTCTGCAGTGCAGCGCCATCTGGCGGAGGATAACTCAAGTGTAAGTAATCTATCTGGAGCAGGACGTACTGTATACTAAGAATAAAAACAATTAACTTGGAACAATCACCATAAAGAGGCAACCAAGAATAACGATAACAAGGGTGGGTCGAAGCAGGCCGTGCCATGCAAGAACAAAAACAGTTCTACAGGCGAGTACTCACAGAATTGCTTTTTTCTTTATTGCATGGCACGGCCTGCTTCGGTATTCATAACAGTTGGGACATCCAAAAGCAGTGTCCAAAAGTAGGGTGGTATCCCCAATAAGTAGCAGCCAGCAGTTCAAGTCACTACCGCATGAAGCACCATGCGGGCAAAAGGCTTGAACCACCGACTGACGGATCCACTTGCTGATAGTGGATTTAGCCGGAGGCAAACCCTTCCTAGGTCCAGAAGTGAGAACAAAAAGAGCATCATATTTCCTGAAAGGCTCAGTAGCGACCAAATAAAACTTCAGAGCCCTGACCACATCCAGAGAATGCAGTGTCCGCTCCTTGGAATTAGCAGGATTAGGACACAATGAAGGCAAGACAATGTCCTGATTGAGATGAAAAGCAGACACCACCTTAGGCAAGAAATCTGGCTTAAGCCGAAACACCACCTTATCCTGATGCCTCTCAAAATAAGGAGGTTTGATGGAGAGCGCCGCCAGCTCAGAAACTCACCTTACAGAAGTGATAGCCACCAAAAAGGCTACCTTAAGAGTCAGAATGGGCAAAGCAGCCCCACGGATAGGCTCAAAGGGAGGACCCTGCAGAGCAGACACCACCAGATTCAAATCCTAGACTTGTAGCATAGGTCTACGAGGTGGACGCACATGAGTAACACCCTGGAAAAAAGTTTCAACCAACCAGTGGTTGGCAAAGGATCTTTATATAAAAATTGCCAAAGCTAAAACATGGCCTTTGAGGGTACTTAGTTGAAGGCCAGAATACAAACCATGTTGCAAAAATTCCAGAATCCTGGAAATGGAAAAAACCCGACAGGGAAGAGACTTAGACTCACACCAGGCAATGTAAGCATGCCAGACCCTGTAATAGATAAAGGACGAGGACTTCTTCCTAGCCCGAATCATGGTATCCACAACAGAGGCAGGCAACCCCTTCCCTGTCAAGATGTAGGATCCAGCAGCCAAGTCGTTAAAGCCAGCGTTTGTAAAATGGGATGGCGTAGCTGTCCCTGAGTGAGAAGATCTGGATCCCTGGGCAAGACGTGCTGGTCTACAGCCAACTGCACGACATCTGCGAACCACACCCTTCTTGGCCAACAGGGGGCCACCAGGATAGCCGACACCCCCTCCTGGGTAATCTTGCGCATGACCCTGCCCAGTAGAGGGAACGGAGGGAACACATAGGGAAGCCGAAACTCCATCCAAGGCACTGGCAGTGCATCCGTGGCGAAGGCCAGAGGATCCTGTGACAGGGAGACAAACCTGGGAAGTTTGTGATTGTGACGGGACGCAAACAGGTCCACATCCGTCTGACCCCCAGCGGTGACATAGGGAGAGAAACACCTGGTAGTTGAGGGACCATTTCCCCAGACGAGACGTCCCCCTGCTCAGGTATCAGAGACACTTCCTTGAAGGCTCGCTTGCTCCGAGTCCCTCCCTGATGGTTGATGTAGGCAACCGCCGTCTGGTAGTCTGAGCGGATCTTAACAGCCCGACCCTGAAGGTGAGTGGTTAGGCGAGAAAGAACCAACTTGATCGCCCTCAGTTCCAGGACGTTGATGGAAGCATGGGCCTCTTGTGGGCCCCTCCGACCCTGGAACTTCAGGGATTTCCAGAAGCCTCCCCAACCGGTCAGACTGGCATCTGTGGTGACCGTCTCCCAGCACAGGGGCAGGAAGGTCCTGCCCCCCAGAAGGTTCCTTGAGTCCAGCCACCACGAGAGGGACTATCCGGCCAGAGGAGACAGAGCAACTGAAGAGGTCTCATGTGAAACTGAGCAAAGGAGACTGCCTCGAAGCAGGACACCATCAGGCCCACCAACTGCATCCCCTGACGGATGGAAGGATGAGGACACGATAGCAGAGCCCGAGCCTGCATTTGAAGACCCCCCCACCTTCTGCTGAGGAAGGAACACCTTGACCTGAGAGGTATCCAGAGTCATGCCCAGAAAGGACCCCACCAAGGATGGGGACAGAGAAGAATTGGGATAGTTGATCACCCAGCCGAAGGATTCTAGAGTGGATGTCACCATCTGAGTGTCCTGTTCGGCGTGAGGAAAGGACTTGGCCACAATCAGGATGTCGTCCAGGTAAGGAATGATGCGTATTCCCTGGTTACTTAGCAGAGCCATCACCCCCGCCAGTACCTTGGTGAACACCCGAGGCGCCGAGGTGATACCGAAGGGTAGAGCCACAACTGGTAATGCTGATCCTGCAGCTCGAACCTTAGAAATCTCTGCTGACTTGGAAAGATAGGCACATGAAGATATGCATCCTTGATGTCCACAGTGGTCACGAAGTCGCCCGGGCGAAGGGTACTGACAGCAGAGCGTAGCGTCTCCATACGAAAATGCTTGAATCTGACAAATTTGTTGAGGCCCTTCAGGTCCAGAATGGGCCTCAGAGAGCTGTCCTTTTTGGGGACCGTGAAAAGATTGGAGTAGTACCCCTGACCCTGTTCTTGATGGAGCACCTGACAAATGACTCCTGACTCTACAGGCATTGAACCGCCAGAAGCAACCCTTGAGCAGACAGGAGGTTTAAAGACATCCGGGATCTGATGAATCTTGGGGGCGGCCAGGCTGCAAACTCTATCTTGTAACCGGAGGACACTACTTCCTGAATCCAAAGAGCAGAATCCGCCCCCCCCCCCCCACCCAGATGAGTGAGGGTGCCCCTTCATGCCTGAGGGGGCTTGGGAGAGGGTTTGGGCTTGGAACTCCAGGAGAGACCGGGACAACTACGAGATCTGCCACGGCCCCAAGAATCTCTGCGGCCACTAGAGAGGAGGGAGCCACGGCCTCCTCTGGGAGCACGAAAGGAAGGGAGGGGGACGGAGGACCCCCGAAAGGGCCGAGACTGCCTCCTACGCTGAGGTAGCCTGCCATCCTTGGCTAGAACATCAAGACGCTCCCCAAATAGTCCAGTGAGAGCTTTCTTAGCAGCAGCGTCAGCTGCCCACTGACATAACCAAACAGAGCAGCGCATAGCCACTAAGAGCTCAGAGGCCCTACCGCTCTGCCGCACAGCATCATCCATAGCAGAAAGGATAAAGGCCACAAAATCAGAGCAAACCAAGAAAGTCCTATACTGCTCCCCCCCCCCCCCCCCCCCCGCTACAATCCATAGCGCCATCAAGGAGACGCTTGAGCAGTTTCTTAAGGGCAATAGCTGTAATGGCAACCGCACAGGCCGGGGGCGCAATCCACCAGCCCCCACACAGGTAAAGGCATGGCAGGCAACTGATCCATGCGCCGGTCCTCACTGTCCCTCAGAGTGGTAGTGTCAGGTGAAGGCATGACCGATACGCGTTATGCCCCGGCCCCGCCCCCCCCGAAGAGCGCGAAAACTGCGCCCACGTGACCCCGCCGGCGCCATGACAAAGCAAAAACGCCACAGGTTATAGCGCCCACAGCCCCGGAGCGCAGTACAAAACGGTGTGGCGGCCAAGCAACACCAAAAAACAAAAAACACTGTAAACAGCCAAAACACAACTAATACCACTCGTCGCTACCACCCGCCCCCCCCCCCCCCCCGAACAAAGTCATAGAGGCAGCGGCGAGTATCCAGGCCAAAAGGGAGGGGGGGGGACCCCTCATAAGCCAGGACAGGAACACCGCATCCCTAGTAGGCTCACCATAAAGCCTATGGCCGGCTACCCTTTGTGGAACAGGGTCTGCGGCTTGGAGCAGCGCTCCAGGAGCACTTGACCCTACTGCTCTTCTACCCTTCACCCGATCTGTCAGCCAAGGCTGGGAGGCAGAGGGTCCAGAAACGGGTGGAAATAGACTTGCAGGGCCGCAGGCTTGGTTGCCTCGCTCACCTGTGCAAGAGAGAGCCATCTTCTAACTTTGCAGTTCCACTGCAGAGGAAACACTGGGAAATCTATGGTTAATCCCGTTTTTATAGGGGGCCGGGAGATGCCACAGCTTTCTGCAGTACCACTGCGCCACCTTGTGGTGGAATAACCCAACTGTTATGAATACCGAAGCAGGCCGTGCCATGCAATAAAGAAAAACATTTGCATTGCCCATGGCAAAAATACTGGCCAGTCGCATTTCCCTGAGGGTGCAAGTTGTCAGGTAAGGTTTGCGGACTTTACAGCGCTCGATTGAAGGGGGCACGGAAATCGGGGAGGCCCTTGCTTCCAAGCAACACCCATGTTTTGTAAATAGGTGTTGGGCCGGTTTCTGCCTGCAACCCATGGAGTACACACACCACTGGGTGTGTATTCGGAAGTGGAAAACCCCGGTTTTATTTGAAAACCAGGCCACCGCTGAGGCAGAAACATTGCCCAAGGTACTTGGGCAGGGAGCCAGGGGGCCAAAATGGGTTTGGCTCTTCTTTATAGAGCAACATTCACCAGGAATTTCCCTACCATAGTGATTGTTCTTCTCCAGCTGCGCATCCCAGTTTGGGAAGGCCAAGTGTAGGAAACCCCTGGATGTTGGATATCCTTACTTCCCTGGCAATCCTGCAGTGCACACTTCTCCAATCAGCTTTTACAAGCTGCTCATACCTCAGTAAAGCTGAATGGAGCTTAATTACTGGCCACTGCCATGCCATGGCACAGCAGCTGAAGGGATGTCGCTGGTGGCAACGTGGGACTGCGGCAAGGTAGAGGGTCTCACAATGTGGGGCATCCCTCACAGTCCTGCAGATGACACATCCAGCTGTCAGCTCCGATGTAGACAGTTAACTCCCCAGCCAATGTTTGTGCACCCTGCTTCCAGTCACGAGGGAGCAGACAGTGTTGTTGGATGGAAGCATAAGCTAAATTAGTTTAGGACCCTTCCTGACACACAGTTTTAGGTGTGATTAAAGAAAACAAAATAACCATACACAGTTTTAAATAAATACAAATAAAAAGACTTTGCCATATGAAACCAAACTGACAAAATCAACACAGGTAGAACAGGAGGAACAGGTAAATATCTGCTGCAGACCGTCATTAGCACAAACATAATGACACAGCAACCAAAAGTAACATGATTACAAACCGATCGATCTATAAACCTTAGAGCAGCGATCCCATAAGAGCGACATTTGAGAGATGGTCGGCAGCAACGTAGAAGCATGATCACAGAAAACAATTGAAAATAACCCTAAATAACACCTCAAACTTGACAACTTGTATATTCCTTCTGCCCTAGAAAATACTTTTCCAACATGAGTGGATTCCTCAGCCCCAAAGTGGTGAATGGCAGAAAATAAATCCAGATGCTGCTGGATGGCTGGTAAGCAGAGTCTGGCACTGGGTAAGCCTGACCAACCATGGGCGCCATGTAACCCCTTACCCAACAATGTGCCAGAAGCTGCTAGTGTTATGATCTAGTAGATAATTGGGGAACCAGATGTGGCTACAGGTTGGGAGACCCTGCCATAAAACTTCAGGACTCCATGTGGCATCAAACTGTTCTAAATTGATATTATTTGATATTAACACGTGAAAGTAGCCTCAGAAACATCCAGAAATTAAATTAGCAACAGATTTTTCTCTATTGATAAAGGAGCAATGAGGTGATACAGACCAGTAAGTAGCATTTACCACAAAAGATATCATGGCGTCCTGATCTAATGGACAATTAGGTGCCCAAAGTATTGTTGCCCAAACTACACTGTTAAGTTCATTTATGGCATCATATTTGATCAAAGGTAGATCATGAGCACAAGTTGTGTGGCCCCACAAGCCAGGAAGGCCCAGGATTCCATAAAACAAAGGCACTAGGGCACTGACACACTAGCCTAAATCTTCCTCAGCAACAAACACTTCCTCCCGTTGGACACATTTACCTTCTAAACATTAATGCAGCTCTGGCAGTAGACCACAATCCGCGCCCTGGCAGCACTCCAAGGCCCAGCCCATACCTGCTGCCTATACTGCCGGCATGTTAGAGACAGGGAGTGAATGTAGGTTCATGGTTAGGATTGGCGACTAAGCCTGTATATGCCGGACTAGGGCAGGCCAGGTACCAGCTAGGGTCATGTCCTAAATTACCTGAGATGAACGCAGCCGCACACCCTGCATGCTGCCAGAATACCAAACCTGACCTGGATTGTCCTGTACTAAAACCTGCTCTGCTACCACATAACTACCAGACTATTTGCAGGGCACCCCAAAGCCGTGTGGATCTTGTGGTTCTCAATTGTATTGACTGCTGGCAGAGCCTGGGCATAGATGTGACAGCTATGTCTCTACTGCAACGTGCATCTGCTTTGCTGGAGCACTATGAGCTGCAGGGAGTTGGAGTCTATAAACGATTGCTCCCAACTGATCAGTGAATGCTGCACCGTGTATCATGCCTCTGGGTTCAGTTGACCCATGAGCCCAGTCAGACCCCAGATAGAGAATGGATATAGCACCATGCACAGACTGGTGACAGGTCAACTCTTGGAAGTCCAAATAGAAGATTAAAAGCTTAAGGGAGTCAAACCTTTCCATTTCAAAACATTATTCACTCAAGACAACCTCTATTTGGGTACGCAGCCTTAAATCCACTGGAGTTTAGAAACTTCACCTACCCAGTATTCAAACTCTCTGTAGTAACAAGATCCTAAGGTGAAGAGTCTGCTCGCAGCCCTTAACCACGGAAGGCTTCAGGCCCTCATGACCTACCACCTTCCTGTATGAACATTTTGTGCCAAACAACTGGCCCCCTTGTCCTCTGGTCCATCTATAGAGGTCACCAGGAGAATGTATACTCTCCTATAGGTTACAAAATAGTATTACCACCAATGCCAGACTAGCAGCACTCAAATGACTTTAAACTCATTGCCTTGACTTCTATAGTAAATGCCGGTACTTAATTGTCTTAAAGCACATGTGTCAAACTCAAGGTCCAAGGTCCGAATGCGGCCCTCCAAACCCTTTATTGTGGTCCTCTGACAGGTGTCTAGACGGTGGTGGCTAGGCGGTGCTCTTTCTAGCAACCAGGTTACTCCAAGGCTTCGGACACTGGCAACACATCTTCACACGCAGTGAATGGCTGGCACGGGCACACCCCCTGAAGCGGAGAATGCGGCCGTCAGAGCTGCTGTTCTTAGACGCGCCGTGGGACCGGGAAGAGGTGAGCTGGTCTCTGAGTCCTGGGGAGTTTCACACAGTGGAGCACCCCCGGGAAAAGGACCAAAACCCAGAATAGTCAAAACTATTGACTATCCTGGGTTTTGGTCCACTTTAAAGTGTGAAGCTCAGGTGAGGTGCCCATTATTGTTTATAGGTGCCCAGGCTGAGCTTTTGGCCTTGTAAACTCCACATGTGCACCTGCAGGCTGGATTACAGAACTGTAGCACATGGGTTTAGATAACGGGGCTGTGAAAATTGAGCGCCATAGTGAGATTAGGTGAAGGGCGTGCCTCTCTGACGGCCTTGATCGGGGGTCCGTATGAAGAGTCTGTGAAAAGATCCAACCAAACATCTCATAGATCAATCCCATTTCCCATGCAGGGCAAAAAATGTAAATGAAGCGGAGGATACAGACAACCTTGCCTTACATGACATACATTAGAATACAGTTACCAACTTCCTCAATCCCTTCATATCTGGATTAAGGCCTACCAGCAATGGCGCACCCCAGGGTTATGTGGTTTTAATTTTTGGAAATGATTGCATCTCATCTAGCACGGGTTTGCTGAGGACATCACAGTCATCGTTCTTAGCATGGACAATCTGGCTTAGGGGAATAAAAGGGAAGGAACCAGTAGATGGTGCAGTGATAACTACTTGCTAATAAAAACAACCAAATAAGTGAATTTTATATAGGAGACCCTCAACACTTTCTTTTATATCTACGTGAAGATATTTAGAGGGTGAAAACGACAACATATCTTGGAATCACAGTTTTGGGGGATTTGAGGAGACACACAAACACAAGTGCAGGCCTTACACCTTTCCCCACTCCAATGGTGCATGCATGGGCTTTCGTCCAATCAGAGCAGCTTGTCTTTCGGCAAACATATCTGATTTTTTCACAATGGGGAGTGCGTGCTGCCACATCCCTGCAGCATCCGCGTGCTCCCATCCCAGCCATTCAGATAGGCTGGGGTGGGCGTGCACATGAGGCCGGGGATATGGGGATTCATATCAATTAGAGCCCTTTTTGGAATGACTTAGTCAAAGTGAAGGGCTCTGATTTGATTCACACATGCACCATAGGAGTGGATGAAAGGCAAGTTGGGATGCCCCACTGTATGAAATTCATCAGATCCACTTACCTGGGGCACTACTCTACAGCGGCTGTGCAGCTATCAGAGCCGAACAAAATAAAACATGCAGAGCACCTCATGTGGGAACCAGAAAGAGTTGAGTATCCTGGGTGATCCCAAAACCAGGATATCCCACCTGAGAGGAACAACACCTGGGAAAGTGAAATTCCTGGGTGGGGTTACTCTTTAAAGCAGAACAAAACCCAGGAATATAACTCTCCCAGGTTTTGTTCCGTGCCGCCAGGATTCGGGGTGCCCCGCAGTGTGAAACCCCCATTTGCCCATAAAACGCACCTAACCAGGCTCCAATGGTGCATGTGCGGGCTCTCATTAAGGGCGGGAGCTTGTGCACAACACTAGGGATACGGAAGTGCACGCTCCTCATTGTAAACAATGAGAGCTGCCATGGCGAGAGTGAGTTTTTATCAGTGAACCGGCGGGGTTTCACATACAGGGGGCATCCCAATTTGGGATGCCACAGAGAAAAATCCATCTAAGCCTGTGGTCTTCCTTTACTGAAAATAATGGAGAACTAGTGAGTTTTCGAGCAGACCATTCTACTTTGGAGTGGAATATCTGTCTCCAAAGCAATGCCATGATGGTTAAAAGCATCTACACACATCACACATAAAAAGGCGGTTATTTGATCACAGACTGGCTCAGCTTGCAGAACTCCCCTATAAAAGCAGAATGGTTCATGCACAAACCTGTCACCCCCGATACTTTATACTTCAAGTAAAAGAAAGAAACAAGCTTGGCAAGATCTTCTTGATGCAAAGTGCATAACGTACCCCCTCCTCTAGAATATCTAGAATATTTTATGAGGATTTTTATGCTTGGACAATTATTTTATGATAGAGCTGCTTTAATATTACACAGCCCATCCCTTCCGGCCTGCTCTCTGAAAAGGGTGTGGATGCTGCATTGTAGCACCGATTACCACTCTGATCAGGCCATCCCACTAGTAGCCTGCATCACTGTGTGTGGGGCGTGGGGAAGGTGCTCCAAAGGCTTGGCAGTGGGCTTCTAACCTCTCAGCTCTTCTATTGCAGGGGCAAAAATAAGCCAACAAGGGACCCCCCCCCTTCGAATGCAGCGAATGGGGGTGCTCACATACAGCAAATTGTGGGTTTCAAGCCACAGGAAGGTGGACCTAAAGTAGCAGGGTGGGGGGGGGGGGGGGGTATTATAGCCATAGAAAAGGAGCTAAAACTCAGCAACAATATCCTCTTTAAAGGGCAAGTGAAGCCATAACTTAAAACAGACCTACCCTTACAAAATGGAAAGTCTGTAACTAACACTAAGGGGAAGCCAGTCGTATTTAAAACATCCATATATCAACATACACCAACAGCAATATAAACATATTATATGGATGTTCCTCATCCTTTCATTTTATTGATGAATTAATAAATATGTGAATCATGTTAACGTATTTATGCAGCAAGATATTTATTGGCGAGGTCAAACTCCAAGGTCTATACGTTGAGGTTTACCTATACCCCAACGGTTTGAGTTTTTGTTTTCTCGTAACTTTAACAGACCAGGAGTTTGTACCAGCCCCAGTTTATTTGAGAGGTGGGTCACTAGAATGTGGGGGGGGGGGTGACCCTTGCCAGGACACACTTAACCTTCCTCCAACACATCGATTATGGCTACATTAAAGAGCTCCATCACATGCTGAAAGACACCTGCACACTCAGGGTTCTCGACCAGCAGGGGGAGGTGGATTATGGTCCTTGAAGACCTGTAGGTGTGATGTTTGCCTGTCATTTCATCTGTCAGGAGAGCTCTGGCTTCCGTGTGAGAACATTATTGGCAGGAAGCCATAGCATACTCCTGTAACAAAGATCGCCATCACAAATGTGACCAAACCCCTGGAACAGAAGACAGGGTCTTCATTAACATTTCCTGGCACATTGTGCAGAGGAGCAACACTGGACACCACAATAATTTATCCCAAAAGCTCAGTAATGGAGGCAATTCCACTCACACAGCCAAATCTAGAGATATCAGAGATTAGATTATCTTCCTTCATGACTGGCTGAAGTCAGCCCAATAACTGTGCTACAAGGGAAATTACATGGCCATATAAGCAGCCAGCTCTGTGCCAAAGCACCTCTTTGAGGGGGGGGGGGGGGGGGGGTATGGTAAGTAAGGCAAGCAGTTGTGGCCTAGAGATAAGGGAGCGGACTTGTAAGCGAAGGGTGGCAGGTTCGAATCCCGGTCCTGGGACATGACTGAAGTGCTCTTGAGCAAGGCACCTAACCCTGCAACTGTTCCCCGGGCGCTGCAATTAGGGCAGCCCACCGCTCCAGGCATGTGTACATTCACTGCACAGATGGACATGCGGAGGACAAATTCCTATGCATGCGCAAGCATACAATGGCCATCTATGCATCAATTATTAATTAAGTACATTTTTTCTCCAAGCAAAAGTGGCTGGTAGACCCCCGCAGCATCCTGAGGGCTTCTGGTGACAGATGGGCCCTTTTTACTTTAGGTCCGTGTTGACAGTAGGTCAATGGGCGCTGCAGTTGGACATGCAGTTGCACAGCACACAGACAGTGCCACCCACACTTAAAGCGGACCTTCACTCTAAATAAGAGTCTATCTTATATGTTTCCCACACCCTGTACATACAGATTGCTCACATTAAAAATCATCCTACCTGCATCTACTGCATTTTATAAGCCTTTAAACATCCAAGATGGCGGCTTATGGAAGCTGCCATTTTTGCAGGCAGCCTGCAAACAGGAAGTGCCTGCAAACAGGAAGTGACTGTGCTGCTCTGCATTCTGGGACTGCTGACCTTTCCCTGACCCCAGCTCTGCTCTGTCTGAGCAAAGCACAGCTATAACCCGCCCCCCTGTACCTTATCCCACTCTCCTCTCCTCAGTAAGTGTGATGCTTCTGAGTCAAGATGGCGGCGCCCGTATCCTAAATTCCCGAACAGAGTTGCAGCCCAGTGGGGGAAAGTATAATAAATTAGTGACTAAACATGTAAAATATATTAATTTTAGATGCTGAGGAATTGTTTTTTAAGAGTTTGGGCTTTTCATTAAATCATGGTGAAGGTCCGGTTTAACAGTAAGTATTCAGGATTTCTGGCTACAAGGTAGAATTCAAAGTGGACTTAATACAAACTCCTTGCCAGCACTGCATAAGGAAGTAGGGTCCATGGCCTCAAGCACGCTAATCCACATACTCCCTCACCCTGCCTGTAAACCCCTAATTCAGGATATATTCACATTTTCTTCTGTATTAAAGGGTCTTTTATTAGATGGAATTCAGCTAGGTACAGTCATGGCTGTAAATGTTGGCACCTCTGAAATTTTTCAAGAAATTTAAGTATTTCTCACAAAAAAATTGCAGTAACTCGTGTTTTGCTATACACATGTTTATTCACTTTGTGTGTATAGGAACTAAACCAAAAAAGGAGGGAAAAAAGCAAATTGGACATAATGTCACACCAAACTCCAAAATGGACTGGACAAAATTATTGGCACCCTTTTAAAATTGAGGATTTTTCAGGGGTGCCAACATTTACTGCCATGACTGTAAGTATGTCTCTAATGCAGGACTGACTGGTTACGTGACGGGGGTTTAGGATATTTTGGTGTCCCAGGAGGCTCCCTGGCACAGAGCTGCAAGATAAGATTTAGGTCTACTGTAAGAAAGTGCTCCCTGCTTGGGTTCTATTGTGGCCTCTTGCAGTGGAAAAATAAGACAAAGTGGCCCTTAGGAAAAAAAATGTGGCCCTTAGGACTACCACACACGAATCTCACTATCCTGAGTATTGTTATTGCCTGATTTGGGATGCCCTGCTGTGTGTATCCCTCAGGTCGCCGTAAAACTTACCTCCCTGTCATTCCCACGGCACAGGCATGTCTGAAACAGAGCACGCCGATTGGCGGAATGTCCTGCTCAGACAACCAGCGCCCTCAATTTAGCTTGGCTCTTTTCGGCTGTGCTAGTGGCTAAGCCACCTGAGCAGCTAAGCAGCCGAAGAAAGCCATGCAGGGCCGAGCGCGCCAACAGCAGCATCCCCCACTCAGTTTCTAGCCATGTGTGTGCCCGTGCTACCCATTTAGAGGGCTTGGCGCAGATAAGCACACAGCTAGAGGTGAGCATCGATGCGGCGGTGAGGGCTCTGGGAGCAGGTAAGTGTAATGGGGGATCTGGGGGGTTTCACACAACTGGGCATCCCAATTCAAGATGGGACACGCCAGCCATGAAGTCTTTTTAGACTCCTGGGGCCTCCGATTTTCCTCTTTAAGCCAGTAACAATGCCATCTCCTGCCTTTTGAACTGTAACTTCCATATTCGGCTGCCACTGATCATGTAACCTCCCTGCAGACCTGTGCTATAACTGGCAAATAAATGTATTGTGTAGATCCTCTTTAACACCACATTTCTCTGGTGGTTTACTTTCCAGAGCTAAAAAGTTTACATGACAAGCGACCGGCAACGTTGTGCTTTAAACATCTTGCGTCATGTAGGCGTGATTTTTGTCCACAGTGACTCTCTGTATCTTTAAATGTCTCTGTCAAAGAGATAAAAGTAGCTGATGTCAGCAGAAGGTAGTAACAGAGATAAACTATTAGAAAATTAAACTTTTAAAGTGGACCAAAATGAATTCTGTCCAGCCTTTGAGTCACTGGGATTTAGAAGTGTAAACCTGCCCCCTATACTCACTTTGATCTGGGATCTCAGGGATCATGCAGAGCTTGGTATCAGCAATCTCGCTCTGTACGCTTAGTGCTACCATTAGATTTGAATCCCATACAGGCAATGCTCAACCACAGCTCCTGACTCCCACCCCTGTCAGCAGACATTCATATTTGCAGGATTTGCAGAGTGGGGATGCTGGGTAAATGCTGCACATGCACTGTGGGATCCTGAAGTAAGGAGAGTATATGGGAACCCTGTTGGGATTCACACTGTAGGGCATCAAAAATTGAAGGGGGGCATCAAAACTGGGGGGTGGTTAAATTCAGCTTATATGAGGCCAATCTGGTGTCAGAGTGGCAAGTGAGCTAAATGGAGCATGGGCCACTCCCCTGCATCTGCCATTCAGAAATGCCCGGCACAGGTACAAGCATAAGCCAAGGGAAGCCAGGGATGTGGGCCAGGCATTCACTGCAGGATTATAGGCAAGGTGCATATAGTAGGTGATCAATTTTGGGAAATCTTTAGGACTGTTGTACAAAGTATGGAAACCATGGAATACTGGCTGGACCATGCACCTCCTTCATCTGCCAACTCTGCAATGTTTTTATGTTTCTATACAACACGCAGCAACTCACCCGGCAGAAACGATCAGAATTTTTTCAACCCGTCAGACAAGACAACGGGATTCATGTAAACACACCACTGAAGAAACTCTCCACTGTGTTTTACAGTAAAGCGCCTGCTGATGATCAGCTCATCACCCATATGGCCGCCATTAGTTTAACACTGATGTGGAGGCACTGATTGGTGAACTAAGCAGTCAATCATGGCAGCACACCTGGAACTCACCCCGGGGGATTGTGTGCCTTGCCGGTGATTTTCTCTCACAATCTTTTGATTTTTTAACACAGTACTTACTGGCAGGTAAGGAATAAAAAGGTGGTGAAGGTTGGGGGTGGGCAGCGGTACTTCACCCTTATGGTGTAGGAAATGGATTTTGTCACCTAGTGAATTGTCCTGGAGAGGGAATTTTTGCTTTCCCACTCCGCTCCCCCCTATGTCATTATTGCATGCCTCCCTAAAGCCCCGAGCCTACCCCCCCCCCCCCCCCAAGGTGTACCATTGGACTTTGCACAATTCCAGTCCCTTGCCAGATCTGGTGCATGTGCTGTGGCTTTACCTTGATGAGACATGATGGAGTGCCAGAGGAGGGAAATCGCCATGAAATCTCTGCTGCAGCAATGTAAGAAAGCAGGGGGTCATTGCATAGGTGACTCAAGGAGGTGGGATTTCTGGCTAAAACAGATGCCATTATGTTACTTTAATGCAAAGTCCAATCACCCCCCAAAGCTGTGGATATGAAGAAGTGATACGAGTGCAGCCCCTGCCTGCAGACAGAGTTCCTGTATTATGAAATTGTCTCTATTTAAAAAAAAATATATATATATATATATATATATATATATATATATATATATATATAGATAGATAGATAGATAGATAGATAGATATAGATATATATATATATATCTATATATTATATCTATCTATCTATCTATATCTATCTATATCTATATCTATCTATATCTATATCTATATATCTATATCTATCTATCACAGGTCACATAGTGAGAGGAGGTCACTTATACACCCCAAATGAAAGAAAACCCTGCCAAGCTTGTGGTTTCCACTATAAAATGTTTTGAGCACACCCTTTTAGGGGAGAACTGCTAGATTTTAAAGTGATCAGGATGCCCAGGGGCAAGGAACAAAATCCGGCATAGTCAATATCCCGGGTTTTGTTTGTTGCCCCCTGGGCATCCTGATTTGGGATGCCCCACTGTGTGACCCTCCAGATCACCCAGTAAAGTAAAGTGAGTTTTGCAGTGCCTTGGGGGGCATTCTATTATATGAACCCCTCTTCTATATTTGTTGTCAGGCTGGAAGGGCTAGCCTGTCCCCAGGGCATCAGACACCAGAAGCCTCTCTGTGTGAAACCCCCCCGGGCGCCGGTAATCTTACCTGATCCCAGAGGGTACCTCACGCAATCTCTGCCTGTGGCCATGTGCACTCCTGCACCCAACCTTTTGCGTGTTGGGGCTGTGGCCAGCCATCTGCACCTCGTTGCTGTGCGGCACCTTTGAGATCAGCCGAAAACTGTGTTGGTGTGGTGTTGGAAAAACACTTATAAGGGGTAGACAGGGGAGGTCCTGTGACCACAGATGGAACATGGTGGTGGAAAACTGTAAAGGGCAGACTTTGGGGACGACTACAGTGAACTGCATTGAAGTGGAGGGGAGGCACATGGGACAGGCTTCAGGTGAGCTCCTTGATGCCTTATTATTGCCATTATCTGGACTGCCCCTTTATCCACTCTAATATGCACCCAAAAGCATAGTATGAAGGGTAAAAGCATTGCAATAGCTATAACCGTTTACTCCATCTCGGGCTGGCTCAGAGGACAGTCTGTTAACAGTTGAGCAGTTCTCCCCTTTAAAAGCATTTGTTCATAAACCTAGAACCAAGTATTCGTCTTCCTTTCAGTAAAAAAAAAAAAAAAAAAAAAAAAAAAAAAACAGGCTGGCTGGATTTTTTGATGCAGGGGGTATAGCGACCCTTCTGCTTGCCATCTAATAGTTCACTCTTGGGTGTTGTTCCTCTACAGTGGGGCATCCCGATTTGGGATGTCCCACTGTGTTTAATATAACGGATCACCTTGAAAGAATAACCTACTGGAAATCTTATGGTACATCGACCAATTAGTGCTAGTATTCCATTCATACACATATCAGATCAGCCATCAGACTGGCTAGAAAGAATAAATGGAGCACGTGCTGCGGACCATACCCCCTTTCCAAGTGCCTGGCACGGATATGGGTTTTAGCTAAATTTATAGTCTGGATGCATTATACGTATGCATTGTGAGATCACCACGCCAGATGATACCAGGGTTTCACACAGCAGGGCTCCCAAGTTGGGATACCCCAGGATAAGAAAATCTGCCTCCCATGTGTCTTTTAAAGGGACTAAAAACCCAATAGCAACAATAAGGCAGCAAGCAGCGCATCTGGTTCCTATCCCATGTGCCCCGCCTCCAATTCCTGCAGTGCCGGGTAGAAGCTGTAGCAGGCCTTCAATGTTTGCCCTTCTTTCAATTGCATTCCTCCAGGACTATGCAAAAAAAATTGGTCTAACGGCTACTCTGTAATTTGGAGCTTGCAGCATGAGCATGGCACAGTGGATCTACAGCTATCTCTGACCACAGCAGTGCATGCTCAAGACTCATAAATCTGCACCATAACATTACCTTCCTAAAGCCAAGGAAGCAGCTACGATTAGAATATAATGTTTTTGGATATCAGCTGAGATGCCTTGAAATGGCTCATTTTACACTGTTGCCATGGGACATAAGATGGGAGAAAGTTAGCATGCTGCTGGACAGGGACTTAAAAGCAGTCCCACAGCCATGGATGTAGGGCTGCACAGGTGAGGATTTCAGGTCATTGCATGGGGGATCTCCAGCAATCTGGATGCCCCCCACATCCGAGACTGTCACAGTGCAGCCCTACACCATTAGTTAGGAAATGGGGGGCGGGACCGCTTAAAACTCTAAGAAGGCTGCTGCTCCTCTGTAAAGCGGGCCACGGCCCTAGAGTCAAAAGGGCCACCCTAGGGCCGTCTTGATTTGGGATGGTCCACAGTATAAAACCACCCTGGGCTCACCTTGTTCCTTGATCACACAACAACAGGGATGTCCCAGCAATAAGCACAATGAATGCTGAGTGAATGAATGGCTAGGGCATCCCTACTGGCAGAGAACAGGGGAATCCATGCTGATTGTCAGCACATGCACCTTGGGAGCAGAGCATCCTGGATTGCTTATTAACCCTTTCGCTGCCAGCCTACCTGCAGCATTTGCCACTCCCTGTTGCCAGACGATGTTTCACCATTTTGCGCTACACATATTCAACTGTCATTTTTGAAGGGATTTCCAGGGATTTCCCAGGAAAATTATATATTGTTTTTTTTTTTCATGGGCTTTAACATGAAATGTCTTGTTTGTATTTTTTAGGTGTATTCTCAATTTTTTTGGGTGAAATGTGTGAAAAAAAACAAAAAAAAAACATTTTTTTACAATTTGTAGAGTTTTTTTGTAATAAAAAATGTAAGTTTGTCAATAAAATCTTATTGCGTGAGAAACCCCAATTTCTCCCGGTTACAGCGATACCACATATGTATAGGTAGACACCCTTTCCTGCCCAGAAGCCTTTTATAGCTGCTGGATGACAAATGGTTAATTAAAAAAAAAAATGACATAGGGTCCCCCTTCCCGGGGAGGGGGACCCCATTTTTTTTTGGATTTTGAAGGGTTAAAAACCCTTCAAAATCCAAAAAAAAAAATGACGTGGGGTCCCCCTTACCCAAAGTAACCAGCCCGGGACCAGCTATGGGGGCTTGTAGGCACAGAGTGGGGGGGCCAGCTTTGGTGGCCCCCCCACCCTGCAGCCTACGAGCCCACATAGCCTATGTGGGCCCGGGCTCTTCTGCCCCCCCCTGGCCTTTGGGGAGGCAGGTAATGGGGGTGCGGGGGTTAATGGCAAGCCACCCGCTAGGGCAGGTGACTTGCCACCCCCCCAGCCTTGTGAACTGGTATAAGGGGTCTCATGGACCCCTTACCAGCTCACAAAGGGTTAATGTGAAAAAAAAACACCACACAATAATAAAAAGTATTTTATTAGAAAAAAAAAAAATTTTTTTTTACTGTACTTACCTTCGATTGCAAGCTCTTGTCCCTCGCCGCTCAGCTGACAGATGCCGGTGATCGGCATCCAGAGAAGGAGAAGGCAGGAGATCAGAGGATCTCCTGCCACCTCCTTCCAGGGCACCGATCACCGGCATCTGAGAAGCTGAGAAGGCTGAAGCCTGAGATCGGGGCCGGGATGACTTCATAAGCCCCGCCCCCAAGGGGGCGTGGCTTAGAGGCATGATGGCGGCCGCCATCGTGCAGAAGAGAGGAGAGAGCCTCCCAGATCGGTAAGTCCTGGGGGGGGATCGGAGGCCCCCCAGGTGAAGAGGAGGGACAGCGGGAGCCAGCGCACACACAGGTAAGTGAATGTCATTTTTATTTTTTTTTTTTTTTTTACAGTTAGAAGCTGCTGCTGCAGAAGCGGGGGGGGGGCGGCCTATTCCGGGGGCTCTCCTGGAGCCATCCGACCCCCCACGGGGGATCGGATGGCACCAAATTAAAGAGGAGACCCGGCCGGATCCAACAAGGGGTCAGGTGAGTATTTGTTGTTTTTACTTTTTAAACTACAAGCGAGGAAAGTCAAGCACGTAACACCTACGTGCTTGGCACTTAAGGCCCAGCCAAGCCAGCACGTAGGTGTTACGTGCTTGGCAACAAAAGGGTTAAAGGTGGACCAAAACCAGTGGAAGTGAAAATCCCCCTGCTGCATCCTCCACCCGCCTATCTGTATGCCTGGGGTGGGAGTGCGTACATGCTTCAAGGGATGCGGCAGAGTGCGCTCCCCATTGTAAACAATCAGAGCTGTTTGCCGAAAAGGCAAATGGCTCCGATTGGATGAGAGCCCACACTCTCCCCACCAAGTGCTGTTGGGCCTGGGAAAGGTTATTACCGGAGGCCTGGGGGGTTTCACACACCAGGGCATCCAGAATTGTAAAAGCCAGCAGCTGGCCCTGGAATCTTATAGCTGGTGGGTTTTGTGAAAGCCAGCGCCTGGGCCTGGAATCTTATAGATTCCCAGGCCAATCGATTCCCCCCCCCTCCCGGGGCATCCAAAATAAGGATGCCCCGCTATGCGAGAGCCCCCAGGTTGCCCTATACACTTACCTTTATCTCCCAGTCCAACGGCGGACGCGTGAGCTGCACATGCGCTGTCCCTCTTGCAAGGTGCGTGATGGAAGCGGGGAATGCGGCCGCCAGCGTGCTCGGAGTCGTCATCGTGACAAAGTGGTTTTCCACGCAACGCGTCGGTAGCGGATGATTCAAGTGGACCTGGACTCATTGAATTGGTGATACACAATTTATTAGAAATTACTATCTTTTGGCTGTTTTTGCATTCCACAATGTGTATTGGAAACGCTGTTAGCACTTTCTGTTGCACCTTTGCACTTTTTAAAGGGGCGTCCCATATTTGTTAAGGGGTAAGGGATACCCTCAATTCACTATTTACCTTATATATAGGTTCTGCTTTACTTTCTTATAGCTGATAACTATTCTGTTTGCACATATTCACTGCCTTTTATACTATCACATATAGTCCAGCGTATTCCATTACACACTGTAAAGGGCATTGTAATTTAAAGCGGACCTTCAGAACCATTTAAAGAAAGGCCCAAACCCTTAAACTATTTCCTAGCATTTAAAATTAATAGATTTAATGTTTTTAGTCACTTATTTTTCTGTTCAGCACTCTAGGATACGGGCGCCGCCATCTTGGATCAGTAGCATCACATACTGAGGAGTTGACAGGGGTCAAAAGTGCAGGAGAGCAGGGTTATAGCTGTTCTTTGCACAAACAGAGAAAATCTGGGGTCAGTGAAAGGTCAGCAATCCCAGAATGCAAAGCGGCACAGTCAGAGGACACTTCCTGTTTGCAGGCAGCCTGCACCTCAATTGGCCACCATCTTGGATGTTTATAGTCTCAGAAATTGCAATAGATGCAGGTAGGATGATTTTTAATGTGGGCAATCTGTATGCAAAGCATGGGGGAAACATATAAGATATGCTCTTATTTAGGGTGAAGGTCCGGTTTAATATAACCCAATATACTTACATAGTCCATAAGTGTCCACTTGCACCACCCACAATTGTGGTTTGTTTTAACTATTTTTAATTGTGTCCTTTTAACTGAGCATGTTATTGTAAATTCAACTCTAATAAAGTTTAGCTACATTTTTCTTGAATATAATTCTGTTGTGCAGCTATTTTTCATGGTGAGATATAGCGGTCTGTACTGGCAGACCGTGAATCTAGGGCCTTAGACGATGTGATGTAAGCAGATCCGAGCGAGGTGATTGGACGAGGGGCCGCGCATGCGCCGGGGACGAGGTAAACTGGCATCGCCGATCTGGGGGTGTTTCACATAGCGGGGCATAACCAATCGGGGTGTCCTGGGGGAAAGGACCAAAACCCAGGATAGTCAGAATCTATAGTCCATAGACGCTCCATTCACAGTCGTAGCTCATGCACACTGCATGGCTCTGCCAGGTCAGCCAATCAGGATCAATCACCAGGCTGCACAACATCACATTGTAGCATAGTCACCCCAGGACTAAGACGACCACAAGAGATTAGCCAGTAGGAAGTGGCCTGTGTAACAGGGAAATCATCCCCCCGGGTACATGTGCAGGCCGGGCAACACAACACAGTGCAAGTTGTGCAGCATGACAGGGGGTGTGTGTGATGCACAGAACAGCCACTGTTACACAAGCACCAGCCACCCACTCATACACAACACAGCGCAGCGTCCTCACCTCACCCTGCATGCAGCCAGCAGCGTCAATGGCGGCCCGTCTCGCTTCCCGGAGCCTGCTTTCCCGTCTCGTCCCGCCTGTGCCGAAGCCTTCTCTCCTGCTGCCTGCGTACACCGATCAGTCGTCCACCATCACCGCTGCGACAGCGCCGCGCATGCGCAGGCCAACCCAGGAAGCGACTGGAGGGAGATCCTCGGACACATCGGGACGGCAGCAAATGCGCATGCGTCACTGTGTAATCCCTCTGTCACGTGACACGTCTTGTGGCCCTGCTCGCAGTATTGTGTGCTGCAGCTGCTTGTCCTATTTTCCGTCACCTGAATAGGGAAGCTCACCTATTAACTGTCCCTCATTTGAGTCCACGTCCTCCTGTCACTTGCTGTTCTCATTTGTCCCTCTTTGAGGTGTAACATGCAGATCTGCAGAAATAAAATGATTCATTTGTCTATTCCAAGAGTTCATATTGTAACTGTTAACATCTCCTGTCCATCCCTCAGCGAGGGGCGTGGCTTAATTTAACAATTGTCCCTCTTTCCCGCCCTTTAAAATGGAAGGTATGGTGTAGTGTTGCTGGCAGTGCATGTGGAGTGTTGCAAGAGGAGGGTATTACACAGGACCAGAGCAATTGTCTAAGTCATTTAGTCTTGTGTCACATTGTAAAGAAAAAAACATAGAAAAGCCTTACTCCAAGCTGCCCCCCCCCCAAAAAAAAGGGCCATTTAAAGTGGACATAAACCCTCTATTGCAACTTTGTGACAGGTCGGGTTCTGGTTCACTGTATATAAGCCACTGGCAGCTTAAACCGGACCTTCACCATGATTTAATGAAAAGCCCAAACTCTTAAAAAACGATTCCCCAGCATCTAAAATTAATATATTTTACATTTTTAGTCACTAACTTATTATTCTTTCCCCCACTGGGCTGCAACTCTGTTCAGGAATTTAGGATACGGGCGCCGCCATCTTGACTCAGAAGCATCACACTTGCTGAGGAGAGGAGAGTGGGATAAGGTACAGGGGGGCAGGTTATAGCTGTGCTTTGCTCAGACAGAGCAGAGCTGGGGTCAGGTAAAGGTCAGCAGTCCCAGAATGCAGAGCAGCACAGTCACTTCCTGTTTGCAGGCACTTCCTGTTTGCAGGCTGCCTGATAAAATGGCGGCTTCCATAAGCCGCCATCTTGGATGTTTAAAGGCTCATAACATGCAGTAGATGCAGGTAGGATGATTTTTAATGTGAGCAATCTTTATGTACAGGGTGTGGGAAACATATAAGATAGACTCTTATTCAGAGTGAAGGTCCGCTTTAAAGCAGGACTGGACCAGCCGGGCGACTACACTACCCCCCACCCTGAATCGCAAAGCAGGAGTTCCTGAGCAGCACGCATCCACACAAGAGGGGCACAAGGGATTCCATCTGATGTTCCAGTAAGTAGGCGGGTGCCAGACAAACACAGATCAGTTACTTGGCTGCACTATTATTTTAAAGTGGACCAACACCCAGGATTTTGACTATCCTGGGTGTTGGTCCACTTAGGTGGGGCACCCCGATCGGGGGTGCCCCGCTGTCTGAAACCCCCCCGATCGCCGCAAAAACTCACCTCTCCCCGCTCCAACGTGACCTCGTCCGGCCAATGACAGCGCTCAGAGCAGCTCTGGTATGCGCGTCCAAAGCCGCTTGGACGCGCATACCAGAGCGCTGTCATTGGCTGCGTCTCTCGCTTCCCTCTAACAGGGAGCGCGCCTGCGCCGGCCATTCACAAAACGGCCGGCGCGGGAGCGCGCCCTGCTAGAGGGAAGCGAGAGACGCGGCCGCGCCTCGCGCATGCGCCGTTGGATCGCCGGTAAGGTGAGGATTGTGGGCCTCCTGGGGGGTTCCTCCCCGCGGGACATCCCGATTTCGGATGCCCCGCGGGGAGGGATCTGATCGGTCCGGGAATCTTATAGATTTCCAGGCCGATCCCCCCTGGGTGTTGGTCCACTTTAAAGGAAAATGTATCTGGGGCCTCCACCACACTTAATCCGGCCCTGAAGCCTCCACACACACAGACAGGCCCTGCACACACACAGGGAAGCCCCACCTCACATAAGCAAGCCCCACCACCATGCCTTCCAACGTTTCTAAATTAGGCCATGCCCCCTTGTTGAGGGATGGATAGGAGAAAGGTTGTAACAGTTACAATATAAACACTTTGAATAGTGAAACAAATCATTTATTGCTGCAGATCTGCATGTTACAACTCAAAGAGGGACAAATGAGAACAAATCAGGGACACTTGGGAGGTATGCCCACCACACACAGACAAGTTCCCCCCACACTCACATGTTCCTTCTCCACACGTAGGCCCACCACACACATGCAAGTTCCGCCCCCACACACATAGGCAAGCCTCCCACACACACAGGGAAGCCCCACCACATAAGGTTAGTTCCTCCTACACACATAGCCCCCCCCCCCCACACATAGGCAAGCCCCTCCACACGCAGGCAAACCCCCCAAACACATAGGCAAGCTCAGCACATAAGTCAAGTTCCCCACACACACACAAACAAGTTTCCCCCACACAGGCAAGCCCCCCACACACAGACAAGTTTCCCCCACACAGGCAAGCCCACCATACACAGACAAGTTCCCCCCCACACACACAGACAAGCCCCCCCACACACAGACAAGTTTCCCCCACACAGGCAAGCTCACCACACACAGACAAGTTCCCCCCTCACACACAGACAAGCTTCCCCACAAAAGAAAGCCCCCACACACATGCATACAAGTAGGCAAGTCCTCCCACACAGACTCATACAAGCAGACAAGCCCCACACACACACACACGCATACAAGAAGGCAAGTCCTCCCACACACGCACACATACAAGCAGGAAAGTCCTCCCACACACATGCGAATAGAAGCAGGCCAGCCCCCACACACATACATACAAACAGGCAAGTCCTCCCACACACACACGCATACAAGCAGGCAAGACCTCCACACATGCGTATACAAGCAGGCAAACCCCCCAAACACATGCATACAAGCAGACAAGTCCTCTCACACGCACATACAAGCAGGCAAGTCCTTCCACACACATACAAGCAGACAAGTCCTCCCACACACACGTGCATACAAGCAGGCAAGTCCTCCCACACACACATGCGCATACAAGCAGGCAAGTCCTCCCACACACGCGCATACAAGCAGGCAAGTCCTCCAACGCACATGCATACAAGCAGGCAAGTCCTCCCACACACACACACATACAAGCAGGAAAGGTGTCCTACACACTTGCGCATACAAGCAGGCAAGTCCTCCCATAGGCACGCTCGTACAAACAGGCAAGTCCTCCCACATGCATGCATACAAGCAGGCAAATCCTCCCACAGACACACGCATACAAGCAGGCAAGTCCTCCCACACACATGCGCATACAAGCAGGCAAGTCCTCCCACACACACGCGCATATAAGCAGGCAAATCCTCCCACACACACGTGCATACAAATGAGCATGCCCCACACACACATGCATACAAGCAGGCAAGCCCTCCCACACACCTGTGCATACAAGCAGGCAAGTCCTCACACACACACACATAGAAGCAGGCAAGTCCTCCCACACACACACACGCATACAAGTAGGTAAGTCCTCCCACAGACATGTGCATATGAGCAGGCAAGTCCTCCCACACACACATGCAAGCAGGCAAGCCCCCTACACACACACATACAAGCAGGCAGGCCCCCCAAACACACACATACAAACAGGCGAGGCCTCCCACACACACATGCATACAATCAGGCAAGTCCTTCCACACACACAAATGCATACAAGCAGGCAAGTCCTCCCACACACACAGATGCAAGCAATCAGGCCCACCACACACACGCATACAAGCAGACAAGTCCTCCCACACACACGCACATGCACACCATGCCTTCCAACTTTACAGGGTGGGAAAGAGGAACATTTGTTAAATTAGGCCATGCCCCCTTATTGAGGGATGGATAGGAGATAGGTTGTAACAGTTACAATATAAACACTTTGAATAGAGCAACAAATATATTTATTGCTGCAGATCTGCATGTTACACCTCTAAGAGGGACAAATGAGAGGGACAGGGGGACATGAACTCTAAAGAGGGACATTCGCTCCAAATCAGGGAGACTTGGGAGGTATGCCCACCACACACAGACAAGTTCCTTCCACACACACACAGGCAAGCCCACACACCCATAGGCAAGCCACACCACATAAGGCAAGCCCCCCCCCCACACACACACAGGCAAGCCCCTACACACACGAGTAAGCCTCCCACACACACAGTCAAGCCCCCCCCACACATAGGCAAGCCCCACCACACGCAGGCAAGCCCCCTACACATAGGCAAGCCCCACCACATGCAGGCAAGCCCCCCACACATGCAGGCAAGACCCCACACACATAGGCAAGCCCACCACATAAGACAAGTTGTCCCCACACATAGGCAAGCCCCCCACACATAGGCAAGCCCCACCACACACAGGCAAGTTCCCCCAACACACAAACACACAGGCAAGCCCCCCCCCACACAAGCAAGTCTCCCACATACTCAGGCAAGCCTCCTACACACACAATCAAGCCGACCACACACAGGCAAGTCCCCCACACACACAGACAAGCTCCCCACACACTGACAAGTTCCACCCACACAGGCAAGCCCCCCACACACAGACAAGTCCCCCACACACACAGACAAGCCCCCCCCACACACAGACAAGTTCCCCCCACACCCACACAGGCAAGCCCCCACACACAGACAAGTTCCCCCACACACAAACAAGCTTCCCCACACATACACACACAGGCAAGCCCCCACACTCACAGACAAGCCCCCCCACATAGGCAAGCCCCTCCACACACAGGCAAGCACCCCCACACATATAAGCTCCCCCCACACATACAAGCCCTTCCACACACAGACAAGTTCCCTCCACACCCACACAGGCAAGCCCTCCACACACAGAAAAGTTCCCCCCATGCACACAGGCAAGCCCCCCACACACTGACAAGTCCTCCCACACACAGAGACAAGCTTCCCCACACATGCAAGTCTCCCCCACACATACACACAAGCCCCCCACACAAGGCAAGCCCCCAAACTCACAGACAAGCCCCCCACACACAGCCAAGTCCCCCCGCACACACAGGCAAGCCCCCCCACACGTAAGCCCCTACACACCTAAGCCCTCCCACACACACGCAAGTCCCCACACACACAAGCCCCCCCGCAACTTTCCGTGCACGCCCTTAAATCATGGGAGCATGCGCAGCCTCTCGTTCAATCAGCAAGATCAGGTCCACTCCCATCCCTTCGTCTAAGAGCGTGTCTAAGCACCCAAACAATCCCAAATTTTTTGTATATGTGGCCCCAGCTACCACAATGGGTCACACCCAGGCCAGCACCAAACACATTGCATTAAATCATCCATCAATATTTTATTAAGTATAAAAACCATGATAAGCACAACATGACATAACATAAAACATAAACCCCTTTGTTAAAATTATTCCACAGTGGGGGTATCCCCATTAAATTTGTGTCCCATGTCACAAGAAAACCCTCCACACAATATTCAAATAATTCAGAAAAGTTTTTTTACAAATATTCAAAAAATCCAAAAAGAATCAAGAAATATATCAAATTTCCTATTAATCAAATACTGTGCAAGTAATGCCTAAAAAGTGATGAAGTGCTAATAACGTGCTAATGCATATGTGCTAAATTCATCGGAATAAAGATAAGAGAAAACAATCAATAGACAATTGAGCCAATAGGCCTGATACAGTGAGAAAACACTACATAGAACAGTTTGTGTAGGGAAAGCAATCCCTTCTATGCGATATGCTGGAAACCTCTATAGCCCACGCTTTCCATGGCGTACCACTTCCTCAAGGTGCCAGATTGGTTTGGTTGAATATTTGTTTTTTTGAATATTTGTAAAAAACTTTATCTTTTTTTGATTTCTTTGGAAATTGTGTGGAGGGTTTTCTTGTGACATGGGACACAAATTTAATGGGGATACCCCCACTGTGGAATAATTTTAAGGGGTTTATGTTTTATGTTATGTCATGTTGTGCTTATCATGGTTTTTATACTTAAACAAATATTGATGGATGATTTAATGCAATAATCAATTAGTTATTTGATGTGTTTGGTGCTGGCCTGGGTGTGACCCGTTGTGGTAGCTGGGGCCACATATACAACATTTTTTGGATTGTTTGGGTGCATGGTCTTGGGGATACCCGGCCAGGCACAACACTATTGTTCAAGTATTAAGGTGGTGCAGGGTCTTGTCTTCGTTTTCTGTAAAGAGCTTGTCTGAGGCGATCTGAGCTCGCCTGACCTCGCTCCCACGTGACTCGCTCATCCTATCGCCGCCGACGGACAAGCTGAGCGCGGGCCGCTGCCGCCTCCCGCACGTCCCTCTCACAGGGAGCACTCCCGCGTCGGCCATTCACAAACGGCCGGCGCGGGTGCGCGCCCTGCTAGAGGGACGGCGGCGGTGGCCCGCGCTCAGCTTGTCCGTCGGCGGCGATTGGACGAGCGAGTCACGTGGGAGCGAGGTCAGGTGAGTTTTCGGGGCTTTCTGGGGGGTTTCACACAGCGGGGCACCCACCATCGGGGTGCCCCGCGGAAGTGGACCAATACCCAGAATAGTCAAAATCCTGGGTGTTGGTCCACTTTAAAGTGGACCAAACACACCCTGGAATCTATGAGACTCCAGGGCAGATATACTCCCTCCCCCCAGGGCATCCAGATTTGGAATGCCCCGCTGTGTGAAACCCTCCAGGTCGCCCAGTAAACTCACCAGCCCCCTGATCCAACAGCGTATGCGCGAGTGGTGCAACTTCCTGATATATCTTTAGCAGGACGTGCATCTGTGCCAGGCATTTGGCAATGACCAGCACTGGCACACTACCTGTTAGAGGGCATCCACCTGCACATTCAGGTCGGCTCGTCAAAACTCGGCTGGGGCTGAGTTTTAGACCGTCCTTAGATGAGTGGCGGGAGCAGATCCGAGTCTGCAGATTGGAAGAGAGGCCGCACATGAGCTCTAGGTCTGTGGGAAGGTGAGTTAGATTGGGCGACCTGGGGGGTTTCACACAGCAGGGTATCCCCGATCGGGGTGCCCCTGAGGCAAGGACCGAACCCCAGGATAGTCAAAATCCTGGGTTTTGATCCACTTTAAGGATCTTTAAAGGGACAAACACCTTTGTGTATTTTTTTTCTCACTTTCACTCACAGCACGGGTATAAGTGGAAAGTGCTGTGCGAGTATACAGGATGGCACCCCCAACACAATTCATTGCTTCCTCCTCATCGGCCTACGGCCCCACCTGGTTGCTGACTGGGGTTCAGACAGCGGTACCCACTTACAGATGCGTTCCCTAGCCACTGGCTACCAGTTCACTGCCCCATGTGACCAACTACATGGGTAGTGAACTGGCAGCCGGTGGGGAGGCAATGCAGAAGTGGGGGGTTACTCAGAATTCAGGCATGAGAGGGCGGCACCAACACTGCTCTCGGTTGCTAAGAAAATCGTTTCGCAGGACGATGGGCATGGCCTGTGTATATGGGTCATATGGGCCACGCCCACCAGCCGCTAGGAACTATCAGCTCAGCAACCAGGAAGCGAGGTAATGTGTGTGTTTGTGTGAATGTGTGTGTGTGTGCGAGTGGGGGCGGTGGGCAGACAGGCATGGGGGTGCCCCTCACTGCCTGTAATGAGAGATGCCCCTCACTGTCTGTAATGGGAGATGCCGCACACTGCAATGAGGGATGCCGGTTACTGGCTGTAATGAGAGATGCCGCACACTGGCTGTAATGAGGGATGCTGCACACTGCCTGTAATGGGGTGGTTGGGAGGGGGATTTTAACACATCATTTGGTTCAGAATATTTTTTTTCTTATTTTTGTCTTCTAAACACTGGATACGTCTTATGCTCAGGAGCATCCTATGGGACTATACTGGGCCAGGAACAGTACAGAGGATCCAGTGTGATGAGCATCTTGGTCCTGTATGCCCAATGCCAGGCATGCTGATACTTACCACGCTCCAGCGATGGCAGCGTATCACAGTGCACCACCCGCCTGGAGACCATGATTGGCAGTCACATGTGCTGCTTGTCTGCTATGTCCCCCCTCAGGTGCTGCTCTGCTGAAGTAAAGGCGAGTATCTGTCTAATGCAGAGTCACTGATAACGTAAGGGGGTAGGTTAGGTTAGATTACAAGGTAGGATTTAGGCTTTAAACAAGAGGCTTAGTGTCTGCCTCTAAATCAGTCCCCATACCCTCCTGACGTGGGCGTGAAAGGGTGTAATAAAGCAAATATAACCTGGATTGGTGTCAGTGGGGTTCCCGTGCCTGGAGCTAAACACTATCTAATCATTATTCTAGTTAAACAAGTTTTCCTGTACACGGAAGGAACACTTTTTATACACATTTAATTGTCTTACCTTCCAACACAGCGCTACAATAAGGGAGAAACACTGCTCTGACACTTCTATTCAACTTTAAACCGGACCAACACGTGTTTTTACCTTAACGGGTGTTGGTCTGGCTGTGTGGTGATTGTAAGAAGTGAGGGGGGGCATCCACAATGCTGGAGCCCCCCTCGCAGCAAAACGCTTAAATAGCTTGTTTTACTCACCTTCATAACGAGCCAGCAGCGAGAACGGAGTCCCGCTATTGGCCGCCGGGCGGTCACGTCGGCGCAGTCGTGTTCTCTGTGCTGGTCACCGGCATGACCTGACGGCCCGGCGGCCAATTGCGGGACTCCGTTCTCGCCGCTGGCTCGGTATGCAGGTGAGTAAAACAAGCTATTTATGCGTTTTGCTGCGAGGGGGTTCCAGCATTCTGGATGCCCCCCCTCACTTCTTACAATGACCACACAGCCAGACCAACACCCGTTAAGGTACAAACAGGTGTTGGTCCGTTTAAAGTAAACTGGTGCACAGGGTGACACTTCCCGGCTACAGGACACTTTACTGAGGCTGGTTTCAGACCAGTGCGATTGCAGAGCACTCTCGATTCTGTGAAGGCGCACTGCAATCACTGTGTTCAGCATGTGGAGGGCGCTCTCCACTCACATGGCGCGAAATCGCTAGCGCTGCTTCCTCGGGATGCTGCTGGAAGACAGGGCTCCCCAAATTCCATGTGAAAGTGTCCATAGATGGACAGCTCATGGGTGGCTCCAGGGGGCTTGCCCACCCTGCCTCCGCACTGCTGTGGAACCAGCCTGAAGATCACAGGACAGTTTAATACTTTTCAGGAAGTTAGATTAGTTAGTCAGTATTAAATATTAAATCACTTATCATTATGATTACCACCCAATAGAGTGGAATCCCTATCGCTGTGACCAGTGGGGCACCCAGAAATGTTACTTGAGATGTGGCACCACTAGGAGGTGGGTATAAATGTCAAATATTCTGAGCAGCAGTTTCTGGATCCCTAATCAGACAAAGCTCTGCTGGGAAAAGGTAAGTATCTGCTGAATGCAAAGCTTGTGAACCTTACTGGCTGCTGGTGGTCATGTGTAGCCACAATGCATTATGGGTTCTCAGAAAAGGTTTAGTATGCAGATGCCCCCACTACTGATCACATGAGGACAACGCCTATTTTTTATGTGTAGCCAAGAACATTCCCACAGGCCCATAATCTCCCAATTTCATCATCAATTATTTGAAGTCAGCAATCACAATATCTGTTATTGTGAGATGTAAGACAACAAATAATCCTTCTATTTTAGATCCATGTTTATTAATGGGTTTTGAAGTGGAGACGTTTTTGGGTTGAGGAGGGGCCGACTTTTCCAAGACATTTTCCACAAATTAGTAAATAACAACCTTATTAACAGGCTTATTATCATCAAAACATAAAAGCGAGTCACACACAGAGTGGCCTTCTAGACTGCCACTAGAGGGCAGTCTTATCCTGTGAAAAGGCGTTGCAGCTTTTTGGCCCAAAGCAAATAATGATGGCAGTTTGTATAATAATAGTAGCACTAACAATAATGTTATTAGTAATAATATTTTGTAATACATTCCTGTTATTGTTGTTGGTTTTTATGTTGTTTTTTTATTCCTGGACTTTTAATACATATACACAGATAAAAGGAAATCGTTTGGGATTATCTAAGGCTTTCTCACTCAATAGACAAAACAAGAAGAAAGAAAATCTTGAAAATAGTATTTCTTAATTATAATTTCTAATAATTGCAATATATTTAATGGAAATAAAGCAATATGCCCCTCACAGGTGAGTACAGAATGATACACTTTATTTGATTATATACCTTATATATTCCCTGGTAAAATGGGAATACAGGTGTATTCATTGCAGTACAATCAAACCAGATCACAAACACTGTGTAAAAGTCACAGTGCGATTTCACTGAAAAGCAATATTGACAATTATATGAAAAATGGGACAATGTTCTGTCCTCTAAAGCAAGTGCAGTACACATACCCCAGGGAGTACACGCCAGTGTTGCAAATCTATAGGGGGTGTCTGACATGTCTGGTATATTATTATACAAGCGAAACCTAATCCCTTCTTGCTTTAAAAGTGCCACGCAGTCTGTGGCCTACTTATTTTGGTATTATTTGCTTGGAACTTCTTGTTGCTAGGGGGTACTTGGCGTAAAAAGTATGAGAACCACTGCTCTAAAGGACATTATTTAAATGCCTGCTTTACTTTATAATTGTTTGCTATGATTTAATACAGTAGTGATGTATTTCTTATACATTGGCGCCACCTACTGGTTATAATTTATTGCTGTATTTACAATAGCCAGGCACCGAGTCTGTCTGGAGAGTTTCTAGAGGGGATTATTTTTTAGGTGCACAGTAGATTACTTTCTCTTCCTGCAAATAAAAGCAGAGGCTATTTCTCTCCATGCTTACAGTCACATGACTGGCTGCCAGTTGTTGCCATACCAGTGAATGAGGAAGTGGTGAGTGGATCATTATACAGACAGGTCATGCACACTATGTACGTGATCCTACATCAACATTTTCTTATAAAGGACAGGGGGAAGTAATTGGGACATGCACATTTTTATGACGCTCCACATATTACCATATTGGCTTTGGACATATTCTTATTTACCTTATTATAATGGTATATATCATCATTCATAACTTGCCACAATTTTTTTTACTGAAATGTGCATTGTCATTTATTCCGCTATATTTGCTGGTGTATTTACCTCTACTTACAGGGTCGGATTATGAGGGGCCACAAGGGGCTGGCTCCCTAGGGCCTCCACCACTTGCCCTGCAAAGGGGGCCTCCACCAACATTTGGGTTATGGTCTGGTCCAGGAGGCCAGCAACAAGGCTATCGGTGGCAGTGATGCCTGGCCAAGCCTTTTTTTGTTTTTGTAAACCTGTAGCCAAAGCCACCACAGGGCAGGATGGAGTCTAGAGCAGCAAAGCCACCATCAGCAATGCTACAGTGATGGGTGCAGAGCTGTCACTGCACATAAGCCACCAAGCACAGCCGCTGGCAGCTCAATGCGGGGAACTGTTTTCTGCTGGATCATCTGGGCGACTACATCCCCCCCACCCAGAATGGCAAAGCAGGAGTTCCCGAGCAGCACGCACCCGCACAAGGGTGGCACAAGGGACTGGATCTGACATTCCAGTAAGTAGGCGGGTGCCAGACAACCACCAATCACTTGGCTGGACTATTATTTTAAAGAAAAAAAAATACTGGGGCATACACCAAATTTTGTGCCCAGGGGCCTCCACCACACTTAGGCCCTTATTTAACAAGGGATAGCGCCAGGTAGCGAATGGTGAGCAAACGGTAATGACGCTCACCGCCACGAGAACGCCGGCTCCCCTCCGCAATCACACATTTATCAAGCCGATCCTGCTTAGCGACTGACAGAGCGCCAGATAGCGACTCATTCATCATTATTCCAGCCTCAGCCCACAGCGCCAGCGAGCGACCTTGAACAGCGACAGGTATGACCTCTCGCTACCTGGCGCTCTCCAATGCATTTCAATTGAGCAATCTTTAAATATTCTTAATTAATTGCAATTAATGCTTTTTTTTTAAATGTCAAAAATTCTGTGACCACTTCTGCAATGTTAGATATTTTTTTTTAAGGTAAAAAAAAAAAAAAATGTGCAGAATTGATATTACAGGTCTGAAAAACTTGTTTTTTTTTCTTCCAAAAATATGGTTGTTTGGGGGTTAAAAAACTACTTTTAAGCCATCGCCGCCAGAGCTCTGGGGTTTAAACAAGCATTTCGCAGCGCGAGAATTTTTTGAGCGTGATTTGTTAATGAATATGCTGGGAGCCGTTCGCTATGGCCATTCGCTGTCATGCGCTCCCATACAGCGCGGAACCTGTCAAACAGCGACTCCTAACCTCGTATTCAACATTACCGCACACCGACTGAGTCGCTGTCAACAACCGAACAACGGCCAAGCACAGCGAATACTAGCGGGCACTGTGAAAATAACGCTACTGTCGCTCATCTGTCGCTACCTGGTGCTATTAATGAATCGGCCTCTTAATCTGTCCCTGTCTACATAGGATGCAACCACTTCATGTAACTTGGCACCATCAACAAACATTGCCCTGAATGTCGGAGGACATTTGCCAACACTAGATAGTGGTGAGCTTTACTGCGCATCTTTACTGTATGGGAAACTGGATACTGCAGCTGCATATCAGGTGTTATTGTACAGGCCACAGGCAGCTATCACCTCCTCAGCACATTAAAAACAATAGCTTGGAGCAGGAAAGTTGTATAAGAAACATATATTACAAATTCCAATCAATGCAAACGTGCAATAATAGTAAATGATCTGCCTATTAGGAATAAATAACAAAGTGCTATTGCCAATAAATATTCCCAATAAATACTATAAAATAAGTGCATGGGAAAACAACTATAGCACTGAAAAAGTGCGATTGTAAAATATATTCACTATACTGAAGTATACAAAAGTGTACCAAAACAGGTGCAAAAAATACACAGCAATAAGACACCTCAAAAAAGGGAGGACAAAAATGTGATAAGTTACTGACCACAATAAACAAAGTGACACCAAAAAGGCAGCAAGTCCCAGGTAATGAAAATTCAGGTATGTCCAGCATAAGGTCCAGCTTCGATAGGTTTCGTGGCACTGCTGTCATTGCATCAGGGAGTGTAGCAATGAATCAGGAGCTCTGGTTGAAACAGGAAGTGGAATCTTCAAACCTTTATAACTTTAAATATTTATACACAAGTCTTAAAGGAGCCACAGCATTCAACCCTGTTAGCTTGCAGGCCAGCCTATAATCTGTCTCTAAACTTGGTTAAAAACAGAGGACTCGGTCACACACATCTGCAGAAGTATGCTGAAGCTGCACCACTACGCCAAAGTGCCTCTGTGGGGTGCAGTCCTAACTCTAACTTTAAATTTTGACATTTGATATTTTTTCTTTTTTACACCAAGGTGAAAATTCTGATTTTGTTGTTGCGTTACGCGTCATGCATTTATGATCGCTAGAGTTCTTTAAAGACGAGCCCTCTATGCGTGTACAACAAATGGCATCAGATGGCCATTTTGCTCAAGGCCATAATTAGCAATAGACTGGGATGTAGTGGGAAGAACTTAAAGCGGAACAAAACCCTGAATTCTGGCTTTCCCGGGTTTTGTGCAGTTCCCCTGGGGTATCCTGAATTGGGGCATCCCCCAGTTTCCCCAGTAAAACTTGCCTTTTCTCCAGTGGTGCATGTGTGGGCTCTCGTCCAATCAGAGCTCTTTGCCTTGTTTACATGCTTTGGCAAAGGGCTCTGATTTCAGTGGGGAGCAAGAGCAGGCACATCCCCAGGGACGTGCGCTATGGCCTCGGCTTATCTGAATGGCTGGAGTGTAATCATGTGCACCGCCCAAAGATGCAGAGGAATCAATAGAAAACCTTGGTGATCCTGCTGCTTCACTGGTTAATTTGGGGAAAAATCCAGGGGAATAAATTGTCCCCAGTGAAATCTTAAAGATGCTCAGCCCCACACTGGTCATTGCATTCCAAATTTTTTGTTGATTAATAATAAAAATTGTAGAGGTAAGAAAGATAAGAGAAAAAATTGAAGGATAAGGGTACGAGAAGCAATGGAAGGTCTCCAGAGCGTCCTGTTCTGGCAGCATTCAAGGCTGCCATTTGGGGTAAAATAAGAATAGATCAAACCTTTCATGAGACATTTAAAAATCATCCAAGGATTAATAACGGGGGCGTGGCTTGACATGGCGCCGTAGAGGACGTGGGCGAGGGGAGCTCTGCACTTTTGGAGCAAACTACGGCACTCAGGCGCTATAGAAGAGCCCGAAAAACAGATGCCCAAGAAAGGGAGAGGTAGGGGAGCGACCAGGAGGCCCCGGGACCGTTCCATCCCCTCCTTTTTTCACGCCCGGGGGGTCATCTCGCCCCGGGAGGCTGTGGACAAGATGGCGCTGGAGGGCGCGTACGAGCGGGGAGACACTTGTCCTGCCATGCCAGATCCCGGCGGTCCGCGGAGCTGTGCGGTCCCGCAGCCCCATGGAAGAGGGGTAGACGCGCCGCCGATGGAGGATGCGGACAGCGGGCACAGACAAGGGGAAAGTGGGGGGAGTCCCCCCCCACCGCTATCGGAAGGAGGAGACGGCGAGCACGTGCTGCCTGCGGGAGGTGGGGACCCGCTGTTGGTGCCGGAGGAGAGAGGCAGAGCGCACGGGTCGGCTGCATCCAGAGGACACTGCCAGCAGGTGACTGCGCTGGTACACTGCGGGGCGGACTGTCCCAGGGGAGCGACCGGAGGAACACCTGGCGGCACCAAGGTTAGTGCTAGCTTCTCAGCCCCCTCCCCCCCGGCTCCCAGTTCCACAACATCGCCCCAACATGACCCACAGCTGAGAGGAGCTTGCCACATGATTAGTGCACCACCACAGCAGCAAAATGATGTTCCCTATATACAGAGGCCTGTGCAGGGTGCGGGATCCCCAGTACTGAGTGCATACACACCGGCCTCGCCTTCTCTGACTGCGGATTTAACACATATGCCCCTGTCGTGTGGGGACATGTCTAGGTCCCCGCCGAGCTCGTTGGCCTTCTCCCCGGGGCCACATGACGGCCCGGCCACCATGACACCCCCTGGGAGCCCCGCTCCGTTCAGGCAGGTCCACCCTGGGACTGACTCACAAGCCGGACCGCACGAGCAAGCGCTTTGGGGTGGGGTTCAGCTGACGCGGCTGGGACGGCCTGGGCAGGTGCCCTTAACTGGGGGGATTCCGGAAGGCCCCCTCCACCCTTCGGCTCACCACACGGAGCAAGACGGACACGTTGCTGAGTTCCACTCTCACGACGGAAGAGGAACACCGCGCAGCCCCACGCCCTCAGCACCTGGCTACAACCCATGTCCAACAGCACAGCTCGATTTGTTATCCCATGTGGTCGCAGAGGCGGTCAGAATCAACATCAGTGAGGCCCTGAGAGGTCTCCCCACCAAGGGCGACTTTGATGGATACGTCTCCAAGATGGAGGGAGCTATCAAAAGGGAGCTGGCAACCCTCCAGGGGGCGGTGACAGACATCACGCTTAGAGTGGACGGGGTGGAGAGATCGCAGGGTTCACTAGAGGCCCGTGTGGCGACTTTGGAACAACAGCAAACGGAGAGCAGAAGACAAATCTCCGACCTCCTCCTAGCACATGACGACATAGAGAACCGGAATCGGAGGAACAACCTCCGCTTGAGGGGAGTGCCCGAATCGGTGGAGCCCCGAGATCTTGAAGCAACAGTGACATCAATTTTCAATGAGCTCCTGGAACTCCCTAACACCAACCGTATTGAGCTGGACCGAGTTCACCGAGCGCTGGGCCCCCGCCGGCAGGAAAGAGACAGACCCAGAGATATTATATGCAGGGTCCACTTCTTCAAAATGAAGGAAGAGATCTCTCGCCGAGCCTGGGAGAAGGGTCCCATCATGTTCCAGGGGGCCCAGGTGACCGTTCTCCAGGACCTGTCACGCAGGACTTTGCTCATGAGGAAACTTCTGAGGCCGCTGCTAGAATCGATCCAGAGTCAGAGAGCCACCTACCGCTGGGGACATCCTTTTCAACTAATAGTTCGGAAAAACGGCAACCTCTTTGTGCTGAAATCCCCGAGTCAACTTCCGGACTTGTTCCACTTCTTGGAGACGGCCCCGGTGGAGATCCCTGATTGGACTGCTCCAGATCTGCCAGTCTATGGTGGACGATTGCCGGGGGGGGCGGCTGTGGCCCCCCGTGGAGCAGGGAGAAGAGGCAGACGAGGCCGCTAACCCTGAAGCGCCTTCGCCCGGTCCCTCCCCGCACCGGTAGGACTCATCACCCTGTGACGAAAAGTTTGGGGATGAGCGGCCGAGGTGGGCGAGACGGGCAGCGCTTTGGTAAGAGCTCATAGTTGTTTGATAATGATGTCTTGGTTGAACTGAATAAGATGTCTTTGAGCGGGCGTCCCGGCTGGGGACCTGCTTTTTGCGGGTCACCGGTTGGCTCCCCTGCACAGTTGAGCTTTATTATGCCTAATCCCTTATTGGTTGCTGTAGAGCCCTATTGTGCCTGGCGGGAGTGGCAGCGACATTGGTCGCATGGGGCAAATTGCCCTTGGCTATCCCACTGACACAATACATGTTGTATAAATGTGTTCGCTTTGTTTAAATGTTCCGACGTGTGCACACGGATGGCTGGCTGACCCTGACCCTGCTGGACCTCTGGGGTGCTCGCCGGGCGGGCCGCCTCCCCGTTGACGGGGGGCCGCCGGCGGTACTGGGCCCGTGGGCCCCGCTGCCACCCCCTTCAGGCATTGGCCTATGTCGCAGGGGCTGGGCGGCTGCCTCACTGGATCGCATCACTGATCATACAGTTGCGCCCTGGTGGCCTTGCGGCGCCTTGCTGGGACACCCAGCCATCCTTCCATCTGTACCCCCCTCTATCACTTGCACGCCTTCGAGTGCATCATAATGAGAAAACAGAATATAGTGCAGCCCATACCCCGCAGATCACGGCCCCAGTCCTCTTCTCCCCCTATTCATCAGGTGCACCCCTCTAGTGGTGACCCGGTCACCGCAGAGGGGAGGTAAGAAGCGGACTGCCTGTCCACCCCATACTTGGGGAGATAGAGCGGAATTCCATCACCCTCCGCTAAAAGAGCACCACTCCCAGACCACGTATATCGTGATCTGTCGGTTGACTACTGGTTAGTCTAGTTCTTGGTTTCACGTTTGTTTGATTCTCCCCCCCCCTGTGCACCCCCCCTAGTTTCATCCGTTACCCCTTGCCCCCCCCCCTGACACCCCTCTCCCCCAAGGGTACTAGCGGCAGCCTCACTTCAACGGAACTATCTGGACACCTCCTTAGCACCTACGCACAGTATGGGGACGCTGAGGGTCCTGTCCCTGAATGTGAAGGGCCTTAATACTCCAGAAAAAAGGTCGATACTGTGGCAGGAGTTGAAGCGGTATAAAGCGAAGATAGTCTTTATCCAGGAGACGCACTTTAAGCGGGGTGCCTCTCCCAGGCTAAACAGCGGGCTTTTCCCGCACGCGTTCACCAGCTGTACCACCGAAGGCAAAAAGAAAGGAGCGGCGATCTTAATAGCAAGAGACACCCCATTCTCCTTGATAGAATCCTGGGCTGACGGAGCGGGGAGGGTTGTCATGGTCAAATGCCTTATCAATCAGAAGCGCTATACCTTGATTTCGATATATGCGCCCAACCAGGGCCAGGTCCAGTTCCTCAAGCAGACACTGGACAAGGTCGAAAGATTCGCTGAGGGCGAGTTGATCCTTGGCGGCGACTTTAACCTGCCAGTTGACCCCCTCCTCGACACCTCAACAGGCAAATCAGTAATTTCCCAGCCTGCCCTAAGATCCCTAAAGGTGAGATTGCAGAGTCTGCAGCTGGTGGACGCGTGGCGAATTAGGAACCCCACGGCCAGGGACTACTCATTTTACTCAAAGGTGCATGGGACTTACTCCCGGATTGACTACCTCTGGGTCTCTCATAGCTTGCTGGGGCGGGTCTCGGACGATGGCATCTACCCCGCCTCATTCTCAGACCACGCGCCTGTTTACCTAGATCTGGAGTTGGTGGATAGACCTCTCTCCCCCTATACATGGCGGTTGAATGAGTCTCTGCTACATAATCCGGTGGTGTTACAGGCAGTCAGAGATGGTATTGTCTCGTACTTTAACGAAAACGATAACGGGGAGGTCTCCCCACTGACTCTATGGGAGGCACACAAAAGCGTGGTCCGGGGCATTCTGATTAGCCATGCCTCAAGGTTAAAGAAAGAGCATACAGCTATGCTGGAGAGACTGGCAGAGAGGGTCAACGCTCTGGAACTCTCCCACAAAAAATCTGAGGCAGCAAGTGTGCTAGGCGAGCTAACACAAGCTAGGGCGGCTCTCAACACCCTATTAAGGCAAAAGGCCAAGCATATGATAAGAAAATGTAAGCGGCGGTATTACGAATTCGGCAACAAAAATAGCGCCCTCCTTGCAAGAGCCCTTAAGCAACAGCAGGCCCAATCTTTCATACCCGAGATTCTTGACGACACCCAACGGAAACAGCATACTTCCGAGTCCATAGCGGGCACGTTCAGGAAATACTACTCAGCACTTTATGGCCTACCTAGCGATACGCCCGGGCAGACACATGTTGAGAGAATCAGGCAATACCTGACGAGCTCAAACATGCCGAAGGTCTCGGAAGAGGCTGCGACCCTAGTCGAAGCCCCGATTACTGCGGATGAGTTAGCGGAGGCTATTAAATATGCTCCGATGGGTAAGGCGCCGGGACCTGATGGCTTCACGGCTAGGTACTACAGGACTCTGGGGGACCTGCTGGGACCGCGGCTGGTGGGGGCCTGGAACACGTTATTGGACAGAGATAACCCGGGAGCATTTTCCAGTAGAGAATTAGAAGCTCATATCACTGTCATACATAAACCGGGGAAGGATCCTTTGTCCTGTAGAAGCTACAGACCCATCTCCCTGCTTAATGCGGATATGAAGCTGTACGCCAAGGTCCTGGCTAATAGGTTATCGCCACTGGTCCCCCACCTGGTGCACTTGGACCAGACTGGGTTTGTGCTGCGCAGGGAGGCCAGAGACAACGTCATCCGGGCCATTAATGTCATTCATGCGGCCAGGACGTCTGGGACCCCTTTGATGCTTCTCTCCACCGACGCCGAAAAGGCCTTTGATAGGGTCAGTTGGCCGTTCCTCAAGGAGACTCTCCGGCACATCGGTCTAGGGAATAACATGAGATTGCTTATTGAGGCGTTGTACACCACCCCCTCAGCGAGAGTGAGGATTAATGGCCACCTCTCTGACCCGGTGTGTATTAGAAATGGCACCCGCCAGGGTTGTCCCCTCTCACCCCTCCTTTTTGCCCTATCGCTTGAGCCCTTCCTGTGCAGAATTAGAGACAACGTGGACATCCGGGGGCTGGTTACCCGCGAGGGCACCCATAAGGTTGCTGCCTACGCGGATGACCTGCTCTTTTTTGTAACAAACCCCTCCGTGACCATCCCAGTCCTGATGAAAGAATTCGAGGCATATGGGAGACTCTCGCATTTAAAAATCAACTTTGACAAATCGGAGGCCTTAAATGTCTCACTACAAGGTGACCTGGTCAGGACCCTACGGCAGTCATTCCCCTTTAAGTGGGCTAGGGCCTCTCTAACGTACCTGGGAACCCAGCTGCCGGGCTCCCTGTGCAGCATTGTAGCCCTGAACTTCCTCCCAATGGCTAGGAGAATTAGGAGCGACCTGGAGAGATGGGACCTCCCCACCTTTTCCTGGATGGGAAGGGTTAACATAATAAAAATGACGATCCTGCCCAGACTGCTGTACCTGTTCCAGGCCTTGCCGGTGCGGATCCCTGCGAGCTTCTTCACTGACCTTAGCGGGTCCCTCCTGAGATTCGTCTGGAATAATAAACGGGCGAGGCTTGGGAGACGTACACTCTATAGACCCAAGAATCAGGGGGGTATGTCTTTGCCTGACATCAAGCTCTACTGGGCGGCCACACACCTCCAGAGAACCTGCGAATGGGCTACATGCCAGGATACCAAGAGATGGGTTCAGCTGGAACGCGCGGTGGTCTCCACCCCACCGGATGTCTTGATGTGGGGCGGGGGGAACCCACCCATGGACATAAAGAGGCACCCGACCATAGCGGCATCGTTGCGGGTTTTCGGGATCTACAGATCCTACTCGGAGATATCCCCATGGCCCTCCCCTATGGTTCCCATAATAACAAACCCGTTGTTGGCTCCCGGGTCATCGGAAGCAGGCCTCAGGGAATGGAGTAAGCTGCGTCAGTTGAGAGCTGGGGACCTGTTATCGGAGGGAGGATGGGTACCCCTGTCAGACTTGAGATCCAGATGTGGAAACGCAGGCCTCGACCCATGGACTTTGGTTCGCCTGCAGTCCTTTGTGTCGGGGCAGGGATTGAGGAGGGACAACTGTAGGTCTCACACTGAGTTTGAGAACATCTGCCTGGGGTTGACACAGAACGACCACCTGACCTCCAGACTGTACTCGCAGCTGGTGGGAAGAGATGACAGTCCCCAGACGTTTTGGAGGGACTGGGAAGCTGAACTGGGGATGACATTCGAGGAGAGCCAGAGAGAAAAGATTGCATCACTCGCACATAGATCCTCAATTGCTACCAGGGTGCAGGAATCTAATTATAAGATCCTGACCCGATGGTACTATACGCCTGATAGACTTAACAGAATGTCTCCCGCGGTGGACCCACATTGTTGGAGGTGCGGGACCGAACGGGGTACCTTGCTGCACATCCTCTGGTCCTGCTCCGGGATACGGGCATACTGGGGGGGGGTGTTAGCCATTGTCTCCCAGCTCACGGGAGACCCGACCCTCACGGACCCCGCTCAGATCTTGCTGCATTCGACGAACCGGCCTGTAAGCAAATATAAGAAATCGTTGCAGGCTCACTTGTTGAATGCAGCTAAGTTAGTGATTCCAAGGTTTTGGAAACAAAGGAGAGCCCCCACCGTGAAGGATTGGATTGGGGAGGTGCTGAGTATCTCTGAGATGGAGGATCTTACACATGCCATCCATGATAGAGATGAGCAGTACAGGCGTACGTGGATGCCCTGGTTGATATTTCAAGAATCTGAGGAGTTTAAACAATTGTTTTCAGAACCAGCTGGCTGATGACTGCACCCCGCACCGATGCACCATCAGGCAGCGGCGGGGGCTCGCCCTGGCTTTCCCCCTCTCCCCTCGGGCAATGGATAAATCCCTGGCCCCGTTTGGCTCCCGGGATGACCTGCGGGGAGAGGCGGCGACGGACCCGGGGCTGGCTGGGGCTCCTCGCGACCTTGTTTGGGAACCCTCCCCAGTGGCTCTAGCAGCATTATCGCGATAGTAGTGTACAAGCCGGAGTGCCTTATGGATCAACAGGCTGCTGCTGTGCCCCTTCCCGGTCTTCTACTCCCGGACCCCACCCTTTTTCCCTTGGTCCCTCTCCCTCTACTGTGTACTTTAATGCTCTGTAACCTATGACCTTTCTGTCTATGTTTATGTATGTTAATATGCAAAAACCTATAAATAAAGAATTATAAAAAAAAAAAATCATCCAAGCATTAAAAAATAAAGCCTGTGCTTATTAGCGAAATCAGAAGAGATATTATATAAGAAGACCATAGCAATTAAATCTCCATTTGTCAGTGAAAAGTGAAATCACTGGAGATCTGTTGCAGAACACATCTCTTTGGATTTAATGTGCCTGCCTTTTTTCTATATTTTTTTCCAGATTAAATAAACTCAATAGAATACCGGTATATATACTACTGGTCAAAGTCTTAATTTTTCCATTTTTTTTAAATATTTTACACAGTTTAATGTATATATATTCATAAATAAACAAGTTAAAGATGACTAAAAATAAAAAAAATAATGTATTCACTTTTTTTTCAACATATTTAATCTAGATTTTTGCAGACACATTCACACCTATCCCATACTATGGCTCTCCCTTCCACCAACACTCTCTGGTTTGGATCTGTTCAAATTAAATCAGGATCAGAGATAGTGGAGGAGAGTGAGGATGAACGCTCATCCGAGGACTCTGAAAGTGGACCAAACCCCACACCCCGACGGCCCTGGAATCTATAAATTCCCTCCCCCTGGAGCATCCAGAATCAGGATGCCCCACTGTGTGAACCCCCCCCCCCAGGTCACCTGGAAGCTCACCTCCTTTCCTGGTTCAAAGGTTCATGCGTAAGCAGCTGCATCCCCGCTATCTGTTTAGCATTTGTGAATGGCTAGCACAGACATGCTCCCTGTTGGAGGGTAGCAGGGGATGCGGCCACCAGTGCACTGTGGATTCGAGTGCGCTGATTGGACAAAAGGTTATGCATGCACCGTAGGACAGGGGAAGGGTAAGTCAGATTGGGCAACCTGGGGGATTTTACACAGCGGGGCATCCCCGATCAGGGTGCCCTGGGGGCAAGGACCAACCCCAGGATAGTCAAAATCCTGGGTTTTGGTCCACTTTAACGGGGGTATGCAGGGTGATAAGAACAAGGGGGCCTCAGTTTCCTCAGGGCCCTTGCCAGAGGACTTGGCAGGTTGATTAGATGACAAGCTGGATACAGACTAGGCCTCAGAGAAAGGGTAGTTTGCACTGCAAACCCCCAGAGGGTCCTAAGTCTCAGTCCTGACAAAGACTACCCAGTAGGAGGGAGGCTCACCCGGTTTGTAGCTGTCTGGAGAGCAGTTTCCCAAAAATACAATTCTGTGATTACTCACCTGTAGAATTGGTATTATATGTAAACAACATGTCCTGTTCGAGAAGATATTCCTTACTCTTGGGTTATACATCCAGTAGATGGCGCTGGACTGCAGAGACAGAAAAGTGGCTCCTCCCGGCCCCATATATGCCAGGGACCTCCCACTATAACCATTATAAAAAACTGAACAATCACCATAAAAATGTAACTAAAAATAATGATGACAAGGGTGGGGTGGAGCAGGACGTGCTGTATACATATAATACCAATTCTACAGGTGAGTAATCACAGAATTGTATTATTCTAAGTATACAGCACGTCCTGTTCCAGAAGATATTCCTTACTCTTGGGATATCCAATAGCAGTGTCCGTAAGCAGACAGTTTAAACCACTGCCGCCTGCAGAACTTTGCAGCCAAAAGCAGCATCAGCTGAGACCTTAACATCAACCTTGTAAAACTTAGAAAAAGTATGAACAGAAGACCAAGTGGCAGCCTTGCAAACTTGCAAACTTGCAAACAGAAGCTTGGTGCCGAAAAGCCCAAGAGGCACCAATAGCACGAGTAGAATGAGCAGTAAGGCGGAAGGGAGGCTCCTTCCCCTTAGCAGAGTAGGCCTGTATACGTCACAGCCTGACGTATCCACTTGCTGATAGTGGACTTAGCCGGAGCCAGTCCCTTCTTAGGTCCAGACGGGAGCACAAAAAGAGCAACAGTCTTCCTGAAGGATTCAGTAGCCACCAAATAGAACTTCAGAGTCCTGACCACATCCAAAGAGTGTAAAACCCCCTCCTTAGAGTTACTAGGATTAGGACATAGAGAAGGCAAAACAATGTCCTGACGACATAAGATATAAGGCAGAAACAACCTTAGGCAGAAAATCTGGCTACCTTGTCCTGGTGTCTCTCAAAATAAGGCACCGCCAACTCAGAAACACGCCTAACAGAAGTGATAGCCACCAAAAAGACCACCTTAAGAGTAAGAATGGACAAAGGGGCCCCCTGCAAGGGCTCGAAGGGAGACCCCTGCAGGGCAGATAAGACCAAGTTCAAGTCCCAGACTGGTAACATAGGCTTACGTGGGGACGCACGTGAGTAACCCCCTTGACCAGGGGATGCTGAGCAAAGGATCTTTGGAAAAAATGGCCAAGGCAGAAACATGACCTTTCAGAGTACTGAGCTGAAGACCCAGATCCAAACCATGTTGCAGAAACTCCAGAATCCTAGGAATAGAAAACACACGACAGGGAAGCGAGTTAGACTCGCACCAGTCAATGTAAGTACGCCAAACCCTGTAGTAGATGGAAGAAGAGGACCTCTTGCTAGCCCTGATCTTAGTATTAACAACCGAGGCAGGCAGCCCTTTTTTCATCAAGTTGGAGGTTTCAACAGCCAGGCCGTCAAAGCCAGCATTTGTAAATTGGGGCGGCGTAGGTGCCCCTGAGTGAGCAGATCTGGAACCCGGTGCAGGGCGTACTGATCTACTGCCAACTGCACGATGTCTGCGAACCACACTCTTCTTGGCCAACAGGGGGCCACCAGTGTGGCTGGCACCCTTTCCTGAGTTATCTTGCGCAGCACCCTGCCCAGCAGGGGAAACACATACAGGAGCTGAAAACTCGTCCAAGACATTGCCAAGGCATCCATGGCCAAGGCCAGAGGATCCTGGGACAGAGAGACAAAGACTGGAAGCTTGTGATTATGACGGGATGCAAACAGATCCACATCCGGCTGACCGCAGCAGTGGCACAGGGAGCGAAACACCCTGCTGCTGAGGGACCATTCTCCCAGACGAGAGACCCCCTGCTCAGAGAGTCTGCCTACAGATTCTCCACCCCTGGAATGTACACAGCTGAGATGCAGGGAACATTCTCCTCCGACAGTATCAGGAACACTTCCTTGAGGGCCCTCTTGCTCCGGGTCCCTCCCTGATGATTGATGTAGGCAACCGCCGTCTGGTTGTCCGAGCGGACCTGAACAGCCCGACCCCGCAGGTGAGGGGTTAAGTGGGCGAGAACCAACCTGATCGCCCTCAACTCCAGAATGTTGATAGGGGTATTGGCCTCCTGAGGGCCCCACTGACCCTGGAATTCCAAAAGCCCCCCCAACCTGTCAGACTGGCATCCGTGGTGACAGTCTCCCAGCAATGGGCCAGAAAGGATCTGCACCCCAGCAGGTTCCTTGAGTCCAGCCACCACGATAAAGACCGCCTGGCCAGAGGGGGCAGGACAAACACCTGATCCAAGGACCCGGGGTCCCGATCCCATACTGACAAGAGGTGAAGCTGAAGAGGCCTCATGTGAAACTGAGCATATGGAACCGCCTCGAAGCAGGACACCATCAGGCCCACCAGCTGCATTCCCTGCCTGATGGATGAGGACAAGCCAGAGGGGTCTGTGCTTGCTCTTGAAGACTCTCCACCTGCTGAGGAAGAAAGATCTTGACCTGAGATGAATCCATAATCATGCCCAGAAAGGACTTCACCATGGAAGGAGACAGGGAAGATTTGGGGTGGTTGATCACCCATCCGAATGACTCCAGTGTGGACACCACCCGCTGAGTAGCCAGCTCTGCCTGTTGGAAAGACTGAGAAGCGATAAGCATGTCGTCCAAGTAGGGAAGAATGCGAATGCCCTGAGATCTCAGCAGAGCCATCACTCCTGCAATCACCTTGGTGAATACCCTGGGAGCCGAGGTGAGACCGAAGGGCAAGGCCACAAATTGGTAGTGCTGATCCTCCAGAGCGAACCTGAGGAATCTCTGATGACCTGGAAAAATAGGTATGTGAAGGTAAGCATCCTTGATGTCTACAGAGGTCATGAAGTCCCCTGGGCGTAGGGAATTCACAGTGGAGCGCAGAGTCTCCATGCGAAAGTGTCTGAATCTGACAAATTTGTTGAGGCACTTTAAATCCAAGATGGGTCTGATAGACTCATCCTTTTTGGGAACAATGAAAAGATTGGAATAATAGCTTTTGCCCCTTTCCCTCAAGGGCACCCGGCAGATGACCCCCAATTCCAGAAGGCCTTGGACAGCAAGGGACAGACCTTGAGCTGACAGGGGGTTTTGAGCTACCCGGGATTTGATGAATCTTGGGGGCGGCCAGGCTGCAAACTCTATCTTGTAACCGGAGGACACTACCTCCTGAATCCACCGGTCTGAGACATTACGCCTCCAGACATGAGCCAAGAGCCGAAGCTGTCCCCCCACCCAGATGGGTGAGGGCGCCCCTTCATGCCTGAGGGGGCTTGGGGGAGGACTTAGGCTTGGGACCCCAGGAGGGGCCAGGGCGGCCACGTCCTGTGCCCCTGCCCCAAAAATCTCCACGGGCTTCAGCAAAGGAAGCTCCCCGTCCAATTCTGGAGCCACGGAAGGAAGGAAGAAAGGCACCTGAACCCCGAAAGGCCTGGGGCTGCCTTCTACGCTGAGGTAACTTGCCTCCCTTAGCAAACAAGTCCAGACGTTCACCAAAGAGGTGCAGCCCCTTGAAGGGAAAACCAGTGAGAGCATTGTCAGCTGCCCACTGGTGCAGCCAGACCGAGCGGCGTATCGCCACCAACAAGGCAGAAGCCCTGCCACACATTCTAATGGTATCATCCAAGGCAGAGAGAACATATGCAACAAATTCCTCACAACGCAGAAGAGCTCTATACTCTTCACTACCTGCATCATCAGGGGCCCCATCTAAGAAACCCCTAAACAGGCTTTTAATAGCAACAGCCGTAATGGCAGAGGCACAGACCGAACGCAGCGTGGTCCCCACACAGATCAGCTGGCTTGCCATGCCTTTGCCTATGCGCCTGTCCTCCCCATCCTTCAGTGTAGTAGAGTCAGGGGAATGCATGACGGATGTGTTGGACAACCCCAGAACTGGTGCATCCACGGGAGACCAGAACGTCCAACAGGTAAGAGACCAAAGCTCATGCCCATCAGTATGGGTACACCATGAACCACAATAGATGGAGGAAGAGGAAGCCAAAGAAGCTTGCTCCTAGCCCCCCATATACCAAGTCACCCAGAAGATAAGCCCGTCTCCAAGGGGTGAATGAATCAGCCGTTAAGCCCCAGACAAGAGTCTGTAGATTGAGACGACAAAAGAAGGGGCCTGACAAGGGCAGAACCGCACTCCCGAGAGAGCGTACAGGTCACAAGGCCACCCAGGCCATCAATCTCAAGGGTCTCTCTATCAGCACAACCGTGCGCAGAACCCCACATAGAAGGGTGAACGAAGAGAAGGCATATACAATAGAAAGTCTATGCATGATTTACTAAGCCCCCCTGACCAGAGTCAGAATATTCTGGGACAGTGAAAAACAAGGGCGGAGACCCAACAGAGCCACCCTAGATGGCTCACAGAGCGCCACCAGGATAGCATAACCTGCCACTGAAGGCCTCTATTGGAACGAATACCGCTGAGGAGCAGGGGGCGTAGACCCCCGCCCAGAACAGGATCAGGAACCCTCCAGAGGGATCATCCTGCTTCAAGCTCCAGACCAATAATAAAACAGACCATTGTCTTTCAACAGACCAAGAGTCCCCAATAGACAGGTCCTAAGGAGGGGAAGTCCAGCCGTATAGTCAACGGCAGGCTCACTGTTGCCACAACCAGTAGGCAAGATGGGCCCTCTAAGGAACCCTACCTAGGAACCACGGGGGCTTTGGAAGAAAGTCCCCCCCCCGCCTACCTGCGAGACTTGGTACCCAAGGTGACCATTCTCAGGAAGATGCAAGCAAGGGAGGTGGGTGCCCCCTGACAGGGTCCTTGAACATGATCAGCTCAGGAGGAACCACCTTACCATGGGAGAATGAGCACAGATCAAGCCCCAGGGGTGCTGGAACCCCATGTAGGATCAATAACCTACTGTGCCGAAGAGCCCAAGGGCTCGGTATATAAGGGACATCATCTGATACGCCACGAACGGGCCCACCAGCTGCAATCCTGCCTGGTGAAAGTAAGAAGTCAGCAAAGGGGGGCAGAGCCCCCGTAACCAGGAGTCCACTTGTTGCCAAGGAAGAAGGCACAAGCCTGAACCGAATCCACGGAATGGAGATAGCAGATAGGGGACCAAGAAGGATTGAGGTGACTGAGCACCCATCCAGTAACTCCCAGGGGACACCGCCGGCCGACCAATCCACTCGGCCTGATGTAGAAACTGGGGAGTAAGGAAAGACGACCCGGTAGGTCCTAATGCGGAAGTCCCCCCCAGGCAATTCCGAGACATCACCCCCATTCGCGCCATGGCGAATAGCCTGGGAGCGAAAGAGAGGCCACCAACAAAGCCACAAGCTGCACCGCCTAGTAACGGTCTTAGTGTCCAGCAGACACAGAGGGAACTAAGAAGATCTAGAACGCCACAGGAGGTCGTAAGCCCCCCTTGCCCAGGGCGCCTGTGTCCCAAGACAGAGATGTCATATAGGGACTACCTGTGAGAGTAGAATTGCCAGGCCTACCATAGGCCAGCGTGGCCCAGACTGCCTCATACTGTTGAGGGAAGGAGGAAGGTTAATATAGAGGCCATAGCCCCATACTGTTAAGGGCAACCTGTCAGTAAGCCCAAACTCTGTAGGCCCAGTACGGCCTGCACCAATACCTGAGGGAAAACCAGGGGCTAGAAGCACCCTGACAACCACTGAGAGGGACCGCCCAGCAAAAGCTATCCTGTGTCCAGGGGAACTGCCTCCTGGAACCACCAGAAGGAGAAGGTACATTCCTAGATGGTGGACAGCTGCTGCAGCGGTACCCTCGCCCAGAAGGGCGAGGGCGTCCCTTCATGCTTGGGAGGTCTTGGCAGATTTGGACTTAGTCCTGCCAGAGGGCCCAGGGCGTTGTCTGCCCACCCCATGGTGGAAATCCACACCGAACAGTTGGAAGCACACCTCAGGTTCGCGTTTGACACTAAAGTAGGGAGGTGGAGGGGTGACCCTGCCCCGGGGAGGCCGGAGCGGCCTTCTGCGCAAGGATGCCTTACCCTTTTTACCAAAAAGGTCCAAACGGGCCCCAAATAGTCGCCGTCCTCTGAAGGGAAGGCAAGTGAGAGCCTTTTTCGTAGCATCGTCAGCACCCCACTGTCGCAGCCAGACCAGGCGGCGAATAGCTACCACAAGGGCAGAGGTTCTAGCACACACCTTAATGGTGTCATCCAGTGCTGAGAGGATAAACTTCACAAATGCATCACAGTCTGATAGCGCATTAAACACCCTCCAAGGGAGGTCCTCAGGACGGTGATCTAGTACTTTTCTGACGAGAGTCCTGGCGGCCACCGCAGTGATGGCCACGGCACAGACCGGGCGCAGAGCCGTCCCTGCACACGAGAAGGCGTGGGAAGCCAGTCTGTCAATGCGCCGGTCCTCAGCATCCCGAAGGGTACGGAAATAAGGAGCCGTCATGGAGGGGGGGTTAGTAATCCCTATAACCGGTGCATCCACCACAAGAGGTGCCGACCAAAAATTAACCACATCAGGAGGGAAAGGGTACTTCCAATCCCAGACCCCTAGGACCCCTTTAAGTTTACAAGGCGATTCCCATTCTTGGGATATAAGATTCTGGAAATGATCCGGTTCTAGGAACTCCAAGCGCGGGGGCGCTGTGTGGAAACTCTCCTTCTTAGGCTTGGGGGTCTCTCCAGGAGGGGAGATTGACAAAACCTCAAAGATCTTAATAAGAATTTCATCTGTGTCACACAGGCCCCAAGAACCGGGCCCAGAATCATCACAGCACCCGGGCATCTCGTTCGAGGAGCCCGAATCTGAGAATAGCTCACCTTCCTCAGAAGGATCAAGGTCCTGCATATCAGCAGAGTCATCGGTATCATTAGGAACCGGAGAGCCAGGAGGCGTCAGGGACCGCTTCTTACCAGGGCCCATACGCTCCGCCAATCCAGACAGCACCTGCTCCGCCGTAGGTAGCACGCGCGGCACGGTTTGCAGGTCATCCCCGCTCGAGTGGGACTCCTCAGGAGTGAGGTTTAGGTCCGGGGAGAGGTGTGCAGCCACTGGCAGACCTGCCTGTTCAGCACGCGGTCCGCAGACCCGTGCTCTGTCAGCCTCAGCCTGGGGCTGACCACACACTGCACACAGCCGGTCATGTCCCAGAGGGACCCCGGGTACATAATTCTGAGATGCCTCCATATGGTGATTATCTGAGCAGTATGCCCGCAGGGATTTACGCAATAGGCAACCCTGGATGCCCCAAGACCCGCTAGGAAGTGGGAGAATTTGTTATGGGGACCCGCTGTAATATATGTTAGGCCGGGAGAAGCCACCGAAGTCCTGGTGTTTGAAAGACATAATGGGACAAGAGGGGTGGTGTCAGTGCCATGCGCAGCCGAATACACATAGAACCATGCCGCCCCGGAGGGCACTTACATGACCAAGGGAGGAGGCGGACCGCACCACGCGCGCGCGCAGATTGTCAAAATGGCGCCAAGCGAACCTCGAGGGGCGGGCCAGACCAGGCTGTGACGCGGAGCGCGTCATGCCGAGTCCTCGCCTCCCTCAAAGAGCACGAAGCTCTAACCAACAGAAATACGAAGGACAGTATTGTATAGAAGGCGCATGCATAAAAATGCTGTCACGCTGGAAATGATGCTGCCGTCTGGGCAGTTGTTAATGAAAAGAAAAGCAGCTCGCAACTGTATAGCAAGGAGCGCGACACTGACACCCAAATAAAATAAAAACCAAAGGCCTTAACGTGTTACATTACACTAGGACTGCCACACATACCCCCCCCCCCTTTCTTTTCCCCCGAGTTACAGGAGGAAGCGAGGGAGAAGCGGACCAGCGTCCATGGACTAAATCTGTGAGGGGCACGGGCAAGAATGCGGGAGGGGCATCCACTAGAGGCTCACCATCTGCCTAACCGCCTACCCTATGGTGGGGGATTGCGGTGGAGCATGGCTCCATTCAGCACACAAGGTGCCGCCTACCTTCACCCGACCCACGCAGCCCAGGCTGGGAGGCATGATCTTCCGAAGAGGACGGGTGGAAATAGTCCCGCAGCTCGGGGTGTAAAGCCCCGCTCGCCTGCAAGAGCCTGATACTTCCATGTCTTCACAGTTCAGCACTGCAGAGAAATCTGGGGATTTGTGGGAGGTCCCTGGGTATATGAAGGGCCTGTTTTTGCATGTCTGCAGTGAACAGCGCCCTCTGGCGGAGGATTACCCATGTGTAAGTATTATAGATGGAGCAGGATGTGCTGTATGCTTAGAATATGCCGCTTCTTAGCAGAAGCCTTAAGCGGGCCAGAGCCAGCAATATGTCTCTCAATGCTGGCCACCCGTGCAGCCAAATCAGGTTGAGACTCCCCACTGGTATGCACCTCACTAGGAGTCAGATGTAAGCGTGGGGGGGTAGGCGAAGCCCGAGTGGGCGCCGGCCCAGCCACCGGTAACCCAGACTGCAGCGCATGCCTCTGCTGGGCACAGTGTACACACACCCTGATATCATCACTTATAGGGGATACCCCACACGCCACACACAGCCGGGCTTGTCCCGAAGGAACCCCAAGGACATTATCCTGAGAAGTATCCATATGGTGATTATTGTGGCACAATACGCCAAGTCGGGATTGATGCCAATAAGGCTACCCGAGATGACCCAATAGCCCGCTAGGGAAGTGGGAGATATACAAATACAATAGCCCGCCAATAAGGGGTTAACGCTAAAAGGGGATAGGACTGGGAGAAACCACTAAAAAGTTTGACCCACCTGTAAGACATAAAGCAAAGAACCCGTAAGCATAATTACAATGAAGGTACAAGGAAAAAAACAGCCAGCAGAGCCACTTACGGACTGCGATAGGGAGACGCCAGACACGCAGCACAGGAGCTCCAAAATGGCGCCCGCATATACCTCGAGGGGCGGGCCGCGGAGAAGTGATGCGGAAAACGTTATCCGCAAGGCCCGCCCCCCGAAGAGCGCGAAAACGCGCCCCGTGACAATGCCAGCCAATGACGCCGCCGTCTGCGGAGCGGAGTACAAGCGTGCTGCGGCGGCATATAATACAAAACCAGTGCAAAAGGAAAAACATGAAAACACATAGTAAATACATACGCCACCCCCCCCGAGATCTACCCAGGGGGAGCGAAGGGGAAGCAGCGGACCACCTAAGAGGAGCCTAACTGAGGGGGCAGGGGCGAAGGGCACACGGCCACGGGAGGGGCATCCCATAAGGCTCACCACGGGCCTGTACCGCCTACCCTTTGGTGGGGGACTGCGGTAGGAGCAGCGTTCCTTAGCACCTGGCAGCAGTGCTGCCTACCATCACCAGAGAAAGGAACGGGTGGGAATAGTCCTACAGGGCCGCAGGCTAATAAGCCCCACTCACCTGCGAGTAGAAAGAGCTATCTTCTAGTCATCGCAGCCCAGACTGCAGAGAAGAACTGGGAATTTGTGGGAGGTCCCTGGTATATATGGGGCCGGGAGGAGCCACTTTTCTGTCTCTGCAGTCCAGCGCCATCTACTGGATGTATAACCCAAGAGTAAGGAATATCTTCTGGAACAGGACATGCTGTATACTTAGAATATCCGTTTGTGCTACAGACATTGGGAAGGGGATATCTTCATAGCTCCATTTTGGCCGAGAAGATCCTGGTTCCCTTCAACTAACAGCATGGATCTTGAAGGGGCCAACTTATAGAAGAAAGGCTGTTGGCCAGAATGATTAAAACTCTATTGGACAGTCGTGAAATGACCACCAGATGCATCTATGCAAAGGTTTGGAAGTGTTTTTCTTCATTTTGTGAAGCTAACAAACTGAAGAAAAAAGATTAACCCGCAGTCCTCAAATTCCTGCAGAAAGAGTTTGAAAAGGGCCTAGCAGTAAGTAAGCTAAAAACTAAGTCTTCTTTCATTATCTATTTTTCTAGACTACCAGTTGAGACAGCATCAACGTATCAATTGATTTTTCAAGGCGATTACTGGTAAGGTTTTCCAACATAGGACTTAACCATCATGTTGAAGGGTTAACTGGAACCTCCATTTGAGCCTTTGAGAAAGTACCAGAAAAATGGTTGTGTTTGAAATGTAGTTTCTTGTTCATCACATCAGCCAGGTGGGTAAGTGAGCTGCAAGCTCTATCAATGAAGGAACCCTACTGCACAATTCTTCCAGGGCCATATTGAGACCTAAATCTTTAATTCTGCCGAAGATTGCTTCGTCTCTAGACAAGTCCCAAGACATACTGCTCCCGAGATTGCCCCCTATGGCAGGAACAGAAGAGGATCCCTCACTACCGGGGCTGTTGGCATGATGATGTTAGGACGTGAGAAGTCGCTGCTCTCAATGAAAGCACTGCTCTCCCATGGATGCTAGATCTTCTAATGAGGCAATGCTCGATGCTCTATCCCCAACCATCCTGCCATGGTCAGCTGTATAATGCCCATCTGTCTGTCTAAGGATACTCTTAATGCTGCATGCTGCCCGATAGCGCTGCAATTTAAACACAAAAGCCATGCCCCTAAACCACACTTCCACCATGCCCATCACCCTGGTCTCCAAGCTTGGTATCTCTGGAGCAGGAGGATGAGCATGTAGCAAGAGCATGAGGAAGAGCAAAAGTAAGTATTAGCATGTAGCAATAAAAATAAGCAATGGGATGTGCATGTAGCATGATAATGAGCAAGAGGTTGAGCAGGTAGCGCAAACATGAGTATGAGCAAGAGAATTAGAATATAGCATAAGTGTAATGTTGAGCAACATGATTAACATGACGAATGAGCAAAAAGGATGAGCACTCAGCATAAGTAGGAATTTGAGCAAGAAGATGAATTTGAAGCACGAGTGAACATGTAGGGTATGTGTGATCATATACAGTAAGCAGGAGGATGAGTAGCGTAGGTAGGATATGCATGAGCATCTAGGATAAGTAATATGCTGATGCATGTGCATCTCCATGCTAATTTCTATGCAGAATACTCAGGCTCCCAATGGATGTGGGGTTTGTAGTTTGTTGCATTTTAACTGCCCTTACAACTGACAGGGGGGGGGGGGGGGATGAGGGCCCAAAGAACTGGGACCAAAAATCATCCTGCGAGTTTGGTGGCAAAGCCAGCTCATAAATGGCCTTTGACATCCGAGCTGAGCCCAAGTACCCTCCAAGGCCGAGGCTATAGCATTCCAGGGACAGGTCATGAACAGGGGTGGATATGGCCAACTTGAAGATACTGAAGCTTTAGTATTGTGGGGGAAGATGATGGTGGCAGGGGTGGGTATAAGGGTCAGAATGGGCTGGGGTTTTCTTGGCTATGAGAGTACAGTGGGTACAGGTACAGAGGTACTGGAAAGGTAGACTAGGCAGGCACAGCTAAGTAATAAGCAGCAAGCCCAACAGCAGTGAGATCCACCAGGAATACTGCCGGGTCTACGTCCTTGGGAACAGTGGGTCTCCCTCTCCTACATCTTTAAATTTGCTGAATGACTTTTCTTCACTGCTTTGCATTACCACACTTATGACGACCATTTATATGTAAGAGAAGCTCTGTCTTCCAATAATAACTTCTAATTATCTTCCTACTGATCTGATATAAATAGCTTGTGCATGAACAAAGCTGTAATGTATCCTTTATCATAATTAGGTGTAAAAGATAATTACTTTTATTTAGCTCCAAGAAATAATTAGCAAAGTGCTACAAGCAAGTAACACATATTTTGATTGATTTAGTAAAATAACTGTTATTTGCACTTGCTGGGCTCTGCGCTGAAAAAGTTGCAGAAGTAATGACTCGGGTGCTGCTGCTGAGTGAGCCGGCCGTAATAAAAAATGCATCAAGTGTTGTGCCAGCATCTCGGGCAACGTGATGTTTCTCCATAGAGGGTCCATGTTAATATTTATCACTCACAGCTGCAAACACAAGCCTGGCAAGGGGCTTCTCGCCTTCATTATCTACTCACAGATTGGATGTGGTTATTTAATGGTGCCAATGTTGTCACATTCATATACAGGTGACATCCCAGAGCTTCCTGAAATTCACAAGAGACTGAAACATGACCAGCATCCAGGCGACCTTATAAGCTGTTGTTGCTTATTTGTGGGAAAAAATACAATTCTGTGATTACTCACCTGTAGAATTGGTATTATATGTATACAGCACGTCCCGTTCCAGAAGATATTCCTTACTCTTGGGTTATACATCCAGTAGATGGCGCTGGACTGCAGAGACAGAAAAGTGTCTCCTCCCGGCCCCATATATACCTGGGACCTCCCACAAATTACCCAGTATTGAAAAGCAGTTAAAATGGAACCTGGAGAACTATAACCATTATAAAAAATTGAACAATCACCATAAAGAGGTAACTAAAAATAATGATAACAAGGGTGGGGTGGAACAGGACGTGCTGTATACATATAATACCAATTCTACAGGTGAGTAATCACAGAATTGTATTATTCTAAGTATACAGCACATCCTGTTCCAGAAGATTTTCCTTACTCTTGGGACATCCAATAGCAGTGTCCGTAAGGTAGGGTGGGATCTCCAAAAGTAACAGCAGACAGTTTAAACCACTGCCGCCTGCAGAACTTTGCGGCCAAAAGCAGCATCAGCTGAGGCCTTAACATCAACCTTGTAAAACTTAGAAAAAGTATGAACAGAAGACCAAGTGGCGGCCTTGCAAACTTGTTCAACAGAAGCTTGGTGCTCAAAAGCCCAAGAGCACGAGTAGAATGAGCAGTAAGGCGGAAGGGAGGCTTCTTCCCCTTAGCAGAATAGGCCTGTATCACAGCCTGACGTATCCACTTGCTGATAGTGGATTTAGCCGGAGCCAGACCCTTCTTAGGTCCAGATGGGAGCACAAAAAGAGCATCAGTCTTCCTGAAGGATTCAGTAGCCACCAAATAGAACTTCCTGACCACATCCAAAGAGTGTAAAACCCTCTCCTTAGGGTTACTAGGATTAGGACACAGAGAAGGCACAACAATGTCCTGATTGAGATGAAAGGCAGAAACAACCTTAGGCAGAAAATCTGGCTTAAAAGGAAACACCACCTTGTCCTGGTGTCTCTCAAAATAAGGAGGCTTGATGGAAAGCGCCGCCAACTCAGAAACACGCCTAACAGAAGTGATAGCCACCAAAAAGACCACCTTAAGCGTAAGAATGGACAAAGGGGCCCTTTGCAAGGGCTCAAAGGGAGACCCCTGCAGGGCAAATAATACCAAGTTCAAGTCCCAGACTGGTAACATAGGCTCACGTAGGCAAGAAGGTCTTGACCAGGGGATGCTGAGCAAAGGATCTTTGAAAAAAAATGGCCAAGGCAGAAACATGAACATTTCAGAGTACTGAGCTGAAGACCCAGATCCAAACCATGTTGCAGAAACTCCAGAATCCTAGGAATAGAAAACACACGACAGGAAAGCGAGTTAGACTCGCACCAGTCAATGTAAGTACGCCAAACCCTGTAGTAGATGGAAGAAGAGGACCTTTTCCTAGCCCTGATCATGGTATTTACAACCGAGGCAGGCAGCCCCTTTTCCGCCAAGATGGAGGTTTCAACAGCCAGGCCGTCAAAGCCAGCGTTTGTAAATTGGGGTGGTGTAGGTGCCCCTGAGTGAGCAGATCTGGAACCCGGGGCAGGGCGTACTGATCTACTGCCAACTGCACGATGTCTGCGAACGACACTCTTCTTGGCCAACAGGGGGCAACCAGTATGGCTGGCACCCTTTCCTGAACTATCTTGCGCAGCACCCTGCCCAGCAGGGGAAACACATACAGGAGCTGAAACCTCAGCCAAGACATTGCCAAGGCATCCATGGCCAAGGCCAGAGGATCCTGGGACAGAGAGACAAAGACTGGAAGCTTGTGACTGTGTTGGGACGCAAACAGATCCACATCCGGCTGACCGCAGCAGTGGCACAGGGAGCGAAACACCCTGCTGCTGAGGGACCAGTCACCCTGCTCAGAGAGTCTGCCTCCAGATTCTCCACCCCCGGGATGTACACAGCTGAGATGCAGGGAACATTCTCCTCCGCCCAGGACAGTATCAGGGACACTTCCTTAAGGACCCTCTTGCTCCGGGTCCCTCCCTGATGATTGATGTAAGTAACCGCCGTCTGGTTGTCCGAGCGGACCTGAACAGCCCAACCCCGCAGGTGTGGGGTTAAGTGGGCGAGAACCAACCTGATCGCCCTCAACTCCAGAATGTTGATAGGGGTATGGGCCTCCTGAGGGCCCCACCGACCCTGGAATTTCAGGGACTTCCAAAAGCCCCCCCAACCTGTCAGACTGGCATCCGTGGTGACAGTTTCCCAGCAAGGGGTCAGAATGGATCTGCCCACCAACAGGTTCCTTGAGTCCAGCCACTACGAGAGAGACCGCCTGGCCAGAGGGGACAGTACAAACACCTGATCCAAGGACACAGGGTCCCGATCCCATACTGACAAGAGGTGAAGCTGAAGAGGCCTCATGTGAAACTGAGCACATGGAACCGCCTCGAAGCAGGACACCATCAGGCCCACCAGCTGCATTCCCTGCCTGATGGACGGATGAGGACAAGACAGAAGGAGCTTTGCTTGCTCTTGAAGATTCTCTGCCTTCTGCTGAGGAAAAAAGATCTTGACCTGAGATGAATCCAGAATCATGCCCAGAAAGGACTTCACCATGGAAGGAGACAGGGAAGATTTGGGGTGGTTGATCACCCAGCCGAATGACTCCAGTGTGGACACCACCCGCTGAGTATCCAGCTCTGCCTGTTGGAAGGACCGAGAAGCGATAAGCATGTCGTCCAAGTAGGGAAGAATGGGAATGCCCTGAGATCTCAGCAGAGCCATCACTCCTGCCAGCACCTTGGTGAATACCCTGGGAGCCGAGGTGAGACCGAAGGGCAAGGCCACAAATTGGTAGGGCTCCTCCAGAGTGAACCTGAGGAATCTCTGATGACCTGGAAAAATAGGTATGTGAAGGTAAGCATCCTTGATGTCTACAGAGGTCATGAAGTCCCCTGGGCGTAGGGAATTCACAGAGGAGCACAGAGTCTCATGCGAAAGTGTCTGAATCTGACAAATTTGTTGAGGCGCTTTAAATCCAGGATGGGTCTGATGGACCCATCCTTTTTGGGAACAATGAAAAGATTGGAATAATAGCCTTTGCCCCTTTCCTTCAAGGGCACCCGGCAGATGACTCCCAATTCCAGAAGGCCTTGGACCGCAAGGGACAGACCCTGAGCTGACAGGGAGTTTTGAGCTAACCGGGATTTGATGAATCTTGGGGGGCGGCCAGGCTGCAAACTCTATCTTGTAACCAGAGGACACTACCTCCTGAATCCACTGGTCTGAGACATTACGCCTCCAGACATGAGCCAAGAGCCAAAGCCGTCCCCCCCCTCCGGATGGGTGAGGGCGCCCCTTCATGCCTGAAAGGGGTTGGGGGAGGACTTAGGCTTGGAACCCCAGGAGGGGCCAGGGCGGCCACGTCCTCTGCCCCTGCCCCAAAAATCTCTGCGGGCTCCAGCAAAGGAAGCTCCCTGTCCAATTCTGGAGCCACGGAAGGAAGGAAGAAAGGCACTTGAACCCCGAAAGGACCGGGGCTGCCCTCTACGCTGAGGTAACTTGCCTCCCTTAGCATACAAGTCCAGACTTTCACCAAAGAGGCGCAGCCCCTTGAAGGGAAAACCAGTGAGAGCCTTCATAGCAGCGTTGTCAGCTGCCCACTGGCGCAGCCAGACCGAGTGGCGTATCACCACCAATAAGGCAGAAGCCCTGCCACACATTCTAATAGTATCATCCAAGGCAGAGAGAACATATGCAACAAATTCCTCACAATGCAGAAGAGCTCTATACTCTGCATCATCTGCCCCATCTAAGAGACCCCTGAGAAGGCTTTTAATAGCAACAGCCGTAATGGCAGAGGCACAGACCGGACGCAGCGCGGCCCCCACACAGGCAAAGGCATGGCAAGCCAGCTGATCTATGCACCTGTCCTCCCCATCCCTCAGGGTAATAGAGTCAGGGGAATGCATGACGGATGTGTTGGACAACCCCAGAACTGGTGCATCCACCTCGGGAGGACATGACCATCGTTTAACCATCTCAGTGGGAAAGTGATACCTCTTAACCCAACTCTTTGGCCCCCCGGGAAGCCGGCTAGGCCGTTCCCACTCTTTGAGCACCAGATTATTAAAGTGAGTTTTTTTCAGGAAACTCCAAGCGTGGTTTAACAGAATTAAACAGCTCCCCCTGCTGCTGTGGTGCCACGCCAGGAGGAGAGATACAGAGTACTTCAAAAATGTGAGCTAAAAGCCTGTCAGTGTCATCTGAAGCCCAGGGGTCAGACCCAGAAACGTTAGGCTGATCCTCAGATGATTCTGAATCAGAAAATAATTCCCCCTCTTCCAGGGGGATATAACCGGTAATGTCCAAAAATTCCTCAGCCAAAATTCCTTACATGGGCCAGAGCCAGCAATATGTCTCTCAATGCTGGCCACCCGTGCAGCCAAATCAGGTTGAGACTCCCCACTGGTATGCACCTCACTAGGAGTCAGATGTAAGCGTGGGGGGATAGGTGAAGCCTGAGGGGGCACAGGTCCAGCCACCGGTAACCCAGACTGCAGCGCAAGCGTCTGCTGGGCGCAGTGTACACACACCCTGACATCATCACTTATAAGGGATACCCCACACGCCACACACAGCCTGGCCTGTCCCGAAGGAACCCCAAGCACATTATCCTGAGAAGCCTCCATATGGTGATTATTGTGGCACAATAGGCCAAGTCGGAATTGACGCCAATAAGGCTACCCGGGATGCCCCAATAACCCGCCAATAAGGGGTTAACGCTAAAAGGGGATAGGACCGGGAGAAACCACAAAAAAGTTTGACCGCCTGTAAGACATAAAGCAAAGAACCCGTAAGCATAATACAATGAAGGTACAAAGGAAAAAAAGGGGCGGGCCGCAGAAGTGATGCGGAAAACGTCACCCGCAAGGCCCCCCCGAAGAGCACGAAACCGCGTGACAAGGCCAGCCAATGACGGCGCAGCAGCACCTGATTACAAGTGCGTGGCGGCGGCGACATATAATACAAAGCCAGTGCAAAAGGCAAAACATGAAAACACATAGTAAATACATACACCCCCCCCCCGAGACCTACCCAGGGGGAGCGAAGGGGAAGCAGCGGACCACTTAAGAGGAGCCTAACTGAGGGGACAGGGGCGAAGGGCACACGGCCGCGGAAGGGGCATCCCATAAGGCTCACTACGGGCCTGTACCGCCTACCCTTTGGTGGGGGACTGCGGTTGGAGCAGCGCTCCTTAGCACCTGACAGTGATGCTGCCTACCGTCACCCGACCGGCGCAGCCTAAGCTGGGAGGCAATGAAAAGGAACGGGTGGGAATAGTCCTACAGGGCCGCAGGCTAATAAGCCCCGCTCACCTGCGAGTAGAAAGAGCTATCTTCTAGTCATCGCAGCCCAGACTGCAGAGAAGAACTGGGGAATTTGTATATATAATTTGGTATATATGGGGCCAGAAGGAGCCACTTTTTTGTCTCTGCAGTCCAGCACCATCTACTGGATGTATAACCCAAGAGTAAGGAATATCTTCTGGAACAGGACGTGCTGTATACTTAGAATAAACAAATAACCTGTATGTATATTTACTTTACCCTTGGGCTTGCTGAGCCAGAAGTAGGCTAACAGCAGAGAAAATCTCCCTCTTCTCCCCTAAGTACAATGTTTGTAGTGTCTCACAGTCACCAAGAAATAGATTTCCTCTCTGACTAGGGGCAGAAGAGCATTCCAAGACTGATCACGCTGAGTGCTCTTATCTCAGTGTCACTGGTTGCATTGCAAGCCGGCCAATAACAGAAATAGAGTCCGTCTTCTGTTGTCAGCTTAACACAGGCCCCGGGGTAAAATGAGAAACAATACTTTAAAGTAGACCTGGCTGCAGAATTATCCCCATAAAGGATTCTTGTACACTGCTGTGTTTGCGGGAGATTGCTTTAATCTGTGCAGTAGAGGCCTTGTGTTCCTGTATTGTGAGCATCTAAGATTATACGGATCAGATAGTAAAGTATGTGACCAGCACACCACAGCTTCTCTAGAGGTTGGCTTTTGTGGCAATGTTATTAAGGCTGAAATAAGATATATGTCCATCAAGTTCAACCAAGGGTGTAGGGGTAGGGGAAGTTATTTTTTATTTTATTTTTTTACTGATAACAGCTAATAGTAACGTTAATGTTATTTTCTTCTAAATAAGTATCTAATCCTTTTTTGAGCTATCAGTGGTTGATGCTGTAACAAGCTTCTGTTGGAGGCTATGCCACAAATTTATAGTTCTTATGGTAAAGAATGATTGTCGCCTAGGGAGACTTTTTTCCAGTCAAAGGGAGTGCCCCCTTGTCTTTAGAGAGGATTTTACCTGAAATAGTGTTCTCCCATATTTTTGTATTGCCCATTTATATATTTATACAAGCCCACATTCCTCTCATTCATCTCCTCTCAAGACTAAACAGATTTAATTCTTGTAATCTTTCCTCATAACTAAGATCCTTCATTCCTCTTATCAGTTTGGTGGCTCTCCTCTGCACTTTTTTCAAAGTCCTTTCTATGAATAGGTTCCCAGAACTGGACGGCATATTCCAGATGAGGGCGCACCAGTGCCTTGTAAAGAGGCAAAATGACATCCCTATCCTGTGATTCCATGCCTCTTTTAAAGTGGACCAAAACCCAAAAGTATTGACTATCCCGAGTCTTGGTCCTTTCCCTGGGAGCACCCCAAACGGGGGTGCCCCACTGTGTGTAACCCCCTCAGATCACCGCAGCAACTCACCTTATCTCGGTCCCACGGCGTGTCTAAGAGCAGCGGCTCTGACAGCCTGATCTTCTGTCCCCTTTTAACAGGGAGCGTGCCCACGCTGGCCATTCACAAATGCCTGGCGCAGGGCACTCGCACTGCTAGAGGGGAGGGGAGGATGCAGCCGTCAGAGCCATTGCTCTTAGACACGCCGTGGGACCACCGATCGGGGTGGCCACAGGGAAAGGACCAAAACCCAGGATAGTCAAAGTCCTTTGGTCCACTTTAATTATTGATAATACCTTGGTTGCCTTGGAAGCAGCTGCTTGACATTGCATGCTGTTATTTACATTGCATGCTGTTAGTTATGGTGACGGTATTTTAATCCTTTATAGACATATCTGTCATCAGTAACTTAAAATACAATTCTGTGATTACTCACCTGTAGAATTGGTATTATATGTATACAGCACGTCCTGTTCCAGAAGATATTTCTTTCTCTTGGGTTATACATCCAGTAGATGGCGCTGGACTGCAGAGACAGAAAAGTGGCTCCTCCCGGCCCCATATATACCAGGGACCTCCCACAAATTCCCCAGTATTGAAAAGCAGTTAAAATGGAACAGGGAGAACTATAACCATTATAAAAAATTGAACAATCGCCATAAAGAGGTAACTAAAAATAATGATAACAAGGGTAGGGTGGAACAGGACGTGCTGTATACATATAATACCAATTCTACAGGTGAGTAATCACAGAATTGTATTATTCTAAGTATACAGCACGTCCTGTTCCAGAAGATGTTCCTTACTCTTGGGACATCCAATAGCAGTGTCCGTAAGGTAGAGAGGGATCCCCAAAAGTAACAGCAGACAGTTTAAACCACTGCTGCCTGCAGAACTTTGCAGCCAAAAGCAACATCTGCTGAGGCCTTAACATCAACCTTGTAAAACGTAGAAAAAGTATGAACAGAAGACCAAGTGGCGGCCTTGCAAACTTGTTCAACAGGAGCTTGGTGCTGAAAAGCCCAAGAGGCACCAATAGCACGAGTAGAATGAGCAGTAAGGCGGAAGGGAGGCTCCTTCCCCTTAGCAGAGTAGGCCTGACGTATCCACTTGCTGATAGTGGACTTAGCCGGAGCCAGACCCTTCTTAGGTCCAGACGGGAGCACAAAAAGAGCATCAGTCTTCCTGAAGGATTCAGTAGCCACCAATGGACAAAGGGGCCCCTTGGGGGGGGGGGGAGACCCCTGCAGGGCAGATAAGACCAAGTTCAAGTCCCAGACTGGTAACATAGGGTTACGTGGGGGACGCACGTGGGTAACCCCCTGCAAGAAGGTCTTGACCAGGGGATGCTGAGCAATGGATCTTTGGAAAAAAATGGCCAAGGCAGAAACATGACCTTTCAGAGTACTGAGATGAAGACCCAGATCCAAACCATGTTGCAGAAACTCCAGAATCCTAGGAATAGAAAACACACGTCAGGGAAGCGAGTTAGACTCGCACCAGTCAATATAAGTACGCCACACCCTGTAGTAGATGGAGGAAGAGGACCTTTTCCTAGCCCTAATCATGGTATTTACAACCGAGGTAGGCAGCCCTTTTTCCATCAAGATGGAGGTTTCAGCAGCCAGGCCGTCAAAGCCAGCGTTTGTAAATTGGGGTGGCGTAGGTGCCCCTGAGTGAGCAGATCTGGAACCCGGGGCAGGGCGTACTGATCTACTGCCAGCTGCACGATGTCTGCGAACCACACTATTTTGGCCAACAGGGGGCCACCAGTATGGCTGGCACCCTTTTCTGAGCTATCTTGCGCAGCACCCTGCCCAGCAGGGGAAACGGGGGAAACACATACAGGAGCTGAAACCTCTTTCAAGACATTGCCAGGGCATCCATGGCCAAGGCCAGAGGATCCTGGGACAAAGACTGGAAGCTTGTGATTGTGACGGGACGCAAAAAGATTCACATCCGGCTGACCCCAGTGGTGACACAGGGAGCGAAACACCCTGCTGCTGAGGGACCATTCTCCCAGACGAGAGGTCCCCCTGCTCAGAGAGTCTGCCTCCAGATTCTCCACCCCCGGGATGTACACAGCTTAGATGCAGGGAACATTCTCCTCCGCCCATGACAGTATCAGGGACACTTTCTTGAGGGCCCTCTTGCTCCGGGTCCCTCCCTGATGATTGATGTAGGCAACCGCCGTCTGGTTGTCCGAGCGGACCTGAACAGCCCGACCCCCCAGAATGTTGATACGGCATGGGTCTCCTGAGGGCCCCACTGACCCTGGAATTTCAGGGACTTCCAAAAGCCCCCCCAACCTGTCAGACTGGCATTCGTGGTGACAGTCTCCCAGCAGGGGGCCAGAAAGGATCTGTCCCCCAGCAGGTTCCTTGAGTCCAGCCACCACGATAGAGACCGCCTGATCAAAGGGGACAGGACAAACACCTGATCCAGGGACACAGGGTCCCGATCCCATACTGACAAGAGGTGAAGCTGAAGAGGCCTCATGTGAAACTGAGCATATGGAACCGCCTCGAAGCAGGACACCATCAGGCCCACCAGCTGCATTTCCTGCCTGATGGATGGATGAGGACAAGACAGAAGGAGCTGAGCTTTCTCTTGAAGACTCTCCACCTTCTGCTGAGGAAGAAAGATCTTGACCTGAGCTGAATCCAGAATCATGCCCAGAAAGGACTTCACCATGGAAGGAGACAGGGAAGATTTGGGGTGGTTGATCACCCAGCCAATGACTCCAGTGTGGACACCACCCGCTGAGTGTCCAGCTCTGCCTGATGGAAGGACTGAAAAGCGATAAGCATGTCGTCCAAGTAGGGAAGAATGGGAATGCCCTGAGATCTCAGCAGAGCCATCACTCCTGCCAGCATCTTGGTGAATACCCTGGGAGCCGAGGTGAGACCGAAGGGCAAGGCCACAAATTGGTAGTGCTGATCCTCCAGAGCGAACCTGAGGAATCTCTGATGACCTGGAAAGATAGGTACATGAAGATAAGCATCCTTAATGTCTACAGAGGTCATGAAGTCCCCTGGGAGTAGGAAAGTCACAGCTGAGCGCAGAGTCTCCATGCGAAAGTGTCTGAATCTGACAAATTTGTTGAGGTGCTTCAAATCCAGGATGGGTCTGATGGACCCATCTTTTTTGGGAACAATGAAAAGATTGGAATAATAGCCTTTGCCCCTTTCTCTCAAGGGCACCCGGCAGATGACACCCAGTTCCAGAGTTTTGAGCTAAGTGAGATTTGATGAATCTTGGGGGCGGCCAGGCTGCAAACTCTATCTTGTAACTGGAGGACACTACCTCCTGAATTCACCGGTCTGAGCTGAAGCCGTCCCCCCACCCGGATGGGTGAGGGCGCCCCTTTATGCCTGAGGGGGCTTGGGGGAGGACTTAGTCTTGGGACCCCAGGGAGGGCCAGGGCGGCCATGTCCTCGGCCCCTGCCCCAAAAATCTCCACGGGCTCCAGCAAAGGAAGCTCCCAGTCCAATTCTGGAGCCCCTGAATAGAACCCAGAAAGGACCGGGGCTGCCTTCTACGCTGAGGTAACTTGCCTCCCTTAGCAAACAAGTCCAGACGTTCACCAAAGAGGCGCAGCCCCTTAAAGGGAAACCCAGTGAGAGCCTTCTTAGCAGCATTGTCAGCTGCCCACTGGCGCAGCCAGACCGAGCGGCGTATCGCCACAAACAAGGCAGATGCCCTGCCACACATTCTAATGGTATCATCTAAGGCAGAGAGAACATATGCAACAAATTCCTCAACGCAGAAGAGCTCTGTACTCTTCACTACCTGCATCATCAGGGGCCCCATCTAAGAGACCCCTGAGAAGGCTTTTAATAGCAACAGCCGTAATGGCAGAGGCATAGACCGGACAGAGCGCGGTCCCCACACAGGCAAAGGCATGGCAAGCCAGCTGATCAATGCGCCTGTCCTGCCCATCCCTCAGTGTAGTAGAGTCAGGGGAATGCATGACGGATGTGTTAGACAACCCCAGAACTGGTGCATCCACCTCGGGAGGACATGACCACCGTTTAACCATTTCAGCAGGAAAGGGATACCGCTTATCCCAACTCTTTGGCACCCCGTGGAGCCGGCTAGGCCGTTCCCACTCCTTGAGCACCAGATTATTAAAATGAGCTTGTTCAGGAAACTCCAAACATGGTTTAACAGTATGAAACAGCTCCCCCTGCTGCCGCGGAGCCACGGCAAGAGGAGAGATACAAAGTACATCAAAAATGTGAGCCAAAAGCCTGTCAGTATCATCTGAAGCCCATGGGTCAGGCCCAGAATCGGCACCATACACCCTAGATTGTTGCTCAGATGATTCTGAATCAGAAAATAATTCCCCCTCTTCCAGGGGGCCAGCAATATGTCTCTCAATGCTGGCCACCCGAGCAGCCAAATCAGGTTGAGACTCCCCACTGGTATGCACCTCACTGGGAGTCAGATGTAAGCGTGGGGGGGTAGGCAAAGCCAGAGGGGGCGCAGGCCCAGCCACCGGTAACCCAGACTGCAGTGCAAGCGTCTGCTGGGCACAGTGTACACGCACCCTGACGTCATCACTTATAGGGGATGCCCCACACGCCATACACAGCCGGGCTTGTCCCGAAGGAACCCCGAGTATATTATCCTGAGAAGCCTCCATATGGTGATTATTGTGGCACAATAGGCCAATTGGGATTGACACCAATAAGGCTACCCAGGATGCTCCAATAGCCCGCTAGGGAAGTGGGAGTTAACGCTAAATAGAGGGGATAGGACCCGTGAGAAACCACAAAAAGGTTTGACCCGCCTGTAAGACATAAAGCAAAGAACCCGTAAGCATAATACAATGAAAGGTAAAGAAAAGCCAGCCCGCAGGGGCACTTATGGGCCACAATAGGAGGGCGCCAGACATGCAGCACAGGAGCTCCAAAATGGCGCCTGAATATACCTCGAGGGGCGGGCCGCGGAGAAGTGATGCGGAAAACGTCATCTGCAAGGCCCGCCCCCCCCAAGAGCATGAAAACGCGCCCCCGTGACAAGGCCAGCCAATGACGGCGCAGCAGCGCCTGAGGCGATGTTGCCGCCATCTGCGGAGCAGAGTGCAAGCGCGCGGCGGCAATAGCAAAACCAGTGCAACCAATGTAAAACACACAGTAAAAACACACACAGTAATATATATATATATATATATACAATATATACACCCCCCCCCCCCCCCCCGGAGATCTACCCAGGGGGAGCAAAGGGGAAGCAGCGGACCTAAGAGGAGCCTAACTGAGGGGACAGGGGGCGAGGGGCAAATGACCACGGGAGGGGCATCCCATAAGGCTCACGACGGGCCTGTACCGCCTACCCTTTGGTGGGGGACTGCGGTTGGAGCAGCGCTCCTTAGCACCTGACAGCGGTGCTGCCTACTATCACCCGTCCAGCGCAGTCTAAGCTGGGAGGCAGAGAAAGGAACGGGTGGGAAGTCCTACAGGGCCGCAGGCTAATAAGCCCCGCTCACCTGCGAGTAGAAAGAGCCATCTTTTAGTCATCGCAGCCCAGACTGTAGAGAAGAACTAGGGAATTTGTAGGAGGTCCCTGGTATATATGGGGCCGGGAGGCGCCACTTTTCTGTCTCTGCAGTCCAGCGCCATCTACTGGATGTATAACCCAAGAGTAAGGAATACCTTCTGGAACAGGACGTGCTGTATACTTAGAATAAAAAACATTTTAATCCCCATAAGTGGACCAAAACCCAGGATTTTTACTATCCTGAGTTTTGGCTCGGATCCGCTCCAGCCCCTCCAACCAGGAGCTCATCTAATGTGAGCAAATCCGAGCGCATTGGCAACCGCATCCCCCGCTACCCTTTAACAGGGAGCGTGCCCGCACCGTCCATCCACATCCAACGAAGGTGAGTTTTTGAGCGACCAGGGGGGTTGACTCCAGGGTGGGTTTTGGTCCACTTAAACGCTGAGGTTGGTTTCACATCAGTCTGACTGTGGCGTGCTCCCACTTTCGGTTGAGTGTCCCGCAATCGCTGGTATCAGCATGTGGAGGGCTCCAATCACATGGAGGGAGATCGTTAGTGCTGCGTTCTGAGGACACTGCAGGCTGAGTGTTCTGAGCACTCTGCAAATGATTCACATGTGAAAGCTCTTCTAGGCTATTACGGACAGCTTCTCACAGGCGGCTGCAGGGCACTCACGAGCGCTCAGCGGACAGGATGTTGTAAACCAGTCAGAGTGTGTTACAGGCCCTTTCCAGCAAGAGAATAGGGGGGTAGAAGAGTTGGGGATTCTAGTATTTAGGGGAACTCACTGTAAGGTGGGATGGTGACACTCCTCGGCTGAGACATGCAGGACTCACAGGGGTTGAGGTTCCACTTCTTTATTGATCTCTCCAACAAGTTCAAGTCAAACAAAATTCACAAAGTTCTCTTTCTTCTGTGCAGCATCTTACACAAAATCAGCCCAAGGTGCGTTTAGTCCTGCCATAAAAACGTGATCGTCCCTCTGTCTGCCGGCACACACCGGGGTACCTCAGAACTCCCATCCCTGTGATAGGGGTCCCCTCTATGGGTTTCTGTCTAAAACCACCAGAGCCTTGCCTTTCTACTTTTTAACTCATGAATCCTGTTTATTGGGTTTCCTATTTTTTACGTCCTTCTTGCACTTTCCTGTTAACCTGCACTACACTCTAGTGGTCATGTGCTGTCATTACACCTAAATATCACTCTATGTTCTGCCCTATTGAGATCAATGGTCACCTCTTTTTTTAGGATTTTAATTAAAATAACTGTTACTACCTATACAGGCCCTACAGTGTCTTGCATTCACTTTACTAGCTTTTTATCCTACTTGCCCTACCTACATTTCATAAATAAAGTTTTCTTTCATTATGAACCATTAATCTGGAGCCTGGCACAGTTGGAAAAGAAAGGCAGCTCTCCCAGCTGACATAACTGACAATGCACAATAACAGGAAGCCCAGCAGCACTTCCTATTTGCAGGCGGCCTGCAAGTCCATAAACTGCCATTTTGTTTTAAAAAATTACCACAGCAGAAGTTAGAAAAAGGTACATTATTTTTTTATGTGCAGCAAATCTAAATTGCCCTGGGGAGTGATGCATATAAGCACTGCTTGTTGTGTTTGTCTGGTTTAAGTTACTTTGGTCTGCTTTAAATGTGTATAAATCTAAAAATGCCACACCTGGCACATTTTTGTGTGCAATGAACAGAGATATACCGCCTGTGCATTAGACTCAGGGTTCCCTATAAATTTCATGATTAATATAAATTTTATATAGTTGTGAACATTATAAAGTAAACCTAAAGCTATACTAAGCTCTGCCTCCTCCTGACTAGGTGAAATTGGGGTGCATGTGAACTTGCATAGATGTTGCACCTCCAACATGACCCAGAGAGCTGGGGGGCCCTAAACTACAAAAAATTATCATCTGGAGCTTGGGCCATTTATCTGTCTCCTAATCTTCCGAGAAAGCTCTTCACTGGATTTTGGAACAGTAGTGGATCATCTCTCACTCACCATCCCTGGTACCAAACCTTATTACAATGAATCCCTCACCACTGTGGCACATTGAGAGTAAGTGGGCAGTGAGGGAGGCAAGTGCTTAATGTGGACCCTGAATGTGGGTCATTTAATGTGGACCTTATCTATAAGATTCCAGGGCCACCTGATTCCCACTTCCTGGGGCATCCTGGCTCATTTGTGAATGGAGGCCCATACTGTGGACCAAAACCCAGGGCTGATTCCAGGGCCGTTTAATTCCCCCCCCCCCCCCCCAGGAAATCCAGATTCGGAATGTACCGCTGTGTGAAACCCCCCAGGTCGCCCGGTAAACTCATCTTCTCCCCCGATCCAATGGCACATGCCCAAACAGTAGCTGCTCCCTGCTATACCTTTAGTAGGGCACGCACCCGTGCCAAGCATTTGTAAATGGCCAATGCAAGCATGCTCCCTGCAACAGGGTAGCAGGGATGCGTCATCTAAAAGTCCTTAGATGAGTTCACATTAAAGCAGTCGAGCACGTTGATTGGACTGGTGGCTGTACATACACCATAGGACAGGAGAAAGGTGGGCTGGAGTGGGCGACCCAGGGGGTTTCACACAGCAGGAACAAGGACACAAAACCCGGGATAGTCAAACTCCTGGGTTTTGGTCCACTTTAAAAGCTGAGGTAAATGAGGTTGAACTTCCAAAATGGGCTCACGGGCAGCAAAAATGGCCTCAAAGAGGAGCAACCATTTTTTCAGTCTATAAGACTCTAAGGTCGGTTGTCTCCCTAGATTACCTGTAAACACACCTCATCCACAGCACATGTGTGGGCCTCATTAATGCACAACATTAATTAACATTAAGTACATTAAGTAGATATTTGGTTACATGAAAAATATGTCACCTGTAACAAACAGCCCCTTTTTGTTTAACATGCTTGTTTTATAAAATATGTATTGATCCTATTTACCACAAACATCAATTTCTTTACAATTTTCATTTATCTGTATCTGAGGTACAGTGGTTTATTTATATACAGAAAAGAGAAAAACAATAACATTATGTAAAGAGACATCATTTTGCAATCACTTTTTTTTATTCAGCTTATCAGAATCCCAACGCCTTTCTTCTTCGGGACTTCATCTGGAGGTTCGTTCCTTTTTTCATAAGAGAAAAGGTTCACTCTGGCTCTAACTGGCCCACCATGTTACAGGGGAAACCCCCGGTAGGCTGCTAAACAGCCATTCCCAAAGAGGAATGTTGTAACATGCGATACTAATTATTTTGCTATTCATTTTTCTATTATAGGAGCAGTAGGAAATGCTGGATGTATGGTAGCTGTTCTATGACAGGAGAGCACAGGTAATTCACTTACACACAGAACATTTTGTCTTAAATTTGAGGCAGTAATATTTTACAAGTAAATGTAGAGTGGCCCCCACAGTCAGTTCGTGCAAGTCCATTTTAAAGTAAATAATATTTATGCAGTGGGCAGATGGTTATGAGGAATGCCTTGCCAGATATACTGTGGGCAGTGGCACTTACCTGCTTCTGCTTTTCCACATGTTTGTAGCCCTCGCGACTGCTGTCAGCCAGTGATATCCGCAAGGTGGTGCACATACCCGCACAAGGGTGGCACAATGGACTTGATCTGATGTTCAAGTAATTAGGCGGGTGCCAGGCAACCGCCAATCAGTTATTTGCTGAACTATTATTTTAAAGGAAAAAAAATACTGTATCTGGGTCCTCCACCAGATTTTGTGCCCAGGAGCCTCCACCACACTTAATCCGGCCCTGGGTGCCCTATAAAGAGGAACTTCGGATCTCTAACCTACTAGGTCCTAATAGCCCTTCACCGCAATGCTACATACCTTTTGAATGACGGCTTCTTCCAGATCGCCATCATCCTACTGCTTTTTCTACCCCCTCGGTGTCTGTCACAGGCAGCTATGACGTCGGGGGCATGGAAACAGTGGACTTTCCCTTTAAAAGGGAAAACTATAGAATAATTTACTGAATGGATATAAATCTGTATATGCAATTAAACAATGTTAAAATGCGTATAAATTAAAATTAAATAACCACTCCAATGCAGAAAAGTGTTTTATAAACAACCCTTTGTTGAGTACATTTATTTACAGAACAAGATAGACGCCTAGAACAATAATTTCTGCATGCATATCTCCTTAACTGCTTCTATCATTACATTTCCTTACACAGTATAGTACACGTGATAACACTTAAAACAATATCTTAATATGATTTAATACAATTAATAAATTAAGACCATTTGGCAGCATTAGACAAAAATAATTTATAATAGTACCCTTTACATTCTATAGTGACAGATTGTTACAAGTGTGAAGCCATTTTGGTAAGACCATCCTTCTCTTCTGTCTCCGTGAGCCAGCCTGAAACGGGACCATATCACAGGTTATTCACACATCCTCTAAAGACATAAAGCAAGGCTGGAATAGAATGAATGTGGTTACATTTTGCATAGCAAATATTTTTTTTAAGAATTTCAAAAAACACAGTTTAAAGCAGCTAGTCATGATATCTGGAAAGTGGAAATGTGGAGTGTGATTGCTCCAAAAAGAAAAGTAATGCCTACTTCGGTTTGTTTTTTTAACATATATCTTTTTGTGTGTTTTTACATAGGGCTTTATTTTTGGAAACAGGTCCTTTTAATATTTCATTTTTCTACTGTTTATAGAGCTGACCAATATGGAGAAGGAAGGCTACAATGTAGCCCCTTACCCTCTACTACAGGGATTCCCCACTCTGTGAAACCCCCCCCCAGGGCACCCAATATTCTTACTTGAATAGAGCCGAGTGATGCTGCACACCTCTCGCAAGTGCGACTAGGGTTCCCTGCAGCTGGTCTAGCCACAGCATGGGCTGAAGAAGAGGGGGTAAGGACCACTTTAAGCTTCATGCTTCAAGCTTCATGCTAAGCAGGCCAAACAGGGTCCATGACACTCTCACCCTCTGAGAACTGGTAAAAATACAATTCTGTGAAATACTCACCTGTAGAATTGGTATTATAAGTATACAGTACGTCCTGCTCCAGATATAATACTTACACTTGGGCTATCCTCCGCCAGATGCCGCTGTGCTGCAGAGACATGCAAAAAAACAGGCTCCTCCCGGCCCTTCATATACCCAGGGACCTCCCACAAATCCCCAGCATTGAAAAGCAGTGAACAAGAAGCCGGGAGAATTAAACCACCCAGAACAACTGGTAACGATAACAAGATAACAATCACCATACAGGGGATCCAGAATAATGCAACAACAGGGTGGGGTGGAGCAGGACGTACTGTATACTTATAATACCAATTCTACAGGTGAGTATTTCACAGAATTGTATTATTCTTAGTATACAGTACGTCCTGCTCCAGATATAATACTTACACTTGGGACATCCAATAGCAGTGTCCATAAAGTAGGGTGGGATCCCCAACAAAAGACGACAACAGCAGACAGTTTAGAACCACTGTCACCTGCATAACCATACGGCCAGGACAGCATGAGCTGAAAGCCCTAACATCAACCTTGTAAAACTTGCAAAAAGGTATGAGCAGAAGGCCAAAGGTAGTGGCCTAGCCAACCAGATCAACAGAGGCCTTGTGCCGAAGGCCCAGGGGGCAACCAGCACAAGAAGAAAGGAACCGAGGCAACAAGGAAGAGTCTTCCCTCTGCTGGAATAGGCCTGAGAAACGGCCTGACCATCCAATAGCTAAAGTAGATTTGGCAGAGGCCCAAAAGACCTAACCAAGGACTAAAAGGAAGCACCTCAGGATGTAATGACTACCTGCCCCAAGGAACATCAGTCCCCCTAAGGACAGAAACTACCAAGGAAGGCTTCCAACACCTGAATCAGGAAGGCAGAGCCCTATCCTCAGCGTTGCTAGGAAAAAAGGGCACGGCAGGAATAGCAATATCACGAATCAATGAACAAGAGACACTTCCTGATGCGGATAGTTCCGGCATCAGACGGAACTCAACCTTATCCTAGTGTATCTCAAAGAAGGGGGCTAGGTAAACAAAGCTGCCCGCTAACACACGCCTGACCAAAGTAATAGTCACCAGGACAACCTTGAGGTAAGAACAGCCAGACGGCGTCCCGAATAGGGCCAAGGAACACAACCCTGCAAACGGGCCGAAGGGATCAATCTCAATCCCAACGGGGACCATAAGCTTACATGGGGGATGCCATGAGTACCCCCTGAAGGAAGTCTAACCAGGGAAGACTGAACCAGAGACCACTAAGGCAAGGTGGACAGGGCAGAACCTGACCCATCAGAGTACTGAGTTGGAGAATCAACTCCAATCAAGCAGCAACAACACTGGAACCCTGGGAAGCGAGAACGCCCAACAGGGAAGAGACCTAAACTCACCACCAACAATACGGGTATGCCATACCCTAGTACAGATGGAAGAGGAAGAGGAAGAACTTGCTCATAGCCTTCCCAGAATCTCCAACACCGAGACAGATAGGCCTGTCTCTAGTAAGATAGTTGTTTCAGCAGTCAGAACCGTAATGGATTGACCTAAAGGGAGCCCTGAGTGAGTCTAACTAGCACTCCTGGCAAGAAGGTACAGAACGACCATCCTTGGTACCAACCACCCTCTACAAGGGCACCTGGGGCCACCAGAACACTGGTCCCCTTACCAGCACAATCATGCGCAGAGCCCTGCCTAGCAGGGGGAATGGAAAAAAAAGACATACAGACCGAAAACGTCCAGTCATGACGTTACTAAGACATCCGGACCACTGCCAGAGGATCCTGGGACCAGAAAACAAAAAGGCAAATAGCCTGTGATAGTGATGGAACACAACAGATCCAAGCTGATCAGACCCCATAGTGACACAAGGATTAGCACATCCTGTCGCAGAGTGGCAGCACCGGGGCGAATATAATGATATGCAGGGAACATTATCTCCACCCAGATTAGGAACCCAGACGTTTCCTGAAGGGTCCTCCAGCCCCCGACCCTTCCAATGGTTACTGCAGGACACTGTAGTCAGACAGACCGAGTGCCCCCAACTGGCAGGCCCGGAAGGGAGGTATCCAAGCGAGGCAGAGCCATTGTAAGGCTCACCGTTCCTCTCTCTCTTTTTTTTTTTTTTTTAAACCAATAGGCGTAAGGACCATCTAAGGCCCACCACCCCCAGAATCACAAGGAGTTTCCGAAGAAAACCTCCCCCTTCAACCTGATAGTCAGGCATCCACGGAGGCCATCTCCAGGAATGGGTAAGAAGGAACTGCCCCCAGACAGGTTGCCTGAGATCATTCAATCCACGATAAAACTTCTTACCAGGTGGGAAGGCCACAGACCCCACTCCAGCGATGCCGGATCCCTATCCTGTATTGACAATAGAAGTCACCGAAGGCCCAGGGGGAACTGAACATAAGAGACCTCTTCCGAGCAAGACACCAAACGGAACAGCAATGAGGGACAGCGTCCAAATGACCAGATTGTCCGCTACATTGCGTAGAAGGGAAGATTCTCATTAGAACCTGATCCAGATTCAGTCCTAGTAATGGGATTACCACTGAAGGGGACCATGAGGACTTGCGGTGAACAAGGTCCCCCATCCAATGACTCCCAATGGACGCCATCAGTCGGGCATCCAGCCGACGCCGACTGGGAAGTGAGAAACGGCGGCCAGGTAGGCACCACGCAGACGCCCCTTGGTCTCAACCGAGACCTCAACATAGTCTGCACCCGAGAGATCACTCTGGGAGTTGAAGAGAGGCCAGGTAACAAGGTCACAATTAGTCATGTTGGACAACGAACACGAAACTGAAGAGCCTCAGGGACCTGAAGTCACAGGGATGTAAACATAAACGTTTTAGTGGTCCCCAGACGGCAAGAAGCCCACTGGGCGCAAGGTGCAGATGGCCCAACCCAGAGTTTCCCCAGAAACTGCCTATAATAAGAGAGTTGCCGCGAATCCAGAATGGCCAACCCGACCCATCTCTTTTAGGGAAATGTAAAAGGTTGGTATAGCGGGCCCTTCTTTTGCCCGCTACGGGCAATCTGCAAGAGACCCTCAGGCCACGTAGGCCTAGCATGGCCTTTGCCAGTAACTGAAGAGCGGCAGGGCCCAGGAGTACTTGGGACCTGATAAAAAACTGGGGAAAGCCGTGCAGCAAACCTTATCCTGTATCTGGAGGACACAACCTCCTGAATCCACCAGATGAGGCGAGATGCCTCCCGATAATAGCAAGGTGCTGCTGCCATCCCCTCAGACGGGCGAGGGCACCCCATCATGCTTGAGGGGGTTTGGTGGAAGATTTGGGCTTAGCCCCGCCAGAGGGGCCAGGGCGTTGTCTGCTGCTCGTGGGGCAGGAGTCCGTATGAAAAACCCGGAAGGACACCCCTGGTTCCTGCTCAACACTCAGGTAGGGGGGAGGAGGGGTGCCTCTGCTCAGCTCAATGCGCCGGTCCTCAGCATCCCGAGGGGTACTATAAGCAGGGGTTGTAATAAAGGGGGGATTCGGGACCCCTAAGATCAGTGCATCCACCACAGGGGGTGATGACCAGCAATTAACCACCTCAGGGGGAAAAGGGTATTTCCTATCCCAGTCCCCTGGAACCCCTGTAAGTTTACTGGAGCATTCCCATTCCTTGAGCACCAGGGCATGGAAATGAGCCTGCTCTAGAAATTCCAAACATGCGGTAGCAGTATGGAAACGCTCCCCTCTAGGCTTGGGAACCTGACCGGGGAGGGAGATAGACAGTGCCTTAAAGACCTTAATCAACAAGTCGTCAGTGTCACACTGGCCCCAGTATTCAGCGCCAGACTCGTCATGACTCCTCGGGCTCCCATCAGATGAGCTAGAGTCAGAGAACAACTCCCCTTCATCAGAAAGGGTACAGTCACCTGGAGTAGTAAACCCACACGGTTTTCATAGAAGATACCGAAACATGAGGCGACAGGTGCCGCTTCTTACCAGGGCCCATTCGCTCTGATAACCTAGCAATAATCTGTTCAGCCGTAGGCAGTCTGGAAGGCCTAGCAGGCTGCAATACCCCACTTGTAGGCGACTCAGCAGGAGAGAGATTTAAGCCTGGGGAGATAGGCGAATTGGAGCTAGGTGTAGCCACTGGCCGACCTGATTGCAGGGCCAGTGCTTGCTCTGCACAGGGTACACAGACCCGTGCCCTGCCAGCATCGGCATGGGGTTGTCCACACACTATACACAGCCGGTCTTGTCCCGGAGGGACCCCGGTCACATAATTCTGAGATGCCTCCATTTGGTGATTAATCAAGGCACAATATGCCAGCAGGGATTACACTATAAGTAACCCTGGATGCCCCAAAGACCCGCTAGGGAAGTGGGAGAATATTACAAGGCCCGCTATAATTTTACACCGGGCCGGGAGAAGCCAATGGTGTTCTCTAGTCTGAAAGACATAATGGGAATAAAGGGTGTCAGAACCATGCGCAGTAATCAAGGATCATGAAAATCGCCCGTGAGGGCACTTACAGACCAAGGCAGGAGGACCGCTACCACGCGTGCGTGCGACCAGCATCAAAATGGCGCCAAGAACTTCAAGCGGCTGTGACGCGGAGCGCGCCAGACCAGGTCCCCGCCCCCTCCCCGAAGAGCGCAAAGCTCTGAGATAGTTTCAACGTTTCATGAAGAGCGAGAGTAAGGCACACTTAGAATATGATTTGCCAATGAAGACGCCGCAGCGTCTGAGGCGACGCCGCCGCTCTGCGCAGCACATCCAGTAAGGGAAAAGTGCGCGTGGCGGCGACGGATACATAATAAAAATGACACCAGGAATATCAGTCAAAGACAGTACTAAGGCCATAAGCGTGTAAACATACACTGAGACCACCACACACACCCCCCCCCTTTCTTTCCCCCCGGCTACGGGGGGAACGAGGGAGGATGGCGACCCTTTGTACAGGGCCCACCGCTACACGGGGCATGGGGCAATAGTGCGGGAGGGGCATCCTCTAGAGGCTCACCATCAGCCTAAACCGCCTACCCTTTGGTGGGGGACTGCGGTGGAGCGACGCTCCATAAGCACACATGGTGCTGCCTACCTTCACCCGACCAACGCAGCCCGAGCTGGGAGGCACATCACAGGGAGGACGGGTGGAAATATTCCAACAGGGCCGCAGGCTTGATAGCCCCGCTCACCTGCGAGAGAGTGATACTTCATGTCTTCGCAGTCAGCACTGCAGAGAAATCTGGGGATTTGTGGGAGGTCCCTGGGTATATGAAGGGCCGGGAGGAGCCTGTATTTTTGCATGTCTCTGCAGCACAGCGCTATCTGGCGGAGGATAGCCCAAGTGTAAGTATTATATCTGGAGCAGGACGTACTGTATACTAAGAATACATGCAGTGAAGAGATGCTTATATTTTTTTATTCCTGCAGCTCTGTCCAATGGGGGTCTATAAACAGCTGCAAACTGCAGTCATGCAAGACCTCAGTTTTGGAGGTGCCAGACGTGTGCAGCCAAGCGGGCCATTAAAGGCGAGAGCACCAAATAGGGTGGCAGTTCGTAAGATGAAGGATAACTTTTATGTTTGTGTATAGGGCATGCTGGGATTGGAAACATTAACCCATTATGTTACCAGTTCACACCTTCAGATATACCCCCTCCTCAGAGCTGACATAATGACCCATGTTGCCAACCACCCAGAGACATTTCTGAATGCTGCCAGCATTAAGTAATATATTTTATGAGGAAATAGGCTATAACAGGGGTATTCAACCCGCGGACCGCGGTCCGTTTCCGGACCGCGGCCGCTTGCTCTCCGGACCCCATGGCCGGCCGGGAGAAATGACAGAGGCCGAGGCACAGTGGGCGGGGCAGGCGGGCGGGAGGAGAGACAGCGCGTGCTTGAGAAAGACAGCGCGCGATGCACAGTGGGCGGGGCAGGCAGCCGATAGGAAGGACAGCGGGGGAGTGAGAAGAGACAGCAGGCAGGCGGGCGGGCAGGAGTCAAGCCGGGAGGAGAGACAGCGAGCGGGGCCGGTGGGCGGGAGGAAAGACAGTGGGAGGGGCAGAAGGAAAGAAAGTGGGCGGGGTGGGATGACAGTAATACAGCAGGCGGGGTTCGTTGTGGAAAGGACGCCGGCTCAGTTCCCTGCTTCGATCGCAGGAGGCTGAGCGGCGCTCACTGATAGATGTTCTGCATGTGCCCTGTTTAATATCCTCCGGGCAGAAACAAGCAGAGCGATGCATAGTTCCACTGGCAACGGATATAAAAGGTGCATGAAGCAGAACGTCTATGATTGTGCGTCGCCCAGCCTCCTGGAATTGTAGCAGACAGCTGAGCGTGCCCTTTTTTTACAGTGTCAGATCACAAGCCAGCAATCAGCAAATAAAGGTAAAAGCTAGCTGGCTGGCTGTTTATCATGGGATTGGGGGGAGATAAAAACTAAATGTTGTAAGCACAGCAGCAAGTTGGAGAGTACAGTGAAAAAGTGCAGCATAGCAGCAAGTTGCAGAGTACTGTGAAAAAGTGCAGCAGAGTACTGTTAAAGAGTGCTGTCAGCAAGAAGTTAGCAGCTCAAGCTAAACATCTATTAGCTATCTATATAAGGAAGTGTAAAAAACCATGGCTAGCACATCCAAGCACATCCTGTTGTCATTTAGACACCCCTCATCCATCCAGTCCCATCCCCATCCCTCTTATTCCCAGCTCTGTCCCATCCATCCCTCAAAAATAGAATATATAGCCTCCGGTGTGCTAATTTCAGTTATCCCCCCCCGGACCTTCAACCTGCCGCAGGCCACGATTAACGGACCTCTACTAAAAGTTCTTGAGTACCCCTGGGCTATAACATGGACAATGCAATGGGGGGTCCTACATGTGATAAGAGGCACTAGAGGTAGTGGTTGTATGAAGTGGGGACCTGCCTAGTGTCTTTAAAGCAGACTCGTACCCTTACTGGAATGCACGGCTTGTTTCATTTCAATAATTACGCCTGGGTATTCCGCCACAAGGTGGCGCAGTTGACTGCAGAAGACTTGTGGCTCCTCCCGGCCCAATAAAAAGCCAGGAATTACCCATAGACTCCCAGTGTTGAAAAGCAGTAATGCCAGAAGCCGGGAGACAAATCATGATAAAATAATAAACAGCCCACAACAAATAACTTCTTTAACAAATCACCATAAAGAGGCAACCAAGGACAACAATAACAAGGGAGGGATGAAACAAGCCATGCTGTACACAGTAAAAACAATTCTACAGTATATACAGTATACAGTATTCACAGAATTGTATTTTTCCTTGTGTACAGCACAGCTTGTTTCATTTCAATCATTACGTCTGGGACATCAGCAGTGTCCATAAAAGTAGGGTGGGAGTAACGGCAGGTAGTTCAAGCCACTACCGCCTGAAGCACTTTGCGGCCAAAAACAGCATCAGCTGAGGCCCTAACATCAACCTTGTAAAACTTACAAAAAGTATGAACTGAAGACCAAGTAGCGGCCTTACAAACCTGTTCAACAGAAGCCTGGTGCTGAAAAGCCCAAGAGGCACCAATCGCCCTAGTAGAGTGAGCAGTAATACGGAAGGGAGGTTCCTTCCCTTTAGCAGCATAAGCTTGCACAACCGCCTGTCGGATCCACTTACTGACTTGGCTGGAGGCAAGCCCTTCCTAGGCCCGGCATGAAGAACAAACAGAGCATCAGACTTCCTAAAGGACTCAGTGGCGACCAAATAAAATTTGAGCGCCCTCACCACATCCAGGGAATGAAGGGGCCGTTCCTTAGAATTGGAAGGGGCAGGACACAAGGAAGGTAAGACAATGTTCTGATTGAGATGAAAGGCAGATACAACCTTGGGCAAAAAATCCGGTTTAAGTCGAAACACCACCTTATCCTGATGCCGCTCAAAATAAGGAGGTTTAATGGAGAGCGCTGCCAACTCAGAGACGCGACGCACCGAATAGCGACCAAAAAGGCAACCTTAAGAGTCAAAATGGGAAGAGCAGCATCGCGCAGAGGCTCGAAAGGGAGGACCCTGTAGAGCAGAAAGCACCAAGTTCAAACCCCAAACTGGTAGCAAAGTTGTAGACCTGAATCTAGACCATGCTGTAAAAACTCCAGAATCCTGGGAATGGAGAACTCACGACAAGATAGAGACTTAGACTCACACCAAGCAATATAAGCATGCCAGACCCTGTAGTAAATCATAGCCGAAGATTTCTTCCGAGCCTGAATCAAAGTATCGACAACCAAAGCCGGCAAACCCTTGCCCATCAAGATGGAGGTTTTAGCAGCCAAGCCGCTAAAGCCAGCGTTTGTAAATTGGGATAGAGCAGCTGTCCCTGAGTGAGAAGCTCTGGATCGTCCGGCAAGACGTACCGATCCATTGCCAACTGGATGACGTCCACGAACCATACCCTCCTCGGCCAGCGGGGGGCCACTAGAATGGTCGGTAGCCCCTCCTGGGCTATCTTGCGCAGCACACAACCTAGCAGAGGAAATGGAGGAAATACATAGAGGAGCCAAAACTCCGTCCATGGAACTGCCAGCGCGTCCGTGGCGAAGGCCAGAGGATCCTTTGACAGGGAGACGAATCTTAGAAGCTTGTGATTGTGACGGGACGCAAACAGGTCCACGTCCGGCTGACCCCATCATTGACACAGGGCGAGAAATATCTTGTCGCAGAGAGACCATTCCCCCAGACGAGACGTCCCCCTGCTCAGGGAGTCCGCCTCCTGGTTCTCCACCCCTGGAATGTAAACCGCCGAGATGCAGGGAACAGTCTCCTCTGCCCATGATAAGATCAGGGACACTTCCTTGAGGGCTCGCTTGCTCCGAGTCCCTTCCTGATGATTGATGTAGGCAACCGCCGTCTGATTGTCCGAATGGACCTGTACAGCATGACCCCGAAGGTGGGGAGTCAACTGGAAGAGACCCAACCTGATTGCCCTCAACTCCAGAATGTTGATGGGCGCATGGGCCTCCTGGGGACCCCACTGACCCTGGAACTTCAGTGACTGCCAAACTCCACCCCAACCGGTCAGACTGGCAACCGTGGTGACAATCTCCCAGCGCGGAGGCAGAAAGGACCTGCCCACTAGAAGATTCCTCGAGTCCAGCCACCACAATAGGGACTACCTGGCCAGAGGGGACAGAGCAAATTCCTGATCCAGGGACTCCTGATTCCGATCCCAAACAGACAAGAGATGTAACTGAAGAGGTCTCATGTGGAACTGCGCAAAGGGAACCGCCTCGAAGCAAGACACCATGAGGCCTACAAACTGCATCCCCAGACGGATGGAGGGGTGAGGGCACAGCAGAAGCGCCTGCGCCTGCATCTGAATGTCCTCCACCTTCTGCTGGGGAAGAAATACCTTGACCTAAGAAGTATCCAGCGTCATGCCCAGGAAGGACCTCGCCAAAGATGGAGATAGTGAAGACTTGGGATAATTGATCACCCAGCCGAAGGATTCGAGAGTGGAAGTCACCACCTGAGTATCCTTCTCGGCCTGATGAAGAGATTGAGCAGCAATCAACAGGTCGTCCAGGTAAGGAAGAATGCGAATGCCCTGGCTTCTCAGTAGAGCCATGACACCCGCCAGCACTTTGGTGAAGACCCGAAGGGGCCAAGGTGATACCGAACGGCAAGGCCACAAACTGGTAGTGTTGATCCCCCAGAGCGAACCTCAAGAACCTCTGGTGACCTGGAAAGATCGGAACGTGAAGATAGGCATCCTTGATGTCCACCGTGGTCATGAAGTCGCCCAGCCGAAGGGAACTCACAGCCAAACGTAAGGTCTCCATGCGAAAATGTTTGAATCTGATAAATTTGTTGAGACCCTTTAAATCCAGGATGGGCCTCAGGGAGCCGTCTTTTTTGGGGACCGTGAACAGGTTGGAGTAGAACCCCCGACCCTGTTTCTGAAGAGGTACCGGGCAAATCACTCCGGAATCTAGAAGATGCTGTACGGCCAACCACAGGCCCTGAGCCGTCACAGGATTTTGAGAGATCCGGGACCGGAGGAATCTTGGGGGCGGCCAGGCTGCAAACCACCTCCGGAAGGGTGAGGGCGCCTTCTCATGCCTGAGGGGTCTTGGGGGGGGGGGGGGGGGGTTGAGCTTGGTTCCCCAGGAGAGACCAGGACGACCACGGGATCTGCCCCGACCCCAAGAGTCTCTGCAACTACCTGAGAAGGAGGCCCCACGACCTACCCTTGAAGGCCGAAAGGAAGAGGATCCCTGAAAGGGCCGAGCCTGCCTTCTACACTGGGGGAGCCTACCATCTTTGGTCAGAACATCAAGACGCTCACCAAAAAGACGGAGTCCAGTGAAGGGAAGCCCAGTGAGAGACTTCTTAGCGGCAGTATCAGCCGCCCACTGACGCAACCAGACAGACTTACGCATGGCCACCAACAGGGCCGAGGCCCTACCGCCAAGCTGGACGGCGTCATCCATGGCAGACAGCACAAAGGCAATAAAGTCAGAACAGAGCAAAAGGTCCTTATAATCCTCATTTTTCTTGCGAGCCCGGGCGGCCTCAGCAAGGCACCTGACCTTCTTTTTAATAGCAATGGCGAAGACCGGACGCAAACCGACCCCCACAAAGGTGAAAGCATGACAAGCCAGCTGATTCATACGCCGGTCAGCGTTATCACGCAAGGTTATGGTGTCAGGAGAAGGCATGACCGAAGAGTTGGACAGCCCCAGGACCGGAGCGTTCACCTCAGGGGGGCACGACTAGAGGCGAACCAAATCAGCCGAGAAGGGATACCTTCTATCCAACCCCTTAGGAACTGAGGGTAACCTGTTGGGGCGTTCCCACTCCTTGAGGACCATAATGGAAAAATGGCCCTGCTCCGGGAACTCCAAGCGTTGCTCACCCTGCTTATTCTTCGCCACCTTAGGGGGAGCATTGTGAAGAGTATCAAACACAGCCGACAAGAGCCTATCGGAATCATCCGGGAGCCAAGTATCCTCGTCCGAGCAAGACCCTAGGTCACTATCATAATCGCCATGTCGATCCCCAGAGGAATCCGAGTCACGGAACAACTCCCCTTCCTCCAGGGAGTCACGGCCGCCATAAACATCAATGCCCTCGTCCTCATCGGCAAAGAGGGACAAGCCTGCATTTAGGTGTCTCTTTTTGCTAGAGGCCTTGCCCGCGGCCGGCCGGGCCAGTTGTCGCTCAATACTGGCCACGTGCAGCGCCAGGTCCGAGTGAGACCCCCTGCTGGCTTTCCCCTCACTGGGAGCTAAATGCAGGCGCGGGGAGTAGGTGATGCTGCTGGGAGGACAGGGCTGGGAACAGGGGCGCTCAGCCCAACCTGTTCCGCAATGACACTTTGGGCGCACGGGACATAAACCGCGCCCCGCCCCCACTCAAAGGGGATGCCCCGCACATGAGTCACAGCCGAGCCTGCCCAGAGGGGCCCCCAAGCTCGCTATCCCCAGAAGCCTCCATATGGTGATTATCAGGAAAGGCACAGTCAGTCAACACGGTATAAGGGTTAATGAAAGTCCCACCCGGGATGCCCCCAAGGGATGCCCTACAGAGAAGGGACAGGGGGAAAGGGGGGTATGGGACCGGGAGAAACCACAACACTGCTATCCCATCTGAAAGACAAAGGCACCACATATAAATGAGCATCCCACAGCACATGCACCACGTGGAATATAGAAAACCCGGAGGGATAGACTCACGGATCAGCTCGCAAGGACGTCCTTAGCTCCAGTGACAGGAGGCCCCCAGGCGATGTCCCGCAGCCGCCGCAGAAGAGGACGGCGTCCCCCAAAAGTACCTTCACCCAGCAGCTCTGGAAAGGTAAGGCAAAATGGCGCTGCTGTGATCCTCGAGGGGTGGGTCGCGAGGCGATGACGCAATATGCAAAAAGGCGCGAAGGGTGCGCGCGCCGCCCAACAACCGCCCCCCCCCCCCCGCACGTCCCCGACGGAGAGGGGGAAGGGAGGCAGGGGCAAGGCAGGCTAGTGGGGGGGGGAGGGGGAAAGACCCCCAAGTGCAAACCAGCGCACAAGTGCAAAGGACATAAGAGACACCCCACAAATAAAGGCAACTCACCCCAGTAGATAGACAACACCATACAACACAGCAGAGTGGTTTCTCCAAAAACCCCCATATAGGCACACCAATTGCCTATGGCCAGCTACCCTTCAGCTACATGGTCTGCGACCCGGAGTAAAGCTCATCGAACACCCGACCCCCGGTGTTCCCCTACCATCACCCGATCCGTCAGCCAAGCCAAGACATCGAAAATAGGCTCCTCCCGGCCCCTCGAATACCCAGGGACCTCCCACAAATCCCCAGCATTGAAAAGCAGTTAACGAGAAGCCAGGAGAATTAAAACAACCCAAACTAGTACCTATAACAATGATAACAATCACCATACAGGGGATCCAAGATAATACAAAACCAAGGGTGGGGTGGAGCAGGACGTACTGTATACTCATAATACCAATTCTACAGGTGAGTAATCACAGAATTGTATTATTCTTAGTATACAGTACGTCCTGCTCCAGAAAGAATACTTACACGTGGGACATCCAATAGCAGTGTCCATAAAGTAGGGTGGGATCCCCAAATTAACAGCAGACAGTTTAAACCACTGCCGCCTGCAGAACCTTTCGGCCAAAAGCAGCGTCAGCTGAGGCCCTAACATCAACCTTGTAAAAGCGGCCTTGCAAACTTGTTCAACAGAAGCATGGTGCTGAAAAGCCCAAGAGGCACCAATAGCACGAGTAGAATGAGCAGTAAGGCGGAAGGGAGGATTCTTCCCCTTAGCAGAATAGGCCTGAATCACAGCCTGACGGATCCATTTGCTGATAGTAGACTTGGCAAGAGCCAAACCCTTCCTAGGACCAGAAGGGACCACAAAAAGAGCATCAGTTTTTCTGAAAGGTGCAGTAGCCACCAGATAGTACTTCAGACACCTAACCACATCCAAAGAGTGCAAAAGCCTCTCCTTAGCAGTAAAAGGATTAGGGCACAATGAAGGGAGAACAATATCCTGATTCAAATGTAAACTTGAAGCGGAACACCGCCAGGGCAGCATCCTGCACAGGTTCAAAGGAAGCACCCTACAAGGCTGACAAGACCAAGTTCAAATCCCAAACAGGCACCATAGGCTTACGTGGGGGACGCACATGAGTTACCCCCTGGAAAAAAGTCCTAATCAGAGAATGCTGAGCAAAGGACTTCTGGAAGAAAACAGCCAGGGCAGAAACCTGACCCTTCAGAGTACTGAGTTGGAGCCCCATCTCCAACCCATGCTGCTGGAACTCCAGGATCCTGGGAACAGAGAACACACCACAGGGAAGAGACTTAGACTCACACCAGTCAATGTAGGCACGCCAAACCCTGTAATTAATGGAAGATGAAGACTTCTTCCTAGCCTTTATCATGGTATCAACAACAGAAGTAGACAGCCCTTTCTCCATCAAGATGGAGGTTTCAGCAGCCAGGCCGTCAAAGCCAGAGTGTTAAATTGGGATGGCGTAGAGAGCCCTGAGTGAGCAGATCTGGCACCAGAGGCAGAGCGTACTGATCTACTGCCAGCTGCACCACGTCTGCGAACCACACTCTTCTTGGCCACCTGTGGGCCACCAGAATTGCTGGCACCCCTTCCAGAGCAATCTTGCGTAGCACCCTGCCCAGCAGTGGGAATGGAGGGAGGACATACAGAAGCTGAAAGTCCTGCCATGAAATTGCTAGAGCATCCGTGGTCAAGGCCAGGGGATCCTGGGACAGGGAGACAAAGGCCGGTAGCTTGTGATTGTGACGCAAACAGATCCACATCCGGTTGGCCCCAACGGCGACACAGAGATTGGAACACCCTGCTGCATAGGGACCATTCTCCCTGGCGAGAGGTCCCCCTGCTCAGAGAGTCTGCCAGGAGGTTTTCCACCCCCGGGATGTACACAGCTGATATGCAGGGAACATTGGTCTCTGCCCAGGTCAGGTTTAGAGACACTTCCTGGAGTGCCCCCTTGCTCCGGGTCCCTCCCTGATGATTGATGTAGGCAACTGCCGTTTGGTTGTTCGAGCGCACCTGAACAGGCAGGCCCTGAAGGTGAGTAGTCAACTGAGCCATAACTAACCCGATTGCCCGCAGTTCCAAGACATTGATAGGTGTATGAGCCTCCTGTGGGCCCCACCTCCCCTGGAACCGCAGGGCCTTCCAGAAGCCCCCCCAACCTGACAGACTGGCATCCGTTGTGACCGTCTCCCAGGAAGGGGTAAGAAAGGATCTGCCCCCCAACAGGTTCCTTGAGTCCATCCACCACAAGAGGGACCTCCTGACCAGGGGGTAAAACACACAGACCCTGTCCAGGGACGCTGGATCCTTATCCCATACTGACAAGAGGTGGAGTTGCAGAGGCCTCAGGTGGAACTGAGCATAAGGGACCGCCTCGAAGCATGCCACCATCAGGCCCACCAGCTGCATCCCCTGCCTGATGGAGGGATGATGGCAAGATAGCAGGAACTGAACCTGTGCAATCAGACTGTCCACCTTCTGTTGAGGAAGGAAAATCCTTGCCTGAACCGTATCCAGATTCACTCCTAGAAATGGAGTCACCAAGGAAGGGGACAGTGAAGACTTGGGGTGATTGATCACCCAACCAAATGACTCCAGGGTGGACACCACCAGCTGCGTATCCAATTCTGCCTGAGATTGGGAGGTGATGAAAATGTCGTCCAGATAAGGAAGCACGCGGACGCCCTGAAACCTGAGCAGAGACATCACGCCCACCAGCACCTTGGTGAACACCCTGGGAGCTGAGGTGAGACCAAAGGGCAATGCCACAAACTGGTAGTGTTGATTCTCCAAAGCGAACCTTAGGAACCTTTGATGACCTGGAAATACAGGAATATGAAGGTAAGCATCCTTGATGTCCACAGAAGTCAGAGTTTCCATTGCGAAAGCGCCTGCTCCTGACAAATTTGTTGAGGATCTTTAAGTCCAGGATGGGCCTGACTAAACCATCTTTTTTTGGGGACTGTGAATAGATTAGAATAGAAACCCTTGCCCATTTCTCTTAAAGGGACCTTGCAGATGACCCCCAGCTCCAGGAGGCCTTGCACTGCCTGCCTCAGCTCTGAACTAAAACAGGGTCCTGAGGAATCCGGGATCTGATGAACCTTGGGGGCGGCCAGGCAGCAAACTCTATCTTGTAACCAGAGGACACTACCTCCTGAATCCACCGGTCTGAGACATGAAGCCTCCAGATGTGAGCGAAGTGCTGAAGCCGTCCCCCCACCCGGATGGGTGAGGGCGCCCCGTCATGCCTGAGGGGGCTTGGGGGAGGATTTTGCCTTGGGGCCTTGGAGGAGCCAGGATGCCCACGTCCTCTGCCCCTGCCCCAGAAATCTCCCCGGGCCCCAGTAAAGGAAACCCCCCTCCCTTGTCTAGCACCACGGTAGGAGGAGGAGAATGAGCCCTGACCCCGAAAGGGCCGAGACTGCCGCCTGCGCTGGGGTAACCTGCCTCCCTTAGCAAAAAGGTCCAGGCGGTCCCCAAACAGGCATAGTCCTTTGAAGGGAAACCTAGTGAGGGCCTTCTTGGCAGCATTGTCAGCAGCCCACTGGCGTAGCCAAACCGAGCGGCGTATAGCCACCACAAGGGCAGATGTCCTGGCACACATTCTAATGGTGTCATCCAAGGCAGAGAGGACAAAATTTACAAAAACATCACAACTGGAGAGTGCATTGAACACTTCACAAGGCAAATCATCAGGGGCACCATCAAGTATATTTCTGATAAGGGTTCTAGTGGCCACAGCGGTAATGACAGAAGCACAGACTGGGCGCAGCGCTGTCCCCGCACATGCAAAAGCATGGGACGCCAGCTGGTCAATGCGCCGGTCCTCAGCATCCCTCAGGGTAGTAGAGTCAGGGGAATGCATGACAGAGGTGTTAGATAACCCTAGGACTGGGGCATCCACCTCGGGAGGGGATGACCAACATTTTACAACATCAGCAGGAAAGGGATACTTCCTATCCCAACTTTTAGGTACCCCTGGAAGTCTACTGGGGCGCTCCCATTCCTTGAGCACAAGGTTATTGAAATGTGCTTGCTCTGGAAATTCCAAACGTGATTTAGCTGTATGGAAGAGTTCCCCCCTTTGCCTGGGAGCTGCAACAGGGGGAGAAATGGACAGAACCTCAAAAATCTGGGTCACCAATCTGTCAGTGTCATCCGGGGTCCAGGGGTCAGAGCCAGAATCGTCATGGCCCCTGGGCCTCTCATCAGAGGACCCTGTGTCAGAGAAAAGCTCCCCTTCATCTGAAGGGGTATAGCCACAAAGATCCCAAAACTCCTCAGCTTCCATAGGGAAAAGAGTGACATTGGGCGTTAAGTGCCGCTTTTTTGCAGGGGCCTTACGCGCCAATGTATTAGCAATTAACTTCTCATCAGTAGCCAGTCTAGAAGACACATTAGGAAGAGAATCCCCATTTGTATGCAACTCAGTAGGAGTGAGATTTAAGCTTGGGGGGGTAGGTGAAGTGATACGAAGTGCAGACCCAGCCACGGGAAGGCCAGATTGTAGTGCAAGCACCTGCTCAGCACAGGGCACACAGACCCGCGCCTTGTTAGCATCAGCATGAGGCTGCCCACATGCTACACACAGCTGGGCTTGTCCTGAAGGAACCCCGGTCACATTATCCTGAGATGCCTCCATATGGTGATTATAGCGGCGCTATAGGCCGATAGCGATTAACGCTATAAAGCAACCCTGGATGCCCCAATAGCCCGCTAGGGAGTGGGAGTAAATACAACTAGGTCTATAAAAATTAGCAAACTAAGAGGGCCGGGAGAAGCCAATGGATTTGGCCGCCTGAAAGACATAATAAAAATACCATTTTGTGATTACTCACCTGTAAAATGGGTATTACAAGTATGTCTCACACCCTGCTTTGGAAGTATTCATTACACGTGGGTTATGTCCAGTAGAGGGCGAACTTCTGCAGAGATGACTAGAAAAAAAGAAGCCCCTCCCGGCCTATAAATACCGGGGACCTCCCACACATTCCCCAGTATAGTAAAGCAGTAAGAGGACCAGGAAGAGCAAATAAAAAACTCTACCAATAAAAGGTGCACCATATAGAGGATCCAAGATACAACTCAGGGTGGGGCGAAGCAGGGTGTGAGACATACTTGAAATACCCATTTTACAGGTGAGTAATCACAAAATGGTATTATTCCAAGCATGTCTCACACTCTGCTTCGGAAGTATTCATTACACGTGGGACATCCAATAGCAGTGTCCAAAAAGGGTGGGGATCCCAACAGGCAAAAGTGCACAAATTAAACCACTGCAGCTGGCAGAACTTTGCGGCCAAAAACAGCATCCGCTAAGGCCCGCACATCAACCTTATAAAAACTTGGAAAAGGTATGAACAGAAGACCAAGCAGCAGCCGTACAAACTTGTTCAACAGAAGCCTGGTGCTAAAAAGCCCAGGAATCCCCAACAGTACGAGTATAAAGAGCAGTAATCTGAAAGGGGAACCCTCCCCTTGGCAATATAGGCCCCAACAATGGCCAGACATATCCATTTACTAATGGTAGACTTGACGGCACCAAACCCTTCTTGGGCCCAGAGGGCACCACAAACAAGGCGTCCGTCCTACAGAAAAGAGAAGTAGCCACCAAAGAGTACTTCACACAACAAACAATCATCCAAAGAGTGCAGGGCCCTCTCCTTGTCATTGCTAGGCTTAGGACACAAGGAAGAGAGAACCACATCCTGAATGAGATGGAAAGCAGAGACCACTTTAGGTAGAAAATCCGGCTTAAAGCTGAAGACCACCTTGTCCTGGTGTCTCTCAAAGTAAGAGGCCTGAATAGGCAGAGAACCCAGAAACACCTCGAACAGAGGTAATAGCCACCAAAAAGGCAAACTTTTGTGTAAGCATAGAAAATGCAAAATTCAAATCCCAAACAGGCACAAGGCTTTCGAGGGGGCCGCACATGAGTGGCCCCCTGGAAAAAAGCTTTAACCAAAGGACGAAGAACAAAGGACCTTAGAAGAAGACCACCAGGGCAGAGACCTGCCCTTTCAAGGTACTAAGCTGGAGCCCCAGGCCCAGACCATGTTGAAGAAAGACCAAAATCCTAGGGATCGAAAACACCCTGCAAGGCAAGGTCCTAGCCTCACACCAATCAATATAGGACCCCAAGTCCTGTAGAAGATGTTAGAGGAAGATCACTTGCTAGCCCTAACCAGTGTCTGAATCACAGCATCAGACAAACCTTCTATTAAGATGGAGGAGGTTTCAGCAGCCACGCCGTCAAAGCCAGCGTTTGTAAATTGTGGTACAAACCAAACCAGTCTTGGCCACCCTGGGGCCACCAGAATTGCTGGCGCACCCTCTTGAGCCAGCTTGTGCACCACCTTGCCCACCATGGAGAAGGGGGGAAACAGGTACAGGAACCCCAGATCCCTCCCAGCAAGAGACATGGCGTCCACTGCCAGGGCCAGAGGAACCTGAGACAGAGACAAAAACGTTGGGAGCTAGTGATTGCGCCGTGAGGCAAAGAGATACACCTCCGGAGACCCCCACTTGCGACAGAGGGACCGGAATACCTTGTGGTTGAGATATCATTCCCCTCGGCGAGAAGATCCCCTGCTCAGGGAGTCCGCCTCCGTGTTTTCCACTCCTGGAATGAATACCGCTGAGATGCATGGAACATTGCTCTCCGCCCATGGAAGAATCAGAGAAACTTCCCTGAGGGCACTCCTGCTGCGAGACCCTCCTTGGTGATTGATGTAAGCGACCGCAGTTCGATTGTCTGATCGAACCTGAACCGGTAAGCCCTGTAAGTGATGCGTCAAGCATGAGAGAACCAACCGAATAGCTCTGAGCTCCAAGACATTGATGGGGGTGTGAGCCTCCAGCGGACCCCACAGCCCCTGGAAACGAAAATCCGTCCAGAAAACTCCCCAGCCCGACAGGCTGGCATCCGTGGTAACCGTCTCCCAACAAGGGACCAGAAAAGATCTGCCCCTCATCAGATTGCTTGGTTCCAGCCACCACTGAAGGGACTGCCGAACCCTGGGAGACAGCAGAAAGGACTGATCCAAGTACCGGGGACATCTATCCCAGTTCAGCAATAGATAGAGTTGGAGTGACCTCATGTGGAACTGAGCAAAGGGGACTGCCACAAATGAAGCCACCATCAATCCTACCAGATTCATCCCTAGCCGGATAGAGGGGCGAGGATTGGCCAGGAGAGTACGTATCAGATCCTGAACCCTCTGCACCTTTGGGTGAGGTAGGAACACTCTGGCCTGACTGGTATCCAGATTAATGCCAGTGAAGACTTGGGGTGGTTGATCACCCAACCGAACCTTTCCAGCGTCGTCATCACCCTGGAGTCCAGCTCCGCCTGACATAGGGAAGAAGCTGTAATGAGTAGGTCATCCAGATACGGCACAATGCGAATGCCCTGGGCTCTGAGAAGGGCCATTATGCCCGCCAGCACCTTGGCGAACACCCTTGGTACTGAAGTCAACCCGAAAGAGAGGGCCACAACTAAAAATGCTGATCTCCCACCACAAACCTGATAATCTCTGGTGTGCTGGGTAGATTGGTACATGAAGGTAAACATCCTTGATGTCTATAGATGTCACGAAATCCCCCTGACGAAGGGAATTGATGACTGAGAGCAGAGTCTCCATGCGGAACTTCTTGGTTCCGATGAACCTGTTGAAAAGCTTCAAATTCAGAATGGTTCTGATGGATCCATCCTTTTTGGGAACCGTGAAGAGGTTGGAATAATAGCACCGGCCTCTCCCTGAGAAAAGCACCGGCATATGACCTCCATGTCCAGAAGATTTTGCACTGCCAACAGGAGCCCCTGCGTAGCCCGGGGGTCCGAGGGAACCCGAGAACTGAGGAATCTGGGAGGAGGCCGGTACTCGAACTCCAGCTTGTACCCGGAAGAGACCACTTCCAAGATCCACTGGTCTGTGACCTCCCAGGCCCAGACCTGGAAAAAAAGTGCCGCAGCCGTCCCCCCACCCACAAAAGGTGAGGGCGCCCCCTCATTGCTGAGCTGGCTCGGCAGCAGATTTGGGTTTAGAACCCAAGGAAGCCCCGGGTCGGGCACAATCTCCTCTGAATGCAGTGAAAAACGTTCCCCTGCTCGTCTGAGAGTCACGAAAGGAGGGGTTGAATGAGTCTGAACCCTGAAAAGGGCCGGCGCTGCTTCTAGCGTAGAGGTAACTTACCTCCCTAGACAATAGAGACTAATCGAGCAACCAAACAGGCGCAGACCCGCGAAGCGAAGCCCTGTGAGTGCCTACCTAGCAGCGAAATAGGCAGCCCACTAGCGCAACCAGCCCAATCGGAGTACAGCCACCGGCCATGCCGAGGTCCTGTTACACATACGGATGGTATCATCCAAGGCGGACTAGCCAAAGGCAAGAAACATCTCACAATGAGTCAAGTCAGTAAACTCCTCACTGTAAGGAATCAATAGGAAACCATCCAAAGGCCCCTAAATAAAAACTCTAGTAGCCACGGCCATGAGAACAGAAGCACAAACCGGGCGCAAGGCTGAACCAACACAAGCAAAGGCATGCAAAGCCCTTAGGTAGAGACTACGATCCCCACTCTCCTTCAAGGTCGCGGGATCCGGGGAATGCACAACCGACGTGTTGGACAATCCCAGGACAGGAGTGTCGACCTCAAAATGTGCAGACCAAGGCTTAACCACATCAACAGGGAAGGGATACTTCCCGTCACACCCTTGAGGAATGCCAGGGAACCGGCTAGGTCTTTTCCCATTCCGTCAGGATCAGATTGTTAAAGTGCTTCAGATTCAGGAACCCCAAACGGGGTATGGCAGACCCAAGACATTCCCCCCTTGCGGAGGGGAAGTGGCCAGCACGACAAAATACAGGCAGGAAGCCCGGGGGTATCCATGGTATCCCAGCGCTCCGTACCGGCATCCGTCCAGGTGCAAGGAGACAAAACTGACATAAAAAAGGGCCGGCGCAGCAGGCGGCAAGTGCCGAATCTTAGCTGGTGCCTACCCGGCCGCAAGGCTAGCAATCATCTTCACAATGTTGGCCCGCCTGGCGCAGACATTGGATTGCGACTCCCCGCTAATGACACATCACTAGGGGTCATAACCAGGCATGGGGGTGCAGGTGATGAGGCCAGCGGGGTCGGCCCGGCCGCACGGGGCCCAGATTGCCGCGCAATAGGCCGCTGTGCGCATGGTACACCAATTTTCAAATGTCTCCCACAAGGGATACCCCACATATTACACACTGCCGGGAATGCCCCGAAGGGACCCAGAGCCCTGTATCCTGGGAAGCCTCCATATGTGATTTTAAGGTAGTCGCAATGACCAATGGGAATTACGTTATGAAGCTACCTGGGATGCCCCTTAGAGTCCGTTAATGGGAGGATTTTTGTAAGCACCAGAGGGAACCCCAAATGACCGAGGGACCTAGGAGAGGAAGAACCTAATAGCTTACGGCAGTCCCACCTGCCAAGCACAAAAGGTGGGGGCCCCATTAGCAAACATACATGCTGCACGTAAAGAATATACAAGGGCCTAATGTACATAATCTAAAGATATACATATACACATAACTGTATACACCCATATATACATATTCTTGTTATACCTATATGCGCACATACATGGCCATACACATATAATAAAAGCATGACCGTCCAATAGGAATATGACAGGAAGCCAAAAAGGCGTCCTCATACGTGTGCAAAAAATTATATATATATATATATATATATATATATATATATATATATATATATATATATATATAGTGACCGAGTGGGAAAAGAATCTGCACCACCGGGGAACAGAGCTGTATAACATATGCTCTAGAGAGAATATGCATATAATTAAGGCATCAAGGATGGCTAGAAGGACACTCACGGAAGGTAACAGGCATGGGAAAGATGGCGGCGTAGGGCCCGCAGACAGAAGGAGGATGAAGGCGGGCCGACGCGGATCGCGCCCGCTTAAGGCCTCGCCCCCTCCCGATGCGGGAAAGAACACAACAGCCACGCTCCCAGCCAATAGGACTGGGAGCCGGTCGAGCGCCAACTGGAGGGGCCAGCCGTCACCAGCGTGGGGAGCGCCAGGCCCCGCCCCTTCCCCCTGACAGAAAACGAGCAGCGAACCGCGCTCCCCAGCCAAGGCTGCGTAGCCGGCATAGATGACACCGGCCCGCCGCTGCCTCCCCAGAAAGCGAGCGTGCTGGCCACCTAGAACAAAATAACAAATAACATAAAAATTAACCGAGTTAAAACACATTGAGGCGCACTGGCAGTAGCCAGCGCCCCCACACAGTAAAGAAAGCACAGCACCAATCATACTGACAACTTCCACTCACACAATCTCAGGGGAGACAAAACAAAGATGGAAGTACCCCCCCCACCCTACTAACTGGGAACAGGGAGTAATGGGGGGGGGGAAGCCGATAGCCACATGTAGGATATGTGGTGAGCGCAGCCCATGTCAGGGACAGGGCATCCCATGTCAGGATCACCAAACCTGACGGCCGCCTACCCCTTGGTGGGGGCTTTGCGGAGGAGCATGGTGCATGGCTCCTAGTCAAACACCTCTAAAGGTGTTCCCTACCCTCACCCAGACCCTCAGCCATAGCTGGGAGGCATAGGGGCATTAATAAGGAAGTCCGGGTGGAAATAGGAAAAGAAATGTGCCGGGTGTAAACCCGGCTTACCTGTAAGGAAGGAGACAGCCATCTTCTGACTTGCTCGCCGTCTGCAGAGACGATTACTGGGGAATGTGTGGGAGGTCCCAGGTATTTATGGGCCGGGAGGGGCTTCTTTTTTTCTAGTCATCTCTGCAGAAGTTTGCCCCTCTACTGGACATAACCCACATGTAATGAATACTTCCGAAGCAGGGTGTGAGACATACTTGGAATAAGGGGGACGTAAGCAGACAGTATTAAAAAAATTAGATAATAAAACCACCCGCAAGGGCACTTACATACCGCGGTAGCAAGGGGACCGTTGCGCATAAGCCAGCCAGGCAGACGTCGGTATACCTCGAGGGGCGGGCGGGTAACAGCAATGACGTGGAACGCGCCATAGGCGGGCCCCGCCCCCCCCCAAGAGCGCGAAGCCAGCACATGACAAGCAGCCAATGACGGCGCACCGGCGCCTGAGGTACCGACACCCCCCCCTTTCTTTCCCCGAAGGCTACCAGGAGAATAAGGGGGGACAGCGGCCACTTAAATAGGGCCCCCGATGGGCAGGGGCAATAGTGCGGGAGGGGCATCCCATAGAGGCTCACCATAAGCCTTAACCGCCTACCCTTTGGTGGGGGATTGCGGTGGAGCAGCGCTCCTAAGCACCTGCTAGCGGTGCTGCCTACCATCACCCGACCAGCGCAGCCAAGGCTGGGAGTCATATTACTAATGGAACGGGTGGGAATAGTCCTACAGGGCCGCAGGCTAATAGCCCCGCTCACCTGCGAGTAGAGAGAGAGCCATTTCTCGTCCTTCGCACTCCAGACTGCAGAGAAAATCTGGGGATTTGTGGGAGGTCCCTGGGTATTTAAGGGGCCGGGAGGAGCCTATTTTCGATGTCTCTGCAGTCCAGCGCCATCTGGCGGAGTAATACCCACGTGTAAGTATTCTTTGTGGAGCAGGACGTACTGTATACTAAGAATATGGCAAGAGGACAAGCGGCCCCTGCAATAAAGTAATGTTCCACCTGATGGCCACATTCATTATTTCCATCTTACAGAAAGTAAACCGATGACAGTAGTTGTCCTTAACAGCAGAAACTTTATAAATAAAGTAAGATCTAATGGAAATAAAAGAACTACAGTGGCCATATCATACTGATAATCTAAAAACCTTATTACTTCTGAATCATAACATCTTTATTCCAGGCAGACAACAGGAGCATGCTAGCTGGTGGCCATTTCCCTATGAACAACAGAACAGCTCATCACTATCTGGCATGGCACAGACACAGTGTCTAGGTTGTACTGTGTACAAATCTAAATCGGAAGCCTACATATCCCACTGAACTAAGCATAATGACACCCAACATCCTGACTCCAAAACACATGACACATTTGTCGCTCAAACTAAGACATCTGTATTGTTTTTAACATATAACTCAACAATAGTTATAGGACAACTTCTGAAAACAGGGTTATTAACAAGTATTCTTGCTTCCTGCGACCCTATTGGGCCAATATAGGTTTACCCTGTCTGTCCAACAGAGCCCAGCTACATACAAAATGTTTTTTCTAGTTTTGGATGGCTTGTGGAGTTAAACCCACTTTGATGCTTTTTGCTGACTGTAATATAGCCCTACATCTTGTCTGCAAAAGACAAAAGTTGTGAATCTACCGCAAACTATGGGTGCTGCTGGGATCAGACATGCCTCGCTTTTACTGAAACCACTACTTGTGTTGGGCACCACCATTTGGTCTCTGACAAATGGATTTTCTTTGACAATAAACAGATGCCCACCCAATGGACACCGCTTAGCTCTTCATCTCTCCCCGGCAACAGGCCCGAATAGAGGGGTCTAATTTTAGGCTGCAATTTCTGTAACTTGATAACCACGCATAACTGGTGTTGTTCCTAATTTCTGGTGGGGGGGGGGTTGGGAGGATCCTGATTGTCGGTGCCCACCTGTGCATTAACTCATTAAACTGGAGAAATCTTACCTTTCTCCTCAGTCCCCTGGCAAAATCAAGCTCTACCATTGGTTGCCTTGTGGGCCGCAGGCTTCTTCTGAGTATCTGGCCAAGTCAAACGTGACTGCATCAGCTAACCGCAGCGTTCAATTTCACTGGTGGACCGAGGAGAAAGCTAACATTGCTCTGGTTTAATGCAGGGGGGCACAGGCAACTTGGATGCCCCTCTGCACTGGGAACAGCAACCATTTTGTGAAAAGGAAAGTAAAGGAAAAATACCATTTTGTGATTACTCACCTTTAAAATGGGTATTATAAGTATGTCACACACCCCGCTTCCACTATTCATGACATATGGGTTATGGTCCAGTACAGGGCGAACTTCTGCAGAGATGAAAGCAAAAAAGAAGCCCCTCCCGGTCCATAAATACCTGGGACCTCCCACACATTCCCCAGTATATGACAGCAGTAAGGGGACCAGGAAGAGCTAATAAAACATTCTTAACAATAAAAGGTTTACCATATAAAGGATCCAGAATACTAAAGGATGGGATGAAGCGGGGTGTGTGACATACTTATAATACCCATTTTAAAGGTGAGTAATCACAAAATGGTATTATTCCAAGTATGTCACACACCCCGCTTCCACTATTCATGACATATGGGACATCTAATAGCAGTGTCCGTCATGGGTGGGGATCCAAATACAGCAAAAAAATGCACCAATTTAAACCACTGCAGCTTGCAGAACCTTGCGACCAAAAACAGCATCCGCTGAGGCCCGCACATCAACCTTATAAAACTTTGAAAAAGTATGAACGGAAGACCAAGTAGCAGCCTTACAAACTTGTTCAACAGAAGCCTGGTGCTGAAAAGCCCAGGAAGCCCCAACAGCACGAGCAGAATGAGCAGTGATCTTAAAAGGAGGAACCCTCCCCTTAGCAGAATAGGCCCCAACAATGGCTTGGCGTATCCATTTACTAATGGTAGACTTGGCGGGCGCCAAACCTTTTCTGGGCCCGGAAGGCACCACGAACAAGGCGTCCGTCTTACAAAAAGGAGAAGTAGCAACCAAATAGTACTTCACACAACGAACCACATCCAAAGAGTGCAAAACCCTCTCCTTGTCATTGCTAGGCTTAGGACACAAGGAAGGGAGAACTACATCCTGATTGAGATGGAAGGCAGAAACCACTTTAGGAAGGAAATCTGGTGTAAAGCGAAAAACCACCTTATCCTGGTGTCTCTCAAAGTAAGGGGCCTGAATAGACAGAGCCGCCAACTCAGAGAGACGCCAAACAGAGGTAATAGCCACCAAAAAGGCAACCTTTTGAGTGAGCACAGAAAGAGCCACATCCTGCATCGGTTCAAAGGGAGGCCCCTGGAGGGCCAAAAGAACCAAATTTAGGTCCCAAACGGGAACCAAAGACTTTCTAGGGGGCCGAACATGAGTGACCCCTTGGAAAAAAGTCTTGACCAGATGATGCAAAGCAAAAGACCTTTGAAAAAAAGACAGCCAGGGCAGAAACCTGACCCTTCAAAGTACTGAGCTGGAACCCCAGATCCAGACCGTGTTGTAGAAACTCCAAAATCCTAGGAATCGAAAACACCCTGCAAGGTAAGGCCCTAGCCTCACACCAGTCAATATAGGACCTCCAAGTCCTATAGTAAATGGTAGAGGAAGACCTCTTCCTAGCTCTAATCAAGGTTTGAATAACCGCCTCAGACAAACCTTCCTCCCTCAGGATGAAGGTTTCAGCAGCCATGCCGTCAAAGCAAGCGTTTGTAAATTGGAGTAACGTAGTTGACCCTGAGAGATCAGAACCGGAAACAAGGGCAGCCTGTACTGATCTACCGCCAATCTTACGACGTCTGCGAACCAAACCTGTCTTGGTCACCTTGGGGCCACCAGAATTGCTGGTGCCCCCTTTATAGCCAGCTTGCGCACTACCTTGCCTACCATGGAGAAGGGGGGAAACAGGTACAGAAACCCCAGATCCCTCCAGGCAAGGGACAAGGCATCCACTGCCAGGGCCAGAGGATACTGAGACAGAGATACAAAGGTTGGGAGCTTGTGATTGTGCCGAGAGGCAAAGAGATCCACCTCCGGAGTCCCCCACTTGTGACACAGGGCCCGAAATACCCTGTGGTTGAGAGACCATTCCCCTCGGCGAGAGAATCCCCTACTCAGAGAGTCCGCCTCCATGTTCTCCACTCCCGGAATGTACACTGCCGAGATGCAAGGAACATTGCTCTCCGCCCATGTCAGAATCAGAGAGACTTCCCTGAGGGCACTCCTGCTGCGAGTCCCTCCTTGGTGATTGATGTAAGCTACCGCAGTACTATTGTCTGATCGAGCCTGAACCGGTAAACCCTGTAGGTGAAGTGTCAGACACGACAGAACCAAGCGGATAGCTCTGAGCTCCAAGACATTGATGGGGGTGTGAGCCTTCTGAGGACCCCACAACCCCTGGAACTGATGATCCTTCCAGAAACCTCCCCAGCCCGAAAGGCTGTCATCCGTGGTAACCGTCTCCTAACGAGGGGCCAGGAACGATCTGCCCCTTATCATATTGCTTGATTCCAGCCACCACTGAAAGGACTGCCGAACCCTGGGAGATATCAGAAATGACTGATCCAAGGACTGTGGACATCTGTCCCATTTCAGCAATAGATGGAGTTGTAGCAACCTCATGTGAAATTGAGCAAAGGGGACTGCCTCGAAGGAGGCCACCATCAAACCTACCAGAGTCATCCCTAGCCGAATAGAAGGGCGAGGGTTGGTCAGGAGAACACGTATCAGATCCTGAACCCTCTGCACTTTTGGCTGAGGTAGGAGCACTCTGGCCTGACTGGTATCCAGATTCATGCCCAGAAAGGAAATCTCCCTTGATGGGGAGAGAGAAGACTTGGGGTGCTTGATCACCCATCCGAACCTCTCCAGCGTCGTCACCACCGTCCTGGTGTCCAGCTTCGCCTGGCAGAGGGAGGAAGCTGTAATGAGCAGGTCGTCCAGATATGGCGCAATGCGAATGCCCTGGGCTCTGAGCAGGGCCATAATGCCCGCCAGAACCTTGGTAAACACCCTCGGTGCCGAGGTCAGCCCGAACGGGAGGGTCACAAACTGAAAATGCTGATCTCCGACCACAAACCTGAGAAATCTCTGGTGTGCTGGGAAAATTGGTACATGAAGGTAAGCATCCTTGATGTCTATGGATGTCATGAAATTCCCCTGACGAAGGGAACCGATGGCTGAGCGCAGAGTCTCCATGCGGAACCTCTTGGTTCTGATAAACCTGTTGAGAAGCTTCAAATCCAGAATGGGTCTTATGGAGCCATCACTTTTGGGAACCCGTGAAAAGATTGGAATAATAGCCCCGGCCTCTCTCTGAAAGAAGCACCGGGCATATGACCGCCATGTCCAGGAGGTTCTTTACAGCGACAGGAGCCCCTGCGCTGCCCGAGGATCCGAAGGCACCCGAGACCTTAGGAATCTGGGAGGAGGCCGATACTCGAACTCCAGTTTGTACCCAGACGAGACCACTTCCAATATCCACTTGTCCGTAACCCCCCGGGCCCAGACCTGGAAGAAGAGCCACAGCCGTCCCCCCACCCATAAGGGTGAGGGCACCTCCTCATTGCTGAGCTGGCTTGGCAGCGGGCTTGGGCTTGGAACCCCAGGTAGAGGCTGGACGGGCACGTCCTCTACCTCTGTTCCAGGAACCCCCTCTGAAGCCAGAGTAGGCAAGACCTCTGCCCCCTCTGGCGCCGTGAAAGGAAGGACTGAAGGAGCTTGCCCCCCGAAAGGAGCGACGCTGCTTCTTACGCTGAGGTAGCTTTCCACCTTTCGCCACAGAATCCAATTTGTTTCCAAACAGCCGCATTCCCAGGAAGGGCAGAGCTGTAAGTGATTTCTTTGCCACAATGTCAGCCGCCCACTGGCGCAGCCAGACCGATCCGCGTATAGCCACCAACAGAGCCGAAGTTCTACTACATATGGTAATAGTGTCGTCCATAGCCGACAAAATTCATGAACAATTCACACCTCTTAAGGGCTGTGAATTCAACGCTGTCCGGGTTGAGCTGGGACCCATTTAACATGTCCCTGATCTCTGACCTGGTAGCCACAGCCACGAGTGCCGATGCACAGACAGGCCGCAAGGCTGAACCCACACTGGCAAAGGCATGGCAAGCCATCTGATCAATGCGCTTGTCCTCGCCATCCTTAAGGGATGACTTGCTCGCCGTCCTGCAGAGAAGGAACTGGGGAATGTGTGGGAGGTCCCAGGTATTTATGGACCGGGAGGGGCTTCTTTTTTGCTTTCATCTCTGCTGAAGTTCACCCTCTACTGGACCATAACCCATATGTCATGAATAGTGGAAGCGGGGTGTGTGACATACTTGGAATATAAAGTTAAGGTAAAATCAATGGTCAATTCCACCCACCAGTGGTTCTGAAAACATTAGATGGGATCCCAATATCACTTATAACCTTTTCCTGACAAGTGGATACAACTAAAACAGCAGAGAAAGTGGTGCTTCTCTTTTCTATACGTGATGTCATGAGAGCACAAATCTGATTAATAAGGTGGAAAAGCCACAATGATGGGTTCCTTGACCATATGTGTCCTCTACACTATACTACTATAGTTACGTCCCTGCCAACCACACTAAGACATTTACAGGAGATTTACAGCTTCTATTCAGTTACTCATTGTCTAAGTGCATATGTCAGGAGAAAAGACACTTGATGTCAAAAAAAATCCTTCTTTCTCGTGTTAACCCTCCAACAGAATGCCTTAATTTGTCACCAGATTTAAAAAAAATCCAGGTGTATACCAGTGTTCTCCAACCTTTAAATGAGCCACCAATGGGTCATGTTTTGTGGCTCTCCACATAGGTGGCTCTATAGTTCTGTCTAAGCAGTAATTACTCCACTGGGCATCTGGGAGGAGACCTGCAAAATATGACCCATTGTTGACTTTCAGGGTTGAGGAAGACTGGTGTACACCAGCCATGTCTAGTTCAAAGAGAAATCTAGGATCAAGAAAAAATGTTGTAAGGACTATACCGGACACCAGTCTGTCTTGAGCTGACAATCCCCAATCTCCACCGCCTCTTCTGCCTATAGACAAGTCCCCGCTTGTAGGAGACGCGGGTAATGCCTCTCCTACTCGGTTACCCCCAGGACTTATAGGGCGCAAAGATTATCAGCTTAAGGTGGAGACTGATGAACGGCAGGGAGTCCCAAACGAGGATGCCGGATGGCGGAAGTCCGATTACAAGCCGAGGTCAGAGCCGGGAGGTCACGGGGCGAGGTATCCAATGGAGGTAACGAAGAATAGTCAAACAAGCCAAAGTCAATCCAGAAGGTCACGGGCGAGGTATCAGAGGGGTCAGGCGAAAATCGTGGTCAGGCAGGCAAAAGGTCGGTTCAGGCTGAGGTCGACAACAGGAATTAATCGAGCTTCAATGCTTGGTACTAGGCGCTATAACAGGCAATAACACACTGCAGTGGAAATCCCTTTATAGTGGGAAAACCGGCAGGATTGGACAGGGAGACAGTGGCTGGGATTGGTGCACTTAGGATCTGACGGCAGATTGGAGCACTGGCCCTGTGGTCTGATTGGTGAGCTCTGGGCCGATTGCTCCAGCTGAGCTTCCCAGGCAAACTGCTCAGAGCTACACCTTCTAGACTTTGTTCTTTTAAACAGCCTCCGGTGGCCATTCTGAGTATTGCACCACCGGAGGACATGAGCTGATTGTATAGGCCAGCAAGCACAAGCTGAGTGACAATGGGCAAGGGGGGAGGACTTGCTCGGCGACACACGCGCCGCTGGGGATGGCATCGGAGGCAGAGGCGGCTGCTGGGCAGGAGAAACCCTGGTCAGTTGCCTAGGGACACCACGGGCACGGACTGAAGGCAAGTTATTCATGACAAATGTATTGCCAATGGGGGTCACTCCTTTTTTAGGAGAGAAAACTGCTACCAGGAATAAACTTTCACCTGACTCTGAATCAGCCCAAAGGTAGACAAAATAGACAATTTCTCCTTCCTTTGTCAGATGCCTGAACAGTATGCCCCCCCTCCCAACACCACTTTCTGACCCTTGAGGCCGACATCCTACTTTCTGCTAGGTGGGAAGAGAGGTGCAGCTTTGTAGTATCTTATCTGCATACACCCACCATCTCAGGTGTGTTAGTCTATTGGCAAGGATTAGATCTTAAATTCCTACCTCCTTCTGACTTCATCCAGGGTGAGTGTTGCCTAGAAGACTATTAGTGAGGCTGGACCCCATTTTTGTGTTTTCTACCAGTTGTGGACTCTTTCAAATGTTCCAATTTCAATGCTCTTGAGGTTATCCTTTGGCAATTTTCTCTGATCTCTGCCCCGCTCCACCAAATGTGTAAAACAATATGAAAGATGGATGATGGTATCATTAATTGCATGATGTACATACCTCTTATAGGAACCCTGTTGACCTCCTTCCATTACGTGGCTGAAATGCAATATAGTTTTCGATAAGATTCATAGAAAATATGACTTGACCAAGTATATTTTAAAGCAGACCTGAATAAAATACAATTCTGTGATTACTCACCTGTAGAATTGGTATTATAAGTATACAGCACGTTCTGCTCCAGAAGATTCCTTACACATGGGTAATACATCCACAAGATGGTGCTGGACTGCAGAAAATGGCTTGTGGCTCCTCCTGGCCCTGTATAAGCCAGGGACCTCCCACAAATTCCCCAGTATTAACAAGCAGTTAACAAGAAGCCGGGAGAACTATAATAACCATAATTCAAATGAACATCTGAACAATCACCATAAAGAGGTAACTAAGAATAATGATAACAAGGGTGAGATGGAGCAGGACGTGCTGTATACTTATAATACCAATTCTACAGGTGAGTAATCACAGAATTGTATTATTCCAAGTATATAGCACGTCCTGCTCCAGAAGATTCCTTACACATGGGACATCCAATAGCAGTGTCCGTAAGGTAGGGTGGGATCCCCAAAAGCAACAGCGGGCAGTTTAAACCACTGCCGCCTGCAGAACTTTGCGGCCAAAAGCAGCATCAGCTGAGGACCTAACATCAACCTTGTAAAACTTAGAAAAAGTATGAACAGAAGACCAAGTAGCGGCCTTGCAAACTTGTTCAACAGAAGCTTGGTGTTGAAAAGCCCAAGTGGCACCAATAGCACAAGTAGAATGAGCAGTAAGGCGGAAAGGAGGTTCCTTCCCCTTAGCAGAATAGGCTTGAATCACAGCCTGACGGATCCACTTGCTGATGGTGGACTTAGCAGGACCTAAACACTTCTTAGGCCCAGAAGGGAGAACAAGAGCATCAGTCTTCCTGAAAGTTTCAGTAGCCACCAAATAGAACTTCAGGGTTCTAACCTCATCGAGAGAATGTAAAACCTGCTCCTTAGAATTATTAGGATTAGGGCACAGAGAAGGCAAGACTCAGAGACATATTCTCTGAGACGATTCAGAGACATATTCGTCTGGACTTCCGTAGCTGTCTGTGAAAGTTTTAGTGGGTGTTTGTCATCAAATCGGATCATTTTCGAAACAAAATCTGACATTTTTCGTTCGTTCAGATAACTTACGTTGTTGGGATGGGCTTACGTCTAATTCAGAGAGCTGATTTCCGACAGACCACCACCCTATAAATCCGTTTAATTTCCGATCCACTTACGGGACCTTTGAGGGCTCGGATTGCTATTGTTGAACATATTTTGCGGCTATGTGGAGGAGTCTGCGCGCCTTTAGCACCAAGGCATTGCATGTATCATCATGGCCGAGGCCATAGATTGTATAGCAATGCATACCTAAATCAATACATTTCATGTATGCCTTATAAAAGCATTTTAATGCTGAACTTAATTAGTCCTTAGCATGTAAACCTTTATTTTCCCACACATCCATATAATTGTTATATTTTTTTAGACTTATGTCCTTTGTGAATTATATTTGGATTGTTGAACTTGAATCTGAATTTGTTGTAGGAGTTCTTGTTTTAGTCGGTTACCTTTGCTTTGTGTAATTATTTTATATTTGGTTGCAGGTGCCACTCGCACAACATACAAGCAGTGTTTGGTCCAGCTATGCGATTCCTCAGTGTTCTTGCAGGGCATCCAGGGTCGTCCCATGATGCTTATATATTGCAGAGCTCCAGCTTATTTCGTCAGTTTGAGTCAGGAGAATTATCTGGTGGATGGCTCCTGGGTAAGTTTGCTCACATTCCATCAATCCATTTTCACTGTATGGCAATGAATATAGTTGATGACTTATTTCTTAACCTATGGCTGTTTTTTGCCCTTTATGACATGTTAAACAATATTGTAGCTTAGAATGTGTATTTTATTTTAGTATTTTTTAATTCCTTCAGGGGATTCTGGATATCCACTCCTGCCCTTGCTCCTGATGCCCGTTCTTTGCCTGCAAAATGTGGGCCAGGGGTTCTCTAATCGGGCACTATGCAAAACCCGGCGAGGGCCCTCTGGCTTTTGAAGTCCAGATTTAGGTGTTTGGACCATACGGGGGGGGGGGGGGGGGGCACTGCAGTATGACCCCAACAAGGTTATACCAATAATTTAATTTACGTTTTTTAACAGGGACCACACGTGCTAGAGTGGCACAACTGAGTGTCAGTGTCCTTCAGTTGGTGGGTGAGATGCAGGAGCTGCGCGACTCGTTGGGGACCACAGATGAAGAATAATGTTCTGTGGCCTGCCATTGCTATGTATTTTGGTTTTTATTGTTGTAAAAATTTGAACTTTTCTAAATTTTTTAAGATTCTATATTTTATGATGGAATAATAAAAAAATGTTTCAGTGTCATTTCATTTACAAAATACATTAACACAAAACTAATGGGCCTAGAAATATTTAAAGATGAATATTCACATGACCGAGAAGTGATTTGGGTAAGTTTTAGGGACCTAAAATGGAAGAAGAACCTAACCGCGAAGTGGTTTGGGTGAGCTTTAAGGGTCCAAAAGGGAAGATGGAGGATAGTGCTAAGTGATTTAGCTAAACATTGTAGTAGAAGTGAGGGTGGCAAATATGTAGGTGAGCACTTTAATGAGTTAAGTTTGTAGTGCGCAGGCGCAAGATCGTAAGGATTTCCGTCTGGACGATTATTTATTGAAAAAGGGAAACAGAAACTAACGGAAACGTAAAGGATTCGTGGGAGGATACGATGGGAAAAGGGCAAAAACGAAAGTCTATGTTGTAACATGTGAAAATGAAACGGAAAAGTCACACTGGAAAATGACATCCTCGTATTCGTAATCTGCCGTACGAACAGACGGAAACTTTACAGAAGGACTGCAATGCATGCACAGAATCGCTCGCACACTCATACGAGAGTGGAAACATTTCCAAAAAAAACAGATCGCCACTAAAACGAAAGTATTTTTTTGTCTCTCTGAATCGAGCCTAATGTCCTGATTGAGATGAAAAGCAGACACAACCTTAGGCAGAAAATCTGGCTTAAAATAAAAAAACACCACCTTGTCCTGGTGTCTCTCAAAGTAAGGAGGTTTGATAGAAAGCGCCGCCAACTCAGAAACACACCTAACAGAAGTGATAGCCACCAAAAAGGCTACCTTAAGCTTCAAAATAGACAAAGGGGCGGCACGCAACGGCTCAAAGGGAGACCCCTGCAAGGCCGATAATACCAAGTTCAAATCCCAGACTGGTAACATAGGCTTACAAGGAGGATGCACGTGAGTAACCCCCTGAAAAAAGGTCTTAACCAGACGATGGTTGGCAAAAGATCTTTGGAAGAAAATAGCCAAGGCTGAGACATGACCTCTGAGGGTACTAAGTTGAAGACCCAAATCCAAACCATGTTGCAGGAATTCCAGAATCCTGGGGATAGAAAACACCCGACAGGGAAGCGACCTAGACTCACACCAGTCAATGTAAGTATGCCATACCCTATAGTAGATAGATGATGAGGACTTCTTCCTAGCCTGAATCATGGTACTAACAACAGAGGCAGTCAGCCCCTTTTCCATCAAGATGGAGGTTTCAGCAGCCAGGCCGTTAAAGCCAGCGTTTGTAAATTGGGATGGCGTAGCTGTCCTTGAGTGAGCAGATCTGGAACCTTGGGCAGGACATACAGATCTACTGCCAACTGCACGATGTCTGCGAACCACACTCTTCTTGGCCAACGGGGGGCCACCAGAATGGTTGGCACCCCTTCCTGGGAGATCTTGCGCAGCACCCTGCCCAGCAGAGGGAACGGAGGAAACACATAAAGGAGCTGAAAGCTCTTCCAAGACATTGCTAGTGCATCCATGGCCAAAGCCAGAGGGTCCTGGGACAGAGAAACAAAGACTGGAAGCTTGTGATTGTGATGGGACGCAAACAGATCCACATCTGGCCAACGCCAACGGCGGCACAGGGAGTGAAACACCCTGCTGCTGAGGGACCACTCCCCCAGATGAGACATCCCCCTGCTGAGGGAATCTGCCTCCAGATTCTCCACCCCCGGTATGTACACAGCTGAGAGACAGGGAACATTCTCCTCCGCCCAGGACAGAATCAGGGACACTTCCTTGAGGTCCCTCTTGCTCCGGGTCCCTCCCTGATGATTGATGTAGGCAACCGCTGTCTGATTGTCCGAGCCGACCTGAACAGCCCGACCCCGAAGGTGTGGAGTCAATATAGCGAGAACCAACCTTATCGCCCTTAGTTCCAGAATGTTGATAGGAGTGTGGGCCTCCTGAGGACCGCACTGACCCTGGAATTGCAGAGACTTCCAGAAGTCCCCCCAACCGGTCAGACTGGCATCCGTGGTGACTGTCTCCCAGCAAGGGGTCAGAAAGGATCTGCCCACCAACAGGTTCCTTGAGTCCAGCCACCACGAGAGAGACCGCCTGGCCAGAGGGGACAGAACAAACACCTGATCCAGGGACACAGGGTCCCGATCCCATACTGACAAGAGGTGAAGTTGAAGAGGTCTCATATGAAAATGAGCGTATGGAACCGCCTCGAAGCAAGACACCATCAGGCCCACCAGCTGCATCCCCTGCCGTATGGAGGGATGAGGACAAGACAGAAGAAGCTGGGCATGAGCTTGAAAACACTCCACCTTCTGCTGAGGGAGAAGGATCTTGACCTGAGACGTATCCAGAGTCATACCCAGAAAGGACCTCACCAAGGACCGGAACAGGGAAGACTTGTGGTGGTTGATCAACCAGCCGAAAGACTTCAGTGTGGACACCACCCTCTGGGTAGCCAGCTCTGCCTGCTGGAAAGACTGAGAAGTGATGAGAATGTCTTCCAAGTAAGGAAGGATGCGAATGCCCTGAGATCTCAGTAGAGCCATTACTCCCGCCAGTACCTTGGTGAAAACCCTGGGAGCCTAGGTGAGACCGAAAGGCAAGGCTACAAACTGATCTCCCAGAGCGAACCTGAGACATTTTTGATGACCTGGAAAAATTGGTACATGAAGGTAAGCATCCTTGATGTCTACAGATGTCATGAAGTCGCCCGGGCGCAGTGAATTGACTGCAGAGCGCAGGGTTTCCATGCGAAAATGCTTGAATCTGACAAACTTGTTGAGACGCTTTAAATCCAGGATGGGTCTGAGGGACCCGTCCTTTTTGGAGACAGTGAAAAGATTGAAATAGAAGCCTCTGTCCCTTTCCCTGAAAGGGACCAGGCAGATGACCCCCAACTCCAAAAGGTTTTAAACAGCAAGGCACAGACCCTGAGCAGACAGGGGGTTTTGAGCCATCCGGGATTTGATAAATCTTGGGGGTGGCCAGGCTGCAAGCTCTATCTTGTAACCGGAGGACAGTACCTCCTGAATCCACCGGTCTGAGACGTGAAGCCTCCAGACGGGAGCAAAGAGCTGAAGCCGTCCCCCCACCCGGATGGCTGAGGGCGCCCCTTCATGCCTGAGGGGGCTTGGGAGAGGACTTAGGCTTGGGACCCCAGGAGGGGCCGGGGCGGCCATGCCCTCTGCCCCTTCCCCAAAAACCTTTTTGGGGCCCCAGCAAAGGAGGATCCTCGCCCAATTCTGGAACCACGGAAGGAAGGGAGAAAGGCACCTGTACCCCTAAGGACCGGGACTGCCTCCTACGTTGAGGCAACCTGCCGCCCTTAGCAAACAAGTCCAAGCGTTCACCAAAGAGGCGCAGCCCCTTAAAGGGAAAGCCAGTGAGAGCCTTCTTAGCAGCGTTATCAGCTACCCACTGACGCAGCCAGACAGAGCGGCGTATAGCCATCAGCAGAGCAGATGTCCTCCCACACATTCTGAAGGTATCATCCATAGCAGACAGAACATATGCAACAAATTCATAGCAAAGCAGGAGAGAACCGTACACTTCTCCTCGCGCGTCATCAGAGGCCCCATCTAAGAGACTCTTGAGCAAGCCTTAAATAGCAACAGCTGTAATGGCAGAAGCACAAACCGGGAGCAACGCGGTCCCCACACAGGCAAAAGCATGGCAAACCAGCTGGTCCATGCGCCGGTCCTCACCATCCTTCATAGTAGTAGTGTCAGGGGAATGTATGACGGAAGTATTGGACAGCCCCAGAACAGGTGCATCCACTTCGGGAGGACATGACCAACGCTTAACCACATCAGCAGGAAAGGGATACCTCTCATTCCAACTCTTTGGCACCCCAGGAAGCCTGCTAGGCCGTTCCCATTCTTTGAGCACCAGATTATTAAAGTGAGTTTGTTCAGGAAACTCCAAGCGTGGTCTAGCCGTATGAAAAAGCTCACCCTGCTGCTGCGGAGCCACAGCAGGAGGGGAAATACAGAGCACCTCAAAAATATGAGCCAAAAGCCTGTCAGTGTCATCTGAGGACCATGGTCAGCCCCAGACCTGGTATCACCATAAACCTTAGGCTGTTCCTCAGATGATTCTGAATCAGAAAATAATTCCCCCTCCTCCAGGGGAGTATAACCAGGAATGTCAAATATTTCCTCAGCCTCCATTGGAAAGAGAGAAACAGCGGGTGATAAATGCCGCTTCTTAGCAGAAGCCTTACGCGGGGCAGACCCAGCAATATGCTTTTCAATGCTGGCCACCCGTGCAGCCAAATCAGGTTGAGACTCCCCATTGGTATGCACCTCACTAGGAGTCAGATGTAAGCGTGGGGGGGGTAGCCAAAGCCAGAGGGGCGCAGGCCCAGCCACAGGTAACCCAGACTTCAGCGCAAGCACCTGCTGGGTGCAGGGTACACACAGCCTGATGTCATCACTTATAGGGGATACCCCACACGCAACACATAGTCGGGCTTGTCCCGAAGGAACCCCAAGCACATTATCCTGAGAAGCCTCCATATGGTGATTAATGTGGCACCGCAGGCCAATATGGGATTAACGCTAAATATAGCTACCCGGGATGCCCCAGGAGCCCCCTAGGGAAGTGGGAGATATATATATATACAATAGCCCTCCAATATAGGATTAACGCTAAACCAAGGGGGGAGGACCGGGAGAAACTACAAAAAGTTTGACCCGCCTGAAAGACATAAGCTGAAAACCCCATAAGCAAACACTGAAAATAAATCAGACATAAAAAAAAGGCACCCCACAGGGGCACTTACGGACCGCGTTAGGAAGAGAGCAGCCACGCAGCACAAAAGTCAAAATGGCGCCCGCATATACCTCGAGGGGCGGGCCGCTGAGAAGTGATGCAGAAAACCTCATCCGCAAGGCCCCCCCGAAGAGCGCGAAAATGCACCTACGTGACTGAGCCAGCCAATGATGGCGCGACAGCGCCTGAGGAGATGTCGCCGCCGTCCGCGGAGCGCAGTACAAGCGCGCGGCGGCAATAAGACAAAACACATGAAGCGGATCTAAGAGAAAGCAATTCTACAACCCTGCATTGGCTGCCGCAGCACACATGCACCCCCCCCGGAGATGTCCCCAGGGAGAGCAAGGCGGGGGAGCAGCAGCCAACCTAAGAAAGGGGCCCAACTAAGGGGACAGAGAGTAAGGGGGGACCCCAGAGAGCGGGAGGGGCATCCCATAAGGCTCACCATGGGCCTATACCGCCTACCCTTTAAGACAGGGACTGCGGCTGGAGCAGCGCTCCTTAGCACCTGACCCTGGTGCTGCCTACCTTCACCCGAAACAGTGCAGCCTAAGCTGGGAGGCAGTGGGTTCGGAGGTCCCTGGCTTATATAGTGAGGTCCCTGGCTTATATAGGGCCGGGAGGAGCCACAAGCTGTTTTCTGCAGTCCAGTGCCATCTTGTGGATGTATTACCCATGTGTAAGGAATCTTCTGGAGCAGGACATGCTGTATACTTGGAATAAAGATTAGTGGCAGTCCGCTTACCAAAGCAGTTCCGGGACATGCCAATTTTGAGTGCTCGAAGCCTGTTCTGTAACAGCTAACCTTATACCAAGAAAATACTATTGCCTCTGTGCTGTCGCTCTGAGGCCACCCAGTGACATTTATGTACTGGCTGCAAATAGTCACATGGGGTACCAGCCTGGGAGTGAGAGAAAGTAGTAAGTAGTTCTGCTTGTTCATGGGCTTGCGGTTATACAATACAAGATGTGGCATCCCCAAATCATAATGCACCAGAGCTGCAGGGGTGAGCAGACCTTAAGTAATTTTTGTCTGGAGGTTCCCATATTGGTATATAGATATATGAAAGCTATAGTTTTTCCGCCCTCTCATCCCAGCTCCATGAAACATTTTGTGGTTTAAACGTTTCCAACAATTATCTATACCATTAAAACAACTATCTACTACAACTAAATTTCTACAGAATATTAAGTACAAGCACCAAGCACATACATACATAATTTCAGAAATAAAGAAGTACAGAAACAGTCCTAACCATGCTCCAGTTGAAAGTGGAGTTAGATATAAATATTCCCATTCTTTTGCACGTCAAATATTAATATTAAACAATATGTGCAGCTAAAGAAGCTTATAGGAGCAGAGGCACCTGCATTGTGAGAATGCCAGTGATAATGGGTGAACAGCAGGGGGATAATGAAAATCCTGGGTTTTGGTCCACTAGGGCAGAAAAACTAAACGGATCATGCCATATGGCTACACTCGAAATTGTTTAGCTGTCTCCATCATGCAAAAATGGCATGATTCAGCCAGGTATACTTGTCTGTCCAAATGAGATGGACTTCATCTTTGGTTGTGTCTGTGTGATGACATCTTTGTGCTAGTGGTGCAAGGCACAAAGTCTGAACGGTCAGCCAGCGAAAAACATTGAGGCGGGAGTCACATTGGTGGTGGCTGCCAAAATGTTGTCACTGGCCACTGGGGAGGGGGCATTTCTAGACAGTAGGTTCAATTTTATGTTTTTTAAAAGCTAAAAAAAACAAGTGTATGGCCTTCAGAAAAATGGACAACACATTAACTGACAGTATGTATGTTTATGCATTGAAGGAATATCATGAATTACCCTAAACAGAAAGTATCCTCTGCTTAAAACTCCTCCTGGTGCTTGGACTTCCTCCTGAAAGAAACACATTAATACTGTATTTTTAGGCAATCAAAACAGAGCAATAATTATAAAATTAACAACCAATATATATCTGCTGCAACAGTTCAGAGACTGAGCTCACTCTGAACCATTATTTCTCTGTTAATATCTGTTCTTTTTGCCATTTCATTTCACTGCAGACTGCAACTGTAAAATGACATTTAATGATATTAGAGGCCCAGAAATTCAGTGGTGGAACAAACTGTCCTTCCTTCCTCCAACTCAAATATTTCCTTCACTAACCCTATAGAATCTACTACTGAATTAGCAGAATTGTGGTGTGTTTTTCTGCAGACTTCAAATCTAGGTCAACTGGTATTGCACCCATCATACAACAAACCTTGAAATTCTCCTACAGAGAGAGAGTGTTTGTGGTCATGGAGGAATGGAATTGAGAGGGGGGACAAACCATGCGATCCGTTAGCACCCTATTGCTTTTCCTTGCACTTTATCAAGTTCCCTGCTTTCTTATTATAGCCATTGCCTGCACTGTACCTTTTAAAGTTAACCTGTATTAAAGCCTAAGCAGGTGAGCTTATCTGGTAGGGCCAACAATGATGTCTAAGCTGATTACTTCTTACCCCTATTAAAGTGGACCTTCTTAGTAAGTCGGGTCCCCTGACAGAGACTGGAAGCTGCAGCACACACTCTGGTTTCAGTGCCAACGTCTTCGGGGGTCAACAGCATGCTTCTCTCCTGGCTCTACCATCATCCCTGCTTCCAGCAGCAAGTTTCCTTGTTGATTGGCAGCAGGGGGAGAACCACTAAACTGTTTCCGAGCACCCTGTGCTGATTTCACGGTCGAGAGAAAAACATGCTAGAAGCTATCTCCGGGGGGGGGGGGGGGGGGGGGTTGGGGCTTGTAAATAACACATGTATTACTGCTTTATTGTGGTACAGGGTGGGCTAATCCACTTAAGCTCTAACTATGACTTTGGGGCCTTAAGGGGAGGATCCACTTCTGCCTATATATTGGGAGCCAGGGGGGTCCACTTACACTGCCTATGAATTGAGGATCCTCAGGGGAGGATTTGCTCACGTTCTACCTTAATGTGGATCCTGGTGGGGAAACCTCTGATGTCTTGCCTGATAATTGGGAATCTCAAGGATCTGGGCTATAGAACAGGTTGGCCTGCTGGTTATTATAGAGTTTGGGATATGGAAAATACCATTCTGTGAATACTCACCTTGTAGAATGGGTATTGTAAGTATGCAGCACGCCCTGCTCCAGTAATGATTCATTACGTCTGGGACATCCAATAGCAGTGTCCAACAAATGGGTGGGGGTCCCAAAGGTAAACAATGCGCAGTTCAAACCACTGCCGCCTGCAGAACTTTGCGGCCCAAAACAGCATCCGCTGAGGCACGAACATCAACCTTGCAAAACGTGGAAAAGGTATGAACAGAAGACCACATACAAACCCCTTAGCAGAATAGGCCCTAACAATGGCCTGACGAATCCATTTACTAATAGTAGACTTAACAGGAGCCAAACCCTTCTTGGGACCAGAGGGTACCACAAACAAGGCGTCCGTCTTCCTGAAAGGCGCTGTAGCCACCAGGTAGTATTTCAAGTTCCTGACAACGTCTAGAGAATGCAAGGCCCTCTCCTTGTCATTACCAGGATTAGGGCACAAGGAAGGAAGCACAATGTCCTGATTGAGGTGAAAGGCAGAGACAACCTTAGGCAAAAATTCTGGTTTAAAACGGAAAACCACCTTGTCCTGGTGTCTCTCAAAGTAGGGGGCCTGAATGGACAGAGCCGCCAACTCAGAAACACGCGGGACAGAAGTGACCCCCTGGAAGAAAGTCTTGACCAAAGGATAAAGAGTGAAGGATCTCTGGAAGAAAACCACCAAGGCGGAAACATGCCCATTCAGAGTACTGAGCTGAAAACCCATATCCAGACCATGTTGAAGGAACTCCAGTATCCGAGGGATGGAGAACACCTGACAGGGGAAGGCCCTAGCCTCACACCAGTCAATGTAGGTCCGCCAGGTCCTGTAGTAGATGGTAGAAGAGGATTTCTTCCTAGCCCTAACCAGAGTCTGAACAACCGCATCAGACAGACCCTTTTCTTTTAGGATGGAGGTTTCAGCAGCCATGCCGTCAAAGCCAGCATTTGTAAATTGGGGTAACAGAGCTGTCCTTGAGTGAGAAGATCCGGAACAAGAGGCAGAGGGTACTGCTCGACCGCCAGCTGTACGACGTCTGCGAACCACACCTGTCTCGGCCACCTGGGGGCCACCAGAACAGCTGCCACCCTTTCTTGAATCAGCTTGCGCAGAACCTTGCCCAGAAGGGGAAACGGAGGGAAGAGGTACAGGAGACCGAACCCCTGTCAAGACAGGGACATGGCATCCACCGCCAGAGCCAGAGGATCCTGGGACAGTGAGACAAATGCTGGAAACTTGTGATTGTGGCGAGAGTCGAACAGATCCACATCCGGCATCCCCCACCTGTGACAGAGGGATAGGAAGACCTCGCTGTTGAGGGACCATTCTCCCCGGCGAGAGGCCCCCCTGCTCAGGGAATCTGCTTCCAGGTTCTCCGCTCCCGGAATGTAAACCGCAGAGATGCATGGGACATTGTCCTCGGCCCAAGACAGAATCGGCGACACCTCCCAGAGGGCACTCTTGCTCCGAGTCCCTCCCTAAGCGACCACAGTCCGGTTGTCGGAGCGAACCTGAACCGGCAGGCCCTGGAGGTGAGACGTCAGGTGCGCCAGCACCAACCGAACCACCCTCAGCTCCAGAACATTGATGGGGGCGTGGGCCTCCTGAGGGCCCCACAGCCCCTGGAATTGGTGGGCTCTCCAGTAGCCCCCCCAACCTGACAGACTGGCATCCGTAGTGACCGTCTCCCAACACGGTGTCAGAAATGACCTGCCCCCCAGAAGCTTCCTCGAGTCCAGCCACCACAGGAGGAACCGCCGGGCCAGAGGAGACAGAATAAAAGCCTGATCCAGAGACAGGGGACACTTGTCCCAGGCTGAAAGAAGATGGAGCTGAAGAGGCCTCATGTGAAATTGTGCGTAGGGAACTGCCTCCAAGCAGGCCACCATCTGACCCACCAGTTGCATTGCTTGCCGGATGGATGGATGAGGGCTGGACAGCAAGAAATGAATCAGAGCTTGAAGAGAGTCCACCTTCTGCTGAGGAAAATCCTGGCCTGAATGGTATCCAGAGTCATACCCCGGAAGGCGGTCACCCGGGGAGAGTGAGGATTTGGGGTAATTGATCACCCACCCGAACATCTCCTGGGTCGCCACCACCGTCCGGGTGTCCAATTCTGCCTGTTGAAGTGAAGGGGACCCCAGGAGGATCCGGGCCAGGCACGGCCTCTGCCCTTGCCCCAGAAATCTCCCCTTTGCCCCGCAAAGGATACCCCCCTGCCTGACCTAGGCCCACGAAAGGAGGGAGTGAAGGACCCTGAGCCCCGAAAGGGTCGCGGCTGCTTTTTGCGTTGGGGTAACTTACCTCCCTTAGCAAAAAGGTCCAAACGATCACCAAACAGGCGCAGCCCCTTAAAGGAGAGCCCCGTGAGAGCCTTCTTGGCAGCATTGTCAGCTGCCCACTGGCGCAACCAGACCGAGCGGTGGATAGAGACAACCAAGGCTGAGTTCCTGCTACACATCCGAATGGTGTCATCTAAGGCAGAGAGAACATAGGTAATGAACATCTCACACTGTGACAAGGCTCTAAATTCAGGACTAGAAGGATCCTCATGGGAGCCATCCAGAAGGCCCCTGATCAAGGTCCTAATACCCACGGCCGTAATAGCGGAAGCACACACCGGGCGCAAGGCCGAACCCACACAGGCAAAAGCGTGGGAAGCCAGTTGATCAATACACCGGTCCTCACTATCCTTCAAGGTAGTGGAATCCGGGGAAAGCACAACAGACGTATTAGACAACCCCAAGACCGGGGCATCCACCTCGGGGGGAGTTGACCCACACTTGACCACATCTGAGGGGAAGGGATACCTCCTATGCCACCCCTTAGGGATACCAGGAAGCCGGCTAGGGTGCTCCCATTCCTTGAGAACCAGATTATTAAAATGCGTCTGTTCTGGGAATTGTAAGCGCGGTTTTGCGGTACCAAACAATTCCCCCTGCTGCTTAGGTGCCGCTGCAGGAGGGGAAATGGAGAGTACTTCAAAAATTTGAGACAACAGTCTATGGGTGTCATCAGCATCCCAATGCTCTGGGCCGGTATCAGCACCAAGGCAATGCTGAGCGTCAGAAAGATCTGAATCTGAGAATAATTCCTTCCTCAAGAGGGGTATAGTCAGACAATTCAAGGAAATCAACTTGATCCATAGAAAAGGCCAGAGCAGCAGGCGCCACATGCCGTCTTTTAGCTGGAGCCTTACGGGCTGTAGAGCTAGCAATCAGTCTCTCAATGTTGGCCAGTCTGGCAGAAACGTCAGATTGAGACTCCCTAGTGTTAATTTCACCAGGTGTCATAATCAAGTGACGGGGCGTGGGGGACGAGACAGTGAGTGCCGACCCAGTCGCCTGAGTCCCGGATTGCCGTGCAAGAGCTTCCCGGGCGCAGGGTATACAAACCCGCACATCATTGCCCACATGGGATGCCCCGCACACCACGCACACAGCCGGGCTTGCCCCGAGGGTACCCTGAGCACAATATCCCGAGAAGCCTCCATATGGTGAATTTTAGTTGCAATGACCAATGGGAATTACATTGTGCAGCTACCCGGGATACCCCTTAAATGTCCGCTAGTGGGAGGATTTGCAATTAAGCCCCCAATTTACAAAGGGTATAACCTAGGGCCCAGGACCGGGAGAAACCTCTAAATAGGTTGTCCCAGCCTGGAAGACATAAGCATAGACACACACAATAAGTATGGCATGTATAGTACATTAGGCGACAATAGAGCAATAAAGATAAGAAAAAAAGCCAGCAGAGGGCACTCACAGAGCCGCAGAGCTCACACTCGACACGCAGCCCAGGAAGATGGCGCCGATCATCTCCGGAGGGGGCGGGCCAGCTGCGGAGCGCGGAGACTGAGCAGAGCGGCCCAAGCAACCAATCACCCAGCCCCCGGCAACCGATAACGTCACCGGGCCGCCGCCGAGCGCGCGGGCCATTCAAAAAACGACACACACACACACATGCTGCATAAGAATGGAGGAGAGGAGGAAGGAGCGCTGAGCAAGTGCCAGCGCTGGTATCACAGTGAAAAGACAGAAGCATAAGTCAAAAGCACTTCACATCCCAGAACACCGGACACCCCCCCCCCCCCCCGACTAACCGGGAAATGGGAGAAGGGGGATAAGGACCCATATTCACATTAGGATCATGTGCTGAGGGTCAAGCGGACGGGGCATCCCATATCCAGGCTCACCAAACCTGTGCCGCCTACCCTTTGGTGGGGGATTTGCGGGGGAGCAATACTCCATAGCAAGCACCTCTAATAGGTGCTGCCTACTATCACCCGACCATGCACCCAAGGCTGGGAGGCAAGTAACTAATGGTACGGGTGGGAATAGGACACAGGGGGGCTGTGCAGCCCGGCTTACCTGCGAGGAGAGAAGCCATCATCTTGACCTTCGCAGCCCGACTGCAGAGACTAAACTGGGGAATGTAGTGGCTAAACTTGTAGAATTGGTATTATAAGTATGCAGCACATCCTGCTCCATCCCACCCTGATTGCTTTATTTGGATCCTCTATATGGTTATTGTTGTTCCTTGTTACCGTTGTTAAATTTGTTATTGGCTTCTCCTGGTTCCCTTACTGCTGTTTTATACTGTGGAATATAGTGGGAGGTCCCGGGTATATAAGGACCGGGAGGGGCCTCTTATTGCCATCTCTGCAGTAAAGCGCCCTCTTGTGGACTATATCCCAGACGTAATGAATCATTACTGGAGCAGGGCGCGCTGCATACTTGGAATAGTGAGGGCGGTATTTGTTTCTTAGTCTGGTCTGGGTTCACATTCACAAACTGATAATTAACGGTGGGGTCTGGGTAGACCTGCTTGTTATATTAATTATGAGATCTGTTTTTGCATTAGGAATGCGCCCCATATACACCAGTGACTGTCACCTAACCAGGAACATTTTGACTGTTAAAGGTAACTTAATGAGCTCTTAGCTATCCGCTATGTTTTACGTGATTCTGTAATTTCTCTGGGTACAGGTTATTCTATAACTTGTCTGTGCACATTCATTATCTGATTTTCAGGTTGTTATATGCCTATATAGTTTATTCTGAGATTTTTCTAGGTACTATTTTTTTCTGTGATTTTTCTGGGTACAGGATATTTTGTGATTTTTCTGGGTACAATTTATTCTGTAGCTCTGCCCCTGCCTGCATGCTCATGGATGGATAGAAAGGTAGATCAAATGGATAGAAGATAGACTGATAGATATGAAGGAAGATAGATATTTACAGTAAAAAAAATAATCCCAACTATGGATATAGGGGAGGTGAAATCTAGGCCTGAGAGGTACATTTGATTATTATCTGCATAAAAGTGGTGTTGGAAGCCAAATGAGTCTGAGTAGGTCAAGGTCATAGGTATAAACTGAAAAGAATAGGGGTCCAAGGAACAAACCCTTTGGCACAGTGATAAAGGGCAACGATAGTAAACTCTATTAGAGTGGTATACACTAACTGTGTGACTGTCTAGACCACATGTGTAAAACTCAAGGCCCGAGGGCCGGATGAGGCCCTCCAAGCCTTTTTATGTGGCCCCCTGACAAGTGGCAGATGACGAATTCTGCAGCACACAAAACCTGACTGGGTTACATTTTGACCTTATGTTAGAACGGATGCAACCAGGGCGCCAATGTGGCCTTAGTTTGACACTTCTGGCTAGACAGTCCCTTTATAGAGGACCAAGTGCCTTTTAGGCTTCAGGGAGGCCAATTTCCCTGTTGTCATATAAAACATTTGAGGTAGTCTACATTTCAGTATAAAAATCCAGTTTTTATTATTAATGAGTAAAAACAGCAAACAGTACCTTCATTAAAAGGTAAAAAGCTGCATTTCAGGTGCTGGATTTTTATACTGAGTGCAGACCAGCTGGAACTTTTTACATGTTGCCTTGTCATTGGACAAGCCATTTTAGCCCCCAAAAAAACAGCTTGAGAGTGGATATCCCTTTTGCTTGGTCGATTCCCCAGTTGTAACTCGCCATCACCGAGTAAACTCATTTCTGAATGGCCTCAGGTATGCAGAAGAGCAGTGGCTGGAGACTGGTGACCTGTACATGTGCCATGGGATTGCCCAACAGTTAGTTTCTACAGGTGATCTGGGGGAAATTCACATAGCAGGGCATCATGGAGAACATCTGGAGGAGTGAAAACTGTGGGTGTTCTCTCTTTAAGCAGTCAAAACACAGTGTTTGGCTTACCTGAGAGTTGTATTGCTCCACACAAGCAACCACTAACAATGCATGTAGTAACTATTCATCAAAAGTGTTGGTCAAGAAACAACTCAATATATTACACTTTTAAAGTAAGACTATAACCTGGCTATGGCTATAACAATGACAACATATTTTTATTGAAAAATCCTACATGTCTAAATGTAGTGAGGTAACCTACTCATGCTATCTAGATTCCTGGTACAAAGTACATAAAATAGCAATAGGAACATATATCAGGGTTAAACAAGTGAAACAAAAAAAAAACTTATGGAGAGCAAGGTGAGAATGGATTAAATAGGTTACATACGTCTGGTTTCAACCTCTTCATCCTTCTGTCATGAAGCTGAGGAACGATTTGCAGCAAAGGATGCAGAACAGACGACTAAGGACATGAAGACAGACACATGAGCAACAATGGACCCTGCTCTGCACAGGATGTCTTACTTGCTGTACATGGATGCAAAACACTCCACGTGGCCGTACACACAGCATGCCTGTTACACAAAAGAGATGAGCTTTCCAAGATCTCTATTTACGGGCCTTGGCTAGAAGCGGTTAGATCCCACTTACACATCATAAAATTGTTCTACTCTACATGCTCTTCATTCTGGTATTCTATATAGTATAATACACTGCCAAACTGAATGAGCTTGATGAAAGAATTAGACCATCTAAACCATTGAAGAATAGAATCGTGACATTTTTCATGTGTGTTTTTTCTGGGCTGGGCACCAACAAATGACCAGAAATCTTTCGTTATTACTTAAAACTGACAAAACTGAGTTTCATGGCTGACCCATGTCTCTTTAAACCTATAAAATACCATTATTAACATACATATGTATTTGTATGTAATCAGAACACAACTATACTGCTCCATATGTGAAGTGCAAACATGAGGGGCAACTACCAGTTATTTCTCCTAACATGAACATTACTGCATATGCATAGGGCTCCTATTGCTTACAGGGAGTACCACCATTTTACACATTTCAGTCACTGTTTACAGCTTTAGTTAATAAGCATTTGCATGAGAACTGTGAGCCTCTCTATTGGTGAAGTGGTCCAAATAACGGAATTTTAAGAGGCCCAGACGAGCAATCTGCCCAACTTAACAGACATAACATGTTCCCTCAGACACCAAATGTGCTACTTTTGAATTCTACTACATGCCAAGACAGTTTATTAAAAGAGGATCAACCACCAACCTAGGAGTCTGTAAGACACTAGGGCTGGTGGTCTCCCTTTTTGTGGGGCATCCTGATTTGGTTATAAAACAGTAAAACGTATCTTTAAGTTGCGTGTGTGTCACGGCAGCTGTGCCTTTATGCGGCAGCCTTATCTTAATGGCTGGCATGGGTACACACAGCCGGAAGGAAGATGTCATGGGGATACTTGCTGCTTTCCTTACCTCCCGCATTCTTTGACACTCATTAACATGCACGCCATAGAACAGAGTTTGGAGGGGAGCCTACACATGCACGCACCTTTACGGCATTGCCAACGAGGTAAGAGTAGCTGGAGATACAAGGGGTTTCACACAGTGAGGCATCCGTAGCCGGGATGCCTCCTGGACATGGCACAAATCCCAGGATAATAAAAATCCTGAATTTGTTCCTCTTTAAAGGGATTAGCCAGCCTTAAAGTAAAAAATCATTCGGATGCAGCTTACCTTGAGCTGCATCAGCATTGCTGTGTGTTTTGCCCCATCTTGCTGACAAGAAGAGGAAATCACTCTCCATTTCCTCAGCCTCCAGAGCCTCCCTCCTGAATCCATCCGCCAATGGAAGCCCATCTGTATGATGGGACCTCGTCCCTCCAGCATATTAAAGCGGGCCAAATTCCTCACCTGTTAATATTTTAAGTAAGGAGAAAATCACCTTACCCTGTCAGAGCCGTGATGCGTACCGCTCTGTCAGTTCCCATCTTGCATGTGGGTCCCAGAGCATCCCCATTGGAAGGATTTATCCTCATTTATTGTTGGAGGTAAACATATAGAAAGTTTATGTGATGAGCCATAGATGTTTTGTGTACTTTTCAGCCTACAGAAACTTTGAATAGTGTTCAAATTAGGTTTTGAAGTAAATTAAACGTCCATTGAAAAATGTACCCCCTAATGCACCAACATGACTGTTTCTAGGGTAGGGCAACCAGGGGGAAATTGGGGGCACCTTTATACCAGCCACCCTGTTTTATGCAGATGAGTCAGGACCACTAAAAGTGCTGCAGGCCATAATACAGGCCCTTCATACCCCCCATATTGGGGGGGGGGGGGGCACTGATTGTTCCTATGGCACTGAACGGCACATAATGGTACAGGACAGCAGCACCAACATAGTATCAGTGAGGAGGGGGCAACATTTTCTCCTTACTGCACTGAGCACTGTTTTGCCTAGAAACTGCCCTTTGCACCAATCCTGTCCGAAAAGGAGAAGCTGTGCACCCAGATTGTAGTCTAGCTCAGCACCTAGAGAGAAGCAGGTGGTTGCTAGGGAAGTAGCAGATATGAACAGTTGAGCAGTGGATCTGGGTCTGAATCTGATTTGCGATCTCTTGCTGTAAGTCCACCAAGGATTAGGTTTAGACACCCTTAGCAATATATTTATTCGGGGCTCAGAGACATATTATTGGAACTTCTTAAATATCTTGAACTGCAGTTGCCGGAAGAAGCACCCTGTCAACAATGATATATCTTATCTAATTTTGCCTCTAAACCCTGTGAATAAGTTTCCGGGTGGGTGGATGTAAACACTTACATTATATTTTCTGTGTAATATGGTAAATTCTACGTATTTAGTTCATGTAATTCATATTTTAATATACAGTACCTTACATCCATTGGCCATTCCAAATAATAGCCACTCTTATTGCTATCTCAGTTAGCGAGAGGTAATAGGAGTGTTAAAAATTAGAGAGGTAGATGTATTTAGCTGTTTAAATAGTAGATGGCAGCTTGGTAGGAAGGCCCAGGAATAAGGCCAGCATGGCCAGGGGAGTGACATGCCATGTGACAAGGATGTTACTATGGGTGGAGCCAAAACAAATATGAGGGCGGATCCCCTTGTTCAGAACTGATTTGTAACGATGGAGTAGGAGAGAGTTCTGCTAGAAAACACTTGTCCAAACAACACAGAGTATGAATAACAACAACTATGTGAATTATTACTACAAGGAACTACTGTTGTTGCTGACTAATTGAACCATACTCCATTGTGGAAGAATAAACAGGAACTGTGGTTTTTAAGAAGCTTGGAGTCATGTGCATCCGTTCTCCAGTACCTGTGAGTAAGAGAACACCTGCTGTGCTGTATCCTCCCCCCACCGGGACCGGCTCCAGGTTTATGTGGGCCCTTGGGTGATAGAGTCTCAGTGGGCCCCTTGCAATACCATACATGGTGATTAAGTTGCATGTATGGTCAATACATACCAAAAAACAGAAAGACAAAAATAATAGAAGGAATTACATAATATAGACGGAATGACAGAAAGAAATAAATAAAGAACGAAATCTTGGCGCTGTAGCTCAAGATCCCATAGAGCATAATAGAACTGGATTGTATTGTTTTATACTTTAATTAATATTACACACATTTTTTGTACAGAACTTGCATCGAGCCTTGTCAATAATTGAAACGCAAGACCTAGATGGGCCAATATGTTTTTTTTTTCTGTTATTAAAATTGATTTTAATGACTTCCTATGCTTTAAAATAAGTAAAATATGTAATTTAGACACCAACTAAAATGCAACCTAAACGCACTGTAAAGTTTGTCCCCTTTGCCCCAGCAGTGATTTCAGGTAACTGTAAAGAAAAACGCTGACCAGGGCTGGAAAAATACAGCACCAAAGATTTCATACATATGCTGGGGAGCCCAGGAAAAATGGCATTACAAAGTGGCGCTCACTGACGCTTGGATAATCTTCCGGCGGGTCCAACAGGTGCTGACAAGGGTTAACCAATACCTAAGGGCCACAATCAAACTTAATTAGCAGTGTACGACGCAGTGACTGCGGGCGCCAATGTAGTACACAGCACAGCACTAGATGTGGAAGATGGTAATGCCAGCACTCAGAAGCTGGCGCTATAGCCACAAAAATGATGCTAAAAGGCGCACATCGTAAATAAGGCCCATGGAGTAGGTAAAAAAGACTAGAACGAGAGAAAAGAATAGGAAGGAAACAAAGAGTAGAAAGGATTGACAGAAACAATAGAAGGAAAGAAGAAAAGAATAGAAGGAAAGAAGGGAAGTAGAAAGGGAAATAAACAATGAAATGAAAGGACTGACAGGAAGAAAGAAAGGAATGCTCTCCCAATGGCCAATTTGCTGGTGGGTGACAGTCCTTAGTCCTGGTTACTGCACAGCCCTGGAGACCTGCATAAGGGCTGCCCAGGGTATAGGGAATGAGGTGAGCCCTCCCAAGGTGCAGAGGCCCTGCCTGACGTCTGCCCTGTTCCCCACACTTGCATTCACAGGTCACCCTGGATTCCAGAAGAACCTGCTACCCAGTGACCCTGCCAACTGCTAGGTGTATGGCTATTACACAGAGCTAAATTACACCATTGATGCCTTAGTATCTTTCAGTTTAATTAATGTATTCTCCTATGAGAAAATCCTGTCTATTTTATATGTAAAAGTACACATGTGTCATCATTAGAAAAAAACACTAACATACTGAAAATGCGGAAGTAGCTATTGTGCTTTGTACAACAATATCTATAGATGGACCCTTGTGCCTACCAGGACCAACAGTTGTCATAAAGTGAACGCAAGGCCACCCAGCACATTCCTATGGCTTTTTTTATAATCACAAGTGATGGCATGAAACAACCATTTTTCATTATTCAATTGTGAAATATGAAATCAAATTGGTTATTCAGGGCTATGGCACTTTTTTTTACACTTTTACTGAAAAAGTTCAACCTACTAGAATACTAGATGTATTTTTAAATAATTTGGAGCTCCTAGTTTGTGCAAACTATGAGAAAAATTATACAGATGGAATCAAAAACAAAACTTGACAGAAATACCCCCATTATTTATTGATTCTTCAGCATTAATATTTATTATTGTTTGTACCCAGAGGCTAAAACAAATACATCAATCTCCCAGCAACAGCTACAGCAATGTACTGAATGTGTGACAGCTAAGAGCTGGCAGAAACAAATTTGTGCGGTGTAGCAAATACTTCCCAATGTGTCTTTCAAATGTAGCTGTCACATACATACAATAAGGCAGCGATTTGGTGGTTAGACCTACCAAAATAAACATCAACCTTGTAAAACTTGAAAAAGCTATGAACAGAAGACCACATAGCGGCCTTGCAAACTTGTTCAACAGAAGCTTGGTGCTGAAAAGCCCAAGAGGCACCAATAGTACGAGTGGAATGAGCAGTAATTCTAAAGGGAGGTTCCTTTCCCTTAGCAGAATAGGCTTGAATCACCGCCTGACAGATCCACTTGCTGATAGTGGACTTAGCCGGAGGCAAACTCTTCCTAGGTCCAGAAGTGAGAACAAAAAGAGCATCAGACTTCCTGAAAGTCTCTGTAGCAACCAAATAAAACTTCAGAGCCCTGACCACATCCAGAGAATGCAGTGTCCGCTCCTTGGGATTAGCAGGATTAAGACACAATGAAGGCAAAACAATGTCCTGATTGAGATGAAAGGCAGACACCACTTTAGGCAAGAAATCTGGCTTAAGCCGAAACACCACATTATCCTGATGCCGCTCGAAATAAGGAGGTGTGATGGAAAGCGCCGCCAGCTCAGGAACTCGCCTCACAGAAGTGATAGCCACCAAAAAGGCTACCTTAAACCAGACCTTCAGCGTGATTTAATGAAAAGCCCAAACTCTTAAAAAACGGTTCCCCAGCATCTAAAATTAATATATTTTAAGTTTTTAGTCACTAACTTATTATTCTTTCCCCCACTGGGCTGCAACTCTGTTCAGGAATTTAGGATACGGGCGCCGCCATCTTGACTCAGATGCATCACACTTACTGAGGAGTGGAGAGTGGGATAAGGTACAGGGGGGCGGGTTATAGCTGTGCTTTGCTCAGACAGAGCAGAGCTGGGGTCAGGTAAAGGTCAGCAGTCCCAGAATGCAGAGCAGCACAGTCAGGAGGCACTTCCTGTTTTGCAGGCTGCCTGATAAGATGGCGGCTTCCATAAGCCGCCATCTTGGATGTTTAAAGGCTCATAACATGCAGTAGATGCAGGTAGGATGATTTTTAATGTGGACAATCTGTATGTACAGGGTGTGGGAAACATATAAGATAGACTCTTATTCAGAGTGAAGGTCCGCTTTAAGAGTCAGAATGGGCAAGGCAGCCTCACGGATAGGCTCAAAGGGAGGCCCTTGCAGAGCAGACAACACCAGATTCAAATCCCAGACTGGTAGCAAAGGCTTACGGGGTGGACACACATGAGAAACACCCTGGAAAAGGGTTTTAACCAACCGGTGATTGGCCTGAAACATGGCCTTTTAGGGTACTAAGTTGAAGGCCCTGAGCCAAACCATGTTGCAAGAATTCCAGAATCCTGGGAATAGAAAACACCCGACAGGGAAGAGACTTAGACTCACACCAGGCAATGTAAGCATGCCAGACCCTGTAATAGATAAAGGACGAAGACTTCCTCCTAGCCCTAATCATGGTATCAACAACAGAAGCAGGCAACCCCTTTTCCATCAAGATGGAGGTTTCAGCAGCCAAGCCGTTAAAGCCAGCGTTTGTAAATTGGGATGGCGTAGCTGCCCCTGAGTGAGAAGATCTGGATCCTTGGGCAAGACGTACCGGTCTACTGCCAACTGCACGACGTCTGCGAACCAAACTCTTCTTGGCCAACAAGGGGCCACCAGGATGGCTGGTACCCACTCCTGGGCTATCTTGCGCATGACCCTGCCCAGGAGAGGAAACGGAGGGAACACATAGAGAAGCCAAAACTCCGTCCAAGGTATTGCCAGAGCATCCGTGGCGAAGGCCAGAGGATCCTGAGATAGAGAGACAAATCTGGGAAGTTTGTGATTGTGAGGGGACGCAAACAAGTCCACGTTCGGCTGACCCCAGCGGTGACACAGGGAGAGAAACACCTGGTTGTTGAGGGACCATTCCCCCAGACGAGACGACCCCCTGCTCAGGGAGTTCTCCGCCTGGTTCTCCACTCCCGTAATGTAGACCGCTGAAATGCAGAGAACATGCCGTTCCGCACAGAGACACAGAGAGAATCAGAGACACATCCTTGAAGGCTTGCTTGCTCCGAGTCCCTCCCTGATGATTGATGTAGGCAACCGCCGTCTGGTTGTCTGAGCGGATCTGAACAGCCCGACCCTGAAGGTGAGTGGTTAGGCGAGAAAGAACCAACTTGATCGCCCTCAGTTCCAGGACGTTGATGAAAGCATGGGCCTTTTGTGGGCCCCACCGACCCTGAAACTTCAGGGACTTCCAGAAGCCTACCCAATTGGTCAGACTGGCATCTGTGGTGGCCGTCTCCCAGCACAGGGGCAGGAAGGTCCTGCCCCCCAGAAGGTTCCTTGAGTCCAGCCACCATGAGAGGGACTGTCTGGCCAGAGGAGACAGAGCAAATTCCTGATCCAGGGACACAGGGTCCCGATCCCAAACTGACAAGAGGTGCAACTTAAGAGGTCTCATGTGAAACTGAGCAAAGGGGACTGCCTCGAAGAAGGACACCATCAGGCCCACCAACTGCATCCCCTGCATCCCCTGACGGATGGAGGGATGAGGACACGATAGCAGAGCCCAAGCCTGCATCTGAAGACCCCCCACCTTCTGCTGAGGAAGAAACACCTTGACCTGAGAGGTATCCAGAGTCATGCCCAGAAAGGACCTCACCAAGGACGGGGACAGAGAAGACTTGGGATAGTTAATCACCCAGCCGAAGGACTCTAGAGTGGATGTCACCAACTGAGTGTCCTGCTCGGTCTGAGGAAAGGACTTGGCCACAATCAGGATGTCGTCCAGGTAAGGAATTATGTATATGCCCTGGTTCCTTAGCAGAGCCATCACCTCCGCCAGTACCTTGGTGAACACCCGAGGCGCTGAGGTGATACCGAAGGGTAGAGCCACAAACTGGTAATGCTGATCCTAGAGCTCGAACCTTAGAAATCTCTGATGACCTGGGAAGATAGGCACATGAAGATACATCCTTGATGTCCACATTGGTCATGAAGTCGCCCGGTACTGACAGCAGAGCGTAGCGTCTCCATACAAAAATGCTTGAATCTGACAAATTTGTTGAGGCCCCTCAGGTCCAGAATGGGCCTCAGAGAGCCGTCCTGTTTAGGGACCGTGAAAAGATTGGAATAGTACCCCTGACCCTGTTCTTGATTGGGCACCTGACAAATGACTCCTGACTCTAACAGGCATTGACCATTGATGTTTAAAGACATCCGGGATCTGATGAATCGAAGCCATTCCCCCACCCGGATGGGTGAAGGCGCCCCTTCATGCCTGAGGGGGCTTGGGAGAGGGTTTGGGCTTGGAACTCCAGGAGAGACCGGGACGACCACGGGATCTGCCACGGCCCCAAGAATCTCTGCGGTCACTAGAGAGGAGGGAGCCACGGCCTCCTCTGGGAGCACGAAAGGAAGGGAGGGGGACGGAGGACACCCAAAAGGGCCGAGACTGCCTCCTACGCTGAGGTAGCCTGCCATCCTTGGCTAGAACATCAAGACGCTCCCCAAATAGCCGCAGCCCCGCAAAGGGGAGTCCAGTGAGAGCCTTCTAAGCAGCGGCGTCAGCTGCCCACTGACGTAACCAAACAGAGCGGCGCATAGCCACCAAGAGTGCAGAGGCCCTACCACTCAGCCGTACAGTATCATCCATAGCAGTAAGGATAAAGGCCACAAAATCAGAGCAAACCAAGAGAGTCCTATGCTCCTCCCCCCCGCTACGATCCGTAGCGCCATCAAGGAGACGCTTGAGCAGTTTCTTAAGGGCAATAGCTGTGATGGCAGCCGCACAGGCTGGGTGCAATCCAGCCCCCACACAGGTAAAGGCATGGCAGGCCAACTGATCCATGCGCCGGTCCTCACTGTCCCTCAGAGTGGTAGTGTCAGGTGAAGGCATGACCGAAGTATTGGACAAGCCTAGCACGGGAGCGTCCACTTCAGGGGGAAATTACCACCTCTTAACAAGATCAGCAGGAAAGGGATACCTCTTATTCAAACCCTTGGGCACAGCAGGCAGCTTGTTAGGACGTTCCCATTCTTTAAGCACCATAGTGGTGAAATGTCCCTGCTCAGGGAACTCCAGACGCTGTTTAATAGGACGAAACAGCTCACCCTGTTTCCTTTTAGCCACCACAGGGGCAGCAATGTGTAAAATTCCAAAAATGTGAGACAGTAAATTATCAGTGTCCTCAGGATACCATGAAACCTCCCCAGATTCAGGGTCACTATCACAACCCTCCTGCTGGTCCCCAGAGGAGTCAGAGACCTGGAGCAGTTCCCCTTCCTCTAGGGAATAACGTCCAGCAGTGACATCAAATTCCTCATACTCCTCTGTAGAGCGTGAGGGAGTGGAAATCAGGTGCCGCTTCTTGCCAGAGGCCTTCCTAGGAACAGTCCTGGCAAGCTGCCTCTCAATGCTGGCCACCCGCAGAGCCAAATCAGAGTGTGACTCCCTGCTAATATCCCCTTCACTAGGGCCCAATTGCAGGAGCGGGGGAGTAGGTGAAGCCGAGGGAGGCGCAGAGCTGGGATGCAGGCAAAGCAGGCAAACCAGCTTGAAGCGCAAGTACACTCTCAGCGCACGGCACGCACACCGTGACACTGATACTCACAGAGGATACCCCACACATGGAACACAGCCGAGCTTGTCCCAAGGACCCCCAAGCACACTATCCCCTGAAGCCTCCATATGGTGATTAACACAGGCACAATAGGCCAGCGGTGGGTAAAGGCTAATACAGAAGCCACCCGGGATGCCCTCCCACGGGATGCCCCCAGAAATCGGTGAAAGGGGGGGATGAGGGGGAGGAAGGAGTAAAGCCGGGAGAAACCACAACCCAATGGTGTCCCGCCTGAAAAACATAAGTGAAAAAGACACATGAGCATCCCACAGCACATACCCCCAAGGGCAATAAAAAAAAAAAAACCCCAAGGGGGACTCACAGACCAAAGACACCGCAGGGTCACTAAGGTACAGACCGCAGGATGAAGCGACACACCAGAGGAAGCAGTGCTGCAGCCAGGAAGGGAGAAATCCAGCCGCGCAGCTAGTCCAAAATGGCGCCGGCAGAGGTACCTCGAGGGGAGGGCCGCGGGGAGACGACGCAATATGCGTCATCCCAAGGCCCCCCCCCCCCCGAAGAGCGCAGAAACGGCGATCACGTGACCCGGCCGGCGTCATGACAAAGCAAATAACGCCTCAGGTTATAGCGCCAAGCGCCGGGGAGCGCAGTACAAAGAGCACTGCGGCTGAAAAACACCAAAAAACACACAATAAACGCCAAAACACCACACAGAATACCACTCGCTGATGTCACTTGCCCCCCCCCCCGAACAAAGCCTGAGGGGGGGGGGAGAGAGAGACGAGAGGCCAGCGGCGAGCATCCAGGCCAGGTAGGGGGAGAGGGGGACCCCTGAAGGAAAAGAAGGAGACATAGTCCCCAAAAACACTCACCCTTCAGAAGCCAGAACATGAACTCCGCATCCCTATCAGGCTCACCATAAAGCCTATGGCCGGCTACCCTTTGTGGTACAGGGTCTGCGGCTGGAGCTGCGCTCCTGGAGCACTTGACCCTAGTGCTCTTCTACCTTCACCCGATCTGTCAGTCAAGGCTGGGAGGCAGTGAGGGTCCAGAAACGGATGGAAATAGACATGCAGGGCCGCAGGCTTGGTTGCCCCGCTCACTTGCGCAAGAGAGAGAGCCATCTTCTAACTTTGCAGTATCACTGCAGAGGAAACACTGGGAACTCTATGGTTAATCCCATTTTTATAGGGGGCCGGGAGATGCCACAGCTTTCTGCAATACCACTGCGCCACCTTGTGGCGGAATAACCCAACTGTTATGAATACCGAAGCGGGCCGTGCCATGCAATAAAGAAAAATACAATTCTGTGATTACTCACCTGTAGAATTGGTATTATGAGTATACAGTACGTCCCGCTCCAAATCTAATACTTACAGTTGGGATATACTCCGCCAGATGGCGCTGGACTGCAGAGACATCGAAAATATGCTCCTCCCGGCCCCTCAAATACCCAGGGACCTCTCACAAATCCCCAGCATTGAAAAGCAGTTAAGGAGAAGCCGGGAGAATTAAACAATCCAAACTATCAACTATAACAATGATAACAATCACCATACAAGGGATCCAAAAAAATGCAAACCAAGGGTGGGTTGGAGCAGGACGTACTGTATACTCATATCAATTCTACAGGTGAGTAATCACAGAATTGTATTATTCTTAGTATACAGTACGTCCTGCTCCAAATCTAATACTTACAGTTGGGACATCCAATAGCAGTGTCCATAAAGTAGGGTAGGATCCCCAAGAAAAATCAGCAGCAGGCAGTTTAAACCACTGCCGCCTGCAGAACCTTTCAGCCCAAAACAGCATCAGCTGAGGCCCTAACATCAACCTTGTAAAACTTTGAAAGGGTATGAACAGAAGACCAAGTAGCGGCCTTGCAAACTTGTTCAACAGAAGCCTGGTGCTGAAAAGCCCAAGAGGCACCAATAGCACGAGTGGAATGAGCAGTAAGGCGGAAGGGAGAATTCTTCCCCTTAGCAGAGTAGGCCTGAATCACAGGCTGGACGAATCCATTTGCTGATAGTAGACTTGGCAGGAGCCAAACCCTTCCTAGGACCAGAAGGGACCACAAAAAGAGCATCAGTTTTCCTGAAAGGTGCAGTAGCCACCAGATAGTACTTCAGACACCTAACCACATCCAAGGATTGCTAGGATTAGGGCACAAAGAAGGAAGAACAATATCCTGATTCAAATGAAAAGCAGACACTTTCTTAGGCAGAAAGTCAGGTTTGAAACGAAACACCACCTTGTCCTGGTGCCTCTCATAGTATGGTCAGCGCCGCCAACTCAGACACACGCCTGACAGAAGTGATAGCCACCAGAAACACAACCTTGAGCGTAAGAATGGCCAAGGCAGCATCCTGCACAGGTTCAAAGGGAGCACCCTGCAAGGCTGACAGAACCAAGTTCAAATCCCAAACAGGCAACATAGGTTTACGTGGGGGACGCACATGAGTGACCCCCCTGGAAAAAAGTCCTGATCAGAGGGTGCTGAGCAAAGGACTTCTGGAAAAAAATAGCCAGGGCAGAAACCTGACCCTTCAGAGTACTGAGTTGGAGCCCCATCTCCAACCCATGCTGCAGGAACTCCATAATCCTGGGAATAGAGAAGACACGACAGGGAAGAGACTTAGACTCACACCAGTCAATGTAGGCACGCCAAACCCTGTAATGAATGGAAGAGGAAGACTTCTTCCTAGCTTTAATCAAAGTATCCACAACTGAGGAAGACAGCCCCTTCTCCATCAAGATGGAGGTTTCAGCAGCCAAGCCGTCAAAGTCAGAGTTTGTAAATTGGGATGGCGTAGTGAGCCCTGAGTGATCAGATCTGGCACCAAGGGAAGACCGTACTGATCTACTGCCAGCTGTACCACGTCTGCGAACCACACTCTTCTTGGCCACCTGGGGGCCACCAGAATTGCTGGCACCCCTTCCAGAGCAATCTTGCGCAGAACCCTGCCCAGCAGGGGAATTGGGGGAAGACATACAGGAACTGAAAGTCCTTCCATGACATTGCTAGCGCATCCGAGGTCAGGGCCAGAGGATCCCTGGACAGAGAGACAAAAGCTGGAAGCTTGTGATTGTGGATCCACATCTGGTTGGCCCCAACGGTGACACAGAGATTGAAACACCCCGCTGCATAGGGACCATTCTCCCTGGCGAGAGGTCCCCCTGCTCAGAGAGTCCGCCAGGAGGTTTTCCACCCCCGGGATGTACACAGCTGATATGCAGGGGACATTGGCCTCCGCCCAAGTCAGGATCAGAGACGCTTCCTGGAGGGCCCCCTTGCTCCGGGTCCCTCCCTGATGATTGATGTAGGCAACTGCCGTCTGGTTGTCCGAGCGCACCTGAACAGGCAAGCCCTGAGGATGAGTAGTCAAACGAGCCAGAACTAAGACATTGATAGGAGTGTGGGCCTCCTGAGGACCCCACCTCCCCTGGAACCGCAGGGACTTCCAGAAACCCCCCAACCTGACAAGACTGGCATCCGTGGTGACCGTCTCCCAGGAAGGGGCAAGAAAGGATCTGCCCCCCAACAGGTTCCTTGAGTCCAGCCACCACAAGAGGGACCTCCTGACCAGGGGGGAGAGCACACAGACCCTGTCCTGGGACGCTGGGTCCTTGTCCCATACAGACAATAGGTGAAGTTGCAGAGGCCTCAAGTGGAACTGAGCATAAGGGACCGCTTCGAAACACGCCAACATCAGGCCCACCAGCTGCATCCCCTGCCTGATGGAGGGATGGGCACAAGCTAGGAGGGACTGAGCCTGTGCAATCAGACTGTCCACCTTCTGTTGAGGAAGGAAGATCCTTGCCTGAATTGTATCCAGATTCAATCCTAGGAATGGAGTTACCAAGGAAGGGGACAGTGAGGACTTGGGGTGGTTGATCACCCATCCAAATGACTCCAGAGTGGACACCACCAGCTGAGTATCCAACTCTGCCTGATTTACAGACTGGGAAGTGATGAGGAAGTCGTCCAGATAGGGAAGCACGCGGTCGCCCTGACATCTGAGTAGAGACATCACGCCAGCCAGCACCTTGGTGAACACCCTGGGAGCTGAAGTGAGGCTGAAGGCCAAGGCCACAAATTGGTAATGTTGATCCATCAGAGCGAACCTAAAGAATCTTTGATGACCTGGGAACACAGGAATATGAAAGTAAGCATCTTTGATGTCCACAGAAGTCATGAAATCCCCTTGGGGCAGGGAACTGATGGCAGAGCGCAGAGTCTCCATGCAAAAGCGCCTGCCCCTGACAAACTTGTTGAGAATCTTTAAGTCCAGGATGGGCCTGACAGAACCATCCATTTTGGGTACTGTGAATAGGTTGGAATAAAAGCCCTTGCCTTTTTCTCTTAAAGGGACCTGGCAGATGACCCCCAGCTCCAGGAGGCCTTGCACTGCTTGCACTAGCTCCTGAGCTGACACAGGGTCCTGAGGAATCCGGGATCTGATGAATCTTGGAGGGGGATCGGCAGCAAACTCCAACTTGTAACCGGAGGACACTACCTCCTGAATCCACCGGTCTGAGACATGAAGCCTCCAGATGTGAGCGAAGTGCTGCAGCCGTCCCCCCACCTGGATGGGTGAGGGCGCCCCATCATGCCTGAGGGGGCTTGGGAGAGGATTTAGCTTTGGGACCCCAGGAAGAGCCAGGACGTCCACGTCCTCTGCCTCTACCCCAGAAATCTCCCCGGGCCCCAGGGAAAGAGACCCCCCTTCCCTGTCTTGCACCGCGGTAAGGGGAGGAGAAGGAACCCTGACCCCGAAAGGGCCGAGGTTGCCGCCAGCGCTGGGGTATCCTGCCTCCCTTAGCAAAAAGGTCCAGGCGGTCCCCAAACAGACACAGTCCTTTAAAGGGAAAACCAGTGAGGGCCTTCTTGGCAGCATTGTCAGCAGCCCACTGGCGCAGCCAAACCGAGCAGCGCATAGCCACCACGAGAGCAGAAGTTCTGGCACACATTCTGATGGTGTCATCCAATGCTGATAGGACAAAATTTACAAAAACATCACAACTGGAGAGTGCATTAAACACCTCACAAGGCAAATCATCAGGGGCACTATCAAGCATATTTCTGATAAGGGTTCTAGTGGCCACAGCAGTAATGGCAGAGGCACAGACCGGGCGCAGCGCCGTCCCCGCACATGCAAAGGCGTGGGATGCTAGCTGGTCAATGCGCCGGTCCTCAGCATGCCGCAGGGTAGTAGAATCAGGGGAATGCATGACAGAAGTGTTAGATAGCCCTAGGATCGGGGCATCCACCTCGGGGGGGGGGGGATGACCAACATTTAACCACCTCAGCAGGAAAGGGATACTTCCTATCCCAACTCTTTGGAACCCCGGGAAGTTTACTGGGGCGCTCCCATTCCTTGAGCACAAGGTTATGGAAATGTGCCTGCTCTGGAAATTCCAAACGTGATTTTGCTGCATGGAAAAGCTCCCCTCTTTGCCTGGGAGCCTCAACAGGGACAGAGATAGACAGAACCTCAAAAATCTGGGTCAATAATCTGTCAGTGTCATCCGGGGCCCAGGGGTCAGAGCCAGAATCATCATGACCCCTTGGTGTCTCATCAGATGAGCCTGAATCAGAAAAGAGCTCCCCTTCATCAGACGGGGTATAGCCACACAGATTCATAAACTCCTCAGTTCCCAGAGGGAAAACAGTGATATTAGGCGTCAAGTGCCGCTTCTTAGCAGGGGCCTTACGCGCTAAGGACTTGGCAATAATCTGTTCAACAGTAGCCAGTCTAGAAGACACATCAGGCTGAGAATCCCCACTAGTAGGCGAAGTGAAACGAGGTGCAGCCACTGGCAGGCCAGATTGCAATGCAAGCACCTGCTCAGCACAGTGTACACAGACCCGCGCCTTGTCAGCGTCAGCACGAAGCTGCCCACACGCTACACACAGCCGGGCTTGTCCCAAAGGGCCCCCTGTAACATTATCCTGAGATGCCTCCATATGGTAATTATAGCGGCGCTATACGCCGATAGGGAATAACGCTATATAGCAACCCTGGATGCCCCAATAACCCGCTAGGGACGTGGGAGTATAATAATATACTAAAAGCAGGGCCGGGAGAAGCCAAGAAGGGTTCGTCCCGCCTGAAAGACATAAGCAGACAAGACCTTAAGTACATCGTAACAAAAGTAAATCAGATAAAGCCGCCCGCAAGGGCACTTACGGACCGCGTTAGGTAGGGGTCCGTTGCGCATAGGCCAACTAAGTCAGAAAAGATGGCGTCGGTATACCTCGAGGGGCGGGCCAGTAACAGCGATGAATTTCTCGTCCTTCGCAGCCAGACTGCAGAGAAATTCTGGGGATTTGTGGGAGGTCCCTGGGTATTTGAAGGGCCGGGAGGAGCCTATTTTCGATGTCTCTGCAGTCCAGCGCCATCTGGCGGAGTATATCCCAACTGTAAGTATTAGATTTGGAGCAGGACGTACTGTATACTAAGAATAAACAAGCAACACATTTTCCCCCCAAAAGAACGGGAGGGGGTGACATACTGCGCCACTGATCACGCCACCAGCATGCTGGACAATGGAGGGGCAGCGGGCAGGGAGAGAGCAGGGTAACTGATCTCTGCCTGCTACCCCCTCCTGCCGCCAGGGTAAGGATAACCAGCAGCATCTGGGCACTCTGTCCAACATCTGGTGGGGGGGGGATGGGTTGATTCTGCCACACTGCCTATAATGGGGAAACGGAAGTTTGTGCCCTCCAAACCCCAGGTGCACCTTATGGTCAGTTGCAGTACATTAATACAGTAATTTAAAGGAATTTTTAGCTTTTACTGGGAGTGAGAGCATTAACAAAGAAACTCTGGTTAAGCTTATATTTCTGAGTAATGTGACCCTAGTGACAGTCCTAAAATCTCAAAAATTAAAGTGGACCAACACCCACCGCTGATCGGCCCGGGAATCTATAGGATTCCCGGGCTGATCAGCTCCCTCCCCTTGGGGCATCTGAAGTCGGGATGCCCCGCTGTGTGAAACCCCCCCGGACGCCCACAAACCTTACCTTTTTCCCGTTCCAACGGCGCATGCGCGGGCCGCCGCCTCTCGCGCACCCTGTATCAGGGACGCGCGAGAGGCGGCCTCCAGCGCCCTCAGCTTGTCCGGCGCAAGTCCATTGTCGGTTAGGTGGGTTTTTGGGGGCTTTCTGGGGGGTTTCACACAGCGGGGTGCACCGCAGAAGTGGACCAACACCCAGGATAGTGAAAATCCTGGGTGTTGGTCCACTTTAAAGTAATATTAAAGGCATATTGCGTCAGACTACATTTGGCACTGTCCTAAACTTTATTATTGAAGAAGAAATGGCCGAGATATCAAGGTTTACAGGTTCACCATATGATTTTGTATCTAAGCAAGTGGGCATGGCCCTTGGATCTGTGGTGCATAATAATCAGCATATTGGACGAGGTCTGTAAGATTCCTAGAACTTGCTTCAGACATCCTAGCTGTGCTTCTCCCCCCTCCCCCTGTTGCTAGGTGACATTGGCGCCTAGACCAGCACTCCCAGACACACTAGGGCGCAATCCCAATTGCACATATGTGTACTCCCAAATGCGTTTCCGTGCACTCCCAAACATTCACGAGCGCACTCCCAAGGTTCCTGAATGCATTACCGAATGTGCATTGGGAGTGCGCGCATATGCTTTGGAAGGGTACACATGCATGTTTGGGAGTGTGTATTGTAGAGTTTGGGTGCATATCCTTATGGTTCACCCTTACAGCAGTTTAAGGTTCTGAGGGAGTATCTGAGCCCTCCCCACATTACAGCAGACAGGGGTGAAGGGGGAGCAATCATTCCCCCCCCCCATGTGTAGGTGAGGGAGGGGGAGCAAGTGACAGGCACCTTCACTGACGTGCCTGCTCTGCCCTGGGCTGGGGGTCGCAGGGGAGGCATTCGGCACAGCAGTGCCACTCCTTGAGTCTCCCCGCTGCGGGGAGTTTCTAGGTCAGTAAGTCATAGCAGCTTCCCCTCCCCCCGTCGAGTATGTCAGTAGCCGAGGAGGGGCGTCGGGCTCCTGCAGCGCTGTTTACTGTTCCCCGTGCAGCAGGGCCAGCCGGGGTTAAAATTGTCTCTCCCCACCGCATGAGCAGTGGGGGCATCCCCTCTGGCCGGGGGCTGTCCTTCTCCCCCACTGGGTCTTAGCACCTGAGGGGGGGGGGGTGAAGTACGGGGTGCAACAGCATCGCTCTGTGTCTCTCCCTGCAGGGAGTCTCTTGCGCCAAGACAGAGTGCGCTGCTAAGAGGAGGTGGGGCAAAGAGCCATTCAAGCCAGAGGGGGGCCATTATGGGGACCTAGAGATGATTGGCGGACCACATCGGCGGGGGTGTGGCCGGAGTCCCGAGTGAGGAATGACATTTCCTCACTCAGGGCACCGAGCTGAGAAGAATGACAGTACTGGAGGAATGTTTGGCAAGGTAAGCTGCTTTTTTTTTTTTTTTTTGTTTTGCCTTTACAGACTCTTTATGGACCACTTAGGCCCAATTCAGCAGTCAAATACTGAAAGTAAGCCAGAGAATGGTCTAGAAAAGAGGTTTACAACCACACTTTCCATTTTCTTTATTTTTTCCAAGTACCACCTGGGTCGTAAGTGGTAGTTGTCAGTTACTTAAAATCACATTAAACACACACGAAGCCACCACCAAAAATGCACATAAAAACATTTTCATGAAATTTGGAGCTGTTTGCATATGGATAGATGGCAGCAGACTGGTTTGGGAATGTGGCAGCCTTGTCACATACCACCTGATAAGATATTGTGTACCACCAGTGTACCACCAGTGGTACTTGTTGGGAACCGATGGTCTAGGAAACCTCTAATCCCACTATACATTCCAGTGTTGATGCACTTTTCTTGTAGCTGCTGGAATATGGCAGTGGTAAGTATTTTAGTTTGTTCCTGGGCTTCTGTTTTAATAGAACCCTATGGGGAATCCCAAATCATGTTGTCCCAGAAGAGGATGTCTAAGCAATTTTATTAAAGCTTAGGTCCTCTTTATTTAATGGAGCTGCAGCATAAAAATACAATTCTGTGAGATATTCACCTGTAGAATTGGTATTATATGCATACAGCACGTCCTGCTCCAGACATATTCATAACGTATGGGTATACCTCCGCCTTCAGCGCCGTGCACTGCAGATAATGAAGAAGCTCCTCCCGGCCCTACATATACCGGAGGACCTCCCACAATCCCCAGCATTGAAAAGCAGTGAGAAGAGAAGCCAGGAGAAACCAACCACCCAGAATAACTGGCAATAATACCAAGTGATTACAATCAGGGGATCCAGAACAAGTGAAAACAGGGTGGGGTGGAGCAGGACGTGCTGTATGCATATAATACCAATTCTACAGGTGAGTATCTCACAGAATTGTATTTTTATGCTGCAGCTCCATTAAATAAAGAGGACCTAAGCTTTAATAAAATCTCTCAGAATTGTATTATTCTAAGCATACAGCACGTCCTGCTCCAGACATATTCATAACGTATGGGACATCCAATAGCAGTGTCCAAAATAGGGTGGGATCCCCGTGAGAAAGGCACAGCCAACAGTAAAGCGCTGTCACCCTCAACCATGCTACCGAATGAGAGCAATGCTCTAACCTCAACCTTTGAACCTTGAAAAGGGAGAACTGAACACAAGCAGCGGACTAGCCAGCTTGCTCGCCAGAACACAGTGCTAAAAGGCCCAAGCCGAGCACCAATAGTAAAAGAACGAAAAACAATAGGGAGGAATAATCTTCCCTTAAAAGAATAGACCTGAGCCACATCTTAATCCTGCTACTACAATGAGGGTAGCCATGACAACTCAAAACTTTCCCCAACAGGGAACGCCAGTCCAGGTCATAAACGGAACCAGCAGTAATGCTAACAACGATACTCGGCAAAGCCGAAAAGTACTTCAGGACCAAAAGGTCCATCAACCGAATAAGACCAACCAGAAGACCCTATGCCCATGGAAGCAAACAATCCGGTGCTTCAAAAAGGGGACGCCTGTAGGCCCCAAAAGGTAAAATCCCTATCAGGGACAAAGACAGGTCAGGCAGGCCTCTAACCCCAGTAGAGGGGCACAGATCCCTTAATCTTATATTAATTAGACAATAGCCCAGAGACCAGAGGATCATGGTCAAGGCAGAAGGAAAACAAAACATCGCCTGGATCCAACTTGGCATAAGGCGGGCACCCTCACCTCGTGGTATAGTTATAAAACAAAGAATGCCTATATATATATATATATATATATATATATATATATATAATGACTAGGACCGCCCACCGAGCCATTCTTATGGCACACTTCTGACTGGAGCAACCGCCCCAGGAGAGCAACATAATGGAGAGAGCAGGTCAGACAAGGACCTGAATAAGGCCCCTGGGAACCCTTGGCAGGGCATCAGAACTAGGAATCCCCCAGGAATGTACCTGAGCAGACCCTGAAGAATGCGCAACCAAAAAATTGGATCAAGCTTTGTAGTAGATGAAACAGGACAGGCCCCAACCCTAGACCGAACCAAGTCGTGAGCCAATACCAAACATTGCTGATAGGGCCCTAGTCACAGGAACAGAGATTGTCCCACCAGGGAAGGAGCTTAGACCAGCAAAACAGCATGGGTACAACATAACCTAACATAGTGTGGCAGAAGGAAGAAAACGAAGAGAAAGAACAAGTCCTGACTCTCCAAGGAACAAGACACCCCGAGATCTGTCATCTCCAACGGGGTAAGCCCAAAGGCCTGCCAACGCTAAAGTGGGCTAAGGTAAAGGCACCTTACTTGTGTCAAATAGGCCTCGAGGGTGAACATACAGTCCTACTGTTCTCAGCAGAATCTCCTGCATACCAACACCCCACTTAGCCACCCAGGCCCCTAGCATAAGGGTGCTGCTTGGTGTCTGAGACTAGCGCAAGCCCCCCCCCCCCCCCCCCCACGCCCGGTAGGGCAAGGGGATAACATTTTTCAAGCAAAAAATCCAGCCAGAACCACTAACCCCACCAGGGCAGACCAATCTGACCAATAACAGGGTAGAATCCTGCGATAGAGACGGGGTCCAATGGGACCCTGCCAGTGTGAGCTCACGTCACAACAGAGACCCTCCCACAGGAGGGATACTACAGGAAGGATAAGGAATATTAATTCCCCCATAGAAAGAATCAGGGCTCCCCTGGAATAGAGCCAGGCCCAAGAGTTCCCCGGGAACAAGGAACAACCACTGTCCTAATATGGACAAAAGTCCCCCAATTGGGCAGGTACTAAGAAGGAGTAGACCCCGAATGCTCATTGTGCCCAAAAAACCACCTAGGTAGCCGGATCTTTCGAGGTCCCTCCTAGGAACCACCTGGGGTTTCAGAAGAGAAAGACCCCCTTAGACATCCTGCCAGATTAGATACCATGGTAACTTCCAACAGGGAAAAAACAAACAGGTAGGGAATGCTCCCTGACGGTACTCTCGAGTAAACCAGAGGAAGAATAAACGCCTCTACTAGGAGAAGGTAAACAGACCTAGACCCAGGGTGTAAACCCCTCATCCAGGACTAATGGCTAGAAGCCTCAGAGCCCAAAGATCACGGAGACAAGTGATGTCAAAGGACCAGCCACCAACTGGCGCACCAGAAGCAATTCTGTCTGGAGAAATAACTAGACAGGACGGAGGACCAGAGGCCTCATACCGGTAAAATCCAGGTACAACCAGGAACTAGAGGATGGAACAGAGTAGGACCAGAGTTCGCCAAGGTCCATCCAACAATTCCTTTCGTGAAGGAACAGGAGGGCTTGATAGGTCCCCTGGTAGTTGCCCCCTGGTGTCGTGTGAGACATCACACCTTCCCAGAGACTAGCGCGCACATGGGCGCAACAGGGAACTCAGCCTAAGCCTCAATGGTGTCAGTGACCGCCAATACCCAGCAGTAGTGGGCTCAATATCCAGAAGACTCCTTGGAATCTAGAAAAAAATCTGAACGCGCCACAAGCGGCCAGAGGACCCCTGGAGCATGGGGCACAGACAGCCCTGTCAAGGGCGCCAGGCTGAATGCTTATGTATACAGATGCCACACCCCCCTAGGGGTTAGGCAGATAGACTCCCTCATCCTTGAGGGGAGGAAGGGGCAGACCCGCACAGGGGCCCCAGTTTCTATATGATAATGGCGTTCTGCAAGGAAGCCATACCTGACAGGCCCAGTTAAGCCTGCACCCATACCTGAAGAAAGGCATGGGACCATAGTCCTCCTGACCGACTCAGGGAAGGACCACCCAGCAAACACTCTCCCATATCTGGAGGAACTATCTCCTAAAGCCACTAGAACGAGGCAGGATGCCTCCTGATAGGAGTAAGGTGCTGTGGCCATCCCCTCACCCAGGTGGGTGAGGGCGTCCCATCATGCATGAGGGTTTTCAGGGAAGGAAACGGGCTTAGCCCGGCCCGAGGGCCCCGGGCATTGAACGTCACTCCTGGGACAGGATACCGAACCAGACCCTGCAGGGGGCATCCCCGGTTCCTGCTTAACAGTATGATATGGAGGAGGAGGGGTATCCCTGCTCCGCTGGGGGGCGCAACGGCCGCCCCTGACTGGGTGGATTGTCCTGTCTCTCAAATAGATCCAGACGGGCCCCAAACAGGCGATGCCCTCTAAAGGGAAGCCCCGTCAAGGTCCTTTTAGCGTCATCGTCTGCCCCCCACTGACGAAGCCAGAGCAGCCAAGCTACCACTTGGGCAGAAGTCCTCGCACACATTTTGATGGTGTCATCCAGAGCCAAAAGGATAAATTTAACAAAAATATCGCAGCTAGAGAGTGTGTAAAACACCTCCCAGGGTAAATCTTCAGGCTGATGCTCCAGCATCTTTCTTATAAGAGTCTTAGCGGCCACTGGCGTGATAGCCGCGGCACAGACAGGGCGCAGCGCCGTGCCTGCACGGGCAAAGGCGTGGGAAGCAAGCCTATCAATGCGCCGATCCTCGGCATCCCGCAGGGAGCTGTAAGCCGGAGCTGTAAGGAAGGGGGGGTTAGGAACCCCAATAATCAGTGCGTCCACTAATGGGGACGAGGACCAAATATCTACCATCTCGGGGGGAAAAGGGTATTTCCAAACCCAGGCCTTTGAAGAGCAGCGGGACATTCCCACTCTTTAAGTACGAGAGCATGGAAGTGAGCCTGCTCGAGAAATTCCAAACGCGCAGGCGCAGTATGGAAGCGCCCCCCTCTCGGCCTGGAGACCGCACCGGGAAGCGAAACGGACAATACATTAAAAATCCTGAGTAACATCCCGCCAATATCAAGCTGGTCCCAGTCGTCCTGACCAGCATCATCCTGACACCTCGGCCTCTCGTCAGAGGAACCTAGGTCAGAGAACAGGTCCCCTTCTTCCGACGTGGCGCTAGCACGTGAAGAAAAAGACTCCTCAGAGCCCATAGCGCAGGCCGAAGCCGCGGGAGTCCAAGGCCATTGTCTATCTGGACCCATCCGGCCGGACAAACCTTCAACAATCTGGACAAAGGTGGGTAGGAGAGGTATCTATTTGTAACTCGCCGCTTGTACAAGACTCAACAGGAGTGAGGTTTAGGGAAGGGGAAAGGGGCGAGAAGGAGCGAGGTACAACCGCCAGCGTCGCTCGCAATTCCAGCGTCTGTTCAGAACATGACACGTCCGCCTCAGCATGGGGGAGACCGCACGATATACACAGCCGGTCCTGTCCCAGAGGGACCCCGGTAACACAATCCGGAGATGCCTCCATATGGTGATTGTTTAAAGCTAGCATATCAATAGGGATTTATGCAATAAGCAACCCTGGATGCCCCAACTACCCGCTGATTAATGCGGGAGATTTTGGGAAGGCCCGCTCCTTATACGTATGAGTATATCAATGTATACATATATTATAAATATATGTATATGTAAATAGATATATATGGATATGAGGCCGGGAGAGGCCACCGGGAACTCAGTGTCTGAAAGACACAATGGGAAAGAGATGTCAGGATCATGCGCAGATGGACAAACAAAAATCAGAGGGATTCGCCCGCAAGGGCACTTACAGCTCAAGTGGAGGAGGAGACCGCCATGACGCGTGCGCGTGAAGCTATCCAAAATGGCGCCCAGCGAAGCTCGAAGGGCGTGCTAAATACTCCGCCATGATGCGAAGCGCGCCGAAATAAGGCCCCGCCCATTCTAAAGAGCGCGAAGCTCTGAGGTAAAAATAAGGCAAAGATGCAACCACGAGCCTAACGTTCCAAAGAGCGGACACCGTCAATAAGCGCGGGAACCGCGTCATCAAGATTATGAGGCAATCATGTAAAAAAACACACAGTGGCAGCCGAAATAAGGAGCAAGCAGCGCGGCTCTGACATCTCTGAGCTAATAAAGGGCAGAATAGAGGCCACGAGCGTGACACACCGGCACACTGGGACCGCCACACGCGTACCCTCCCCCCCCCTTTCTTTTCCCCCTAAGTGGATGGGGAAATGAAGGAGAATGGCGACCCGATAATAGGGTCCAGCACTACGCGGGGTACGGGACAATAATGCGAGAGGGGCATCCCTTGGAGGCTCACCATCAGCCTAAACCGCCTACCCTATGGTTGGGGAATTGCGGTGGAGTCTAGCTCCGTAAGCACACAGGTGCTGCCTACCTTCACCCGACCCACGCAGCCCAGGCTGGGAGGCATTGTGATTTCAAAAAAGGACGGGTGGGAATAGTCCCGCAGGCCCTCGGGCTGTCAAGCCCCCCTCGCCTGCCAGAGCGTGATACTTCATGTCTTCGCAGTTTCAGCACTGCAGAGAAATCTGGGGATTGTGGGAGGTCCTCCGGTATATGTAGGGCCGGGAAGAGCTTGTTTTCTTCATGATCTGCAGTGCACGGCGCTGAAGGCGGAGGTATACCCATACGTTATGAATATGTCTGGAGCAGGACGTACTGTATGCTTAGAATATATCACATAACAAGGTGCCATTTTATGGAGTATTATTCACTTTGCTAATACCTTGTGATTAGGAGAAGATCCTAATAACTATCCTTTTTTACACATTTCAAAAAGCACTGTATAGACTGCAGGCACGTCAAACCACCTCCTCAAGGGCCACCAACAGGTTATGTTTTTGTGTCTCTACATAGCTGACTCTATAGCTCTGTCTAAGCACTAATTACTTCATCAGTGCATCAACGTGCAGAGCTGCAAAACAGGGCCTGTTGGCGGTTCTTCAAGAGGGGGGTTGACACATGGTGTAGAGCAGTGCTTCTCAACCTTTTTACAAGTACCCCCTAGCGACAAGCAGTTACAACCAATTACAGCAAATAAGGAGATTTAGTACTAATGTTACCAAAATAGGTAGTTCATGGGCCTTGTCACACTTTTTGAAGCAAGGAAGGATAATGTTTTACTGTTTAATATACCAGACCCCACATAACCTTTGTGTTGCTGACCTCTAGAACGCTGCTGAGTACCCCTTGGGGTACACGTACCGCAGGTTGAGAAACAGTGGTGTAGAGAATATGGGATGTCCCTACAGGTAGACCCCTGGCAATGCTAACAGCATCCTGTATGCTTGGATTGGTGATTAAAAGGAGTTCCTGGGTGTGGGTAATTTATAAGTGTAGAAGTAGCACAAAAAAAGATAGGGTAACTAAGAAACAATACTCTTTCCTTCATTAACAGATGTGTTTCAAATCCCCCCTGCTTTACTCAGCCGCATCAGACACAACTGCCTTGCAAATGGTGACCAGACTGAATGCTAAAGGTTGAAATCTATCAGCATGGGCAATTTTGAGCCCATTTAATGGGCTTTTTAGATTTTGACTGCCAGGGCAGGGGGCATAAGAGATAGAGAGAGGAATGAAAGTCCTTACATTCAATAAAGAGAATACATAGTTTATAAATAATGCTATAATACTATATAAAAGGTTAATTTTCCTGCACCCGCAGGAAGATATTTTTGCTTTAGAAAAATAAACAGCTGCCCATGAGGAGAATTTAGACACATTTCACCTCTCCAGAGCTTCCAAAATCATTTAGATAATCTTCAAAATCTACCACAATATTCTCACTTCAGCAAAAATCATTTATTCTCTTGCAATGTACATAGAACTACATTTAAATATTTTCATTTGTCTTTCTTATTTGTGTCCTTTTCTCTTGAAACTGCTTTTTAGTAATTCTTTAGTTTTTTGTTTTTATTTTATGTATTTGTTTTATATGCAATGACACTGCTATCGATTGAGTGCTGTAAAGTCCACAAACCTTATCCGATAACTTGCTCGCTCTGGAAAATACAGCCCTGCAATTGGCCGGCCAATTGCGGGGCTGCATTTCCTATAGCGAGCGAGGTGTCAGGTAAGGTTTGCGGACTTGCGGCTGCGATTGATGCCCCCCGTGCAGTGGAGCAACAAGCATATTTTGTAAAATGGGTGTTGGTCCGGTTTAAATCAATTACAAAATTATTGATTTTTATTCTTTTGTTAACAGTATGTGTGTGTTCAGGGTGTTCTTTATAGGGCTGTAACTACAAAAAAAAAACATAATAAACATGGTCAGTATAGCAGATGCTTTTGCCTCGAGTTCATCTACAGGAAATACCCTAAAAAAACTTCTATAATGTATAATATATGACTGTCATAATATATATTTTTTACATTAAATGTGATCTCTGGGGGCTATATAACTCATTAAAAATAGGACCAATATGAATGTCTCTAAAGTTTCTGTAAAGTGCTGCACAATGTATCAGCACTATAAAAATATGCAAAATAAATTGTAATATAAATACAATATTCACCTATTGTGAGGATTGGCTTCTGATGGTGGAGTGCTAGGGAGAATGCTATAGCTAGTCTGTTAGTGTCTATTAAGTGACTGTGCAAATCTTACTATGCACTTTGTAAAGAGATGCCAAATAAGTAGATTTTGGTGTCCATACTGTAGAATCATTGTCTTGCAATTCATCTGGATACCCTTGTAGGTATGGAATATAGACTATTCCTACCAGTAGGTTGGGCACTAATCAGAGCTGTCCCCCTATATTGAGAAGCTAAATCTACTAAGCAAAATACACATATAGCAGGGAAGTTTATGTCGTCCCCTTCCATCCCCAGCCCAGAGCCCAGCCTGTGTTACTTTCTTTTTTTTACTGAAGCCTTTGGACAATATTTATAAGACAAACTGGCAGTCGGCCATACTGATCCCTGGATGAGCAGGCCCACCTCCAGCGATGATACATTCAGTTACAGTACACACAGCTCAGCAATAGAGAGCAGTTCAACCTAACTGTCAATATGTGACAGTTTAGTTGCTGAACGAATTGGCATATGGCTGGCATTCACCATAATACTACTTCCTGTTGGTCTTTTTCTTAATATTGGTTAAAAGCATTAGTAAAAAAAGAAACATGCTGCACTGGTCTGGGGATGGAAGGCGATGACATAAACATTCCTCCAAGTATAGGTGCACTTTAAGGACAAACATCAGGAATAACTCTGCTCTAAAATTAAGAACATACAGTCAAACACAGAGCAGGGCTTGCTATCCATAAAATCATGTAAATGATTTTATGGTGAGTATACTAAATCTCCTCTGTATTAAATGATTTTCTGCACCTAATGTTTGATCACAGCTTTGATCAGCAGGGCTATGCAGATACTGGTGGGTGGAGATGCAATGAGTGTCTGTGATTTTTGTTTACATGGATGGGGGGGGCATTGGTGGTATGGCAGAGATTCTGGAGAGGCTGTAGAAGGAATGTGCAGCAGTGGCAACGCATGCAACCTCACTGGGAGCAGTAGTTGGGTTTATTCAGATTAAGGTCTAAGGGCACATGAAGGAATAGGGGTAGTGGGTAGTATCTCCCCCCTTCAAAAATAAAAAATAAAACTTTTATTGCATTGCCCTATCTAATGGGCCCAGAAACAGCTGCATGTGTTTGGTGCCACAGCATTCAGCCATTTATTGGAACACATCAGTTTGAACATCACAAGGAAAAAGTAGGTGACTTACTTCTAACACTATCACGAAAATTTGCATTAAAAAGGATAAATAAATAGCCACATTTTTAACATGTGTATATATAATGTGGCAATAAAAAAGGAAAGAAAAAGTAAGCCTTACTTGTAAAATGAAAATGGCTCAATTCATTTCCTGAATAGGGGGAATCTGCTGGGCTTTATAAAGTGGTGATAGAGAGCCGCCGCATTTAGCCCACTAGTCTCCTAACAACAGCTGCAGTAAACTTGCTCCAGCTTTCTTCACAGGCAGGCGCTGTACACAGCGGTAACAGCTCTGTGTGTGAGATGCTGTTACCACCAGGTAACTCAATATATAAAATCTCTACAAAATAAACTGACTGAAGAAAAATCTACTTTGAATGACTGTGCAGGTATATATATATATAGGCATTAAAGTGGAGCAAAACCCTAATTGGCCGACCCTGGAGTTTAAAAGAATCCAGTGACGGCCACTGGGCTTCCCTTGGTGCATCCCAATAAGATTTGCCCCACTCTGTGAAACGCCATCCAGGTCGCCACAATACCCACCTTTTCTCTGGCTCCCATGGCGATTTAAATAGCTGCAGCCGCATCCTCAGCATCTCCGGAATGAGGTGTGCTCCTACAGATAGCCGTTCAGATAGGCTGGGCACCCAGGGATGCTTCCGCTCCAGGTTCTCGTTACCAAGCTCTGAGTGCAAACAGTGCCGATTGGATGAGAGCTTGTGCATGCCCCATGAACAGGGAAAGGTACATTTTGACAGGTGAACTGGGGGGGGGGTGTCACATAGCGGGGCATCCCAGATTGGGATGCCCCAGGGCAAGAAAAAACCTGGGAAAAGTGAAAATCCTAGGTTTTGTTCAGTTTGAAACACACAAAGCTGAAAAGAAGAGAAAATGGGAAACGGAAAGATACTGCAGACAGCAGCAGATGTAAAAAGAAAGAAAAACTGTCCAAATAATACATCTGTAGAGCAACAAAAACAGGATAAAAATAGAAAAATCCAATTGTGGAGAAAAAAATAAATGAAAAAAAACATTACAAAGTTGGATTTGAACCCTACAATGTCTGGTGTAGAATCCAACACTGAACTAGCTGAGCTATCCAGCCTGCTTAAGGCAAGCTAAACTTTATAATGTAAAAACTGTGAAGCAATGTTCCACAATACAGTCAATGTCTCTCTCCTCTGGTCCCAGGTGCCCAGACTACAGTCTTCACACACACAGCAGCCATCTCCCCCATCCTCAGCGCTGCGCTGCGCTCCTTACATAGCAGTGGCCGTACTCTCCTGCACAGCAGTTGGTTTGCTCAGAAGTGACGGAATCTGTCAGCTGCATTTTAAATCAGCTGCCGCTCTGCAGCAGCACAATCTACAACTTTTTTGGACACACATTGCCTTCTCATTGCTCCATTTACTCACATTAAAAGTACATTTTAAATCTATGTTCCAAGCTAAATTTTACGATAGTGAACCTTTAAGTGTTAGGCCTTACAGGCTGGTAGGAGCACAAAACTGTGGGTAAGGGTCTGCTTTAAAGTAAACCTCCTGAAGGGTCCTGGCCCACTCATAAACCTTACAAGTCTCCTCATGCCACCCAAGACATTGCAGACATTGCAGGCATACTATGTTTTATTCAAGTCACTGGAGGAGTAGGTAAGATTCATTTAGGACCAAGGCTAGGACCAAGGCTAGTTACATTTTCTGGCTGCTGCTTTGTCCCCCTCTGTTGCCAGACCATTTTTTAATATGTTGTGCTATACATGTTCCCTGGGGTCACAAGTTCAATTATCTTTTTGTTATGGCATGATGCAAACGTGCACATTCTGGATGACTCCACCAGCTAAAAAAAAAAAGCTGAATGGAGTCTAGTGGGTCAATTTGCTGTGTGCATGTAACATTTCAGTAAATATCAAGGCTGGTGACTCCCCGTGTATTTGAGTTTGACACCCTTGCCCTAAAGCAAGCTTTACAGCTGATAAGATCAAATAAAAAGAAAAAAATGGTTAGTGAAAGGCCTCTTGCCGTCATCTATCTACCTCCTATAGGTATTAGATAAATCTAATTCTAAGAGAAAGAGAGAGAGAGGGCAACACTATTTAGTGTCCAACCTCCTTTCAGGGAGGGCCTATACACCCACAAGTAAATACACCTGGGTTGTTTCTAGTAAAGATTAGGCTTAAGAAAAGTCATGTTGTAAAACATGTTAGATATTGTTATAACCCACATGGCTGATTTGTAGGGGAATTAGCATTAACCATTGCAAATATTACTGCAGGGGTCATGGCTACTGTATTGTTATTGCTACATCTTTTCTTTAGTTATACTAGCTTCCTTCTCACAGTTATAATTCTATATACCGTGATGTGGTATGCTATAGTATGGTGACACTGCCAGTGGGGCCATCTGTACGTTCTAGTCTGCATGTTCTCCCATATACTGCATAAACTTACCGTGAAGTCAGATTTTCCTGAGTCAAGACTCTTAGAATAATGAAATAAGAACTGTGCAGAAAAGAAATTAAAATGCTATTTTACTTCACAAAAAGCTCAATAAAAAACACATCTGAAAAATCTTGGTATGGTATATAGTACTTACCCTTTTAGAATTGTCTTTTTCTTCTGAGCCCTGTAAATACCAAGATGCAGATGGTTTAATATAACATACTACATTCTAAAATGTTCTAATGAAAATAAACTAGTATTAGTAAAAATATGAGCATTGCAACATGCAAACTTGTATGAAAAGTAATAACTGCTGTAAAAAATAAACACTACAAAAAATAAAATTCTGTGAAATACTCCCCTGTAGAATTGATATTATTTGTATACAGTACGTCCTGCTCCAGATATAGTACTTACACTTGAGTTATCCTCCGCCAGATGGCGCTGCACTGCAGAGACATGCAAAAACAGGCTCCTCCCGGCCCTCAAATACCCGGGGACCTCCCACAAATCCCCAGCATTGAAAAGCAGTGAACAAGATGCCGGGAGAATTAACCACCAAAACTGGTAACTATAACAATGGTAACAATCACCATACAGGGGATCCAGAATAATGCAAAAAAACCAGGGTGGGGTTTATAAATTCTACAGGTGAGTATTTCACAGAATTGTATTATTCTTAGTATACAGCACGTCCTGCTCCAGATATAGTACTTACACTTGGGACATCCAATAGCAGTGTCCATAAAGTAGGGTGGGATCCCCAACAAAAAACGCCAGCAGCAGACAGTTTAAAACCACTGTCACCTGCATAACCATACGGCCAAGACAGCATGAGCTGAAAGCCCTAACATCAACCTTGTAAAACTTTGCAAAGGTATGAGCAGAAGGCCAAGGTAGTGGCCTAGCCAACCAGTTCAACAGAAGCCTGGTGCTGAAAAGCCCAAGAGGCGTCAAAGCACGAGTAGAAAAGAATCAAAGCGAAAAGGAAGATTCTTCCCCTTGCCGTAATAGGCCTGAGTAACAACCTGACAAATCCAATCGCTAACAGCAGACTTGGCAGAGGCCAAAAGACCCTACCAAGTACCAGAAGGAACATCCATTAAAGTAATAACCAGGGCCAAAGCCGCCCAACTCCCCGAGAGCAGACGAGATTGGGCACATTCAGGATGTAATGACCATATGCCCCAGGGAACATCAGTTCTCCTAAAGGACACAGTGACTACCAAGGAAAAACTTCCAACACCTGTTCAAGGAATGCAGAACCCTTTCCTCAGCGTTGCTAGGAAAAAGGCACAGCAGGAATAACAATATCTCGAACCAATGAACATAAGACACCGCCTGATGCAGAGAGTCCGGCTTCAGGCGGAACTCCACCTTATCCTGGTGTATCTCAAGGAATGGGGGCTAGGTAGACAGAGCCGCCCGCTAACAGACGCCTGACCAAGGTAACAGTCACCAGAAGGACAACCTTGAGGGTAAGAACAGCCAGACAGCATTCTGAATAGGACCAAAGGGACAAAACCCTGCAAGCAGACAGAATGAAATTCCATTTCAAATCCCAGCAGGGACCATAGGATTACATGGGGGACGCACATGAGTACCCCCTGAAAGAAGTCTTAACCAAGGAAGACTGAACCAGAGACTACTAAGGCAAGGTGGACAGGGCAGAACCTGACCCATCAGAGTACTGAGTTGGAGAACCAACTCCAAATCATGCTGAGACCAACTCTAGAAACCTGGGAACTGAGAACACCCCACAGGGAAGAGACCTAGACTCACACCAATCAATATGGGTATGCCATACCCTATAACAGATAGAAGAGGAAGAGGAAGAAGCTTGCTCCTAGCCTTCCCATAGTCTCAAGCAGCGAGACAGATAAGCCTGTCTCCATCAAAATGGGTGTTTCAGCAGTCAGGCCGACTAAACCATACACTGTAGATTGGAGTGACATAAAGGGGGCCCTGAGTGAGCAGAGCTGGCACTCCTGGCAAAAGGTACAGAAAACTACTGTCCTTGATACCATGTCTGCAACCACACTCTACTAGGGCACCTGGGGGCCACCAGAATCACTGGTCCCCTTACCAGAGCAATCTTGCGCCGAACCCTGCCTAGCAGGGGGAATGGAGAAAAGACATACAGAACCGAACGTCAAGTCAAGACGTTACTAAGGCATCCAGACCACTGCCAGAGGATCCTGGGACAGGGAAACAAAGGCCGAGAGCCTGTGATAGTGACAGAACACAAACCGATCCACAACTGGTTGGACCCCATAGTGACACAGGGATTACCACACCCTGTCACAGAGGGGCTCCACCGGAGCTAATATCACTGTTATGCAGGGAACATTGTCTCCACCCAGAAAAGGAACATAGACACTTCCTGGAGGGTCCTCCTGCTCCAGGCCCCCAATAATTAATGCAGGACACTGTCGTTAGACAGAACGAGCGCCCCCAAACTGGCATGCCCAGAAGGGAAATAGTCAAGCGAGATAGAACCAACTGAAAAACGCTCACTGTTTCAAACATCAATAGGCGTAAGGACCTTCTAAGGGCCCCACCTCCCCCAGAATCGCAGGGAGTTTCAGAAGAAACCCTCCCCCTTCAACCTGATAGGTTGCCATCCATGGCGACCGTTTCCAGGAAGGGGCAAGAAGGAACTGCCCCCCGGCAGGTTCCTTGAGTTCATCCACTCCAAGAGAAACCTTCTTACCAGGTGGGAAGGCCCACAGACCCTGCTCAAGGGATGCTGGATCCCAGTCCTGTATTAACAATAGAAGTCGCCGAAGGGCCCAGGGGGAACTGAGCATAAGGGACCTCTTCCTAGCAAGCACCAACGGGCCCACCAGCTGCATCCCTGCCTGGTGAAGGGACCGGGACAGCAATGAGGGACTGAGCCCATGTGACCAGATTGCCCACTTTATTGCTGAAAAGGGGAGATTCTGGTTTGAACCTAATCCAGATTCATACTCAGTAATGGAGTTTCCATTTAAGGGGACGATGAGGACTTGGGGTGATTGATCACCCATCCAAATGACTCCCAATGGACACCACCAGCCGGGTATCCAACTTAGCCTGACGTAGAGACTGGGAAGTGAGAAAAGACGTCCAGATAGGTCATCGCGCGGACGCCCCTTGGTCTCATCAGAGACATAACCACCGTCAGCACCTGAGTGAGCACTCTGGGAGCTGAAGAGAGGCCAAATAACAAGGCCACAATTAGTAGTGTTGGACTACCAACACGAACCTGAAGAGTCCTGAAGGCACAGGGATGTAAACATAAGCATTTTAGAGATCCCCAGACGGCAAGAAGCCCACTGGGCACAAGGTGCTGATGGCCCATCTCAGAGTTTCCAAGCAGAAACTGCCTGCAATTAGAGAATTGCTGTGAATCCAGAATGGGCCAGCCCGACCCATCCTTTGGGGGACTGTGGAAAGGTTGGTGTAGCGGCCCCTGCCTATGCCTGTTACGGGCAATCTGCAAGAGACTCTCCGACCTCGCAGGCCTGACATGGCCTGTGTCAACAACTGAACAGCGGCAGGGACCAGGAGTACCTGGGACCTGATAAAAACTGGGGAAGGCCGCGCAGCAAACTCTATCTTGTATCTGGAGGACGCAACCTCCTGAATCCACCAGTATGAGGCGTAAAGCCTCCTGACAAGAGCAAAGTGCCGCAGTCATCCCCTCACCCAGACAGGCGAGGGCGCCCCATCACGCCTGAGGGGGGATTGGTGGAAGATTTAGGCTTAGCCCCGCCAGAGGGGCCAGAGCGTTGTCTGCTGCTCCCGGGGACGGAGTCTGCGCGAGCCCCCACGAAAGACACCCCTGGTTCTTGTTTAACACTAAGGAAGGGGGAAAAAGGGGTGCCCCTGCCCCGAGGGGGCCTAGACGGCCGCCTGCGTTGGGGTGACTTACCCTTTTTTCCAAACAGGTCTAGACGGGCCCCAAACAAGCGTTGCCCTCTAAAGGGAAGCCCAGTAAGAGTCTTTTTTGTAGCATTGTCAGCCCCCCACTGTCGCAGCCAAATCAAGCAATGTATAGCCACCGCAAGGGCAGAAGTTCTTGCACACATTCTAATGGTGTCGTCCAATGCTAATAGGATGAATCTTACAAACATATCACAGTTGGAGAGTGTATTAAACACCTCCCAGGGGAGATTATCAGCGTGATGATCAAGCATCTTTCTGACAAGGGTTCTAGTGGGCACTGCAGTAATAGCTGCGGCACAGACCGAGCGCAACGTCCCTGCTCAATGCGCCGGTCCTCAGCATCCCGAAGGGTATTATCAGCAGGGGCTGTAATAAAGGGGGGGTTAGGAACCCCAATGATCGGGGCATCCACCACGGGGGGAGATGACCAGCAATTAACCACCTCAGGGGGAAAGGGGTATTTCCTATCCCAATCCCCTGGGACCCCTGAAAGTCTACTGGGGCATTCCCATTCCTTGAGAACAAGAGCATGGAAGTGAGCCTGTTCTAGGAATTCCAAACGTGCTGTTGCTGTATGGAAACGCTCCCCTCTCGGCTTGGAAGCTTCACCAGGGAGAGAGATAGACAAAGCCTTAAAGACCTTGATCAACAAATCGTCAATGTCACACTGGGCCCAGTATTCAGGTCCAGAATCGTCATGACTCCTCGGCCTCTCATCAGATGAGCCTGAGTCAGAGAATAGCTCTCCTTCATCAGAAGGGGAATAGTCACACGGAGTAGAAAACTCCTCAGTTCCCATAGGAAAAACAGAGACAGGAGATGTCAAGTGCCGCTTCTTACCAGGGCCCTTGCGCTCTGACAACCTCGCAATGAACTGTTCAGCAGTGAGCAGTCTGGAAGATGCAACAGGCTGCAACTCCCCTTTTATATGCAACTCAGCAGGAGTGAGATTTAAGCAAGGGGAAATAGGTGAAATGAAGCGAGGTGCAGCCACTGGCAGGCCTGATTGCAGAGCCAGTGCTTGCTCAGCACAGGGTCCACAGACCCGTGCCCTGTCAGCATCAGCATGGGGTTGTCCACACGCTATACACAGCCAGGTCACATAATTCTGAGATGCCTCCATATGGTGATTATTCAAGGCACAATATGCCAGTAGGGATTTACACTATAAGTAACCCTGGATGCCCCAAAGACCCGCTAGGGAAGTGGGAGAATATTACAAGGCCCGCTATAATTTTTCACCGTGCCGGGAGAAGCCAATGGTGTTCACCGGTCTGAAAGACACAAGGATGATGAGAATAAGCCGCCTGCGAGGGCACTTACAGTACCGCGGTAATCAGGAGCGTCCCACGTGTCACGCACGAACAAGCAAAATGACACCGTGTACCTCGAAGGGCGGGCCAGCGGTCCATGACGCGGAGCGCGCCACACCAGACCCCGCCCTCCTGAAGAGCGCGAAGTCCGACAACAGCCAATGAGGACACGTAGGTGTCTGAGGTAATGCCGCCGCCCGGCGCGGAGCCTTCAACTAAGGAAGAAGCGCGTGCGGCAGCTGCAGTCCACAAGTAAAAAACATAGAAAGGTCACGTCGGCTGACGCCTTATCTATAAAAGTCCAAAGACAGACAAGGCCATATAATTGCAAGGGTACAATACAGACCATACATAGAATGGGCGCGGCGGCTGACACCATAGGGTCGATTCAGAGAAACACCAAAAACGTTAGTATTTTTTCCGATCTGTGTTTTTTGGTGTAAATTTTCCGATTTCGTATGAACATTTGAGCGATTCTATAATGCATTTCAAACCGTGTGTAAGTTTTCCGTCCGTTCGTATGGCAGTTAGTGAATCAGTTGAATGTCAGTTTCCATCCTGACTTTTCCGTTTCATTTCTCAGGTTTCAAAGTCGGTTTTGGATTTTGCCCTTTTTCCTTTTTTGTCCGGACGAAAATCCTTATGATCTTGCGCCTGCACACTACAAACTGAACTCATTAAAGTGCTGCCTACATATTTGGCTCAGTCACTTCTTCTACAATGCTTAGCTAAATCACTTTGCACTTTCTTACATCTTCCATGTCTCACCCCTAAAACTGACCCAAACCACTGTGCGCTCAGGCGAATCTTCATTTCTGCTTTTTCTTTATTTCATTCGTTTTGTGGTAACCAACCATTAATGAATGTATTTCTAAAAGTAAATCATAAATTTTTTTTTTTTTTTTGAACTTGCATTTTTTACTTGCGTTTTTTAATTAACATTTTTGGTTTCAAATGGTACAACTTTACATTTTTTGTGTTGTTACCCACACCCTGTACATACAGATTGCTCTCCAAATTTTTAAAACACCCAGCATCTTCTGCATGTTATGAGCCTTGAAACAGCCAAGATGGCGGGTCAGGTACTATAAGGCAGCCTGCAAACAGAAAGGGCCTTGTGACTGTGTTGCTCTGCATTCTGGGATTTCTGACCTTTCAAGGCCCCCAGCTCTGCTGTCTCTGAGCAAAACACAGCTGTAACCCGCACCCTGCACTTTATCCCACTCTCCTCAGTAAGTGTGATGCATCTGACCAAAGATAAGATAAAATAATTACACAAAGCAAAGGTTGCCAAATACAACAATAAATCCGAAAACAAATTAAGATTCAAGTACAACAACAATCCAAAAAAAAAAAATAACAACGGACATAAGTTTAAAAATAAATCGCAATTATATGGATGTGTGGCAAAATAAAGGTTTACATGCAAAGGACTAATTAAGGTCCACATTAAAATGCTTTTATAAGGCATACATGAAATGTATTGATTCAGGTATGCATTGCTATACAATTTATGGCCTCGGCCATGCTGATACATGCAGTTCATTGGAGCTGAAGGCGCAGACTCCTCCACATAGCCACAAAACATGTTCTACAATAGCAAATCCGAGTCCTCAAAGGTGTCGGAAGTGGATTTTCAATTAAACGGATTTTTAGGGTGGGAATCAGCTCTCTGAATCACATGGAAACACATCCAATTAACTGAAGTTTTAGGAACGAACGGAAAAATTACAATTTGGTTGGGAACATTTCCGATTTGGTTGTAAAACTTCCGATGATCGTAAGAGCATATACGAATTCGTTCGAACGTTCGCGCGAGTCGGAAATGGCCAAAAAAAAGGAAAAAATGACTAACACCCACCCAAACTTCCGATTCCCGATCCGAAATCAATTAACTTTTGCATTTAGAATCGACCCTCCACATCTATAAAGGTCCAAAGACAGACAAAGGGCCATATACGTGCAAGGATCCAATACAGACCACACAGGCACATCCCCCCCCTTTCTTTCCCCCCTGACTACGGGGGGAACGAGGGAGGATGGCGGTCCTTGGTACAGGACCCACCGCTACACGGGGCAAGGGGCAGTAATGCGGGAGGGGCATCCTATAGAAGCTCACCATCAGCCTACACCGCCTACCCTTTGGTGGGGGACTGCGGAGGAGCAGCGCTCCATAAGCACACGTGGTGCTGCCTACCTTCACCCGACCAGCGCAGCCCAGGCTGGGAGGCACAACACAACGAGGACGGGTGGGAATAGTCCAACAGGGCCGCAGGCTTTAATAGCCCCGCTCACCTGCGAGAGAGTGATACTTCATGTCTTCGCAGTCAGCACTGCAGAGAAATCTGGGGATTTGTGGGAGGTCCCCGGGTATTTGAGGGCCGGGAGGAGCCTGTTTTTGCATGTCTCTGCAGTGCAGCGCCATCTGGCGGAGGATAACCCAAGTGTAAGTACTATATCTGGAGCAGGACGTACTGTATACTAAGAATATACCCACAAGACTTTAGAGACTAACGTGTGTCTGCAGGGATGGATTAAAGAGGGGGGGGGCATGGATCTTGAGGCTCGGGGCCTCCACAAAGCTTAGACTGGCCTGTCGGAGCAACAAAAAGGACTTAGCCCTGTTTGGGGCCCTCAGTAAAAAAACATGCAAAGACTGGCAGGGGAGTGACATGTGTAGGCCAGATGCTGTGTCATTTATTGCAGAGTGTACAAGCATGCAGGAACAGGTTGTACTTACATTAGGATGGGGTGTTGGCACCATTATTCAGAGCTGGTATGTAGCTCTGTTTTCTCACTGCCACTTTCTGCGTGTGACATGCAGTCATGTGACAGCAGCACACTGCTATACCCTGAATTAAACAAAGACAAAACATCTGCCCCGCACCCAGATCTCCCCCACTGGCCATCACAATAGTTTTCTTTTTAAAAGAAGTTGCCACTGCTGGCCCCCCTGCTATGTTTTTTTACAGTGGCCCCAAGGTGTGAGGCCAATTGCTGTAGGTGGAGGTTGAACAGGTGAAGGTGGGTGAGGCTGGGGGGGCTGACGCTGATCTGGTCCTTGGCAGGAGAGTTTTAATGCATCCCCCCAGCACAGGGTGAAGGATGGGAAGGGGGGTTACTGCAGGTTCAATTTAAATCAGGGGCATGAATTGATATATCTGGGATGAGGATGGTGGAGGCACAAATTGAAGGGGTGGGGCAGTTATTTATGTAATTGTTTATACTGACATTTTTTAAGGATAGGAACAGCTGATAATACTGTTTGTCACTATTCTAAAGAAGGAAATACCAGCATCCAATCACTGTAGAAATTACATTGCTATTGTAATAGTGAGGTTGGACTGTGTTTATTGCTGTCGCATTTTATTATATTATATATGTATATATCAGTTGGGTACTATGTTTAACTTATTAGTGGTACTCCAGATGCAGGCATGCACATATAGGATTTACAATGTGAGCTACTTTGTGAGACTTTTGCCTTCCCTGCTTTCTCCTTGCGTGTGGGCAGAGGACAAAATGGCAAAAGCGGCAAATTGAGCTAAACTTCTAGCAGCAAACACCAGTGAACGCAGACTTGCACCATGTATTTTGCTGTATTTGTGCCGCAATTTGCTAGTGAAAGCCACTGGTATTTACACTGAAAAGTGGTTTGGAGTATGCCAGGGAACCACTGTGGCAGATTACTTTTAGAAAAATCATGAAACCTGATGAAAACACACTTTTATAGCATATGCCAGCATTTGAGGGGTTTCAGAATATGTAGGGAGTGTCTGGGTTGTTTAAACTGAAGTAGAAGCCTGTGTTGGAGATCGTGCAGAGCCGGGGGGGCAACTTACCGCTGGGGGCACCCGTTCCAGCTCATGGTCAGGAACAACGGAAATCTTTTTGTGTTAAAGTCCCCGAGTCAGCTTCCGGACTTGTTCCACTTCCTGGAGACGGCCCGGGTTGACGTCCCCGACTGGACCGCCCCGGACTTGTCGATCTATGGGCGCCAACTCCCGCAGAGAGCAGGCTGTGGCCTTCGAGGAGACAGAAGAGGCGCGTGAGGCCGCCGACGTTAGTGCCCGCGGAAGAGGACTCTGGCCCTGCTGCGCGGCTTCCCGATCCCTCCCCGCACCGGTAAGTCCCACTACCCTGTGATCTTGAACCAGGAGGTGAGCGGCTGAGGCGGGCGAGACGGGTGGCGCTGAGGTGGGGGCTCCTCGATGAGAACTCAGAGAGTACTATAGTTACCCGGGCGCCCTGGCTGGAGACCTGTTCTCCACGGGTCGCCAGCTGGATCCCCGGTGATGTTGTTGTTGTGTTTGGTTCTATCCTCCTTTGGCCTAATAGGGTAGAGTAAGCCTTACTGCAACTAGAGAGTGACATCGCTGCTAAGCAAATGAGACAACCACCCTTGGCCCCTTCACTGGTTAACTGAAATGTTGTTATGATGAATCTGTTTGATCGGTTACTGTTTAGTCCCCCATTTATGGGCGGGAGGGCTGGTCCCGACTCCGCGGCGCCTCCTGAGTGGAGGTCTGGCGGATCACTTGCCCCCTGACACGGGCCCCGCCTGCTGGTACTACACCTGCAGACTCCGCTGCCGTCCTTATCAGCACTGGGCCGCTGACATGGGGTTGTGGTGACTGCCGGGCTGGGATGCATTGCTGACCGGACTGTCATAGATTGGCGACCCTGTAGTTCCGCCCCGTGGCCACCGGCCGCCCATCCTCCTACAGCCTCCCTCCATAACTCCCATGTCCTAGCATCATATTGAGGATATATTACATTGTGCGGCTCATGCCTCGCGGATTGCGACCCCAGTCCTCTACTCCCCCCGCATATAGAGTGCACCCCTCTGGTGATGATTGTGGTCCTCACAGAGGGGAGGAAAGAAGCGGACTGCCTGTCCACCCCGTAATCGGGGAGATAGAGTGGATTCCAACGTTCTCCGCTAAAAACGCACCATCCCCGGAACGCGTATATCGTGATCATCCGGTTGACTACTAGCTAGTTCAGTTTCTCCTTCTATTTTCTTCCCTTGTTGCTTGCTTCACACTTGTTACCCCCTTTATACCTACGTTCCCTTTGAGTCCTAACTGTCACCCTACCCACCGCCCCCCTCACCCCGACCCCTCTCGGTCCGAGAGGCTCTAGCGGCGGCCTCATTTTATCTCATCTAGCCAGACACTGCCGTCAGACACCCACACAAAATGGGTTCATTAAAGGTTATATCCCTTAACGTGAAAGGTCTCAACACACCAGAAAAAAGGACGATATTATGGCAGGAGTTGAGGAGATATAAGGCAAATATTGTTTTCATTCAGGAGACGCACTTTAAAAACTTAAAAATTAAACAATAGATGTTTTCCGCACGCCTTCAGCAGCTGTACCACAGAAGGGAAAAAGAATGGGGCAGCTATCTAAATAGCAAGGGACACCCCTTTTTCTTTGCTAGACTCCTGGGCTGATGATTCGGGGAGAGTGGTCATGGTTAAAGGCTTTATCAACCAGAAACGCTATACCTTGATCTCGATTTACGCTCCCAACCAGGGTCAGGTTCCATTTCTTAAGCAGACACTAGACAAAGCTGAAAGCTTCGCTGAAGGGGAACTGATCCTGGGCAGTGATTTTAACCTGCCAATTGACCCTCTAGTCGACTCCTCGACAGGCAAGTCGGCAATCGCTCATCCCGCTCTGAGATCCCTAAAGAAAAGACTCCAGAGCTTGCAGCTGGTGGACGCGTGGCGAATTAGAAATCCCACGGCCAGGGATTACTCATTTTACTCGAAGGTACCTGGGACGTATTCCCGGATTGATTATCTCTGGGTCTCGCATAGCTTGCTGAAGCGTGTCTCGGATGACGGTATTTACCCCACCTCATTCTCGGATCACGCCCCGATATACCTAGACTTGGATCTAGTAAATAGACCCCTCTCACTCTTCACGTGGCGGTTAAACAAATCCCTGTTACAGAACCCGGTGGTGCTACAGGCTGTCAGCGATGGTATCACCTCGTACTTTGACGAGAACGATAACGGGGAGGTCTCGCCCCTGACACTATGGGAAGCCCACAAAAGCATCATCCGAGGTATCCTGATCGCTCACGCCTCGAGACTAAAAAAGGAAAACACAGCGATGCTGGCGAGATTGACAGAGAGGGTCAAAGCCTTGGAACTCTCCCACAAGCGGTCAGAGGCAGCGAGTGTACTCGGCGAGCTCACGCAAGGTAGAGTGGCTCTCAATGCCCTACTGCGGCAGAAAGCCAAGCATGTGATTAGGAAATGTAAACGACGGTATTATGAATTTGGCAACAAAAATAGCGCCCTCCTTGCAAGAGCCCTCAAACAGCAGCAGACTCAAAATTACATACCTGAAATCACAGATGAAACCCATCAGAAGCACCACACCTCAGAATCCATAGCGGGTACATTTAAGAAATATTACTCGGGGCTATATGGCTTACCCGATAGTGAGGCAGGGCTGACGCAGGTGGAGAGAATCAGGCAGTACCTGGCGAGCTCAAACATGCCGAAGGTCTCGGGGGAGGCCACGGCCCTAGTTGAATCTCCGATTAACACGGGTGAACTGGCAGAGGCTATTAAATCCACACCAGCGGGTAAGGCACCGGGGCCGGATGGCTTCACAACTAGGTATTACAAAACCTTCGAGGCCCTGTTGGGGCTGAGGCTGGTAAGGGCCTGGAACACCATACTAGAAGAGGAAAACCCGGGAGCGTTTTCAAGTAGGGAAATAGAAGCCCATATCACTGTAATCCATAAATCGGGAAAGATCCGCTATCTTGTAAAAGCTATAGACCTATCTCATTGCTGAACACTGACATGAAACTATACGCCAAAGTCTTAGCTAATAGATTGACACCACTAGTCCCACATCTCGTACACCTGGATCAGACTGGGTTCGTACTACATAGAGAGGCCAGGGACAACGTCATCCGGGCCATTAATGTCATACACTCGGCCAAAACCTCTGAGACCCCTATGATGCTCCTCTCCACCGATGCCGAAAAGGCCTTTGATAGGGCGAGTTGGCCGTTCTTGAAGGAGACCCTTCGGTACATCGGATTGGGAAATAATATGAGATCACTCATAGAGGCCCTATACACCACCCCTTCAGCGAGGGTGAGGATTAATGGTCACCTCTCAGACCCGGTATGGATCAGAAATGGGACTCGCCAGGGCTGCCCTCTCTCACCCCTCCTCTTCGCCCTGACGCTTGAGCCCTTCCTGTGTAGAATCAGGGACAACAGTGATATCCAGGGACTGGCCTCCCGTGGGAGTACTCACAAGGTCGCTGCTTATGCGGATGCTTTACTCTTTTTTATTACCAACCCCTCCGTGACTATCCCCGTCCTGATGAGGGAATTTGAGGTTTACGGGAGGCTCTCTTTGATAAGTCCGAGGCCATGAACGTTTCCCTGCAGGGCGACCTAGTCAGGGCCATACAGCAGTCATTCCCTTTTAAATGGGCTAGGGCCTCGTTAACATACCTGGGAACTCAGTTACCATGCTCCCTGCACAACATAGTGGCCCTGAACTTCCTCCCATTGGCTAGGAGAATTAGAACTGACCTGGAGAGGTGGAACCTCCCCACCTTCTCGTGGATGGGAAGGGTGAACATAATAAAGATGACGATCCTGCCCAGACTGTTGTACCTGTTCCAGGTCCTGCCGGTTCGTATACCTGCGAGCTTCTTCTTTGACCTCGGCAGGTCCCTTCTGAGATTTGTCTGGAATAAGAAGCGGGCTAGGCTTGGGAAACGTGCACTCCACAGACCCAAGAACCAGGGGGGCATGTCCCTGCCTGACATTAGGCTCTACTGGGCGGCCTCACACCTTCAGAGAGTCTGCGAATGGGTGACTTGTCAGGAGACTAAAAGATGGGTGCAGCTGGAGCACACCTTTGCCTCCACTCCGTCGGACATCTTGATGTGGGGCAGGGGGGACTTGCCCCCAGACCTGGTGAGGCATCCGACCATTGCAGCGACTCTGAGGGTCTTTGGGAGGTATAGATCCTATTCCGAGATATCCCCGTGGCCGTCCCCCATGGTGCCCATAGTTACTAATCCGTTGCTGGCCCCTGGGTCATCTGGGGCGGACCTCAGGAGGTGGAGGGAGTTGCGTCTATTGAGGGCTGGAGATTTGATATCGGCGAGAGGGTGGGCCTCGCTGTCAGATTTGAGAGCCAGATGGGGAGACGCTGACCTTGACCTATGGACCCTGATACATTTGCAGTCCTTCGTGTCTGGCCAGGGCTTGAGGAGAGACAGATGTAGGACTTACACCGGGCTGGAGAAGATCTGCCTAGGCGAAACACCGAATGATCACTTGACTTCCAAATTATATTCTCTGCTGGTGGGGGAGGGTGACGACCCCCTGGCGTTTTGGCGAGAGTGGGAGGCTGACTTGGGGACCGAGTTTGATAGGGACCAGAGAGAGAAGATTGCCTCCCTCGCCCACGGATCCTCGATTGCCACCAGGGTTCAGGAAGATAATTATAAGATCCTGACCCGATGGTACTATACGCCTGATAGGCTCCATAGAATGTCCGTTTCGGCAGACCCGCTTTGCTGGAGGTGCGGGCCGAGCGGGGCACTCTAATTCACATCCTCTGGTCCTGTTCTAAGATCCGGGCATACTGGGGGGGAGTGTTGACCACCATCTCTCGACTCACGGGGGACCCAGTCCTCGCGGACCCTGCCCAAATACTGCTGCATTCGACGAATCGCCCCATGAGCAAATATAAGAAATCCCTGCAGGCCCAATTGCTGAATGCGGCTAAGCTAGTAATTCCAAGATTTTGGAAACAAAAGAGAGCACTGTGAGGGATTGGGTTGTGGAGGTCCTGAACATTTCAGAGATGGAGGATCTCACACACGCGATCCACGACAGAGATGAACAATACAGGCGCAGGTGGATGCCCTGGTTAATCTATCAGGAGTCTAAAGAATTTAAGCAGCTATTTGCAGAACCCACTAGTTGACAAACACGACCTATACCATTATATCCCCATGCTGTTAAAGTGGAGTGCCCAGGCGCATACACCCCTCTTCCTTAGCTCCCCGTGGGTGGAGCCTGGCCTTAACCCCCAAACAACCCCTGAGGTGCCTTGCGGGACGAGGCTTCAATAAATCTCAAATTTGGGCTGGAGGGAGATGCCCGTGGCAACAGACGCGGGCCTCTCCTGAAAGCCATAACATACCGTCGTGCAGGTTGTATATAGGTGTATTTGACATGTATTTTATTGAGCCGCTCCTTTTTGCCTTTCCCCTGATCCTGACCCCCCCCCCCCGCATCCCCCCTTTTTCCCTTTCCCTAACATGTATTGTGATGTATCGTGACCTGTACCCTTTTCTTTGTATGTTTCTATGCAAAAACCCTTAAATAAAGAATTTAAAAAAAAAAAAAAAAAAAAACTGAAGTAAAAAGTTTAATTGAAAATATAAAAGTGATGTAAAAAATGTATCATTAGTTTTTCACCTACTGGGTAACTTTCTGATGTTCATGCACAAAAAAATAAGTCAAAGATGCTAAAAATACAATTCTGTGATTACTCACCTGTAGAATTGGTATTATGAGTATACAGTACGTCCTGCTCCAAATCTAATACTTACAGTTGGGATATACTCCGCCAGATGGCGCTGGACTGCAGAGACATCGAAAAATACCGTTTTGTGATTACTCACCTTTAAAACGGATATTATAAGTGTGACATACACTCCGCTTCAATACTTCTTGACAGTTGGGTTATTCTCCAGTAGAGGGCGAACTTCTGCAGAGATTAATGCAAAAAAAGAAGCCCCTCCCGGTCCATAACTACCTGGGACCTCCCACCAATTCCCCAGTGTAAGATAGCAGTAAAGGGACCAGGAAGAACCAAATATAACAATACTAACAAAAAACAATGGTTCACCATATAAAGGATCCAAAATACCAAACAGGGTGGGTGAAGCGGAGTGTATGTCACACTTATAATATCCGTTTTAAAGGTCAGTAATCACAAAACGGTATTATTCCAAGTGTGACATACACTCCGCTTCAATACTTCTTGACAGTTGGGACATCCAATAGCAGTGCCCGTCAAGGGTGGGAACCATAAACAGTAAAGAATGCACCAACTCAAACCACTGCAGCTTGCAGAACCTTGCGGCCAAAAACAGCATCCGCTGAAGCCCGCACATCAACCTTGTAAAACTTGGAAAAAGTATGAACGGAAGACCAAGTAGCGGCCTTACAAACTTAAAAGCCCAGGATGCACCCACAGCACGAGTAGAGTGCGCAGTGACCCTAAAAGGGGGAGTCCTCCCCTTAGCAGAATAGGCCCCAACAATGGCCTGACGAATCCATTTGCTAGTCGCAGACTTAGCAGGTGCCAAACCTTTCCTGGGCCCGCAGGGCACCACGAATAAAGCGTCCGTCTTGCGGAAGGAAGAAGTAGTCACCAAATAGTACTTCACACAGCGAACAACGTCCAAATTGTGCAGAACCCTCTCCTTGTCATTGTTAGGCTTAGGACACAAGGAAGGGAGAACAATATCCTGATTGAGGTGGAAAGCAGACACCACCTTAGGAAGGAAATCCGGTTTAAAACGAAAAACCACCTTATCCTGGTGTGTCTTAAAGTAAGGGGCCTGAATCGACAGAGCCGCCAACTCAGAGACACGCCGAACCGAGGAAATCGCTACCAAGAAGGCAACCTTCTGAGTGAGAACCGAAAGAGCAATATCATGTAGCGGCTCAAAAGGAGGACCCTGCAGAGCCGAAAGAACCAAATTCAAATCCCAAACAGGAACTACAGCTTTTCGAGGGGGCCGCACATGCGCCACCCCTTGAAAAAAAGTCTTAACCAGCAGGTGTAAAGCAAAAGACCTCTGGAAGAAAACCGACAGAGCAGAAACCTTTCAAAGTACTAAGCTGGAACCCAAGGTCCAGATTATGCTGAAGAAACTCCAAAATCCTGGGTACAGAAAAAACCCTGCAAGGCAAGGCCCTAGCCTCACACCAATCAATATAGGACCTCCAAGTCCTATAGTAAATGTCAGAAGAGGACCGCTTCCTAGCCCTAATCAGGGTCTGAACGACCGCCTCAGACAAACCTTCCTCTTTCAAGAGGAAGGTTTCAGCAGCCAGGCCGTCAAAGCCAGCGTTTGTAAATTGGGGTAAAGTAGATGACCCTGGGATAGCAGGTCCGGCATCAAGGGAAGCCGGCACTGGTCTACGGTCATCCTTACAACGTCTGCGTACCAAACCCTTCTTGGCCACCTTGGAGCCACCAGAATCGCTGGTGCCCCTTCTAGAACCAGTTTGCGAACTACCCTGCCCAGCATGGAGACAGGTGGAAACAGGTACAGAAACCCCAGGTCCTTCCACGCCAGAGACAAGGCATCCACTGCCAAGGCCAGGGGATCCTGAGAAAGAGACACAAATGCCGGAAGCTTGTGATTGTGCCTCGACCCCCTGCTCAGGGAATCCGCTTCCGTATTCTCCACCCCCGGAATGTAGACTGCCGAAAGGCAAGGAACATTGCTCTCCGCCCAGCGCAGGATCAGAGAGAATTCCCTGAGGGCACTCCTGCTGCGAGTCCCTCCTTGGTGATTTATGTAGGCCACTGCCGTTCGGTTGTCCGAACGCACCTGAACCGGAAGACCCCGTAACTATGGGGTTAACCGAGCCAGAACCAGACGAATGGCTCCAATACATTGATGGGGGTGTGAGCCTCCTGTGGACCCCACACCCCGCTGAACTGATGACTCTTCCAATAACCTCCCCAACCCCACAAGCTGGCATCCGTGGTAACCGTCTCCCAACAAGGGACCAGAAAGGATCTGCCCTTCACCAGATTGCTCGAGTCCAGCCACCACCGAAATGACTGCCGAACCCTGGGAGACATCTTGAAAGGTTGATCCAATGACTGTGGGCTCCTGTCCCAATACGTCAATAGGAGAAGTTGAAGAGATCTCATGTGAAATTGTGCAAACGGCACCGCCTCGAAGGAGGACACCATCAGGCCCACCAGTTTCATCCCCTGTCGGATAGAGGGACAAGGATTGGCCAGAAGAAGACAGATCAGGTCCTGAATCCCCTGCACCTTGGTCTGGGGCAGAAACACTCTGGCCTGACTGGTATCCAGATTCATGCCCAGAAATGAAATCACTCGAGACAGGAAGAGAGAAGACATGATGCAGTTGATCACCCACCCGAATCTCTCCAGGGTCGACACCACCTGGAGGGTGTCCAGTTCTGCCTGCTGAAGGGAAGAAGCAGAAATCAACAGATCATCCAGATAAGGCACAATGCGAATGCCCTGAGATCTGAGCAGAGCCATTACGCCCGCCAAGACCTTGGTGAAGACCCTCGGTGCCGAGGTCAGACCGAAGGGAAGAGCTACGAATTGATAATGTTGATCCCCCACCGCAAACCGGAGGAATCTCTGATGTACCTGAAAAATCGGAACATGCAGATACGCATCCTTGATGTCTCTGGATGTCATAAAATCCCCTTGGCGAAGGGAATTGATAGCCGAGCGCAGAGTCTCCATGCAAAACTTTTTGGCTCTGATAAACCTGTTGAGAACCTTGAGATCTAAAATGGGTCTCACCGAACCCTCCTTTTTGGGAACCGTGAAAAGGTTGGAGTAGTAACCCCTGCCTCTTTCCAACGGAGGCACCGGGCATATAACCCCCATGTCCAGAAGGCTTTTCACTGCCAACAGGAGCCCCTGCGCAGCCTGAGGGTCCGAGGGCACCCGAGACCGTAAGAACCTTGGGGGCGGCCAGTACTCGAACTCCAGTTTGTACCCGGAGGAGACCACTTCCAAGATCCAATTGTCTGTGACCTCCCGGGCCCAGACCCGGAAGAAGAGCCGCAGCCGTCCCCCCACCCTTACAGGTGAGGGCGCCCCTTCATTGCTGAGCCGGTTTAACGGCGGGCTTGAGCTTGGAACCCCAGGCAGCCGTGGGACGTGCCCGACCTCTGCCTCTGTTCCAGGACGAGCCCCTGACCCCCGAGAAGGCCAGACCCCTAGATGCTCTGGCCCCTCGAAAGGAAGGAGTGAACGAGCCCGCCCCCCGAAAGGGACGGCGCTGCTTCCTCCGCTGAGGTAACTTACCGCCTTTAGCAACAGCATCCAATTTATCTCCAAACAGCCGCGCACCCAAGAAGGGGAGAGCTGTGAGTGACTTCTTGGCTCAAACGTCCGCTGTCCACTGACGGAGCCAGACCAGTCTGCGCATGGTCACCAGCAAGGCTGACGTCCTACTACACACGACAATGGAGTCTTCCATCGCAGCCATGACAAAATCCATGAACAATTCGCACTTCTTAAGTATAGCGAACTCAGCGCTAGCTGGATCCAGCTGAGCGTTATTCAGCCAGTCCCTGATAAGAGACCTGGTAGCAAGCGACACCAGGGCAGATGCACTAACCGGCCGCAGGGCCGAGCCCACGTTGGCAAATGCGTGGCACGCCATCTGATCAAGGTGCTTGTCCTCGCCATCCTTAAGGGAGGAGGTGTCAGGGGTGTTCAGTACAGAAGAGTTGGTCAAACCTAACACAGGCGCGTCGACCTCGGGAGGAGAAGACAGGGCTTGACCGGAAAGGGATACTTCTTATCCCATCCCTGAGGCACACCAGGGAGCCAACTGGGCCTCTCCCATTCCCTAAGTATCAGCGCATCAAAATGACCCTGGGTAGGGAATTCCAGACGGGGCTTGTAGGCCCCAAAAAATTCCCCCTTCTTAAGAGGGGGCGCCTCAGGTGGATCAATATCCAACACCTCCAATAAATGTGACAAAACAGTGGCCGTATCAACGGCATCCCCCAGCACCTGCCCGACATTGGAATTCCCAGGCTGACCATAGTCAGCCTCTGAATCCTGATACAATTCCCCCTCCTCTAGCGGGGAATAATCGGACAATTCAGCGGACTCATCGTCAGTGTCCCACAAGGGCTGGGCCGACGACAACTGTCTCTTTTTAGCCTGGGGCTTCTTGCCCACCGTGCTAGCAATCATTTTGCTGTATGCTGGCCAACCTAGCCCAAACATGAGAAAGCGACTCCCCACTAGTACCAATGTCACTTGGGGTACGGATCAGGTGGGGAGGGGAAGGCGATGAAGCGGGAGGAGCCGACCCAGAAGGCTGGGTAGCAGACTGCTGCGTTATGGCCTTTTGTGCGCATGGTATACAGATCAGCACATTCTCCCCCCGTAAGGGATACCCCACACCCCACACATGGCCCGGATTGTCCCGAAGGGATCCCGGGCCTGGTATCCTGCAGAGCCTCCATATGGTGAATGTTTGTGGTCAGTCGCAAGACCGTAGGGGATTACGCATAAGCAACCCGGGATGCTCCTTAAAAGTCCCGGTGGGAGGATTTTTGGGGTGGACAATATCTATATCTAGGGATCCCAGGACCAGGAGAGACCCCTTCAAATGCACTTATACGGGGACACCTGTAACACAAAAAATAGTTCACATAAGAGCAGAGCATAGTAAGGGATGCCCTAGCATTAGATATTACAGTCACACACAGGTATATATACAGGTATATGACTATGTATATATAATTATCACGTCTATACCGCCAAGCAGCAAATAAAAGGCATATAGACACACACACGATTATATATATATATATATATATATATATCTATGAATATATACATATATACACATGTGCCCCCGATGTATGTAGCCCACGGGCACAATAACGCCCGGCGACATGTACCGCAAGGAGAGCATAAGCCTAGGTATCCCTAAGGGAGCCCGTATGGGGCACTCACGGTAGAAGATGGCGTCCATACGTGGAGAGGGTGAAGGGGGCAGGCCAGCGCGAAACACGCCAGCACATGGCCCCGCCCCCCTCTGACGCAGGATTTACTCCCAAGCCGCGCTTCCAGCCGACAGGGCTGGAGCCGGCCGACGACGCCAAGGGAGGGGGGGGGGCGGGCAGGCGCCGGCGCACTCTGCCGACACGGGAGAGCGCCAGGCCCCGCCCCCCCTCACTGAGGGAAGTAGAAGGTCGCGCTCCCCGGCCAATATGGCCGCGGAGCCGACCATAAGAGAAACCGGCCCGCCGCCGCAAGAGAGCGTGCGAGCGGGCCGAACGTTAACACACACATATACACATGATTAAACAGTGATTAAACACACACACTAAAAATAAAGGTCAGGTAGTCAGCCCCCCCCACACCCCCCTGGAGGAGAGTAAGGGACCCTGCCAGAATCCGGCTCTAAGCCTAGCGGGACATGGCATCCCACACCAGGATCACCAAAACCTAGATAACCGCCTACCCCATGGTGGGGTCACACGGTGGAGCGGTGCTCCTACTGCACCCAAAGGGTGCTCCTACCTTTACCAAGGACCCGCAGCCGAAGCTGGGAGGCTCAATACAGGGACAATTTAGGAGGGTCCTGGCAGCAATAGGGACAAAAATGGCCGGGCGCTAGCCCGGCTTACTTGCAAGTAAGAGAAGCCTTCATCTTCTGTCTTGCTCGCTCCCTGCAGAGAAAACAACTGGGGAATTGGTGGGTGGTCCCAGGTAGTTATGGACCGGGAGGGGCTTCTTTTTTTGCATTCATCTCTGCAGAAGTTCGCCCTCTACTGGAGAATAACCCAACTGTCAAGAAGTATTGAAGCGGAGTGTATGTCACACTTGGAATATAGGCTCCTCCCGGCCCTCAAATACCCAGGGACCTCCCACAAATCCCCAGCATTGAAAAGCAGTTAAGGAGAAGCCGGGAGAATTAAACAATCCAAACTATCAACTATAACAATGATAACAATCACCATACAGGGGATCCAAGAAAATGCAAACCAAGGGTGGGTTGGAGCAGGACGTACTGTATACTCATAATACCAATTTTACAGGTGAGTAATCACAGAATTGTATTATTCTTAGTATACAGTACGTCCTGCTCCAAATCTAATACTTACAGTTGGGACATCCAATAGCAGTGTCCATAAAGTAGGGTGGGATCCCCAAGAAAAATCAGCAGCAGGCAGTTTAAACAACTGCCGCCTGCAGAACCTTTCGGCCAAAAACAGAGTCAGCTGAGGCCCTAACATCAACCTTGTAAAACTTTGAAAAGGTATGAACAGAAGACCAAGTAGCAGCCTTGCAAACTTGTTCAACAGAAGCCTGGTGCTGAAAAGCCCAAGAGGCACCAATAGCACGAGTGGAATGAGCAGTAAGGCGGAAGGGAGGATTCTTCCCCTTAGCAGAGTAGGCCTGAATCACAGCCTGATGAATCCACTTGCTGATAGTAGACTTGGCAGGAGCCAAACCCTTCCTAGGACCAGAAGGGACCACAAAAAGAGCATCAGTTTTCCTGAAAGGTGCAGTAGCCACCAGATAGTACTTCAGACACCTAACCACATCCAAAGAGTGCAAAACTCTCTCCTTAGCATTGCTAGGAACAGGGCACAAAGAAGGAAGAACAATATCCTGATTCAAATGAAAGGCAAACACTACCTTAGGCAGAAAATCAGGTTTGAAACGAAACACCACCTTGTCCTGGTGCCTCTCATAGTAGGGGGGCTGAATGGACAGCGCCGCCAACTCAGACACACACCTGACAGAAGTGACAGCCACCAGAAACACAACCTTGAGCGTAAGAATGGCCAAGGCAGCATCCTGCACAGGTTCAAAGGGAGCACCCTGCAAGGCTGACAGAACCAAGTTCAAATCCCAAACAGGCACCATAGGTTTTCGTGGGGGAAGCACATGAGTGACCCCCTGGAAAAAAGTCCTGATCAGAGGGTGCTGAGCAAAGGACTTCTGGAAAAAAGTAGCCAGGGCAGAAACCTGACCCTTCAGAGTACTGAGTTGGAGCCCCATCTCCAACCCGAGCTGCAGGAACTCCAGAATCCTGGGAATAGAGAACACACGACAGGGAAGAGACTGAGACTCACATCAGTCAATGTAGGCACGCCAAACCCTGTAATAAATGGAAGAGGAAGACTTCTTCCTAGCTTTAAAATTATCCACAACTGAGGAAGACAGCCCCTTCTCCATCAAGATGGAGGTTTCAGCAGCCAAGCCGTCAAAGCCAGAGTTTGTAAATTGGGATGGCATAGTGAGCCCTGAGTGATCAGATCTGGCACCAAGGGCAGAGCGTACTGATCTACTGCCAGCTGTACCACGTCTGCGAACCACACTCTTCTTGGCCACCTGGGGGCCACCAGAATTGCTGGCACTCCTTCCAGAGCAATCTTGCGCAGAACCCTGCCCAGCAGGGGAATTGGGGGGAAGACATACAGGAACTGAAAGTCCTTCCATGACATTGCTAGCGCATCCGAGGTCAGGGCCAGAGGATCCCTGGACAGAGAGACAAAAGCTGGAAGCTTGTGATTGTGGCGGGACGCAAACAGATCCACATCTGGTTGGCCCCAACGGTGACACAGAGATTGAAACACCCTGCTGCATAGGGACCATTCTCCCTATCGAGAGGTCCCCCTGCTCAGAGAGTCCGCCAGGTGATTTTCCACCCCCGGGATGTACACAGCTGATATGCAGGGGACATTGGCCTCCGCCCAAGTCAGGATCAGAGAGGCTTCCTGGAGGGCCCCCTTGCTCCGGGTCCCTCCCTGATGATTGATGTAGGCAACTGCCGTCTGGTTGTCCGAGCGCACCTGAACAGGCAGGCCCTGAAGGTGAGTAGTCAAGCGAGCCAGAACTAACCTGACAGCTCTCAGCTCCAAGACATTGATAGGTGTGTGGGCCTCCTGAGGGCCCCACCTCCACTGGAACCGCAGGGACTTCCAGAACCCCCCCAACCTGACAGACTGGCATCCGTGGTGACCGTCTTCCAGGAAGGGGCAAGAAAGGATCTGCCCCCCAACAGGTTCCTTGAGTCCATCCACCACAAGAGGGACCTCCTGACCAGGGGAGAGAGCACACAGACCCTGTCCAGGGAAGCTGGGTCCTTGTCCCATACAGACAATAGGTGAAGTTGCAGAGGCCTCAAGTGGAACTGAGCATAAGGGACCGCTTCGTAGCACGCCACCATCAGGCCCACCAGCTGCATTCCCTGCCTGATGGAGGGATGGGGACAAGCTAGGAGGGACTGAGCCTGTGCAATCAGACTGTCCACCTTCTGCTGAGGAAGGAAGATCCTTGCCTGAACTGTATCCAGATTCATTCCTAGGAATGGGGTTACCAAGGAAGGGGACAGTGAGGACTTGGGGTGGTTGATCACCCATCCAAATGACTCCAGAGTAGACACCACCAGCTGAGTATCCAACTCTGCCTGATGTAGAGACTGGGAAGTGATGAGGATGTCGTCCAGATAGGGAAGCATGCGGACGCCCTGACATCTGAGCAGAGACATCACGCCAGCCAGCACCTTGGTGACCACCCTGGGAGCTGAAGTGAGGCCGAAGGGCAAGGCCACAAATTGGTAGTGTTGATCCATCAGAGCGAACCTGAGGAACCTTTGATGACCTGGGAACACAGGAATATGAAGGTAAGCATCTTTGTTGTCCACAGAAGTCATGAAATCCCCTTGGTGCAGGGAACTGATGGCAGAGCGCAGAGTCTCCATGCGAAAGCGCCTGCCCCTGACAAACTTGTTGAGAATCTTTAAGTCCAGGATGGGCCTGACAGAACCATCCTTTTTGGGTACTGTGAATAGGTTGGAATAAAAAGCCCTTGCCTTTTTCTCTTAAAGGTACCTGGCAGAGGACCCCCAGCTCCAGGAGGCCTTGCACTGCTTGCACTAGCTCCCGAGCTAACACAGGGTCCTGAGGAATCCGGGATCTGACGAATCTTGGAGGGGAATCGGCAGCAAACTCCAACTTGTAACCGGAGGACACTACCTCCTGAATCCACCGGTCTGAGACATGAAGCCTCCAGACGTGAGCAAAGTGCTGCAGCCGTCCCCCCACCGGGATGGGTGAGGGCGCCCCTTCATGCCTGAGGGGGCTTGGGAGAGGATTTAGCTTTGGGACCCCAGGAGGAGCCAGGACGTCCACGTCCTCTGCCTCTACCCCAGAAATCTCCCCGGGCCCCAGGGAAAGAAACCCCCTTCCCTGTCTTGCACCACCTTAAGGGGAAGAGAAGGAACCCTGACCCCGAAAGGGCCGAGGTTGCCGCCTGCGCTGGGGTAACCTGTCTCCCTTAGCAAAAAGGTCCAGGCGGTCTCCAAACAGACGCAGACCTTTAAAGGGAAACCCAGTGAGGGCCTTCTTGGCAGCGTTGTCAGCAGCCCACTGGCGCAGCCAAACCGAGCAGCGTATAGCCTCCACAACGGCAGAAGTTCTGGCACACATTCTGATGGTGTCATCCAATGCTGATAGGACAAAATTTACAAAAACATCACAACTGGAGAGTGCATTAAACACCTCAGAAGGCAAATCATCAGGGGCACTATCAATCATATTTCTGATAAGGGTTCTAGTGCCCACAGCAGTAATGGCAGAGGCACAGACCGGGCGCAGCACCATCCCCGCACATGCAAAGGCGTGGGATGCCAGCTGATCAATACGCCGGTCTTCGGCATCCCGCAGGGTAGTAGAATCAGGGGAATGCATGACAGAGGTGTTAGATAGCCCTAGGATCGGGGCATCCACCTCGGGGGGGGGGGGGGGATGACCAACATTTAACCACCTCAGCAGGAAAGGGATACTTCCTATCCCAACTCTTTGGAACCCCAGGAAGTTTACTGGGGCGCTCCCATTCCTTGAGCACAAGGTTATGGAAATGTGCCTGCTCTGTAAATTCCAAACGTGATCTTGCTGCATGGAAAAGCTTCTCTCTTTGCCTGGGAGCCTCAACAGGGAGAGAGATAGTCAGAACCTCAAAAATCTGGGTCAATAATCTGTCAGTGTCATCCGGGGCCCAGGGGTCAGAGCCAGAATCGTCATGACCCCTTGGTCTCTCATCAGATGAGCCTGAATCAGAAAAGAGCTCTCCTTCATCAGACGGGGTATAGCTACACAGATTCCAAAACTCCTCAGTTCCCGTAGGGAAAACAGTAACATTAGGCGTCAAGTGCCGCTTCTTAGCAGGGGCCTTACGCGCTAAAGACTTCGCAATAATCTGGTCAACAGTAGCCAGTCTAGAAGACACATCAGGCTGAGAATCCCCACTAGTATGCAACTCAGCAGGAGTGAGATTTAAGCTTGGGGGAGTAGGTGAAGTGAAACGAGGTGCAGCCACTGGCAGGCCAGATTGCAATGCAAGCACCTGCTGCGCACAGGGTACACAGACCCGCGCCTTGTCAGCGTCAGCATGCGGCTGCCCACACGCTACACACAGCCGGTCTTGTCCCAAAGGGACCCCGGTAACATTATCCTGGGATGCCTCCATATGGTGATTATAGCGGCGCTATACGCCGATAGGGAATAACGCTATATAGCAACTCTGGTTGCCCCAATAACCCGCTGGGGACGTGGGAGTATAATTTTTACAAGGCCTACAAGTAATATACTAAAAACAGGGCCGGGAAAAGCCAAGAAGGGTTTGTCCCACCTGAAAGACATAAGCAGACAAGACCTTAAGTACATCGTAACAAAAGTGAAGCAGATAAAGCCGCCTGCGAGGGCACTTACGGACCGCGGTAGGTAGGAGTCCATCGCGCATAGGCCAACCAAGTCAGAAAAGATGGCGTCAGTATACCTCGAGGGGTGGGCCATTAATAGTGATGACGTGGAATGCACCAAAGACGGGCCCCGCCCCCCCCGAAGAGCGCGAAGCCAGAAGGCCAACAGCCAATGATGGCGCACCAGCGCCTGAGGTAATGCCGCCGCCAAGCACGGAACCAAGTCAGCGCACGGCGGCGGTAAATTTAAAAGCAATAAAGACCAGTCAGCGCGGCGGCTGACACAAGAAAAAGACATGTGAAAAGTGAAAGCACAGACTGCATAACATACATATCTACACACATACACACCCCCCCTCTTTTCCCCCGAAGACTACAAGGAGGATGAGGGAGGACGGCGGACACTTAAATAGGGCCCACCGATAGGCAGGGGCAATAGTGCTGGAGGGGCATCCCATAGAGGCTCACCATAAGCCTGAACCACCTATCCTTTGGTGGGGGATTGCGGTGGAGCAGCGCTCCTAAGCACCAACGGCGGTGCTGCCTACCTTCACCCGACCAGCGCAGCCAAGGCTGGGAGGCATATTACTAGTGGAACGGGTGGGAATAGTCCTACAGGGCCGCAGGTTAATAACCCCGCTCACCTGCGAGTAGAGAGACAATTTCTTGTCCTTCGCAGCCAGACTGCAGAGAAATTCTGGGGATTTGTGGGAGGTCCCTGGGTATTTGAGGGGCCGGGAGGAGCCTATTTTCGATGTCTCTGCAGTCCAGCGCCATCTGGCGGAGTATATCCCAACTGTAAGTATTAGATTTGGAGCAGGACGTACTGTATACTAAAAATAGAACTAAAGACACAATCTCCCCAAAAATAACATTGATTCCTATGTTACATGGGAGGGCTTTTGAGGTTGATCGTAGAGAAGAAAAAGTCTTGGGGAAATGGTTGCATTGTATATACTGTTCTATTTTAAGGCAATACAAGCCAGGGAGCAAGCAAACAATGTGTCTTATTACTTGCATCTTGGTGGGCATGCTTCAGTAAGACACCCAGGATCCTGTCTGCTGTTTCCTCATGGGGACAAAATAGCAATAGAACGATCTACCTTTTGTAACTCACCCTATATTATAGTAACACTGGGTAGAAAGGATACCACAGGTTACTTGATTTGGGGGCTCCATTCTTATTTAGAGATTCTGAATGGTTAGCAAACATCCCCTTTTCGCAAAAATGGCCCAATGATAAAAATCCATATAAATATTCTGGATGAGAATAAACCACAAGCTTGGTGGGAGTTTTATTCAGTTCAAGTGTATAAGTGACCCCTCCCCTCATTAGCCAACATGTTTATATGAATTTTTAACCCTTCTAGTGCCAGCTAGCTCAAGTAGCTGCCTCTCCAACCGTTAAGTGCCAGCTACGCGGGGGGGGGGGGCTCCGATCCCCCCCTGGACTTACCACTCAGCAACGGGCCCTCACCGTCCTCTTCGGCCTGCGCTGGCCCCTAGCCCCGCTCACTTGTGGGAGGAGCGGGATGACGTCATCCCGCTCCTTGTGTACCGGCACCCAGGCTCCGACTGTCACTTGTCGGTAGCAATCGGCGCAGGGAGGGTGGGAGGCAGGGTGGCTCTGATCTCCCTGCCTCCCACCCTCCCTGCTCCAATCACTGCCGACAAGTGTCATCTGCAGCGGCGCAGGACACGGGATCAGAGGTAAGTATAAGTGAAAAAAGAATAAATAAAGAATTTTTTGTCTGGTGTCTTTTTTTTTTACTTAAGTCCTTCAGACCCCTTATACCAGTTCACAAGGCTCTGGGGCTGGCAATCACCTGCGGCTAGCGGGTGACTTGCCATAACCCCCAGCTCCCCCATTACCTGCCTCCCCAACGGCCAAGGGGGGGGGGGCAGAAGGGCCCGGGCCACTTAGTGGCTATGTGGGCTAGTAGCCTGCAGGGCCAGGGGCCACCAATGCTGGCCCCTGCGCCCTGTTCTACAAGCCCCCATAGCTGGTCCGGGTTGGTAATGCTGGGTAAGGGGGACCCTACGTCATTTTTTTTCGGATTTTAACCCTTAAAATTGGGAGGGGGGACCCTATGTCATTTTTTTTTTAAGTTAACCCCTTACAACTATGCAATCATTTTGCATAGTTGTGTCCTATCTGAAATCTCCTAAACTGCTGTTTCAGTTTGGGGGAGTTTCCTGGGCAGGAAAGGGTGTATACCAATACATATGTGGTACCGTTGTAACCGGGAGAAATAGGGCTTTCACACGCAATAATATTTTATTAACAAACTTACATTTTTTATCACAAAAAACACTACAAATTGTAAAAAAATTATTTTTTTTATTTTTTTGCACATATTTCACCCAAAAGTATTGAATACACTAAAAAAAGGCCAAACAAAACATTTCATGTTGAAGCCCAGACTCTGCTGAAAAAAATAATATATAATTTTCCTGGAAAATCCCTGGAAATCCCTTCAAAAATCAAGGTTGAACATGTGTAGCGCAAAAACATGGAAAGTAGTCTGGCAACAGAGTGTGACAAAAAATCTAGGTAGGCTGGCACTTAAAGGGTTAATATTACACAATTTTGTGCAGGGTGGATTTGATTTAAATCTAACTGATTTAAATCACGATTTAAATCACGATTTAAATCACTAGTCAGTAAGGCTTGATTTAAATCAGTGATTTAAATCAAAGTTTCTACCTAAACTAGTTCTTGCTATTTTAACATGCAAGTAGATGAAGATTTTTAGAATCACTTTTTATATTACTTTTTTCTCCCCTGTTTAATGGGTTAATCATTCATATTTGGACACCACTGTTCTGTTGTACTTAGGAAGGAGAAAAATAATCCTGACCTTAATAACAATTTAAATAGATTTATTCAACTGAAACAATAACATTACAGCATAAGTTATTTGCTTAAACAAACATCCATGTTTTGTTAACTAATTTGGCTAAACAAAATATATATATATTTTAAGAAACTTAGACTGTCAGCCCAGCCGACACATGAAAAACTTAAATCCTACTGTCCCTGCTGTCCTCTGTAGCTCACTAGTCATAGGTTTGTAGAACAATAGGATTAAGGTCTTTTTCTCAACTCTGTTCATGTTGTAACATTTTTGCTGTGAAGAAGAGGCTGGGACCTCTGCGGAGTCAAATTCAGTTTTGAGAACTGCGTAAGTAAAGCGAGCGTCTGTGATAATATAGGAGAGAAACTGCCCACTAATCCTACAGAAACCTCTGGAAGAGCATGGCATTGTGAATGTTACACATATACAGCCTTTATTCTACTGAGTTAAACAACTCAGCTTTATCTCATGATGGAAGAACCTTTGGATGGTAAAATATTTTCCTCAAAAAGCAGTTTATTGAAAAAAAATCCGATTTAAATCAAAAAAATCCGATTTAAATAAAAAAAATCTGATTTAAATCAAAAAAATCCGATTTTTTTGATTTTTTTTAAAAAAACATTGATTTTTATCCACCCTGATTTTGTGATAGTGCTCCTTTAAGCAATTTGGAAAACCTATACACAAAATTGACACTGAGAGGGATGTTCCTGTGGCAGGTTTCCCTGAAGCTGTACTGACTGGAACATTGCTGAGGGCTGGGCTAGTACTGCATTGACACAGACACTTGGCATACTGTATTGTATCACCCTCTTTTTGTTATACCTTATGTAATCTAAGTGTAGCTGCTTTCTTCACTTCAGTTTCTGGGTGTTGATGACCTGGGAAGGGGGTGACATGGCTCAGATTTAGGAAGCACCAACATGCTCTGCTGTTATCAGAGACAGCTTCCTGAGGAGCAGTGGCAATAAAAACTGTGCAGGTCATGCACCCCTCATCTCAGAGAAGTCAGCCAAGTGTCCCCCTCACAAGTGCCTTAAAATTTGTGCACCTTTTCTACGATCAAAAATTGTGTCTCTACTCCCTCAAGACCTGTGCCTTCAGTGATTTAAGAAAAAAATGTGAATCCAGCAGAAGGAATCGGTAACTTAAAGAGTTGGGGAGGGAATTTTTTTGTTGCAATTTTTAATAACCTGGCAGCCCCTGTCAGCATGGCACCCTCTGGTCGCCCAACTTGTGCAGGGCTATGAATACTGGGGGCCATAAACCTGGAGACTTATCTGAAGACCACTCTCAGCAACTCTAAGTTGTAAAGCAAACTGAAAAATAAACAGAAAATATTTCTGCTAATCGCAGCACTACTATGTTTATAAGGTAAAAAATGCACTTCCCTTTAATTTTTATTTTACTCTAAAGTGCACTTTTTGCACCTGGTGCTAACTGGATCCCATTGGCCTCCATTCACTAAGTTGGAAAAAATTCTCATTGTAGTAAAAAAAACTTGCTGAATCACCAGCTAGGAAAACAATGAAAGTCAATGACACGTTTTACTACAGAGTAAAAAGAATTAAAGTCCACTGGTAAATAAAGCGCCGTTGACTTTCATTGTCTTCCTATCTAGCGATAGCAGATGAGTGGCATTTTCATGCTTTTTTTTCTCATAAAGTGAATTATTTACTAACATGAATTTTTTTTTCAATTGAGGCCATTGTCTGACTGGAAGTTCTACGAAGAAGATGTGGATAACTTTGTAAAAGTGTCTAATCTCTCCTGATGGGCGTGCATGGCCCACAGTCGGTTGCTATGTCTTCCATGAGATGGACAGAAAAAATAACCTTCTATGGGGTACTCAAAAGTGTAAGTAACCTTTAAGTCACAACAGGAAATGCCAAACTTACCTGGGTTTTTTGCAGTGCTCCCATTACCAGAAAGCAAAGATCTTCTAAAGCACTGGGTAACTGTATGGAGGAGAAGCATGGTAAGTCACAGCCCTATTTTTACATTGTAGGGAATAGAAAAGATAATAATTACGGGCTCACCATAGGTTGGGGATTTGACAGTGCCTCCGAGCATGCATCCTCTATCTGCAGACATGAAAATCACAGTGTGTGAGTGTAAATGTGCAACCTGCTGACAGTCAGCAATTCTGTCAAGAAGGAAGTTCATAAAATATACAGTACAGACTTTCAGATTAAGGCATTAAAGAAAAGCTCTGCTATCATAAATTTATGAACATATAGGTAACAACATTTTATTTTGTATCTTAAAAAAAAAAAATCCTTCAAAAGTTGTTTGAAGTTTCTGGTTTCCGGGAGGGAGAGTATAACAGCTGCCTGTGTGCTGTGCAATAAAACCTAGTAAGGGCAGCAATCATAACACCGATGTTTAATGTCAGCATTCCCACATTTGTATGAGGAATCTTTTTAAAAGAAAACGTAGATTCCCTTCTGTAAGAAAGTGTTTAAAAGCTAAGAAGAGAGAAAGGTTGCTGTGAATCCCGGAATGCAATGCATCTATAAATGCTGATGTGTGAAAGAAGGAATTGTAATAAATCATTTGGATCTAGTATGATATCCAGACAGGGTGACGCATTTCCTTAGGAAAGCCTTGAATAAATTGAGAGTGGATCATAGTATTTTACAGTGGTATCAAATATGAGTTTGTGCCAAGTAATTTTACACTTATTACATGTTGATACATATAGTTTAATGGGCTTTACAGTAGGAAAATGGTTGAGATTGTACTTTTAGAGTTACTGGATATTTCTCGGGGACAGTTGTGTTCCCATGAGATTATATTATCAAGCTTTAGTTGACAAGGAGAGTAAAGTAGTAGTACCTGTTTATCTACCTATGTGTTACTTTAGTTTTTTTTTATCCAAATCTACAATGCTTCTTTCGGTGTCAAGTATCTACAATACTGCTCTTTTTAATCTGTTGGCTGCAAGGGCTTTTAAGAAGCAATTTGACTGGAATTTTTGCTCTGCATGCTGTAAATTCCAGATATTTATGGTGATGTTCCCATACTATTCAGTTGTGTTTCCCATGGACAAAAATGAGAACAGGATTTTAGTACACTAACCATAAAATGTATTTCTTTAAGTGGATCAAAACTCACCAGCGACCAGAATCAAAAAGATTCCAGGGCCAGCAGCTGGCTTTCTCTCGCAGTTTGCTGAAACGGGATGCCCTGATGTGTGAACCCCCCCTGTCGCCGATATTCTCTAACCTTTCGCTGGACCAACGGCACATTCGCAGGCTCTTGTTCCAGCTGTTCAGATAAGCTTTATTTTCACCTGTTACATTTGACTTAATTTCAGCAGGAAGGACCAAGTAAGGAAGGCCAGCTAAACAAGGCACAGAGGGGATCCGCAGCCTGAAAGGGTCATTTTGCGCCTCTTTGCTGGGAAGGCACCACTGAGCCTAAGATAGAGGTGACCCCTGGAAAGAGCTCTCTCTCTTCAAACCAGGGCTGTGGAGTCAGTAAGCCAATGTTCCGTCTAACATGGGTCTTAGATTGATAGAATATAAAATATATCTATAAATAACATTTTACGCTTCTTATGAAAGCTTCATTAATTATACAATACTATTTAGAGATTGTCTTTCTTATGCTGGAGTTGACACATTTCTACCGACTCCACAGCCCTGCTTCAAACACCAGACAACCAGAGACAACACAGAAAGGACCGTAGCTGGGCTGCTGTGTGTCCCAGCACTAAGCCAGGCACAGAAACAAAACCAGCCCAAAAATCTACATCAGTGCATACTCGACCCATCTCCATACCTAGAGTGGTAAAAGGAAATCTGTAGTTCTGAACCAGCTTACCCCCCAGTTATGGACCCGAAACATGCGGCACAACTAGCCCATTAGTTTGATGCCAGGATCAGGCTGGCATCCGCCTTGGTTTAGGAATAAGGTTCAAAATAGTGTTGGTTGCAAGCTAGCGTCCAGCAAAGGTGGAGCTAGATCCTCCGCCCAGAGAGGTGTTGAGAGTGTCTGACTGTGAGGTTAAATCCCAGACTTCAACAGAAGGCAAGCGGTTCTTCTTCCCAGGGGTCACCTAGCACGTGTCAGGATAGGTTCCAGCATCACAGACTGTTTCATGCCCCCGGAAGCCGCTCTGTCTAACATCTCATCTGAACCCATTTAAGGTAAACCTGACTTTTGTTGTATTGCTTGTAATTCACTTACATGTAATCTGTAACCCATTTATCAGACTGGGATTGTGTTTTTGTGTGTGTGTGTGTGTGTGTGTGTGTGTGTGTGTGAGTGTGTGTGGCTATGCTGGGCATTGTAGTACGCTAGGCAAGTGAAACGGGCGATGATTTAGGAAGGCGGGCTGTGTCATTGTAGGTGCTGGGCTGTTGGCGTGGTTGTGTTATATGCCTTTCCCTGACAGATAGCAAGGAAATAAACAAAAAAAAAAAGAATTAGGTCTATACCCCTATTATGATGGTTTAGCACAATGCTCTTTTAGATCTGTTAATATCAAATAATGATGACCTGACAGTAACAATCATTTTGCCTCTTTACAAGGCACTGGTGCGCCCTCACCTGGAATATGCCATCCAGTTCTGGGCACCCATTCATAGAATGGACGCTCTGACTAGAGGAGAGCCACCAAACTAATAAGAGGAATGAAAGATCTTAGTTATGAGGAAAGATTACGATTAGTCTGGAGAGGACTGAGGGGGGACATGATTAACTTGTATAACTATATAAATAGCGGATACCAAAAATATGGGGAAACACTATTTCCGGTAAAATCCTCTCTAAAGACAAGGGGACACTCCCTGCAACTGGAAGGAAAGAAATTCAGTCTCCAGAGACGACAATTATTCTTTACCATAAGAACTATACATCTGTGGAATAGCCTCCCAAAGAAGCTTGTTACAGCATCAACCGCTGACAGCTTCAAAAAAAGATTAGATGCTTATTTAGAAGAAAATAATATTAACAGTTACTATTAGCTGTTATCAGTAAAAAAAAAAAATTAAATAAAAAAATAACTTCTCCTACCCCAACACCCTTGGTTGAACTTGATGGACATATGTCTTATTTCAACCGTATTAGCTATGTAACTCACCAGCGTTACAGCTCTTCGTCATGTCATTTTTTGTGATCTACTTGACTATTTACCTAGACAATATAATATCATCTTCCCTTCCTTTCAGCACTTTACCCATGTAGGGCTGCATCAACAATGCCTTTTTGACAAGGCTGAGAAACGAAAGTCTTAGCACACATACAGTCATGGGCGTAATTTTTGGCCCCCCTGAAATTTTTCAAGAAGATTAAGTATTTCTCACAGAAAAGGATTGCAGTAACACGTGTTGCTATAGACATGTTTATTCGCTTTGTGTGGAACTAAACCAAAAAAGGAAGGGAAAAATAGCAAATTGTACATAATGTCACACCAAACTCCAAAAATGGGCGGAACAAAATTATTCGCACCCTTAACTTAATATATGGGTGCACACCATTTGGAAAAAATAACTGAAATCAGTCGCTTCCTATAACCATCAGTAAGCTTCTTACACCTCTCAGCTGGAATGTTGGACCACTCTTCCTTTGCAAACTCTCTTATTGGAAGGGCGCCTTTTCCCAACAGCAATTTTAAGATCTCTCCACGGGTGTTCAATGGGATTTAGATCTGGACTCATTGCTGGCCACTTCAGAACTCTCCAGCGCTTGGTTGCCATCCATTTATGGGTGCCTTTTGACGTATATTTGGGGTCATTGTCCTGTTGGAAGACCCAAGATCTCGGACTCCAAACCAGCTTCCTGACACTGGGCTGTACAGTGTGACCCAAAATCCATTGGTAATCCTCAGATTTCATGATGCCTTGCACATATTCAATGCATCCAGTGCCAGAGGCAGCAAAACAACACCAAAACATCATTGAACATCCACCATTTATTTCACTGTGTGTTTTCTTGTCTTTGTAGGCCTCATTCTGTTTTCGTAAAACAGTAGAATGATGTGCTTTACCACAAAGCTCTATCTTGGTCTCATCTGTCCACAAGACATTTTCCCAGAAGGATTTTGGCTTACTCAAGTGCATTTTGGCACAATCTAGTCTTGCTTACTTTTATGTCTCTGTGTCAGCAGTGGGGTCCTCCTGGGTCTCCTGCCATAGCGCTTCATTTCATTGAAATGCTGAGTGATAATTTGCGCTGACATTGATGCTCCCTGAGCCTGCAGGACAGCTTGAATCTTTGGAACTTGTTTGGGGCTGCTTATCCACCATCCAGACTATCCTGCATTGATCCCTTTCGTCAATTTTTCCCTTCTGTCCACACCCAGGGAGATTAGCTACAGTGCCATGAGCTGCAAACTTCTTGATAATGTTGTGCACTGTGGACAAAGGCAAATCTAGATCTCTGGAGATGGACTTGTAACCTTGAGATTGTTGATATTTTTCCAAAATTTTGGTTCTAAAGTCCTCAGACAATTTTCCTCTCCTCTTTCTGTTGTCCGTGCTCAGTGTGGCACACACAGACACACAATGCAAAGACGGGCAGGCTAATTCATTACTAGCGCCAGATACCGGCAGATGAGCGAAGTGCTTAGAGCGACCACTAGTAGTCGCTGTGATTGGCGATGGGTCGCTGTTACAGAGCGCCTCAGTCGCTGGCCGCCATTGATAAATATGTTGTATGTGAGTCGCTCTAACACCAGTACAGCGCTGTATGGGAGCGAACTCACACCATATTTAAATACAGCCTCACATAGTGCTGGCGCTCAAAATCGGGTCGTTGTAGCCCAGAGCAACAGAGGCTGTGTGATTAAAGTCTGTTTTTAAACACACATCCACTAGTAACAAAGCGAAAACACATGGAATTACATTGTTATTACATTGTTACATAAACACTTTAATACCAGACCTGTAATGACAGTTCTGCATAAAAATATAAAAAATCAAAAAAGTTTAAAAAAATGACCTTTTATAGGCCAGGAGAGGTCACACAAATATCTACTAATTATAAAAAATAAATTAAAAAAAAGTAAAGGAACGTCCATTGAAATGTATGGGAGAGCAGCAGGTAGCGGCAGTTAATACCAGGGGCTCTGGAAGCCAGAGCGCGGCAGGTATATGCTGAGCCGTCTGTGATAGACGCTCATCTGAACTGCCTTCATAAATGTGGTATTGCGTACACGCCCGGCGTTCACCAGATGCTACCTGCCGCTCACAAGGCACTATCTGTCGCTAACCCTTAATAAATAAAGCCCTAGGTGAACTTCTCTCCTTTTTATCTGCTTTCAGGTGTGATTTTTATATTGCCCACACCTGTTACTTGCCCCATGTGATTTTAAAGGAGCATCACATGATTGAAACAATCTTATTTATCCACAATTTTGAAAGGGTGCCAATAATTGTGTACAGCACATTTTTGGAGTTTGGTATGACATTATTACAATTTGCTTTTTTCCTCCCTTTTTGGTGTAGTTCCAATAAAACTTCAGGGGTGCGAACACTTATGGCCATTACTGTATATTCAGTTCTGCAGGGCTGTAATCAGTGTGTATGTGCATGCTACACCACAATTGCATGTTAGTGGGCATCATGACAGTTTTCGAACCGTTAGTGATGCAACTGTACCAGTATTTGTTGCAACAAATAAATGAAAGTACATTCTTATAAATAGTATACTATAATTGTGCATTATCTTGTTAAATTAAAATGTAAGAGACCTTGACCATTACCATTCAAATGGTGGCCATAACACATCATGGAACGGGCTCCTAGCTTACAATCTATCCGCTTCTGTAACGCTGACCTGCAGCCTTAGCATGTGAAGCCAGGGGCTCCACTTCCGCATGGTGCATCCTTCGGGTGGGTGTAGCCTGTGTATAAAGGCACCCATTATTTTTTTACACAGCAGCACTGGAGTTAGTGTAAGGTAGGTAGAGTGCCTTATGCCCTCTAGCACCCCCCAACCGACCACTGATCTGAGCTCTGCTGGTAAGACCCTTTATTTCTAAACCTATGCAGACTTACCGCATTCCAAAGCTGAAGCTCTTGTTCTGCTTGAAGCACGTGGGATGAAAATGGAGCACCTGCAAAACAAATGTTTCACCATTTAGTTTCAAATATTTTGATTTGAGGGTTTGCATACACTAATAGAAGCAGACCTATATAAAACCAATGTATAAAACATATGGAATACCTGGGTATAGAAAAATATTAGTATCACATAGACATGGACCATACTCCATAGAAATCATGAAAATCTTATATACTATTAAAATACTATAGCCTATTAATAACCAATGACAGACAGAGGTACGCAAACATATAAAGGAATATAATAACATCAAACATGTAAGGCAATTCAGATTACATTTTCTCCTTTTTCCCTTATTCTAAAAGGAAAAGTTCCATAACTTAATATAAATGTGTATACAGTTGTACAGTTACATAATTGTAATATCTAACTATACTCCTCAAGGTATAAAATACATCTTGTTTTCAAAAACCTAAAGTACTTGTGTTGTTCCTACAGTTCATAGGTATCATTATAGTCAAAATGCAGCATACAATAGAGGAGTGACACTGATCTGAGCCCTGTAACATGCATGGATTTTCTGTTGCATACATTTTTGTTTTGCACAATGTGTATTTCTAACCAAAATAGAACTGTTGGATAAAGATGGGTATTACTTTGGAAGCAAAACTCAAATGGTGATGTAATAGGACAGATAATTAGGGATGGGCAGACCCGCTAGATTTAGGGTTCGACCAAATTTGTCACTAAAGTCCAGTTCAGACCCGGACTCAACACATACCCCATTGAAGTCAACGGCGACCTGAATTAGGGAAACCAAAAATGGCTGTAAAATGGGGGTAGCAAAGGCTAGAAGGCTGCAAATTGATGGGAACACCAGGGTGAACACCATGGGCTGGGGAAAGTACTCAAAATATTAACAGAAAACAAAACAATGAGATACATACATAGATGGAAAAAAGCATCAGCAGCAACCACTCATCTGCCTGCTGCTGGATGTCAGGCCCCAGCTCCTGACGGTGTGGGGTCTCTCACCCAGAGAGATGAGTTTTAGCTCCGCATGCTGCCGTTTTACCATGGCAGTGCTTAAACTGGTGGCGCAGGGGCTGCACTGACTGCTTTCTCTCCAAAGTTTGAGGGCTGAAAAGCTGAACACTTCCCTGGGATGGTGTGGAGTAGCTTTCCCTTTGGGGGGAAACAGGTGGCTTTGTCATTAGGAAGGGAATGGTAGTGGAGTAAAGTAGCAGAGGGAGCCTCAGCTGTTTTTAGGTGTTTCTTCCACTGCTGCTCATGTTTGGATTGCAGGCGCCTGGTCATGGATGTGGTTCTGAGATTAAGAATATTTCCTCATTTCAGGCACTGGTGGCACAGCTTGCAAATGACTTGTGTCATACCCTGAATGCCGTGCTGGTGAGATCCTTTGAGTCTGCCTTGGTGCTCTGTCCTTGGGTGTGGTGGGCAGTGGCAGCAACATGCTGACCACTGATCACTGGCACCCTACTTCTACTGGCTGCTAGAGGCTGTTTGACCACTACCACCTCTTCTTCTTGTAAAAGTCTTCAGTCCCCTTTGGGTCTGGGATCTTGTCATCACCCCTGGCATCCTCTTCCACCCATTCCTCCCTTCTAGACTCCTTCTCAGTCCCAACATTGCAGAAAGCTGCAACAGTCAGCACTAGCTTTACATTGGGGTTACATTGTTGGGCATCTGGAAAGCCTCTCTTTCACCCGGGGGGGGGGGGCTATGATCCCCCCAGCTCTTCTGGCTTCAGGAGAGGGCCCGGAATAGCCCCCCCACTACAGCTGCTGTGCGTGCACGATCCCTCCTGTTGGGTCTTCTCTTCCACAGTGAGGGGAGGGTGCGAAAGAGGCCCCCCGTCGCGTGGCTAGCCCCGCCTCTTGTGGGTTGGGTGGATGAACTCACCCCATGACATCATCCCATTCCCGGGGCTGAGCTGTCAGAGGCCAGGGGAAATCACTACAGGGAGGTTGGAGGGGCTGTGATCCCCTGCCTCCCCAGCCCTCCTCCAGTGATCACCCCGGCAGCTGTCATTGGATCAGCGTGGGACAGGGTCGCCACAGGACACATGGTTGGTGAGTGTTTAAAAAAAAATTCTGTGTTTGTTCCTTTTACAGTTATCCCTTTGTGCTATATGCACTATTTAGGCAATTTAATAGTATAAACCTATAAGCTTTGCTCTATTTCTACATAGGGGCGTGCGTCATGATCTTTAAATGTATTTTATATTTGTGACAGTGTATTGTGTCTGAAGAAGATTTTTGTTATATTATATAAGTGTTTTGTATATTGTTACATGTGTAATTAAAATCAACTTAGAATCTATTACTGAAAAAGAGTGCGCACCTTTATTCAATATATTGTATACAGTTGTAGGAGGTAAACTGAACACCTCCATTTAAAGGAGCCGCACCACTTGTAGAAAATACGCATTTATTTCCCTTTAGCTATAAAAATCACTGATTAACTCTAAATGAGGGCTGAACCAGTAATTAATTGAACTGGTAAGGGATCCATGAGACCCCTTATACCAGTTCAACAAGGCTTAGGGGGCTGGCCATTCACCTGAGGCTAGCGGGTGATTTGCCATTGATTCCGAGCCCCCATTGTAATTTTTTTTAACTAATCCTTTGTTACTTGTCAGCCAGAAGGTATAAAAGGCTTCCAACAGCAGGAGAGCAGAAACCAGAGTGAACAGCGTGGGACACAGTGCTCCGGGATGGATGGGAGGTAAGTTTTTTTTTCTCTGTGTCCGTGTGTTTTTGACATTTAACCCTTTGTGAACAAGGCTTAGGGGGCTGGCAAGTCACCTGCGGCTAGCGGGTAACTTGCCATTAACCCCTGGCCCCCCATTACCTACCTCCCTAAAGCCCAGGGGGGAGGGAGCAAAAGAGCCTCTGGGCCATCTAGGCTATGAAGGCTTGTAGCCACCGAGGCTGGCCCCTGCGTCCTGTTCTACAAGTCCCCATAGCTGGCCCCCGGGCTGGTTATGCTGGGTAGAGAGTACTCCACATTTTTTATTTTTAAGTGTTTTAAGCCTTAAAATTCCCAAAAACGGGTTCCCCCCAGGAAGGGGGACCCCACACAAGTTTTTTAAATGTAGCCCTTTAAAGTGTGTATTTTATAGTAGTTGTATTTTATTTGTAAATGTTATAAAATGCTCTTTTCAGGTTTTGGGGTCCCCTGGGCAGGGACAGGGGTAGCTACTGATACATATGTGGTACCGCATAAATCATGAGAAATGGGGCTTTCACGTGCAACATGGTTCTTTATTAAAATAAATGTTTTATTTAAAATAAACAAGTCAATTATTTTCACTCAAAAATTTAAAAAACAGTGGGAAAATTACAAACAAGACATTTCATGTTAAAGCCTAAACTCTGCTGCAAAAATATATAATTTTCCCTGACAATTTCTGCAAAAATCACAGTTAAACATAGCACAAAATGGTGAAAAATGACCTGTCAGAGGGTGAGAAAATCTCAAGTAGGCTGGCAGTTAAAAGTAGCTATGCATGTTGAGTATTGTTCTGTTCAGGGGACCTTAAGCTTTCACATTTAGCTTGTTTTTTTCTTGTTTGCATATTGGTATTTTAGGAAAATGTGTTTTTTAATCTTTATTTTTGTGCAACCAAAAGATTACTTCAAGAATGAGCCCACTACAATAAGCTTACCGTATGTACTATCAGGGAATAAAATTATAAAATTACCGTCACATGCATGCTTTACTTTGGGGTGTTTGGAAACTTTTCCCTTGACAGTACCTATGCATGTTGGGTATTGTTCTGTTCAGGGGACCTTGCTTTTTCTGATTTAACTTGTTTTCTTGTTTGCATATTGATTTTTTTTTTAGAAAAATGTGATCCTGCTTTTTTATTCTTTTCCTGTGCAACCAAAGAATTAGTTCAGGGATTACTTCCAGAAAACTGTTCCTACATCAACAAGCCTGGTATGCCTAGAAAGCCTGAAGTGTGTATGTACTTACAGAGAATATATTGTTTGTGGGGTATATCAAATGTAAAGGGTTGTTCTTTTTTTAAATGTGCCCATGGCAGTTGTATTTTATCTCAAAATCTACTAATGCGCTGTTTCAGATTGGGGAAGTCTCCTGAGCAGGAAAGGGTGTCTACCGATACATATGTGGTACCTTTGTAACCGGGAGAAATTGTAGAGTTGCAACCTACAGTACAGTATTTTTATCCCCAGTACAAAGGTGACTCAAATTACTTCTCCACCAAGTGGGCTAGGCTATTTAGTGGGGGAAGAACATGCATATGTAAACTTTCAGATAAAACAGTACACCCTTCAACGCTAGTATATAATCAGTGGTGTAGAAAACTGACATGTATGATGCAAACTAAAGGGGGTACACTAAATTGTATACATTAAGAGCTGGAGCTTTATCACTATTCACTCTGCGTCATTCCTGATTATTACTTATGACATAGGGAGAAACATTCCGGTGACAATATAAATACCTCCATTGTTTGAAGCTTTTCACCAAACTCACACTGGATGATTGAAAGATTAAATTTTTTATCTTTAGGACTGGTTGTTCTGCAGCCGCAATATACAATTTTTTTGAATGATGGTCCCTAATGTCATTATTTTGAACATGTTGGCATATTAAATAATTAGGTTTTCTGAGTTCATGTAGGTTCTGACGTGTACAGTTTTATTAAAGCCTTCTCAGAAAAGGTCCTTTGCTTTAAAGAGGAACAACACATAGAATTTTCAGTCTCCTGGGTGTTGTTCCTCTCCTGTAAGGCACTGCTGTGCATTTCCCCATCGGTTGCTGCTAAAAACTCACCTTTCATGAATGCTACATGTGCCAGTGGTTAGCTGATAAGTTAAAGTGATACGTGGCAATGGTTTGTGAATGGAGCTTGCACTGCTGGCCATGGATGGAGATAACCTTCTTTAACAAATGACCCAGAAGTGGCAGTGGCCGGAATGCATAGAGCAGGTTGTACCCTGACCAGCCCTGACCTCGCACCCTGGACACAAGCCTCTGGACCTTCCGATTGTGCCGAGATGCGAAGAGATCCTCCTCGTCACTCCCCACCGGTCGCAGAGGACTTGAAACATGTCCTGGTGAAGAGACCATTCCCCCTGGTCCACCATCTTCCAGCCCTGCCTGCAGATTCTCCACCCCCGGAAAGGGAACTGCCGAGATGCACAGAATGTGAAGTTCCACCCCCCTCATGATGCAACTCACTTCCTGGAATGCCTACCAACTCCTGGTACCCCTCTGATGGTTTATGTGGGCCACAGCCGTTGAATTGTCCGACTGTACCCTGATCGGAAGGCCCCGGGGCTGGGCAGACTAATGCCTGAAAACCAGCAGAGTCGTTCTCAATCGTTCCATTGATTGGAAGCCTGCGCTCCCGCTCGTCCCAGAGACCCTGTACCGTCTGGTTGTTCAGAGCTCCACCCCAACCCGTCAGACTGGCGTCTGTGGTCAGGATGACCCACCGGACCAGCAGGAAAGACTGACCCACTGCCAGCAGCTGCTGGTCACCAGGCATTGTTCATCAAGATGAAGCGACTGTCTAACATCTGCACAGCCCTGCACACTTTCGATAGGAGCAGCATTTGTAAAGGCCTGGAGTGGAACAGGGCATATGGGTCTGTCTTGATGGTAGACACCATCAGGCCAAGGAGATACATGCCCTGCCTGATCGTGGAATGTTCAGCTGTCAGCAGAGACCTCACCCCTTCTGCACTGAAAGAAGGACCCATGCCCGACTAGTATCCAATGTCATACCTAGATAAGGTGCCACCTAGGATTTACCCACCTGAGACTTGGGGTAGTTGATCACCCACCCAAAAAGTTCCAGCGTGGACAGGATCACCCAAACTTCCTGCAGTGCCTCTGTCAGAGATGGGGCTCAGATGAGCAAGTCGTCCAGGCAAGGGGTGATGCGCACACCTTGCCTCCTCAGGAGTGCCATCACCACTGCCAAGACCTATGTGAACAATCGCGGGGCAGTGGACAGTCCAAAAGGCAGTGCAACCATTGGAAATATCGGGTACCCACTGCAAAGCGCAGGTATTGTTGGTGACTAGGAAAAATCAAGGCAAGCACATAAGCATCTTTGATGTCCACCGTGGCCAGAAAATCCCCTTGTTGCAGCAACGTCACAATCGAGATTCCATGCGGAACTTCTGCACCCGAAAGTAACTGTTCAGACTCAATCCAGTGATCCAGGATTGGCGAAATGAGCCTATCCCTCTTGGGAATAATGAACAGTATTGAGTAGAAGCCACAGCCTTGCTCTGAGGCACAGGTACTACAAATCCTCGGTCCAGCAAGAACTCTACCATGCGTTAGGGACCCATTTCCCTTTCCACGATGCAGGAAGACTTGGATGTCACAGACCTGTGTGGACGCCTGGTCCAGAACTCAATCTTGTATCCGGAAAAAACAACCTCCTGGACCCAGAAGTCGGATATCCATTGCCCCTACAGTGGCACATAGTGCAGAAGCCGCCCCCACCCGATAGGGTGAAGGTGCCCCATCAACCCTGACAGGGCTTGGCTGGGGGCTTGGGCCTGCTGGCTCATTGGGGTCTAGGTTCCCCCGAGGCTTTCACTTACTCAAAAAATCCTAGTGGTGTCTGGAGTTGGTTGAACCTCTGAAAGGGTTGAAAATTCGGAGAACCTGCGAAACGATGTCCTCAGTTTCCATTTCTGTGGAAGCCTAGTTAACTTCCTAACTGTGGCCTTCCGGACCAGGTCATCCAGAGGTTCACCAAAAAGATGACCCACCACAAAGGGGAGGGCAGTAAGCATCTACTTCGAAGCAGTGTTGGTTGCCCACTGTTTCAGCCAGACCGGGCGTTACAAGGTGACCAGCAAGGCAAGCCCCTAGCCACCAGATGCACCAAGTCATCCATAGCTGGGTGCATAGCCGACTCCACCATGGAGAACGCATGCATGGGCAGGTGGTCCCACCGCCTATCCGCCGGATCTCTAAAGACCGTATTATGAGAAGTAGGGTTAAGGGTGTGCCAAGCCAGACCCGACACTGGTTCGCCTACTACAGGTGGCGAAGACCAAACATTGACCGTCTCATCCAGAAAGGAGTACTTGGCGTCCAGGATGCTTATAGGGTTCACCCCTCTTCAGCTGCTGCTTTGACCGAGGAGTAGCGAGGTGCCTGCATAAGCTCCTCAATCTGATTTGTTGGGTGTTCCGGAGGGTTTCCTGGTGCATGCGCGGCATCCATTGTCTCTCCGCTACAAGACCACACTTCCCTCTCTGACCGTCCAGAATCCCTAAAGGATCTAGAATCCTCCAAGGACTCATTTGAATATGCCTAAGCTTGGCCGTAGTCTTCCCGCCTGGGTGGGCAGAGACAGATTCAGGATACACCTGTTGAAGAAGGCCACTGACCATGCTTTCCAACTGAGCCACTGTCCACCATGTCTGAAGGAGAACGCCATGCGTGGACTGACCCTGGGACAAAGACGAACCTTGCAGCCCCTCTGAGAGGGTATCATGCTTCGATGAGTCCGAGTCTGAAGCCGCAGGGAAAACTGGACGATGCAACTGAGGTACGGGACCTGCCATATGCGTAAGATGGTGCAGGACAGTAGTGCACCCAGTGCACAGGGTCCCTCATCTGAGGTCAGGCTTGTTTGGCACATGGGACATGTGGCACCACTCTCCGTGAAAATAAGAAACCCTGGTGCCTCGGATCCCTCCAACATAGTAAAATGCTGCTCATACTGCTAAACAATACAGCTGAAGCGCTGGTCCCCACACCCTCCTGCCTGTCGACTACTGGTCAGACCTGCCTGCACTACCTGTAAAGCAACCTCCCTGCAGCTTAAATCAACCCACTGGTCAAGGATGCAGCAGCTTCCGGACCCTCACCCTCGAACAACATGAACACATGTCAGATCCCGAATGGAATCCGTAGAAGTCAAAAGGCTCCCCCCCCAAGAGGGAGCCCTAGCTGACCAGGGAAACAGTGGAATGGCAGCTGCGCTGGAACCAATCCCCTGCCCAGAAACACGGAGGCAGTGCAGGAGGAGGGCTGAGCCACGGACCTCGCGAATGCGGTCATCCCGACCCTTCTCCCATCCTCCACTGTAAGGCCAACAGGCAGGCTGCATGGGCGGTGGCCACGCCCCCAGGCCCCCAAGGCTTCCCCCACCAAACGCTGGCACAGAGCTCTGAATGAGCACTGAGCAGCATGGCTGCCTCTCTCTCAGGGTGTCAATGAATGCAGTAGTAAACACAAAACACACACACTGACACATGGGAGCCCGGCTGTGACAGAACATCCTAGGTGTAGTTTATTTCTCTATGTTTGTATGTTGGTGTAATATATGTGTGTGTGTGTCTGTGTGCGATATATATATATATATATAACTTTAGCTGACCTGCCTGCTTGTTGTAAACCACTAATTTTTTGTCCCCCCTCCCACTTGGGTTTCACCTTTATCTAACCCTCACATGTCAGGTCAATGCTGATAACCCCTCACATGTGTACTCTCCAACTCACTTCCTCCTCCCCTCCCACCTAGTAATAAATACAGAGTGGTTGGGGGTAATTAAACCCCAGTGTGGAAACCAAATAAACAAAGTCACAAAGTTCCTCGCCTGCTTGTGCCACCCCCTCCCTTGGAATGTGTTCATGGTATCATATAGCAGAAATAAGATTGGAATATTCAGGATACCAACACCAGCCCCCTGGTAGAAGGGGTAAAGAGACCCCCTGTTCTGGGGCCTATAAGAATGGCTGGCAAGAATGGCCAGACACTCTAATCTTACCATCAAGAGTGACGCACGCTGCCTTTTAACATCACCAAGGAGAAGACCAGAAAGCGTGTGAGGACTGACACAAACCGCAGCCCACACAGACTCTTTAAGTATCTTCCCTTTTTTTCTGTATTGCAATTTATCTTATTTACCGTGTTTTATAGTTAATTCTGTTTTTATCACCTGTTTCTTGGTGTTTTTGTGGTTTTCTGTTTAAATAAATTCTAAAAATACAGCAGAGGGTCACTAATGCCCTGAATTAAGGATCTAAAAAGCTCACGCTATTTCTGAAGAGCCTAGCTACCTTACTTGCCTAGGACGCTTGATCGCCCCCTGCCTGGAAGTGGTTGTGGGTCGATTGATCCGTTCGATCTGATTGTGTTGTGTGTGGCTTATATAGAGGTGAACACTGTTTGTGTTCTGGTGGCAGCAATTTATAGCCACGCGTGTTGCCATTTGAACAACTGCAGTGACACACGTGGGGTATGATTGGCCGGTTTGATCAGATGAACGATCAATAGGTCTGATCAACCCGTGCAATCGTCACACCGGCCACCTAGCTTTATTCACATGTCAAAACCCATAGTTCAGAGTGAAGTGATGATGTTTCCTCCAAAAGCAACAGAAGAAATTTGAATAACTCACTGTTAAAGAGATAAAATGAGAACGCAAGATTCAGAAGCATTTATGAGAAATTCTCCTCATCATGCTCTGTTGCTAAGACTTCAAGTTTGGAAAGAGAGGGGCCACCCTTTAGAGACGGTAGCACGAGAAGGGTCCGCCCTATGATAAGACAATAGGCTCGATTCAGAGACACATTCGTCTGGACTTCCGTAGCTGTCTGTGGAAGTTTTGGTGGGTGTTTGTAATTTTTTTGCTTTTTTTCGTTCATTTTTCACGAACGTTCGCTGAACGGAAGCAAATCGGAACATTTCCGTTAGTTCGGATCATTTTCCAAACAAAATCGGAAATTTTTTGTTCGTTCAGATAACTTCCGTTGTTGGGATGGGTTTCCGTCTGATTCAGAGAGCTGATTTACGACGGACCACCACCCTATAAATTCGTTTCATTTCCGATCCACTTACAGGACCTTTGAGGGCTCGGATTGCTATTGTTGAACATGTTTTGAGGCTATGTGGAGGAGTCTGCGCGCCTTTAGCACCAAGGCATTGCATGTATCAGCATGGCCGAGGCCATAAATTGTCTAGCAATGCATACCTGAATCAATACATTTCATGTATGCCTTATAGATGCATTTTAATGCTGACCTTAATTAGTCCTTAGCATGTAAACATTTATTTTCCCACACATCCATATAATTGCTATATTTTTTTAGACTTATGTCCTTTGTGAATTATATTTGGATTGTTGAACTTGAATTTTAATTTGTGGTAGGAGTTACTGTTTTAGTTGGTTACCTTTGCTTTGTGTAATTATTTTATATTTGGTTGCAGGAACCGCAAGATGTGCCACTCGCCCTTGCGCCCGTTCTTTGCCTGCAGAATGCGGGCCAGGGGTTCTCTAATCGGGCACTATGCAAAACCCGGCCCGTGGTGGCGAGGGCCCTCTGGCTTTTGAAGTCCAGATTTAGGTGTTTGGACCATACAGGGGAGGGGGGGGGGCACTGCAGTATGACCCCAACAAGGTTATACCAATATTTTAATTTACGTTTTTTAACAGGGACCACACGTGCCAGAGTGGCACAACTGAGTGTCAGGGTCCTTCAGTTGGTTGGCGAGATGCAGGAGCTGTGCAACTCGTTGGGGACCACAAATGAAGAATAATGTTCTGTGGCCTGCCATTGCTATGTATTTTGCTTTTAATAGTTGTAAAAATTTGAAATTTTCTAAATTTTTTAAAAATGTATATTTTATGATGGAATAAAAAAAATGTTACATTGTCATTTCATTTACAAAATACATTAACACAAAACTAATGGGCCCAGAAATACTTAAAGATGAATATTCACATGACCGAGAAGTGGTTTGGGTAAGTTTTAGGGGGCTAAAATGGAAGAAGAACCTAACCTAAAGTGGTTTGGGTGAGCTTTAAGGGTCCAAAAGGGAAGATGGAGGATAGTGCTAAGTGGTTTGGGTGAGCTTTAAGGGTCCAAAAGGGAAGATGGAGGATAGTGCTAAGTGGTTTGGGTGAGCTTTAAGGGTCTAAAAGGGAAGATGGAGGATAGTGCTAAGTGGTTTGGGTGAGCTTTAAGGGTCCAAAAGGGAAGATGGAGGATAGTGCTAAGTGATTTAGCTAAACATTGTAGTAGAAGTGAGGGTGGCAAATATGTAGGCGAGCACTTTAATGAAGTGCAGGCGCAAGATCATAAGGATTTCCATCTGGACGATTATTTATTGAAACTAACGGGAAACGTAAAGGATTCGTGGGAGGATACGATGGGAAAAGGGCAAAAACGAAAGCCTACGTTGTAACATGTGAAAATGAAACGGAAAAGTGTTGATGGAAAATGACATCCTCGTATTCGTAATCTGCCGCACGGTTTTCAATGCATGCATAGAATCGCTCTCACACATACGAGAGCGGAAACATTTCCAAAAAAAACAGATCGGAACTAAAACGGAAGTTTTTTTTTGTCTCTCTGAATCGAGCCTAATCACCTGATGCTTTCACCTGCTAAGCTCTACGCCCTCACGTGCATTCATGTATGTCACTTTATTGTAATGTTTATTCGATTAAAAACCTTTTGATTTGGACCAATTGATTGCACGAATTTCCTTCCCTTGCAAAATTTTTCCCTAACAACTTTTGGTGTCGAAACCCAGGAACTAAAAACAGCAGTAAGAACGGTATCAAGAAAAACAAAGAGAATGGGAGACTAGAAGGCGCCACAAAAGGTGAAAATATTTTTTTATTCTCTCATAATAAACTCTGCCCTTTATTATCTGTTAGTTTTCTAAGAACCGGAATCAAATGGGTACTGCTAACTTTATATATGGTTGTGTAAGTGAATGAGAATCAAGGTGCCCACCAGAACCAAAGTTAAAGAGGTCCTTTACAGCTGAGTGAATGTGCTGCCTCAAGACACACATGTACAACTGTGGGGAACGGATTGAAAGCATTCTATTTTCTATGTATTACTAACCATTGCCTAAATAGTTGAGGGACAAATAGGATCAGGAAAAGTGGGGTGCAGTGTCTTCATCGGACTGCCTTTGCATGACAGCACAAGACCTTTGGGTACCCTCTTCACTCGGCCTTTGGACATTGTTGATTTAATTCAGCTTTTCAGTCCAATGAGTGCAGGAGCTCTTCCCAGGGAATGAGGGTGACCAATCTTTTGATCACCTCTTGGTCTGTTGCCAGACAGCTCTGTGCAAGCTGATTTGGACCTACAGGTCCCAAAACTGTGACTGGCTTGTCTCTCTATGTGAAACCATACTGCTGAATTATAAAAAAAACTTGGATCCTATGGTTCGGTTTTGATGATTTAAACCGGACCTTCACCATGATTTAATGAAAAGCCCAAACTCTTAAAAAACAATTCCTCAGCATCTAAAATTAATATATTTTACATGTTTAGTCACTAATTTATTATACTTTCCCCCACTGGGCTGCAACTCTGTTCGGGAATTTAGGATACGGGCGCCGCCATCTTGACTCAGAAGCATCACACTTACTGAGGAGAGGAGAGTGGGATAAGGTACAGGGGGGCGGGTTATAGCTGTGCTTTGCTCAGACAGAGCAGAGCTGGGGTCAGGGAAAGGTCAGCAGTCCCAGAATGCAGAGCAGCACAGTCACTTCCTGTTTGCAGGCTCTTCCTGTTTGCAGGCTGCCTGCAAAAATGGCAGCTTCCATAAGCCGCCATCTTGGATGTTTAAAGGCTTATAAAATGCAGTAGATGCAGGTAGGATGATTTTTAATGTGAGCAATCTGTATGTACAGGGTGTGGGAAACATATAAGATAGACTCTTATTTAGAGTGAAGGTCCGCTTTAAGGGGTCAAGTACTTGCAGGCATTATCATTTTGCTCTTTTGGCTTTGTTGGAAAATTTGGAGAGATCAAAAGCAGGAAATCCTAGTGTGAGACTTTCCCTAACAGCCACAGACCATAAAGTAGTGCTGAGAATAAACTGAGTGAAAAGGGTAAGAGTCCCCTCCATCATAGCTGGGCTAAGGGGGATGGATCTAGTTATCCAAAAGCAGGGAGTTTTTGAGCCAGCCTGCTGGGCTAGCTTATACCAAAATTCACAGAGCCAAATGAGAAAGAAATTCGGGGTAGGTGGATGGTGGAGTCATATAATAAAGAGAAAAGGGCCCAAGGTATTTTCACGGTAGTTATCAATAGAGGAACTGTACAGTCAGATGACAGTGAGGATGAGCAAAACCCAGATGAAATAGAACAGTTAGCAGTGGAGCTTGTCACAGAAACTTTAAATGTCCCCAGTATCAGCCCTCAGAGCTCTAGTACTCAGAGTGTTCCAGTACATGCAGGGGGCAAGACCAAAAATGCCTATTAGCTTCACTGCATTGCACTTCACTAATGATTTAGCACCCCCAGCACATAGAGACCTCTATGAGCCCAACCGCTGCTGAATACCTACCTGGGCGCACAAAATTCCTTATGTGGGAAAAGATAGGTAACCCGGGTGGAAGGGGGGTCCTGCGTGGATTAGAAGGGGAGCTCTTAATCATGCCTAAAATTAATCAAGAGGAGGTCAATAGGACCTTTTGTCACAGGCCTCAGCTGTTAGAGAGCAGGTAGTACCCACAATAAATGGCCAGCCAGAAAGGCTGCTTCTCCAACATGCCCCATGGACCCCCTGGGAAATGAAAGGATTCCTTTCATCTGTCCCCAAACAACAAAGTAATCCACATGGGTTTGCAAATGAATTGTATTTTATATCAGTCAGTTACAAACCCACATGGAGAGATTTGTTGCTGATAATAAGGGCAGTAGCAGGTTCCATTTACGCTACTGACATCTGCACAAGGCTCATGCTGCCATCTAACCCCACTGATTCAGATGACAAGCATTCAGCAAAAAGCAAAATAACCAGTGGAAGACTATTTTGAGAGGTTCAGGTAGTAGAGGAGGCAGGATGGAATATAGAACACCAGGGAATGGGGAAAATGCTTATTGCAACTTTAGTATCAGGGCTCATGCAGACTGGTGGGATAAGACAGTACCAGCATTAATATAGATATTACAGGAAGTGCAAGAAAAGATGGTCCAAAGGGTGATGCGGATAAGAGCTGCAGGTAATTCATGTAAGACAAGACCCCAGGAAGGACGGAAATGGGGTCCTAGCAAGGTAAAGTGTTTTAGGTGTAGTACAATGGGGCATATAGCAAGGAACTGCAAAGCACCGAGGGAAGGACAAGTGAGTAATTGACGCGGAGGGCTTCCGGTGTTCCCAGTGATTTCTGTAGGGGAGTAGGGGTGGTAAACCCCTTTGTTCACTTGACTCTTCCTGAAATGCCTGTTTATAAGGTAGAGCTACTTGTGGACACTGAATTAGTTCGTAGTGCCTTAAGAAAATCTGACGCCCCCTTCCTATAGGCCTACAGGATCGATAGATGCTGTAGGCTTAGGAGGCACATCCCTCAAACTAACAGAAACCACACTCCTGTAACCATAGGGCCCATTCTATCCTTTGCCCTTAGTGACAACCTGCTGGGAAGGGATGCATTAATGAAATGTAAAGCAAATATACAGTACACTGAAGGCGGACCAATTGTGAATACATCAGTGGGATCAGATGACCACAACACCTTGATTTCCCTGATGGCCCTCCATACTCCTGAAGAGCAGTACATGACTGAGCTGAGGTATGTTCTCAAAAGTGTCTGGGTCCAAAAGGGGTACCCAGTGGGCCTGCTAAAGAAAGCAGACTCCATGGTCATTATGTTTAGGCCTGGGTAAGAAATGAAATCAAGTATTTTATAAGTCAAGGGATACTGGTAACCATCAATACCCGCCTATACCCATTTATCCAGTGGCCAAACCTAGTAGACCAGGACAATTCAGATTGGTCATTGATCTTAGAGTAGTGAATAAAATAATTCAGAAGGATGTCCACTTAGTCCCAAACCCCTTACACCATCCTGGGAAGCTTCCTGTTTTAGTGTGATTGACATTGTGGAAGAACTCTTCTGTGTTCCCCTACACCCCAACCTCGCTCAGGGACTACTCTTGGCCCCATCAGAATTTGGACGAATGATGATGAACAGTTTCTCGACAGGTGGCCACCACCAAAGGTTTCAGTGGTCAATTACGTGGCTAACCTGTTAATCACGTCTCTCACGAGAGAGGCCTGTGTCGAGGCAACTGCTTCATTACTTATCCATCTAGCTGATGAAGGATGTAAGGTATCCTTGAGCAAGTTACAATTCTGTCAGAAAAAAAGTTGTTTTCCTAGGTCACTGCATTTCACAGGGCTCTAAGCATATTACCGCTGACAGAATTTTTGGTATACAGAAAGCGCCCTACCCTCAAAGTGCCCAAAAAATCAGAGCCTTTCTTGGACAAGTGGGCAACTGTAGGCAATGGATTTCAAACATGTCTCAGCTTGCTGCTCCCTTATATGCTCTGACTACTCAATCTGGGCACATATAGCTGTCTGAAGAAAAGCAGACTGTGGGCCATTTAAAAGCTGCCATCCTCAGTGTCCCCTCACTGGTACTTCCAAATTACAACAAGCAATTCTTTCTGTTCTGTCATGAACAGGAGGTGCAGGCTTCTGGAGTGCTCATCCAAATGTATGGGGGGGGGCAGAAACCAGTAGGGTACTTCAGTGCCAAACTGGATTCTGTCATCCTGACAGGAGCTGCTTGTGTGATATCCATCCCTGCAGCAGCTCTCCTGGTTGAGAAAACTGCTGATATTGTACTGGGTAACCAGATGTTTCTTATGGTTTCCCATGCAGTACAAGCAGTCCTCCAAAGCCTACACCAGACATCTCTCTGCTGCCAGACTGACAAAGTATGACATTTCCTTGGTGCCATCTAATAACACCATACTCAGGGAAAGCCTAACTGGATCCACGCTTTCCATTGTAAGAAGGTGAAATTTCAGGTCGGTGACATAGACCAGTACCAAAAGGGTGAGGCCTCACAGGGTAAGAAGGATTGAAAAGCTGTCAAGAATGCATTTGTTGTTCTATTTACTCCTCTTTATGCAGGTGACAGGAGAGTGGAGGAAGAATACCATCTGGCTCTTGCATGAAGAAACTGCCAAACAGTTAAATGCTACTGGATTTGCTCACACGTCCCAGCAAATCATAAATGAATCCCTTTGCTTGGTGTCCCATTATCAATGAATGTTTTTAATCTCACAGATTATAGTTATAAGGTGACAATAGATTTAGGCCACACAAGTCAACATGACATTTCAGGCTCCGGGAAGTAGTCTGAAATTGTTGGCCTACTGTCCACTCCCACTATGTGTTTAGGACCTATGTATACTAACCAAATTGAACGGTCACATAGTCGGCTTACCCAAGGTACACGTAGGAGAAACAGACTGCACAAATGTTACACTAACATTTATTATGGAACATGATGGTGAAGTATGCGATACAGTACAAAATTGTAATAGTTTGTGCTGGTGTGCAGTCATGGAGACACAATGTGCTCCAAGGTGTGCCTGGCCAATAAGAGGGACAGACTCAGGAAACTGCCCAACTAAGCTATATAAAAATATGAGATGGTTCCTAGGTTGGTTGGGTAACCACGGTAGGATAGTCCCCAGGGTACTGAAGCAGGGGCTATATTATCTGTGTGGAAATAAGGCCTATAAATGGCTCCCCGTGGGAGCATGGGGAAATTGCACCATAAGAAGGGTAGTGCCAGCCATTAGCCTCGTACTGATGTAATGGTAACAGATTTTTTTTAGAACACCCCCAGAGGAGAATCAGTGGAATAGGGAACCATTTTCACAAGCTAATAAAGCTTGGATGTGGTTTCTTTCTTGGCCAGTTTGGGGTATTGAATTGGCAAATAGACTTAAGTATGCTAACATTATGGATAGAATAATTATGACCACAAGTTCCATTCATGTCATGAATGAGCAAATGGCCCGATTAAGTAAGGTTGCCCTTCAGAACAGAATGGCTCTAGATTACCTGTTAGAGGGGAGAACCTGTGCCATTATTGGTAAAGAGTGTTGCTCTTGGATTGAAGACTCCAGAGACCCCAGAGGCACATTTGAATAAGGTAAAGGAGTTTACAACAAAAAGCTAGAGACATAGCAAAGGAGGGATGGAATCCCTTCTCATGGATGGGGACTGTTGGAGTCTGGTTTAACAATTTTCTTTCAAGTTTAATGAAACAAGTTTAATAAAAAAAGTTTGATGAAACCCATAGCAGTAATGATGATAGTTGTGATGTTGACATGTTTTATTGTCTAGAAATAGCTAGTGTGTTTTATCTCTCATTCCAGTGCTGACATCACTGAGACAACTATTGTTTAATAGGCTTATATGAGCAATAAAAACATTCTTGTGTGAATGCTTAGATGGAATGGCTAATAAAAAGAGTGAATGGAGACTGGGCCTTTGCGCTCCACAGCTTGTGTAGATTAGCTGCACAATTTCGTGAGGTACCCCATTTGCAGAGGGGCTGTTTCCAAAAGACAGGCAGTAGTAGGAGTAGATAGGAATTTTTTGTATTATATATAGTGTGTGTGATAATAGAATTATCAAAAGGGTAAGAAATGTTAAAGAAATAAAATAATTCTTCATAAGAACATGTTAGATTTGGATATTGATACGCCAACATCCTTGAGATTATTGTACGCTTGGTTGGCTGTTATGAAGGGGTTTCTCTTCACCATGTGAATTATTCTGAAATCATCTACCCCTGTTGTCTTCCGTGGGCATCCAGGTCTTTTTGCATTGATGGGTTCACCAGTGCTCTCTTTCTCAAGATGTACCAAACTCTAGATTTTGCCACTTTCTCGGATGGGTTTTCAGTTTTTGCAGCTTAAGAATGAGAGCTCATTTGGCCGCATGTTTTCACAGCAAATTCTTCCAAATGCAAGCATCATACCTCAAATCAACTCCAGGCATTTTTTTAATTGAGAACTACATAACAAAGGAATTGCCCACACCTGCCCAGGAAACAACGTTTGAGTTAAAAGTCCAATTACTTTTGGTCCCTCCATCTACCTGTTGGAACCAGTAACACTTTTGTCTACAGAACACTAGACTTCAGTGAATTATGTAAGATTAATTGGAGGTAAAAATCATACACATTTACAATTATTTCATTTGGTTACAGCTTATTGCCTTGATTACTTAAATTAGATATGCGCACAATGATTTTATTACAGTGGTGATTAATTCCGTTCCTGGAATAAATGTGTTACACTGGTTCCAGACTACAAAAAGCCAAACACAGAAGACAACATTTTACAATGTGTGATTCAAATGATCACATAATTATAAGTATGCAGAAATATGCACAAAATGTTCACAGTGCTATGTGCAAAGTCAGCACAATGTCCAAAGCACTGTCATTATCTAAAGTAACTATTCTAAATAAATTCATTGGTAAAAGCTTGATACTGTAAAATGCACTAAAAAATTTCTATCTTCAGATTTGCTAAGTAATAAAATGTAGTACACCAGGACCAGAATATGCAAAAATAATCACCCCTACACCTATAGAATTCAGTCTTGTTACTGCAAGCAGTAAGCAGACCTTCACCGCCGTGATTGCAGGATAATCCCCGGAACCTCTGCAGCTTAGCGTGCTTCCCATGCTCAGCCATGCACACAGGAAGGGCACGTAGGGGTTCGCACTCCACAGGGGAACTGGGGATATGGCCGTCTCTGCTTCCTAAGCAACTCAGGTCCAAACAATGGCTTTATGCCATGCATTAGTATGCACAGCATAAATTGTTGATTGGATGAGAGCCCATGCATCGGCAATAGGAACAGCAGAAAGGTGAGTTAAGTGGGCAATCTTGGGGGTTTCACACAGCCCCAGGGACAAGATCCAATCACCAGTATAGGGACAATCCTGGTTATTGGTCCACTTTCAAGTGGCTCTTAAGCCTAAACACCTGCTGTAGCCCATGGGGCAATTGTACTGTCCATTAGATGTTCTCTATTATAATGCGTCCCATGCGACTGCTGGGGTTTATTTTGCGTCGCCTAGCAAACCCCACCATGGCCAATTCAATGACAAAGAGTGTCACTTATGATACTCTGTAGTGAAGTGGTCATCACAGCCAAATCTTCAGAAGGCAACTTCAGGCAGGGACTTCAAGTGTAGACCAAGTGAATATATCTTTCACATAGGTTCATACTTAAAACCTGAGACTTAAGCAGTTTATTTATGTCGTGGACTGGCTCAGGCGATCATCACAAATATGACTTAAAGCTGTATTGCAATGCAAGACTCCAATATAACGTATCCCTGTAGAGACGTAGAGGCTGATTCACTACTAACGCCAGGTATTGCCAGATAAGCGCCTGTATAGCGGCGCTTAGAGCGACCGCTGGTAGACGCTGGGTATCGGGCGCGTCTCAGTCGCTCTAGTAACCTGGTCGGCATTGATGAATGTGATGTGTGCTGGGCGTTGTATAGTAACAGTAACAGTATAGCACTGCAGCAAGCGAGAGGTAGCGCCATATTTAACAAAACACTACACACACACATCGTCGGTGCGCTAAAGCTGGGCACTGTAGCACAGAGAGCCAGAGGTGGTGTGATCTGTTTTTGAACACATATCCACCAGTAACAAAGCGAAAACACATGGAATGACATTGTTTTAACACTGACAAAAACACTTTAGTGCCAGACGTGTAAATGCAATTCTGCATAAAAATATTTCTTATATATATTATATATATATATATATTTTTTTTTTTTATATAATATTCATATTAATATTTCTTATATATATATATTAAGTCAAAAAAGTTTCTAAAAGTGTTTGCAGCCAGGAGAGGTCACACAATGATTTGAGCAAGTTTCTGCTGTCCATAATTTAGGGAATAATTTCAATGAATGAAAACATCACAGGATTAGAGTACAGCAGGCGTGCTCAACCATTTGAAAAGTGCGGACAACTTGGAAACTGGTTGTGGGCTGCAATGATTAGGTTCAGAATTTGTTACATTCAAATGTCATTCTACCAACCACCCCATTACCACATTCATATGTACCAATCCCCTAACAATAGACTGATTGTCTTACCAATTCAAATATATAGGTGCTGTAATTCTAGTCCTCTCTGGTCCCAAAAGTTTCCCATGTTCCCAATCCAACCCAGCTAACATCCCACCAATTCTAAGAGGCCGATTCATCAATAGCGCCAGGTAGCGACAGATGAGCGACTGTAGCGTGATTTTTTCAGCGCCAGCCAGTATTCGCTGTGCTTGGCCGGCGTTAGCTTGATGACAGCGACTCAGTCGGTGTGCGGTAATGTTGAATACGGGCTGGGGAGTCGCTGTTTCACAGGTCCAGCGTTGTATGTGAGCGCCTGACAACGAATGGCCAGAGCGAACGGCTAGCTTCATATTCATCAAAAAATCACGCTCCGAATGTGCTGTCGCTGTCCATTCCTTGTTTAAACCCCAGAGCGCTGGCGGCGATCTGTATTAACTAGTTTTTAACCCCTAAACAACCATATTTTTTGAATGTAACATTATACATGTTTTTAGAATCATTTTGTTATATGAATACATTAATCTCAGACCTGTTAGATCAATTCTGCACATATTTTTTTTTTTTTTTTTTTTTACTTAAAAATAAATCCTAACATTGCAGAAGTGTTCTCCGATTTTTTGACATTAAAAAAAAAATTTAAAAAAATAATACCGATTAATTATGATTAATTATAGCTTGCTCCATTGAAATGCATTGGACATCGCCAGGGAGCGACAGCTCATACCTGGCGCTGTGAGGGAATTTGCAGCGGCGCTGTTCGGTCCAGGCGGCTTCATGATGAATGCCGCGCTAGCCGTCGCTCTCGCCGGCGCTAGCCTCATTTTGCTTGATAAATGCGTCATTGTGACCGCCGCGGGCGTACTTGAGTCGGTAGTCGCCGTTAGCTGCCGCTACCTGGCGCTCGTCAGACACTACCTGGCGCTATCGCTTGATGAATAAGGGCATAAGCATACAATTCATATAAAAACTGAGATTTCACCTACGGGTGGTGGGGTTTTTCAGCATCAGATGAGAAAACTCACTCCTTTTATAGGAGAGAAAAAAGCCATTCACTTTTACTGTCTACCTTGGGACTGATTCAACAACTATATGTAAATTTTCACTGGTGCTTAATTAGCCCCCGAGGTAGACAATGCAAGTGAAGCTCTCACTTGGTGCTGAATCGATGCCAAGCCACCACTGCTACTTCTATTTGCCAATGTTGTCTCCTATATCTCTTCTTGCAAACTCCCATAGTTTCTGTGACCTAATTTAACTTCCTTGACAGGACAGTTTTATTTATCCCTTCCCTTTTCCCAACAGCAGGTCAAGAGCCACATCTATGGGCTCCGGGGGGCCAGATGTGGTCTTACTCAAAACATTTTAAACATAAATAAGTAATCCAAACTTTATGTGACCCCCCAGCACTGGTATGGCAGCCATTGAGTGACAGTCACACTGCTGCACAGGATTTTGTGACTGACTTCTCATACTTCTGACTTCTTCAGCTTCCTTGCAGATTGCTCGCCCCCGCGATGGCTTTATGTTATTGCCCAAATTGGGGTTAGCATGGGGGGGGGGTTTGAAGTGTTACAAAATGCTCAGACTTCCTCTTTAAGTTGCTATGTGCTCTATATAGGCATTTCATTGACAACAGATCCTTACAGAACAACTGCGAAAGCCTAAATAAACCCATTTCCTAACTCAATCAGCATTTCCATTTCTTTGATATTTACACTTTACAAATGATCTTTGTCTTGTTTGGAGTCCAGATTATTATCCAACTTAATCGTTGACAGGAAATGTCACATAGATTTTTATTTATTAATCTAATTTACAATAATTAGATACATTGGTGTCACTAGAGGCAGGAGGCTTCTGACTGTATTTACTGGCTGCACTGTAGGTATAGCTGTATGAAGCCATGCCTAGAATTTAAAGGGTAAATGATCTTTCAATGGAATTGTATTTTTTTTAGTGTGGCATTTTTTTTCTTATGTTAGCAAATGTGTGTTTTATAGAACCAGTTTTCACTTGCATTATGTTGCTATTGGCAAATGTACACACAGTCTGTACACCAAGATCTACAAGACCAAGATCTACCTGTGACAGGCTTTGCATTAACTACCTGGCTTCTTTATTTGAAAACAGAGTAAGGGGGGGGGGGGGGTGTCTGGCATGCATTTTAGCTTGGAAAGGTGAGTACACAGGTAATCCCAGGTGTTTCAAGACAGGGCCAGTTCAAATCGCACCTGTAATACAGACCGAAACACAGGGAAGTGAAAAGCCTTGGTTTTGGTCTGCTTTAAGACTCCAACCCTGAGTTATGTGTTGCAGGGGAGCATACAATGAATACAGAGGGCTTTTATGTATATATATATATATATATATATATATATATATATATATATATATATTATTGGTTTATACATGTCCCCTGTTCCACCAGGTCAACCACAAAGCATCTTTTCAAGTAATTATGAGTGTGTGCTCATTCACATTGAGTGTGAAGGAACAGAAAGTACCTGATTCAGGCCAGAGCAGCAGTTTAAAAAGAATTGTGCTCCACTGCGCCATCTTGCCCCCCCCCCCAGAGATGTAGCAATCCCACAATCGATGCTACTGTGCATGCATCGGCAAATGAGAGCATGCCTGCAGGTGCGCTCCTGGCTTTTGCCCGCTCTTAAAGCGGACCTTCAGCATGATTTAATGAGAAACCCAAACCCTTAAAAAACAATTTCCCAGCATTTAAAATTAATATATTTTAAGTTGTTAGTCACTTATTATTCTTTCCCGCACTGGACTGCAAACTCTGTTCAGGACTCTAGGATACAGGCGCCGCCATTTTGATTCAGAAGCATCACATACTGAGGAGAGGAGAAGGGACAAAGTACAGGGGGCAGGGAGAAAGTACATAGCGGTGCTTTGCACAGACAGTGCAGAGCTGGGGTCAGGAGAAAGGACAGCAATCCCAGAATGCAGAGCGACACAATCAGAAGACACTCCCTGTTTGCAGGCTGCCTGATGCTCCATGAGCCGCCATCTTGGATGTTTTAAAGGCTCATAACATGAAGTAGATGCAGGTAGGATGATTTTTAATGTGCGCAATCTGCATGTACAGGGTGTGGGAAACATAAGACAGACTCTTATTCAGGGTGAAGGTCCGCTTTAAAACTTTTTCTTGTGATGCAGATGCGATCGTTGTCACGACAGCGAGCTGCAGATGGTGTTTAGCAAAAAATCACGCTCCTTTGCACCTTCTGGAGGATTGTGAGATTGCTACACATCCTAGGTTGGGGAGACCAAGATGGCGGCGAAGAGCTCAAGTCCTTGCCTGGAGACGTGCTCGTGCCACTATATGCTGTGTACAGCGCACCCCAGCATCGGCTGTACTAGAGATGCTGGGGTCATGCTGCTGCACGCATTGCAAGCTTTCATTGCATAAGACGGGGGGCAGCGTTTCCACCCGAGTCAGCAACTGGACAGCCAGTGGCCGGAACTGGGAAGTCCTCAGCTTCCCATAAAGGTATTTCTAGGAGAAAACAAAAAAAAAAGGAAATGGCCTGGGCCTGGCAGGCATTACTGACTTGGAATATTTACTGTATTTGAGTATTGCAGAGTATACATGTTGTTGAATAAATATATATAAATGAGGCAATAGAATTCCCAGCTATGTAAACTTCTCATCACTAGAACTGAACAGATCTTTGCCTTTACACACAGTGCCCCTAATAATCTTATTTAGCTGACTGTCAGTTCCTCCTTTCTCTAATGCATAGCATTTTAATGAGCGGTATTTGAAGAAAACCAAATTATAAAAACAGACAGGAAAGAGAGATTCATAGAATCTATGTGAGGTCAAGGGGTTGGTCAGCAGTCAGGAAAGCCAGTAACAGACCTACACACAAAGCACCACACAGCCTGCACGCACAAGACGTTTCCATTCACCAAGATTATTTATTTCAGAAAAAAGTTGAACCCAGCTAATTTCTAATGTTAGGTAGCTTTTACAATGCAATCTCTGTGGCTGATCATATTGTTGAGTACCTTACTTTAACCAAAACAGGTTTCTGTGGTTTTTAACAAAAACTCATTTATAGATACTCAAACAGATTCAACAATATTGGGCCTGCCCATAGAACTACCTGTGTTACTGTAGCCAAATGACTGTAGCATTGGGCTACTCATTAAAATGTCTTTTTTCCTATGACATTCTCTTGAATACAGAGGCATTATGCAAGGGTCTCGGCAACTCATCAGTAGAACTGAACATGAGGGAAAAAATGCTCTCCCTGGATATAAACTCTCCAATATAGCTAGCAATCCACAATTTGTAATCATCAGTGTAGAAGGAGAAAAACAAAACCCGGCAATGTACTGTACAATAAGGCGTGGACCCAGAAAATCAAATGCAGTTGTACCAACAGAGGACAGGAGCCAGGTGCCTAACTTAAGGGGGTGCAGCCGCATCGGGGCCCCATCATTTTTGCTTTTCCACTATATTTATCATATTAGTGCTCACTTGGCATCATTTAGATAAAGATAGCCAGTGGTGATGTAAACACTAATTATATGCGTAAGCTATTCATATGCTAATTAAATATGCTCGCTGCTGAGGGTAAAAGGCACAAGGCTGCTGACCTGACAAATGGGCGGAGCTATAGACCACCAGGAGAGCCCTATGATTGGGGGTCTATAGCAAAGCAATTCAGGAAGTGTACCACTACTCTTTACCCTGTTTCTACCTCCAGGAGCAGCTATGTTCTAACAGGAAGAGAGAGGGCAGTCATTAGAAGGTAAGCTGCTGATAGTTTAGTCATTTTGCCTATGGAGTCCCTTTACGGGCAGGTGAGTTCTGAGTCTGGGTCATTTTGAATAAAAATAAGAGCTACATGTCTTAAAATACACCGTTGTCGAGGATGTCTTTTGTGCTCTGAGCACAATACAAATAAAAGAGACGGCAGGCTGATTCATTATTAGCGGCAGGTAGCGACAGATGAGCGCCTGTAGAAGGCATTTCAGAGCACCCGCTAGTAGTCGCTGTGCTCGCCCGTGGTTCGCTAGTTCAGTGCAGCAATGATCAATACATTGTGGGGAGTCGCTATATGACCAGTACAGCCCTGTATGGGAGCGAATGTTAGCGACTGATCAGTGCGACCGACTCACAACATATTCATCAAAAAAACAGCCTCACACACCTGTGTGGCCAGTGACCAGGTTCCATTGTGGCCAACACTCGTCAAAAGGTTGAGCACTCCTGCTTTAAGCATACATACATATATCATTTTTTTAAAAAATTCTTATGGGGTATGTTCTAAACTTTGAAGAGCTTTCTACATAATACAGCAAAAAGTATAGGCAAAAAACTGTGCTCGAGGGTAGAAGAGAGCTTACCATATTTTAGGCTCGTTTCACACTATTCCGCTCACATGGAGGGAGAATGCGAGGGCTGCACCATCAGGACGATACAGACAGGGCTTTTGCTTTGCAAATTGCCTCATTCACATGTGAAAGCAGCCATAGATTACTACAGGAAGCTTTTCGCAAGAGGATGCTCTCCGCATCCGCGCTGGTGTGAAACCTTAGGCCCTTATTCATGAAGGGATAGCGTCAGGTAGTGCCTTGTAAATGAGAGGTAGCGACAGGTGAACGCCGGACACGGCACGCAATTACACATTTATCAAGCAGAATCTGTTGAGCGACTGGGATAACACCATGTAGCGTCTGATTCATCATTATCCCAGCTTCAGCGAACAGCGCCGGCGTTCAGCCTTGCAGAGCGCCAAGTATTACCTCTCGATACCTGTCACTCTCCCATACATTTCAATGGACGTTCTTTTATTTGAAAAATTTTTGAGACCTGGGACAAATAATCTCTCAAGGGATCAAAACAAAGAGAAGCACAACCAATAAAATAATCTAATATTTATTACAAGAGTTGCACAAAAATTACAAACACCATATACAAGACAACATACAAAACATATTAAAAACCAGGCTGACCCCAATGTCCTGCTTTCCTCTACATGACCCTCAAATATAAGGCTGAAGCCAATTTGAATATATTATGTATCCATCCTCTTTAAGGAATACATAAAGATTACATATTTTTGTATGTGTTTAAATTACACCAATAATAGCATCAAAGAAAAAACTGTGACCAATATACAATACTATACACACCAAAAACCTATATAAAAAATAATTTTTTTGTGCCGGCACAAAATCAATAACTATATATCCCCAATTAATTATACAATCTCATCTACAACCAAAGTAATATCAAAATAAATATAATATGTGCACAAATTAATAATCAAGTTGATATAAATAATGTGTAAAAATTATATATTACTACTATGTGTCCCTAAAGTTATAAATAATTAATTACATAAATAAATATAAAGTGCAGAATATTGTTCCCAATAAGGATACACTATGGCCCTTATTTATGAAGGAATAGCGACAGGTAGCGACTGGTGAGCGACCGGTAATGACGGGCACCGCCACGAGAACGCCGGCTCCCCACCACAATCACACATTTATCAAGCGGATCCTGCTTAGCGACTGAGATAGCGCCAGATAGCCACTCATTCATCATTATTCCAGCCTCAGCCCACAGCGCCAGCGTCCGACCTTGAACAGCGACAGGTATGACCTCTCGCTACCTGGCGCTCTCCAATGCATTTCAATGGAACAATCTTTAAATATTCATAATTAATTGTTATTAATGTTTTTTTTTGTTTTTTTTAACCCTTTAAGTGCCAGCCTACCTGGAGTTTTTGTCACACTCTGTTGCCAGACCATTTTGCACTATTTTGCACTCCCCATGTTCAAATGTGATTTTTGAAGGGATTTCCAGGGATTTCCCAGGAAAATTATATATTGTTTTTTTTCAGCAGAGTCTGAGCTTTAACATGAAATGTCTTGTTTGTCATTTTTAAGGTGTATTCTCAATATTTTTTGGCGAAATATGTGCAAAAAAATAAAAAAAATCAATTTTTTACAATTTGTAGTGTTTTTTTGTAATAAAAAATGTAAGTTTGTCAATAAAATCTTATTGCGTGTGAAATCCCAATTTCTCCCGGTTACAGCGGTACCACATATGTATAGGTAGACACCTTTTCCTGCCCAGGAGACTCCCCCAAACTGAAACAGCGCTTTAGGGGATTTTCAGAAAAAATACAACTGTGATATGCGCTATGCGCACCTTGCTGTTTTTCCAGAAAAACAACCCTTTACATTTGAAATATGCCCCACAAACTATATATTCTCTGGAAGTACACACCTCAGGCTTTCTATTTGTACCAGGCTTGTTGATGTGGCCACAGTTTTCTAGAAGTAATCCCTCAATGGATTCTTTGGTTGCAAAGAGTTTCCCTAAAAAAAGGATAAAAAAGCAGAATCAAAGCCACATTTTCCTAAAAAAAACTATATACAAACAAGAAAAAACAAGTTTAATCTGAAAACGCAATATCCCCCGAACAGAACAACACCCAACATGCATAGCTACTGTCAAGGGAAGAGTTGCCAAACACCCCAAAGTAAAGCATGTGCGTAACGGTAATTTTACTTGAAAATTTCAGCTCTGCAGACAAAGTGCGCACCTTGCGATTTTTCAACCAAAACAACCCTTTACATTTGGAATATCCCCCATAAACCATATATTCCCTGAAAGTACACACGTTAAGCTTTCTAAGCGTACCCAGCTTGTTCTAGTGGGCTCGTCTTTCTGGAATTATTACCTCAAAGAATTCTTTGTTTGCGCAGGGTTTCCCTAAAAAATTTATAAAAAAGCTGAATAAAAAACACCTTTTCCTAAAATATAAATATGCAAACAAGAAAAAACAAGCTAAGTCTGAAAGCGCAAGGTCCCCCGAACAGAACAATACCCAACATGCATAGGTACTAGTAACCCTTTTAATTGCCAGCCCACTTGAGATTTTGTCACCCTCTGTTGACAGGCCATTTTTCCCCATATTGCGCCATGTTTTGCGCCATTTTGCTGGAACTTTCAGGAAAATTATATATATATTTTTTTTGCAGCAGAGTTTAGGCTTTAACATGAAATATCTTGTTTGTAAATTTTATTTTATTTTTTTTTACAATATTATTAAGTAAAATAAATAAATAAATAAATACAATTTTTTTTTAGAAAATTGACTCCTTTATTTTAAATAAAAAATTTATTTTATTAAAGAAAACCATATTGCATGTGAAAGCCCCATTTCTACCGATTAGAACGGTACCACATATTTATCGGTAGCCCCCCGTTCCTGCCCAGGAGACCCCCCTAACTGAACCAAGTACTTTATAACATTCACAAATAAAATACAAATACCATCCACACTACAAAGGGTTAAATCGAGAAAAAAAAATGACATAGGGTTAAAAACCCTTAAAAATGAAAAATAAAAATTGACGTGGGCCCCCCCTTACCCAAAGTAACCAGCCCGGGACCAGCTATGCAGGGCTTGTAGGAACAGGGCGCAGGGGCCAGCTTTTGTGGCCCCTGACCCTGCAGGCTACAAGCCCGCATAGCCCGTGGGCCCGGGCTCTTCTGCCCCCCCTGGCCTTTGGGGAGGCAGGTAATGGGGGTGCCGGGGGTTAATGGCAAGTCACCCGCTAGCGCAGGTGACTTGCCATCCCCCCAGCCTTGTGAACTGGTATGGGGGTCATGGACCCCTTACCAGTTCACAAGGGGTTAAAAGTAAATAATCACACTGACACAGAGAAAAAAAATCTTTATTTTTTTTTTTTTTTTACAGTACTCACCTCCGATCCGGCGTCCCTCGCCGCTGTCCCGCGCCACTGTCATGTTGCTGACAGATGCCGGTAGTGATCGGTGCAGGGCGGGTGACAGGCGAGGGGGGCTCCGATCGGAGCCTCCTCGGCTGACACCCGCCCTGCTCCAATCACTACCAGCATCTGACAGATGCCGGAGGTCGGAGGGGGTATAGGAGGCGCGGGATGACGTCATCCCGCTCCTCCCACAATGGGCGGGGCTAAGAGGCGGCGATGGCCATCGCCGCCATTTCAAGAGGTGAGGACCCGGAAGAGGGTCCTCACCTGAAGCCTGCGCAGCCCAGGGGGGGGATCGGACCCCCCCCTGGTGAAGAGGAGACCCGGACAGAAGGCTCGGGCGCGGAGGTGAGTAAATGACAGTTTTTTTTTTGTTTTTTTTACAACGGCGAGTCAGCGCTGGAAACAGGGGGGGGGGGGGGCGGCTGGTTTCGGGCCCCCCCCTGATGACGGAGGACGACGGGGGGGCCATCGGATGCCCCCCCAGGAAGAGAGGACCCCAAGCTTCACGGGGATACCAGAGGTAAGTGGTTTTATTTTTCTATCTTTTAACTGTTTGGGGGAAATGCCAGGCACGTAGTTTCTACGTGCTTGGCACTTAAGGGTAGGAGAAGCAGCCAAGTAGAAACTACGTGCTTGGCATTTAAAGGGTTAAATGTGAAGAATTCTGTGACCACTTCTGACATTTTACATTTTTGTTTTTTTTGGTTTCCAAAAATATGGTTGTTTGGGGGTTAAAAAACGACTTTTAACCCATCGCCGCCAGCGCTCTGGGGTTTAAACATGCATTTTACAGCGCAAGAAATTTTTGAGCGTGATTTTTTAATGAATATGGTGAGAGCCGGTCGCTAGGGCCAGTCGCTATCATGCGCTCCCATACAGCGCGGAACCGATCAAATAGCGATTCCTCACCCAATATTCAACATTACGGCAAACCGACTGAGTCGCTATCAACTACCGAACAACGGCCAAGCACAGCGACTACTAGCGGGCGCTCTGAAAATGCCGCTACAGTCACTCAACTGTCGCTACCTGCCGCTATTAATGAATCGGCCTCCCCGTGTTACATAGTGTATCCTTATTGGGAACAATATTCTGCACTTTATATTTCTTTATGTAATTAATTATTTATAACTTTAGGGACACATAGTAGTAATATATAATTTTTACACATTATTTATATCAACTTGATTATTAATTTGTGCACATATTATATTTATTTTGATATTACTTTGGTTGTAGATGAGATTGTATAATTAATTGGGGATATATAGTTATTGATTTTGTGCCGGCACAAAAAATTTATTTTTTATATAGGTTTTTGGTGTGTATAGTATTGTATATTGGTCACAGTTTTTTCTTTGATGCTATTATTGGTGTAATTTAAACACATACAAAAATATGTAATCTTTATGTATTCCTTAACGAGGATGGATACATAATATATTCAGATTGGCTTCAGCCTTATATTTGAGGGTCATGTAGAGGAAAGCAGGACATTGGGGTCAGCCTGGTTTTTAATATGTTTTGTATGTTGTCTTGTATATGGTGTTTGTAATTTTTGTGCAACTCTTGTAATAAATATTAGATTATTTTATTGGCTGTGCTTCTCTTTGTTTTGATCCCTTGGGAGATTATTTGTCCCAGGTCTCAAAAATTTTTCAAATGATCCATGGTTGGTGAGTGAGCACGCCTTTATTGTTGTTTATAAGTGGTGCACCACATTTATGTAGACGTTCTTTTATTTCTCTTTAAACAGGGTGTTTGTTAATTTTTTTTTTTGTAAAAAGCTCAAATAATGTTGTGACCTCTTCTGGCCTAGAAAAAGCCATTTTTTCAAATATTTTTCATGTTTTATAAATTTATGCAGAATTGACATTACAGGTCAGGCATTAATGTGTTCATGTTACAATGTTATTACAATGTAATTCCCTATGTTTTCGCTTTGTTACTAGTGGATACATGCTAAAAAACAGACTTTATTCAAACAGCCTCCGGCGCTCTGGGCTTCAGAGAAGCATTTTTTAGCACCGGAGTTTTGTGAATCAGCCTGCCCGTGAACTACACTGCTAATGAGGAAGCTCCTGTGGCAGCACAGGCCATGTGAAGACAAGCTGTGTCCCAATTACATGAGACAGTTCATCGAACAAGCAACATTTAGCACAGTGGGTCACATTTTTGTTTTGGATAGTGTAGGTGAAAATGTATTTGAAACAGTTTGTTATCCTATGAACCTTGTTGAAGGAATGAATTCCTGTCTGTACCAGGCAAGAATATTCAAGAGTAATCTATGACACATTTTGTTTCCTCCTTTTCTCCACCTTGCTTCCCTACACCTTGCTGATCTATACCCACAAGGGGAAGTCCACCGCTATGGTCATTGAGAAGCATCCATTATGATCCCCCTGCCCCCCCAAACCCTTCAATTTGGTTTCCTAATCATCTCTAGCACTGGGTGTCCGCATACAGCATACATTGCTGTACATCAATATGTTTTCTCCAATCACTGTCTTTCTGGACCAAAACAAGCATAATTCAACAAAAAGGTCACCAGTGGCCCTGGCCTTATATTCTATTTTGCTTCTACACCAGACAATCCAAAGCTTTTTTCAAGTACCACCATCCACTCTCTAATTAGCTCAGTGACAACCTGGAAGGTACATATGGGTATCCAGTCACTTAAAGCCAAAGTAGAAATGCACAAAATCACCATCTAAAGTGCATAAAATTGTTTTCACTGACTGTTGGAGCAAATCAGACTTATCAGGTAAAATATTATTGGCAGCATATCATGTTGGGGTACAGGTCAGTCTGCACCTTTCGACAAATACCACATGACAGGATCTCAAATACCACCTGGTTGGGAACCCCTGCTGAACACCTTTCTGCCCTAATGACATCCACATAGTTTCTGTTAAGCGGACTTACACCTACAAGGGGAGGTATGTGCCTAAGGTCACCCAAAACACCCTTTCTGCGGTTCTCTCAAGCTCTAAAATGTGGTTTCCTCACAGAATTCCTTTAGAATTGGGTTCCCTGTTCAATGCAGAACTGGAAGCCTCAGCACATATCCGTTCTTGCCTCTTCTAAAGTGAGATGACATATTTAGCAGTGTGTTCTGCGGCTTCCTGTCCCCTCATACAGTGGAGACCCATTGCTGAAGAATTCCACGATACTGGTACCAAATTTCTCATTCCTAATAACTTAAGAAAGGCTTGCCCCCCCCCCCCCCCCCACTGTTAAATATTACAGTGACAATGTTTCTAACTAGACCATGATGGCAACCCCTCTTCACCAGTGCTGAGCCCAATTTGGACATTTAAAGTAAAAAATAAACCTTACCTGACCAGCATGGCCACCCGCACACCCATCGGGAGCAGAGATTCCACAATCTAAACCACCATTCCACTCGTGACTGACTAGCCATTGGGGTAACAGAAAAATGTTTTTTTGTGCTGGTCAGGTAAGGCTTGTTTTTTATTTTAAATGTCGAAATTGGGCTCAGCACAGGACGGGGGCGTGGATGGCTAGTGCAGTGGCATTGGGGTCACTGGAATTCTGGTTTAAAGCAAAAATGTTTGCAACTGGAATTTAGTTTTGACTTTTCACCAAAGCCATTTGAGCATAGATTTACCTTTACTCCATCTACTGTACTAAAAGTGGTGGCAGGCTTCTAAATGGTTTTTGGAAATGATAAACGGCTCCAATATCCTGAAAATGATGTCTGTAGACAGCTATTCTCAAGTATTGCCAATGATCACTGCATATTGATTTTATATACCGTTTAATGGTACTGTAATAATTTAAAAATTGTTAAACTGTATTAGGATAATTTAAATACAGTATAATAATACTATAATGGTATAAATATTATGATCAACCTATAAATATTTAAATGTATATATATAGACACACACACACACACACACACACACACACACACATTCTGTACAAATACAGGTCCTCAGCATTAATTCAAAACATATTTATATATATAATTGCTCAAAAAAGTGGAATGCACTACTCAAAAATAATATTATCAATTGTGCTCACCCATATAATATATATATATATATATATATATATATATATATATATATATATATATATATATAATGAAATGCTTGAAAGTTTTTACAGGTCAGTTTTAGTATTGCTATGGTGGTATTAAGTATAGAGCTTCTGAAAATTATAAGAAATACAGAGAAAGAAAGTAAAGGGTGAATAGAGATTCTGTCAGGACTGCTTGAGACTTGTAGTTCCACAGAGGATACTCCTCAGCTAACAGCCAAACATATATAAAACAGACTGAGAGAGAAAATGGAGAGTTGGAGTATAGAATAGGTAGTCCCTGTGACATCCTAAACAATAGAAGTAAGTGTATGTGAGGAGAAAAGTGTAGAAGAATATAGAGTGAGGTGGTTGCTGGTACAGCAGAGAGCTCTTACCTTGGCAGACGCTGCTCCATGAGGTGAGCAGCAGGAGCAGGAGGAGCAGCCCTTGGGGTTGCTGCCACCTCAGGTAGGTGCGCTGCGACTTCTCCCGGCAGCCATGCTGCACAGTCAGGTGCCTGCTGCAGGTGCTGAGCATCGCTTCGTGTGGTGGGTGAGTCGGGCTTCCCTCCCGGCTGCTCCTATATAGACTGGTCCCGGCGCTGAGGCGCGGCGCCCTTATATAGTGCTGAGGGCTGAGAATGGCGCGCACAAGCGCAGGCACCCGCGTCATTGGGTGTCCCCAGCACCCCCCGGCCTCGCGCCTCACAATCTGCCCCCCTCCCTTTCTGTATTAACCCCTCACTCACCCCCCACACTGCACCACTGCCAAACAAGTTTTGGAGGAAAGCCGGTGTTACCGCGCATAGGTCATCTTTTGTTGCAGGTAGCTTCATTTTACAGCCTTTACTCCTAAAGTCGACCTAAACAAGACTTAAGTAGACTATCTCTCTGAAAGTTTAGGCCTCAAATGTCTTTTCCTTTTAGCACCCCCCTCCCTGGTGATTACTTGCCCCAAGACATACTGATTTGGGATGCCCTTCATTGTGAAACCCATAAACTCACCTCAGTCCCTGTTCCTGAATGTCTCCGAACTCGGGGAGGTAATATGGGAAGCGGAAGGATGTGCACCCTGCAGTGTGCACAGTAGGTATGTCAGGAAAGACTTGCGCATGCGTCATGGGAGTGGCAGATTGTGGTGGGTATCAGGCAAACTGGAGAGTCTCACACAGGATTGGGGGGTGGTTAGGGTGGCTAAATCTGAGGTTTTGGTCAGCTTAAAAACTGATGAAAATACAAGAATGTCACTTTTGGACTTGTTTTGAATGAAGTGATTGGCGGCCACCTCCCAATGACTGCTCCTCTCTGCTGCGCCCACCTGCTGCGGGGGGGGGGGGGGGGGGGGCACACTGCGGGGCATCCCAAATCACTGCAAGCTGTATCCCAGCACCTGAAGGGTCTCAGACTCTAGAGCCGGGTTCTGATTTGCCTGAGTCATTGCATTGGCTTTAGGTTATTTTTTAACAGGAATTCCCCTGTAGATAAACAAGTCCATTGGCAAACCACTGACTCCCCTCCTCCACAGCCGGTGCTGAGATGGCATAAAGGTTCTCCACTGCCAGCAGCGCTTCTACATTTTAAAGTGGACCGAAACCCAGGATTATCGATATCCTGGGTTTTGGTCCCTCCCCCTGAGGCACCCTGAAATAGGATGCGGGGCTGTGTGAAACCCCCCAGACCACCTGCTTTTCTAACCTTTCCTCGAGCCCATGGCAAAGGCATGGCTCTCCTCACAGCCATCCAGTTATGGTGGCCATGGCCACGCACAGCTGAAGGAGAGTGCAAGTGATGTCGCATGTCGCACATGCATCATGTGCTTATTTGAAGGCTAACAACAGTGGTCGAATGAGGGTGGTTTCACAGCGGGGGGCATGCTGTGCCTGCTCCTCTCACTTTTTCTCAAGCCCATCGCCAAGGCTATATTATAGGGAGGGCGCAAGGCACGTCCCAGGCTCTCCACACACTTCTCCTGCAAAGGGGGCCTCCACCAACCTTTGGGTTATGGTCTGGTCCAGGAGGCTTTTCAGTCTTTGGTCTGATGGGCCAACAACAAAGCTATCAGTGGCATTGGGCCCCCCCTCCCCTGCGCCTGGTCAAGCCTTTTTTTGTTTTTGCAAACCTGCAGCCAAAGCCACAGGGTAGGATGGCAAGTCTAGAGCAGCAAAGCCGCTGTCAGCAATGCTACAGTAATGGGTGCATGCAGAGCTGTCAATTGCCGGCCGCTTACTGCACATAATCCACCATAGGCCCCTGGGCACAAAATCTGGTGGAGGCCCCAGATACATTATTTTTTTTCCCTTTAAAATAATATTCCAGCCAAGTAATTGATTGGTGGTTGTATGGAACAGGCCCACTTACTGGAGAGTCAGATCGAGTCCCTTGTGCCACCCTTGTGTGGATGCGTGCTGCTCAGGAACTCCTGCTTTGCCATTCTGGGAGGGGGGTAGTGTAGTCGCCCGGCTGGTCCAGCAGGTAACAGTTCCCTGCGGCTGTGCTTGATGGCTTATGTGCAGTGAGCAGTCGCTGATGCTCTGCACGCACCCATCACTGTAGCATTGCTGATGGTGGCTTTGCTGCTCTAGACTCTCCGTCCTGCTCTGTGGTGGCTTTGGCTGCAGGTTTGCAAAAACAAAAAAAGGCTTGCCCAGGCGAGTGGGGGCTCCACTGCCTCTGATAGCTTTGTTGCTGGCCCTGCGGCCCGTCAGACCAAAGACTGAAAAGCCTCCTGGTCCAGACCATAACCCAAAGGTTGGTGGAGGCCCCTTTTGCAGGGCAAGTGGTGGAGGCCCCGGGGGCGCGCGCCTCTTGCGCCCCCCTCATAATCCGGCCCTGCCCGCCGGCCAGAATGGCAAAGCAGGAGTTCCCGACAGCACGCACCCACACAAAGGCAGCACGGGGGACTCGATCTGATATTCCAGTAAGTAGGTGGGTGCCAGACAACCACTAATCAGTTACTTGTCTGGACTATTATTTTAGAGGAAAAAAATACTATATCTGGGGCCTCCACCAGATTTTGTGCCCAGGGGCCTCCACCGCACTTAATCCGGCTCTGCCCACCTCGCAGATATGGCTCTCCTCCAATCAGCTTCTCTGGCCGCACATATTAATGCGGCTATAGAAGCTGAATGAAATCTTAGCCGCACGCAGAATCGGCGCAAGGCTTTGGCATCACTTGCATCCTTTGGCACGCAGCTGTTGCTTGTTCACCATGAGCTGGAGCACTGCTAGGAAACGCTAATGCAGAGCTCACTAATGGAGAGGGGAGTTCATACGATTAGTTTAGTGTCCCTGTGAACCATGACCCTCACATAGGGAGGGTAAAGGTAATAAAAATTCCTAAAAAACCCCAAGCAGTATCTCCTGGGCTATGCAGCATCAATGGCCACTGTGTCGTGTGTCGCCATACATGGTAAATGGTCGCATGAAAGAATGTACAGATTTCATTCCCAGCTTCATTCGGATTCCAATGTGCGGCTATAGAAACTGAATGGTTGCTTAGCCGCACTCACAATCAGCACGTGGCACTGCCTGTATCCTCTATTTAGTTGCGATGGGAGGCCGGCCACGCTTGTGATGTGGGTTCGTTGGCGAGAAAAGAATATCGGGCCACTGGCAGGGTTTCATACCTTAGGGCATCCCAAATCAATATGGCCCAGGGGTGGATATTTAACTGGACCTAGCATCTCATAGACTCTAGGTCCAGATTTGGTCCACTTTAAAAAAAAGACAGCAACGTTTGTTCAGAGCAGGCACAAGTGATATTTACCTCTTCCAAACCTGGCTCTTTATCTGGTGAGGACATTAGGGCAATATCACATACTGCAGCATAGGAGGAGCTCCATAATTTGTGCTGCAGCTTCTGGTCTCAAAAGACCCTGCCCCAAAGGAGGTAAGTATCACTCACGGTAAGGCTGGGGGATGATGGGAGGAGCTTCTGGTCTCAACAGACCCTGCCCCGAAGGAGGTATCACTCACGGTAAAGCTGGGGGATGATGGGAGGAGCTTCTGGTCTCAACAGACCCTGCCGAAGGAGGTGAGTATCACTCACAGTAAGGCGGGGGGAATTATGGGAGGATATAGACCCACTATGAGCATGGATTACTCACCAAGGGTGTGTATCCCCAATTCACTTCCCCCTCAGCTGGAAGTTTGTTCCCAACATCTACTTCAGGTACTCTTTAAAGAAAATATTATTTTCTGACATTGCTGTTTATCTTCCCTCAAACTATCTGCATATGGGCAGAAGAACTGAAATCGCTCTGGAGAGCAGGGAGCGAGATCTTAGCAGAAATGTCTAGGGAGCAACAGCGCATTCACAAGCCCTCTGCATGCTTGCATCACAGCGCCCAGCAACTCCTATAGAAATTGCATGGGAAAATGATAACAGTGAGTGTAAGATAAAACATTGATCTTTGGAATACAAGTTTTAAAAAATAAAATCAGTTTATGGCTGTAACAGGGCAGAGTACTAGTTGTCACCCCTGTCAAAATGTTTAAATAAAAGTTAGTGTAGGTACACTAAGACTTTCAAGGGTACCCTGAAGGTCCTGGAAGAACTCCTCTCTTAACGCAGCCATGTCCTGGAGTCTTTTCTCACTTATTTCTCCCAAAGCTTATTCAAATTATAGGGTCATTCCAAACCACGTGCTAGCCCTCTACATAAACTGACTAGATGTCCCGCTTTCGGTGGGACAGTCCCACTTTGCTCCCGGGGGGCCGGACCAAGGATGTCTCCTTGCTGTATGGGTTAAAGGGACTGTAAATCATTGGCAATAACAAGGCATCAAGCCTGTCCCATGTCCTTCTCCTCCATTTCCTGCATTGCAGCGTAGAAGTCGTAGCAGCGCTACAAAGTTTGCCCCTCCTTTCAATTTCATTTCTCCAGGACCTTGTAAAAAAAGTGGTCTAACAGCTGCTTTGTTCATTGGAGATCTCCGCATGAGCGAGGAGCCTGGCAAGCCACAGTGGTCCTGCAGATGTATCTGACACAGTATACTCATGAAAAGATATCAGATAGTTAAATACAGCGCTTGGGCATAAAGATAAACATAAAGTAGCTCAACGTGTGTGACTCAAATCCAGAAATAGAGTCCAAATAGATATGTAGTAAAAATACTTAATCCAAAGTCGCCAACTTATCCCAAAGCGCATGCGTCCTTCACCATCATGTTCCCACCACCAATCAATATCTCTTACCAGACAGAGAAAACGTTTTAGTGTTCAAGCAAGATTGATCCAATATAGAAAAATCGGGATATGTCAATATGGTTGTATCGCTTTAAATAACATGAAATCCCACTGTTTCCACTTTCAAGATGGCCAAAGGGCTCAAACAGTTAATCCACTCAGACATGCAGAGAACAGAGGACATCTAGTGCAATACTGTTAACTCAAATCTAAAAAGCTTTAATGATCCAATAAAAATCTACTCACAAACATAAAGTATAAAAGCGCTTAACAATCAGATAGATGGTGAACAGTTCTCACCGCCCCTAATGATCCAACAGGCCAAATCCAGCAGGTAGTACAAAATCCGGATAGTAAAACTAGGCCGCCCTTGAGCGACGAAACACGTCAGAAGCCCGAGGTCTATTACCCTTATGTATGCCTAATTTTACTATCCGGATTTTGTACTACCTGCTGGATTTGGCCTGTTGGATCATTCAGATTTGAGTTAACAGTATTGCACTAGATGTCCTTTGTACTCTTCCTGTGGACCCCAAAAATAGTTTACCTAGGTCATTGCCAGGTGAAGCCCTACACGATGGGCTAACACTGGGCTATGTCTGGACACTGCATTTTTGCAAGTTAGAGTCTGTACTATGTAGGTATCCAGCTTCTCTGGAAACCATCATCACATGGTACCTTCAAGTACTGGGCGGTACCAGAACGTATAATAGTTCAGGGCCGAGACAATATCAAAATGAGTCTAGCAGAAGATCTCTACCAGTGGCAGCACGGGGGGGGGGGGTTTAAAAGGAAGCCAAGGCATAAAGCAACTGCCCAAGTTTCAGCGCAAGTCCAGCTTGTGTCAGATTTCTGCCAGAGGAGACTGATTAGAGTGATTAGTAGTTGAATTGGAAAGAGTCTGGCCGAAGTTTGTACAGTTATGAGTTGCTTACTCTTAGTCAAGTGTTCAGAAACGACTTGGTTTTCAAGATTAGGTTCCCTAGACTCCTCACAGAAACCTCTGCCTTACATGTTGACAGTACATGATATCTAGAGTGAGTGCAGGTTGCAGGACAATAAAACACAATTAAACTTTTATAGTATAGATTGTATACTGTTTAAATGAAGAAGTGTTTCAAAAGAACACATTGCCTGGTCCCTATGTGCACAGTGTAGTTCATTAGTAGGAATCTAGAAACTGGTGTTCCCTGTTTTTACTGCAGGGCTTGTCTGACAATTATCAGGTAGTTATGCTAAATTTCTGTCCATTGCAAAATGGACTGTGATAGCTGGATTATTTGCTTTTCATCCCTTCAGGCTATCTGTTAAAATGTTTAGATTGAGAAAAATAATATACTGTACCTATCTAGCCCATGCCCCCCCAGCATTCCTCTGCCCCCCTTGGCTTCCTCAGATGGCCTCGATTCAGTAAGAGATTTAAAAAATTCACATGGTAGGGAAAATTCACTGCATGATAAAAAGGCAGAAATGAGAACGACACTGTTGTGGAATCACCAGCTAGGAAGACCATAAAAGTCAATTGTACTTCTAAAAAAAGTAGTAAAGTGCCTTTGACTGTCATTGTCTTCCAAGCTAGTGAAATTCGCAGGCTTTTTTCTCACAAAGTGAATGTTTTACTACCATGAGAATTTGTTTTTCAACTCTTTGAATGGAGACCATTGCATGAGTCTGTATTTCATTTAGATAATTTGACATTCTTTGTACCTGCAGTACACTGTGTTGCAGAAAGAGGCACTGTAGGGGACAGTTATTAAGTATAAAATGCAGGCGTATAAGCTTTGGGCTCGTACAACGTGGTCAGTTCAGAGCCAGGTGAGAAAACCCTTTTTATTAGGAGAGAACAATGCCATTCACTCTCATTGTCTACCTTGGGGCTTATTTAACAACGGGGTAAATTTTCACCTAGTGTTAAATCAGCTCCAAGATAGTCAATGAAAGTAAATGGCAGTTTTCTGTCCTAAAAAGGGGTGTGTTTTCTTACCTGGCTCTGAATAGAATCCCATTGTGGCAAAGATAGGAGGTGAGATCCCAGCATGGTTACGTGTTTTGATGGAAAATTTGAAAGTGTACATATTTTGCTTGCCAAAAGGATGTCTTCTTATCTAGATTTTTTATGTTAGCAAATGTGTGTTTTTATTGGAAGCAGTTTTCACTACTACTGCAGCCTGTTGATCTTGGCAACTCTACACCACAATCTACAAAAATAGAGATGTCAGTTCTGTTTCTGCAGGGCTTATATCTCTCTTTTTTTAGTTCTTGCGGCCTTATTTATCAAGGGATAGCGCCAGGTAGTGTCTCACTAGCGCCAGGTAGCACCAGCTATCGGCGGCTACCGACTCCAGAACGCCAGGCGGCGGACACAATCACGCATTTATCACGCTAAATGAGGCTAGCGCCGGCGAGAGCGTCACCTAGCGCGGGATTCATCATGTAGCGGACTGCAACGAACAGCGCCGCTGCTAATCCCATCACAGCGCCAGGTATGACCTCTCGCTACCTGGCGCTCTCCAATGCATTTCAGTGGAGCAATCTTTAAATATTCATAATTAATTGATATGATTGTTTTTTTTTTTTTTTTTTTTTTTTAACTGTCAAAAATTCTGTGACCACTACGGCAATGTTATATATTTTTTTTAAGGTAAAAAAAAAAAAAACATTTGTGCAGAATTGATATTACAGGTCTGATATTAATGTATTCATATTACAAAATGTTTAGAAAAACTTGTTTAATTTTTTAATCAAAAAATATGGATGTTTTGGGGTTAAAAACTACTTTTAAGCCATCGCCGCCAGCGCTCTGGGGTTTAAACAAGCATTTCACAGCGCGAGAATTTTTTGAGCGTGATTTGTTAATGAATATGCTGGGAGCCGTTCGCTCTGGCCATTCGCTGTCAGGCGCACCCATACAGCGCGGAACCTGTGAAACAGCGACTCCTAACCCCGTATTCAACATTACCGCACACCGACACCGATCGCTGTCAACAAGCGAACAACGGGCAAGCACAGCGAATACTAACGGCCGCTGTGAAAATCACGCTACTGGCGCTCATTTGTCGCTACCTGGCGCTATTACTGAATCGGCCTCTTGGTGTACTGATGCCAATAGCAACAGACTAGAGGAAGTGAGGATTGCTTTCATTGAACGCATATTTGCCAACATAAGAAAAAGATTAGGTCAGCTCGGCACCCTCTTAGCACAAAAAATATACACTTTCAAAAATGGTGATCTTTCCCTTTGGATGAAAATGGACTGCGAACAGTTTCTTTTTCAACAGGAAGAGGTAATATGTTTTCCCAGAGACCTCTAACAAACTGACTGTGGATAGGCGGATCTTCTTGTCATTGATGACACCCCCTGCGATGCTGCACACATGCTCTGATAGAACACTTGCCACAGTGCAGGTCAGAACTTCCAAAGCATAGAGGGCAAGCTCTGGCCATGTTCATTTTACCAAACCAGCAATTGAACAGGGAGGACCAGGAGACGCTTTGGCAGAAACTCATTGTCACGGACCGGGTGGAGCGGACTCGGGTGTGGATCCGCTTTAACTGTGGAACGATGGCGGGTACCGTGTCAGGGGAGCGGAGTCTAAGGAGCCACCGGTATTCACCAGAGCCCACCGCAAGGCAGGTTGGTCTTGTGCGGCGAGTGACTCCCAGGTCGCTACCCCCTAACAGCGGCCCAGTCCCACAGTCAGCCGAGGTTCAGTGAGGTACACAAGTGGCAGGCAAAAAGGCATAGTAAGTACAGGCAGAGATCGGGGCTGGCAGCACAGGTTCGCGGTAAAGGTGAGTAGCCGAGGTCGGGGCAGGCAGCAAAGGTTCAGAGTCGGGGACAGGCAGAGGTCGGTACACGGGTGAGCAATCCAAGAATGTCTGACTTTCAACAGGCATGGAGAGACCAAGATCTGGCACTGAAGGAAAGGAAGTGCCTCTTTAAATAGGGGAAGTGGATGCAGGATTGGATGAGCAGGCGCCAATCAGTGCTGTACAGGCTCTTTAAATCTCAGGAATCCAGTGCGCTCGCCCTCTAGTGGACAGAGACGTGCGTGCACCTGAGCATGTGAGCAGGAAGCATGGGGGGGAAGGGCGGCAGCTGAATGCAGCCATGAGGAAGTGCTGCAAGATGGATGACGGCTGCATGCAGCCATGGAGGTAAGTGACTTGCTGTGAGACAGGCGTGCAGCGCTCGCCCTAACACTCATCCACCATGTGAGTCAAAGTCTGCGTCCTGGTACTATGGGCCATTTCCAATGGTGGTGGATGTGGCAGAGAATTGACCAAGGTCTTTCACATTGTGATCATGCTCACCCTCCCTTCTGAGGTGGTGCTGGTGCCCCTGCTGTGGTTCCTCCTTCTCCTCATCAGACTCATGTGGCCATGAGCGCTCAATGCCAGCTGGGAACTCGGTCAGTAATGCCTCCATCAGAGTGCGTTGGTTCTCTCTCATTTTTTCATCACGCCTGGATTCAAGGAGGTGATGTTATCCAACAGGGGAGGCACTAAGTATTTGACACTAGTGACTATATGGGCAACTCTGCGGTTGTTTTGCATGCACTGGAGCATATGAGCCATAAGTCAAAGAGAAGCTGCCCCCAGAGGCAGGTATCTCTTCCTCCTCCCCCCTATCCTCCCAGCCTCGCTCCAGTGGCGCCCATGAACTGAACTGGGTGACACCCTACTATGAGGAAAAATCCTCCTCTGAATCCTCCTGGCCGCTGTCGGCCCAGCAATCCACCCTGGGAGCCACATGTCACGTGGCCTGACACCTGGGTAAATGTGCCTTCCTCTTTCTCCTCTGCTTCCTCCTGTGCCACCATCACATCCCCCGCAATAGCCTGAAATGTTTTTTCTAGCTGACAAAGGATGGGGATGGTAGCCCTGATGATGGCGTGATCAGTGATGACACCAAGTGCTATCTTTTGAGCCTGGCTCAGCTCTGCAGTCAGGGCTGTATCCCTGGCTCAGCTCAACAGCCCATCAAGCAGCTTTCCCAGGTTCGGCTGAACCTGGGACCCTTATCGGGGGGGGCTCTGATCGCCCCCCTGGGGTCTTCCGAGGTGAGGCGAGGGTTAATTGTGCCCTCTTTAGCACTTCTGCAGTATTCAAGCCGCTAGCCCCGCCTTTTTAGGTGGGACAGATGATGTCATCCAAAGACACTTAGTAGCACTGGGTGATCAGAGGGGAGAAGGTTGGCGGGGCCTTCCCTCCGCCGATCACATGGCAGCTGTCATCGGAGCTCCGTGAGACAGGTTCACCGGGGGGACAGCAGAGGATCAGAGGTGAGTAAACAAAATAAATAAATAAAAGTATTTTTTACTCTGTGTGGTGTCTTTTTTAACTGTTAACCTTTTGTGAACTGGTAAGAGCCCGGGGCTATTTAGGCTTTGCGGGTTGTGCTGGGTAGGAGGGACCCCACATAATTTTTCTTTTTTTTTTTTTTTTTTTAACCCTTAAAATTCCCAAAAATGGGGACACAGTGGGCGATGGATAGGAGGAAAGTATTAGAAAAAAAAATGCATGAGACCCCTATAGCAGTTCACAAGGCTTAGGGGCTGGCAAGTCACCTGTGGCTAGCGCGTAACTTGCCTTTAACCCCCAGCCCCCCCTTTACCTGGGGGCAGAAGAGCCCGACCCATTTAGACTTTGCAGGCTTGTAGCTGGCAGGGCAGGGGGCTACCAAAGCTGGCCCTTGCGCCCTGTTCTACAAGTCCTGCATAGCTGGTCCCCAGACTGGTTATGCTCGGTAGGGGGGACCCCACATCATTTTTTGGGGATTTTTAACCCTTAAAATTCCCCAAGAACTGTGTCCCCCCGGGAAGGGGAACCCCACAACATTTTTTTTGGTTTAACCCTTTATAGTGTGGAAAGTTGTATTTTATTTGTAAATGTTATAATGTGTTTTTTTCAGTTTGGGGGTCTCCTGGGCAAGAATGGGGGAGCTAATGATACATATGTGGTATGTTGTAATCGGGAGAAATGGGACTTTCACATGCAATATGGTTTCCTTTATTAAAATAAATGTTGTATTTAAAATAAAGAAGACAATTTTCTAAAATATATATATATATATATATTTTTCTTAAAAATATTTTTAAAAAACAGTAGAAAAATTACAAACAAGACATTTCAGGTTAAAGCCTAAACTCTGCCGCAAAAAAAATATAATTTTCCTGGAAATTCCTGCAAAAATCACAGTTAAAAATGGTGGAAAATGACCTGTCAACAGATTGTTCCGTTCGGGGGACCTTGCGCATTCAGATTTAGGTTGTTTTTTTGTTTGCATATAGATGTTTTAGGAAAAGGTGTTTATTATTATTATTATTCTGTGTAACCTAAGAATTCTTCGAAAGATTACTTCCAGAAAGTTGAGCCCACAACAACAAGCTTGGTACGCTTAGAAAGCTTAACATGTGTACTTTCAGGAAATATATGGTTTGTTGGGGGTATTCCAAATGTAAAGGGTTGGTTTGGTTGAAAAAGTGCAAGGTGTGCACTTTGTCTGCAGAGCTGAAATTTTCAAAATTACCCTTACGCACATTCTTTACTTTGAGGTGTTTGGCAACTCTTCCCTTGACAGGACCTATGCATGTCGGGTATTGTTCTGTTTGGCGGATCTTGGTTTTTTAGATTTAACTTTTTTTTCCTTGTTTACATATAGTTTTTTGAGGAAAATGTGGCTTTGATTTTTTGGGATTTTATTCTTTTTTAGGGAAACTAAAAAAAACACATATAACTCATTGAGAGATTAGTTCCAGAAAACTGCATCCACATCAACAAGTCTGGTATGCCTAGAAAGCTAGAGTGCGCATAGCATAGTTGTATTTTATCTGAAAATCTCCTAAAGCGCTGTTTCAGTTTAGGGGAGTCTCCTGGGAAGGAAAGGGTGTCAACCGATACATATGTGGTACCGTTGTAACTGGAAGAAATGGGACTTGCAGATTTTATTGACAAACATAATTTTTTTTTATTCCCAAAAAATCACTACTAATTGTAAAAAAATTATTTTTTTGTATTTTTTGCACATATTTCAAACAAAAATATAGAAATTACAGTAAAACAAGGGCAAGGCATTTCATGTTAAAGCCCCGACTCTGCTGAAAAAAACAATATATTATTTTCCTGGAAAACCCTTCAAAAATCACAGTTGAACATGTGTAGCGCAAAATAGGGAAAATGGTGTGGCAATCGGGGGGGGGGTGACACAGGAATGTGCTGGAGGTGTGGATTGGCGGAGGGCACTATGATCCACATATGGTGGAGTTGCCCCTTAATAAAAAAAATATGGGATCATGTATTCTCGGTCTATAAATTCTTGACTCTAGAAGACATCCCTAAAGAACCACAAATAGCCTTGCTGTCGGTGATTCCTGGGTCGATCTCTGCCGCAAAGAAGGGAATTCTCAGACATCTACTAACTGCGACCAGGTCAGTAATCCCTCGACACTGGCGATCCCAACACACCCCAGACATTCTAGAGTGGGTGCAGGAGGTGGAGGGAATCAAGAGGATGGAGGAGATGGTGCTTGAGGGCGTAGAAAATGGGAGAGAGAAATTCAATATCACTTGATTGATCACGATTTGGATTATGGCACAAAACACACCGGAATTTAGGGAACAGCTCTACTCATTGTAGCTGGTTGCGAGACCAGATACGTGGGAGCAATGGGTAGTCGAGGTAAAACACAGTCGGGCCGTGACTGCCAGACCCTCCCTGGCTCGCACCCTACCTTTTGTTTCCCTACCCGTTCCCCTGCCTGGGACCCCCCCCCCCCCCCCGCCGCTGCCTCCCGGGTCCATGGATGAGCGACATCCCCCCTCTCCCCCCTTTATCTCTCTTCCCTCTGTCTTTTCTTTCTTTCCTGTCCCGTGTCTTTGTCTTTTTTCTCTGTTCCTGTACCCTTCCTACATTAAAAAAAAAAAAGGGAGGAAAGCAAAAAAAAATGGTGTGGCAACAGAAGGTGCCAAAAACTGGCACTTAAAGGATTAAACACCTTTACTTCAGCAATATTTCACACTCACTTGACTTGTGGAGGAGCACCAATAGCAATGCCCAGTTATGAATGCTTACTGCGTGTTACACTCAACCCACCCAGAATTGGACCTATCCCAGCATGAACTTATCTCTGTCTGAGCTGGTTTCTCAATCCCAGTTTCCATGTATTACAACACCCCTGAACCCTCATGGTCCACACGCTCTTCCTAAGGGACCACTGCTACCCTTAGGAGGAAAATGGTTGGGCTGGGCTCCTTTAAAAGTTATTCCCTGACCAGACTGGTTTCCAAATTCCTAAATAGCATCAGCATGTAGATGTTTAGTCCACCCACTGGGGTGGTCACCGAACTCATACACATCTTAGCATAAGACTTTCTGCTCAAGCCCCAGCTGGTGGCTATACACCAAAAACACAGTTACTGTACAATCCACTTACAGAACCAGCATGCTGGAAAATGTTTGACCTGTAAGAGAAAAGTTAACATACACTTTAAATAAGTAAGATATTACTTTCACTATGCAGCACATGACATGAGTTAAAGTAGCTGCACTCCCCTGCTTTTACGAGGGTGTGTGGCACTCTAACACCTCAAAACACTTCAATTTACATACTCAAGTAACTTTACTTATTTATCTATAAACATCACTAAACTAAGCATGGCTTATCACCAGGCTCTACAAAAATAAAAGTGCTGAGAAAAAAACACAGGGAAATTGTTCAACAGGTTTAGTTCTCCAGCTTTACAGTTATGGGGCATAGTAAGTTGGGTCAGGCAACAACACCATTTTGTCCTCCCCCCACCTACTAAAGCTATGGATTTGGGGTCCACAGCCAGGGATGAGCACAACTACCCTGTCCATGTAGATATTACGACCTTGGTGAGTTGGTGATATATGTCCTTAAATTTATCCCAGTCCTCCTGGTTCAAGTCATTAAGAGATATGCATTCGACACGTACATTTTCATGTGTATCTGCTCTTCTATCCACAGCTCTCTCACCTTCTCAACAAAGTACATACCCCTCTCATCCAAATAAGGGTACTCCAAGACGAGTTTGAGGCTGCATTGCATGAACCCATCTCTGAGCTTTAGAGAAGTTAGACAGCCGTGCAGGATCGCCCATCCCAGGCAACAAATAGGGTTCTTCAGTACACACTGTAAAATGTAAAGTACCGGGGCTCAGGGTTGATAGTGAGAGTGTACTTTTGGGTCTCCTCCTTCCCCACATTTGTTACAGACGAGCATCAGCTTCCTGGGACAGGGCTGGGGCAGTGGTCCCCCCCCCCCCGGGGCATTAGGACACAGTACCTTTGGGCTGCACAGCACGAGTGGCGGCGTTATTCCTCCTTGCGTCCTTTGTCTTGGCCAAGTGGTTGCCGCTATCTGGTCAACGGTGGTAAAGTCATGCTGGCAACTGTTGGCTCTGATCCTTCCTCAGACAGTTTCGCGAACAACTCCTCCACCCCAACATTGGCATTCTCGGCTTCCTTGTGCACAGGGGCTGACATCTCCTCCTCTGCTGTAACAGGATGGCTCCTCAGGCTTAGCGGCCTCTGGTTTGGTGGCAGTCTTAGTCTTTTCCTTGGACGTGGGAGGCAGAGGTAACTTTTTCCATAGCATAATGTAGTGAGTCGGACCTCCTCGACCAAGACTCGCAGCACCAGAGCGGGTTTTCTCACCGCGGTGAAGAAGGGGGCATTAGCGTAGTCCTGTTTTGAAGCCCAGGATCTGTCCACATTCCGGGCAAATGGGAAACAGTTCCTCCTGTCCACATACCATGCAGAGAGTAAAGCTGGGTGCTAAACGGAACCTCATCCCAGTGTCCATGATTAGCGTTGCCATGTCCACAGGTCTCTCGTCGGAGGGGGCCTGGCAGCCTTCCCCCGACACGGTAGTTTCACTGGCCATCTCCTGCCAAGACACACACTCACTGGTGGTGATAGTCGTCTCACTTTCTGTCTCACTGCTCATGTTGCTAATCTTGGTGCTCTCTGTCTGCTCCCCAGGGCAGATTCGTGGCTGTTTTTTTTATCTGTGTTCTTGTTACAGCAGCAGTGAAGAGAGTTCAGCTTATGCCAGCCATAAGCTGAAGTGGCAGGAACTGCTGAGGTGAAGTGGAGGGAAAAAGTCTGAGGCACACTTAATCCGTTCCGTAATAGACCATCACAAATTGTCCAATTATGCTGAATCTTGGTAAACCAACAGGGCAGGTGTCCTGGACACTTCTCCCAGATTTTCACCTGAAACTACACAATTTTTTGAATTTTTTTAAAGTGTCCAAAAATGAAATTTAACCTGGACAACTTAATGGTTCCTGGCACCTTGGGACACTAAACTTGGCACATTGATCTCTTGGGATCCCTACACACCTGTGACACCCTTTTTAGCCCCTTAGGTCCCCATATAGGCCACCAAATGTAGCGGGCCTATGCCTAGCCTGTGACAGAGACAATGAGGAGCAAGAGGGGTTCTTGGACCTAGGGTAGGGCACCTCAGATTGGTGTGGCGTGTGAGGGGAGGTGCACTTACTCGTTAGTCATCGCTGGTCTTCAGGAATGACACTTCTTGTAAAAAAATAAGGCCTTCAATTCAGCATAGCAGCACATTCCATTAAAGATGGTACACATCAGCAATTATATTCCTCGGCTTCCCTCAGCGCTCTAGTTCCACTTGAGACTATAGTCAGGCTGGTCTTAATTTTAATCACATAAATAGGGTGCACAAGTCTTGTTAGCATGTTGGGCCTTTGGGCTGCCATTATTATTATTGTTTATTTATATAGCACCATCAACTTCCATAGCGCTTTACATGGTATGATTACAGACAGGGTAGAATATATAGTACAGAGAACAATAAAAAATTAGATGCACAGGTTAAAACCAAGTGTTGTTAGCACAGGAGACAATAGGGAGGAGTGCCCTGCCCTTGCGAGCTTACAGTCTAAAGGATGGGGGTGGAGACAAAGGGGGCAGGGTCACAAGTGGTAGAGCTTGAGTATGGCTTCATGTGCCATTGAAGGTTAGTTGCTTACGTCAGGTCATATGCTTGTCTGAAGAAGTGAGTTTTGAGGGCGTTTTTAAAGGCTTGGAGTGATGGAGAGTGGCGGATCGAGCAGGGAAGTGCATTCCAGAAAAGTGGGGAGGCACGGGAGAAGTCTTGAAGGCGGGAGTGCAAGGAAGTAACCAAGGAAGAGGACAGGCGGATGTCAGAGCAGAGCGGAGGTTGCGCTTGGGTTGGTAATGCTGGATCAGAGATGAAATGTAGGAAGGGGCCTGGTTAGAGAGAGCTTTGTAGGTTAGCGTTAGAAGTTTGAACTGAACTCTATGGGAGACAGATAACCAGTGGAGGGATTGACAGAGGGGGGCAGCACTGGAGAAGCGAGAGGAGAGATGGATGAGGCGAGCAGCAGAGTTTAGAATAGATTGGAGGGGTGCCAGTCTGTTTGTTGGCAAACCACAGAGGAGGGTGTTGCAGTAGTCCAGTCGGGATATGACCAGGGCGTGCACTAGCATTTTAGTGGTGACAGGTGAGAGGAAGGGACGGATGCGGGAGATATTTCTGAGTTGGAGACGACAGGAGGTGGCCAGGGAGTGAATGTGAGGTCGGAACGACAGAGAGGAGTCCAGAATGACACCCAGGCATCGAGCTTGATGAGTTGCAGTTATTGTAAGATTATTTACAGAGATTGTGGTGTTAGAGAGGGGAGAGCAGTGAGATGGTGGGAAAGTGACCAGTTCAGTTTTGTCCATGTTCAGTTTAAGGGAGTGAGATATCATGAAGGAAGAGATGGCTGTTAGACAGTCAGGAAGGCGAGAGAGGACAGAAGAGAGATTCGGGCCAGAGAGGTAGATCTGAGTGTCGTCTGCTTAAAAGTGATATTGGAAGCCTAGCGAGGTTATTAGTTGTCCTAGACCAGAAGTGTATATTGAAAAAAGTAGGGGTCCTAGGACTGAGCCTTGTGGTACCCCAACAGACAGAGGCCGGGGAGAGGAAATGGTTTTTGAGTAGGATACACTAAATGTGCGGTGAGAGAGATAGGAGGAGAGCCAAGAGAGTGCGAGACCTTGGTTTCCAAGAGAAGAAAGAATATTGAGAAGCCGAGCATGGTCGACAGTGTCAAAAGCAGATGATAAGTCGAGAAGAATGAGAGCAGAGTAGTGGCCTTTGGATTTGGCTGTCAGTAGGTCATTGGTGACTTTGGTGAGTGCAGTTTCGGTAGAGTGACACGAGCAGAAACCAGATTGGAGGGGATCTAGGAGGGAGTTTGTAGACAGATAGTTGGTAAGTTCTGTATGGACATGCTGTTCAAGAAGCTTGGATGAGAAAGGGAGCAGAGAGATTGGGGCGGTAATTGGGGAGGGCAGAGGGGTCCAGAGAGGGTTTTTTGATGAGTGGAGTTATAACAGCATGCTTATAGGCGGAGGGAAAGGTACCAGTGGAGAGGGAGAGGTTGAATAAAGATGTTAGGGCTGGAATGATAGATGGAGACAGTTGAGGGATAAGATGGGATGGAATGGGATCAAGGGAGTAGGTGGTCAGGTGAGCCTTTGAGACCAGGAAGGAGAGACCTTGAGCAGTTAACACTGTGAAATGAGTTAATGAATGGGGCAGGGGGGATGTTGGTAAGAGAGAGGTGTTCTGAGGGGTGAAGCCACTTCGAATCATGTTGATTTTGTCTTTGAAGTATGTGGCAAATTGCTCAGCCGTTAGCTGTGAGGATGGAGGAGGTGGCGGTGGGCGGAGAAGGGAGTTGAAAGTGTTAAATAGCTGTTTTGGGTTCCGGGCCTGTGCCGATATGAGTAATGTGAAATATTCCTGTTTAGCAGATGAAAGGGCAGTCCTAAGTTCCTGAAGGGCTTTCTTGAATAACAGGAAGCCCTCCTTGGTTTTGGATTTCCTCCAATGCCGTTCAGCAACTCGAGAATGTTGTTTCAATGTTGCAGTGTTAGTGTTAAGCCATGGTTGTCTTTTTTTGGCCTGAGGGCAGCTGTAGATAAGGAGATCAACAGAGTCAAGGGCAGCAGTTAGTGTATTATGGTAGTATGAAGCGGCAGTGTCTACATTGGTAAATGAGGGCAGGGTGTGAAGGGGATGTAAAGCATCGGAGAGAGATTGAAGGTCTAGGTTTCTGAGATTCCTGCGAAGAATTGCAGGTGTGTGTGCAGGGGGGATAGTGATAAGGGAAGAGAGTGTTAGTGTTAGTATGTTGTGATCAGAGAGGGGAAGTGGGGATGAGGAAAGACTGGATACAGAGCAGAGGTGAGTAAAGAGTAGGTCAAGCGTATGTCCATCTTTGTGGGTGGGGCTGGTAGACCATTGTTTGATGCCGAAGAGGTGGTTAGGGATAATAGTTTGGTGGTAGCAGGGTTGTTGGTGTCAACGGGTATGTTGAAGTCCCCCATGATTATAGCCGGGAAGTCAGAGGACAGGAAGTGGAGAATCCAAGTGGAGAAGTGGTCCAGAAAGAGAGTGGCAGGTCCAGGAGGGCGATAGATAATGGCAATATTTAGGTGACAGGGAGAGTATAGACGGACACAGTGAACTTCAAAGGAAGGGAAGGAAAGGGAGGGTAGAGCAGGGATTGGGTTAAATGAGCAGTATTCAGACAGAAGGATGCCAACACCTCCACCCTGTTTGTTGGTTGATCTTGGGGTGTGGCTGAACTGTAAGCCCCCATATGAGAGGGCAGCGGGTGAGGCTGTATCAGAGGAAGTGAGCCAGGTTTCAGTAAAGGCCATGAAAGTGAAGAGGTTGGTAGTGAAGAGGCCATGGATGTATGCAAGTTTGTTGCACACTGAACGTACATTCCACAGTGTGCAGGTGACCGTGGGGGGAGTGTGTGGGGAGGGGGTGATTGTTAAGAGGTCGGCTAGGTTCCGTGTGTTTGTTGACTTGCTACCATGGTGAAGGCTAGTCTGTGATGAGTTGTGGGGTGTAGAGGAGCGGGGAGGCGAAGGAAATGAACCTGGGTTTTGAGCGATGTCACCAGCAGCAAGTAGGAGCAGAGAAAGGGAGAGGAGGTGACTGTGGGATTTGAAAGTGGCAGAACGTGTTTTACGGGTGCATGGAGAAAGGGAGAGAGATTTAGCCAGTGAGATAAATTCAAATTCCCCTCAGAGTTATACCACTTGTGAGAGGCCTTGATTAGCTCAGTCAAACAGCTGGGGGGTGGGTGGTACTAGGGCAATAAATTTGCTTAGCTGGGGTTATCAGGAGGGGAAGCTAGGGGGTCGCAAAACAAACATTATTTATATGAGCAGGGTCATTGCATAGACGAAAAACAGTGATGGGTGACAGCCTTTTTGCAATACATGACTTCTAGTCCCTTCATCTGGCTGGCATAAGCTGGACTCCCCCTTTACTGCTGCTGCTGTTACTTCTCCTCAGCTACATTCACAGATCTTCACCTCTTGAGATAACACTTCTAGAACCTAAAGCCTACTGTAAGGGTTGGTTTCTTCCTTTTATATTATCTCCTATGTGTTGCTGCTTCAAACTATGTATCTGACCCCAACCAATGGCGAAGCAGGTAATGTTGCTGATGCCATCTGGCTTAGTCTCTATTTACTGAACTAAAGGGGCTCACTAGACAAATTAATATTAATTTGTCTCATTCCTTAGGCAACATTGCCATCATGTGGGTTTATGACTTAATGACACTTAAAGCGGTCCTTCACTCTGAATAATATATAAATCTTATATGTTTCCCACACCCTGTACATACAAATTGCTCACATTAAAAATCATCCTACCTGCATCAACTGCATGTTATGAGCCTTTAAACATTCACGATGGCGGCTCATGGGACATCAGGCAGCCTGCAAACAGGAAGTGCCTTCTGACTTTGCTGCTCTGCATTCTGGGACTGCTGACCTTTTCCTGACTCTAGCTCTGCTCTGTCTGAGCAAAGCACAGCTATAACCCACCCCCCTGTACTTTATCCCACTCTCCTCTCCTCAGTATATGTGATGCTTCTGAGTCAAGATGGCGGCACCCGTATCTTAAAGTTCTGAAGAGAGTTGCAGCCCAGTGGGGGAAAGAATAATAAGTAAGTGACTAAAAACTTAAAATATATTAATTTTATATGCTGGTGAATCGTTTTTTATGGGTTTGGGATTTTCAAAAAATCATGGTGAAGGTCCGGTTTAAGTACTGCTTTTTATCTATTACCATAAGAAACTATTGTCTAAACGAACTAAAGCTATCTCTCTCATGGCTACTCCTGTTGAAAGGTTTCTAATACTTTTTAACCGTACTGTTTTAAGTTGTACCAATCACATTTGTCTCATCCACTGCGTGGTCAACCTGGTATGCTTCCTGAACTTATTTTCTGCTCCTGTTTACTGTATCAACCAGCGTCATGCTTACTGGCTTTGCGGTGCACTGCAGACATGTAGAAAACAAGCTCCTCCTGGCCCTACATATACCGAGGGACCTCCCACAAATCCCCAGATTTCTCTGCAGTGCTGGAACTGCGAAGACGTGGCTTGATGCAGAGCCTCCCCGTTCACTTCTCCCGTGCGTTTTCCCGTTGGTTTTGGGCTTTGATCGGGTCAGGAAAGGGTGCTACATTGATTTTAGTGTGCGCTTATGCGCTCAGGTGTGCGCTCAGCCGCCTTTCCGATTGTCGGCTCGCACTAGGCTGTTTCCCGGGAAAACGGACGCCTCGTTCATTGGTCCGTTTTTTTCAGTGATGCAGAGCCTTGATTTCCGATTGAAATCACCCTAATAAAACGGGGCCGCCGAGCCTTCACTTACAGGCAGTCAGAGCAGCCGTATTTGCACTCGGGCAATAATATGCAGTCCTCTGTTGGAGCACATCAGCGGCGCCAGCTCCGCGGTCTTGTCCTGCTGAGTATGGCAGAAACCAGGCTGCACCGCACGCCTTTGGACATCGATGGCATGAGTATTTGATATTTTTTATGGGTTTTTTTTTGGGGTCCTTTTTACAGGGTCTCCATAATTTTTATTTTATTGTCTGTGTGCAGGCATTTGAAGATGGGACATAGCATAAATGTGCAGGCACTGGCTGGCCCTGATTTGGTTTTTGGGAGTCGTTTTTCTGGCTTTCCCTGCCTAGGAATTCATGCCTACATGAGCGATTCAAATCAGCCGATCTTTTTGGTGGCTGGCTACTGGGTATGTGTTTGAAACTTGTATTGGTTACGCACCCTGTCTGGCTGTGTTTTTTCCCTTAACCCACTATTTGGTAAATATTTTCATAGTATATTTGGAGCCCAATTATTGATCTACAAATTAAATGGGTTAAGTGATTGTACCCTATTGTGTCATGTTCTTGCCCTCTTATGTAAGTAGGATTCCCCAGACTTTTTTAATGAGAGTACAGGTTGGATGTGCATGTCTCATTACAAATGTCCTTTCCTCCCACCCTACCCCGCTCACCTATTTGTCCCTCTTTTCTATTGTTGCAATGCACACCTTTTTTTAATTTTTTTTTTTTGTTTTAGGGCAGGAGACTCTGCCTATCCTTTGGTCCCCTGGATGAAGACCCCCATCCTGCACCGATCTTCACAGGCAGAGGAGCGCTACAATACTGCCCCCAGGAGGACTCGCTCTGTGTTGGAGCGAGGCTTTGTTCTCTTGAAGATGAGGTTCCGTTGTCTTGATGAGACTGGGGGGTGCACTACAATAGACGCCTGCAACGGTCCTAAACCTAATCATGGCTTGTGGGCTACTTGTGGCACCACGCAAACCATACGTGCACAACTAGTGTTTAGTGTTTTTTCAGAGACCACATTTTTTGGGGGGTTTTTGTTTTTTTTTATTTTTCTAACAAATTTTGTTTTGTCATTTGCTTTTTTGGGCCCAAAAGAAAAATTACACGTGGGGTCAGAAAATGTATTCCCCACAAATTAGTGATGATGTTGTGCCTGCAAATTGGCTGCAATGTGGGCCAGGCTTTGATTAATCTCACCCATATGGCTGGTTAGGGCAGAGATATTTCGGTTTAATACCTCTACTTGGGCGTTGAGGTTTGTGAGTTGGGTGCACACAGTCTCATTGAATTGCTGTGTTGTCGCAGCAAAGGCTATATTTTCCTGCCTCCATGTTTCCTCCAAAATTTGAAGTTGCCTTCTTTGGGAAATATGGCGTCTAGACTGGGTTGGAGCAGTGGGACGGGTGATTGGTTCTGGTTCCGAAGGTGGTTGTGGATGTGGTGGCTGTGCCGGGGTTGACTGCGTTGCTGCCACTGGTGCAGTAGTGGTTAGTGACATATGTGGGGTGTCCTCCTCCAAATCTCGTATATGGTCGATGATGGGTGGGCTTCCTGTGGTCTGTAAAGAAATATAGCATCCTTTTAGTTTATTTATGTCCACAAAAGCTCTCAAATATCAATGTTAAAAGTACACACCAAGGACCATTGACTTACCTCATCGCAATCCACAATTTGGGTTTGTGGTGTAGAAGCCTGGTGTGCCCTTGGCCTCGGTGCTAACGCAGGGGTTTGTGGGCCTGGTGTGTCCTGTTGACTTGGTCCTTATAATGTAGATAGGAAGATTAGCTAAATGGGCAAGTACAGTGTGTTGTGTAGCATAACACTGCCTTCTTGAACTTTTTGTAATAGGTCATGGCAAAATCAGACTCACCTTGGGACCTTACATTCCAGTCTGTGTCTTGTGCCTCTGCCAGGCCCTGGATGCTGGCCGGGTGTATGTATGTATATACATGTTCCTCGGCGGGAGTAAGGATTATTTTAGTGGGTAAGCCACCCCCTGTCTGTTGGCTGGGGAAGATTAAATCACACCTAATAAGTGTTACATCCTTTTAACCATGCGACTACAAATGCATTTAATTTGCCCTTTACCTCTGCTACACCCCCTGTCTGTTGGCTGGGGAAGATTAAATCACACCTAATAAGTGTTACATCCTTTTAACCATGCAACTAAAAATGCATTTAATTTGCCCTTTACCTCTGCTGACGGCGCATGTCCATTTTTTTTTTACTGTAGTATTTCAGGTCCCCAAATTTCCTTTTGATTTGTTGAATATCTCGCCTGACAGATCCCACACTATTTACTTGGCGGCAAATATTCGTCCAGATCTCCAGCTTAGCCTGCTTAGTGGTGGATTTGGAGGTCCTGCCAAATAGGGCATCATAATGCTCACAAACTGCATTTGCCACAGCCATGCTTTGAGCATCGCAAAAACGTGCAGTTAGGGAGCCACGGCTTAGTTGTCGGCCACATGGGTGTGTGGTGTCCCCTGCATCTGTGGAAATTGATGGTTGGCTATCTGGTGAGTCGTGTGTGGTTCTGGGGCTTATGGGGGAGGGTGATGTGGTGTGTGTGCTGCTATGGCTTAATGTCTGGGTTCCTGTTGAGCTATCAGATGTGGAGCTGCATGTGGAATGTGAGGTACTGGAATTGGGAGAACCAGAGGGTTGAGGTGGAGGGGTGGGTGACCTTGGTGGGGTGGTGGGTTTGGCAATACGCTTTCCCTTGCTGATGTGTTTTGTTTTGTGGGTATGTTTTGTGTGTTGAGGCTGAGGATGTTGCAGGGTCTTACTCGACTTTGCACCCTTGTGTGTTCGTGCTTTTTTGGCAGGTGGTGGTGAATGGGTGAATGTCTCCTTGGTCCTGCGTTTTTTTTAATGTGCCTGTGTGTGTGGAGTATCCTGCGTTTTAGTTGGGGCATGTTCTGCCTGTGTCTGGTGCCTGCTCTTCTGTCTTTGGGAGGATGAGGCATGTGTGCGGCTGCTATGTGCCTCGGCCCTTGGTTGGCTCTTTTTGCTCCCTTTAGGTCTGCCCATAATGATATGGTATCCAACACAGAGCTGAGTGCCTTGTGCTTTAAATATGTTTCCCGTGTGGGCGTGGTCAACAGCGGGTGCGCGCCTGCGCGCACGCACGCACGTCACTGCGGGGGAACGTCAGAGCTATACCTTGCAAAACAAGAAAAGATGTTGGCCGCCATCTTTACCCGGGAGCAGGACGACATCATCATGGATGTGAGTATGCGAGCGTGCGTTTATGTGCGCGCACACATTCCTTCTAATAAAACAAAAAAAAAACCGCAAGAATAGTCTGAAACAACTTAGTTTGTGACGTGAAATACAAGCCCACCTTAGTTTAACACATGTCCGCAGCTACAAACTAGCCTACATGCAGATTGCAGAACTAGGGCAATGTGAGGCAGCAAGAGGTTAATAAAGTGACTTTAGTTAGGCCAAGAAACTTGTTAATGTATTTTGTGTATTAATGGTGGGTCCTTGTATCTATTTTTGACAGATGATGCTGAGGAATCGCTACGACTTCCTGCCGTCAGATTATGACAAGCGGACGTTGGCCCTGGCGGTGGTGGACGCGATTGAACGAAGATCCCAAACCACCTATACCTTCACCCAGATCGGCCAACACTGGTCTGATTTAAAAAGAAGACATAAGCCCTGGGTGAGGCGGTACTTCGCCAAACATTTCCCATGTAAGTGTTGAAAATGTAAATGCACCTATAACCCTGGCCTCGCCTGGGCGTGGTTTAATGATTGTGTTTGTATTTCAGCCCATGAATGGAATTTGCAGTCCCGCCCCACCCGGACCAGGACACGCAGCCCAGTGTTGGGCGAAACAGGTGAAGGTGTAGGTGGCCCACCGCCAGGGTCAACGGCCACCCCCTCCTCTGCCAGTGAGTATGAGGAGCCGCTGGACCTCAGCATGCAGGGGAGGGGGCAATCTGACGGCAGGGAGTCGAGCAGAACAGAGCCTCAACCGGACTCCGGTAAGGGAAATAAAGTTAGATATGTGGAAATACATGCATTAAATACAGATACTCATGTGCACTATTGTTGTAGATTCAGACGTCGCTGGAACATCCCAAGGGATGAGTGAGGAAGGGGGCGAGGAGGAAGAGGTTGCTGGGGAAGGTGAGTAGATTGATACCTAGAAGCCTAACATAATATTATATTAATGAAAGAACAACAGTCTCTAATATCAGTGTGTTTGTCATTCATCCAGATTCCCAACTGCCACAGAGGGAGGATGAAGGGAGACTCCGCCCCGACGCAATGTGCGGCCTAAACCTTGTAAGTGGTGTTTATTTAAACTAAAGTAAATGAGCAAACAATACCATTTTTAAACAAAAAAACTTTAACATTTCCATCAAAATGTATTCAAAAAAGCCCTTAAAGCGGACCTTAACTATGAATAAGAGGCTATCTTAGATAGTTCACACACCCTGTACATACAGATTGACCACCTTACAAATCATCTTACCAACCTTTTCCAGAGCACAGCTCGGCTCTGTGTGAGCAAAGCACAGCTATAACCCACCCCCTGTACCTTATCCCACTCTCCTCTCCTCAGTAAGTGTGATGCTTCAGAGTCAACATGGCGTTGCACGTATCCTAAATTCTGGGACTGAGTTGCAGCCCAGTGGGGGAAAGAATAATAATTGATTGACTAAAAAAGTAATATATCTTAGTTTAAGATGCTGTGGAAACGTTTCGGAAGAGTTTGGCCTTTTCATTAAATCACGCAGAAGGTCCGATTTAAAAGTGCACAAACCAAAAACCAAAAAAAAAACAATGCTAAAGTTATGTTGTTTTTCATTCACAGATCAAATAAAACAGGCTACAGACCCCAAGGCCTAATTTTAAATGTTTTGTTACACAATGTAAATATTTTTTTTTCGTTTAAAAAACAAAAATGTTTTTATGTAACCAAAAAAAACAAAAAACAAAATGTAACTAATAAAAAATTCTTACAATGTCGAGAGTTGTGTTTCCTGCAAAAGTACCATCACACAACATCAGCACACATTTACATGACACACAAAAGGTTTAGATATGGGACAATAAAAAAAAAAATACACAAACAATAAAGGTATGCATTAAGGACAAGGAAGAAGGAACTACTAGATGATTAAGGTATGCATTAAGGACAAGGAAGAAGGAACTACTAGATGATTAAGGTATGCATTAAGGACAAGGAAGAATGAACTACTAGATGATTAAGGTATGCATTAAGGACAAGGAAGAAGGAACTACTAGATGATTAAGGTATGCATTAAGGACAAGGAAGAAGGAACTACTAGATGATTAAGGTATGCATTAAGGACAAGGAAGAAGGAACTACTAGATGATTAAGGTATGCATTAAGGACAAGGAAGAAGGAACTACTAGATGATTAAGGTATGCATTAAGGACAAGGAAACCCTCAGAAAAAAAAAAAAAAAAAGATGTGTGTCAAATTTGCATTTGTGGCCATATGCATATTCCAATGGAGTTTGAGGGATGTGCGCTTGCGTGTAGCCAGATTGGCAACTGAAGAGCCATGGAGATGTAAGTATACTTGCTAAAACCACCAAAATGGAAGCTCAAATACGACGGAAACCAAGCAGGTACGTTCAAAAAGGCAGGAAAAATCAGGGAAAAACGGGCCGCCCGTGTGAACGTGAACGAGAGCCCCGATCAAATTGAAGGCGCCCGAGAGAGCAAAAAAAGCTTTCCGAGTAAAGTGAAATTGACGGATCAGTTAGGGAGCCATTCCGACTGAGGCTCTGCATCACATTTGAGCCACGATTCAAACGGGAGCCCCGGACAATCGGAAGGTTTTAAGGGCAGTTCAGAGGAGGCTCTGCATCAGGCCAATGAAGTATCACGCTCTCGCAGGCGAGCGGGGCTTACAGCCCGAGGCCCTGCTGGACTATTTCCACCCGTCCTCTTGTGTGAGAATATGCCTCCCAGCCTGGGCTGCGTTGGTTGGGTGAAGATAGGCAGCACCTTGGTGCTTAACGGAGCCATGCTCCACCGCAATCCCCCACCATAGGGTAGGCGGTTTAGGCCGATGGTGAGCCTCTTGTGGATGCCCCTCCCGCATTTTTGCCCCTACCCCGAGTAGCGCTGGACCCTGTGTGAGGGTCGCCATCCTTCCTCATTTCCCCATCCAGTAGGGGGAAAAGAAAGGGGGGGGGGTATGTGTGTGACGGTCCCAGCGTACCGGTATGTCATGCTTATGGCCTTATTCTGCCCTTTATTAACCGAGATGTCAGAGCCGCGCTGCTTGCTCCTTGCTCTGTTTTCTTCGGCCGCCGCCATATGCTTGTATGTAGTTTGCTACGTCGTCTAGATGCTGTGGTTCCATCACTTTATTGGATGAAACGGTTCTCTACGAATCCTTAAGCGTGTGGTTGTATCCTTGCTTTTACTTTTACCTCAGAGCTTCGCGCTCTTTGGAGTGGGCGGGGCCTTGGTTCGGCGCGCTCCGCGTCACGGCAGAGCATCTAGCCCGCCCTTCAAGGTTCGCTGGGTGCCATTTTGCTGAGCTTCGCGCGCGCATGGTGGCGGTCTCCTCCTCTCCACTTGATCTGTAAGTGCCCTCGCGGGCGACTCCCTTTTTTTTATATGTTCTGTCTAGCTGCGCATGGCCCTGACATCTCTTTCCCATTTATGTCTTTCAGACGCTGAGCACCGGTGGCTTTTCCCGGCCTCATATATACATATATATATATATATATATATATATATATATATATATATTAATATAAGGATTTAGCGGGCCCTACTACAGATCTCCCACATTGATCAGCGGGTCGTTGGGGCATCCAGGGTTGCTTATAGCATAAATCCCTACGGGCATACTGTGTCTTGACAATCACCATATGGAGGCATCTCAGGATTGTGTTACCGGGGTCCCGTTGGGACAAGACCGGCTGTGTGTAGCGTGTGGTCTCCCCCATGCTGATGCTGACGGGGCACGGGTCTGTGCGCCATGTGCCGAACAGACGCTGGACCTGCGAGCAGCGCCTGCGGTTACACCTCGCTCCCTCTCTCCCCTTTCCTCTTGCCTAAATATCACTCCCGTTGAGTCATGTACAAGCGGGGAGTTTCAAATAGACGTCTCTTCTAGACGACCCACGCTTAACCAGATTGTTGAAGGGTTGTCCGGGCATGTGGGTACTGGCAGACAACGGCCCTGGACTCCCCCGGCTTCAGCCTGTGCTATGGGCTCGGAGGAGTCCTCTTCTCTGTGTGATAGTGCTCCTTCTGAAGATGGAGACCTGTTCTCTGACCCGGGTTCCTCTGTTGAGAGGCAGAGGTGTCAGGATGAAGCTGGTCAGGATGACTGGGACCAGCTTGACGTCGGTGGTATGTTGCTCAAGATTTTTGAGGCCCTATCTATTTCGCCCCCGGGTGCGGTCCCCAGACCGAGAGGAGAGCGCTTCCATACGGCGCCTGCGCGCTTGGAATTTCTCGAGCAGGCCCACTTTCATGCTCTTGTACTTAAGGAATGGGATTGCCCCACTAAACTTCAAAGGGCCCCAGAGGGTTGGGTTTGGAAATACCCTTTTCCCCCAGAGATGGTTGATTGTTGGGCTTCGTCTCCAGTGGTAGACACCACGATTATTGGGGTTCCTAACCCCCCTTTCCCTACAGCTCCGGCCTACAGCACCCTGCGGGACACCGAGGACCGGCGCATTGATAGGCTGGCTTCCCACGCCTTTGCTTGTGCAGGATCGGCGCTACGTCCTGTCTGTGCCGCGGCCATTACTGCAGTGGCTGCTAGGACCCTCATAAGTTAGATGCTTGAGTATCAACCTGAAGATTTACCCTGGGAGGTGTTTAACGCACTCTCCAGCTGCGACATTTTTGTTAAATTTATCCTCTTAGCTCTGGATGACACCATCAAAATGTGTGCAAGGACCTCAGCCCAAATGATAGCTATTCGCCGCCTGCTCTGGCTGTGACAGTGGGGGGCAGACGATGACGCTAAAAGGACTCTGACGGGGCTCCCCTTTAGAGGGCATCGCCTGTTTGGGGCCCGTCTGGACCTATTCGGGAAAGAGGACAATTCACCCAATCAGGAGCGGCCGTCCAGGCCCCCTCGGAGCAGGGATACCCCTCCACCTCCATACCATAGTGTTAAGCAGGAACCAGGGACGCCCTTTGCGGGGTCTGGTTCAGTCTCCTGCCCAGGGAGTGGCAGACAACGCCCGGGACCTTCCGGCCGGGCCAAGTCCAAATCCTTCATCGAAACCCCACAAGCATGATGGGGCGCCCTCACCCGCTTGGGTGAGGGGATGGCCACAGCACTTTGCTCCTATCGGGAGGCTTCTTGCCTCGTTCTGGTGGAGTTGGGAGGTAGTTCCTCCAGATGTGGGACAGTGTTTACTGAGTGTCCGTCCCTGAGTCGGTCAGGGGGCCTCCGGTCCCCTGTTTTTCTTCATGTATGGGTGCAGGCCTTCCTTGGTCTGCTAGGCCTGGGCTCCTTGGCTGGACGCCCTTAACGGATAGAGGCAGAGGCCTCTACACCAGTTCGCCCCCCATTCCCCCTGAGGATGAAGGGGTCGCCCATTCTAACCCATTCTAACCCTTCTTGGGTTCTGCAATCTATTAGCATTCAGGCTTGATCCGAGTTGGACCGTCGGCACCCTATAAACCGCGGGGCCTATGGCCGTCCGTGGATTGTTAAGATGCTTAATTGGGCTCCCAGGTGTCTTTGGACACTGTGGCCTTTACAGCTTGGTGTTGGCAGTCTTCACTGCTGATTGTGGCCGGGTTATTGGGCCCCTCTCACACTCCTGGAGTTTCGCTAGCTCGGTTTGGGAGTGATGTCTCGGACGAGACCAAGGGGCAGCCACAAAGGGTCCCTTTGGGTTCCCTCTCCCGAGAGGGAGTTGTTTGGATAGGCTTAGTGGCCTCAGATCCTACCTTTTTTGTTCCATCCTCCAGTTTCCTAGGATGGCATTAGAATTGGGTCGGCTAGTGCCCCCTTTTTTGCTTGGCATTTAAGGCTTTTCTGGGGCAAGGTCTCTGACCTTATTTGCTTTCTCCTTACTGTCACCTGGCAGTATTGCTCCTGGGATGGCCGTTGGTGACTGTGCAGATGACGTCCCTTATTCTCAGTGCCCTTAGGTTCTGCAGCACCTTAGGTTGTTATTCTGGACAGGGGTCCAGCAGTGTGGACCTAAGTCTGTGCACCTTCCTCCTAGTCGAGGTGACTGATCTTCTGAGAGTTATTTAAAAAAAAAAAAAAAAAAAAGAGTCCCTCGGGGGGCATTCCCTCCTTTCTTGCTGCTCACCTGTTGGTGGTCACCTTGGGTACCAAATCGTGCAGGTTGACTGGGGGGGGCTTGTTGCTTCTGAAACTCCCAGTGGTTCCTAGGTAGGCCCCTAAAAAGGGGGTCCATTTACCTATTGCGTTGTTGCCACAGTGAGCCTTCAGCGGGCTCTATCTTGCTGGATTTCTCAGTTTCAGGGCCTATACATTTGGGGATTCGTGGTCTGCCGTAGGACAGTGGCCTGTCCCCTTCTTCCTGGTAAAGTCTCAGGACTAGTGGTTACTTCCAGGAAGGCTCTGATTCTGATCTATGTGGGACATCCCTTGCTTTTTATCGCTTTAGTCTCTGATGGATGCCCTCCTTTGGTAGGAGGTAATCTATTGGGCCTCTGAGTTCCTACTGGTATGGACCTGTTGGGCTCTGTCACGATCACAGGGGCTCTGCTCTTTAGTATTGGCCTAGATTGGCCTAACCTTGTCCTTGGGGCCTAGTAGGCTCTGGCTGGACATTATACTTGATATGGCTTATTTTCTTCGCCCTGCCAGGCAGGGGGAGCCGTCATGCCGGGGGCCTGGGTGGCCCAGGGGGGTGTCGTCCGCGGAGGCTTCTGCTGACAGGGGGCTTGTACCCTCTCTCACGAGGTTTGTTCCGCATAGTCAGGCTCTTTTCCATTTCGCCCCTATCTTCAGGGTCTAATTTGGAGTTAGACCAGTTTGGTTCCTTACCCTGCTAGAGATGGCATATCTCTGGGTGTCTTGTTTCCAGGAGAGCTAGGATTAGCTTACTCCTCTTCCTCTTCTTCTATTCCTGCCTTCTATCTTAGGGTATTTTGTACCTGTATTGCTTGTCTAGCTCTCTCCCCTGTTGGAAGTTCTCTGCTCCCGGGGTTCTTGAATTATTACAGCATGGTTGGTGTTTTCTCCCCAACTTAGTTCTGTGAAGGTTCAGGGCTCGCCCTGTTGGCCTACTACAGAGGTATATTCCAATCTTCTGTGTTGAGCATTCATCAGGGTTTGCTCAGGTACATTCCTTGAGGAATTCTGGCCTCCCCTAAGGGGTTTACTTAATCTGATGCCCTGCTAAGGGTTGCCTTGGGTTTTATTCAGGTTCTTCTGACCTGTTCCTTAAACCATATCGCTCTTCTGGGGCAGTTGCTCCAGTCATAAATGGGCCATAAAGGATGACTCTGTTATCGGTCATGGTCAGTATATATATATATATATATATATATATATATATATATATATATACATTGTTTACATATCTGTACTCCATGAGAGGGGGATGCTCCGCACTACGCCGGCTTCAGGTGGTGTTTTTGATTCTCCCTTATTCCGGGTCCTCCGGTAGGGGCTACTGTCTTGATATACTTTGAGCTAAGGGGATCTGTCTTCCCCTCCAGGTGTTGGAGATTCCTGGTCCATTTCTTGTCCCTGGTAGGGATTCCCTTGGGGCTTATGGGTCTCCATCCTTTAGCATTGAATCTGATTGCCTCCACGGGTATAGGTGCCCTCGGATAGGCATCGCTTGGTTGGTTTTGTCCTTCTGAGCCTAGAGTAAAAGTTTCGGCTCGTGCTGAGTGTTGTTGTTTTCAGGATTCCTGCAGGTCTCGCTTGAGACCAGGGTTCATATTCCCCGCTGGGGAGACTTCTAAGGTTGCCACGGCTACTCTCCTTGCATGAGCGTGGTTAGGCCTTTTCTCTGGCCTGTTCTTTTAAGGGAAGATTCCTTTTCTCTCTCGGTTGTTTTGCTTTCTTACTACTTGTGCTTGGCCTGGGCCTTTCAGCACTAACTTTTGTTGAGCATGCTGGCTTGTCCGCTGCTTATGTTCAGTTCTCCCTTTACAGGTTCAAAGGCTGAGGTTAGAGCCTTGCTCTCGTTGCTCTTGGTAGCATGGTTGCGGGTTACAGCGATTTTACTGTTGGCTGTGCCCTTTTTTCACGGAGATCCCACCCTACTTTATGGACACTGCTACTGGATGTCCCGCATGTGATTACTATATCTGGAGCAGGACGTGCTGTATGCTTAGAATAATACAATTCTGTGAAGTACTCACCTGTAGAATTGGTAGTATACGCATACAGCACGTCCTGCTCCACCCCATCCTGGTTTCACTTGTTCTGGATCCCCTGTATGGTGATTATTATCATTTATATTATTGCCTGTTTCTGGGTGGTTGGTTCCTCCTGGCTTCTCCTTCTCACTGCTTTTCAATGCTGGGGATTTGTGGGAGGTCCCTCGGTATATGTAGGGCCGGGAGGAGCTTGTTTTCTACATGTCTGCAGTGCACCGCGCCGGAGGCGGAGGATTACCCACATGTTATTACTATATCTGGAGCAGGATGTGCTGTATGCGTATAATATCAACTCTACAGGTGAGTACTTCACAGAATTGTATTTTTCCGGTGCCAGGAGGTTGCTGAGATGCAGCTTATTTCTCTTCTGCTTCTCACTGCCCTCCACTCTACTGCTCTGTGGCTTTACATGCTATGCTGAGTCAAACATACCTCATTACAGGGGTGTACATACCATAGGGGCAGTGCAGGCATGTGCCCTTGGGCCCATAGAACAAGGGGCCCTGGGCACGCTCCCTCCATTGCCTCTGTGGTATGTACTCCAAAATACTTACCTATCCATGGCATATCCTTCCTGCTGGGACGTGGGCACAAGACCTGCCTCCACCCGGGGCCCCACTGCACTGCTGGCACCGTGTATGGCCCTATATCCCTGTTGACGGCAAATACCTCCAGTGCCCCAGCCCGCATCTCTGGCAGTTGACCCTTGATCGGCGCCGCACAGGTGTCCACGGGTGTATCTGGCCGGTGAATGTCCACGGGGTGCATCAGGGCTATATATGACCCTGCCTCATTATCTACCACCTCCTCTTTCTCTCTGCCTCTTTAGTGACTCACATGAAGTCACAGTAAGGTCCAGGATGTGGAAGCTTTCTTTTTTCATCTCCTTTTCCTGCCTTGGCTGGTCCTCGTGAGGAATTCTGGCATCAGATCACAGAATATATTGGTCTTTGCTCTCTGGTTCTTTTCAGTTCCTCACCAAGAATTAAGAAATTGCCCCCCATACGTATCTGTGTTCGCTGCTTCAGAGGGTCTAAAAGATTTGACACAGGATGAAGCAGGCTCTGTAGGCTTTCTGCTTTTTGGTAAGCTACCCGATTGGCAGCCTAGTTTTGACCATAGTAACTCTCCAAGGATAGTTTGAGGAATGTCAGTGTGCTTTGGCAATTATTTAAAAGTTAACAACTGCATCTATTTTATTTTTTTAATTACAGGAGCAATTGTTAATGTAATCCCTGTCCAGGCACTTTCTAACTTTCTCCCTTCTTTTCCTTATGGGAACAGTGTAAAATAATCAATTTCACTGCATCTCAAAATCTTTGTAAAAATCATGTAAACATATCTTGTGTTGCCACTGGCTTTACTTCTACTTCTAGCATGGTAGCGCTGGGAAGGACATGTCATTGAGCAGGTTCATGAATTAAGCATATGCTCTGCTAGGGTTAGTGCTAGCTGCGGGACCATTGTGGCTGTCCATGCTTACTTGCACTGAGAGCTCCAAAGGACAGGGTAGCTGTCATTTTTTTGTGTGGTCCTGGGAAAATTAAAATGAAAGGAGGGCAAACTTTGAAGCCCTGTGATCTTTTCTTGCCTATGCTGCAGAAAATGGACACATGGGACACGTATAAGGTAATCTGCTTTCTGCCTTATTGATGTTGCCTGGATAATCCCTTTAAAGTAGACCTAGCATCTCCTTTGTCATTCTGTGTCACACCTAAACTCACACCATCAGTGAGCCCTGTATTGTAGATACGCAATCCAATGGGGTATAGGAAACAGCTGCACACATTTGCAGCAGTCTCACCTCCTCCAAATTTGCAACACTGCAGCTATTTCTTTGTCCCCATCATACAGAGCTCCATGAGGAAAAGCTGAAAAATGTGGGGCTCACTGACAGTGCAGGTAGTAAAGTGTTAGGGTCTCATATTTCCCGCTTTAATCATAATTTTGCAAACAGTCCCTATGTACCCTTCATAAAGCTCCTCTTAAAACAGCAAGAAGTAAAGGAGCGGGATTATTGGGAACCAAATTATATAAAAACTTCTCTTGCTTGACAGATGGGTTTCTGGCATATATCTGTCTGCTCAGGCCAGTTTCCTGACATTGTGTCTGTACTGTGCTAAATTACTTAATATCAAGTAAACAAGTTATTGCCGCACTGGTTAGCTTTTGTGACCCCAGGTCTCCCTCTAAAAAAAGAATCTAATTGAAAATGAATGAACGGAACTTCAGTATCAGTCAAGTTCATTTGGTAGCTTCGTTTTACATTTAGTAGTTTTCCAGTTTTAGAATTCAAAATTACAGTACATTGTACATGAACATACACAAGGAAGGAAAAATTCCATTACATGATTTGCCACATTGCAAGATAGAGAGACCACTGCCAGGAGTAAACGCAGTAAAACAGCACTGTTAAAAATTGAACCACATGAGTATGTTTAGATGGTGTGTTGTCCAGGGGCTTGGTTTGTAAGGGGAGGGGCATGCCAAGGATGCAGTTCCATCAATGCGGCCATGACTGGCATCATGGCTGGCAGTCATGGCAGCATTGATGGAACTGGAAACCTGGGCAGATGCCATGGCACACTAAACCTTGGAAGGGCCACTGCCCAGTATTGTCTTGGTATAAAATGTTTTTTCTACCTTTTTCCCCAAAAATGACCTGTACCTGTGATGGGGCATTTTTAGGGGTTAGGTACATAATTTTTCTTATGAGGTAAGGATGTTTTATTTTAGGTTTGGAAACAACAGCAACCTAGGCCTATGCCTATGCATGTGGTGGATGCTTTAGCATAGCCCATATGGTGCTGTTATTTCTAAACTTAAAAATAAAACCTTGAAAGCAGCAACAGTCAAACCTCTTTGTTAAAAATGGTCACAGACCAAAGGATCTCTTATTATAAATGCTTCAATGGTTCAATACTATAGACATCACCATGTGTATTCCACACTAATAGTGACCATTCCCTGTTCAGTAATGTTGAATACATTGTGAGGAGTCGCTATTTGACCAGTACAGCGCTGTATGGGAGAGCATGGTAGCGACTGGTCATAGCGACCGACTCACACCATATTCAGCAAAAAAACAGCCTCACAAATCTCTGGCGCTGAAAAATACTTGTTTGAAGCCCAGAGCGCAGGAGGCGGTGTGCCAGCGTGTTTTCAAAGTGTGTTTTCAAGCATCTATCAACTAGTAACAAAGCGAAAACATATGGAATTACACTGTAACAACATTGTAACATGAACACTTTAATGCCAGACCTGTAATATCATTTCTTAGGAAATATATAAAAAATGAAAACATTATGAAAAAACTGCTATTTCAATGCCAGAAGAGGTCAAATAATTATTTGTGATTTAAAAAAAAAAAAAAAAAAAACAGTTTAAAGAGAAGAAAAGGATCGTCCAATGAAATGTATGGGAGAGCGACAGGTAGCGAGAGGGCATACCTGGCGCTGTGCAAGGCTGAACGCTGGCACTGTTCGCTGAGGCTGTGAAAATAATGAATCAGACGCTACATGGCGCTATTCCAGTCGCTAAACAGATTCGGGTTGATAAATGTGTAATTGCGTGCCGTGTCCGACGTTCACCAGTCGCTACCTGTCGCTACCTGTCATTAACCAGCCACTACCTGACGCTATCCCTTCTTAAATAAGGGCCTAAGACTTGTGTAACTCAGTTGCTATCTTAAAGGGGTTAATAAATGCTCAGCTGCCAGATAGTTAATGAAATAAAACAGATGAAAAACATTCAGGCAGCACACTCCACATCCTCTCACACAAAACCATGCTTGCTGTTGTAAGTTTCCAACGGGCTGCAATAAGGCTGCCCTCAAATAAAGGTGCTGATCCTCCGTATAATGGTTTACAGCAGGCCACAAACCATGCTCTGGCTGGTTCTGCAAAGGCTCCTCCCACTTTGCTGCATCATATGTCTTGGAGAACTCCGCCCAATGCGTTTCATCACTGGAGACTTTGGCAAGGCTTACGGAGCTTTGGGACGTGTGAGTTTTTAAATGTGTAACTGGTTGTTGACTGGATAGATATTTACCGCTAAAGTTTGTTCCCTTCACAGCAGTGATTTCCTGTGACTTTAATGAACAAACACCAGCACCTGTTAAATACTGCCCCAAAAAGGAAATCTAGATTGGGGTGCCTATAGATTGGCAGAACAACTTCCAATGCCACTGTTAAACCGGATCTTCACCATAATTTATTGAAAAGCCAAAACCCTTATAAGACGATTCCCGAGCATCTAAAATTAATATATTTTAAGTTTTTAGTCACTTATTATTCTTTCCCCAACTGGGCTGCAACTCTGTTCAGGACTTTGGGAAACGGGCGCAGCCATCTTGACTCAGAAGCATCACACTTACTGAGGAGAGGAGAGTGGGATAAAGTACAGGGGGTGGGTTATAGCTGTGCTTTGCTCAGACAGAGCAGAGCTGGGGTCAGGAAAAGAACAGCAATCCCAGAATGCAGAGCAGCACAGTCAGGAGGCACTTCCTGTTTGCAGGCTGCCTGATGTTCCATGAGCCACCATCTTGGATGCTTAAAGGCTCATAACATACAGTAGGTGCAGTCAGGGTGAATTTAATGTGAGCAATCTGTATGTACAGGGTGTGGGAAACATATAAGATAGGCTCTTATTCAGGGTGAAGGTGCGCTTTAAGCTCTGCATGAGGGTCCAACAGGCGTTGAAACAGGCTTGGCAATATTTAGTGTGCTAATTCATGCTGATTAACATCAGGCACTTTGACCTTCAGCGTCATTCTGAAATAATAGCAGCTCCAAAATATAAAAAGGCATGGTTGCTCCAAGGCACACACATATCCCATCAATATTATGCCAACTGGCACAAAAAGGAGTACTTTATAAATAAGGCTCTAACAGTAAAAACATCAGATCTGGATCACCTATTGCTATTACAGACAGAAAGCATTTAAAGCATTCAGCTTTTTTTTTTTGCAATATATCTTTATTGAATTTTGTATAGACTTTTATAAACAAAGAGACAGTAAGAAACAGCACAAGAATAGTACAGAGCCATAGCGTCTTAGGTATACCATAAATAAGACCAGGTCAAACATCGAAAAACCAAGACTGTTAAAAGCTTCACAACGATGGTAATAGATGAAGATACAGATCAGAATTTTCAACCCACTGGCGAAATAAGTATAAGTCCTTGGTGACATTAAAGGTTATAATATCAATAACCATCCTGCCCCACATCTTCAAGGTTACCCCGCTCACTGGGCTCGCTAGGTTACCACGGGGGGGGGGGGTACCCGGAGGGTACGCAATTATCATGAGTTACAAAAAGGGAGGGGTCCCCCACCCGGCCGGGCCTCGAGAGAATCCGCCAGTGCTAGGGGACTCAGATTCACGGGCCCCCCCTACCTTCTATGACCTTGCAGTCTTCACAGCTGCTGGCTCTGTCTGCCCCTGGGTGCAATCCCAGGGGAGAGGCGGAATATAGAAAGAGAAGGAATAGCGATAAATATAGAAACACCAGGAATATAGATGAAAGGAAAAGAGAAGAAGAAAGAATGAATAAACGTCCACATTACCCATTTCCCTCCAACAGATTCCGAATCTCCGGAGAACTCTTAGAAACCTCCCAAATTGTCCACGTCCTGCGGTGTTTCTCGGCCCCACCCTCGACTCCGTCAAGTGCCAGTTCCTCCATCCTTTTAATATTTTCCAACTCCCCGTACCACTCCATCAGGGAGGGAATAGTGTTAGTGCGCCAGTGTTGGGGTATTTCTGACCTGGCTGCAGTAAGCATATGCCTCAGCAGGCCTCTCCCCCCGGCTGCTACCGAACGCGGTGTCATCGACAAAAGGGCTACCTGAGGGGAGTTGGGGATATTCTCAAGCGTCGTATATTTAAACACCGCCAACTCCCCCTCCCAGAAAGTTTTGATAACAGGACATTCCCACCACACGTGAGTCAGGGTCCCCGGGGCTCTGTTACATCTCCAGCAATCGCCTGTCTCCGATCCCCCATACTTCACTAAATCCGCAGGGCTCCTGTACCACCTGGTCAAGATTTTGTAATTCCTCTCCTGGGCTCTGCACGCCATCGAGAATTTGTGAGTCAGAGCAAAAGATTTTTCCCACTCCTCCCTCTCAAACGTCTGACCCAATTCCTCCTCCCATCTCCTGCAAAATTGTGGGAGCTCCTCCTCCACTCCCTCAGTCAGGAAGATCCTATACAGGGTTGAAACTACTCGTGAGGGAGGAGTCTGGGCTTTGAGGAGCATCTCAAACCTCGTTAGGGCCCGAGACAAGGCAGTTCCGGGGGCGGAGGATCCAATAAAGGCGCTCAATTGGGCATACAGAAACCAGGACAGTTTCCTCCCCTCCCCCCGCTCTCTCAACTCAGATAGTGAAGGTAGGCCAGGTCCAGAGGTAATCTCCCCCAGTCTAGTGTCCTGGGTCACCTCCCACACGAGGAATGTCTTAGTATCCATCCCCGGGGTGAAAACCGGGTTGTTGAAGAGCGGGGTGAGCGGACCAGGCCTGTTCGATATGCCCCTCTGCTTCAGAGATCTAACCCATAGAGTCAGCAGCGGAATTACCAGGTATGGAAGTTCCCGCCTCCCTGGACGGTACTCGGGGTCCACCCAAGGCAAGGCAGTCAGGCTAACTGGAGAAATGTCATTTTCCAGAACAACCCATTGCTTATTCCCTTTATGGTGAAACCAGTCAACAAGCCACACAAAAACCGCAGCTGCGGGACCCCTAACCCACCTGCGTTTTTAGGCCTACAAAGCGTCCTCCTGTTCACCCTGGGTTTCTTATTATCCCATACAAAATTGAAAAAAGCAGCCTGAAGCTGCTTAAAGAACCCCCGTTCCGGGAGTACCGGTAGATTCTGGAAAATGTATAATGTACGTCCATTTTTACGATATTTGTCCTCCCCAGCCAGGAGTATTGGTTTCTAGCATACATTTTCAGGCTCTCCATAGTGCTGTTGAGGAGTGGTACATAGTTCAGTTTATAGAGTTTCCCCAGGTCAGTGGGTATCTGCACCCCTAGGTATTTTATGGAATCCTTTTGCCACTTAAACGGGAAATTGGTCTGGATTAATTCCTGGGTCCGTTCGTCTAGGGATACAGTATGTTCAAGATTTCAGTTTTGGCCATATTAACTTTGAAATTACTTAGCTTGCTAAACCTATCAAACTCCCTAATGACAGAGGGCAGAGAGGTATGTGGGGAGGTAATGTAAAGAAGGAGATCATCGGCAAAGAGGGAGAGCTTATTTTCCCTCCCCCGGAACGGCACCCCTTTGATGGAGGGGTTGGCTCTCAGTGCATTCGCCAGGTGCTCCATAACCAGAACATAGAGCAAGGGGGACAAAGGGCATCCCTGTCGTATGCCTTTCCTAATATTGAAAGAAAGACAATAATGCATTGGATATCTGCGCCATTATAGAAGGAGCCAAAAAGGATCCCTATTTCACGTCACTAAATAATTGAACCTCGCGGAATGACCATGAGCCCCCAGCGACCACGAGACCAGACAATCAAGGCCCAATCCCCCTCACACCAGGCCAGCGGGCCACCCCCCTGAACCGGCGAGAAAAGGGAGTCGCCGGGCCCAGGGGGGAGAGAGCCCGCCCAGCCAGGACACATCATGCCCCAGCAGGGAGGATCGGCCAATAGCACCGGCCTCCGCCGGGCCACGTAACCTCCCATACAAGGATTCAAGTAAGCTTATCCGTTTCTATTGCCAATCAAAAGGGGTAAAACAGTAGTAACAATAATAACACAGAGATACATCAGGCATCCGCGGCTATACATAGGGAGCCAAGGCGTCCCTAACGCTCTAGGTTTCTTCTGGGCCCCCCCCCCTCGCTCACGAACCCATCTGAGGCGTCTAGGGGCACTCTGCGGGAGCAGGGGAGGCGGGCCACGCGGGCCAAAGTCCAACCAGTCTGGAATCGGGAAAGGCGCCAGGCCCAAAAAATCAAACATGTTGGACAAGTCCGCCTTATTATGGAGCGCAAAAACAGAATCGTCCTTACGGATTATGAGGTGGAATGGGTGGCCCCATTTATACGAGGCCCCCTTCTCCCGAAGCCTGTCGAGTAGAGGGCGGAGCATTCTTCTCATCTGTAGAGTACAACGCAACACGTCCGGAGAAATTGAGATCTGCGAGCCCTTCCACTCAAACTGGCCTCGGTCCCACGCTCGGCGCAAGATATCTTCCTTAACAGTGAAAAAGTGTATCCTGCACAAGACATCCCTAGGCGCCTGGGGGGTCTCCAGCCGGGCAGCCCGCTACTCTGTGGATCCGATCGATGTCTATCTCAGAGTCCAGGGGTCTCCCCAATAAAGAGTTGAACAGTTCCACGGCTGAGGCGCGCAGTGCATCCGCACGGACCGATTCAGGGATGCCACGGATCTTCAGGTTGTTTCGCCTATTCCTGTTATCCTGATCGCCCACTTGAAGCCTGAGCTCGGTCATCTGTTGTTGGTGTTGCGCTTGCATTCTTTCCAGGTTTGCCAACCGGGTCTCGTGGTCCGTTCTGGAGTCCTCGAGGGTGGCAACTTTAGTCTCTAGGGCGGAGGATTTCTGTTGTATATCTTCGATTTCTCTGCGTAGCGCTCTTTCAATTCGGGTTGCCACCGCTTCCAGGTCCGCTTTAAGCTCTGCTTTAGTCGGTAGGTATTGCAGGATAGCCTGGAGGCTGGGATCGATAGCTGGAGTTGAACTGGAAGGTGGCCGTTCGCTCGGGAGAGATGGCGACCTCAAACGAGAATCTGCAAAACAAGAATTCGGCTGCCAGGGGGGAGCCCGCGGTAATGGATCCCAGGGGGCTGGGGCATGCCTGCGCGGGGGTTGCATCACTGAGAGAATCAACGCTGGACCCCGACGACCACTCCATGGCATCTATTTTGGGGATGTTTGGTAAATGCTGTGGGTGGGCTGAGCCAGGCCAGGCCCCAGGCCCGCCGGTTCGGGGTGAACATCTGGCTGCACCTTCCTTGCTGCCCTGGAGATGGTAGGCCAGAGTCCTCCTTTAAGGCCGCTATGCTGTGTTTGCATATCGAAATATTGGGCTCATTGGCCCCTACGCAGATCGCCCCAGAGTCGAGGCCCACCAGGTGTTCCACCACCTGGAGTGATGATTTGGCCAGTCCGCCCCTGTCACACTTTTTGTTCCCTTGCGGTATGTCGGAAGGGAGCGCAACAGCGCCTATCTGCTCAACTGAGGCAGCTGTCACAGCTCCCTCACCGCAGACTCCCCTCCGCCCCCCATCGCCACTCTCACGGCTCTCCTCCCCGCCGGCATCGCCGACAGACGCATCTTCTACTTCGGCGGCGGATCCAGCAGTGACAGCGGGCGGCCACACCCACCCCCTCCTTTCCTCCGCTCCTCACCGCCTGACGGCCCAGCGGCGATCTCCATTCCCGACGCCAGCTCCAGGGCGACAGCGGGCAACGTCTCAGTCCCAGCCCCGCTCACCTCGGCTGGAGTTAAGGTGGGCCCCGGCTCTTCCCTTTCGGGCAGTGCTCCACCATGATGCACGTCCGCCCCGGCGCGTCCGCTCCTCCGCTCCTCCCGCTCCTTTCCAGCAGGCGCCATATTGTCCGGCGGGATCTTCTGCCCAGCCTGGGCCCTGGGGTGGAAAAAAGCCCCCGCATCAGTCTTAGGGGGCGCTTTAACGACGCCCCCCACCTTCTTCTTCCTATTGCCCCCCATCAGACTGGTCAGGGGAGAAAAAGGGGTGCACAGATCAGCTAAATAATCTCGGGCTAGAGCTCCTTTCCTTGCTTCCTCACTCCTGCATGCCGAAGCCACGCCCCCCAAAGCATTCAGCTTTTAATTTTGATATGATAAATAAAAATGTTGCAAAATATATATATATATATATATATATATATTACAAAAATTGCAAAATATCAAATAGTTAAATATATATGGAGATAAAAACAGAGGCTGGAAAGAGAAAGGCATCACTCATTTTAGACTAAAACATTTAATTCCCTCAAAACTTTTATGCAACCAGCCAAATCCAAATATACTAAAAACAAAGTAGGAATTTTTAAATGAAAATAAAGAATTAACATTTATGTAGACACAGTGGGGGTCAGGCTATTTATTTTATTAAATAGGTCTAGCTTTGAGTGTAAATTAAAAGTTACATCTCTGTGCACTTCCACCTGTCATGGGGCTTATTTACTAGTAAACTAGCATTTTTCCAATAATGTAAGGATAATTCTTTATGTTGGTGTATGTTATGTTGGTGAATGTTTGATAACAACACCCATAGTTTTATCTCAATCTTTATTTTATATTTTCAATACAAAGCAAAATGTGTACAGTTATATATAACCATTGCCTCCATCTCACTTCATAGAGACATGCCATTATATATTTATACACTCATTTTTCAATCAATATTGCACATAGTCTATGGTTAAATAGAAACGAATTAAATTTGCAATCTAGCTCTGACCATCTGTTGATTTGATTCTTTAGTTCCTGTTACATAGTAACATAGTATGTAAGGCTGAATAAATTTTTAGTCCATCCAGTTCAGCCTGTTTATCGCCTTCCAGTGGTCTAGTAGCCATAGCTGGTAATGTTATTACATGCAAGGAAGGCATCCAGGCCACTTTTGAACTCTTTTGGTGTATCCTTCATAACTACCTCCTCTGGTAGAGAGTTTCATAATCTCACTGCTCTGAGAATACCCCGCCATTTCGGTGGAGGAAGCACCTTTCCTCTAACCTTAGTGGATACCCCCTGCGGTTATGGTTACACTCCGGGCTTTAAATAGTTCATTAGACAGATCTTTGTCTAGACCCCGAATATATTTATACATAGTTATTAGATCACCCCTCAGGTGTTTTTTTTGCAAGCTAACTAAACCTAACTTTGACAATCTTTCAGTGTACTCTAGTCCCCACGCTCCATTTATTACCTTAGTTGGCCTCTTTTGAATGTGCTCCTGTTTTGATTTGTCCTTCTTACGCACTGGTGCCAGCACTGTAGACAATATTCCATACGGGGTCTGACTAGTGAATTGTATAGGGATAAAATGATGTTCTGGTCATGAGCACCTATGGCCCTCTTGATGCACCCCATGATCCTGTTGCCATCATTGCATTGATCACTACAGTTAAGTTTATTGTTAACAAAAACCCCTAGGTCCTTTTTCATTGTAGTTTTACCAAGAATTTCCTCATTTAGTGTGCAATCATGGCACCAATTTTTCCTTCCCATGTGCATTGCCTTAAATTAATCTGTGTTAAACCTGCCATTTTACTGCCCATGCTTCCAATTTCTCTAAATCTGTTTGTAGCTGCCTGATGTCCTCTGGTTATTACTTTACACAACTTAATATCATCTGCACAGATTGAGACTTCTACTGTTTAAACCATACCCTATGTCATTAATATATATATTGAAGAGAATCTGGCCCAGAACTGACCCTTGTGGTACTCCGCTAGTAATGGTGACCCAATGTATGTACCGTTGATAACCACCCTCTGCTTCCTATCATTAAGCCAATTTCTCACCCATGTACACAGGTTTTCCCCCAGTACAATCATTCTCATCTTTTGTACCAGGCTTTTATGTGGCACAATATGAAATGCTTTAGAAAAGTGAAGATATATGATACCCAATGACTCCCCATGATTCAATCTTGAACTTACCTCCTTATAAAAGCTAATGATATGAAGTAATAAGGTAAATTTCACCAAGATACTCCAGGATAACATCCCTAAGGAAACCTTCAAATAGCTTGCCCACCACAGAACTTATCGGTCTGTAATACCCAGGTTCCTCTTTAGACCCCTTTTTAATTATTAGCACCACATTTGCCTAAAACACTGGGATGTATGCCATCTGGTCCCGGGGATTTATCAGTTTAAATCTGATTGACCCGGTGCTGCACTTCTTATTTGTTTAGACAAGTGACATTTAATGGAGAGTTTGGGTTATTGCTCTGCATTTCACCTGACATGTCACATTCCTTTGTGAATATGGAAGCAAACAAGATGTTAAGTATATTAACTTTCTCCTCATTCCCCTTTATAGTTGCCCCTACTTTTCAGGGGGCCCACACCCTCAGGATTGTATCTTTTACTGTTTATGTAGCTAAAGAACATTTTGGGGTTTGGTTTACTCTCTTTGGCAACCTGTCTTTCCGTCTCCAGATTTGCCGTCCTTATCTGTTATTACAGTTTATTTTCTTTTTTTATAGTTTTGTAATGCTTCCATAGTCCCTTGCTGCTTTAAACATTTAAATGCTTTTTTTGTTGTGTATTGCCCCCCTAACCTTTTTGTTTAGCCACTCAGGTTTACTCTTGTTTTTAACCCTATTTTCCTGTAAGGTATATATCTATCACAATGAATATTGGGGATTTCTTCAAAAGTATCCCATTTACTGTCCATGTTTTTGTTTTTAAGGATGCTTCCCCAGTTGCTGTTTAGGGCATCTCTAAGCTGGTCAAACTTTGCCTTTCTGAAGTTTTGCATTTTTATGGCTCCATGATAAGGCACTCTAGTGACTGCTAAGTGGAAATTAGCAATATTATGATCACTGTTTCCAAGGTGAAGGTGAGTGTCTTTTTTCTTCTTTTATTACATTAGCAGGATTGCTATTTGGAAGGGGCAGGAGTTTATTTTCAGGAAGGGGCTGGAGTGGCCCTTTAAAGTCCTCCATAAAAACAACCTCGTTGAAATTAGTGGCTATATCTATTTGTCTTAGCATCACGTTTTCTATGGATTCTGATATATCTGAAGGGTTGTAGCAAACCCCCATCAGTATTTTATTTTTGTTTAGCCCTCCATGTATTTCTACCCATACAGACTCCACTTGTTAATTTCCCTCACATACATCCTCTCGCAGAGTGGGCTGCAGAGAGGATTTTACAATTAAGCAGACTCCACCCCCTTTGCCTTTTTTTATGTTCCCTCCTAAACACACAGTAACCCTGTAGGTTTACTGTCCAGTCATAACTTTCATCCAGCCAGGTCTCTGTTACCCCCATTATGTAATTTTGATCTTCTGTTATTATCAGTTCTAGTTCATCCATTTTATGTGTCAACCATGTTCAACTGCAATTTTTGAAGGGATTTCCCAGGAAAATTATATATAGTTTTTTTTTCAGCACAGTCTGACATGACATTTAACATGAAGTGTCTTGTTTGTAATTTTTCCTTCTGGGGGAACCCCATTTTTAATGTTTTAAAACCCTTAAAGATAAAAAAAGTTATGTGGGGTCCCCCTACCCAGCATAACCAGACCGGGGACCAGCTATGCAGGGCTTGTAGAACAGGACTGGCTACAAGCCCGCAAAGCCTAAATGGCACCGGGCTCTTCTGCCCTCTGGCTTTGGGGAGGCAGGTAATTGGAGGGGCCGGGAGTTAATGGCAAGTCACCCACTAGCCGCAGGTGACTTGCCAGCCCCTGAGCATTTTGAACTGGCATAGGGGTCTCATGGATCCATTAACAGTTCACAAAGGGTTAAATGTAAAAAAAGACACAGACACAGAAAAAAATGTCTTTTATTTATTTTTTTCTTTACTCACCTCCCATCCTGTGTGCCCCGGCTATGCTGTCCCACGGCAATCCGATGACAGCTGCCGGGGGTGATCACTAGAGGGGGGCTGGAGAGGGAGCTAGAAGGCATACATGTAGGAGAGGGTGCAAGAAGGTGCAACAAAAGTTGCCCTAAACATACCAAAATGTATACTTCTGTGCTGCTGGGCAAACAAGGGCTACGTGCATGCAGTCGATGGCTCCCATGACACTTGGCATATTCGCTATGTTGAAAAAACCCAACCTCATTAAGTTCCAGGCTGCCATGCTGTCAAGAAAAGATATGTATTTCTCCTGCAGGACAGCCATGCCATAGAGAAATTTAGTCAGGGCGGGGCACAGCAAAGGCTGAGGCCCTAGCCTCTGGGAGTGAGCCATTCGCTAAAAATTTAAGGCAGCCAACCAGTTTGATCATACCTCCAATTGCATCGATCGATATCCAGGTGACTGCTGGTATGCCTAAGCTCTGGAAGGTAACTGATTAACAGATCCCACTTCTGCAGACGCTCGTACTCTTCACAGGACTTGTCAAGGAGCTCAATCTTAGGCAAAAGGAGAAGTCATTTTGAACTGAAAATGTACGTTTTTATAGGGCCAAAAAGGGACAAATCAGGGCTGACAATCACACGCAAGCTCAGGGTAAACCTGTAAAATGATGTTTGCACGAATGAAAAATCTAGGCATCAACCGGAGTAATACAGTGAGTATTTGGATGGGCGTACGCATACCACAAAGTCCTGCAAAACAGCTAATTCAGAAGAAAAAACACAGCCTAGAATCACCCAACATGGAAAAAAGCCCAAATACGGGACTTTAACATCATTCCTGCATGCGTGCGAGAGAGGCTTTGGATCAGGCCAATAGTTTTGGAAGCTGAAAGCTGTGGATCCCAGAAATCTAAAAGATTTCGATAAATAATCTAAGATGGCTACCTCTCCCAACAAATACATGCTTCAACTAGGTGGAGGGCCATCTTGGACCTAATACTAACCAATGTACCAGACAAAATAACAAGGGTACAGGTCAGGGGGCACCTTGGAAAAAGTAATCATAATAATTATTAACTGTCACTAAGATTCTTTATCAGGGAGCCACAAAAACACAGAACTACAGAAAGGTAAAATTTGACAAGCTTAGACATTGACAGGTAAAATGTCTTTAAAAACAAAAGCACACACACTAAATGGGATACTTAATAATGGCAGGCTGATTCATTACTAGCGCCAGGTACCGACAGATGAGCGTCTGTAGCGAGGCATTGAGAGCGACCGCTAGTAGTCGCTGTGCTCGGCCATAGTTCGCTGAGCGTCTCAGTATCAGTCGCTGGCCGGCATTGATGAATATATTGTATGAGTCTCTCTAACACCAGTACAGCGCTGTATGGGAGCGAACGGTAGCGACCGACTCACACCATATTCATAAAAAAAACAGCCTCACACAGTGCTGGTGCTCAAAAACGGGTCGTTGTAGCCCAGAGTGCCAGAGGCTGTGTGATTAAAGTCTGTTTTTGAACATGTATCCACTAGTAACAAAGCGAAAACATATGGAATTACATTGTTATTACGTTGTAACATGAACCCTTTAATACCAGACATGTAAGGACAATTCTGCATAAAAATATTATAAATCAAATAAAGTTTCAAAAAAGACTTCCTATGCTTTTTCTATGCTATGGCTTGATGAATAAGCCCTTAATGAATTCTTAATACTCAGTGCGATAGATATATACCTTACAGAAATAAAAAGAGTAGAAACAAGAGTAAACCTATGTGGCTAAACAAAAGGGGGCAATAAATAACAAAAACTGGGCATTTAAACATTTAAAGAAAGTATGCACTAAGGAAGCATTACAAAAGAGGTTACTAAACCTCTTCTTTGCTTCCATATTCACAGAGGAATGTGATATGCCTGGTGAAATGCAGAGCAATAACCCAAACTCTCCATTAAATCTCACTTCTCTAACCAAGGTAGAAGAGTGGCACCGCCTTAAACAGATTCAAATAGACAAATCCCCGGGACCAGATAGCATCACCCCTGTGTTGTAGGGGACTTGTATGCCGTAATAGACGAGCCACTATTTTTAATATTTCAAGATTCCATAATGTCAGGGACTGTTCCACTGGACTGGCGCATTGCAAATGTGGTGCCAATATTCAAAAAGGGTTCTAAAGGAGAGCATGGGAACTACAAATCTGTAAGTTTAACATTTATGGTGGGTTTTTGAAAGTTTTTGAAAGTTTTTAAAGAGATGCCATTATTATTATTTTATTATTATTGTTCATTTATATAGCGCCATCATCTTCCGTAGCACTTTACAAGTTATGATAACAGACAAGGTAAAACATATAGTACAGGGAACAATACAAAATTAGATGCCGCAAGGTTTAAACCAAGTGTTGTGAGCACAGGAGACAATAGGAAGGAGAGCCCTGCCCTTGCGAGCTTACAGTCTAATGGATGGGGGTGGAGATGAAAGGTAGGGATCACAAGTGGTAGAGCTAGAGTTGGGCTGTATGTGCCATTTGAAGGTTATAGGAATTGCTTAAGCCAGGTCATATGCTTGTCTGAAGAAGTGAGTTTTGAGGGCTCTTTTAAAGACTTGGAGTGATGGAGAGTGACGGATTGAGCAGAGTGCATTCCAGAGAAGTGGGGAGGCACGGGAGAAGTCTTGAAGGCGGGAGTGCGAGAAGGTAACCAGGGAGGAGGACAGGAGAATGTCAGAGGCAGAGCGGAGGGTGCACTTGGGTTTGTAACGCTGGATCAGAGATGAAATGTAGGAAGGGGCCTGGTTAGAGAGAGCTTTGTTGGTAAGTGTTAGAAGTTTGAACTGAACTCTATGGGAGACAAGTAACCAGGGGAGGGATTGACAGAGAGGGCAGCACTGGAGAAGCGAGAGGAGAGGTAGATGAGGTGAGCAGCAGAGTTTAGAACAGATTGGAGGGGAGCCAGTCTTTTTTATGGCAAACCACAGAGGAGGGTGTTGCAGTAGTCCAGTCGGGAGATGACCAGTGCGTGCACTAGCATTTTAGCAAGGAGAGATTTGGGCCAGAAAGGTAGATCTGAGTGTCATCTGCATAAAAGTGATATTGGAAGCCTAGCCAGGTTATTAGTTGTCCAAGACCAGAATGCCAATGCTTGGACTAGGGGAAAATGTGTGTAAATAGGTGAGTAATTGACTTAATGATAGAAAACATAAGCAAAACATACTCAGATTGGGTTACCTTTACTAGCGGAGTACCACAGGGGTCAGTGGTGGGCCCCATTCTTTTTAATATATTTATTAATGATATAGGTAATGGGTTAAACAGTGAAATCTCAATTAGAGATTCGACTGATTCGCCAAATTTTCCGACAAAAATCGTTTCAACCCGAATTTATTCGCGACGAATCGCTATTAAAAACGGCTATTTCTGAACCTCCTAGAGCCTCAATAGGGTTGTAAACCATTCTGCCTTGCTGTAACACGCATAGGACGCATGCTGGGTTATTGAAATAATACTGTAAATAATTATCACATGCAGATCAGAGGCATCGCTAATAGAATCGCAGAGCGGCACAATTGCAGAGAGTTGAAGTGGCATCACTATGAGGGGCCCCTATAGTGCCTGAAAAACACACCCTGGAGCTGGGAGCAGCAGGAGCCCAAAAAATAGCTGATTCACACCCTGGAGTTGCAAGCAGCAGCAGCCGTCCAAACATTGGTTGAAAGAGACACTGGAGTTGGCTGCAGGAGCCCAAAAATTGGATGAATCACACCCTGGAGTTGCAAGCAGCAGCAGCAGCCCAAACATAGCTTGAAAGAGACACTGGAGTTGGCAGCAGGATCCAAAAAATTGGATGATTCACACCCTGGAGTTGCAAGCAGCAGCAGGAGCCCAAACATAGCTTGAAAGACACACTGGAGTTGGCAGCAGGAGCCCAAAAATTGGATGAATCACACCCTGGAGTTGCAAGCAGCAGCAGGAGCACAAACATTGCTTTAATGAGGCACTGGAGTTGCCAGCAGGAGCCCAAAAATTGGATGAATCACACCCTGGAGTTGCAAGCAGCAGCAGGAGCCCAAACATTGCTTTGAAGAGACACTGGAGTTGGCAGCAGGAGTCCAGAAATTGGCTTAATCACACCCTGGAGTTGCAAGCAGCAGCAGCAGCAGCTCAAGCATAACTTGGAAGAGACACTGGAGTTGGCAGCAGGAGCCCAAACATAGCTTGAAAGAGACACTGGAGTTGGCTGCAGGAGCCCAAAAATTGGATGAATCACACCCTGGAGATGCAAGCAGCAGCAGGAGCCCAAACATTACTTTAAAGAGACACTGGAGTTGGCAGCAGGAGCCCAAAAATTGGATGAATCACACCCTGGAGTTGCAAGCAGCAGCAGGAGTACAAACATTGCTTTAAAGAGACACTGGAGTTGCCAGCAGGAGGCCAAAAATTGGATGAATCACACCCTGGAGTTGCAAGCAGCAGCAGCAGGAGCCCAAACATAGTTTGAAAGACACACTGGAGTTGGCAGCAGGAGCCCAAAAATTGGCTGAATCACACCCTGGAGTTGCAAGCAGCAGTAGCAGCAGGAGCCCAAACATAGTTTGAAAGAGACCCTGGAGTTGGCAGCAGAAGCCCAAAAATTGGATGAATCACACCCTGGAGTTGCAAGCAGCAGCAGCAGCAGGAGCCCAAACATAGCTTGAAAGACACACTGGAGTTAGCAGCAGGAGCCCAAAAATTGGCTGAATAACACCCTGGAGTTGCAAGCAGCAGTAGCAGCAGGAGCCCAAACATTACTTTAAGGAGACACTGGAATTAGCTTCAGGAGCCCAACAATTGGATGAATCACACCCTGGAGTTGCAAGCAGCAGCAGGAGCCCAAACATAGCTTGAAAGAGACACTGGAGTTAGCAGCAGGAGCCCAAAAATTGGATGAATCACACCACGGAGTTGCAAGCAGCAGCAGCAGGAGCCCAAACATTGCTTGAAAGAGACACTGGAGTTGGCTGCAGGAGGCCAAAAATTGGATGAATCACACCCTGGAGTTGCAAGCAGCAGCAGCAGCAGGAGCCCAAACATAACTTGAAAGACACACTGGCGTTAGCAGCAGGAGCCCAAAAATTGGCTGAATCACACCCTGGAGTTGCAAGCAGCAGGAGCCCAAACATTACTTTAAGGAGACACTGGAATTAGCTTCAGGAGCCCAAAAATTGGATGAATCACACCCTGGAGTTGCAAGCAGCAGCATGAGCCCAAACATAGCTTGAAAGAGATACTGGTGTTGGCAGCAGGAGCCCAAACATAGCTTGAAAGAGACACTGGAGTTGGCAGCAGGAGCCCAAAAATTGGATGAATCACACCCTGGAGATGCAAGCAGCAGCAGGAGCCCAAACATTACTTTAAAGAGACACTGGAGTTGGCAGCAGTAGCCCAAAAATTGGATGAATCACACCCTGGAGTTGCAAGCAGCAGCAGGGGCACAAACATTGCTTTAAAGAGATACTGGAGTTGCCAGCAGGAGGCCAAAAATTGGATGAATAACACCCTGGAGTTGCAAGCAGCAGCAGCAGCAGGAGCCCAAACTTAGCTTGAAAGACATACTGGAGTTGGCAGCAGGAGCCCAAAAATTGGCTGAATCACACCCTGGAGTTGCAAGCAGCAGTAGCAGCAGGAGCCCAAGCATAGCTTGAAAGAGACACTGGAGTTGGCAGCAGAAGCCCAAAAATTGGATGAATCACACCCTGGAGTTGCAAGCAGCAGCAGGAGCCCAAACATAGGTTGAAAGACACACTGGAGTTAGCAGCAGGAGCCCAAAAATTGGCTGAATCACACCCTGGAGTTGCAAGCAGCAGTAGCAGCAGGAGCCCAAACATTACTTTGAGGAGACACTGGAGTTGGCAGCAGTAGCCCAAAAATTGGATGAATCACACCCTGGAGTTGCAAGCAGCAGCAGGGGCACAAACATTGCTTTAAAGAGATACTGGAGTTGCCAGCAGGAGGCCAAAAATTGGATGAATCACACCCTGGAGTTGCAAGCAGCAGCAGCAGCAGGAGCCCAAACTTAGCTTGAAAGACACACTGGAGTTGGCAGCAGGAGCCCAAAAATTGGCTGAATCACACCCTGGAGTTGCAAGCAGCAGTAGCAGCAGGAGCCCAAGCATAGCTTGAAAGAGACACTGGAGTTGGCAGCAGAAGCCCAAAAATTGGATGAATCACACCCTGGAGTTGCAAGCAGCAGCAGGAGCCCAAACATAGCTTGAAAGACACACTGGAGTTAGCAGCAGGAGCCCAAAAATTGGCTGAATCACACCCTGGAGTTGCAAGCAGCAGTAGCAGCAGGAGCCCAAACATTACTTTGAGGAGACACTGGAATTAGCTTCAGGAGCCCAAAAATTGGATGAATCACACCCTGGAGTTGCAAGCAGCAGCAGGAGCCCAAACATAGCTTGAAAGAGACACTGGAGTTGGCAGCAGAAGCCCAAAAATTGGATGAACCACACCCTGGAGTTGCAAGCAGAAGCAGCAGGAGCCCAAACATAACTAGAAAGAGACACTGGAGTTGGCAGCAGGAGCCCAAAAATTGGATGAATCACACCCTGGAGTTGCAAGCAGCAGCAGCACGAGCCCAAACATTGCTTGAAAGAGACACTGGAGTTGGCTGCAGGAGGCCAAAAATTGGATGAATCACACCCTGGAGTTGCAAGCAGCAGCATGAGCAGCAGCAGGAGCAGCAGCAGCCCAAACATAGCTTGAAAGACACACTGGAGTTGGCAGCAGGAGCCCAAACATTGGATGAATCACACCCTGGAGTTGCAAGCAGCAGCAGCAGCAGTAGCCCAAACATAGCTTGAAAGACACACTGGAGTTGGCAGCAGGAGCCCAAAAATTGGATGAATCACACCCTGGAGTGGCAAGCAGCAGCAGGAGCACAAACATTGCTTTAAAGAGATACTGGAGTTGCCAGCAGGAGGCCAAAAATTGGATGAATCACACCCTGGAGTTGCAAGCAGCAGCAGTAGCAGGAGCCCAAACATAGTTTGAAAGACACACTGGAGTTGGCAGCAGGAGCCCAAAAATTGGCTGAATCCCACCCTGGAGTTGCAAGCAGCAGTAGCAGCAGGAGCCCAAACATAGCTTGAAAGAGACACTGGAGTTGGCAGCAGAAGCCCAAAAATTGGATGAATCACACCCTGGAGTTGCAAGCAGCAGCAGGAGCCCAAACATAGCTTGAAAGACACACTGGAGTTAGCAGCAGGAGCCCAAAAATTGGCTGAATCACACCCTGGAGTTGCAAGCAGCAGTAGCAGCAGGAGCCCAAACATTACTTTAAGGAGACACTGGAATTAGCTTCAGGAGCCCAAAAATTGGATGAATCACACCCTGGAGTTGCAAGCAGCAGCAGAAGGAGCCCAAACATAACTAGAAAGAGACACTGGAGTTGGCAGCAGGAGCCCAAAAATTGGATGAATCACACCCTGGAGTTGCAAGCAGCAGCAGCAGGAGCCCAAACATTGCTTGAAAGAGACACTGGAGTTGGCTGCAGGAGGCCAAAAATTGGATGAATCACACCCTGGAGTTGCAAGCAGCAGCAGGAGCAGCAGCAGCCCAAACATAGCTTGAAAGACACACTGGAGTTGGCAGCAGGAGCCCAAACATTGGATGAATCACACCCTGGAGTTGCAAGCAGCAGCAGCAGCAGCAGCAGTAGCCCAAACATAGCTTGAAAGACACACTGGAGTTGGCAGCAGGAGCCCAAAAATTGGATGAATCACACCCTGGAGTTGCAAGCAGCAGCAGCAGGAGCCCAAACATAGCTTGAAAGAGACACTGGAGTTGGCAGCAGGAGCCCAAAAATTGGATGAATCACACCCTGGAGTTGCAGGCAGCAGCAGCAGCAGCCCAAACATAGCTTGAAAGACACACTGGAGTTGGCTTCAGGAGCTCAAAAATTGGATGAATCACACCCTGGAGTTGCAAGCAGCAGCAGGAGCCCAAACATTACTTTAAAGAGACACTGGAGTTGGCAGCAGGAGCCCAAAAATTGGATGAATCACACCCTGGAGTTGCAAGCAACAGCAGCTGCAGGAGCCCAGACATTGCTTTAAAGAGACACTGGAGTTGGCAGCAGCCGTAGCAGGAGCCCAAAAATTTACTGACACACCCTGGAGTTGGCAGCAGCAGCAGCAGGAACCCAGAAATTGGCTGGAAGGCACCCTGAAGTTGGCAGCAGCAGGAGCACAAACATTAGCTGGAAGGCACACCCTGGAGTTGGCAGCAGCATAAGCAGGAGCCCAAACATTGCTTGAAAGACACCCTGGAGATGGCAGCAGCAGGAGGCCAAAAATTGGCTGAAAGGCACACCCTGAAGTTGGTATCATCAGGAGCCCAAAAATTGGCTGGAAGGCACACCCTGAAGTTGGCATCAGCAGGAGCCCAAAAATTGGCCTAAAGACATAAATATGTTTTGCACCATTTGGAAAGTGTAAAACGTGGCACCATGCTGAATCTAGTCGCATGCATCAGCCATTGGTGGGTGGAAATCCTGGCTGATCCATCCCTGATTCATTTTGACAAAGGTGAGTCTCTCCACATTTTTAGTTGACAGACGAGTTCTCCTTGCCATAAATATGGCCCCGCCGCACTAAACACCCGCTCAGATGGCACGCTACAGGCCGGGCAGGACAGCTTTTCCAGGGCAAACTCTGCCACAAGCCAGGTTTGGCTGCCCAGAAGTCCAGCGGATCCTCAAGGTGTGTTGGCATGGTCATGTCAAGGTATGACATGACCTGCTGGTTGAGGTCCTGCTCCAGGTCGGCCTGCTGCTCATGAGTAGCCTCACTATGTGGGTGTAGAAAGCTACTCATTAGCGACTGAAGACTGAGGCTGCTGCTGATGGAGCTGCTGCTGCTGCTCCTGCCAACCCCCCCATCAGCCATGGCAGTGGAAGGTGAGCGCAGAGGTCCCCCCGAGTCAGACCTGCGAGAGTATGGACCATGGCGCAGATAGGCATTGGCCAACTGACTACGCAGAATGTCTTTGTAGTAGTTCAGTTTGTCCTCCCTCTCGGCGAGTTTAAAGAATGCCCCCATTGTGTGCCAGAAGTGAGGGTCCAATAAGGTGGACAGCCAGAAGTCATCCTGGCGACAAATGGAAACAATTCTGGGGTCACTACGCAAGCACGTGAGCATGCTTCCTGCCATTTGTGCCATTGTGACTCGGAGGGACTACCTGTCTCCATCTCCACTGCATACTGCCACGGTGTGTCCGGGTCCTCTGTCTCGCCTTCCTCAAAACCCTCTAGCTCCTCTGGCTGCTCCTGCTCCTCCTCTCCTGTCCGCTGACTAGATAAACCAGCCATTTAGCCAAGCCTAAACTGTGCTTCACTGGGCCACTCCTCCTCCAGTTCAGCTCCAACGGGCCTCCATTGCCCTGACCAACCATGGTTTCCAACATGTGCTGTAGTACATGAAGCAGTGGAATCACGTCGTTCATCCCGTAATCCTGCCGACTGACAAATAAAGTGGCTTCCGGAAAGGGCCTGAGCAAACGGCAGGTGTCACGTATGAGCTGCAACTGGTTGACATTGAAGTTACACAGGGGAGTCCCCCTATCTGCTTGGATCATCAGGAAATCTGTGATGGCTTTTCTCTGTTCATATAATCGGTCCAACATGTGAAGGGTGGAATTCCAACGGGTGGAAACATCGCAAATCAGACTATGTTGGGGGCTACCGTTCTGACGCTGTAGCTCAAGAAGGGTGTGTTTGGCGGTGTATGAGTGGCTGAAGGGCATGCAAAGTTTCCTTGAAGTTGTTAGGATGTCTTGCAGATGGGGGGAACACTTCCTTGGCGCAGCGCAGACAAAATGTTCTTCCCATTGTCGGTAACCATGATTCCCATTTTAAGTTTTCTTGGAGTAAGTCATGTTTGGATTTCCTGATGAATAAATTTAAGCAGTTCCTCCCCTGTGTGACTCCGTTCGCCAAGACAAACCATGTGAAGCACAGCGTGACACCTCCGTGCCCTGCACACATGGTAGACTGGAGGGGCACTGAGACTTGAGCCTACAGTGGAGGGTGAGGAGATGGCGGAGGATGAGGAGGCCGAGTCGCACGGTGTCACAGGCCCAACGGGCAGGGAGCGCGGAGGCCGAAGCAGCGTGACCTGTCCAAGTTGCTGCTGCTGCTGCAAAGGGACCACATTCACCCAGTGGGCCGTAAACAACATGTACTGTCCCTGACCGTAGTTACAGCTCCAGACGTCGGCGCTGCCATGCACTTTGCTACACACAGACAGGCTCAAAGACTGGCCCACCTTCTGTTCAACAAAAGTGAGCAGCGCTGGTGCTGCCTTCTTGGCAAACAAATGATGGCTTGGGACTCTCCACCTCGGCTCGGCACAAGCCATCAGTTCTCTGAAAGGTGCAGAGTCCACCACCTGAAAAGGGAGCAACTGCAGCACCAGCAACTTGGACAGGAGCACATTCAGCTTCTGCGCCGTAGGATGAGTGGGTGCATACTGCTGTCTCTTGGACGTGGCTTCTCTGATGGATTGCTGGCGGGATGCATGACTTGGAGGAGGAGGAGCAGGAGCGACAGAGGATGGGTATGACGCACAGCTGCCTTCGGCTGAGGTGCTGGAGCGTTGGCTGGCAGAAATTGGGAGCGGCGTGCCACTGGGTGAGGAAGCAGGCCGGACCACCTCTTCGGAGCCTCGGTTCTCCCAGGCCGCTTTATGGTGACGCATCATATGTTGACGCAGGGCCATGGTGCCAACATTTGGGCCCTGGCCACGCTTCACCTTCTGCCTACATATCTTGCATGTGGCCATGTTACCCACCTGCGGATGCTTCAGGAAAAACTGCCACACTGCCGAGTAGCTACTTTTCCCACCAACAGGCCGCACTGATTCACTGCTACTGTCGCCAACTCCAGGAACCCCTGCTCCACTACCTCCCGATAAGGTAGCCTGCTGCTCAGCAGGTGCTCTACCCCGGCCCTGGCCCCGTTTGGCTCCTGGCTTTACAATTGTGCCCCCATGCTGACTGCCAACCATGCTGCTAACACCTTGCTGCCTCAGCTGCTGACTCCGGGGCAACCTGCGCCCCTCTTCTCCTGATGATGACGATGAAGCCCCTTCATCACCCGTGTCAGGAATCACCTACCTGGCCCCCGTTCCAGCGCCGTCTCCAGGCGTCCGGCCGCGGCTGTCGGTGTGCGGCGGCCGCGCCGGGCGGCGGCGGATCCGGCGGCGTCGGCTCGAGCGGCGTTCAGCTCGGCCACGCCCCCCGCTTCCTCGTCCTCTGGACGTGCTCGCGCGCGGGCGCGAGCACGTAGTAGCTATGCCCTCCGGCGGCGCTGTACTGTGCGCGCCCGCCGGAGGATAAGGGAAAGATTAAATTAAAGGGCCAGTGAGCCCTAGGATTTTAGGGAGGCGCCCTCTCAGCCTGCAGTCCAATCCTGGGTGTTATCCCAAAAGTGCACCAATCACATACACTTCCCCTCCCCTGTCTGTCCCTATAAAAGCAATTCCCCCTCAGTTGGGAATTGCCTGTTATAGCGCCTTGTACCTTGCTTTGACTCGTGATATACCTTGATCTGATCTCCGTTGCCGACCTCTGCCTGAACCGACTACTCTCAATCTGATCTACGTTGCCGACCTCTGCCTGAACCGACTATCCTGATCTCCGTTGCCGACCTCTGCCTGAACCGACTATCCTGATCTCCGTTGCCGACCTCTGCCTGAACCGACTATCCTGATCTCCGTTGCCGACCTCTGCCTGAACCGACCATTCTCGGTCTGATCTCCATTGCCGACCCCTGCCTGAACTGACCATTCTCGATCTGATCTCCGTTGCCGACCTCTGCCTTGTACCTTGACCTCGAGCTGTCTCTCCCCTCTGTACCGCTGCGAACTCTGACTCCCCGTGTCAACCTCTGGCTTGTTTCTGGACTTCCGCTACACTCGCTCTTAGCCATTGGTTCTTCAGACCTCTATACCTGTAAGCTCTCATCCTTTGAGCCATTGAAGTCCTGGGGGCAACCGATCCCGGGCAGGCGTATTCTGCGTCCCGGCAAGCGGGGGCTCCTACAGGTGAAGCTGGCTGCGGAGATTGGGGGTTGAGGGCTTACCTAGAGGGCTGGAGTTACCAGAGCGTGACAACCCAGTTCCCAAGTGCGATCGGCTTCATCATCATCATCATTACTGAGTTGTGGCTGCACGTCACTGATGTTCTCGGTTTCCTCAACAGTGTCTGGCGCAGGAGCTGGAACGCTCGCAACACCCACGACACTGTCCACATCACTATTTGTCTGCCTAGCTAAAGAACCACCTCCATTTCTTGGCTGGGCAGTAGCTGCTGACTGTCCTCTATCTGATCGTCCTCCTCACTAAAGAGTGGAGCTGAACCCAAAACATAGGATACGTCGCTGGGGGAGGGAACGGCGTAGGACAGAGGCAATGGGAGGACAGGCATGCCAACTCACGGTTGTGTCAGAGGAACCTACCGACCCTAGACTGGGGGTGTCAGATGTAACTTGTTATGATGTTGATGAGCGCGTTAACTAATCTACCACAGCAGATGCGTTACTGGTGGAGACACGACCGCTAGCAGATACTGGCAGTTCAGGTCTCTCACCGTGACTCCTGCTGCCACTCGCTCCTAGTCTGCTGCGACCTCTGCCTGCTGAATCTTGGCCTCTGCCACTCCTCTTTGAACATCCTTGCACTTGTCTGCCTGACATTTTTATGTATTTGAAATGCGCAATAGGTACGATAAAAAATGTGTTTACTTTAAAAAGGAGAAGCTAAATAAAGTGAGGGACTGCTTCTCTGCACCAGATACTATGAAAATTGGCAATATGAGATACCCTGCGGCCTAGTGTTTTGGCAGCAGACCAAAACCAATTCAAAATGCAATACTTTGATTCAGCTGAGGAAGGATCAACAAGCGTGTTTAGTATAACAGATAGGCTGCCTAATGCAGGTTTGGGATGCCCTGCGGCCTGGTGTTTTTTTTGTTAAAGGCAGACCAAAACCAATTAAAAATGCAAAACTTTGATTCAGCTGAGGAAGGATCAACAAGCGTATTTAGTATAACAGATAGGCTGCCTAATGCAGGTTTGGGATGCCCTGCGGCCTGGTGTTTTTTTTGTTAAAGGCAGACCAAAAACCAATTCAAAATGCAAAACTTTGATTCAGCTGAGGAAGGATCAACAAGCGTATTTAGTATAACAGATAGGCTGCCTAATGCAGGTTTGGGATGCCCTGCGGCCTGGTGTTTTTTTTGTTAAAGGCAGACCAAAAACCAATTCAAAATGCAGTACTTTGATTCAGCTGAGGAAGGATCAACAAGTGTATTTAGTATAACAGATTAGGCTGCCTAGTGCAGGTTTGGGATGCCCTGCGGCCTGGTGTTTTTTTTGTTAAAGGCAGACCAAAAACCAATTCAAAATGCAATACTTTGATTCAGCTGAGGAAGGATCAACAAGCGTATTTAGTATAGCAGATAGGCTGCCTAGTGCAGGTTTGGGATGCCCTGCGGCCTGGTGTTTTTTTGGTTAAAGGCAGACCAAAAACCAATTCAAAATGCAATACTTTAATTCAGCTGAGGAAGGATCAACAAGCGTATTTAGTATAACAGATAGGCTGCCTAGTGCAGGTTTGGGATGCCCTGCGGCCTGGTGTTTTTTTTTTGTTAAAGGCAGACCAAAAACCAATTCAAAATGCAATACTTTGATTCAGCTGAGGAAGGATCAACAAGCGTATTTAGTATAACAGATAGGCTGCCTAATGCAGGTTTGGGATGCCCTGCGGCCTGGTGATTTTTTTGTTAAAGGCAGACCAAAATCCTATTCAAAATGCAATACTTTGATTCAGCTGAGGAAGGATCAACAAGCGTATTTAGTATAACAGATAGGCTGCCTAGTGCAGGTTTGGGATGCCCTGCGGCCTGGTGTTTTTTGTTAAAGGCAGACCAAAAACCAATTCAAAATGCAATACTTTGATTCAGCTGGGGAAGGATCAACAAGCGTATTTAGTATAACAGATAGGCTGCCTAATGCAGGTTTGGGATGCCCTGCGGCCTGGTGATTTTTTTGTTAAAGGCAGACCAAAATCCTATTCAAAATGCAATACTTTGATTCAGCTGAGGAAGGATCAACAAGCGTATTTAGTATAACAGATAGGCTGCCTAGTGCAGGTTTGGGATGCCCTGCGGCCTGGTGTTTTTTTGTTAAAGGCAGACCAAAAACCTATTCAAAATGCTATACTTTGATTCAGCTGAGGAAGGATCAACAAGCGTATTTAGTATAACAGATAGGCTGCCCAATGCGGGTTTGGGATGCCCTGCGGTCTGGTGTTTTTTTTGTTAAAGGCAGACCAAAATCCTATTTAAAATGCAATACTTTGATTCAGCTGAGGAAGGATCAACAAGTGTATTTAGTATAACAGATAGGCTGCCTAGTGCAGGTTTGGGATGCCCTGTGGCCTGGTGTTTTTTTTGTTAAAGGCAGACCAAAAACCTATTCAAAATGCAATACTTTGATTCAGCTGAGGAAGGATCAACAAACGTATTTAGTATAACAGATAGGCTGCCTAATGCAGGTTTGGGATGCCCTGCGGCCTGGTGTTTTTTTTGTTAAAGGCAGACCAACAACCAATTCAAAATGCAATACTTTGATTTAGCTGGGGAAGGATCAACAAGCGTATTTAGTATAACAGATAGGCTGCCTAGTGCAGGTTTGGGATGCCCTGCGGCCTGGTGTTTTTTTGGTTAAAGGCAGACCAAAAACCAATTCAAAATGCAATACTTTGATTCAGCTGAGGAAGGATCAACAAGCGTATTTAGTATAACAGATAGACTGCCTAATCTAGGTTTGGGATGCCCTGCGGCCTGGTGTTTTTTTGTTAAAGGCAGACCAAAAACCAACACGCGTATTTAGTATAACAGGCTGCCTAATGCAGGTTTGGGATGCCCTGCGGCCTGGTGTTTTTTTTGTTAAAGGCAGACCAAAAACCAATTCAAAATGCAATACTTTGATTCAGCTGAGGAAGGATCAACACGCGTATTTAGTATAACAGGCTGCCTAATGCAGGTTTGGGATGTCCTGCGGCCTGGTGTTTTTTTTGTTAAAGGCAGACCAAAAACCAGTTCAAAATGCAATACTTTGATTCAGCTGAGGAAGGATCAACAAGCGTATTTAGTATAACAGATAGGCTGCCTAATGCAGGTTTGGGATGCTCTGCGGCCTGGTTTTTTTTTTGTTAAAGGCAGACCAAAAACCAATTCAAAATGCAAAACTTTGATTCAGCTGAGGAAGGATCAACAAGCGTATTTAGTATGACAGATAGGCTGCCTAATGCAGGTTTGGGATGCTCTGCGGCCTGGTTTTTTTTTGTTAAAGGCAGACCAAAAACCAATCAAAATGCAAAACTTTGATTCAGCTGAGGAAGGATCAACAAGCGTATTTAGTATAACAGATAGGCTGCCTAATGCAGGTTTGGGATGCCCTGCGGCCTGTTTTTTTTTTGTTAAAGGCAGACCAAAAACCAATTCAAAATACAATACTTTGATTCAGCTGAGGAAGGATCAACAAGCGTATTTAGTATAACAGATAGGCTGCCTAATGCAGGTTTGGGATGCCCTGCGGCCTGGTGTTTTTTTTGTTAAAGGCAGACCAACAACCAATTCAAAATGCAATACTTTGATTTAGCTGGGGAAGGATCAACAAGTGTATTTAGTATAACAGATAGGCTGCCTAGTGCAGGTTTGGGATGCCCTGTGGCCTGGTGTTTTTTTTGTTAAAGGCAGACCAAAAACCTATTCAAAATGCAATACTTTGATTCAGCTGAGGAAGGATCAACAAACGTATTTAGTATAACAGATAGGCTGCCTAATGCAGGTTTGGGATGCCCTGCGGCCTGGTGTTTTTTTTGTTAAAGTCAGACCAAAAACCAATTCAAAATGCAATACTTTGATTCAGCTGAGGAAGGATCAACAAGCGTATTTAGTATAACAGATAGGTTGTCTAATGCAGGTTTGGGATACCCAGGTGGGCTGGTGTTTTTTTGGTTAAAGGCAGACCAAAAATATTTAAACTAATCTAGTTATATATTATGATAAATGCTTGTGTGTAACAGATAGGGTGAAATAAGCCACTGCATAGATGGCATGCACAGTGGCAAGGCAGATTTACAGCACAAAGAACTGAAATTGAATTGAAAACTGATCTGGCTGAATTTCACTGTCACTTCTAAGCTGTCCCTGGCTGGATGGTTCAGTTTTTTCCCTATCTTTCCCTGGGTCTGTCTACCTCTCTGTCTGCCTCTCTGACTCTCCCTACCTATCTCTAACTCTCTGTCCCTGTCTCTAACTATCTGTGCTCTGGCCGCAATGCAAGGCTGAAATGTGCACAAGCAAGATGGCCGCCGCTTTATATAGCACAGTGACGTCACCGGGCTTCCTGGCTGCTGATAGGCTGCATGTGACTTACCCACGATACCTTGCCCCAGGGGGTATGTCTGGACATGTTCATCCACCATTTTAGAATCCCTGTAATTGAAATAAATGGAGTTTAAAGGAAAACTTCGATCAATCGAATCGCGGGGAAATTCGGATTCGCTCAGAATCGCATTTTCCATGAAATTCGGAACGAATCCGGGTTCGTCCGGATCGATTCACTCATCCCTAATCTCAATCTTTGCGGATGATACTAAGCTGTGTAAAATAATTAACAAAAAAGAGGATAACATGCAGCTACAAAATGATTTAGATAAATTGGAGGTTTCGGAAGAAAAATAGCAAATTAAATGTAACACAGATAAATGTAAGGTTATGCACATGGACAGAAGAAATTGGTGCTGTTAGGGCGAGCGCTGCACGCCCATCTCACAGCAAGTCACTTACCTCTATGGCTGCATGCAGCTGTCATCCATCTTGCAGCACTTCCCTCATGGCTGCATCCAGCTGCCACCCTTCCCCCCATGCTTCCTCCTCACATGCTCAGGTGCGCGCACGTCTCCGTCCACTAGAGGGCGAGCGCACTGGCTTCCTGAGATTTAAAGGGCCCGTACAGCACTGATTGGTGTTTGGTCATCCAATCCTGCATCCTCTTCCCCTATTTAAAGAGGCACTTCCTTCCTTCAGTGCCGGATCTTGGTCTCTCCATGCTTGTTGAAAGTCAGACATTCTTGGATTTCTCACCCGTGTACCGACCTCTGCCTGTCCCCGATTCTGAACCTTTGCTGCCTGCCCCGACCTCGGCTACTCACCTTTACTGCGAACCTGTGCTGCCAGCCCTGACCTCTGCCTGTACTTACTACGCCTTTTGCCTGCCACTTGTGTACCTCGCTGAACCTCGGCTGACTGTGGGACTGGGCCGCTGTTGGGGGGTAGCGACCTGGGGGTCACTCGCCGCACAAGACCAACCTGCCTTGCGGTGGGCTCTGGTGAATACCGGTGGCTCCCCTGACACGGTACCCGCCATCGGTCCCACGGTTAAAGCGGATCCACACCTGAGTCTGCTCCACCCGGTCCGTGACAGTAAGATCCGCCCATGGATCCCGCTGAGGTGCCGCTGCCTGATGCCACTGAATTGCCTGCTATTGTGGCTATGCAGTCCCGCCAAATTAATCAGCTCTCGGCTATGATGCAGCAGTTACTATCGATTCAGCAACAGCAAGTGCCACCACCGGCCCCAGCTTTGCCGCCACAGACTCCTGTAGCATCTACAGCTAGAATCCGTCTCTCCTTGCCGGCTAAATATGACGGGGATGCCAAGTTATGCCGAGGCTTCCTTGCCCAGTGCTCTCTACATTTAGAGTTGTTGGCGGATCAATTCCCCACTGAACGAGCTAAGGTGGCCTTTGTCATTAGTTTGCTTTCTGGAAAGGCCTTGGCCTGGGCCACTCCTTTGTGGGATCGCAACGACCCTGTCACTTCTAGTATTCACACCTTTGTTTCAGAATTTCGCCAGGTCTTTGTGGAGCCTGCCCGGGCTTCATCTGCTGAATCGGCTCTATTGAACTTGGTCCAGGGTGAATTGTCCGTTGGTGAATACGCCATCCGGTTCCGTACCTTAGCATCCGAACTGTCTTGGAATAATGAGGCCTTGTGTGCCTGCTTCAAGAAAGGACTTTCTAGTAAAATTAAAGATGCTCTAGCTGCACGTGACTTGCTTTCGTCTCTCACTGATCTCATCCATCTGGCCACACGCATTGATGTGCGTTTTATTGAAAGGCGAGAGGAATTCCGCCAAGAAAGAGATACTCAGCGCCCTAGGAGGGCATCCCGTCTGGCCTCTGTGTTTCAACACCCTTTGTCCGCGCATGTACCTCCCAGTGAGGAGGCCATGCAGGTCGACCGATCCCGCCTGACCCAGTTGGAGAGAACTCGTAGAAGGAACGAGAATCTTTGTTTGTACTGTGCTGGCTCTGAGCATTTTTTTGAAAGACTGTCCTATTCACCCTCCTCGTCAGGGAAACGGGCGCACCTAGTGGATGTGGGAGAGGCGTCCCTGGGTGTATGTGCTTCCTCTCCACGTCTCACGGTTTCTGTGCAACTTACCATTGCACCTACCACCTCTTTGAATTTGTCCGCCTTTTTGGATTCGGACTCTGCAGGAAACTTTATAGAGGCCTCCTTGATAAATAAATATAATATCTCTGTGAATCGCCTCGCAAAGCCCTTATTTATCGCCTCAATGATGACAGGCTGGACTGTACCGTGCGTTATCGCACCGTTCCCCTTCTTCTAAAGGTTGGACTTTTCTATCAAGAGAGTATTGAGTTCTACGTCCTCCCTAATTGTACGTCTCAGATTCTTCTCGGCTTACCTTGGCTTCGACGTCATGATCCCACGCTTGATTGGAACACCGGCGACATCAAGACTTGGGGTGCGGCATGCTTTAAGAGGTGTTTGAGGTCCGTTCCAGTTTGACCTATTCCTGCTTCAGCCCCATTACTTGGCCTGCCTGAGGTCTACCGGTCCTTTTCCGATGTATTCTGCAAAAAACAAGCAGAGGTACTTCCGCCTCATTGCCCTTACGATTGTCCTATAGACCTCTTGCCGGGTACCTCTCCACCTCGTGGTCGTATTTACCCCCTCTCGGCACCGGAGACACAAGCTATGTCGGGGTATATTCAAGAAAATCTGCAAAGAGGGTTTATACGGAAGTCTTCCTCTCCAGCAGGCGCGGGTTTCTTCTTCGTGGCAAAAAAAGATGGCTCTCTACGCCCCTGTATTGATTACCGTGGCCTCAATAAGATTACCGTCAAAAATCGTTACCCTTTGCCTTTGATTGCTGAATTATTTGACCGTCTGCCTGGGGCCAAGGTTTTCACCAAACTTGATCTGCGAGGGGCCTATAATTTGATACGTATACGTGAGGGCGATGAATGGAAGACAGCCTTCAATACCCGCGATGGCCACTTCGAGTATTTAGTAATGCCCTTTGGTCTTTGCAATGCACCAGCTGTATTCCAGGAATACGTAAATGACATTTTTCGGGACTTGCTTTACTCCTGTGTAGTTGTATATTTGGATGATATACTCATCTTTTCATCTAATCTGGAAGAACATCACCGTCACGTCCGGCAAGTTCTGTCTCGCCTCCTTTACGCCAAGTTGGAGAAGTGTTTTTTTGATCAAACCACCTTACCCTTTCTTGGATATATTGTCTCTGCTCGTGGTCTCCAGATGGACCCCAGCAAATTGAAAGCAGTTTTGGAATGGCCACGTCCTATTGGCCTACGGGCTATTCAACGCTTCCTTTGCTTCGCCAATTACTATCGACAGTTTATTCCCCACTTTTCTACTGTAGTGGCGCCCATTGTGGCTCTCACGAAGAAGAACGCCAATTCTAAGTCTTGGCGGAAGAGGCCTTCATTGCCTTAAAAAAAGCCTTCTCCTCTGCTCCGGTGCTGTCTAGGCCAGATCCATCTAGGCCTTTTGCCCTTGAAGTAGATGCCTCCTCCATTGGAGCTGGAGCTGTGCTCACTCAAAAATCTTCTACTGGCAGAATTCTCACCTGCGGGTTCTTTTCGAAGACCTTTTCTCCTGCTGAAATAAATTACTCCATTGGAGATCGGGAATTACTCAAGTTGGCATTGGAGGAGTGGAGACATCTCTTAGAAGGTTCCGCACATCAGGTGTCCATCTATACTGACCATAAAAATCTGTCTTATTTAGAAACTGCCCAGCAACTGAACCCACGACAAGCTCGTTGGTCGTTGTTATTCGCCCGTTTCAGCTTTCAAATCCACCTCCGGCCAGCTGCCAAGAACATCAGGGCGGACACCCTTTCTCGCTCCTCAGACATCTCTGGTGTTGAATCCACAACATATTATCTCGCCTGAATGCCTTGTCCACTCCGCACCTGCTGCCTTTGTACAGGCACCGCCGGGAAAGACTTTCGTGCCAGCTCGCCAACGTCACAAAATATTAAGATGGGGCCATTCTTCACATGTAGCCGGCCATGCCGGCATCAGAAAAGCCTGTGCTATCATTTCTAGATACTATTGGTGGCCTTCCTTAGAAAAGGATGTGACGAAATTCATTCAGGCCTGTACCATCTGTGCACGTGACAAGACTCCTCGCCAAAGACCTGCTGGCCTACTCCTCCCTCTGCCTATTCCAGATACCCCATGGACACACATTGCTATGGACTTTATTACTGACCTCCCTTCTTCGCATGGCAATACTGTTATTTGGGTGGTAGTGGATAGGTTTTCTAAGATGGCGCACTTTGTTCCTTTGCCTGGCCTCCCGTCGGCTCCTCAGTTGGCGAAATACTTCCTGATGCATATCTTTCGGCTTCATGGGCTTCCTACACACATTGTGTCTGACAGAGGTGTGCAGTTTGATTCCAAGTCCCTTTGTAAACAACTGAAAATTAAACTGGACTTTTCTTCTGCTTATCACCCCCAGTCAAACGGCCAGGTGGAAAGAGTTAATCAGATTCTTGGGCATTATCTTCACCATTTTGTTTCTGCCAGTCAAGACGATTGGGTCGATCTTCTGCCCTGGGCGGAATTCTCGTATAATTTCAAGGATTCTGAGTCTACGAGGAAGTCCCCGTTCTTGGTAGTATACGGTCGGCATCTTCTTCCGCCTCTTCCCTTGTCCACGTCCTCTGGAGTGCCCGCTGTGGATGACATCACACAGGATTTCTCTACCATCTGACAAGAGACCCAACGTGCCCTTTGTCAAGCTTCCACCCGTATGAAAATTAGCGCTGATAAGAGGAGAAGAGCTCCGCCTGTCTATTCTCCAGGAGATAAGGTGTGGCTGTCGGCGAAATATATCCGCTTCAAAATTCCTAGCTACAAATTGGGCCCCCATTACCTGGGTCCTTATAAGATCAAACAACAGATCAATCCAGTTTGTTATAAGCTACACCTACCAACATCACTGCGGATTCCCAATTCTTTCCACGTTTCCCTGTTGAAGCCAGTTATTATCAATCGATTCTCTCCTAAAACCTTGGTGCCTGCCCCAATCTCTGGTACTGAGGATGCCTTTATGGTGAAAGAGATCCTGGCCTCTAAGATCTCCAGGGGTAAAAGATATTTTTTAGTCGACTGGGAAGGCTGTGGACCTGAAGAAAGATCTTGGGAGCCCGAAGAGAATATTCTAGACCGTAGTCTCATCTCGGACTTTCTGGGTCCCAAGAAGAGGGGGAGACCCAAGGGGGGGTACTGTTAGGGCGAGCGCTGCACGCCCGTCTCACAGCAAGTCACTTACCTCCATGGCTGCATGCAGCCGTCATCCATCTTGCAGCACTTCCCTCATGGCTGAATCCAGCTGCCGCACTTCCCTCATGGCTGCATCCAGCTGCCGCCCTTCCCCCCATGCTTCCTCCTCACATGCTCAGGTGCGCGCACGTCTCCGTCCACTAGAGGGCGAGCGCACTGGCTTCCTGAGATTTAAAGGGCCTGTACGGCACTGATTGGTGTTTGGTCATCCAATCCTGCATCCTCTTCCCCTATTTATAGAGGCACTTCCTTCAGTGCCGGCTCTTGGTCTCTCCATGCTTGTTGAAAGTCAGACATTCTTGGATTGCTCACCCGTGTACCGACCTCTGCCTGTCCCCGATTCTGAACCTTTGCTGCCTGCCCCGACCTCGGCTACTCACCTTTACTGCGAACCTGTGCTGCCAGCCCTGACCTCTGCCTGTACTTACTACGCCTTTTGCCTGCCACTTGTGTACCTCGCTGAACCTCGGCTGACTGTGGGACTGGGCCGCTGTTGGGGGGTAGCGACCTGGGGGTCACTCGCCGCACAAGACCAACCTGCCTTGCGGTGGGCTCTGGTGAATACCGGTGGCCCCTTAGACTCCGCTCCCCTGACACGGTACCCGCCATCAGTCCCACGGTTAAAGCGGATCCACACCTGAGTCCGCTCCACCCGGTCCGTGACAGGTACAAAGACCTAGGTGTTTTAGTTAATAATAAACTAAACTGTAGTAATCAATGCCAGGCAGCAGCTGCCAAGGCAAACAGGATCATGGGGTGCATTAAGAGGGGCATAGGTGCCCATGAGCAGAGCATCATTTTACCCCTGTATAAGTCACTGCTCAGACCCTATATGGAATATTGAGTACAGTTCTGGGCACCAGTGCATAAAAAAGCCAATCAGAATGCTAACTGTCACACAGTTGCAGACTCTTCTCCAATGAGAGCTGTCTGCTGTGACTATGTCAAATGGCTCTCATTGTTGTGAATGTCCCTATTCCAGCCTATCTGAATAGCTGATGTGGGAATGTGTGCATGCTGCCTGGGAAGTGGACGCACGCTTCCCATTCACAACAATGAGAGCCGTTTGCTGAATCACGTAGTCACGGCAGACAGGTCTCATTGGATGAGAGCCTGTGCTTGCGCCGTTGGAGCGGGGAGAAGTCAGTGTTTTCGGGCACTCCGGGGGGTTTCACAAAGCGAGGCATCTCGATTCGGTATGGCCCCAGGGGAAGGCCAGCAGCTGGATCTTTTTAGCTGGGTTTTTGTTCTGCTTTAAACTTGCTTCACTGAATAATTAGTATGGCCCCACTTTCTATCTAAGATGACTAAACAGGAAGTTCATCTAGCAGTAAAATGTATATATCATACCTTAAATGTTTATATCATAAATGATAAAAAAAAAATACATCTTACGGAGGTTAATTCAGTTCTCTGAACATGTTGCTTCTTAGATTAGATATCTCTGCTGTCAGATCCCTTGCATCTCATGTAATTTTACATAACTATGTTTGAGGCCCATGGGAAAAAAAATGTCTTGACCTTTACAGATGAGTAAAGATGACCAAATTCTGGCACAGCTATGAGAAGACTATCTACTAAATGTGTCATGTTACAGACACTAATGAGGCTGTGGCTACAAAAGGATACATTGAAGTATGCCAAGGTGTATTTTTGCATATGTCTGGACACTGTGATCTGTTTAATTGGATGATTTGAAGGTATAATTAATAAGATGATATGATAAGTCAAAATAGCAATTGTCTGAAGTCTGAATATTATCTGTTTTTTCCACTGTTTGAAAAGCCTTTCATTATATTTTGATCTAATTCAGACACAAGATTGATGAAGAGCGAGAGACCAAGTTTAAATATGATGTTCAATTTTATCTGAAAATTGTTTCATTGGGATTAAGTCTACAGTTCCTCCTATTTTGTACAAAGGTTTTTTTTTTACCCTATGCAACGTAACGCTATACCATAGCATTAGGATTTCCACTAACTAAAACTAAAGGTCATAGCTTAGACTATAATGAGGTATTATAATAAAGCTTATTTTACCCATGCATCTGACACAGGGTAAAATGTGTGCTTAAAGTGGGATTCCAGTCATAAACAACCCTCCCGCCCTGCCACCCTTTTCTGGAACTGAGGCAGGATAGGGGGGTTTCAAAGAAAAAAAACACGAAAAGACCCAAGGCGGCATCCCCCATCCCGGTGCATGCGTGTATCGCCCATTCAACTGAGTGGGCAGCAGACGCACACACATAGCCGGGGGATGCCGCATTGTGAATTTCTGTGTGGCTGTTGCTGCCTGTGCCCTGGAGAATGCCACTGAATCGCGGCTGCAGTAAGGGTTTTTTTTCTTTACAACCCTTCTGTCCTCCTGTCTCAGCACCAGGAGAGGGTGGCCGTGCGGGGGGGGGGGGGGTTTGACTGAACTCCCTCTTTAACATCACTCCAGAGAACATACAATGCATTTAGTCCACTCTAGATACCTCTTGGCATTTCTCATAGTGATATTTGGCTTTTGTGTAGCGGTGCAAATATATAGTAGAAATCCAGCTAATGAAGCTCACACTGAAAACTTGAAGGCAGACATTTAATCCAGACCAGGTGTCTGGATTTTTTTGTTAAAAACATAATTTTTTTTATTTTAAAAAACTCAACGAAATTTTAATAATAGAATTTTTAATTTTTACCACATATGTCACCCAAAAATGCCAGTAAAAATCACAGTTAAACATATATAGTGAAAAATGCAGAACAGAGCAGAGGGTGACTAAATCTCTAGGTAGGCTGGCACTGAAAAGGTTAAACATTCTCACACATCTCGACTCTTTAGGCTCTCTACAGTTCATATTAGTTACTAGATTACACATTTAATGCTGTTGTTTAATGATGATTTTACACAATAAAGTAGAGACCTAGAATGTTCTTTTTACATAGAGGACCTAGAATGTCCTCTCACATATTTTTCTCATAGATTATAAATTTATGAAGTGAGCCCTTGTCCCTTTAGGCCTGTTGTTCCCTGTTATTGTACCTATGTGTTTGTAATGCAATTGTTTTGATCAATGAAGATGTGTATTGGGTGCGCCCAATGCAGCAAATGCTGATGCATGAAACAGGACAATGGACTTTACAGACTCTTAATGGGTTTACATAAAAGGAAGGGGGCTTGTTGCTTGGAAGACTTAACAGAGAAAGCACAATTACAGTATGTAAAGAACAGTACAGTAGATAAATCCTTTTTTTCTAAAACCTTAATACCACTTGGCAGCTCATGAGACTATTAGAGTCAAATAACAACATCCAATGTTAAATAATCAGCTTGGATCGGGACACTAGGTATTGGTCGGTCTGTGTCAGCTACTCTTGAACCCATATAGCGATTATAACAGTGCCAGTGAGCGCCACTTTGTACCGCCAACTTTTAGGTGCTGCACACCATATTTCATCATTTTTGCCATGTGGAAAAGATTGGCACTGCATTTAATAGGCGCTGGTTAGCGAATCAAATTTTGTCTTGTGTATTCAGAATTTCTCAAAGTTCGAATCTTATGTATATGAAAGTGCTATCGTGGTAACGAATATTATTGCAAATAACGCCTCAATAAAATATTTGAAAATAGAAAGTTGGCACAATCCTTTTTGTGTATATCCTGTTACATGAATGTGTCATTGCTAAAACCTCATAAATACAGTATATACTGAATACCATTATATGGAAAACTACAAGTAAATGCTGAGCAAACAATTTAGATCAAGCCATCAAGGTATGAGGGCTGATTCAGCACCGTGAGAATGTTTGTTTACTCCTTTTTATGAGAAAAACATTTTATAATGATTTTTTCCTTTGTTTCCCAAGTTTAGCTGTGGGAATTATATAAACATTTGCACAGCTAAAAATAGTGCTGAATTTCACTAAGGAAAAAAAAACATTATAAAAATGTTTTTCTCACAAAAAAGCCCTTTTATTTACCAAAAAATATAATAAATTTCATGGACCCAGCACATTTGAATAGTCCACTTTAGATAGAATTTTTGAAAGTGTTTTTTTATGGCAAAATGATGTCCTCAAGCTGCTGGTGATTCAGCTGACATAAAGTCTATATTAGTAATATGTGATAGTAGGAGACTGTCGCTGATTAGTGAGGTGTTTATTTTAATAGGTGTCAGGATCTACAAAGGATACTTGTCGCACAAGTCCATGTGCATATGCAAGCACACGCTTGGACGTTTAACCCTTCTAGCGCAAGCTACATAAAATTTACGTAGCTGCCTCCTCTGTCGTTAACTGCCAGCTACGTAAATTTTACGCACCTGGCTTTGCCCCCTGCTAGTGGCCCTCTATCGGTCTGGCCGGATCTCCTCTTCACCCGGGGGGCCTTGTAGAGAAATTTTATTTGCTCAAAGGTAGTGCTATAGGCCGAACATTAGCCCATTATGTAGGACTACACTTGGCAATGTCCAAAACCTTTTTCCATTTTTAAAACAAAGTATTAATGCAGAGGAGCAGCTAAGCTTACTGGCACCCAGTGCAAAGATTCAAAATGGCACCCCCCACCAGTGCTCAGGCCCCCCCTTTGGCGCTCCCCCCCCCTGACCTGCTGCATCTGGCACACATGCCCTCCCCCAGCTACGCCCCTGATTAATGCATATTTGCCGATATTATGTTTTTACATTTTACCTTGGTCTCTTTCTTTTGAAAATGGGCGGGTGCTGAGATGCCAGCACACTGTGTGCGCTGCATTAGTTCTACAGATTGCATTTATTCTCATAAGAAATGCGCTCACATGAATGAATGTGTAGAGGGAGGTGTTAGCAGGGCTTGAATAGCAGCTTCGAGAGTGCCATTCAACCCTTCTACACTTAGAAGGGGTGCCAACTTGACACAATCCTGAGCCTTGGATTTGTGGTCAGGATCGGAGGTGGAGATGATCCAGGAGGAAGAGTATTTCCTTCTTCCTGGGACTGACAAGAGCAGAAAGACAGTGGAGAAGGGCAGCGTGGGAATGATGCTGCATAAGGCAAGCTGCCATTTATTTAAAAAAATAGTTTTCCTGGACAATCCTTTTAATGAGGATCTTAAACCAGACCAACACCCATTTTACATACGTGTGTTGGTGTGCTCCAGTTGCTTATGCCACCCCCCCCCCCCCCATGTCACAGGGAGTGTGAATTAAGGTAAGATTTGCACGGTTTGCAGAGAGTTAATCGATGGGGGGACCCGGCAGTGGACCTCCCCGGAGTAGACCACTCGTTATGTAAATTGGCTGCTGGTCAGGTTTAACGGAAAAACTGTTTAGCTTGCTGCAAACACATAGTACACACAGTGTACCTGCCTCATTCAATACCCACCTCTTGATCTAATGAGAACATGAGGAGTGTCATGAATTCAGAAGGGGCCTTTGTTTAGAAGGGAAGACATATCTTTTAAATGCATGTCCTCAGATGATATTCTATAAGTGTTTTTATGAACATTGCTATGTTCGTGTAACAGCCATCCAACCAGTTATTCCCTAGCAACCAATGTTTGTCCCCTTTAGCCATGTCACTACAGCAGAAGCAACATGATTTCTGCAGGGAGGAAAGAAAAATTATTATTTTACGTTAATCCAGGCTCCAATTTGCTATTGCTGAGCTCTTCATTATACTAGATTAGACCACACACTAATATTATATGATATTATTATATTATGTTATAAAGTACATTGACTTCCCTATTCTACACACAACTACAGTATATAAAAATATAAGAAATATTTTATTTGCGCCAGCTATGACTTTTCTTAAAGATCCGGTTGCCCTGGATGTAGAATACCCTTGAGGGCTCAATTTTGACAGTATAAGGGGTTATTTGAGGGTGTTGTCTGTACTTAGATTCCTATACCCTTTCTTTTGAATGGTCTCACTTTCACAAACTTGTTCCTTCTTTTCTTGTAGTTCTGTGATTAAAAATTAAATACATCTGTAAGGGCAAGTTTTCAATACTAGTTAATTGTGATATATATCAGTTGCTGCCCCTGGGGCTTCTGCCTCTTTCCTCTGCTTACCTGCCTCACCACTTTCGATCTCACCTCAACCAACATCACCTTTTTCCACCTTCCACTTCTTCCCATATATTTCCGGCTCACCTTTGTTGCTCTCACCTCTGCCAACATCACCTCTTACCAGCTCACCTCTGCTTACCTTGCCTCTACTCATATAACCTATTACCACCTCATCCCTGTCCACTTCTTTCTACCTGACTGCTTCTTGCTTCACTTCAGCCAATCTCACCTAATCTCTGCTCACCTCCTCTAATTTCTGTCCACTTCACCTCTTCTCATCTCTCACCCTTTCCTACCTTGTCTCAGCCACCTTATCTCACTTCCCACCTCATCTCTGCTCACCTCATGTCTACCCACTCACCTCTACCTACCTCTGGTCATCAATTCCCACCTTACCTCTGCTCACCTCACTTTTTACCCCCTTCGCCCCAGCCCACTTTTCCCCACCTCACCTTTGCCCATATCTGTAAATAAATAAAAACATATTATGCTTCAAGGTTACAGCTTTTTTCTGCTTAGATTTTATTCGGCCCCTTGAAGTGAAGCAATAAGTCAACGAGGCCTTTGGTCCCAAAAAGGTTGTGCACCCCTGCTCTATCATATAATATCTTAATCAAATTTAGCAAGTTATGTATGTATGAATACTTTTTCAAGTATTTCCACTTTAAATAAAAAATAGAGAAGAACAAACCTGGGGAATCAGATGTAATTCAAAATACACTATTTAGCAATCAGTATTGTTATAGTACATGGTGTGAGTTTACAGTGTGAAGTGTGTGTACACTATTTAAAAGGAAGGAGCTTTGGCATACTTACACTATAATACTGTCTACATACTGTACAAACTGAGAAACTAATAGTCATGGCTTGCAGCAAGCTAGGAAAGGCCGCTACATCACTAATCCCCACTCACTTGGCTAGGCTTTGGGGATATAACAATTAGCACAAACTGGAAAGCATTTCAGGTTTAGGCTGTAAACACCTCACATTTTTCTCTCGTTAGCTTTGTACAGAGCTCATGAGCACTTTGGATAATTAGGGTCTCCTGCGACTAATTACCAGAAACAAATGTCACTGCAAACCAGACAAGTTATAGCAGATAACTGGTTCCGGATTCCTTCCTATCTACCCTTAGCAAGCAATGAAATGTGAATTATGAAATAATTGCAGTTTAGTGCAGTCGGTGTAAGGACTGCAATACTCTAACTTGTAAAGGAAAATTAAAAATGTTTAAACATTGTAATTATATCTTTGCAATACTGATAGGAAACGCGCATATGATGTTCTAACATAAAAAGTAGTCATTATTTGAAAAAAAATACAGTGAAAGGGTACAATTCAATTTAAACAATGGCGCGGTGGTAAAAATGAAAATATGATGAACAAAGTTATGAAAATAGGGCTTGTAAATGTTTTTTTTTCGTTTTCTGTTAGGAAATACAGAGAGTGTAAACCTGGAATCTCTAAAATGTATCATGGCTTATTTTTTTCTAGCTTCTTTGTACAATTTGTTTACCACTTGGTTGTGTTTTCCAGCATTACCCATGGAGACCTCTGACATGGAAGAATGCTGGAGCTGTGTCAAGTCCTAATATTAGTTGCTGTCTGTATGTCTCTGTGCTACTTAATATAACAGTCTGGCCGTGTCTGCATGCCGCATGCATTTTTTTTCCAGCCCTCAGATGTCCTTGTCAGGGACCGCCGGACACCCTTCTTTTGTAAGTCAACAATCCCCAATCTCCGCCGCCTCTTGTGCCTATAGACAAGCCCCCGCTTGCTGGAGACACGAGTTATGTATCTCCAGACTCAGTTGCCCCCAGGACTTACTGGCGCAAAGAATGCTGGCTTACGATAAAGACGGATGAACTGCGGGGTATCCCAAAACAGGAGTTCATGCGATAAACGTCAAAACCAAGGGGCTAGGCAAAGAGTAGTCAGGACTGGCAAGGGGTCAAGGCCGGGTGATCACAGAAGCGCGGTATCCAAGGGGTAAGGCAGAAGCGAAGTCAGACAGGCAGAAGGTCAGTTCAGGCAGCGGGCAGGAGTAGTCAAGGACGAAGCCGGATCAAAACACTAAGACAAAATTCAGAAGCACACCCAAGCTAGAAAAGGCTATAACGGACCCTGGTGGTCCGGGCAAGAGAATATTTAAATGGTGACTGGCCAATGGAAAAGGGAATGTGCTGATTGGTGCAACAGACAACCCTGCCTCTGATAGGAAACGACCCCAGGGGCTGGACCGCCCTGGCCAGTCAGGCTGTCCAGCCTCTGGCATCACAGGTGCAGGATATTCTCAGACCTAAGGAGGACCAAGATTGGTCCCTTTAAACCTGCCCCCGGCGAATGCGCTGGGAGCAGCGCCGCCGGAGGGCATAAGAAGACCATCGGGGGCGCCTCCCGAGGAGGAGGAAGAGGCTGCCAGCGTGCCCGACGCTGAGGAGGCGGCCACCCCATGACCCCCTGACCAGGGGGACTGTGCTGATTGATGCAACAGACAACCCTGCCTCTGATAGGAAACGACCCCAGGGGCTGGACCGGCCTGGCCAATCAGGCTGTCCAGCCCCTGGCATCACAGGTGCAGGATATTCCCGGACCTAAAGAGGACCAAGATTGTGAATGTGCTGGGAGCAGCGCCGCCGGAGGGCGTAAGAAGAACGTCCATCTGGCGCACCTCCCGAGGAGGAGGAAGAGGCTGCCAGCACGCCCAATGCCGAGGGGGTGGCCGCCTGGCGCGGCCACCAGAGGGGCAGAGCCGCCAACGAGCGTGTGGAGGCGCTGTGTGACAAACCCCCAGGTAAGTTCCTTACAGTCCTTAAATAATAGTGGTGGCAGCGGAGGTGATTTCTCTATGGCAGGCTTGAAGGCTTGTTGAGGGTAACATGAATGCAGAATTATAAATTAAAATCTTAAAAAGAAACCTATAGCAGTCTGCAAGAAACATGAGCCTTGGGAGAAGATGGAGCTTTTGAATGCTAGTGTGTGATGGTGCTTGTTGTTCCTTGACACAACACACATGTTTGGTGAGGCTAGAAAAGAGGAATCAGCATTTTTTGAATGTTGTAACTTGTGGATATGTTCCCTTTGCATGCTGACAGGAAGGTGTCAGTTATGATCTTCTGAGCATGCACTACCAGTCAGGTCCATGTTAGAAATAATAAGCTGGTCTGACTTTACCAGAAACAGTCTGGTAATTTATACAAACTCACCAAGTAATAGTAGCTATATTTTTGATGACAGGCATACTTTTGTGGAGTTTCCAATCAGGCTGCTGATCACAACAGCCAACTAGTGCAAGGCCACCCGTGCTTGCTTGCCACCCCTACTGTGGCATCTGTTGCATTCCTGAGGTACCAGCATCTCCGTGAGCTTCACTCTACTGGTCCCACATTTCCAGCCAGATCAGTCAGATCTGTCCAACAGGCTACAAGACCAGTCTAAGGCATTCAGAGATTACCGGGTGCCCGATTTGGACTCTACACACACCAACCTAGAGGCCAAAATGTGAAACTGTGGGGAGCATATTGAGATGCCAGCTCATTGATGCTATGGGAGGTAAGCCAGGGGAGTCTTGCACAGGTCAGCAGTTCTAAACTACTGTCTGATGGGGAACTTCATAAAAGTGGATTAAATGTTATAAAGTGCTCTTTTCAGTTTGGGGGGTCTTCAGGGCAAGAATGCGGGGGCTACCGATACATATGTGGTACCGTTGTAATCGGGAGAAATGGGGCTATCACATGCAATATGGTTTTCATTAATAAAACTATTTTTTTATTTAAAATAAAGGAGACAATTGTCTAAAAAATATAATTTTATTTATTTTTTTGTTTTTTTACGCAAAAATATTTAAAAAACAGTAGAAAAATTACAAACAAGACATTTCACGTTAAAGCCTAAACTCTGCTGCAAAAAATATGTATATAATTTTTCTGGAAATTCCAGCAAAAATCACGGTTAAAAATGGCGCAAAATGGGGAAAATGACCTGTCAACAGAGGGTGACAAAACTTCAAGTAGGCTGGCAATTAAAAGAGTTAATAGTACCTATGCATGTTGGGTATTGTTCTGCTCGGGGGACCTTGCGCTTTTAGATTTAGCTTGTTTTTTCTTGTTTGCATATTGATATTTTAGGAAAACATGGTTTATATTCTGCTTTTTTATAATTTTTCTTAGGGAAACCCTGTGCAATCTAAGAATTTAGGTCCACTTCATAAAAGTGGATTATACCTTTAAGGTATAGGGTTATGTGCATATCTAATATAGACCTATTAGGGCTGTAATTGCTACCAAGGTTGCATGAACGGTAGTAACTAGTAGATACCTAACTTGAAGAGCAGGGATACTTGTACGGGACAAATTAGTTATTCTGTATGTTTTAATCAACTAAAATATATTTTCACTCTGATATATATTGGTTGATCAGATTAGCAATAAAACATGACAATTTCTAAGATAGCAAATACCACTTTATATTGTATAGTATTTTTCATCCTTTTGGGCTTAGAGTTATGTATATTTTATATATTATAATATGTTTTTGATGCAATATTCTTGAGTAACTAAAATCTATGTTTCCTGTTAATAAGGAAGACATGTTCTCAATGTGTTGTTAGTATAATAGACATGGCCAGGAAGAAGTAAGTGAGTCATCTAAATGTGTTGGGATTACCTCTATGAATTTTGATGAATGTTGGGAATATATTGTTTATGTTCCTAATAACTAATTAGTCATACAGTCTGAATGCATAATGAATACATCTCATCCTGTACTAAATAATGATGATTCATTAACTGTAATTACCATGGTAAAACCAGAATAATAGTTTTTGATTGTTACAGCAAATGTGGTAACTATCAACTGAAATGTACTAGCCCTGGGGGCTCAGTTTATGTACAGAACTCGGTAATAGTGAGGGGGAGCCACTGGCTGCTGGTTTTGTTCTGCTTTAAAGGAAAATCCCTTTTTGTCAGTTTTTGTTCTTCTGTCTTGTTTTCCTCTTGTGTAAAATGTAAAATAAATCTTTGTGTTAGGATTGTGCCCTCATACCTGTGATTTATTTACCGGCATGCTGTTTCCAAGTTTTTTATATTTCTGTGGCTCTGTATTGTTAAAGTGGGAGTGGCTTTCCTGGCCTTAAGTAAAAACTACTTACTAACTACAAATCCCAGAATCCGCAACAGCTTTAGCTAAATCAAGCAGCAGTGATGACCTCTCGGGGTGGGGGGGGGGGGGGACCTTCCAGTAACACTTTAGCTGCTTGTGATCCCCTTACCTGAGGAGGTTGAATTTGAGCAGACTGGGTTAAAGCTTTTTTTCTCAGCCTCAGCCAGTCTGATGCTTAGCAAGCCACACTCATGTAGTCTCGGCCAGGTACACCACACACAACTCTTTATAACATAGAGTTATAGTAATAGTAAAAAAGAAAAAAAAGATAAGCCTAGCAATTTGATGACATAATGTTGGCACAGAATAGTAGAAACTAAAAACATTATTGAGTGGACTTTGTTTGATGACAAGTTGTACCGTACATGCATTAGATGGGCTGTAACAGAATTCTAGTAGGGTCCAGCTGAAAGAGCATGTTAAATGGGAAGGTTGTCCTAAAAAGCTTGGTGGTTAATAAATAGAAGTCCAAATTACCCTGCCAGGTAAATACAATGGTTGGCAAATCATGACAGATTAGTATTTTTACTCCAAGCTTATCTTAAATAATACTACATGAAAGTAGCAGGGATTTTCAGCATTAAGCTTGGCTCAATACAACTTCACTTTTAGAAAGCTACTGGTAAAAATAGAAAACTCATTTAAATATATCCGGTTTTGAAGATAAACATATACTGTAATACTAAAATAAAAAAGTCACATTAAGTGACCACATGTGAAAAACTCTTAACAAATGATTGAGAGGAAACAAACACTTTACAATAATGATTATTATTTGTTTCAATATTACTAATTTTCTGAAAGTGAGCTCTGTAACTTCTTGTAGTTAGGCACCTTGCTGAGAATTAAATTAACAGGGATCATCTTAATAAACCCTACTGAGACAGAAACTCAGACAATGTGATGTGAAACATGTTGTCTACTAAATCATTGGAAAGGATGCTGTGCTGGCAAAGGGTGGCATTTGGGAAAATACTGTCAAATGCACATCAGGATATCCTCTTGAGACTGTGTGCAAAAATGCCCCTGACTCGGGGGAACACCAGTAACATCTGTACACCAAAAATGTTCTCTGTAGATTTATTTGTTATCATCCAGTGCAAGAAGTGTGTGTCACCAAATTATAAGTAACCTCCCTGGGGCAGTTTATTTATTATCTATTTAGTTCATATTGTTTTAACTTTAGAAATTGATAGAGCGATGTTGGACTGAATAATAGTTCTATTGTGGAATTTTGTAATCTAACTTTCATATTTACTTTCCTCCACTTTCAAAAACAATATACTGAGTTAAAATTAAAAAAAGGGTGGACTGTCAATATGAAGATCCAATAGAATTCCTGGTGGTCCTCAATGCTTTGGGGGCAGTTTTGGCTCAGTTTAGCCCCCAGCATGGAGCTTAACTCACCCAGAGCCTGAGCTGCAGTCCACTCTCTCCTGTCAATGTGCTGTTACTACTTCTAATCCGCCATCCAGGCTTCTTTAGGCCTGCTGCACACCATTAGCTATGACACCCTATCCCATGTTGTCCCTGCAAGGTTACAGGCTCATCATTGTGGCTATCAGGGAGGCCATATCCACTCCTGCTCTTACATTACTAAAGCTTTAGTACCATTGCATTGAGACTGGCCATCTCCACCCCTGCCCATGGACTCTACTTCTTCGGTAATAAAGACTTAGCTCTTGAGGGCACTTGTTGAGTGGATGGAATTCACAATAGTGGTAGGGCTCAGTTGTGATGTCATGGGCTGGCTGGCCCCACTCCACCACTGATAAAAAAAGACATAAAGATACCTACAATATATTGCATGTAGTACATGCAAGAAAATACTTTTTTAATCAGTGATGCTCTTATTTTTACAAATGCTATGGCTGCAGTGTAGGTGCCATAACAAAGGTTCCAGAAAATGATGTACTGCAATTCATAATAACAGGTATTCAACAAACAGCATGTTTGCTCTCCTGGGCATTGTTGCCCTATTAGACCCCATGAAGGATGATGATTCCCTGTTTAAAAGCATCCCATGGCACAAATATATATATATATATACTGTATATATATATATCATTCTCATATATGTATTCATAGGTGTGTGCTTTCAGATATGCTTGGAGACTGGTATACAAAGAGTTAAGTCCTTTGTCATTTGTTGTATGACACTCATGACCCCCGACCTGAGATTCCTCCTCTTACCACGACTTCAATTGCCTCACACTGAGTTTAATACACTGACTTTACTTACCCAGCTGACAGAAGACCAGGCACCCTGTAGGAAATGAAGCCAGACAGAAGCTAAATTGTAAATAGTAAGTTTCTTTTTTCAAATGAGCAAATAAAATGGGCTGCCAGGGGTGCATCAGACCCACAAATATATGCTGTCATAACTGGGCAAATCGGACCACTTGCAATGGTGGGTTCCGTGGAGCAGACAGAGCCTTGTCAAGCTGATAAATAAAAATGTTCCACCTGGAAGGGGTACTAAGGGTTTGGAACATTCAAACTTGGGCTCTATGAAATCACGGGGACACCACTGAAGCAGATTATTGTTCCTCCATCTTGCCCTGGGTAACCCTGAAAAATGAGTCCAATGTCAATTTCTGAGCTGCTATTTACAGGCAGATATTTTTCTTAACTGCTGAGTGACTCCTGAGCACTTGCACTCACATTTCTAACACATTTTTGCACTTTAATTCGGTTACATTAAATTTAAATATTCTAGTGCCCCGTGTCACTGGCTGGCCCTGGAGTTAATAAGCTGCAATAGGAAGTCACAGTGAGGAGGGTGGGGTTCCAAATCTATGTGTTTTCTTATGTTCTATGGTTCCTTCCAAAGCAATGTCCGGTGACCTCCCCCAGAAGAGAACAGAAGGGTCTGGATTCCAAGACATTGAAACACCTGGCTGGTCACTCCCCCCGCCTCCTGGGATGGGTCTCAATCTCCTCTCCCTGGAAGTGGCCAGCTAAAAGCTTATAAAACTGATGGATCCTAACTTTCTGTTGGAAAGTTATAGAAAACCAGTTCTGGAATCAACAGACCCTGCTGTGTTCTGGTCACGCCAAACACGGCCTATCCCCTGGCCTGACCTGTGTTCTGGTCAGGCCAAACACGGCTGATCCCCTGGCTCCTAAAAAGAGTTCTTTGTATCGTAGATTGGGTCATGGGATAATTGGATCATTGCCTTGTGGTTTCCAGAACATAAAAAATGTATTTATGGCTGTGTGAAATGACATTCTCATGTGTCATGCAGGGTTAAGCATAGTTTGATCTGAGGCGGATGCCATGTACAGTACAACTTGGTATTCAAATAGTAAAATGAGAGCTGATTTGCCATTAGCTAGCCCTTTCTTTTTTGGATGACAAGAGATTTGGCCTTAATGAGGTTTGATAGTATGGCCTGGGTGTGCCCATCTCTCTCTGTATCTAAAACATATCCTGTACAGTACTGTCTTGTACTGGGCCCAGTAGAATCTTTCCCAACCCCAAATCTTTACTCCAACATGGAAGATGGCAAGTTCCACATAGCAGGAAACTAACAGTGTATGCAATCTATTATTTGCCTTTGTTGTCTAGATATATATAACATGACACAGAGTTTCAATCTAAACAATTGTATATATGTATTGGAATAGGATTGGCGCTCCACAGCAGGCACATGAGGCAAGTCCACACAACAGGGTTATGTTTTCACTGACATTCATTCATTTTTATTGTCAGATTGTCATAAAAATAAAACAAAACAAAAGAAACCATGAGCCTCTTTGACACTTACTAAACGTCAGCAGTTCCTCACTAGCACAGTGGAGAACTAATGCCTGTCACTAAAATAACACACAACTTGCAATGGTACAGCCTGATCTTAGCAGATCAATTCACAGTTTCATAGCACATGAGTCTCTCCCCCCAGGCAAAGCCCAGTGTGTCCAGACTTTTTCAAGCCTCCTACAGCAGCTTGATGGATCAATAGACATCCCAAAACCAAAGCTGTCATCTATGGGAGAGGGGGAGTTGGACTTCCAACCTTCTCCTATCCATCTGCGACATACCAGGCCCTAAATCAGGTCTTATTTAAAACCTAGAGCATAGAGCAAGCAAAATCCTCTCTGCTGATAACCACCTGGTTATCTTTTAGGGATTAAGATATAAAACTGGGGGAAAATATGTATTCCATCCACCACCTGCAACTTTGCCATAATGTTCCATCCACCACCTACATTTTGCCACAATGTTATCCCTGAGCTCTCTAGCGTGTTCCTTGGTTTTTATGAAGCCATACTGAGAATAAATTACACACATAGTAAAGGAGGGCTCTATTTACTAATTATGTTACTTGGTCAGTTGGTCACACATGCACACCATACGTGGATATAAGATGGATAAACACACTATCAACAGTAAGGCAGCACTGGGGCCAGGGACATCACCCACTATAACAAAACCACTCTAAATGGTGAGGCAGGTGTTATCTGGGTGTACCAATTTCCAGGGCTGGATTAAGTGTGATGGAGGGCCCTGGGCAGAAAATCTGGTGGAGGCCCCTGATGCAGTATTTCTATTAAAACAAATGTACGGTGTCTTCATAACCTCCCATCCTGGCTTCCTTCCCCTGGCAGGATGGGAGGACCTTAAAAAACAGCCGTTCCCCAGTCTCTGGTGGGAGGGTAGGCAACAAAGTTGGTGGGAGGGCAGGTAGGGAAGTGGGCAAGTGGGAAGCCAGGTAGGTGGGTGGGTGACTGCCTCCTCTGCTCCAGTGTCTGCTGATTCTGCCCTCTTGCACTAGGGCTGTCAGTTGGATAGGTAGGTAGGTTGGTCAACATGCAAGTAGATAGGTAGGAGGGTAAGTGGTTAAATTGGTTGCTGAGTTGATAGGTAGGCAGGTAGGGGGTAGTTAAATAGGTAGGTGACAGACATCACTGCTGTTCTGGGCTGGAGAAGTGTGCGGTACTGGGTGCTGTCCACCACTTGTCCCAGCCGGCTCCAGTCCTCACCACCTCTCTGCACTGTCCTTGGCACCTTAAGTTGGTCTTGAGAAAAGGTGTTTTAAAGTGGGTCACCCTGGGATAGATGCACCTTGCCCAGGAAGGTCCAAATCTGAGCCCCCGATCTCCGGGACCATGGGGGTAAGGAAGCCCACTACAGGGAATGTAGCTTAGATTTTTAGCTGCAAAGAAAGCCCCCTTCACTGATTTATAGACCCCAACTCTGGCGAGCAACAGTACAGATACCACCGATTGGATCTATATGTCCTTGCAGAAGTGCATAACTGAAGTCCTCCTCTTTCCACTGACTCCTCCAGTGAGTCACTGGCCCCCCTGGATCCATAGAACCAAGGCTCCAAATCATCCTGGGAATCAATGCACCTCGTCTAAGATAGTACATGAGCACCAGATCTCCAAACCAAGCAGGGCAGATGACCCACTGGAGGTGTTGCTGGAAAGGGGAAAACCTCAGGTATACACCACTGCAAGGGAATACAATTGCATTGTATGTCCCAAATGGGGCTCTTAGAGACTAGAATTAGTACTAGAGTTAGGACTGCACCCCACAGGGGCACCTTGGCGCTGGTGGTGCAGCTTAAGCATACTTCTGCAGATGTGTGTGACCGAGCCCCCTGCTTTTAACCTAGTTTAGAGACAGATTGTAGGCTGGTCAGCAAGCTAACTGGTTTGAGTGCTGTGGCCCCTTTAAGACTTTTGTATTCTAATTGCCCTGCTAATGTGCACCTCCCTGGTTAGTTATAAAATGGTCTGAGCGGCTGCCACCCCCCTTTTGTTTCTTTTGAATTTGTGCAAGCACATGGAGTGTGGGGTCTAGGCTGTATTGCAAGGTCTTCGACCCTTCCACCCCATGGCTTGCACTTGAGGTTTAGGGCAACCTCAGGTACGCCTGCTCCCAATTTATCTATTGCATTGTATGTCCCAAATGGGGCTCTTAGAGACTAGAATTAGTACTAGAGTTAGGACTGCACCCCACAGGGGCACCTTGGCGCTGGTGGTGCAGCTTAAGCATACTTCTGCAGATGTGTGTGACTGAGCCCCCTGTTTTTAACCTAGTTTAGAGACAGATTGTAGGCTGGTCAGCAAGCTAACTGGTTTGAGTGCTGTGGCCCCTTTAAGACTTTAGTGTTGCTCGCAGGTTCCAGGGTGGTACAATTCCGAGGGCTGGATCTCCAAGCCTAGGGGGGGGGGTAATGACCCACTGGAGAACCTCAGGTATACACTCCTACAAGGGCATGTAAATCGGGGTCAGCCGGACCAAGTGGCGGTACTGCAAATTCCCAGTACCGTTGCTTGTGGCTGCTGGGGTGGTGCATTCCAAATGCCAGATCTCCAGTACCCCAACCATAGCCCCAAAGTTGGTGAAGGCTCTCTTGCAGGACAAATGGTGGAGGCCCTGGGACGCGAGCCCCTTTGTGCCATGCCTATAATTCAGCCCTGCCAATAGGTTCTTTAGTACCACTACTTTGCCATCCTGGCAAAGGGGAAGCAGAGAATGGATTCCTGGAAACCGATCGGAAATGCCAGATTCTCCAGCATGTTGGAAAGTAACATGGGAAAGACCGTGGTTAACCTAGCTGCCATTTTGCATTCCAACATGTTGGACTAGGTTTACCTCCAGATAAGGGCAAGATAAGATCTGCCCTGCCCCAGGTAGTTGCTCTTACACCGCATCAGCCTTAGACAGGGAACATTCTTGCTTCCTACCCGAGTAGCAGGTGCTGGTTTAGAGTAGTGATCAGCCTGTAGTGCTTGTTACAAGGTGACATTACAAGTTCCAGCTAACTGTCCTGTGGCAAGCAGCAACAGCAGCAGAGACCTGTTAGGAGCTGAGTCATTTGGTTCAGAGCCAGTCAAGTGGCCACTGGTTTAATTGTCTTGCTTTACAACGCAAGTCTCTGGTTTTGCAACATCTGCCACACCACCATGCAAGCGTCACTTGTCAGGGCTAGCCATGAACACAGCAACATGCTAAGGTCACCTCAAAACCGGTGACCATCTGGGGAATTTGTGCCAGCTGCCAGTCCTGCCATGATTCATGACAGAGGCTGAGGCTTAGTAAAGGCCAAGTCAGCAAGCAAGGGGATTATTGGCCTCCCCACCCTTCTCCAAAACAAAAAGTGTTAGCATACTACCAAATAAATATCAATGTGTGCACGGCTTGCAGAGGCACCGCTGTGAACTATATGCAGAAAAACAAGCCAACACTCCTGGTATCATCCCCAAAAATTCTGTTTTGTCCTAATAATAATACACAAGCCAACATTTCATTGCAGGACCCCTTTCTCCAGAAATTACATTCGTATTTGTTAACATACTATAACGTCCTAAGGAAGGGGTTCTGCACAACCCTGAAACACTGGTTTTCTTCTCCAGGGCTGGAGATTGGCCTTTTCTGCCCTTGAAGCACCAGCCTAAGTATTCACTAGTACTGGCACAACTGGGGTCTCAGGGGTACTCAGTACAATTGTTCTAAAAACATAATTATGTCATTTTATTTGTGTGTTATCTACTGAACACTCACCCCGCTCTCTGGGAGATTTGGGCATCCCCAACCCCTTCTCCACCCTCTATTCACCCACAGGGCACCACATTGCTGCACCTGCATCTTTGCACAGTTTCCTTTAACCCTGAGTATCTGGTTGGTAAACCCCTTAATGTTGACTGCAAGTTCGAGATTACTATTTCTTTCATTCCTCTGCATGATCCCTATTCAATGTGATATTAGACGTGGTACATAAGTGCCAGTCCTCCTCACTCAAGTGATTTGCATGGCAGATTTCAGTACAGTATCCTTAAACCGGATCAACACCCATAGAAGAAAGTGTGCTCATATGAGCATATGCCCCCCCCCCCATGGCAATTCAGATTGCCACACATAAAATTTAGTTTTGCTTTTTCTAACTCCTACTGGTGTCTCATGGAGCTGCAAGCAGCCTGCAAAGAGGATGTGCTGCTGGGTTTCCTGCCACTCCGCTGTTTTAATACATATCACTTAGCAGTTTAATAATAAATCATAATGCCAAATATTCAAATGCAATCCACACCTTCCCGTCATGAGCCCCAAGACCACATACCAATTATAATACAAGATTATGTAATTTGAAACAACAATCAAATGGATTTATTGTTTGAGAATTTTGTGAAAGTAATTCCTAATTGAGAGTGCCAGTTAGCTGACAGGCCTAAAGAAATTTGCTTTGAATTATTACTACAGTTATGTCAAACTTTAGACTGTAAACACTTACTATGTTCTTGGCATACCCTAGCATAGGTGGGGCCAAAGCCACTTAGGCCCTTATTTAAGAAGGGATAGCGTCAGGTAGTGGCTGGTTAATGACAGGTAGCGACTGGTGAATGCCGATGTTTGGCGACTGCGATAGCGCCATGTAGCGTCTGATTCATCATTTTCACAGCCTCTGCGAACAGCGCCAGCATTCAGCCTTGCACAGCGCCAGGTATGACCTCTCCCTATCTGTCGCTCTCCCATACATTTCAATGGACGATCCTTTTCTTCTCTTTAAACTGTTTTTTGTTTTTTCAAAAAAAACACAAATAATTCTGTGACCTCTTCTGGCATTGAAATAGCAGTTTTTTCATAATTTTTTCATTTTTTATATATTTCCTAAGAAATGACATTACAGGTCTGGCATTAAAGTGTTCATGTTACAATGTTGTTACAATGTAATTCCATATGTTTTCGCTTTGTTACTAGTTGATAGATGCTTGAAAACACACTTTAAACACACCGCCTCCTGCGCTCTGGGCTTCAAACAAGTATTTTTCAGCGCCAGAGATTTGTGAGGCTGCTTTTTTGCTGAATATGGTGTGAGTCGGTCGCTATGAGCAGTGGCTACCATGCGCTCCCATACAGCGCTGTACTGGTCAAATAGCGACTCACAGCCGAGCACTGCGACTACTAGCGGGCGCTCTGAAAATGCTTGCTACAGACGCTCATCTGTCGCTACCTGCCGCTAATGATGAATCAGCCTCTAAGTCTGGCAGTGCTGTACCTGTTGGGAAAATAATTATGCCGATGAGTTAGTCACAGAGTTGTCACCCCACAGTGTAGTTATAGTGCAGGTCAAATGATACATCCCTTTGAAATATAAGATAATGAGAGCACTGTACTGCACTCAGGAGAATTCTTGTATGCCAAGATAGAACTACACAATTTTGCCATCAATTCCCAAGGGTTTCCAAGAGCAGCTAATTGTTGTTTGTGTAACACAGTGTAACAGAAAGGAAGTGACATGCCACAGCTTTAGCGAACGCCTGGCTTTAAGAGGCACAGCAATTGTTTTTTTTCTTGTACTACCCTCATATAATCTGTGAGCAGCTTGTATAGTGTCACAGCTCTACAATTTACTTATTATATTTCTCTTGCCTTGCATTAAAATACTTAAACATGGTACCAATATGCCCAGCGCCTGTCAAACTGCACGTCCATTTTGAAAAATTTAGGCTGCTGAGCTGTGAAATGAAATCTGTTTTCAAATGTGATGCAGGGTTAAACCTGTCATGCCTCCACACCCCCAGTATAAAATCCTCTCCTAACATCAGTCATGTAATTCTTATGGTGGGTCATCAGAGTGGAGGGCGGCAGGACTGGTTAACCCTAGAAGAAGAATTGCAGGAGGATGCTGAAAAATTCACCATGGGTCCCCATAGGCCAACCCCCCAAATTAAAGGAGCAGTATTGCAAATTTTTCTTGGTGACTTATATTTAAATAGTACTTTGAATGTAGATAAGTGTTGGAGTAAGAATTACAAATGTAGAAAAAATGATGTCTGTGTTGTGCAGCTGGAGACTAATAGCTCATGTTTATGTCTGCTGAGTGTCGGGGCCGACACTCTGGCCTGTTCCACACTGAGGAGAGGGGTGAAACAATGTAACAAAGTATCAGCTGTTCAGTGCTGGCAGCCGTCCAGCATAAGATAACAACATTGCAACATTGCCTGGCCAGAACTTATATATCTAAAACAGAGAGAAAAGCTCTAGAAGTCATTTTGCTGATTTTGACAGTTTTCCCTTCATGTTGGCTCTGCTGCAGAATCTTTCAGTTTACCATTTTCTCTCTCTTTTCTCAACACATTTTTCCATATGATCTTTCTTTCAGCTTTGTGTGTTTTGAGCAAAGCCCAACCCAGGATTTTCACTATCTGGAGTTTTGTTTTGTGCCACTAGGGCCGACTTGGGATGCCCTGATATGTGAAATCCCCAAGTTCGCCTGTGGAAACGTACCTTTCCCTGTCCCACAGCGCATGCTCGGGCTCTCATCCAATCAGCTCTGTTTGCACACAGATGGGGAGCCTGAGCAGTAACCTTCCTGGCCGCCCGGCCTGTCTAAATGACTGCGTGAGCGCGCCAGAAAAATGGGGGGATCTGTGGTTATCCAGGGGTTGTTTCACATAGTGGGGCATCCCGGTTTAGGATGCTCAAGGGGGAAGGTCAATGGCCGGGTCTTATAGACTTCAGGGTCGGCCACTCAGTGTTTTGTTCCACTTTAATACCTTTAGATTTTCCTGCACAGTTATTCAAAGAAGAATTTCAGTTATTTTCAGTCAGTTTAGTTTATTTTGTATAGATTTTACACATTTGAGTCACCTGGTCTCATAACAAAAGCAGCACCTCACACACACACAGCCGTTACCACTGATTACAGTGTCAGCCTCTGTGGTAAAGTGTTGCTAGGAGACCAGTGGGCTAAATGAAGCAGCTCACTAAATACAACCCAGCAGATCCCCCTATTCAGCAAATGGACTGAGCCATTGTCATTATACAATTTAAAAGAAAGGCAGATATTTTTTCCTTTTTCTATCGCCACATTATTTATACACATGTTAGAAGCTATTGTGTGGCTATTCCATTATTTATCTTTTATCTTTAATGCAAATTTTGCGATACTGCTCCTTTAACAAGGAAACCACCAGTGCAGTCTTCTGGGCCCCCAAGGAAGATACCAGCAGTACCCACACCTTTATCTTGAACAGGGGGCACAGAAGAGCCCAATTCTGGAAGTAGGCCTGGTGTTCTTCCAGGGGTGCCCAGGGCACCTCAAACAGTGGACATTATGCAAGAAAGGACGTAAGCAGACTGCTGAAGAGGCAGTGGTAGGAATAGATAGAACTGACACATAAAGAGAGTTAAAGATAGGAACATTATGCAAGGAAGGACGTAAGCAGACTGCTGCAGAGGCAGTGGTAGGAATAGATAGAACTGACACATAAAGGGAGTTAAATAGAGGCTCAGTAAGGAGGAGAGGCTGTAAGGAGAGTAATACTGGTGGAGCACATTGGAAGACAGAGGTGTTAAAGGCAGCTTGGAGGCATGCAATGGCATTTATTAGTGGTGGTGCCCCAAGGCAAGCCAAGAAAGCATTAAAGTAATCCAATACCCAGAAAGGGAGTTTATATGTTCAACTTCTAGCCACAGATTTTTAGGTGGCTTGTATAGGTCTCTATTAGTATACTGTATATATATTATTAGTATACTGTATATATATTAGTATATTGTATAGGTCTCTATTAGTATACTGTCAGGGTATAGTGCCGCAAGGCTCTGTCCACCGCAAGGCTCTGTCCTGGGCCCCATTCTTTTTAATATATTTGTAAGTGACATAGGAGAAGGCTTGGTAGGAAAAGTTTGTCTGTTTGCTGATGATACAAAGGTTAGTAATAGGGTGGATATTCCTGGAGGTGTCTGCAACATGGAAAATGATTTAGCTTTACTGGATAGATGGTCAAAACTGTGGAAACTAGAGTTTAATGTCTCTAAATGTAAAATCATGCACTTGGGTAGAAGGAATCCCTGCTCTGAGTACCGTATGGGCAGCACTGTGTTATCCAGGACCTCGGAGGAGAGAGATTTAGGGGTACTGATTACTGATAGCTGCAAGATAAGTGGACAGTGTAGCCAGGCAGTGGGAAAAGCAAGCAGGATGCTCGGCTGCATAGCTCGAGGCATCACCAGTAGGAAGAGGGAGGTTGTGATGCCGCTGTATAGAGCCCTGGTAAGGCCACAGCTAGAATACTGTGTGCAGTTCTGGAAACCTTACCTGCAAAAATACATTATTCAAATAGAACGGGTCCAAAGGCGGGCATGAAAATGGTGGAAGGACTTAAACTTAAAACTTATCAGGAGAGACTTAAAGAATTTAATTTGTACAGTCTGGAGGAAAGAAGGGAGAGGGGGGACATGATTGAGACCTTTAAATATGTGAACGGATTGAATAAGGTTCAGGAGGGAAGTGTTTTTAAGAAGAAACTTAATGATAGAACAAGGGAACACTGAGAAAAGCACAAGGCTCAAGGTATATGCAAAGGATGGTTCTGAGAAAACATACTGCCCATGTGCTAAATAGCTCAGACATCAGAACAAACATGACATGCTTTAATTCCACCCTTAGCTCTTTCAAGGATTATTCTGACATCCAGGATGTGCTGGTTTGTCTTCAGATACTCCTGCCTTTTTAATGCCCATAAATAATGAGCCTTGAACCTTGGACCTGTGTGTGACCCCAGCTCTGGACTTTGACTTTCAGGTTCAGAACTACCCTTTTGCATTGACCTTTCAGTTTGACCCTGACTTTGGATTTTGATTAAATCTCTGCTACCACTTCTTGACCTCTGGAATTTGACCCTGAAACTGGGTTACCAGTTCTTTAACTTTTCCCTCTTTTCCCTCTGCTCTATTGTTGCCTTTCTTGAGGTCTTTTGCTCTGCTTACTGGCTGTGCCCGTTCCCCACCGTTACCAGAGCATGGGTGTTTCTGCAGCCCAGTTTGTCCTTCCCTGCAGTGGACTCCAAAGAAAACTGGGAAATTTCGTAGATTCAAGCACATGGTGAGACTAGGTATTTAGGGGCACTACCGGCCTTCAGTACCTGAGATTTACTTAACTTACTTTTTTCCACCCTACTTCAGTCTTTCATTTCAGCTTTCCTTCCTTATATTTACCTTCTTTTTGCCATGCTCAATGCATCTCCTTATCTTCTATGTTTCATTCTTGGGAATCTTGTCTTCAAAATTCCCTACAGCCCTTTCCCTCTCTCTGCCACATTCACTTCATGTTTCTTCCATTTACCCTTCACTGTTTTTCTCCCACATTTTTGTCAGCTGTCCCTGTTTTGTTAATGTGTGTATGGGTTTGGGGGCTTCATTCTAACATGTTGAAAAGGGCAACATAGCTGTGAAACCTAAGACCCACCCCTCTCCTTACCCATGCTGCTCTGCGGCCCACTTTCTCCTGGGTCATTATAAACTTTCATTTCCTTAACTAAACACTAAAACACATTGAAATACAACAATTATTTTAACATTCATCAGCTGGTATTGCTCTATGCAAATATGTGTGATATTTGAGTATTTTGGCTGTTAGTGTCACTTTCACAGTCGGACATCTTTAATTGAGGTGACACATTGATATGCATGTTACGTAGCCTCTGCCCTTTGCATGAAAAGGTTAGTTTTCTAGTTAGAACAGTGTATATTCCATGTGTACTCTCAGGAAATCAAGCCCATTCTCTGCATACTTGTTTATTCTGTTAAGTTGAGTTTTGTGACAGTAACAAACTTCACTGACATGTTGATTTCCAGGTCCTTTTCATTACAGTGGCTTTAACGCTGAAACTGACAATGATGTAACATTGTGTTCTCTGCCCTAGTGCTTTCTGATATTCCTTTTCATTTGGTGCTGATATGACAGGCAGCGGTTGTTGCAACTTGCTGTGTTCTGTTCAGTTTTCATAATCTATAATTTTCCACTGTATCGAGGCAAAACCTGCTCTGGGAATATCTATAGTACTACACATATTTAAAAAAAGGGTCAGGGCATCAATTTGAACTTATATTCAAGTGCCATCTTCTAATCCCTTGGTTTTATCTGATTTTACAACCAGCTTGTAAAACGGCACATTCCATATTTATTTTTAAAAAGCTTTAGTGTTTTTTAATTCAGTCTAGCTATGGAATGATATCTGTTAATGTATAATTGAAGAAATTTAAACAGAGGGACGGAGGAGATGCACTCAACAAGGTGAGTGGGAACCATAGCAGGGCAGGTAAAGTTTGGGGAGTTCTTAATAACAACATTTTCCCAGTGTTCCCCTTTAAACTGGCACCTTAGCCAAATCAGCTAACTTACTCCTTCATTGTATGTGTGCCCATCACATAACTGCCGGTAGCTGGGTTTGCTGCAGGGCAAAATTGAATAGTTGCACATGATCAGCTGCCAAACAGGTGAATAAGGAAGTGATGACTTGACTATATTATTGCTTTACACATTACAATGAGCCTCACAAAAAAAATATTGGTTGCAGATTTGAGTTCAAAGTTATCTGTGGCCTATTATTTTTGGCTGCTGCCTGCCAGCGCTATTCATTGCTTTGTACTGCAGCTGCTTCCATTCTTCAAGCAGCGTCCTGTGCAGTGTTGGACCAATAATGCAAAATGACAGTATAGACCAGTGGCCTGCACAAGGTCAGTAAAAACCAACTATGACTTTCCATCACCTTCAAGAGCCACCAGCAGGTCATGTTCTGCAGATCTCCACACAGATGCACAGACAAAGCTATAGAGCTGCTTTGTGGAGATCTGCAAAACACGACCTGTTGATTAGCTTTCAAGAAGAAGGTTGAGAAAAACTAGTGTAGAGAGATAATTTGTTTTTTTTAGAAACTAGAAGAATCAAAAACATAACCCTTCTTCAGTTCTGGAAAAATAATGACCAATATTGGATGGGACACTTACAGGATGGGACACTTATCTGCTGTTTCCTTCTTGCATCCATTTTAGAGATAAACTACTTAGGACATGGTTTTATCCAGAGATAGTAATTTGATAATATGATCTGTATCCGAAAACATGAGATCAGATGGAGCCTTGGGACCAGTGTTTTCTCCATTTACAAAGACAAATCTATTCATTAGCTAGTCTGTCACTGATTAATAAAAAGTTAATAATGCCAACCGATCTCCTCTGTTACCAAAGATGGGATGCTATACATAGCAAGTGCCAACAAAATGAACAAATGAACAAGAACTTGTAAGAATAGAGTACCCCTTATTGATATTTAAATATAGTTACTCCAGTGGACAATCATCAGAAGTGAGTGAGTATATGACATAATGCATAAAAGTAAAGAAATAATAGGTGGCAAACACTGCTTGGATGGACATCCTTTGGAGAATGGGGAAGCAGCGACGCTGATGATCATTTTATGTTGCAGTAAATGCCAGCACTGGAGACTTAAAATCACAATTGGGATGCCCCCTTGCATACCCCTCTAAAAGCCCCATTTAGCTCACATGCATTTCATTCCCTCTGCGGAACACGGGTCCCAAGATTGGCCATCATATTCACATGCCTTTCTTCCGAGATTCAGGCTGCCAAAAGGACCCTGGACCACCTGACCACTGGCAGCCAATCACAGCGCCCTGTTTCGACAAGGCAGACGTGGTTGTGGTCACATAGGGCCCAGTCTTGATGAGGCAGCCAGAAAGTGGTACCTTGGGCTCATAGACAGTATGCCTGGGGGGGAGGGGGCATAAGCAAAAAAATGGATGACATGGCAGGTAGGGAGCATAGTTAGTAGTTATTCGAACTGATGTATTTACTAAAATGTGGCCATCTTTCCACTTTTTGATTTAGATTTGACCGTATAATTAGGCTTAAGTCTATGCAAGTATAGTCTTATTAAGCATACTGCAAAAGGTTACAATAGAATTACCAATTTCACAATATGTCTATTTAATTGATTTCTTATAAAATAATATATTCTATGTAATTGCTAATTAGTACATTAAAATTTAAGGACTATTATTCAAACTTTTCTTTTCCATACTTAATCATCAACATTAATAGTCTGATTTATAGTATATTAGTTGTGCAGTGCATTATAAATTGATAGGCAAATTGAAACCATTTGAAGTCTAAAGAGATCACAAATGACTTGATAAGGATGGGAAATGAATCTCATGACTTTATAGTACAATATTTGACTAATTAGGCAAAATAACAGCTTCAGAAATAAATATGTCCTTAGTGATTCACCACTGGGATGATGACTGCACAGCAGGCGCACTGTTCTACATGATGGTGACATATTCCGATGATGTTACATACTGCTGAGAAAGAGGCAGTCATTTACTGTGAAATAACTAGACAGACATGGAATATACAAGCATGTAAACAAATCACTATACAAAAAATACACAGACCAATAAAGAAATCACATTTTTTAATGTATAGCTACTGCTGGGTCATTAACTGAAGCTGACTTCCATTTTATTTTTATGTTGTTTTAATTAAACCGAATTAAGGTAACAAAAATGCATTGCATTTGTTCTATGAAGAGTAGGTTCCCTGCTATTGCTACTATTGTCTGCTTTAAAAAAATGTGGAAGCAAGGTAGCAAAATCACCTTTACCAAATCTAAAGCATCAAACAAGCAATCCTAGGCAGAGATTACAGTAGTCTGCTGTCAAGTTTTCTTTTACTGTGATACACTGTGAGGCATAATCATGATTCACCATCTACAAAATATACCAGCCAGTGATTGTTGAATGGAGAAGTACATCTCCACGTCTCTACCATCGCGTTTAAAATCAAATCCTAAAGTTTATGTGTGTTTTTATTTATTTGCAATAAGTTATGGACATGTTGAAATTTTGATATTGTACAATTTTGTATAGTAAATATTCCATCGAGTAAATACTCAACAACACTGGCTGGTATGTTTTGTAGATGCAAATAATGACGATGGTTAAGAGTTGAATGAAATGGCTAATGAGTAAAGTTGGTTTGCATCTGAGTGATTCTCAGGTGTATGGTGTATAGTGTATCAGAGTATCCAAACAGTTAACCAATTTCTCCTCTAAGAGTATATGTCATTATCTGACAAAGGTGCAGTCGAGACAGTGGAGTAGGAATATATATTCCAGTTTTACATTGTTTCCTGTGATGTTATTGCCCATATAAGGACCATACCATTTATATTATGCAGGTTTTGCTTTTGCCTGTAAAGCAATCTTTGAAAAACTGCTATCATGTCACTATTGCAGGCTTCTGTCACTGAGGACCTCAATACAGCTGCTTAACTGAGCCTGTTCATGTCTGCAGTGAGTGTCTAAACATACTGTTTTATTTACAGTACCTTCTAGTACGGTAAGTATCCTTCTCCTATGTATGTACCCTGTAAACCTTGTATATATCCTTCTGCTATGTATGTACCCTGTTTACCTTGTACATATCCTTCTACTATGTATTTACCCTTTATACCTTGTACATATCTTATACTATTTATGTACCCTGTATACCTTGTACATATCCTTCTACTATGTATGTACCCTGTATACCTTGTACATATCCTTCTACTATGTATGTACCCTGTTTACCTTGTACATATCCTTCTACTATGTATGTACCCTATATACCTTGTACATATCCTTCTACTATGTATATACCATTTATACCTTGTACATATCTTATACTATTTATGTACCCTGTATACCTTGTACTTATCCTTCTACTATGTATGTACCCTGTAAACCTTGTATATATCCTTCTGCTATGTATGTACCCTGTTTAACTTGTACATATCCTTCTACTATGTATATACCCTATATACCTTGTGCATATCCTTCTACTATGTATATACCATTTATACCTTGTACATATCTTATACTATTTATGTACCCTGTATACCTTGTACTTATCCTTCTACTATGTATGTACCCTGTATACCTTGTACATATCCTTCTACTATGTATATACCCTGCATACCTTGTACATATCCTTCTACTATGTATTTACCCTTTATACCTTGTACATATCTTATACTATTTATGTACCCTGTATACCTTGTACATATCCTTCTACTATGTATGTGCCCTGTATACCTTGTACATACCCTTCTACTATGTATGTACCCTATACCTTGTACATATCCTTCTACTATGTATATACCCTGCATACCTTGTACATAGCCTTCTACTATGTATGTACCCGGTATATCTTGTACATAGCCTTCTACTATGTATGTACCCTGTAAACCTTGTATATATCCTTCTGCTATGTATGTACCCTGTTTACCTTGTACATATCCTTCTACTATGTATATACCCTATATACCTTGTGCATATCCTTCTACTATGTATATACCATTTATACCTTGTACATATCTTATACTATTTATGTACCCTGTATACCTTGTACTTATCCTTCTACTATGTATGTACCCTGTATACCTTGTACATATCCTTCTACTATGTATATACCCTGCATACCTTGTACATATCCTTCTACTATGTATTTACCCTTTATACCTTGTACATATCTTATACTATTTATGTACCCTGTATACCTTGTACATATCCTTCTACTATGTATGTGCCCTGTATACCTTGTACATACCCTTCTACTATGTATGTACCCTATACCTTGTACATATCCTTCTACTATGTATATACCCTGCATACCTTGTACATAGCCTTCTACTATGTATGTACCCGGTATATCTTGTACATAGCCTTCTACTATGTATGTACTCTGTACACCTTGTACATATCCTTCTACTATTTATGTACCCTGTAAGCCCTGTACATATCCTTCTACTATGTATGTATCCTATATACTTTGTACATATCCTTCTACTATCTATGTACCCTGTATACCTTTTAAAGAAGTATACAAAAATAATTACTTGTATGTATGCGGCGTATGTACTATGAGAAATCAAAATCAATTTGATTCTCCTTATTTTGTTATAGATCAGTTGGAATATTTAGCCAAGGCTTGGCACAGTTAATAGAGTGGGATAGGTCAGTGGTGAGCAAAAACGTCATGGGACTCATAGGCCAGGCTCTAAGATAGATGTGAGACATATGAAAACATAGCTCTAATAACTTTAGAGCGCAATGATAAATCAAGGTATTAACCCGCAGAAATTTTAAGCTATGTTATGCCAGGAAAATATTTCCAGATTTGTTCTTTGTACCCCCTACATAAAGATGAAAATTGTTATTAGCAGGCTTGGTGTCTTATTCTTTTGCTAACAATGTAAGGAGGATGATCTTGATGGTTATGCAATTTATATAACATAGTTCTGGGTCAGTGCAGATGTTAGAAATATGAAAAGTTAACAGTAATGTTGTCGCATGGGGCTGCTGAAGCATGACTAGCATGCTTAATACTGTGCTGCGTTCTTTTTTGCGGAGACAACTGCTATAACAAAGCTAACACCACGTTAATAGGGAATGCAGTGTGTTTTGTAGTTTTAATGCTTAATTTACTTAATTTTTTTAACCCTTTTGTTGCCAAGCACGTAACACCTACGTGCTGGCTTGGCTGGGCCTTAAGTGCCAAGCCCGTAGGTGTTACGTGCTTGACTTTGATCGCTTCTAGTTTAAAAAATAAAAATAAAAAATACTCACCTGACCCCTTGTTGGATCCGGCCGGGTCTCCCCTTTAATTTGGTGCCATCCGATCCCCCGTGGGGGGTCGGATGGCTCCAGGAGAGCCCCCGGAATAGGCCGCCCCCCCCCCGCTTCTGCAGCAGCAGCTGCTAACTGTAAAAAAAAAAAATAAATAAAAATGACATTCACTTACCTCCATGTGCGCTGGCTCCCGCTGTCCCTCCTCTTCACCTGGGGGGCCTCCGATCCCCCCCCAGGACTTACCGATCTTCAGGAGGGAGCCTGGGAGGCTCTCTCCTCTCTTCTTCAAGATGGCGACCGCCATCTTGCCTCTAAGCCCCGCCCCCTTGGGGGCGGGGCTTATGACGTCATCCCGGTCCCGATCACCGGCTTCAGCTTTCTCAGCTTCTCAGATGCCGGTGATCGGTGCCCTGGAAGGAGGTGACAGGAGATCCTCTGATCTCCTGCCTTCTCCTTCTCTGGATGCCGATCACAGGCATCTGTCAGCTGAGCGGCGAGGGACAAGAGCTTGCAATCGAAGGTAAGTACAGTAAAAAAAAATTATTTTTTTTTAATAAAATACTTTTTTTTATTGTGTGGTGTTTTTTTTTTTACAGTTAACCCTTTGTGAGCTGGTAAGGGGTCCATGAGACCCCTTATACCAGTTCACATGGCTGGGGGGGTGGCATTGCCATTAACCCCCGCACCCCCATTACCTGCCTCCCCAAAGGCCAGGGGGGGGCAGAAGAGCCCGGGCCCACATAGGCTATGTGGGCTCGTAGGCTGCAGGGTGGGGGGGCCACCAAAGCTGGCCCCCCCACTCTGTGCCTACAAGCCCCCATAGCTGGTCCCGGGCTGGTTACTTTGGGTAAGGGGGACCCCACGTCATTTTTTTTTTTGGATTTTTAAGGGTTTTTAACCCTTAAAAATCCAAAAAAAAATGGGGTCCCCCTCCCCGGGAAGGGGGACCCTATGTCATTTTTTTTTTTAATTAACCATTTGTCATCCAGCAGCTATAAAAGGCTTCTGGGCAGGAAAGGGTGTCTACCTATACATATGTGGTATCGCTGTAAGCGGGAGAAATTGGGGTTTCTCACGCAATAAGATTTTATTGACAAACTTACATTTTTTATTACAAAAAAACTCTACAAATTGTAAAAAAATATATTTTTTTTATTTTTTTTCACACATTTCACCCAAAAATGTTGAGAATACACCTAAAAAACACAAACAAGACATTTCATGTTAAAGCCCAGACTCTGTTGAAAAAAACAATATATAATTTTCCTGGGAAATCCCTGGAAATCCCTTCGAAAATGACAGTTGAACATGTGTAGCGCAAAACAGTCAAACTCAGTCTGGCAACAGGGAGTGGGAAATGCTGCAGGTAGGCTGGCAGCGAAAGGGTTAAAGGAGCAGTCAAACGAGTATCAGCGTAACTCACTTAACTAATCAGTTAACAAACCAAATATAAAAATTTCTCATCACTCAATATTCATCAGTAATCATTAGTGATGAGGTATGGATCTTGGGTTAAGGATAGAATCGATCCAGATCTGACCCATTTGGCCCGGTAACCAATTGGAACTTTCCCATAATACATATCTGCTTTGACTGTGTAGCAGCAGCCACATCATGCCACAGTTTTCCAGCTCCCCCATCTAGCATTTGGCAACATTAACACTGGATGCTGGGATCCTAACATTTGGCACCACATGACTGTCATTTGTGACAATTTCCCCCTTGTGTCAGTGAAAACAAGAAAAATAGTTTCCAAGCAGCACCAGCACCTCAGTATATTGCATCCATTGTGCCCACAAGAGTCTGCACTCAGCTCCATGACCCACTTGAGGATCCACTTGACGAGAGGAGGATAGAAAAAAGCTTGCACAAGACTAGAACTGTATTTAAAAGTCCCTGTCCATGCACACACCAACTTTCTTCCACCTTGGTTAGGAATAGTGTACAAATATGACACTCCAAATCCTCTCAAAATCTGATTATATTTATATATGTATGTGTTTACATATGTAAATACATGTATTCTAAGCAAAGCCAATTTCTTTGCTTCCATTTCTGGGTGTGGCTGAGCTGGGAAGGGGGGTTTGGTGCTGCTTTATGAGTCTTGAGCATGTTCTGCTGTGGTCAGAGGCAGTTTCTGGACCCCCGTGACTTGAAATTCTTAAGCTGAGAGCACTAAAGGACAGAGTAGCTGTTAGACTACTGAATGAAATTGAAAGAAGGACAAACTTTGGAGACCCTGATATGACCTCTGCCGGGCACTGCAGCTAATAGAGGAGAGGCACATGGGGCAGGCATCAGGTTATCTGCTTGCTGCCTTATTATTGCCATTAGGTTTACAGTCCCCTTAAGATCAAATAGATACAGCCAGATACATACTTTCATTTATTTTGCATAACTTGCTCCAGCTGTGTTTTTCTCATTTTATTCTTCATACTACCCCAAAAAATCCAACCACAAAATTTTTCAGCGGAATAAAAACCAGCAGCAGCCCCCACTGAACTTGCTTAAAAACAAAACTTTGTGTAAAATGTGCTGACATGACCCCCCAACACCTATTTTCCATTTTAGAAAATAGTAGAACAGGAAGGCATCAGTGACACAGGATATACATTGCATCTTGTTGCAGAGTGTGAGTGCTGGGTGCAGTGGAATAAAAATCCAGATTTGTGGTGTAACAGGAACTGACTTTACTGGAACATGAGTGTAGTAAGAGAAGGTCACCTTACAACATGAGTGATAACATAGATAAGTCATAGAGATCACCTCAATGTACAGAAAACACAACATGCAGCAGAGAATGTACAATAGAGACTACAGATAAGTATTGGTAACAGTGACATCTAGTGTCAGAAATGTAAACTGCATTACCCTAGCAATATAGATGCAGATCACATACAGAAACAAGCTGTAAGCTGCAGTATTTCCAGCACATCTTTCACTCTCTACCCAGAGTCTTATGGTAAGGAGAATGCTCTGATCCTTCACACAATTTAGATGCTGTAGCAGGTCTTCACATTTTGCCCCTCATTTCCTTTTAATCTTTCAATGATGACCTTCCAAATGTGGTAGCACTGCTGCACCTGTCTGTCAACACTACCAGCTTGAGTGACCCTTGCAAGTGCGACCACTGTAGCTTGCCAGGCCAACTCATGCTGAGAGAGATGAGACACAGGGACCGCCGTGCTACCACATGTAGATGTGGTCGTGAAGGATCTGTAGCATGTTTCAGGAAATGGAGGAGGGGCACCAGTGCCCCAGTCTCCATTAAACCACTACGGGAGGCCGATTCATTAATAGCGCCAGGTAGCGACAGATGAGCGACTGTAGCGTGATTTTTACAGCGCCAGCCAGTATTCGCTGTGCTTGGCCGGCGTTTGCTTGATGACAGCGACTCAGTCGGTGTGCGGTAATGTTGAATACGGGCTTAGGGGTCGCTGTTTCACAGGTTCAGCGTTGTATGTGAGCGCCTGACAACGAATGGCCAGAGCGAACGGCTTGCTTCATATTCATTAACAAATCACGCTCCGAATTTGCTGGCGCTGTCCATTCCTTGTTTAAACCCCAGTGCGCTGGCGGCGATGGGTGTTAACTAGTTTTTAACCCCTAAACAACCATATTTTTTGAATGTAACATTATACATGTTTTTTGAATCATTTTGTAATATGAATACATTAATATCAGACCTGTAAGATCAATTCTGCACAAATTTTTTTTTACATTTTTTTTTACTTTAAAAAAAACCTAACATTGCAGAAGTGGTCTCCGAATTTTTGACATAAAAAAAAAAAAAAAAAAAATAATACCAATTAATTATGATTAATTAACCATTGCTCCATTGAAATGCATTGGACAATGCCAGGGAGCGACAGGTCATACCTGGCGCTGTGAAGGAATTTGCAGCGGCGCTGTTCGTTCCAGGCGGCTTCATGATGAATCCCGCGCTAGCCGTCGCTCTCGGCAGCGCTAGCCTCATTTAGCTTGATAAATGCATCATTGTGACCGCCGCCAGGCGTACTTGAGTCGGTAGCCGCCGATAGCTGGCGGTACCTGGCGCTCGTCAGACACTACCTGGCGCTAGCCCGTGATAAATAAGGCCCTAAGATATAGAATTAGAATTTAAAAAAAGGTCCAGCCACTGCTGCCCCTCTTGCTGTGCCGCATGAGGTGGCTGCCTCACATGCCCTCCATGCCGCTTCTCCCTAGATGTGCATGCCCATCAGCTTGATACCATTGTGGCCTGCTCATCAGAGAGGCGAGTTTCACTGCAATCCCATGAACTTCACCAAAACGTATAGTCAAATCTGCAAATGCCTGTACTATAAATATGACAATAAGTGGGATTCTCTTCTGGCACGGATTCACGGGAACAATCCATAGAATGATATAGTGCAACTGCTGGATGATGGAGGAGAAAAGCACTCCACCTCAGATTAAATAGCCTACACTTTCAAAAACATAAATGAACAGGTTGAACCTAACTGAAAGAGCCATCTAAGGTAAAATCTACATTGAAATAACCGATAGGTGATGAAGCAATCCAATGCAGAGAATTTGCTGCGCTTGTCTATATAGTAATTATCAAAATAAGATTTTCAGTGAACTTTGGGCAGCCCACAAAAACATTTAAAAAGAACAACATACATTACAATAAATACAGACTCTTTGTTTGTTATCCTTTTATTCACGTTGCAACATGCATTCATGTCCCAGAATTCCAGTGTCTTAAGCCATGTAGTGGCTTTCGTAGGAGTGTCTTCTTGTAAGCACTCCAAGTCTGAAGTGTTGCGTAACATTCTCTGATTGTCATCTCTGTGGGGAAACTGCTCACCAGCTCCTGTGCCACCTGCTTGGACTTCACAGGGGCCTCCGCCACAAATAGCTTGGCTGGCAAGAAAATGCAATCCGCTCCTTCACTAACCTGCCAATAAAAAATAGTAAAACTATTCAACGGAATACCAGTGACAATATAACCCCCCACCCTCCCACCCTATCCTGGTGCTGAGGTAAGATGGGGGGTTACAAAGAAAAGAAACATTTAATCCAGGGGCTTGCGCCACTCCTCCGGCACTTCGAATCCTGGGCATCGCCAACGAAACGCAGAGCCGGCTCTGTATGCACCCCAACCCGCTTTTTGACTTTGTGCCTTTTCCTGTGGCCAGCCACACATCATTTTCATAATATATGTTAAGGCAAGTTTACTAAATGAAAGTCATGGGGTTTAATGGGGGGGGGGGGGGCAGCAATATGTAGAAGCAGTAAGCCGTGGAAGAAGCGATGACTGCCTAGGCACTGCAACATCTTCCTCCACCAAGCCAGTACCTTTTCTTCTTTTCAATTGCCAGTAGTGATTGACTCAGCAAAAAGGTGCCACACTAATGACACATTTGCCTATTTCACCCACATTGCAACCCAAAGCTCATACATACATTGTCCTAAAAAGTAATTCATATTGTTCCCCTACAGCCACAAACTCTGTATTTTATGTGACAGAGCAACACAAAGTAGCAAGTTTTTTGAAGTGTACAAAAATATGATACATGCTTTTCCAATTGACAAAAAAAAAATAAAAAAACGAGGTGTGGTCTGCACATGTTTACAGTTACATTTTAAAAAGCAGAAATACAGTTAGTCTTACAGTATGTGAATCATTTTTGGCCTGGTTTTGGCGGGGCAACCAAACAAAATATTTTTGGATGACCATCTTCCACCTGTGGACAGTCTATTTGAAAAAAAAAAACCTCCAGATCTAGAAAGATAATAGGACTAACCACAACCTAGGACCAAGAGGCACAGAAATTGCTTCTTTACAAAAGACACCGTATTTTTTGCCCTATAAGACCCCAAAAGTGGGGGAAAAATCTATGCGCTTATCGGGCGAATGTAAAAAATAAAAAAGTAAACTCACCCATTAACGGTGCTCCCGCATTGCCTGCCACACTGCGGGAGGCCAGAAGAAGACAGAGGAGCGGCAGACTCTGTCCCCGTCCCCGCCGCTGCTATCGCTGTCTTTTCCGGCTCAGTGCAGGCCAATTCCACCCAATTCACTGAGCCAGACGATCAGCGGAGCTGTGTCAGCGGAGAAGTGAGTTTTAATTTTTTTGTTTTAATTTTTTTTACTTCTAGGGGGAATGCCACACTGCCTATGATAATGGGGGGGGGGGATGCCACACTGCTTATGATAATGGAGGGAGGGGGAATGCCACACTGCCTATGATAATGGGGGGAGGGGGAATGCCACACTGCCTATATGGGGAATGGGAGGGGGAATGCCACACTGCCTATATGGGGAATGGGTGGGGGGAATGCCACACTGCCTATATGGGGAATAGGTGGGGGGAATTCCACACTGCCTATATGGGGAATGAGAGGGGGGCACACTGCCTATATGGGGAATGGATGGGGGGAATGCCACACTGCTTATATGGGGAATGGGAGGGGGGAATGGGGAAAAATGCCACACTACCTATATGGGGAATGGGAGGGGGGAGATACCGCGCCACCTATATGGGAAATGGGATGGGGGATGCCACACTGCCTATATGGGGAATGGGTGGGGGAAATGCCACACTGTCTATATGGGGAATGAGAGGGGGGCACACTGCCTATATGGGGAATGGGGGGGATGCCACACTGCCTATATGGGGAATGGGTGGGGGGAATGCCACACTGCTTATATGGGGGAATGGGTGGGGAAAATGCCACACTGTCTATATGGGGAATGAGAGGGGGGCACACTGCCTATATGGGGAATGGGGGGGATGCCACACTGCCTATATGGGGAATGGGTGGGGAAAATGCCACACTGCCTATATGGGGAATGAGAGGGAGGCACACTGCCTATATGGGGAATGAGAGGGGGGAACACTGCCTATATGGGGAATGGGAGGGGGAATGCCACAGTTCCTATATGGGGCATGGGTGGGGGGAATGCCACACTGCTTATATGGGGGAAAATGCCACACTGCCTATATGGGGAATGGGATGGGGGGGATGCCGCGCTGCCTATATGGGGAATGGGATGGGGGGATGCTGCGCTGCCTATATGGGGAATGGGATGGGGGGATGTCACAATGTCTATATGGGGAATGCAAGGGGGGAATGCCACACTGCCTATTCCATTGGGGTATCCCATACTGCCTATGGGAATAGGAGGGGGAATGCACACTGCCTATATGGGGAATGGGATGAGGGCATGCCACACTGCCTGTGGGAATGGGAGGGGAGAATGCCACACTGCCCATGAGGAATGGAACAGGGGGAATGTCACACTGTCTGTAATGATGCGTTTTTGGTTTAAAATATTTTTTTTCTTATTTTCCTCTTCCAAAGCCTAGGTGCATCTTATGGGTAGGTGCGTCTTATAGGGAGAAAAATACGGTATTGTACTGTACTGTAACCAAATCTTTAGCTCACTGTACCTCCTGCAATAAATAATTATTTGGATGCATGAATATTTATACGTGTCAATAAACTGATTAGATGATTGAGATGTGCCACAATTTGACAAGATTGTTATTCATCTGAAGGTCATCGTCTCCAGAACCTGCACCATAGTCTTATTCACAAGTTGCCTTTGAATGAAGGGTTCTGATGTCAGTGTTCATTTTAAACCCAAATTTCTGATTTCCTGACCTTGATTCAATAAACTTTTCCAAGAGGACCTCTTGAAAACAGGAACCATATTCTCAATTAATTTCAGAATAATGCATTACATAAAATAAGACAATATGTCTTGTGGGCTAACTTGATAATATTTGAGGGTGAGCTTTCGAGAATACTTAGACCAAGTAAAAGCACTATGGTCCAACAACAATTCTCCCAGATCTTCATGTGGCTAGTCCGCCCATGTTTATGTTGCAATGTGTTAATTTTTTGGGCGCAGTGGAGTACGGGAGAAGATGAATAAAGGTATGTTTCTAGGATTTAAAGAAAGATGGTAAGCTGTTCTGGATGGGTGACAGGCAACAAAAAGAATGTTTACATCAGCACTTATCTATGATCAGTAGTGTACCTAAAGGCCAAAATGTTGTTATATTCATGCAGCGTTACCACACACAAAGCCCCCAATGCAGAAAAGTGTAAGGAAATCTGAAAATGACAGCTAGAATTATACAAATGATACAAAACAGGAGATGTATGAAGAGACACTCTTTTTTAATTGTTTATCCTTACATCTCTATCATTACTCATTATAATCTTGCATATTTGTTTACTGATTCTCTAATTAAAGGTTACAGAGATTAGGAGGAATAACACAAGTCCCTGACAATTTATAACATCAGATGTGAAAGGACTTTTACTTGCAGTACTTTAATCACCCAAAATTAACTAACTATTTAGCAAGATAATTATTACTTGCAAGCATTGAAATGAGCACAGCGTAAAGCTGGGCATGTTCCGCTGGAAAACGCAGAAAGAAGCCCTTTGAGATCTTATTAAGCAATATTCCAATTAAATACTGTATTTACTTATTCCTTACTGTGTACTGTGGCTACTTGATCACATTAATATTAAACCATCGCTAGTGTTGAATTTTTGTGATGAAGTCAATGGTGTAAAACAAGAAGATGAAAATAGCTTGTGTCTTGTATGAGTTTGAATCTAAGATTATGGTTGCAACCAAAATGTGAGACCCTGGAAAAGCGAAGAGATGGTTCTTCCATCTGGCTCCCACTATAAAGTATTAAAAATGAGTTGTGATAACATGGGGGGGGGGGGGGTCTTTGCTGGACACCCTGTTGATGCTTTATTGAAAGTTCAAGATACCCTTAAACCAGAACAACACCCATTTTTCTTTTTGTGAAAAATGGGTGTTGTTCCGGTTTAACCAGCATGGCTAGCACAAAATCCTCCAGCAGCAAACCATCCCATGTGGGTTGTGCTTAGAAGGAAAATAGTTATCAATCAACAGGACAATAACCCCCAAAATACCTCCAGGTAAAGGCTACTTAACCAAAAAGGAGAAATATGTCAGATGACATGGCCTCCACAATCACCTGACCTAAACCCACTTTGGTTGGTTTAGGATGTGATGGTCCCAGTCGGATAAACTGAGTGTTACAGGTGCCAAGTCCTTAAGGCACCTAAAGTGTTAAATATGCTGATAAGCTTTCTTTAGCACTGTGTTGTGACCAGGCCATGTTAGGTACTGTGAGATGTGATCCTCAATATATAAAAAATGGATCACTCTCCACTTGGTCTCTGTTTTGCCTATCCTGTTCCATGCTGTAGTCCAATGCCAGCTACTGTTGACTTGCTGAGGTGGAGGTTGTGTTCCTTGCACCAGTTCTCTATGCTTTTTAGTTACTCCAGTTATGCCATGTCATTGTTATCTGAGATCAGGTCTACCACAATAGTATCATCCACACAGGCTCTGTATACAGTGGGCTGTGTGATGGGGCTACCCCGAGCCAAAATCGACTCTCATTTCTGCAGCCCACCTGAAATTCCCCTCAACCTTCCTGTGGCCACTCCAGCCCTGGTCAGTGTCTGGTCATTAGTCACCTTACTGTAAATTAAATCAATAAAATCATACATAACTAAACTTCTAATAACTGACCAGGCTAAACCTTAGGTTTGAAGTCTTCTCTATAGCTTCTGCCATGCCCTATGAAATTGAAATAAAAAAAAAGAAATGTCAAACAAGAACAATAGTTTCTTGATAAGTTGTATATGGTAAAAATGACTTTTTGTAAACAAATACAATTTAACTGCTCTGCATTGTTTATTTTTGTTGCTTTAGATTTTAAAATCTAGTCAACCAACCTGGTGTATTGGATAAACTAAAGTGATTTGTATTGCAAAACACTGTCACAAAAATCAACCCTGCTTTTGGGCACCAGAAGTTGGAGAGCGCATATGAGCGGAAAGCAAAATCACCCACCATTAATATTTAACCGTTTATGTGCCGGCCTAACTGAAACAGTACTTTAGGAGATTTTCAGTTAAAATTCAACTGCTATGCACACCTTGCAGATTTTCAAGAAACAAAACCTTTTACATTTGAAATACCCCCAACAATTTAAAACAACAAAGTACAAAACACAAGCTTTCAAGACATACCAGGCTTGACGTGGGCACAGTTTTCTGGAAATAATCCCTTAAGTAATTCTTTGGTTGCAAAGAGTTTCCCTGAACAAAAAAAGGAATAGAAAAGCAGAATCAAGCCACATTTTACTAAAAAAACAAAAAAAAAAAAACAAGTAGTTAAATCTGAAAAAAGCAAGGTACCCCCTAACAGAACAATAACGCACTGTCTAGGGAAGAGTTGCCAAACACCCCAATGCAAAGCATGTGCATAAGGGTAATTTTACAAAGTGTACATCTTGCGCTTTTTCAATCAAGACTTCATTTCACATTTGAAATACCCCCCTACAAACCATATATTCCCCCCAAAATACACACATTGAGCTTTCTAGGCATACCCAGCTTGTCGTAGTGGGTTCATCTTTCTGGAAGTAATCCCGTGAAGAATTCTATGGTTGCACAGCGTATACAAAAAGCAGAATAAAAACACATTTTCCTAAAATAACAATATTTATAAAACAAGAAAAAACAAGCTAAATCTGAAAGCGCAAAGGCCCTCGACCAGAACAATACCCAACATGCCTAGCTACTTTTAACCCTTTTAACTGCCAGCATACTTGAGATTGTGTCATCTGTTGACAGGTCATTTTTCTGTGATTTTTGCAGGAATTTCCAGGAAAATTTTGTATATATATATATATATATATATATATATTTGTGAATTTTTGCCAGTGTTTTTTTATTATATTTTTGAGTGAAAATGAGAAAAAAAATTCAAGTAAACCATATTGTATGTGAAAGCCCAATTTCTCCCAATTGATTAGGTACTACATATGTATTGGTAGCCCCCTGTTCTTGCACTTTATAACATTTGCAAATAAAATACAACTACTATCCACACTATAAAGGGTTTAAAAGAAAGAAAGAATTTTAAGGGTTAGAACTTATCGATAAACATTGGTCAGGTTGGCATCCGCCTCGGTTTTACCTTTCCCGGGGTCACCTACATTTGTGTTTAAAGAGACGTTATTTATTTAATAACAAAGACCTACAAAAACACCTCCTTGCTCCAGAATTCCAACAGTGGCAAAGCGAATTGATGGTACAGCAGACTCCTAGAGAAAAATAACAGGTTAAACAACTACTGTATGTTACATGATAAATCATACGTCTGCTTTTGTCCAGTTTAGACCACACAATATAGGGGTCTCAAGTGACAGTCTGTATGGTGCTTATTAACAGAAAATTCTAAGATAGAGAAGCTTTCGCCATTTAATGAATACTTTATGGGGTTGTTATTAACAATTTGCAATTTGTAAAAAGTCTGCATCTTGCCATCTAATTTTGTAATTACAAAACTCAAATGAGGTGCAGGGAATTAAAAAAAAAATCAGTTGTACTGCTTGTTGATTGTAAAGCGAACCTCCAGTCTTTTTGACTCTAACACTAATATCCTCAGTGCATCCATAACTTACCCGGCCAACACGCTGCTTGAACATCCCACATGACTGCCAGCAGCCAATGAAGTTGGCAAACTCTATGGGGCTGATTCAGAGCCAGGTGAAAATTTACACCCGGTAGACAATGAAAGTGAATAGCAGTTTTCTATCCTAAAAAGGAGTGAGAATTCTCACCCGGCTGTGAATCGATCCCTATAAGTTTGGCGACAGAGTGGCATGGGAGGATGAACAAAGTGAAGCTACCACTAGAGGAGTATAAGTATTTTGCCAAATTTCAGTTTTTCTTTTAAATTTTAATTTCTGGATATCCCAAATCAGCATGCCCTGTTGGTGGTGTGTGTGCACAAACCTCCGACCTGCTTCAGGAGGCTTCTAAATATTTAAAGTCCCTTTCCAGATGTCAAACAAAAAAAGCCTATATTCCCTTTTGTCCCCCACAGTGCCTCTGTGTTGGTGCTGTGTGTCCATGCAGCTCCCCTGTCCCTCACCAAGCATCTGCATACTTAGGGTGGAGATCCAGCGATTTGATCTTCCATGGCTGCGGCTCTCTCTGTGGCATCCTGGGGGCCTTTTTCCACTCCTGCATGCCTACTCCATTCAATGCAATAGAGGGGGTCGTTGCAAAGTGGGTTCGGTGTGCCCCGTCTCAACACATCCACTCCATTGCAATGAATGGAACAGGCATGTAGGGGCGGAAACAAGGCCCCCAGGATGCTGCTAAGAGAGGCCGCAGCCATGGCAGATGGAATCGCTTAGGATAGGATGCTGATGTTAGGATTCTGATGTTGACGCGGGGCGAGAGATGCGCAGACACACCAGACCCACATAGAGGTACTGTGGGGGACAAAGGGTGAGTATAGGCTTTTTTTGTTTGTTTTATGACTTCATAGGGACATTAAGGTAAGAGAATCTTATACAAATTTGGAGAGTCTTTCCAAATTTACTACCCCTAAATTAGTTTGAAAATGTGGCAGTAAGGCTGACCAGTTATAAAAACTTAGCAGCTTTTTATTCTTTTTTTTACAATTTAAATTTTGTGGTGAGATATCTGGCAGCATGACGAATATTTATTGTTACTGCCTGTCAAAGGGCCAAAGAACAGATCTGCTATAATGTAAAGATACCATTTTACAAATTCAGAGGTCCAGGGCTGAGTTAATCATCTTTCTGTATTCATCAATTTAGTTTAGTGAGTAGCACAACCGAGATCTTCCATGAATCACATTATTACTTCCTAACCTTCTTTATTTGTTACCTCATTACATAAATAGCAATTTAATTACTTTGCGTTAGTTGGTTAATTAAGTAATTTTTGTAAGTGAGAAGGAGAGAAAAATATCTGGCTTATTAGATGCATTAAGTGTTTGCTAAAAGACACCCAGTCAGAATACAACAGAAGCCAACATTCAAAACAGATTAGTAGGGCAATTTACTAAGAACCATTTATTTATGTTATGTATCTGTATGCAGTATCTTCAAAAAGTATTCATACCCACATTTTTAAATGTTACAACCACAAACCTTTTTTTGTATCATGATTTTATGTGACAGATCAACTCAATGTAGCAAGTGTGTGTGAACACTAAAGTAAATGGTACATGCATCTCAAAATAGGAATGCCCCCCCCCTCAGTCAATACTATATAGGACCATCTTAAAACGGTCCTTCACTCTGTATAAGAGTCTATCTTATATGTTTCCCACACCCTGTACATACAGATTGCTCATATTAAAAATCATCCTACCTGCATCTACAGCATGTTATGAGCCTTTAAACATCCGAGATGGCGGCTCATGAGACATCAGGCAGCCTGCAAACAGGAAGTGCCTTCTGACTGTGCTGCTCTGCATTCTGGGATTGCTGACCTTTTCCTGACCCCAGCTCTGCTCTGTCTGAGCAAAGCACAGCTATAACCCACCCCCCTGTACTTTATCCCACTCTCCTCCTCTCAGTAAGTGTGATGCTTCTGAGTCAAGATGGCGGCACCCGTATCCTAAAGTCCTGAACAGAGTTGCAGCCCAGTGGGGGAAAGAATAATAAGTGACTAAAAATTTAAAATATATTAATTTTATATGCTGGGGTTTGGGCTTTTCAATAAATCATAGTGAAGGTCCGATTTAAGCTGCAGTTACAGCTACAAGTCTGTTAGGGTATGTCTCTATCAGCATTGCACATCTAGAGGCTGAAATATATGCCCAGTCTTCTTTGCAAAATAGCAATTTTCAAATCATGACAAAGATTTCCAATGGAATTTTGGTCTGGGTCATTGCAAAACACAAATATACTTTGATTTAAACCCTTCCATTGTAGCTTAGGGTTTAGGGCTATTGTCCTGCTGAAGCCCCATGCTCAAGTCTTTTGCAACCTCTTACAGGTTTTCCTCCAGTATTGGCCTTTATTTAGCTCCATCCATCTTTCCATCAGCTTTGACCAGCTTCCCAGTCCCTGCGAAAGAAAAGGCATCCCCGTGATGCTGCCACCTCCATGGTGTGTGTCACGATCTCCTCACCTGATCCTCGTTCCCCCGCTGTCTCCGATCCTTCGCAGCCAGCGGCGGGCCGGCGTCGCTCCTGCCCGCCCGCCGCTCGGCTGTCACGAGCAGCCGCTCAGGCGGTTTCCGTCCTAGCCGCGCCGGGAGCGCCCTTTTGCTTGCATGGGCCAATGAGCCCTCTCCCTTTGAAATCCATCAGCCCAAAGTACTGGGCACGCCCCCTGATTTCACTGGGCAATCAGCCCAAAGTTCCTGTAACACCCAATCACCACATTCACCTTCCAGCCAATCCTGTTAGCCCCCATCATTTAAAGGTTTTCACCCTGCGGTCAGTCCTTGCCCGTTATAGCGTGCTACTGGGTGCGATTTGGATTGCTCTTCTCATTGTGATTTTGCCTCGTTTTTGACCATCCCTGATTGCCGCCTGGACCGACCTTGCTTGCCCTTTGACTACGATTCTGCCTGCTCCTTTTGTACCGCGAACTTCTGACCTCCCGTTGTGACCCTTGGCTTACCCCTGACCATTCTTCCGTCTAACCCTTCTGTACCGTGCCACCTCGGATTGACCACCCGTGTATGACCCCTGTCCGTTTTCGCTACTCCGTCTTGTCTTTGGATTCATCTACCTTCCCCTGCATAAATCAGCATCCTTTGTGCTAATAAGCCCTGGGGGCAACCGTGTCCGGTGAGGCGTGTCTAGCGTCCCGGCAAACGGGGGCTTACTATAGGTGAAGAAAGCAGCGGAGATTGGGGGTTGCTGGTTTATTGGAAGGTGGGTGTCTCCGGGACCTGACATTATAACGGGCCCAAACAAAAAGAAGAATATCTTCTAGATGGAAGAATTGATCCAACAAGTTCAAGCTATGGCCACTGCCATTAATCAGCTGGCTCAACGAGTGGCCGCGCAAGAAAATCGTCAGGTGCCTGCGCCAGCGGATCCTTCCCCGGCCGTCGAGCCCAAGATCCCTCTCCCGGAAAAATTTTTGGGAGATCGGGCGAAGTTTTCTAACTTTAAAAATTCTTGTGAACTATACTTCCGCCTTCGACCCCACGCATCTGGATCCGAAGCACAACGCGTTGGGCTAGTCATTTCTCTCCTCCAGGGCGACCCGCAGACCTGGGCGTTTGGTTTAGCTCCGTCTGATGAAGCCTTGCAGTCGGTCTCCTCTTTCTTTTCGGCCATGGAACTACTGTATGCTGACCCAGATCGGGCCGCGACGGCGGATTCTAAATTACGGAACCTGAGACAGGCCAAACGTTCTGCTGAAGAATATAGCGCAGAATTTCGGCGGTGGGCTATAGATTCCCAATGGAACGATCCGGCTTTATGTAGCCAATTTAGAATGGGGCTCTCCGATAACATCAAGGACATCCTGGTGAACTATCCTTTGCCTAAAAACCTAGATGAATATATGCAGCTGGCCATCAGGGTGGATCGACGTCTTCGTGAAAGGCGCCAGGAGAGAGGCAAGGACCAACCTTGGGGGTCCTCGCGTCAAGAGTCAAGCTTTAAGGGGGCAGCCGTTTCCTCTCCTTCCGTGTCGCAGGAGGAACCGATGCAGCTTGGCGTTACCCACCTCTCTCAGGCGGAGAAAGTTCGGCGCAGATCCCAAGGCCTCTGCCTCTATTGTGGAAATCCGGGTCATTTTGCCAAGTCCTGCCCAAACAAGGCTCCGGTGGCGGGAAACTTCAACGCCTAGATCTTGCAGAGGGACCTCTTCTAGGCGATCAGGTATCGTTCCCTCCAGACAATCGTGTACTCTTACCTGTTACACTCTCTTGGGGTCCGTCCCGGACTATTGCCTCCGCCTTCATCGATAGTGGAGCGGCTGGCAATTTCCTGGATAGATCCTTAGCCATCACTCTAGGGATTCCGTTAATCCCATTAGAAAATTCCCTCCGGGTCCTGGCGGTCAACAATAAGCCCATTGAGGGGGGGTTGGTCTCCCACAAGACCCCTAGGGTGAATTTAGTCGTAGGATCTGCCCACTCGGAAGAAATAGAATTTTTGATTATTGAAAGTCCCGTCTCCCCTATCGTTTTAGGATTTCCCTGGTTAAAAGTCCATAACCCCGTGATAGATTGGAGATCGGGGGATCTGGTGAAGTGGAGTCCTTCATGTCAAAGTCATTGTTTTTCTATATCCCTTAGGACCACACCTCTTGTCCCTGATGGGTTACCTCCAGTCTATGCAGATTGGGCAGACGTATTTTCGGAGAAATCCGCCGACATTCTTCCACCCCATAGGGCCTACGACTGTCCTATTGACTTACTCCCAGGTACTATGCCCCCTAGGGGGAAACTATATAATCTCACTAGATCCGAAGAGCAGGCCATGAAAGATTATATCACCGAAAATCTCCAGAAAGGTTTTATCCGTCCTTCCACCTCGCCTGCCGGTGCTGGGTTCTTCTTCGTCGAGAAGAAGGACGGCGGCTTGCGCCCTTGTATAGATTATCGTGGGTTAAATAAGATTACTGTAAAGAATAGATATCCTCTACCATTAATCAATGACCTTTTTAATCAGGTCTCTGGGGCCCAGGTCTTCACTAAGTTAGACCTTCGAGGAGCATATAACCTTATTCGCATACGGCAGGGGGATGAATGGAAGACGGCTTTTAACGTAAAGGATGGGCATTATGAATACTTAGTAATGCCATTCGGGTTATGCAATGCTCCTGCAGTGTTTCAAGATTTTGTCAATGACATATTCCGTGATTTTTTGGGTCAGTTTCTCGTGGTCTATTTGGACGACATACTGATTTTTTCCCGCTCTCTGGTGGAGCACCGACAACATGTCAAAACGGTGTTGCAGAGATTGCGGGAAAATCGTCTGTATGCTAAAATCTCCAAATGTGTTTTTGAAATGTCTGAAATCCCGTTCCTAGGATTTATAATCTCCAAACGGGGATTGGTGATGGATCCTTCCAAGGTTTCTGCTATTTTGGAGTGGGAACAACCTAGAACCTTAAAGGCGCTTCAGAGATTTTTAGGTTTTGCGAATTTTTACAGGCAGTTTATAAAGGGTTTCTCGTCCATTGTGAGTCCTTTAACAGATCTCACTCGTAAGGGCGCTTTTGTTGAGGAGTGGCCTCCCTCAGCTAAAAACGCCTTTCAAGTGTTAAAGGAGACTTTCACCTCCGCTCCCATTCTGATACATCCTGACACCCGGCTTCCATTTCTATTAGAGGTTGACGCCTCGGAACTGGGAGTAGGAGCGGTTCTTTCTCAGTATGCGGGTAATCCAGAGAAATTACATCCCTGTGCATTCTTCTCTCGGAAGTTTTTACCTGCTGAACGCAATTACGATGTTGGGAATAGGGAACTATTGGGTATTAAACTGGCCTTTGAAGAATGGCGCCACTGGCTAGAAGGTTCCCTACACCCCATCACGGTGTATACTGATCACAAGAATCTGGAGTATTTAGAGTCTGCCAAGAGACTCAACTCCCGTCAGGCGCGATGGGCACTCTTCTTTTCTCGATTTAATTTTATCATCACCTATAAACCGGGGAAGAAGAATGCCAAAGCAGATGCCCTATCCCGTAATTTCGGGGATTGCAAGGACCAGAGTGGTCCTCCAGAATCGATTTTGCCTTTGGGTTGTGTTGTGGCTACACTTCTCCCTGACCTGTCTAGCTCGTTGGTACCATTTCAGGTTGATTCTCCTCCGGGTAAACCCTCTGATTGTTTATTTGTCCCGCCTCATTTGCGTCTGGCCGTTTTACAGGAACTACATGATGCCAAGTCGGCTGGTCACTTAGGTGTTCGTAAGACTTTAGCTATCGCCAAACGTCATGTCTGGTGGCCCACCATCCGACGCGATACTTCCGCCTTTGTCGAAGCATGTCCGGTATGTGCTCGAAGTAAGACCACTCATGGGTCCCCTGCGGGATTATTAGTTCCCTTAGAAATCCCCGCTGAACCATGGTCGCACATATCCATGGATTTTATTGTTGATCTTCCTCCATCACAGGGGAATTCTGTAATTTGGGTGGTGGTGGATCGCTTCAGTAAAATGGCACACTTTATTCCATTGATAAAACTTCCGTCGGCACCAGATTTAGTACAACTATTCATTAAGCATGTTTTTCGCCTCCATGGTTTACCTCAGAATATTGTTTCAGATCGAGGAGTTCAGTTTGTATCTCGTTTTTGGAAAGCTTTCTGCAATCGTTTAGGTATTAAAGTGTCGCTCTCTACCGCCTATCACCCGCAGTCTAATGGACAGACCGAACGGGTAAATCAATGTTTAGAACAATATCTACGCTGTTTCGTCTCCGATCGCCAAGAACAATGGGCGGAATTCATCGAATTTGCAGAATTCGCCTTTAACAATGCGCCGAGTGAATCTACTAGGTTTTCACCTTTTTTTTGTAATTACGGTAGAAACCCAAAGGCATCATCTTTTTCTGGTCCTTCCTCCAACTTGCCGGCCTTGGAGGAATGGCTACGAGAAAGGACTAAAGTATGGTCTGAAATTCAGTCTAACTTAAAGAAAGCCTCTGGAACTTACAAAATCTTTGCGGACCGTCATAGGTCACGTGAACCTCCATTTCAGGTGGGTGATTGGGTCTGGGTCTCTACTAAAAATATTGCCCTTCGACAGCCCTCGTCTAAGCTGGGACCTAAATTTATCGGTCCGTTTCCTATCACTGATAAACTAAGCGACGTTACCTTTAAGGTCCAGTTACCTTCATCCATGAGAATTCCGTCGTCCTTTCATGTCTCTTTGTTAAAGTCTGCCAAGAATATTCAGGTGTCGTCTCCTCCTCCGGTCATAGTGGAAGATGAGCCTGAATATGAAGTTAATAGAATACTTGATGCTCGGGTGTTGCATAACTCTCTACAGTATTTAATTGATTGGAAGGGTTTTGGTCCTGAGGAAAGGTGTTGGGTACCAGCCAAGGATGTCCATGCTAAAACCCTTATCAATAGGTTTCATCGTGAGAACCCGGATAAGCCTGGTAAGGGTCCTGAGGCCCCTCGTGAAGGGGGGGGTAGTGTCACGATCTCCTCACCTGATCCTCGTTCCCCCGCTGTCTCCGATCCTTCGCAGCCGGCGGCGGGCCGGCGTCGCTCCTGCCCGCCCGCCGCTCGGCTGTCACGAGCAGCCGCTCAGGCGGCTTCCGTCCTAGCCGCGCCGGGAGCGGGCGCGCCGCTCTCTGTGCGGCGCGCTCCCGGCGCGTGGCCCCGTACGCGCGCACGTGCGCGCTTGTCACATTCCTATGCCCTCCGGCGGCGCTACACACAGCGCGCCCGCCGGAGGTGAACTACATGGGCCAATGAGCCCTTTTGCTTGCATGGGCCAATGAGCCCTCTCCCTTTGAAATCCATCAGCCCAAAGTACTGGGCACGCCCCCTGATTTCACTGGGCAATCAGCCCAAAGTTCCTGTAACACCCAATCACCACATTCACCTTCCAGCCAATCCTGTTAGCCCCCATCATTTAAAGGTTTTCACCCTGCGGTCAGTCCTTGCCCGTTATAGCGTGCTACTGGGTGCGATTTGGATTGCTCTTCTCATTGTGATTTTGCCTCGTTTTTGACCATCCCTGATTGCCGCCTGGACCGACCTTGCTTGCCCTTTGACTACGATTCTGCCTGCTCCTTTTGTACCGCGAACTTCTGACCTCCCGTTGTGACCCTTGGCTTACCCCTGACCATTCTTCCGTCTAACCCTTCTGTACCGTGCCACCTCGGATTGACCACCCGTGTATGACCCCTGTCCGTTTTCGCTACTCCGTCTTGTCTTTGGATTCATCTACCTTCCCCTGCATAAATCAGCATCCTTTGTGCTAATAAGCCCTGGGGGCAACCGTGTCCGGTGAGGCGTGTCTAGCGTCCCGGCAAACGGGGGCTTACTATAGGTGAAGAAAGCAGCGGAGATTGGGGGTTGCTGGTTTATTGGAAGGTGGGTGTCTCCGGGACCTGACAGTGTGTTTAGAGCAAAGTGCAGTGTTGGCTTTCCTCCACACATAGCATTTGGCATTTAGACCAAAGTGCTGTTTTGGTCTCCTTTGACCAAAGCACCTGGTCCTTCCAAAAGCTTGCCATGGTTCCTGCTGCAAAAATTGTGGCTTGCTTTCAAGAATTGCTTTCTTCTTGCCACTCTTCCAGTGTGGCCAGATTTGTGGAGTACATGACCAATAGTTGTCCTGTGGACAGATCCTCCCACCTAAGCTGTGGGTCACTGCAGGTCCTCCAGAGTGACTCTGGGCTCCTTGGCTGCTCTCCTGGATTGTCACTATAGGTGGACAGTCATGTCTTGGTTAGTTTGTAGTTGTGCCATACTCCTTCCCCTTACAGATGATGGATTAAACAATGCTCTGTATGATACATTTGCAATACATTTGTCACAACATTATCCCTGAGCTGTCTGGTGTGTTACTTAGTTTTTAAATTTCAAGATCGGAAATGCATGTATAATATTTTTTACACTTCACAAATACTTGCTACTTTGGGCCTTATTTATCAAGGAATAGCGACAGATAGCGACTGGGGAGCCAGCCAGTAAAGCCAGGTACCGCAACTAGAACGCCGGCTCCCCTCCACAATCACACATTTATCAAGCCGATACTGCTTAGCGACTGAGATAGCACCACCTAGCAACTCATTCATCATTATCCCAGCCTCATCCCACAGCGGCAGCGAACATCCTTGAACAGCGACAGGTATGACCTCTCGCTACCTGGCGCTCTCCAATGCATTTCAATGGCAGAATGTATTTTAATTAATAATTATTTTTTAATATATTTTTTTTTTTTTTAAATTTCCAAAAAAAAAATCTGTGAACACTTCTTCCTTTGCAGAATTGATATTACAGGTCTGATTTTAAACTATTCAGGTTTGAATATTATTTCAAAATCATTCCATTTTTTTTTTTTGGGTGGTTAGGGGGTTAAAAAACTACTTAACACATCGCCTACTGCGCTCTGGGATTTAAACATGCATTTCACAGCGCTAGGAATTTTTAGGGCTGATTTTTTAATGAATATGGTGGGTGCCGATCGCTATGTCCAGTCGCTATCATGCGCTCCCATACAACAGCGAACCTGTCAAATAGCGACTCAGCTGCGTGGTGCTCCCTGACCATGATGGTGCTCTGTGCAATGGCAAACGTTGCACACCCTTAAGGCCTGATTACATGAAAAACAGACATGAATTGATAAGGCAAATCATTACAGCGGCTTGTAAATACTTCCAGAAATCATCATCAATGAACAAAGTTCGCCATACAATCTACAAATGTAAGTTAAAGCTGAATCAAGCAAAACATAAGCCATATATCAATACAATCCAAAAACACTGCCATCTTCTCTGGACCAAATCTTATTTAAAAGGAAGTAAGCCAAAAGGTAAATCTGTTCTGTGTTCAGATTAATCAAAATTAGAAATTCTTTTTGAGAACCATGAACAACATGACTCAAAAGTAGAGAGATCATCTAGCTTGTTATCAGCACACAGTTCAAAGATCTACATCCCTGATATGGTATTGCATTCATGCCTTTGGCTTGGGCAGTTTGCACATCTTAAATGGCACTGATGCTGAGCAGTATGTAGAGGTCTTAGAACAATATATGCTCCCATCCAGACGTCTCTTTCAGGAAAGACCTTACATATTTCATTTCATATTTCAATGCTTAAACACATACTGCATGCATCACAACAGTATGACTTCACAACATGGCTTCGCAGAAGAAGTTGTACAGATAAATTACCTGGCCTGCCTGCATTTCCAGAAATGGAAAATCCAGCAAAGAAGACCAAGACAAGCATGCAACAACATTTCTTAGCCTTCTCGCTTCCCTGACTGTTTTAAAGAGGGAGGGGCTGCTAAACAATGGTAGACATGGTCCTGCCACAAACTTTTTGAGAGATGTGTTGTTGGCATTTATTTTTTTCAAATGAAAAGATGTTTAAATTTCAACTTCTGACATGCTCTATTGTGAATAAAATATGGTTATATAAGGTTTCCAAATCCTTGTTTTATTCACATTTTACACAGTATACCTAGTATTTTTTAGAATCCAGCGTGTAAAAAGCTGTCAGCAGCAATGCTGACTTTAATTAAACATTCTGTCCTTGTTGTCTGGCAATGAAGAAACATATCCGGAGCTGGCAGTATTTCAAACACAATATAAAGAACTTGAAATTATATTCATAAGGGTATATTACTACAATATCTACACCTATTTTCACTTGCATGCCCATCACGTAGGCAGTAAAAATTGGATAAAACAGGTGCCTTACAAGACAACACCTTTATCAGCAGAATAAAATGTGTCCCAGGTCACCTTACCGGACCTATATCTGGACAATAAACTGTATGCAAAAACATGTCTGCCCCATGGATCTTAAATAAATCCTCTTCTGAGACTCTTGTCTTGTGCCATTTTCATTTATTGAGAAACGATCCAATGTTTCAGGGCAGCACAGGGTTAATTTCTCAAGGACCGGCAAAAGGGGCAAACAAGTGCAATACATTTAAATATTAAGGAAACAAATCTAAACTCCCTTGGCAAACCATGACATCATCAATGATATCGCAACCTATAAAAACATCACAAGGACCTGTCATAACAATTTAGGAATCAATATTTGTTTATATCTATCAAAACTACATAATTGCAGTGATGAACCATGTGCATTATATCTATGACAGTTGCACTTTTTATCAAATTTTATGGTGTGGAAGCTAGCATCGGCCCTCTACCAGCTGGGTGCCCAGTAACCAATCAGGGAACTGCAGCCAAGAATGGAGTCCCGTAGCTAGGCAGCTGGCCCCAAAAACTAAAAGCAGACTTGTAGGGGAGAGCATTCCCCTCCTGTCCTGGCAGTTGTACAAAGCCTGCATGCTCCTGTGGTGGCTTTTCAGGCATTGCCAGCGGGGGGTGCAAGTTCTGTGACAGCATGGGCTTGCTGTTGAGATCATTAAAATGGACTTGCAGGGAAGGCAGAAATAGGCAGTAGATCTTGCTTTCCTGAGAAATCTTCAGCCCATAAATCCAGAAGTCACCATGCCAGCCTCCATCTTCCTGCTTCAGCATTTGGTAAGTTTTTCATGTGTTTTTTAAAGAGCAGCACTGGTGGGATTTTCTTTTATGGTCCATGTTAACACTGCCTCAGCTGGAATTATCCTGATTTTGCTATTTCTTCAATGTACCTGGTTGCCAGCAGATCTTATTTAAGCTTCACGTGTTGCTGGTCTCCATCAAGCTAGCAAGCCTCCACTATTCTGGGGCCTGCAAGGCTTATTCTATTCTATTTGTCCAGAGCTATCTGTCTCAATGTCTCAAATGCATAAGCAATTTAGGGAGGACAGAGTGACAGGTGGATATGAAGGGGTGAGTGTGACAATTGAACAAGTTGATCAGACCTTTTGATTGTTCTTCTGATCGAACCGCATCCCACATGTGTCACCGCAGCATTAGACACCATTCAATTGGCAACATGGGTGGATATACAAGGCTGCCACCAGGACACAAAGGAAGTTGCGTGTCTCTATCTCTCTATCCATTATCTAATTCACACTCAACACAATAACCATTGAAAAGTATAAAGCAGTAAATAAAGCATGTAAACAAGAAATAAAGCTGGCAAAAGCAAAAAATGAAAAACATGTGGCCAAAGAAAGCAAAACCAACTATCTCTCTTTCTTGGAATATAATAACAAAATCAGAACAGGTAGGTGCCCTAATTAATGGGAAAGTGGTCACTGGGGATCAAGAGAAGGCACAGCTGCTAAATGGGTTCTTTAGCTCTGTGTACACAAAAAAGGAGCAAGAAGCCAATATATTTCATCACCATCTTTAAAGATTAACTAACAACTAGTATAGTACCAAGGGATTGGCACAAGATAAATGTTGTGCCCATTTTTAAAAAGGGCTCAAGGTCTTCTCTGGGTAATTACAGACCTGGAAAATTAACATCCATCATGGGAAAATTGCTTGAGAGATCCCTCAGGGACTACATACAAGATTATGTAACTATGCACAATATTATAAGTGACAGCCAACACAGTAATAAATGGTGTACCCCAGGGTTCAGTGCTGGACCCATTATTATTTAACTTGTTTATAAATGATATAGAAGATGGCATTAATAGTACAGTTTCCATTTTTGCAGGTGACACCAATATATGTAACACAGTCTATTGAAGATATTCACAAGCTTCAGGCTGACTTGGACACATTAGGCTAGATTCAGAGAGACAAAAATAGACTTTCGTTTTAGTGCCGGTCTGTTTTTTTTTTTTTAATTTTCCCACTCTCGTATGAGTGTGCGAGCGATTCTATGCATGCATTGCAATCCTTCTGTAAAGTTTCCGTCCGTTCGTACGGCAGAGTACGAATACGAGGATGTAATTTTCCAGCGTGACTTTTCCGTTTCATTTTCTCATGTTACAACGTAGGCTTTCGTTTTTGCCCTTTTCCCATTGTCTCCTCCCACGAATCCTTTACGTTTCCCGATAGATTCTGTTTCCCTTTTTCAATAAATAATCGTCCAGACGAAAAACCTTACGATCTAGCACCTGCGCACTACAAACTTAACTCATTAACGTGCTCGCCTACATATTTGCCATCCTCAATTCTACTACAATGTTTAGCTAAATCACTTAGCGCTATCCTCCCTCTTACCTTTTGGACCCTTAAAGCTCACCCAAACCACTTCGCAGTTAGGTTCTTCTTCCATTTTAGTGATGTCTCTTCCAGCAGCTGCATGTGTATGGTCCAGCCCTGATCTGATGAATCCAGCTCCTGGAGAGCGATTGGATGCTGTCTGTTGTGCTGACATGAGCTGAACTTTGCTATATGACTTCCAACTATTGAATCAATTTATTCACAATTACGGCGCCCAACAATCACAGCTGTGTGTATATAGGCTAGACAAGCTAGCAGGACGGTGTAGGCAGTAACGTGTGTATGGTAGTGGTGGAGTTATCAGGTGTTGATGCATGTGCATGGGGGGCCCCCAAGTCTTAATGTCACAACGTTGTGATTTTTTATCTTTGTGCACTTTGTGTGTTGGATGGGTTGGTGCAATACTTTGTTTAATAAAGCTAATTTGGTATCTTTGTACTTTAAATCCCTGTTTCTTATTTGGTCCATTGAGACAGCGCCCACCTATAACCAGGTGTGTTTTGTGTTGTTTCTTTGGACGGTCAAAATGGAGTGCTTCTCTTGATTGTAAGAATGTCTCTCTCTTCATGTTCAGCATTGCTCACCTTATTCTATCTAACAAGGGTTCAGCTTACAATCCCTCCTATGGACGGGCAGTTTGAATCACCCATTGCGGGATTGGTTCATAGGATATTCTCCATCTTTTGGTACCTGGAGGTTGGTCCATGATATTCCCCCAATCTGTGGCATTCCAAGGGGAGGGATGAGCAGGTCAAATTCTGAGGGGAGGGGGGAAATTGAGAAGAAGATTGACCCTGTTGATTTTCCCTGATAACCCTTACTCTGTTACTTTGTTTATATTGAAGTGTTTTATGAGGGTAGAGAGGAACCAGGTCAGAAACCAGGTGAACATTCAGGAGGGGAGGAGTTGAACAAGAAGCAAATGAGTGGACCCGAATCCGAACATGGATTTTGAACTGAAACCCCTAGTTTAGCCCTAGTTTAGCTTATTACCAGCTTAGTAACAGAGTATTGTGATGGACGCAGACTTTCTAACTAAACTTCCCTGTTTGCTGTCTAAGATGCACTGACATGCCACCAAATCTTTGATGGTTAAAACCTAAAAGTTCAAGAACATAATAAAAGACCTTTTGGTAGATGGCCAGCTTTACATGACTCTAGATTAAGATACATTTTGACCGTTCTGTGAAATGTTAAAGACTTGTGAGCAAAGTCCTGCAAATGCAAGCAAATATATTTGCATATTCCTTACAAATAATTTATCTATAAAGCGCCATCAACTTCTGAGGTGCTGTACGATGTAGAAATCACAGCCAAGGTAAAATAAATAGAGTCGTTTTGTACATTTTAGTATGCAATCAATTAGCAATCAAATTCAATGCAAAACATACTTTTTACCTTTTTTTGGTTGGATCCTTCTTTGTCATTCAATGTTTGATCTGTACAGAAACAAACCACAGTTTCAATTTACCATTGTATAAAATCTAGCCTTGATGACAATGGTGTATCTACTATAGTCATTGTCTTATCAAATGTCAAATGTGCTTTGACATCTAGTTGAGCTGAGCCTACTAAATGATTAAAGGACAACAATCAACTTTTATTGCTATGCAGCTGCCGCTCAGAATAAACTATAAAAATATAAAAAGGTGAACATGGCGGAATAAAATTTTCTACTGAACAATATTTTCTTGATACAATTCGTGTTTATGAAAAAAACACTTGTCAGAGTGTAATACAGGAGGTGCAGAGGCAGCAAATGCATCAGATCCTCTGAGGTCAGGGGGGGGGGGCCTCAGTTGTTTCTTCTCCAGCGTGTTTATCAGATTTGTGCACATGTGGCATCATATACAAAAAGTGAGAAACATTTATTTCAACTGTTTCAGCCTTCAGAAGTCTAATTGTAACCAATGGGGAGCCTTTTTTATGAGGTGTCAGCGCCACTTTTTTCGTCACTGAGGCACTCAGTGTGCGATTTAAGAAACAAAAAAATGGCAGTGCTGATGCGTCCGCCAGCTAGCGTCTTATTTAACATTAGAGCTCAAATGTCATTTTTTTGTATAGTAAAATTGATTTCCATGGCTTCTCTAAATGCACCTTCTCTAAATGCAGCCAGTGCACTGTAATGTTTGTCTCCTTTGTCCCCAGCAGTGTTTTTTCTTGTAACTGTAATGATGAATTACAGACCAGAGCCCGAGAACTACAGCACCATAAATATGCTGTGCAGCAGCGAAAAAACAAGGGGTACAATATGATGTTCACTGAGGCTGGGATAATCGCCAGCCTTGTCCAAGAGGTGCTGACATAGGCCATCCAATACTTGCAACAATCAAAGCAAATTAGTTAGCATTGAGCGCTGCGACCTATAGCACCACTGAAGTCCACAGTGCAGCGACAGAAAATAAAGAAATGCTGGCGCTCCAAATCTAGCGCTATAATCACTATAAAGATGTTAAATGGCACACACCATAAATGATATGATTTGAGTTATGATAGGGTCCCGGTAAATGCCTGTACCAGGGCCTGGGCACACTTAGGGGTTTATTCATCAAGAGATAGCGGCAGGTAGTGCCTTGTAAGCGGCAGTCAGTGTCTGGTGAACGCTGGGCGCTGTACTCAATACCACATTTATGAAGCTGATTCTGGTGAGCGCAATGTAGTGTACGATTCATTGTTACAGGTGGCTCAGCATATAGCGTCGGCGCTCTGGCTTCCAGAGCGTCAGGTATTACCTGTCGCTTTCCCATACATTTCAATGGATGTTCCTTTTCTTCTGTTTAAACAGGGTTTTTTGTTTTTAATTTTGTTTTTGTATGTTTTTTGAAAACATTTTTGATTTTTTGATTTTTATGCAGAATTGTCATTACAGGTCTGGCATTAAAGCCTGTGCCTGTTTTTTTGTTGAATATGGTGTTAGTTGCTTAGAGTCGGTCGCAATGAGCTGGCGCTACCTTTCGCTCCCTGCAATGCTTCATTCATCAATGCCGGCCCGGTTACTACAGCGACTGAGGCGCTCTATTACAGCGACCTATAGCCGATCACAACGTCTACTAGTGGTCGCTCTAAGCGCCTCTGTACAGACGCTCATCTGCCGATACCTGCCGCTAGTCATGAATCAGCCTGCCCCTTGATTGCAACTGCAACAGTAAAATAAAATATCACCAGTGGTCCTTCTGATATATTAAGCACAGGCTTATACAAGTGTGTATATTACCTTAAAATCTGTTTACAGATATTTCCTACAAAACATTGATATGATATAAACAGGCTAATATGACATACTAAACTGCCCTTTATGTCTAACAGAGAAATAAATAAAGGCACGTGTGGGAATGTTTTCCTCTCCAGATACACATCAAGTCAGCGCTCCAATAAATGAATTAAAATATGGATAGGGTCTTGCCCTTTGTGATTACCATGGTACCAAATAATGGAGCTGGGATAAACAAGGCTCTGACATTGCTGTTTCTCATCATTAATCCTGCCTTTGTTTGTGGTCTTTGTCTCTACCCTCTGAAAAGAACAGAATATAGTATGTAACCTATGGTAAACTACCAAAGTCTGTCTGTACAGAGCCCAATGGAAGGCTTGGTGGCAAAAAGTGGGTGCTGTGGTTTCCAGCTCCCCTGTACATACAGGGACCTGGCCCTGGAGCCATGATGATGCAGAATGGGGGAATCAGTGCTCTATGTGCCACTTTATGGGACAGTCTTCCCTTTGAAATAGGTTCACTTTAATTCTTTATTTAAAGGTCTGAAATAATGCCTAGCCAGCTAGAGGTACTAACTGCCAAGTTGGATTGTTGTGCTCCTTTCACAGTGCAGTGCAGCTCTTTTGGGTACTGCACTGTGCCTCCCAGGGAGCCTTATTTATATCATTTTTCTGCAGGGGCCAAATGAGCGGCTTGCACGAGCCACTATCTGCACCTGCACTTGTCAACAGTGGGAAGCGAGGCAGCTTTGCCTGCACTCCCTCCCCCAGCCGGAGGGTCAATGCGGCTGCGATCCCTAGGGTCCGACTGAGAGCGCTGAAAAGCAGCCGCGTTCATTAAAAAAAACATTGCGTTTGTAGGAAACTCAGTACCGGCAATCATCCTATTTCCAGCGCTGTTGATAGATGGGACACAACCTGGCACTATCAGAGGCGCTCTGGCTTTTTGACGTGATAGATACATCTTTTTCACTGGGACCTGACATTCACCTAACGTTGATCTGGCATTATGTGGCACTACGTGGCCTTAGCGCTTCTTAAATAAACCCTTTAGTTGCACTGCTCTGATGGCAGCCCTATGGTCAGCATCCCCACTTTTTTGGTCCCCCAGCTTCAGGAAGCGATGATGGCTGAACCCAGAACCAGAAGGCAACTGCATCTAAACCCATCTTTAACAAGCGGTGCCTCCTGACTAAAGGAGGCCATGGGATCACGTATCAGAAGGAGGAGGTGGCAGAGGCACCAGAATTGTGAGTGTAACAATAGAGAAAGGTCTTTAGTTGCTTATCTTGGTGTTCTTTGTGACCTGGTAGACTATTGTTCTGCTTGCTTTTGGCATGGTTTTTTTTGGACGGCCACTCCTGGGAAGGGTTATAATGATCCTAAATGTCCTCTTTAAGGATAATCTATCTGACTGTGGATTGGTGAAGTCCAAACTCTGGATTGGTGAAGTCCAAACTCTCTAGAGATGGTTGTGTAACCCTTTCCAGTCTGAATCCAGCAGAATTTCTCGTTGTTTGTGCCATGGTACACTATTACAAACATGTTGTGATACTTCAAGAGATCCCTGTTATTTCATTAAAACAGGTCGCCCACTCACACCTAACTGTTTTCCCATTGATTGAAAACACTTCACTCTTATTTTCCCTTTGCATTATTTCTTCCTAAAGGTTCACATATAGTACTTTTGTCACTGACAAATATGTTATATTGGATTATTTTTCACAAAAGACAAATGACCAAGTCTAATATTTTGGACTCATTTGTTTAAGTTGGTTCCCTTTATGTACTTTTAGGAACTGTGTTTCCTTTTTAAAAATGAAAACCTTTGAAATTAAAATGGCAGGGCTGAGTCATACAGGCACATTGGGGTCGGTTCAGAGCCATGTGAGAATTTTCATTCCTTTTTTTAGGAGAGAAAACTGCTATTGGCTTTCATTGTCTACCTTGCGGCCGATCCAGAGCCAGGTGAAAATTTACACCTGGTATACAATAAAAGTCAATGGCAGTTTTTTCTCCTAAAAAGGAGGCTCTGAATTGGCCCCATTATGTGCACTGACTGACAATGTGGAGAGCTCCATTCTAGCCAATCACTAACGGGGGAGGGGGGTGTCAACTAGATACAAGCCTCAGGATTGAATTGATGGTCCAGATAAGAAGAGAGGCAGAGAAAGAAGAAATTCCCCTTTTTCTTTGGCTGAAGCAAAGAGACAGAAATGGGCTGACACTGCATTTGGGCAAGCTGCCAGAAACATGGTTTTAAATTTTGACTGGTCAATCCCTTTAAGGTCTAATTTGTGCAGAAATGTCTAAAGGGATTACAAACTTTCAATAACTACTCTATCCCCTCGATTCAAAGAGCAAAAGTTAATTGATTTCGGATCGAGAATCGTAAGTTTGGGTGGGTGTTTGTCATTTTTTCTTGTTTTTTTGCCCATTTCGTATTCGCACGATCGTTCGCGCATAGACGTATATGAACATACGCATTTCGTACGGGAATCGTATATTTTGCGTTAGTTCGTGTCTTTTTCCCGTCCAAATCGTATTATTTGCGTCAGATCCTATTTTTTACGTCCTTCACATGGGCTTGCGACCAATTCAGAGAGGTGATTGCTAATTGTTTTGAAGCCCAGCTGCTTTACGAAATGTTTGCCGGCAGCTATTTGGCCTCGGGAGTAGGATGGAGAGGAGCGAGTTTGTGGCACATCAAGGGCTTATGCTTTTTGGCATTGAGTTGATCCAGATGTCTGAGAGCAGATTGCCCCTGCGTCGTCGCATGAACATCGATAGCATGAATGATGTTGAGCTGTTCGAGCTGACCAAGCTTAATCGCGCTTCCCTGCATAAATTATATAGTGAGCTGCGGCCATGGTTAGCCCGCACCACAAGGAAGGGGCAAGCAATTTCAGGTATGACCAAGATGCTTGGCTGCCTGCAATTTTTGGCGAACGGCTCGTTCCAGAGGCTGGGTGCCCTCTCCGTGGGGATGTCCCAGCCTACGCTGAGCCGCGCACTATCTAAATTTTTGGAAGGCATGGCTGCCATAACTCCAAAATATTTTTTTTTTCCTGATGATATGGCAGCCAGAAACGCCATTAAGCTTGGTTTTTATAATGTGGCCGACATGCCCAACGTTATTGGTGCTGTTGACTGCACACATGTGGCACTTGTACCTAGGGCAGCCGACGAGTATATATATAGGTATTGATATTTTGTTTTAGCTTATTATGTTGCCCAACGTGTAATGTAACCTTTTTTCCTTTGCGGCAGCATATTTTTTTTGGCCTCATTTGTTTACATGCCTTATTTAGGCTTTTCATTAGTAGTTTCCAATAGAGTGCAGACATGTTTTAAATTTTTGATCCTTTTTTCAATTATCAATTACCCTTTTTGTATGCTTTTCCCTTAAGGAATCGAAAAATGGGACACTCCCTTAATGTCCAGGCCGTGGTTGGGCCGGACATGCGTTTTCTGAGTGTCCTTGCCGGCTACCCCGGATCGTCTCACGACTCCTATATACTCAGACGATCTGGGTTGTTTCGGAGATTTGAGTCAGGTGAATTTTCGGGTGCATGGCTGCTTGGTAAGTGTGTCCTATTTATTTGGTATTACATTTCAGACTAATCTGTTATTTGTGGATATTTCTGTTTTGGTATTCTTTACATAAGCCTGAAACTGCATTTTAGTTGGGTCTTCTTTTCTGAACTCCCAACCAAAATGCTTGCCTCACTTTGTCCTTCAGAATGTTTTCCCTTTAGTTAGGATGTCTGTAAGTTCCATGTCCCAAAATATATTGGTTGTGAGTTGATCCCCAAGTGTCTGTTAGTTTAGGTTCCTTTTGTAGTATTGGTCTTTAAATGTCAAAGTGGACTTAAACTGCATACATTGTATTCTTTAGATAAATGTTGAGTGGCCCTAGTTCCATGTCCCAAAATATATTGGTTGTGAGTTGATCCCCAAGTATCTGTTAGTTTAGGTTCCTTTTGTAGTATTGGTCTTTAAATGTCAAAGTGGACTTAAACTGCATACATTGTATTCTTTAGATAAATGTTGAGTGGCCCTCAGCAGCATCCTAATTGTAACATGTCCGAAAACCCAAAATATCGGTAAATTCTACCTGCCCTTGCCCGTGCAGATGTTTTATAATTATTTTGTATATTTAAGCGGCATTTTTATTTATGTACTCCATTAGTGGCAATAGTTATTTTGCAAATGTGCCCTGGGTGTATTTTTACGCCCTTTACCTTACATCATTTGGATATATGTCAAATTCTTTGTGTTTGTTCTCTTGCCTTTTTAATGTTTATGAAATTTCATTGTCTTGTTAAGGTGATTCCGGGTACCCACTTCTCCCCTGGCTCATGACGCCTGTGCTGCGGCCCCAGGATGCCTCTCAGGAAGCGTACAACCGTGCGCACCGCAAGACCAGGGCTGTTGTGGAGAGGGCCTTTGGGCTGTTGAAGACCCGTTTTCGTTGTTTGGACCATACTGGGGGCGCCCTGCAATATGATCCCAAAAAAGTGATCGACATCATCATGGCATGTGCTGTTTTGCACAATTTTGCTATACTCGAACGTGTACCACGTTATGTGGATAGTCTGCCCTCTACAGCCCTAGAGGATGATGTGGAAAATTATGTTGGCCCACCCAGTGAGTCTGGACAATCAGTTCGAGCAAACTTGATATTGCAGCATTTTAGTTAATTTAGTTTCGTTTTGCAACATTCTGTGTGTCTGTCTTAGCCTTTTGGTTCAATATGTTGGTTTGCCGTAATGTGGCATTACCTTAAATAAAAAATATTTTCCCTTAATTGTTGCCTAATGTATTTCATGTTGTTTATTTAGCTTGATATTTGCATTGTTACACCTCTTAAACCAAAAAGGATCTGGTTTAGCCCAAGCTGATTTAAACTGTGTTTCCAGTAAAAACGCCACAAGTATAGTAAATTTAAATTTTGTTTTACTTTGTATAATTATAGTTATTTGGCTTAACATAAAACATTCCACATACAACTGTGGTTAAAAAGGCATGAGATAACCAAACAAAAAATAAACACATCTACACCTGGAAGTGAGTGGCACAACCAAACAAGGACACCCAGTCCAAAGGCCAGCCTAGTCCAGTCATTAATATTGCCTGTGCCCAGGGATATTTGGGCATGGCCATAATGTCACACAAACATGTCTGCAAACAGGAGGAGCACAAACCAAATACATATTTAAAGCCATAAGTGGCCAGATACACTCCACATAGACCTATGGCATTGGCTAGTGGCCTTAATCATTACTCTAAGGAGCTATATGGGAGCAAATACAAAACACAACCTGCATGAGCAACACAAAATGGATTGTTTGAAACCTCAAAGGACAAGTAAATACAGTGGGGGGTAAGAGAAAAGATGTCCCACACAATCATGGCTTAATATGGTGGCTGCCCATAATACCCAGGTGGAGGTCCAGGTGGAGGTCCATGTGGATGGGACCTAGCCTGGGCCATGGCAGCATTGTGAATTTGAAACTGCTCCACAATGTTTCTCTGCATATTGGTCATCTCAGCCATGGCTGACTGGATGCCATTACTTGCAGTTACCATGTTGCTGTTGAGGGTACGCAACTCCGCGAGGATGCCCTGTAAGCTGGTATTGATGGTGACCATGTCGGCATGCCTTTCCTCACGCTCTGTAACGAGCTGTGCCTCATAAGAGTCCCTTTCTTGGGTCCATAATTGAAGCAGGGCACTCTGCCTCCCCTGGGAAATTGTGGGGCGGCGTAATGGAGTCCGCCGCACAATTACCCTGGCTCTTGGGCGTGCCCTGCCGCGTGGTGTCGTCCCCTCAACAGCAACAGGCCTGCTTTGCAAATCCTCAGCAGCAGAGTGAACACTGGGGACTGTTGTGTCAGTCTCCCCATGTGCCTGCACAATGGATGGAGATTCACTCTGCTGCTGAGGATTGGCCAGAGAAACATTAGGGAGCAGTTCCAGATTGGGACCCAGGGGGAGGTCATCGGACGTGCCCTGCAGGGAGACATCAGCTTCCTCCATTTCCATGATATCTTCCATGATTGTGCGGGTCTGTAGGGACATATAAAAAAAAAGGGTAAGTTGGCGTCCAAATTTGGGATTCCATCAGTTTAACACATGCATAAGCACTTGGTAGTATTTATGGTACTAAATTAACTTACCGGAAATCTCGGATCTGGGCTCCTATGCTGTACGGACCTGGTAGGCATAAGCAAACTGGGGGGTGAGTTTACCCTTGCTGAGGGATCATGCTGGGCTGAAGAAGAGAAAACCAAACAAGGTAAACACACACATAAGCATTGTTTTTGAAGTTAATCAAAAAAACCACTATTTGTAATATTAAGCAACTCTACAGCAATGGGGACATTTGTTAAAAGACACGCAATTTTAGATAGGTGCAATGGCTCGAGAAAACTGCTAACTGACCTCAGTTCTAAGTCAGGAAGTGTACCCAGTCAGCATACAACTTGCACCGCCAATATTTGGATTTTGACTACCATTTGCTAGGTCAGGGGTACTCAAACACTTCTTGTAAAGGTCCATTTAAAGGTATGTGGTGAGAGGTGAATGTCTGGCCATGGGGCTGTCGCAGGGGGTGTCTAGTTAGAAATAAACACACTGGGGGAGGGGCTGGAGATTGCCAAGTGCAAACTAATAAAGGCTGCTTGCCCTTGCTGGGCTGGATGGGGCAGAGCTGAGGGGACATGGATTGGATGGCTAAAGGGGGGAGTTCACGAATTGATGGTGATGGGATGGATGGAGCAAATCTGTTACAAATGTATGGGGCTTATGTGGGGGGGGCACATGGGGGGACTGTGGCAGATGGGGCAGAGCTGGGGCAGCGGGACACGATTGGACCAAGAGAAAGATGCACCAAGTTACTGTGTACCTTGCAATGCCAATTCCTGTGCAGTACTTCATATTGCAATGCTATGTTTCAGGGAGCCATGACATTGGGCAGGAGAACAACCACTACATCGCCGATCAAGGGGGCAGCTCTGAGCACGTCAACACAGAAGTAACTGAGTGCAGGGCTGTCTGGCCAGGGGTCCTGGAATCTGGTGCCAAGGTCCGCATTGGTACCCCGGGCCACCAGTTGAGTCTCGCTGCTCTAGGTCCGATATGTTTGGGGGTGGGTAATTAAATTGTTACCTCAAACACAACTCACACAACAAATAGCCAACCCATCCATAATGATGTGTGTTTTGTGATTGAGTCAAAATATATCACTTTTCAGGATAAACTTCGTTACTTGACCAATAAATTTGGGAAATTGATCTTTTACATAATGGATGTGGTCCTAAATGTGTGGTTCACAGGGACCAAAACAGGACACAAACAGGCACAGTAGTGCGAGGCCAAGCAAGGCAAACCATAGGGCCATCCCGTCATCTTGGTACTAGTGAACTTTAGATTATTTACCAAACAGGCAAACATGCAGATTTAAGAGTACTCACCGTGGGTACGGGTCGGTGAGTCCGTGTCCCTTAGACCAGCATGTCCACCGACCGCGACCGGATGGAGAAGGCCCAGCACAATCTCCTCAGCAGGGGTAAACTCCAGTTTGGTAGGAAAGCCACCTCCAGTTTGCATGCTGAAAAGAGAAAATCGTTTGGTACTCAGAAAAGGTGCATACAGTACATCCTAATCCTTATATTTGGAGACATCATTTATTTACCTGTAATTATGCCTTTTAATTTCTTTTTGACGTACAGCATATTTCAGATCCGAGATTTTCTTCTGAATTTGGGACACATCTTTCCTCTCTTCCCCCGCTGCATTTACTTGTCGTAGGATGGTTTCAAACAATTCCATCTTGCGCTGCTTTGTGGTGTGTTTTGATTTGCTCCCATAGAGCTCGTCATAGTATAATGTAAGGCCACTAGCCAATGCCATATTTTGGTCATGGGAGAATCTCCCACTCAACTGGCCGCGGCGCAATGTGCGGCCAGATGGTTGGCTTGGCTGCTCCTCCATGTGTGCAGACACATGTGGTGACATTATGGCCTGGGGCTGGGTAGGGGAATGGACGGATTGTTGGCTTCCCAATGACTGGACTGGACTGGCCAAGGGACTGGGTGTTCTTGCGTGGCTGGCCACCGAACTTCCAGGTGTAGATGTGGTCAGGGTGGCCATTCTTTGGCCTCTTGGGGGGCTATGTTCCCGGCTGGTGCCAGGTCGGGGGCTCTGTTCCCGGCTGGTGCCAGGTCGTGGGCTTCTGGCCCTGCTGCGGGGCCTGTCTTGGCTTCTGGCCCTGCTTCTTTCCCTTTCTGGGGTTCGGGCCCTGCTGCGGGGCCTGTAGGGGCTTCTGGCCCTGCTTCGGGGCCTTGCTGGGGTTCTGGGCCTCCGTTCTCGGCTTTCTGGGCTTCTGGCCCTGCTTGTGTGGCTGTAGGGGCTTCTGGCCCTGCTTCTGGGCCTTTCTGGGGTTCGGGCCCTGCTTGTGTGGCTGTAGGGGCTTCTGGCCCTGCTTCTGGGCCTTTCTGGGGTTCGGGCCCTGCTTGTGTGGCTGTAGGGGCTTCTGGCCCTGCTTCTGGGCCTTTCTGGGGTTCGGGCCCTGCTTGTGTGGCTGGACGGGCTTCTGGCCCTGCTGCGGGGCCTGTAAGGGCTTCTGGCCCTGCTTCTGGGCCTTTCTGGGGTTCGGGCCCTGCTGCGGGGCCTGTAGGGGCTTCTGGCCCTGCTTCGGGGCCTTGCTGGGGTTGTTGCCCTGCTGCGCGGCCTTGCTGGGGTTCTGGGCCTCCTGTCTCGCCTTTCTGGGCTTCTGGCCCTGCTTGTGTGCCTGGACGGACTTCTGGCCCGGGATGGGCTTCTGGCCCTGGATGGGGTTCTGGCCCTGCTGCGGGGCCTGGGTTGGCGAACTGCCCTGCTTGAACCCATGGGCGGTGTGTCCTCCCTTGGGCGGCCTCTTCTGGGGGCAGAGGTGGTGGGTGCTGCTGTGGCCTGTTTTTTTGCCACAGGGGCACGTGCCTTGGGGCCCCTTTTTTGGCTAACGGAGGGTCCAGTGTCCCTTGGTGGGGCAGAGGTAGTACTTGCCGTCTTGGATCGGAGTTTTTTCCTTCCTTGCTGGGACCTGGTGGTTGGGCCCTCCGAGGTCTGGCTTTGCTGGGCGCGTTTGGATGCTGGCTTTTTTGGTGCCATTTTCCACAAATGCTCAAAGAGAATGAGCTTTGGGTGCAGGGACCTTTAAATAATGAGCCCAGCGTGTGACGCCTATGCGCACGACTACGCGCTCGTACGGACGTACGTTCGAGCGGAACCAGGAAACCGCTGGGGTTTCACTTATCTGCTGCCTTGAAGAAGCATAAAGATGGCGCCCACTATCTTCACCCGTCAACAGGAAGAGATCCTCATGCTGGTAAGTGCCTGCCTCTGCATTTTAATCTAATAGTCAATGATGGCCTAAATGTAAATGATGCGTTTGTAACTAGTTTTGGGTCTCTTAATGTTTAAGAACTGGCTCCTCACACTTCATCCTCAAGGGCCGAGCCTGGCCACGTTTTCACCTGTCTATGCTGATGTCCGAATTAGGGCAATTGCTCAGGCTTAGCACCAGTTAATTAACCTGTGGAGTAGCGGGGCTAGCTGTCAAACCTGGCCTGTCTCGGACCTTGATGCGGATGTTTGAGGAACACTGTTTGCCTAAGCCCGCAAAACACAACGGGAAGCCACACACGTGGGCCAAAAGCCTAAGCATAAGCCTACATCTTGGATGTTTAAACCATCCTAACATGCCATAGATGCAGGTGGCCTGATTTTTAATGTTGGCTATTATCTGTATGTACATGGTGTGTGAAACATATAACATAAGACCAGACTCTCATTCACAGTCAACGTCCGCTTTAAGGCACTCCCCAAAAATGGCTGCCACTCTAAATGTGTGTGTTAATGACATGAAATTCTCAACTTGTGATGCAACACATATGGGTCTGTGTGTAAAAGTAAAAGCTCTGTGTCCATTATGTTTTTCAGATCATGCTTCAGCGCCGGTATGACTTCGCGCCCAATGTGTGCGAAAAAAGGGACATCGCCCGGGAGATCATCACGGAAATCCACCGTGTCACCAGCACCACCTTCACTCACACCCAGATAATGCAGCATTGGTCGGACCTGAAACGTCTGCACATGGCCCGGGTGCGGAGATTTTTTGGGATCCATTTCCCAAGTAAGTACCAAGCGATAGCATGTGATATGTAGGAAATGTATAAGCTATACCTTTATTTATAATGACTTTTCTTTGCTAGTGTTGGAAATGGATTTCAGAATTCGCCGCACCCGGAGGCGCACAGGCCGACCAGTGCTGCATGAGTCTGCATCTGTGAGTGAAGGTGGTGGATCTCCCGGGCGACGGACCTACCCCTCCTCTGTGGCCTCCTCAGACCAGCCCCTGGACCTTACCACAGAGGAGGGGCCCAACCGCGTGGGCGTGGAGTCATGCCCGGCCAGGCATGGGGAAGGCTCTGGTATGTCACTCTTCATGTATAGGCACAAAGATATACATGGCAGGCCAAAAACTAAGTTCTCCTTTATTATGTATTTGTAGAATCTTCGGGAGCGGGTGAAATAGTGGAGGAAGAGGCAGCAGAGATGCTGGAAGGAGATCCTGACGAAGGTGAGTGATGTCAGCCAGCCTGGGAGCCAGATCTGTTTGGAATAGTGACTCTATACAACTACTAACCAAATGTCACATGTTTCTCCAGGGACTTCTTCACAGCATAGCAAGGACCAAGGGCAGCCTGTTGGCCCCAACCAGCCATCTGTCGGCCACCAACTCCGTAAGTCTCCATGCCATTATTCATATTAATGTTTTGTTAGCTAATAACACACACATAACTAAAGGCGTAGCCAATGTGTAGTTAACACTTTCATGTGGCCACTTCGTTAGCTTAAAGCGGACCCTAACTTGTATTAAGAACATAGCTAATAATTAGCCAACACACTGTATCTACAGATTTGAAACATTGAAAAACAGCCTTCAGCCATCTAATGCATGTTAGGAGCCTGAAAACATCCAATATTGCGGAATATGGAATGCGCAATATTTACATGCAGCATGGGATACAGATTTAAAAAAGTAAGGTGCTGCAATGCATTGTGGGAGTGATGACCTTTCCCTCAACCCAGCTATGCTCTGGCTTCCCAACGCACCACTGTAACCTACTCCCCTGTACTTTATCCAACTCTCCACTCCTCATTAAGTGTTATGCTTCAGAGTCCAGATGGCGGCGCTGTAATCAAAAAACCTCCAAAATGTACTTTGATCTGGTGCAGAATCATTTGGGAATAGTTATTGGTTTTCATTAAATAATGTTGAAGGTCCGGTTTAAGGAGTTTAAATACTTACCTGTGGGAAATGCATTAACTTTATCCCTTGGAAGAATGACATATGTCATGCATTTACATTTATTTGATTAACCCCAAATCGATTTCCAGCATACAAACCGGTCTGGTACTCCTATTTATGTTTATTTCTCTATTGCTTACAGGGATTATCCCAAAAACCGTGCAGGAAAAAAAAAAAAGAATCAAGGAGTTGGTGGCCGAGCTGCTGGCCATACAGGCGACGTTGGGGCCAACAGATGAAGAAGAGGAGGATGATTAGTGCCCTTGGTCCTGGCTACTTTTGTTAAATCGTTTTTAAAAGTTTTTAATTGTTAAACATTTTTAATGTTTTAAAAAACAAAAAAAAACACAAAACATTTTACTATGTTTTAAAAAGAAAAAAAAAAAACAATTTTAATATGTTTCTAATAAAAAAAAAAAAAAAATGTTACTATGTTTTCAACAAAACCAAAAAAAAAAAATTAAATATGTTTTAAAAAATAAACCAACCAAACCAAATAATTTAAATAAATTATATTTTAAGCCTTCATAAATGTGTCTTTTCTAATATGCGCACCAAAAAACAATTACACAAACAAGAAAAAACACGCTTATAAACATATAGACATATGTACATTATGTGGTTTGGGTAAGTTTTAGGGTCGTCAACATGAAGAAGGATGCAAGCGCTAAGGGGTTTAGGTAAGTTTTATGGACGGAGAAATGAAGAAGGATGCAAGCGCTAAGGGGTTTAGGTAAGTTTTAGGGACCGAGAAATGAAGAAGGATGCAAGCGCTAAGGGGTTTAGGTAAGTTTTAGGGACCGAGAAATGAAGAAGGATGCAAGCGCTAAGGGGTTTAGGTAAGTTTTAGGGACCGAGAAATGAAGAAGGATGCAAGCGCTAAGGGGTTTAGGTAAGTTTTATGGACCGAGAAATGAAGAAGGATGCAAGCGCTAAGGGGTTTAGGTAAGTTTTAGGGACCGAGAAATGAAGAAGGATGCAAGCGCTAAGGGGTTTAGGTAAGTTTTAGGGACCGAGAAATGAAGAAGGATGCAAGCGCTAAGGGGTTTAGGTAAGTTTTAGGGACCGAGAAATGAAGAAGGATGCAAGCGCTAAGGGGTTTAGGTAAGTTTTAGGGACCGAGAAATGAAGAAGGATGCAAGCGCTAAGGGGTTTAGGTAAGTTTTAGGGACCGAGAAATGAAGAAGGATGCAAGCGCTAAGGGGTTTAGGTAAGTTTTAGGGACCGAGAAAGGAAGAAGGATGCAAGCGCTAAGGGGTTTGGATGGGGTGCGGGATGAGGGTGCGCATGCGCAAGATCTTATATACATACGAACGCACGAATCTAAGAGGCCAAAAACCAATGAAAACCAGAGGCAAACGCAAGTAATTGGAAGAGGTGGACGATGGAAGCAGCAGAAAAAACAGGCTGCCGCCGCAACAAGTGAGCACATGAACGTGATTTTTACGATTGTCAACTGACTGAGGCAAGTTCGGGAGATAACATACGAACGGACGTATATTTTAGGATAGAAACGTATTTGCTTATTGAATCACTCGCAAGTTCATACGAATGCACGAGCGGACGGGAAAAATAGGATGATCGGCACACAAATCCAAGCTGTTACATGTTTCTTTGAATCGACCCATATGTGTACTATTAATTGCTTTGCCAAAGTACATTTTTGCATGATCTGCATTATACAACAAATACACTGTAATGCAATATTCTATTTTTTATTGGCACCCTTTTTCACAGAATTAATTTATACCATTTCTGTATCATTCTGAGAAAACATGGTCCTGTATGTGTCCGGTGCAGCAAACATAGTATTGTCCCTATCAGTAATCCTACAACTCTTTTTTCATCTGGATCCTCAGTCAGCTGTCAATTTGCCTATAAATTCAGGTTCTCAGGACATATTACATTTGATTCAGCTTTTTCCTAACTTAATACACCATCCAATAATAGAATCTGAACTATTAGCCTGCAAAGATATAATAATGTTATGAGAAAAATACTACAGTAACCTATGTATTTATTTTTTGGTCCGGGAAATTTCTAAATTGCTGAAATTCATTGTAATGTGAATTAGATTTGATTTAACCAACCCTACACACAAATGCCAATGGCACAATGTGAAACATTGCCATAGAATGTGCATTGGGGCTCTCAGTGAAAACATGCAACATGAAATTACTGGGGTGACTTCCTCATGATTCATCCAAATTGTATAATGTCGCAGCCTGCTGAAATACCACAAATGAGAAGCAATAAATGATCCATCACTGTAACTTGGTTTTCCCTATGGATTTATTACCTGTGCCATCTAAATCACAGAGTTTGCTCCTGTGTCTTAATGAGAAGGTCGATGGTTCTGCGGTCTACAAAACATTAAGCAGGAGTAAATTACAGTTATTTGTCACAGTGGAAAATAGACTACTCAAGGCAGTGTATACGAAGGCACTGACAAGTGATACAGCGGTTCAGCAAAGAGGTACATTCTGTTGCACGTCATTCTGGGGTTATTGAGACTTATGTCATTGGCATGTGGATTTTCCTAATCCAAACCAGGGGCTGCATCAAGTAAAATTACAGCTTGACAATTATCTTTCCTATTTTTCCATTTCCAGCCGTTGGAACAAATTCTCGCATGATACATTTTAATCTGGTTTCTTTTTCATCATTGGGATTTTATGCATGTTTGTTTATTAGTAACCCGAGGGCTAAATAAGTGTGACAGCATATGTGTATACAATTTGTGTGTACACACAACAAACAATAGTGGAAGTGGAACAAAACCCAGGGTGACTGACCAGATCTGTTTGCCATGCCTATGTAATTCGGCAAACGCCTCTGATTGTTTACAACGTGGAGTGAGAGCGGGTGCATCCCCCCGCATCCTCCGGCTGTGCATGCGTTCCTGCCCATGCCATTCAGATAGGCTGAGACGGAAGCGTGTGCGCCACTGGGGGTTCCTGTTGCTCTCACTCCCTATTGAAGCCTGTCAGAGCCAATTGCCAAATTACAAAGCAAATGGCTCTTATTGGATGTGAGCCTGTGCATGCACTAAAGGACCGGGAAGAGGTAGGTTGTACTGCGTGAGCTGGGGGGTTTCACACAGCGGGCATAGATCAAAACCTGGGATAGTCAATATTCTGGGGTTTCTTCCACTTAGCTCTTTCGCTGCCAGCCTATATGGAGATTTTGTCACCCTTGTTGCCAGACCATTTTGCACTATTTTGCGCTCCACATGTTCAACTGTGATTTTTGAAGGGATTTCCCAGGGAAATTAAATATTGTTTTTTTTCAGAAGAGTCTGGGCTTTAACATGAAATGTCTTGTTTGTAATTTTTTAGGTGTATTCTCAACTTTCTGGAAGTAATCCGTTAAAGAATTCTATGGTTGCACAGGGTTTCCCTAAAAAATGTATAAAAAAGCAGAACAAAAAACACCTTTCCCTAAAATATCAATACACAAACAAGAAAAAAACAAGCTAAGTCTGAAAGTGCAAGATCCCCTGAACAGAACAATACCCAACATGCATAGCTACTTTCAACCCTTTTTATTGCCAGCCTACTTTACATTCTGTCATCCTCTGTTGACAGGTCATTTTTCCCCATTTTGCACCATGTTTAACCGTGATATTTGCCGTAATTTCCAGGAAAAAATATATATATTTTGCAGCAGAGTTTAGGCTTTAACATGAAATGTCTTGTTGGTAATTTTTCTACAGTTTTTTAAATATTTTTGCGTAAAAAAACAAAAAATAAATAAAATTATATTTTTTAGACAATTGTCTCCTATATTTTAAATAAAACATTTGTTTTATTATGAAACCATATTGCATGTGAAAGCCCCATTTCTCCCGATTACAATGGTACCACATATGTATCGGTAGCCCCCCTATTCTTGCCCAGAAGACCCCCCAAACTGAAAAGAGCACTTTATAACATTTACAAATAAAATACTACTATCCACACTATAAACATAAGGGGTTAATTAAAAAAAAAATGACATAGATTTTTAAAAACCCTTAAAAATCCCCCAAAAAATGACGTGGGGTCCTCCTTAGCCATCATACCCAGCCCGGGACCAGCTATGGGGGATTGTAGGAACAGGGCGAAGGGGGCCAGTTTTGGTGGCCCCGCGCCCTGCCGGCTACCAGCTCCGTGGGCCGGGCTCTTCTGCCCCCCCCCTGAGCTTTGGGGAGGCAGGTAATTGGGGGTGCCGGGGGTTAATGGCAAGTCACCCGCTAGCTGCAGCTGACTTGCCAGCCCCCAGCCTTGTGAACTGGTATAGGGGTCTCATGGACCCCTTACCAGTTCACAAAGGGTTAACAGTAAAAAAAAAACACAGACACATAATTAAAAATGAATTTTATTAAAAAATAAAAACTTTTTTTTTTTACTTTACTTACCTCCGATCATCAGCTCCTGTGCCCCTCGATGTGATGACAGATGCGATCATGCTGGCTGCAGTAGCAGAGGGGCAGGTGATGATCTGATCACCTGCCCCTCTGCTCCTGTGGTCAGCATGATCGCATATGAAAGAACAACAGCCGGGAGCCAGGACGACACCCGGTGAGTGATGTCATAAGCCCCGCCCACGGCAAGATGGCGGCGCCTGTCGGGAGAGGAGAGGGCTGTTCCCTCTCCTGAGGGGGGGTGGGTATTCCGGGCCCTCCCCTGCACCCGGGGGCCCTGGGTGGGGGATCGAAGCCCCCCCGGATGAAGAGGAGACCCAGTCGGATCGAACAAGGGGTAAGGTGATTGTTTTTTTTACTTTACTGCTACTGCAGCAGGGGGGAAAGTCAAACACGTAGATTCTACGTGCTTGGCACTTAAGTGGAGTGGAAGCGAGCACGTAGAATCTACTTGCTTGGCACTGAAAGGGTTAAAGATGTCGCAAAAACTCTTGTCTCAGACAGGGGTTCCCAACCTATCGCCTCAAGGCCCGCCAACAGGTTATGTTTTGTGGATCTCCACACAGATGCACAGATGAAGCAACACAGTAGTTGTGCTATAGAGCCGCCAGTGTGGAGATTCACATGACCTGTTAGTGGGCATTGAGGAGAGGGTTGGGGAACGCTACTGTAGGAGGCATCCCAAATGGGTTTCCCACAGTGTGAAAATACTGTAGCTCAGGAATCCCATTTTAGTAATCAGCAATAAGCAGAGCAGCTCTGGGATCCTGGAACTACATGTGTTTCATTCTGCTGGACAACCCTAGGGCAGGGCCGTTATCAAACCTGTTCTCTCCTTAAGAAAATCTGCCAAAGGCTACATCTGACACCTCCATCCACGCACAAATGCTGCCCCAACTGTTGAATACATGCAGACACATTAGCTGCACAGCAAGGGTCATGAAGCAAGTTCATATTTGGGTGAGAATAGCCACCTGCATCTTGAGCTTTTTATTTTAACACAAAACAGTGCAATAAAGAATGTTTCATCCTAATTTTTTCTAAAAAATCACTTGTTATGGGGCATTTTTACAGAGTGCATGGTGTTTAAAAGTTTGGAAACAACAGTACCCTATGGGGTACGCAGAAAAAAATAAAAAAATGATTTTGCATAGCCCATAGCGCGCTGTTGTTTCCAAACAACTATTCTTACCCCATTGGAAATACGATGCACTCACCTGTAAAATTGCAAATACAGTGATTTTTTTAAGGTAAAATTAGAACAAAACATTTTTATGGCACCTTTTTGTGTGTTAAATGTTAAAAAGCTCACTTAGATGCAATTCATGCAATTCACACCCAAATGTGCACCCAGGGTTAAACTTGTTTGTCCAAATCTTTAGCATGACCCCCACTGATTCCTAACTAAAAACACTATCGCGAAAAAATGGATCAAACTAAATATGCTAGATAGCAAGAGCAGGGGCTACTTATGCATTCAATAAAATTATCCAAGCCTGTTATTAATGGAGGGAAGAAGAATCTGAGGTGACAGGATTTAAACTCCCCAAGGTCTGGCTCAGAGAGATATTGTAATGGAGCATTTTACCACTATAAAAATGGAATGCAAAATTTATTTTCAGTGTATAAGTAGAGTAGCTTCTCTTATCAATATCTAAATGTCTATTCAGAATTTTAATATTAGGTGATTTTGCGATACAGCTCTTTTAAGAGTGGTAGAGCAGGCCCATGTAGTATATGTGGTTTAGGGCAGGGGGTCCCCAACCCTCCTCCTCAAGGCCCAGCAACAGCTCATGTTTTGGGATCTCCACAAAGATGCACAGATGAAGTAATTAGTGCAGAAGCAGATCTATTGCACCAACTATGTGGGGATCCACAAAACAGAGTCGTTGGTTGGCCTTGAGGAAGAGGTTTGGGGAACACTGCCATAGAATACAGTCTAATTCCCCAACCCTCCTTCTCAATGTCCGCCAAAAGGTCATGTTTTGTAGATCTCCACATACCTGTAGATGTCTTTATAGTTCAGTCTGAGCACTAAATACCTCCCCTGCATCCCTGTTGGTGGGCCTTGAGGAGGAGGGTTGAGAACCCCTGGTTCAGGACAAAAAAAACGTTGCTACCAAGAAAAAAAATATATAAAATATACTAACATTAATAATAAAATAAATTATTTGATGGCATGAAAGTCATTGCTTCATTTTGACAGTATGGACAGTATTTCATGTTTATTTGTGTTTTTTGAGAAAGCATATATTATTAATTTTGTAAACACTATCTTTTTTTGGCAGATGCAGATATTAAAAATAAATCACTGTAGTACCTGTGGTCGAGGTCTCATGTGCATTGGATTAGCTACTGATCTGTATGAGGCTGAAAATGATGTCCGGTGCAGAGAAGACCCTGGGTGTACAAAAAAAAAATCTGTAAATGGACCAAAACACATCTTGGACTTCAGGGCCCTAGTCTCTCTCACCAAAGCATCCCAGTAAAATCTACCTGATCCCGATCCAAAGGCGCAATTGCCATATTACGCTATACCTTTAGCTAGATGGTGCTGGCACACCCCCTGCTAGAGGCTAATGGGTATGTGGCAGTCAGCGCACTCAGCTTCATTCAGCTCCTTTCGACCCTTAGCTGATTCTTAGCTGAAAGGGCCTAATGGAATGGAGCGCACCATTTGGCTGCATGCCCACAGGGACTGGGGAAAAGTGATTTGGCCAACTAATGTCTCATTTAACACTAGCCCAAAAAGGTTGCAGCGCCGGGCGCTCTGGTTAAAGCAGAACCTGGCGCTGTAGGTCAAGGAAAGTATTGGTACATAACTGGCATTGGGACTTGTCAATAATGGAAACTCAGGACCTAGGGGCCTCATTTATGAAAGGATTGCATCGGTTGCATGCCAGTTTTACACTATATCCAGTCCAGGTCGTCCCAGAAGTAATGACAGTTGGGTAATCCACCGCTAGGTGGCGCCTGACTGCAGGATCAAAAGCTGTCGCTCCTCCCGGCCTCCTATAAAACAGGTGTCTCTCTATGATTCCCCAGTGTTCTTCCTGCAGTCTGCTGCATAAGGATCGTATGGATACTCTCTCCTGGAATACTGCAGCTGAGCGTGGCCTCCTAGCCCGTCGGCCGCTGCATCCTTATTGCCACCGCTCCCGTTGGGCCCACTACTGCCTCCCAGCTTCGACTGACCGGGACGGTGAAGGTAGGGTGAACGCCAGGGTCAGGCGTGGCAGAGCTAGGCTCTGGGCTGCAGACGCTGCCCAAAGGGTAGCCGGCCATAGGCTGATGGTGAGCCTATTTGGAGGGGGAGGGGGACCACTATATGCCCACGGGGCTTATGCCCTCCCTGCCCCACAAGCTTTTTTGTTGCATTGTGCTGGTGTTTACTTGACTGGACTGCCGTCCCTTGCGTGCTGGTGTGTTTTTTACTGACTTTTTACCTCACATATTTACCCTCCTGTGTTTTTACTGATTTTTTGCCTCACATGCTCACCCTCCTCGCTCCCTCGTCACTCCGCTCTCTCCCCTCTCCTTCATGCTGCCGCACTGTGGGGGGAGGACATCGGACGTCGGTGCTGCACGGGCGGAGTATGTCTGGGGCTGTGGGCCCCGCCGCCGGGTGCGCACATGCTGCCGGCTGGCCTGGGCTGCACGAGGCCCCGGGCTGGCGATTCTGCTGGGCTCCTCTGTGGGCCGCCTGATGTTGCGGGGCCCTCCGCCATCTTGGGGGTGGGGGTGGGGCCCCCCCTCGAGTACCGTGTGCTGCTGGCTGATCCGCGCCATCTTCTCCTCCTGCACACTGCTGTCGTCTCTGTCGGCCCTTTGAGAAGTGTCATGAGTCCCTCTTGACATATTGTCTTTTATGTGCTGTGGGATGCTTATATGTTGATCACTTTGGGTCTTCCAGGTGGGCCCCTTGATATTAAGAGTTGTGGTTCCTCTCGGCCTCCGGCCACCCCCCCACCCACTCCCCCCACCCCACCCCCTCTCTCTCTCTCCAAGACCTCTCCCTGTAAAGAGGGATCACTTAAGAGGGATCATTTCTTGCGGGCTGGCCAGGTTGGGTTGTTAGTGCCTTGTACCTGTTAACATAACTCAAATCACCATAATGGAGGCTTCTGGGGATAGTGAGCTTGGGACCCCATCTGGGCGGGTGAAGCTCTGCCCCATGTGCGGTGCTAGCCCTCTGGGCGGACTCAGCATGGTTTGTGTCACTTGCGCCAGAAGTGTTATCTCGGAGCATGATCGGCCAGACGTATTTGTCTCTAGCCCGTTATTGCCTGCGGCCTCTCCAGAACCCCCGCGCTTGCTTTCAGCCCCCAGCGAGGGGGAAGCCAGTAGGGGGTCCCAATCTGATTTGGCGTATCGAGTGGCCAGCTTTGAGAGACGGATCTCTCGCTCGGCTCCTAAGAAGGCCACAAGTAAGAGGCAGCATATTGAGCCGGTCTATTCTGATAATAATGGAGATGATGATCTCTTTGGAGGTGTTGGCCTTGATAGTGGGCCCGGTTCTTCCTCGGATGAGGATACATGGCTCCCTGATGATACGGAGTGGTTGCTGACTGCGATCTTTGAGACGCTGCACATTGTCCCTCCTAGAGTGGCTAAGAGGAAGCAGAGTGGATTGTTTCAGTCGGGATATCCTCAGCCCCCCGTGTGTTCACCAAGGTGCTGGCGGGTGTCAGGCTATCCTGAGTATCCAGGGCATTCGCGTGCTGCCTTATCTGGATGATTTACTGATTGCGTCTCAGTCTCTTCTTCAGGCCGAGAGCGACACCCGGACCGTGTTGTCCACTCTCGAGGATTTCGGTTGGGTAGTCAATTATCTTAAATGACTCCCTCGATGGTGGGGTTTTTTCTGGGCATGACGTTGGACACTTCTCTGGCCAGGATATTCCTGCCACAGCAGAAGGTGGTGGGTCTTCAGACGCAGGTGCAGGCCTTGCTGTCTTGTCAGCAACCATCTGTCAGTTCCACTTGAGACCTCTTCAGTTGAATCTGTTGATCCCGGTTGGGATTGGACGCAGGAGTCACTGGAACGGGAGTTTTTACTGTCTCCCCCCGGCCAGGCAGTCCCTTTTGTGGTGGCTGGACTCCAGAAATCTGCTGGTAGGCAAGTCATTTCTGCCTCCACGGTGGGAGATTGTCACCACGGACGCCAGCCTGACCGGCTGGGGAGGCTTTTGTCTGACTCAGAAGATCCAGGGTCAGTGGGGGCCACAGGAGGCCCACTTACCTATAAATATCTTGGAGTTGAGAGCGATCCGGTGGTGCTTCCTCACTTGACTCCCCATCTAAGGGGTTGTGCGATTCAGGTTCGCTCGGACAATCAGACGGCAGTCGCCTACATAAATCACCGAGGCGGGACTCGGAGCAAGCGAGCCCTCAAGGAGGTGACCCAGATTCTGACTTGGCCAGAGGAGAATGTTCCCTGCATCTCGGGTTTATATTCCTGGGATAGAGACCCCTGAGCAGGAGCGCTTCGCGTCTGGGGGAATGGTCTCTCAGCAACAAGATTTTTCGTGCTCTTGTCTCCGCTGGGGTCAGCCGGGCGTGGACCTATTTGCATCCAGACACAATCACAAGCTCCCTAGATTTGTCTCCCTGTCGAGAAATCTTCTGGCCTTTGCCACAGACGCTCTGGCAATTCCTTGGACGGAGTTCAGGCTCCTTTATGCGCTTCCTCCATTTCCACTTCTGTGCCTTGTGCTGCGGAAGATAGCCTAGGAGCCAACCCTCCTGGTGGCTCCTCGCTGGCCGAGGCGGAGTTGGTTCGCGGACATAATTCAGATGTCAGTCGGTTGCTACGTCTTGCCCTATGATCCAGGGCTTCTCACGCAGGGGTCGCTGTGGCATCCCAATTTACATACACTGGCTTGACGGCCTGGCTATTGAAACTTCAATCCTGGCAGACAAGGGGCTGTCAGCCACGGTTGTTCAGACCATGATATATTACAGAGTTTGGCATGCCTACATTGCTTGGTGTGAATCCAAGAGCCTTCCTTGTCGCACTTTCCCTATCTCTAGGATTTTGGAGTTTTTTACAACACGGCTTAGACTTGGGTCTCCAGCTGAGCACCCTCAAGGGCCAGGTCTCGGCCTTAGCCATATTCTTCCAGAGATCCATTGCCAATCATAGACTGATCAAGACCTTCTTCCAAGGGGTTACTCATGTACGCCCATCGCGTAAGCCTGTATTACCAATGTGGGACTTGAATCTGGTGCTTTCTGCTCTCCAGGGTCCCCCCTTTGAGCCCTTGTGCGATGCTGCATTGTCTATTTTGCCCTAAAGGTGGTATTTTTGGTACCTATCACCTTGGTGCGTCACGTGTCAGAGCTGGATGCGATTGGTGTGAAGCCTCCTTACTTTGGACGGCATAGGGATAAGGTGGTGTTTAGCTTGAACCTGATTTTTTGCTTAAGGTCGTGTCTCCTTTTCACCTTAATTAAGAAATTGTCTTGCCTTCCTTGTGTCCAGCTCCGACTAACTCTAAGGAAAGGACCCTCCATTCCCTGGATGTGGTCAGAGTCATTAAGTACTCCCGGTTGCGACAGAGTCCTTCAGGAAGTCGGATTGTCTTTTTGTCCTCTCAGAGGGTTCTAGGAAAGGTTTGCCTCCGGCCAAGTCCACTCTCAGTAAGTGGATCAGACAGGCGGTGGTGCAAGCATATTCTGCCAAGGGGAAGGAACCCCCTTTTTCGTGTTACAGCTCATTCTACTAGAGCTATTGGTGCTTCCTGTGCTTTTCAGCACCAGGTCTCTGTTGAACAAGTTTTTAAGGCCGCCACTTGGTCTTCAGTTCATACCTTTACAAGTTTTTACAAGGTTGATGTTAGGGCCTCAGCTGATGCTGTCTTTGGCCGAAAAGTGCTTCAGGCAGTAGTGAAATGAACTACATGCTGTTTCACACTGGGGATCCCACCCTAATGGACACTGCTTTTGGATGTCCCAACTGTCATTACTTCTGGGACGACCTGGACTGGATATAGTGAAAAATAAAATTCTGTGAAACGCACCTGCAGAATTGTTTTTGAATATATCCAGTCCAGGTCGTCCCACCCCGCCCTTATTCATTATATCTGGATTGCCTGTTATGGTGATTACCATTTTTATATTGGACCATTGTCCTTAGTTTGATGGAGAGAGTACATGCTGAAGCTATGTGAAGTAACATGGTTTCTTGGCCTCCTGGCCTGTCTCTTTTCTTACTGCTGTTTAACCACTGGGGAATCAGAGAGACACCTGTTTTATAGGAGGCCAGGAGGAGCAACAGCTTTTGATCCTACAGTCAGGCGCCACCTAGCGGTGGATTACCCAACTGTCATTACTTCTGGGACGAGCTGGACTGGATATATTCAAAAAGAATTCTACAGGTGAGTTTCACAGAATTGCATTTTTGCACATGGCGCACCGGTTTTGTGTGCAAACTGCATTTATCAAAGTTTTTCACATCAGCTCATGGATTTACTAATCCATGAGCGCACATACACTCGCCATTTTGCCACTCGCATGGGATATAATAGGTCAATTATTCTACATGTTATTTTTCGAGTTTTTGTTTTTAGCTTTAAGTCAAATTTGCCCATGGCATTTGGGACATAATTGGAGCACAGAAATGCAGTTTATGGGGCTTTTTAAACTTATTTTATACTTTATTTTACATCTGTTATGTCTGTCACATCTGTTGCATTTATAACATTATTATTGTTTTTCTGCTAGAATTTATTTTGGTACAGAGAAACAACCTTTATTATCAGAAGTGTGTGTTCTGTGTGCGCTAGTCTGAGCCACTCTGCAGAAATTCGAAAACATCCAATAAATATGGATGGACTGTCTAGAAACACACTGGCGCAACATTGACACATCCTATGTAGAGGCTGTCTCATTGCTACTAGTTAGGCACTACGCCACTTACACCACACTGCATGCCAAACAAAATATTTGCCAAAATGTATATTTAGGAGGACAACACAACTAAAACGCAGCATAAACACACTGTAAAGTTTGTCCCCTTTGCCCCTAGCAGTGATTTCTTGTAATTGTTATAATTAAATTCAGACCAGCACTGGGAAAATACAGCTTCAATAATTTCAAGGATGGAAAAAAAATAAATATGATGTTGAGCACCGGAAAAACAGATGTCCAAAGTGGCACTGAGATAATAGGCAGCCGGGACCAACAGGTACTGACATCGGCCGGTTAATGCCTAGTGCAACAATCAAAGCTAATTAGTTAGATTTCTGCGCAGCGACTGCTAGAACAGATGTATTTCACAACACAGCACCAGATAAGACAAAATTGCTGGTTCTCTGAAACAGGTACTATAGCCACAAAACAGATGTTAAATGGCGAACATCATAAAAAGGTGCCAAGTCGTCTTTGCCCCTGAAAAATTTGGAATTTATGATTGCTAATTTACTTTTTTTTTACATTTTGGCAACAAAAAAAATCTTACTTTCCAAAAGGTTAGCGGAAATGTCTTTTTTCTGAAGCAGGAAAGGCAGTGAAGGAAGTCGCCTTACAATTGAGCAGTAATTTTGGTAAGTTCCAGGTGAAGTGGATGGTCTCTCTGGAGTGAGATGAACCAGTATGTAGCACCTTCCCTAAAACAATAACATGCTGTTTTATTCCAACATCATTTCAACTTCTTCCTACTTAGTAGAGTTAGCAGAGAGCAAATATATTGCTGAAAGTGGAAAAAATATGTACAGTATATTGCTGAAAGTAGATTTTAGACTTTTATACAAATATTTATGGAGTTAGGGCCCCATTTGGCATCCAAAATGATTAATATGATTATGAAAATGATTTAATCATTCTGTATTAAAGCAGACTTCCACTCCCAAAAAAACCTCTTTCATTTGCCATGGTCCAGCATCACTACCCCGGTTTCTGTGCGGCCGCAGCACAGAAATGCACAAAGCGGCTTCCCTCGGCTCTATGCGTGAGGCTGGGGATGCCACTTTGTGTCTTTTTGTGTGGCAGAAAAGGAAGGATCAGAGAGACACAAAAAGAGCATCCCCCTGCTCTGTGTGCACAGAGCCCGGGGGGGGGGCCACTTTGTGTCACTCCATGCTGTGGCAACACAGAAACCGGGAGAGCGACGCTGGAGTGTGGTGAAGTTAAGAGGTATTTTCTTTTGTAACCCTCCCCGTCCTGCCTCAGTGACAGGAAACTGGTGGCAGGGAGCGGCAGTCGTTTTCGGGTAGAATATCACTTATTTCATCTGGTTATTTCTGCTTACAAAGCAAATTAAACAGAGTGTACATGGAATGCAGAAAACCTCAACATTTCTGTTAAGTACATTTTTTGGGGGTAAATCAAGATTTATTAGAAATAAAAGGAAAATAGAAAATCAATTATCATTTACATAACTTAAAGTAGACCAACTGTCAAAAATGAATTAAATCAGACCGACACAACAAACAATTCTCATATGCATCCCTTCCCAGGGGAATATAGATTGCTATACATAAAACATCATTTACATTTTTCCAACATCTACTGGGATACATTTAAAAGCAAAATGGCCACTCATGGGCTTGCAGGCCACCTGCAAACAGGAAGTTTTGCTGGGCTTCTGTTACTGTGCATGTGCGAAAGCATCAAAAAGAAATACTCCATATTCCAAAAGACTGGCCTCCGAGCCAAAGAAAGTTTGGGGTCAGGGGGCCCATCTTTCAAGTTAACCAAGGCAGCAACTCTAACCCTGTGCTACTGCCTGTGTCACGGACCGGTGTGGCGGCACAGGTGTGGATCTACAGTGACTGTGGTACTGATAGGGAGTACCGTGTCAGAGGACGGAGTCTAAGAGGCCACCGGTATTCACCAGAGCCCGCCGCAAGGCAGGTTGGTCTTGTAGCTGCGAGTGACCCCCAGGTTGCTACCCCCCAACAGCGGCTCAGCCACACAGTCAGCCGAGGTACTGCGTGGTGCAAAGGAGGCAGGCAAAAGGCGATGTCAAAGTTCAAGCAGAGGTCAGGACTGGCAGCATAACCTCGAGATCGAAGATAAGTAGCCAAGATCGGGACGGGCAGCGAAGGTTCAGAGTCGGGGACAGGCAAAGGTCGGTACACGGGTGAGCAATCCTGAAAACAACTGACTTTCTGCATACATAGGAAGACCAAGATCCGGCACTGATGGAAAGGAAGTGCCCCTTAATTAGGGGAAGTGGATGCAGGATTGGATGACTGGGCACCAATCAGCTGTGTACCTGCCCTTTAAACTTCAGGAAGCCGGCGCGCGTGCCCCCTAGGGGACAGGGACGTGCACGCACCGGACCATGCGAGGAGGCAGAGCAAGGAGAAGGGAGACGACCTAGAGCAGCCGGCGCGCGCTCAGCCGCGGCCCCGCCGGCAGGAGCTGGTGAGGAGGGAGAATGGGGAGCACTGTGAGATGGACGCGTAGCGCTCACCCGGGCAGCGGGAGCAGCAACGGAGGTGAGGGGAGTGCTACGAGATGGGCGCGCGGCGCTCGCCCTAACAGCCTGTATAGACCTCAGGAAAATAAAAGGAGCGGATGAAGGTCTACAGAGGTGGTGATCACTGGTGCGACAATAGTCATGTTGCACCATTTTAAGCACACACCAATGACTGCATGTGCGCCTCAGAACTTAATGTGACTATAACAGAGTACAGCAATTTTTAAATGCGATGGGTGCTGGAAAGAACACACTGATCAATTCTGCCTCTATATGTGATTTATGCTTCACAAGAAAAGGATAGACAGAAATATGAAAAGGGGAAAAGGTAATCAAGAACAAAATAGAAAAAAGGTGGGAAGGAGATGGTAAAAAGAAGATTGGGGAAAGGGGGGACCTGCTGAAAAAAACTAGTGACCAGGAGGTCCCCTGAGAAAATGCTACTGTATTATGAGAGTGGTAGGTGGTAGTCATCCCACTCTGCCTATTCCTGTACGACCCTCCCCTGCCTATCCTCTGCATCTCATAGCAGGTCCTCAATCTGGCAAATAGTCTCCAACTTTGTACCCAGTTTAGCAACCTGACAACCTGATTTCCTGGGAATACTAACTTTAGCAGTAATGATAAAATGCTGAAGATCCTCTTTTTTAATCTGAGAGATTTAATCGGGTACATGGCATAAGAGTGTTAACTAAGGGGAATTGGCTACACAAGATTCTTGTTAAACTGATGGAATCCCAAAACGCTTTCATAAGTGGATTCCATACTGGGAAGGAGACAGAAAACTGTGCATTATAAACTGGATACGTCCCGAAATGACTTTTCAGTCTCATTCCTGAAAGGCACAGCCTTAGTTTGCTGTAAACCCCAACCATTTTTTCAAGCAGGGGGTGCAGGGGGTGTGACAACAATTTATTGGGGGTAACAAAAATAGTAGCTGCCTATAGAGCAGCCAAGACAGGTGTTTCATGTGTTCCAGAAGGTTAAGATCGTTCAGTTAAGGGAACCTTCCTCCAAATAAAATACGCCACAAGTGCTGGCTGATGTTTCTCAAATGAGGAAGCTCTTGGTTTTAATCCTAGAACAATGATGCTGTTATTTGAAAAGAGGTATTAGGGGATGCAACCTATTCACCAACTTGCCCTTATCTATAAGGCAATCCAGGGATAGAAAATGACATCAGGAAGAGCAAGGACTCCTTCTGTTGTTCCATAGAAGGGAAGTGGGGGAAGTCGCTTTCTCAGACAGGACCCATTGCTCATATGTGCCCAATCCACTATATGTACAACTGCAGCATAGTAAACTTTCAGGTCAGACAGACTAGTCCCAGCATAGGGCATGTGCCTAGCCAATGTACAGTACTATACCATGTCATAGATTTGCTCACATGCCATACAAATATTTAAAAGGCAGATTTCATTTTATTTAAGAATCTGGGGGCAAAATCGGAATGGTCTGGAAGAATATTTTTTCTTCAAAACCATGAAAAGGTCAGTCAAGTTTTCAAATAGGAATATGAATTATTTAGCTTACTTGAGGACTATAATAAAGGTCAAGAAAACCACATCAAACCTTGGTTGGCTGTTTATTTCAAATATTTACTGGTTTTAGTTTTTAGTTATGTTATTATTTTCTGGGTGGGAAAAGGGAACATGGTATAAAGGAGAGTGGTTGGGTAATAACAGGCCCTTTGTGGAAACAGAACAGTGGCCAACCTGGCTCACCACAGCAGCCATAGAGCTCTTCCATATAAATGCACTTTGCTGGCAGCTGCAGGAAGAGCAAGCAGGGCAAGTATGTGAGCCTGTAGTGGCACTTACCGGTATGTTGCTGACCACAACAGTCAGAGTATCAATACGATGGGGGCTGTAGTTTAATAGGGGACTTGCATAACAATTGTGTTAAGTGGCATACTGACTAAAATGTAATTTGAACCAACAAGGCTTAAAACAAACCAATCTACTTCAAAGGTACTTTTAATGCCATTATTTACATTTTTAGAAACTGTATTTTTTATCAGAAAATATCAGTACTTACAGATTTAACTAACACCAAGAATGATGATTTGCTGCTGTCAGAAACCACAGTTGTGCCAGCTCTGTAAAAAAAGAAACAAGAAATAGTGCTCTAGAGAATCTAATCGACTAGTTCTTTTAATATAAATTATTATAATAGTGCACTGTGCGATTGATATTTTATCAACAGTATACTACAGAAAGAATACAAAGGAAAACGATGTATGTAATGATGTATTTAATTCAGTAATTAATAGTGGTTAGTATCAACCAAACAACATGAAAAATATGGCATGTAAACTATTTAGACTTATTATACTTTTCTTTACCAAAACAATTATAGCAAATATAAAGGGGTCAGTTCAGTTACTTCTTTTTTGATCCCTCCAGCTATGTGCACATGATTAAAGTGTGACTCTAGTAAAAACAGTTTTAGGTTTAGATTAGAGCAAACAGACCAAATTTCATACAAACCAATTTCACACATAAGCCAACAATCTGATCCGTTAACATTAAATGCCACTGCCAAGTACTAACCAGTACAAAATGATATTTGATCATAATACAACAATGGGTCTGGCCTGGGTCACTGCGGCCAATATCGAGTGAATGAAACAGAGCATCAACCAAGCAAAATAGGCAGAGACACACAGTGTGATCAAAAATAATTTGTTATGTGTGGCTCTGTGGTAGGGAGCAAGAGATTGCCCACACCAATAAAGCATGAGGTTGGGGTGATCTGTGACAATCCCTGGCTTCTGGTTCCTGGTTCTAGGATTGTGGGATGGCCTGAGAAGGCCCTTGTGCATTACCCCACCCCACCAGCTATTGGCATTAAAGTGCACCTATACTCAGGGGGAAGTTTATGTAGTCACCTTATATCCCCAGCCCAGTGCCCCAAAACAGCCTGTGTTTCAATTTTTTAACTCAGCCAGGTCTGGGGATGGAAGGTGACCACATAAACTGTCATGCATCTCTTGGTCCCTTTTGCTTCTGGCTGAAGTTAATAATGACAGTTTCACAACTTGCTGAGAGGGCTGTACATAGGGTTGCTACCTGGCCAGAATGTATTTTTCTTACTTTACTGGTCACTGGCCTGGGGTGTCAGTATTTGTTCTTTTACTGGTAATTGAGGATTGGAAAAGTAGACCCGCAATTACATTTATCAGTAAAAAAACAAATACCGGCACCACCAGGCCAGTGGCCAGTAACGTAAAAAAAATACCGGACAGGTGGCAACCTAGCTGTACATGGCACAAACCCCCAGCAGTGGTCTTTCAACTGGTCTCTGTCAGAAGACCAGTTATTGCATTATACTCTTTTGGGCTTTGATAAAACTACTTTCTATTTGGCACCTTTTGCATTATACGCTATTTGGGGCTTATTTGTTGACACACCTTGCATTATACCTATTTGGGGTATTTGATAAACCTACTTACTTGTTGGCACACCTTGCATTACACCCTTTGGGTTTTGTTTAAACTACTTCCTTTTTCTAACTCCTTGCATTATACCCATTTCCAACTTTGATAAACCAACTAACTTGTTGGCACACATTGCATTACACCCTTTAAGGCTTTGTTAAACCTACTTACTTTTTGCCACCTGAACCAAACTTTAGCGGCAAGTTTGGCTGAACTTGTTGAACCCGAGCTTCAGCGGGTTCGCTCATCTCTATTTATGACCTGCTGTGGCACCAAAGCTGCAGCCACCAAATCTATAGAACATGGCTTTTGTTTGCAGGGAGGGAAAGGATTTCATGATGTATAGTGTTTTTTTTTATTTCTTATGCCAAATATGAGTAGTAGGGGGCATTTTTACATGTAAATCTAACATAGCATCACATCACAACATTACTGTCTTTGCCAGGATCAGTTGAGACAGTTGTGGCTGTTCTGAATTTGTTCAATGTATAGTGATGTTATGTTTTCCTGCTTCTTATACACCTCAGTCCTTCAGCTTATATCACCCACCACTTGATCTTGTCTGTTCCCTCACTAGGAGGTTCCCAACCTCTCCATGGTACTCTCAATAGCCGCCCACCTAAGCATGACATATACAGCAATAGAGCTTTCACTTGGAGACAACAAAACAGTTGATAAAGTTTGAAAAATATGAATTTATCTGCAGCCTGAGTTCAACTTTAGAAAATTACCTTAAACTGGACCAACACCAGTTTTTTCTTTGATGGGTATTGGTCCTGCAGACAGCTAATAAAAACAAGCCCCATACATAACCCCCTGAACGTCAGATATACTTACCTTCACTATGAGCTGGGTGGGGCATTCTGGTGGCCTCCTTTCCCAGCATGGGATTCCTTTCCCGGCACTGGCTTGTAGTGAAAGTAAGGATATCGGGCGTTTTGGGGGGTTATGTGTGGGAGGGGGCTCCAGCACTCTGGATGCCCCCCCCCCAGCTTGTTTTTATTAGCTGTAAAAAGAAGAAAGAGACAATGCTCAAATTGTTGTGTTGAACACAATATATATATATATATATATATATATATATATAGTATTATTCTAGCTTAAAAATAACTTTAAGGAAAGTAACTAATGCGGGCTTGATAGCAGTTTTGTTTGTTGCTAATATCCACTGCACAGGAATAATAGGCATCCTAACTATCCTGATTGTGTTTTAATTTTAGACACGCAGTCATGCATATGACCTAATCAAAACTGCTCACAGGAAACAATTACTGCTGATGTCAGCATGATGTCAAAGTTGGTCAAAGCATTTACTGCTGAGTGTGGGCAGCAAAACAAATAGTTGTCCCTTAACAATCAAAATGAAGAAAAAATAATCGCCATTTGTATCATAAATATATTCTGAGAAACAGGGATAAACATTACGGGAAATACATTAGATTAATATGATATATAATGCCAGAGATACCCTGTTTTTCTTTATTAGTATGGTCTTTTTTTGTCTTTTTATAATCCTATTACCTGAGCTAAAACTGAAATAAGGAGAGGGAAAATTTCAGGCTTCGATGATTAGCATTAATTTCTAACATAGGGCCTAATAAAGTACCTGGAATTTGATGAGATGTTTATATAAAACAGTCAACATAAAAAATATCAACATCATTATAGAATAGTTTTCTTCAATTTATTTTGGTAATGTTATTTTGGTCTGACATTGTGGTTGCCAAGGTTTAAGGAAGACACATGGATGCAGTTATGTGTAAATGTTAAAATGAGGAAATGAGGAATTGATAATTCTATTTCTTGAGGAAATGTGAAGAAACATGCACTACTGTGGCTCGCACAAATCACCAGAGACCAAATCTGTCCTAAATTGGCAGCAGCTCAAACTCCAGCAAAATTAAAGATTGAGACAGAATGTGTTCTCTATGGCAAAGTACCTTAAAGCAGCACTATAGTCAAGTTACTACTTCTTCATTCACTTGTATGGCACCAAATGGCAGTTAATTAGGTGACCAATGGACACCATTCAGGTTTGATGTGCAAGCCCATTGGGCTTGGTCACCGGCAGTCATGGGACTTTCAGCCATACATAAATAAGGAAGTGGTTAAAATATGGATATAGGAAAAAAGTTACTCTGCTTTTCTCCCTCGCTACTGCCTTTATGGCCAATTCTTTTAAAATATACCCCATTTCTGAGATCGGGCACAGCATCATGCAAAGCAGGAATTCTATTGGATCTCATGCTCTACAGTCTTTGCATAGGTGGATGATATTTTACCCCAGCTAGTGTCACTTTGACTGGAGTTTGGCAGGGTATTCATTGTAACAGAGGTGGCGTGGTGTGCTCCTGAGTTGGCAGGGGCACAGGGATACTGGTAGGGACGACGTTAGGGGATAGCTAGGGGGTGCAGTAGTGTGCAGGGGTGCAGCAATCCTCTGGGTAAAACATGGATAATCAACAAGACAGAGAAGGACCAGTTTCCCCCTCAAACTTGCCACACAACACGCAATAACATGACAAATCCAAAGAAATAAAAATTGATTTTTGTTATTTAGCCCACAAAAAACATGAATCCATGGGGCAATATTAAAAACAAGGCAAAACACCCTCTTGAGGGCCGAATACTGAGGAGGAAGTGCTCCAGTGCAATAAATGCAACAACAATGTCAATTCAATACAAACAGTAAATGCTGATCACAATTAATGCTAATACCAGGGAGAAACTAATACTAAAAATAAACAGTGACAGTAAAATAGCAGTAGTCGCTCGTGGCCAGTTTCTAAGAAGATAAGCGTTCAGTGCGAGAAGGAAGAAATTCTGCCCCCTCCTCACCTGTCCTATTGTTTTGATGCTGTCCTATACCGATATGTGCCATGCTGGGTCTCTTCTTTAGCAGCAGACATTGCCCCCTCCATATGACTGAGTCCAATATGAGGGGGTGATGGGCCTGACGATTAACAGGGGGCCCTAACTCATTTGCAGAAAATAGGATGGCTGTGATAAAGGTGCCCCCCCCGGCCTTGGTGCCCATGACAATCCCCTAGAAACTGGCCTGGTCATGGCCTAGAGGTAAGGACGCAACGTGACCAAAGAGTTGCAGGTTCGATACTGCCCATTGGACATGACTGGCACTTAACCCCCCAAATGGTTAAATGCGGTAGAAGATTTCCTATTTGTGCGCAAGCATATAATGCCATATATGTCCCCCAAAAAATATGATGAAAGAAAAGGGTCCATCTGCATCACTATACGTTCAGTGCCCCCTTATTGGATTGAGTATGTTTTGCAGCATACTCTAAAGAAACAAAGGAGGGGTGGCAGCCGCTCAGACCATTTTATAACTAACCTGGGAGGGGAACGTTAGCAGGGCAATTAGGATACAAAAGTCTTAAAGTGGACCAACACCCAGGATTTTGACTATCCTGGGTCTTGGTCCACTTCGGTGGGGCACCCCCGATCGGGGTGCCCCGCTGTGTGAAACCCCCCAGAACTCACCTCTGTCCGCGGCGACGGACAAGCCGCGGACAAGCGGCTCCTCCGCCGCCGCCTCCCGCGCGTCCCTGTTGACGTGCGCGTGCCCGCGCCGGCCATTCACAGACGGCCGGCGCGGGCGCGCGCACGTCTAGAGGGGCGCGAGGGAGGCGGCGGCGGCCGCCGCCGAAACTAAGGTAAAGAGTTTGGGGTGTTTGGGGGGGTTTCACCCCGCGGGACATCCCGATCTCGGATGTCCCGCGGGGAGGGAGGTGATCGGCCCGGGAATCTTATAGATTCCCGGGCCGATCACCGGTGGGTGTTGGTCCACTTTAAAGGAGCCACAGCACTCAACCCTGTTAGCTTGCAGACCAACCTACAATCTTTCTCTAAACTTGATTAAAAACAGGTCTCGGGCCACACATCTGCAGAAGTATGCTTAAGCTGCACCACCAGCGCCAAGGTGCCTCTGTGGGGTGCAGTCCTAACTCTAATCTCTGAGAGCCCCATTTGGGAAATACAATGCAATAGATACATTGGGAGCAGGCTTACCTGAGGTTGCCCTAAACCTCAAGTGCAAGCCATCGGGTGGAAGGGTCGAAGACCTTGCAATACAGCCTAGACCCCACACCCCATGTGCTTGCACAAATTCAAAAGAAACAAAGGAGGGGTGGCAGCCGCTCAGACCATTTTATAACTAACCTGGGAGGTGCACGTTAGCAGGGCAATTAGGATACAAAAGTCTTAAAGGAGCCACAGCACTCAAACCTGTTAGCTTGCAGACCAACCTACAATCTGTCTCTAAACTTGGTTTAGGGCAACCTCAGGTAAGATGAGTCCTCTTTTTTTAACCAAGTTTAGAGACAGATTGTAGGTTGGTCTGCAAGCTAACAGGGTTGAGTGCTGTGGCTCCTTTAAGACTTTTGCAGCATACACTACTCATACCTTGCTAGAATTTACAGACAGGGTAAAACAAAAAATATACTTATATTACGCAAGGTATGTAGAAGTCACATAAGACTTTTATAGGAGGGGAGAAAAGAAAACTAGAAGAGGGCGGAAAGCCACCTGCCTAAAATACTGGAGGGTGGCTTGCTGACCCCCCCGCCTCATAACTCACACTCCCAATGACCAGGGGGGGGGGGGGGGTTATTCAGCAACAGACAACAACAACTGTTCAGAAGGGCATAAGGTCTGGTAATTACCAGGATCAGGGACTGGCAGTTTGGCCCTTGAGCCCTAGGTTACCAGCCACTATTGAAGGAAGGGGGGCTTGTTTCCCCTAGTTGAAAAGATACCAGTGGCGGCATTGTCAGATGTATGTTGAAGCTGCACCACCAACCCTATGATGTCTAGGTGCAGTTCTAGTTATTCTTTGAGAGCCTCCTTTGAGACACACACAGCAATGGATACATTGCTTACATGAGCTTGCCTATACCTCCAGTGCAGCACATGGGGGTAATATATTTCCTCTATCTTTGAGTGAGCTACTACTTGCTGCAGCACCCTGCAGCATCCCCACTCCCTCTGCCCCACGTGCAGGTATGCTGCCTGGAGCTCATGTATGCACTGTAGGATTGAGAACTGAAGTAATTATATGCACTTATGGGGCCGGGCCACAGAAAGATGACTGCTGCTCCCCTGAGTGAGGACACTGCTATTGCCAGCATTGGCAGCTGGTGCTAGGAGTGTCCTCACCAATGGGAGTGGCATACATATTTCTGTCATCCCTGTCGTGGACTATTTAGGGTGAACGCCACCAGCGACGGGACCAGGATCATGCGACTCAGATGAGTTACAGCAGCACTTCTTGCTGCACATTCTGTGTATGCCCCCCAACACATTTTTTTTTCATTAATTTTTTGGTTTCATCCCAGAATCGCCCCCAGAGTTCGGGTCCCCATTTCAATGGGGACCGGGTTCGGATCAAAGTTTCAAAGTTCAGCCGAACTTGCTGAACCAGAGATTTGGGGGTTTGCTCATCTCTATTTATAACCCCTCGCCACCACCTAGATGCAAGATTGCAATAACTATAGGAGAGAACCATGTACTGGACATACATAATCAATAGCATCAGCATCTGGATAAAAAGTTATGAAAACCAGGTGATTTATCAATAGGCTATACTAAGAAAAGATCAATAGACTAAAGTGATTCAGAAATTTTTATGTTCCATTGGGTTTGGTATTGTACACATTTTCTGTCTATGCCGATCGTCTAGCTGTAGAAAGTAGATAAACAGTGGCAAGTGGAACGGTGTTAATAACTCAGTGTGGAACAGCAAGCAATAGCCATAAATTAACACTAAATCAAAAGGGAATTTAGATACATTACAGATTCACAATGGTCCTTTTTATATTTATTTTACATTTAATGATATATTAGGATTTTTATAATTTGCCTAGAAAACGATTGGCCAAGCCAATGTCCTCTTTATGTTCAACTTACTAATTAAACATAACGGTAAACCTACATCGCTGAGAAACCTCATTATCAGCATGATTCTGCCTTAAAGGAAGTGAAGCGACTGGATAATTGCATTTCCATCCCCTGTGTGTTTCACATATTACTGTATATATACTCTATACATTTATTTGTTCATAGATCTTAGCCTTACAGTTCTTTTTCATGGTTTTAATATTTTTATTGAGTTTTTACATTTTCAATACATAATAGTGCAGGACAACAAGCCCAAAGGTCAATTATTAAGCAGTAGTAAATGACATTGAGGTCACATTGCAGTGTGACGCAGACAAATAAAGGAAGAACATTGCTGCATTTTTATTGGTTATATAATGTCTTGGCTTATTATAGCTTTGTTAATGAGTGGGGTAAGACCAACCAAAACAAGTAGCGAGCGGAGAAGAGAAGAGCGACAAAAAGAAGTGGAAAAAAAAGAGGGTAAAAGGGTAGGTAGCGTAGATTGTACATCCATATACTGCCACAACCAGGCACTAAAGAGTGCCATCTAAATTGGGGGATGCATATTCTATCCAGGGTTGCAAAAATTGAAGAGTGTTTTGGTCCTGTCATTTAGAATACTAGTAGTAAATTGTTCATTTACAAAGACTCTATTCAGTTTGTCTCGCAACTCCTGAAACGGGACTCCTTTCTTTATCTTTTTTCCAAGCTTTAGCGTTAGACTGTTTCACAGCCAAGACAATGAATGTACTTGTGCTGGTTTATTGTCAGGCAATCAGGTTTAACATAGAGAAGGGCAACCTAGGGCTCCCTACGAATAATTTGAGAAAAGAACATCTGAAAAAGGCTGTGAACCCTGGACCTGAATCCTCAGATTTCAGGACATAACCACCATGTGGAGGACTGCACCTTCAACCTCAGAAACATTCGCTATACAAGTAGGGGTCAGGTACCACCTAAACATCATCTTATGAGCAGACTCAAGGGACTGTACATGAATCAAACATTTGCTTATTGCTTCCCAGATTGTGTTTCATTCCTTTGGGGATCTGATATCAGGCTTCCCAGAAAGAGAATCCTCAAGGATAGATGACCAGGAAACTGAAAACCAAAAAGAACCAGAGATGTGGGTGTAAATGCTAGTTGAAAAACAGCAAAAACGGGTGCAGAGTGTATGGTGCCTAGAAAAAGATTACTCAGGGAGCAGGTGAGCAGTGGCGTGCTTTGCCACCACGCATCCCATGCAATTGCATGGGGTCCCAACCTCGTAGGGCCCCCCCAGAGCTCTGCTGAGTGAACACTGGAAGCGGCAGGCGTCTTACTGTAATACCAATGCTGTCAGTGCTGAGGCTACATGAGAAAGAAAGCTGCTTCTCTCCGTCATTTGTTCCTCTTTAATATTGTATTTTGTTATATAAAAATGCTGGTGAGCAGCAAGGTCCGAACAGAAAGTCCACATGCTGGCAAAGAGATCCAGAGTCCAAGGAGAAAAGTCCAGAGGTTAGAGGCCAGAGTATCGGAGTTCAGGGGATCATCCCCTTCACAGTGAAAGCCTAATAGTATTGGGGGGGGGGTAGCCTCCAGCCACCAGCAGCAATGAATGACAATTAATGCTTTCTCTGGTTATATCTAAGTGCTATATAGCAGGGATACTGTGCATCTCTACCAAACTTCATCTGCAAATAACTCAAAAGGTGATAGACCTTGCTATAGCCATTGGACACCCACCACAAGGCCTGTTTTAGGCTACCTGGCCTTTGCTCCTTTTAAAAAATGAGCCCAGTGATTGGCCGCTGGAGGCCATGTGATATGCTTTGGATGCTTTGGGCCATTGAAAGTGTTCAGTCCACTTGATCTGCGATGGCCAATTGGGGTCTAGTTTCTCAGAGGGAGTGAGCGCCTGCAGGGAATAGGGCCTGAAGGTAGGGAGGGCAGTATGTGGGGTGGGGCACCTGCAAATAGTTTATAAGACTATACAGACAGTGTTCTTCCTATCCCGCACGTATTCTAATTTGTTTTTAAGCAGAACCCCAGGGATTGACTGCAAAACTCACCATTCCAGCAGTTCCAAGGCCGATGCACAGCCCGCGGCCAAATTCCCAGGGACCCTGAGGCATGCTCCGGTGCCCAGTCCTTCAGACAGGTTGAGGCAGCAGCGTGCTACAGACTGCAGGGAGACCTGGGATGCGGCTGCTCCCCTTTTGCTATTACATTCTCCGTTTGCAAACAGATCTGTATTCTGTGCAGTAATATGCAAGACATACATCGCTGTGCCATTAGACCACCGGAGAGATGAGTTCAAACAAACACAAATTGGACCGCACCAGCTATATAGCCTGTTCAGGCGTGCACAACCCCTTGGGTGAGATAATGGTCAATCCAAGAACAAGTACCAACAGTAAGGAGACCTCACGTATCCAAGATGCAATGCCACCGCCAAGAGGGGATCCCCCCGCCCAAACCAACGCGTTTCGTGACGAGCCACGCATCACTTCCTCAAGGCAGACCTACTGCTCCCACCCCACATCGCTTCTTTTATGCTCACCACACCGGGCGAGCCTGTGTCCCGCGCCGCCGGCCACTTCCGCGTTACTGACGCGCTCCGGCCGGAAGCGCGTCAGTACACGTCATCCCGGCGCCGCCCAGCCAGATGTGTGTGGCCAGCCCGGACTGCGTTCCACACACAGGAAACGCAAAGTCCGCAGTATGGCATCTTTGACAGCCAGCCCCCACAGGCGGCATTGCGCCACATAGGAGCCCTGGTAGGTGAGTACTCAGGAGCGAGGTCATGTCCAAATTAAAGTGGAACAACATTAACACTAAACATACTACTATCCTATAAATCATCTATTCTGCAAACCACCTAATATATAATTATCCACTTATAAGCTAATCCAGTTCAAACATCGGGGTTTCACACGTTGGGCATCCCAAATCAGAATGCCCCAGGTAAGAGGAGCAATCACCAGGATAGCAATAATGTGACTGTTCCAGCTGATGAATTATAAATCCAAACACTCAAAGCAGCTTGTTTTTCAATAAGTGACGTATGAAAGAGAAATAATTTGAGAATTAGTCCTTAGTTATTTCCCAGTACTATATCTATAGTTGATATGCTATCTGTCAGTAATTATGGTGGGTGGGTACCAAAGAAGGTGCAGTAAATAATAGGTGTGGTTTGACATGCAGTGTTGTCATGTGTAAATGTGGATTTTCACTGTCCTGGGCTTTGTTATTCATCTTGATTTGGGATGTACGACTCTGGGAAACCCCCTGCAATGCCCGCTATGTTTGTTAGGTGACCCCAAAGCGCATGTGTGGGCTTTCCTCAGATTAGCATTCTAAACTGTGCTTTATAATAAGTGGCATAGAAAGATGAATGTAAGGAGAATTGGCAAGCAGCACCCCTCGGCAACTACCCTCCAGCGCTGCCATTCAGATAAATAAGCTAAGCTGTTCCTAGTAGCCGACTAGCCTGGAATGGCTGCTGCAAGGCCAAATTAAAATGATTTGAGAGAGTACGATCCAGTTCCATCAATAATCATGTGTAGCTGCATGGCCCGGTGCGACTGCTAAAACTTAAGGTTTAATGGAGTGCATTTAAAAAAATCACATAGGCACATCCTGTACATGAGGAGCCCAATACAGGCTTGGAGGGGTTAACCGTCACCCCCCTTAATCGTGCCGGTGCTATATGCGTGCAGGCTTTTATATAAAATAAACAGTGCGGTTAGGGTAGGTCCATGACCAGCATTCCCCTCTGCCAGCTGACCAATCATTGAGATGGAAGTAGACTAGCAATGTATGCTCCTCCCCATCCATAGAGTTGGCCAAAAGGAGGGGTGGGCGAATACATGGCCAGTCAGCGCCACCACCTAATGTCAGTCAGCCTCACCCCATCCCAGTCAGGGGTAAGCGTAGCTGAGAGCCTGGTGGATCCTGGCTTTTAATACCAGATTCCCATTCATCCTCAATGACTTGATCTGTCATTGGTGTATCGTCATTGGCAATGGAGAATATGTTTGCAGCTTAGAAAGTGATGAGGACCAGAGGATGATTATTTAAACGCCAAGCAACAAATGGACCAGAGGATGATTGACAGCAATATTGAACTCTTCAGTGGCAGCAGAAAAGGCAGCATTAAGACGCTTTCGCCCAAGGACCCACATAATCATAGAGCTAGCTCCAGCAGATTGGCTATTCAATCAGCCTTAATATTGGCATAAAAAGTTCACATGATGCACAAAACAGGATGCGCCTGTTGGGTCAGCTGCTACAGTCATTGCATGATGAAAGGGTTATCTATGATTCCCTACAGTGGGGTTTCCTGTAGAAGCTTCCAGTGGGAGTATATATTACTTACTATACAAATGGCCAAAATTCTCTTATGTTTTGTTTCATCACTCAGCTGTATTAGTAATCAATAATAAAAAAACAGCATATAAACATATTTGGATTACTAAATCTTATTAAATCCAACCTGTAGTTCCTCCGGAGAGAGCAGTGAACAAGAAGGTTTACTTTCTCTGATGGCCATGAGGAGAACAATGGCAGACTCCTGTTACACAATAAAATAACAATATAAACATGACGGTTTACACCGAACAACACATATTTTAGGTAGGGATCAAAGATGGAAGATGATAGTGCTTTATAAATAATAATAATTAATAAATGAAGAGATAACTTCTACTTTTGTATCTTGACAACACTAAAAAGTCATCTTAAAATTACATTGCTAAATGCTTTATCGAAATTGCTCTCTTCAGGAATTTTCTGGATTTTTAGAATAGAATAGGGGTCGTCCCCTCCCATGTGGCTTGTGGAACCCTGCTGTTTGAATCACAGGTGACTAACTGATGTCAGAGAGTTCGGCAGGCAGAGAAGCAAGCCAGCTTACCTGTATCTGCATCTTCCAGAACTGCATTGGGTTTCCCATCCTCATGTGACTTCTCTCCTGGTCAGAGGGTAGTTGCTGGGAGCTGCAGAGTCAGGTAAGCTGGCACACCCCTCTGTCTGCCTGATTCTGCCATTTAAAGCGGGGCAAATCTAAAATATTCCATGGCTGGGCACTGGCTTTCCTCTGGGGCATCTCGAGTCAGTGTGTGTGAACCCCATTCAGAGTGCTGGGAAGGGCGTGCTGCAGCATCCCCTGCATCCCCGGTGGTGTGCGCGTGCAGCCACTCCAGCCATTCAGATAGCCTGGGGTTGGCCCCATTAAAGGCAATCAGAGCCCTTTTGCCTAAGAATGTAAATAAGGCAAAAGGCTCTGATTGGACGAGAGCTTGTGCATGTGGCTTCGGACTGAGGAGAAGTAAGCTTTACTGGCCGAACTGGGGACTTTCACACAAAGGGACATGACAATTTGGGATGTCCCGGGGGCACGGAACAAGACCCGGGAAAGTAAAATTTCTGGTTTTGTTCTGCTTTGTGGCTAAGTGATCCACTTGAAAGGGGGGCAAGTATTTTATATGGTGGGGGGATTTACGCTCACTCTGCATATAAGGTTTTGAAGCCTGTAAGGATTAGCACACATTCTGCATATTATATTTTGGGGATACTTATCCTGCTGAGAATGAAGTGATGTCCTTCATATGTAAACAGGCATTATAGTCACCAATAATCAATCTTCAATGTAGCTTGTGACCAGCTCTCTGGGCTAGATGTGGCACTCAAGGTAAGCAAATTTGGATTCCCTTAAATAGCAGCAATCAAGGCCACCATTAGGAATTTTTTTGAGCCCCATAAACCACAATGTCTGCCCCCCCCACAACATTTTGTGATGGCTGAGCCACTAGTTTCAACCTCAGTTTCCTATATAGTCTAAATAGGGAGGGCTGGTTGCCTTGGGACCCATTAGGAAACTGAATGTCAAAGGGGGCCCAGCTATAACTATCTTATAGATTTCAGAGGGTTCCAGCCTTTATACAGCCCATATTTTTTCTGGGTCCCCCAAACCTTTATGTGATAACTGGGCCTCTAGTTTACAATTCAGTTTTCTATATAGTCGGAATGGGGGGGGGGGTTGCCTTGCGGCCCAGTTCAAAGTATTTAGGAAACTGGATTCTGAACTACAGCCCAGCTATCACATTACAGCTTATGGTGGGCCAAGACTTTATACAGCTTATATTTTGTATGGCCCCCCCGTGATAGCTGAGCTCCCAATTTGAACTGGGCCCCAGACTGTGATAATGGTAGGTATGGAAGTGATTAATCCAGGGCTCATCCCGTCATAGCTTGGCCCCTCTAGCCCTACTCTGGAGTCTTGGTTGTCCTGCCCTGATGGTGGGCCTAGATGAAATCTATATGTGCTTAGAGGCTGATTTATTAATAGCGACATGTAGCGACAGTTGAGCGACTGTAGCGGTATTTTCACAGCGCCCGCTAGTAGTCGCTGTGCTTGGCCGTTGTTCGGTTGTTGACAGCGACTCAGTCAGTGTGACGTAATGTTGAATACAAGGTTACGAGTCGCTATTTGACAGGTTCCGCCATGTATGGGTGCGCATGATAGCGATTTGACCGGCTTCCACCATACTCATCAAAAAATCACGCTCAAAAAATTCAAGCGCTGTGAAATGCATGTTTAAACCCCAGAGCGCTGGAGGCGATGTGTTAAAACTAGTTTTTTAACCCCTAAACCACCATATTTTTGGAAACCAAAAAAAAAAGTATTTTAAATAATTTAGTAATATGAATACATTAATATCAGACCTGTAATATAAATTCTGTACAATTCTGTACAATTTTTTTTTTATTTTTTAAAATGGCAGAAGTGGTCACAGAATTTTTCACATTAAAAAAAAAAACATTAATAACAATTAATTATTAATATTTAAAGATTGTTCCATTGAAATGCATTGGAGAGCGCCAGGTAGCGAGAGGTCATACCTGTCGCTGTTCAAGGTCGGGCGCTGTGGGCTGAGGCTGGAATAATGATGAATGAGTCGCTATATGGCGCTATCTCAGTCGCTAAGCAGGGTTGGCTTGATAAATGTGTGATTGTGGTGGGGAGCCGGCGTTCTCGTGGCGGGGCCCGTCATTACCGGCCGCTCACCAGTCGCTACCTGTCGCTATTCCTTCATAAATAAGGGCCTTAATGTATTGTATACCAGGGATCTTTGCACTGAAAAGAAGGTATTGATAGTGTTTGTAAGGGACAATCTATACAACTGCTCAAACCTCATAGGATTTATGATTTGTATACTATTATTATTATTTATTTGACATATCTTGTTTGATGCAAGGGTCTTCCTACAGCTGTATGCATGTTTCTGTCTATCCATAATTTCTATTCTGCCAGGAAACTTCATATTTAATGACACTTCTAGATTTTGTAAGGAATAAAACTTACTATTGAATTATAAAATGCCATTGTGTGCTCTGTGGGTAACTGATACATGATTTAATATGAAAAATGTTTTATTGCAACAAGTCTATATTGCATTGCTCTGTTATGAATCTATAATGGAAGAGTTCAGTCGCTTTATAGCAAAGTAATGATAGAAATCTGATTTGCCTTGAATAATTCTCTCAGGCATAAAATAACACACATTTAGAAATTACGCCTTTTGTGTATATTTTTTATGTGACGCAGCAGATGAATGGCGTTGTTTCTGTTCTTGTCCTCATTAGTCATTTGCCATTTATATGCTATTAGCAAAAGGTAAAAGGCGGCTGTGATGCTATGAAAAAAGTGAATCTTTAGGTGTCTGCGGCGATAACTGATTGCCACCTAGTGGCCATATAAATAGGGACATCTGCAGAAACCAACTGGGAGAATCTATGTTGTACACAAATCTGTTTTTTGTTCTTAAATATATTGACTGAACTCTGACTATTGACTATTGTAATTTATTATAAATGAAGTACGTCCTTATGATTAAAGCAGACCATGTGTGTATTTATTTTCTGCTCCCACTGGGAGAAATGCAAGAAAAAGGTGAGTATCTCTCTTTAGGTTAGTTTAGTGTCCCTCTAAACCAAAGTCTGCTTTCAGTTAACTGAAATGTAATAGAATGTCATATGAAGTAGGCAATTATGTTATGGCTGTATGATTATTTCCTGCTCTGGCACATATATAATTGTGATGAAATTACTTTTTTTGCTCTAGGTTGACCTACAAGTAGCTTAAAGGGAAAGTCCACTTTCAATGGCATTTTTGAAAGCGGAATTTTTTTGTGTGTCGAATGGATGACTTCAAGGCTGAGCTAGTATTTTGTTAATTTAAAGTGGAAAAAAATGTCTGCGGCTGGCCATTGAATCTAAAAGGCTCCAGGGCCAGACACTGGCCTTCCTCTGAATGTATATTGGTGGCCACATTGCCAGCATCTCTGTGCAAAGGTGTGCTCCCGCACCCAGCCATTCAGACAGACTGGAGCCTGGGGTGCAGGCGTGCACCTCAACTACAGGGTTGTCGGGATGTGGCCACTCCTGCTCTCTCCTGACAAATTCTGCGTGTAAACAGAGCCACATGCCAATCATTTATACGCACAGCATACAGCGCTAATTGGATGAGAGTTCATATGTGCTGTAGGACCAGGGGAAGGGCTGTTATAGCTTGGTAGTAAGTTAGATCCAGTTTATTTCTTTATATTGCAGTTTGTTGGTTTTTACTTTTACTTCATAGTGATACTAGCGCCTTATATGTAGGCGCTTCCCCATCTCCTTCTGATGGACTCATGGCAGGGAGATCATGGATGGCTGGGGGTGGACCAGAGCTGCTCTGATCTTGGCAGGGACACCCTCATAGCTGAGATTGCTGAAATAATAAAAAAGTAGAATAAAAAACACATGTTCCTAAAATATTAATATGCAAACATGAAAAAAACAAGCTAAATCTGTTGCCACAAGGTCATCTGAACAGAACAATACCCTACATACAAAAGTTCTTTTAACTGCCAGCCTGCTTGTTATCCTATTTTGCCAAGCCATTTTTCACCCTTTTGTGATGTGTTTAACTGTGATTTTTGCGTGATTTTGTGCGAGTTTGGGGTTTAACGCGTTTGGATTTTTTTCAGTTTTTTATGAATATTTTTGGGTGAAAAATGTAAAAAAAAATATTTCTATATTTAATATATATTTTTTAATAATAGATGGGAATTGTTCAAGAAAATCATATTGCGTGTAAAAGCCCCATTCCACTAAATTACAATGACACAACATATTTATCAGTAGACCCCTGTTCCTGTCCAGGAGACTCTCCAAACTGAAAAAAGCTCTTTATGACATTTTCAAATTTCATACAACTACTATGCGCACTATCAAAAGTTACAAAAATGGAGTATCCCCCCTACTCAAGCAATACCAGCCTGGGCCAAGTGGCCAGCCCCGGGCCATGAAGGTTACCAGCCCGAATAGCCCTCGAGCTTCAGCCTTTTCTGTGCCCCCACCCCCGGGCTTTGGAGAGGCAAGTAATGGAGCCAGGGGTTAATGACAAGTCACCTGCCAGCCCTTCGTGCCTTGTGAACTGGTATAGGGGTTCTCAAGCACCCCTAGTTCACAAAGAGCTAAATGTAAAATACAGCAAAAATGTTATTTAATAAAATGTAATTTTTTTACTTCAATTGCGGGCGATCAGAAGCGGGGGGGGGGGAGGGAAAGGGCATTCCCTGCCCCGCTGAAGACCCAAGGGTGTGCTCCCACAAAGAGGAGACCCCCAGTGATGGATCATGGACCGAGTTGAGCGTTTTGGGGTTTTCTTGTCGAAAACAGGGGCAGATACATGAAATTGACGTGACTGGCAGTTAACAGTCGGAGAGGCAACCATGTTAATTCCACGTGCTTGCCATTTAAAGTTTGAATTGTCTTCTGTGCTGAGAAAACTCAATTACCATATTTTTCACCCTATAAGACAAACCTAGGATTTGGAGGAGGAAAATAATTACAAAAATATTCTAAACCAAATATTGTGAACAAAATAATAGGCAAGGTGCAGAAACCATATCCTATTCCTATCACGTTCCCTGAATAGGCAGTGTGGCATCCCCCTTCCCAATCACCATAGGCAGTGTGGCATTACCCCACCCATTCCCTATAAGCAGGGTGGCATTGCCCCCTTCCATGTCCTATAAGCAGTGTGGCATTCCCCCCTCCTATTCCCCATAGACAGTGTGGCAATTGCTTATAAGCAGTGTGGCATTCCTCCATCCCATTCCTCATGGGCAGTGTGGCATTTCCCCCATTCCATTTCCCAAAAGAAGTGTGGCATTCCCCCTACCATTCCGTATAAGCAGTGTGGCATTCCCCATCTCCCTTTCCCCATAGACAGTGTGGCATTCCCCCCCTAATTCCCTATAAGCAGTGTGGCACTTCCCCCCATCCCCCATAGGAAGCAGAAGATAATAAATAAAAAAAAGTCAACTCACATGTCCCAGTGCTCCCGAGCTGCTGGCCGGCTGCCACAGCCACGGGAGGCCAGAAGATGGAGGAGCGGCAGGCGCTGGCCCTGCCCCCATTTCTGCTGGAGCGTTGGATATGTGAGTTGACTTATTTATTTATTTTTTACAGGAAATTGAGGGAATAAAAGTGCATCTTGGGGGGGGGGGGGCAAAAAATACCGTTAAACTACTGAATTTAAGAAATGATATACTGCAACGGCATATGTTTTGAGTTTCAGCTTAAAGATAAATAAATACAAAACTTCTCTACTTCCCTCTAGTGGTATTTCTGGAAACCAACAGATGGATTATTTTAATTGTTCAAAGCAAAGAATATGTTAAAAAAAAACATAATAATACAATGATTGCTTGTGCATGTTGTGGGTTTAGAGCTTCCTATTCAGCATGCTGTGTCTTCTTACATATTCAAAAATAAGATTAAAAGATGGTTAAGATTTAAAATAGTTACCTTAAAAAATTACACAAACTTAAATACTCTTCTGTTATCTTTGCTGCTAGGACCTCACGGAACACCTGAAAGACAAATTATAATTCCATCTAATATTTAGCAATACATTAAAAAATTAATTTTAAATCACTTATTAAACAGAACCAGAACACTCCCTTTAAGTGCCAGCCTACCTGGAGTTTTTGTCACCCTTTGTTGCCAGACTATTTTACACTAGTATGCGCTCCCCATGTTCAAATGTGATTTTTGAAGGGATTTCCACGGATTTCCCAGGAAAATTATATATTGTTTTTTCAGCATAGTCTGGGCTTTAACATGAAATGTCTTGTTTGTCATTTTTTAGGTGTATTCTTAATATTTTTGGGTGAAATATGTGCAAAAAAATAAAAAAAAATCTATTTTTTACAATTTGTAGTGTTTTTTTGTAATAAAAAATGTAAGTTTGTCAATAAAATCTTATTGCGTGTGAAACCCTAATTTCTCCCGGTTACAGCGGTACCACATATGTATAGGTAGACACCCTTTCCTGCCCAGGAGACTCCACCAAACTGAAACAGCGCTTTAGGGGATTTTCAGATAAAATACAACTGTGCTACGCAATATGCGCACCTTGCAGTTTTTCCAGAAAAACAACCCTTTACATTTGAAATATGCCCAACAAACTATATATTCTCTGGAAGTACACACCTCAAGCTTTCTAGGTGTACCAGGCTTGTTGATGTGGCCATAGTTTTCTGGAAGTAATCTCTCAATGTATTCTTTGATTGCAAAGAGTTTCCCTAAAAAAAGGATAAAAAAGCAGAATCAAAGCCACATTTTCCTAAAAAAAAAACTATATACAAACAAGAAAAAACCAGTTTAATCTGAAAAAGCAACATCCTCCGAACAAAACGATACCCAACATGCATTGCTACTGTCAAGGGAAGAGTTGCCAAACACCCCAAAGTAAAGCATGTGCGTAACGACAATTTTACTTGAAAATTTCAGCTCTGCAGACAAACTGCACACCTTGCGATTTTTCAACCAAAACAACCCTTTACATTTGGAATATCCCCCATAAACCATATATTCCCTGAAAGTACACATGTTAAGCTTTCTAAGCGTACCCAGCTTGTTGTAGTGGGCTCATCTTTCTGGAAGTAATCACTATAAGAATTCTTTGGTTGCACAGGGTTTCCCTAAAAAATGTATAAAAAAGCTGAATAAAAAACACCTTTTCCTAAAATATATATATGCAAACCAGAAAAAACAAGCTAAGTCTGAAAGCGCAAGGTCCCCCGAACAGAACAATACCCAACATGCATAGGTACTATTAACCCTTTTAATTGCCAGCCCACTTGAGATTTTGTCACCCTCTGTTGACAGGTCATTTTTCCCCATTTTGCACCATGTTTTGCGCCATTTTTGCTGGAATTTTCAGGAAAATTATATATATATTTTTTTTGCAGCAGAGTTTAGGCTTTAACATGAAATGTGTTGTTTGTAAATTTTATTTAGTTTTTTACAATATTATTAAGTAAAAAGACAAAAACAAATAAATAACATTTTTTTAGAAAATTGACTCCTTTATTTTAAATAAAAAATGCATTTTATTAAAGAAAACCATATTGCATGTGAAAGCCCATTTCTACAGATTAGAACGGTACCACATATTTATCGGTAGCCCCCCGTTCCTGCCCAGGAGACCCCCCTAACTGAAACAAGTAATCTATAACATTTACAAATAAAATACAACTACCATCCACACTACAAAGGGTTAAATCGAGAAAAAAAAATGACATAGAGTCCCCCGGGGACCCCATTTTTTTGGGGGATTTTAAGGGTTAAAAACCCTTAAAAATCCAAGAAAAAATTGACATGGGGTCCCCCTTACCCAAAGTAACCAGCCCGGGACCAGCTATGCAGGGCTTGTAGGAACAGGATGCAGGGGCCAGCTTTTGTGGCCCCTGGCCCTGCAGGCTACAAGCCCACATAGACTCTTCTGCCCCCCCCCTGGGCTTTGGGGAGGCAGGTAACGGAGGTGCCGGGGGTTAATGGCAAGTCACCCGCTAGCCGCAGGTGACTTGCCATCCCCCAGCCTTGTGAACTGGTATAGGGGTCATGGACCCCTTACCAGTTCACAAGGGGTTAAATGTAAAAAAAAAAAAAGACACTGACACACACAGAGAGAAAAAAAATTATCTTTATTATTTTTTTTTTTTTACTGTACGCACCTCCGATCCTGGGTCTCTCGCTGCTGTCCCGCGCCGCTGTCATCTGATGACAGATGCCGATAGTGATCGGAGCAGAGCGGGTGAGAGGCGAGGGGGCTCCGATCAGAGCCTTCTCGCCTCACACCCACCGTACTCCGATCACCACCGGCATCTGTCAGATGCCGGAGCTCGGAGGGGGTATAGGAGGAGCGGGATGACGTCATCCCGCTCCTTCCACAAAAGGTGGGGCTAGGGGCCACCGTCATTAGAAGAGGTGAGGACCTGGAAGAGGGAGCGGAGCCCGGGGGGGGGGATCACACCCCCCCCCCCGGTGAAGAGAAGAGCCGGGCGGAGGGTATCGGGCAGGCAGGTGAGTTTTTCTTCTACAGAGAACTGTCAGCGGGGGAAACGGGGGGGGGGGCGGCCGGTTTCGGGCCCCCTCCTGAAGACGGGAGACGACGGGGGGGTCGGATGCCCCCCCCAGGAAGAAGAGTCCCGCAGCTTCACATGGATACCAGAGGTAAGTGTTTTTTTATTTCGATTTTTAAACCAGCAGGGGGAAATGCCAGGCACGTAGTTTCTACGTGCTTGGCACTTAACGGTAGGAGAAGCAACCACATAGAAACTATGTGCTTGGCATTTAAAGGGTTAAAGGATTTAGTGCTTTAGATTTGGGCAGATTGAAAAACGTATCTAGTTGGGTGGTTAATCCAGTTTGGCAGTTAGGGTCGCCCTGTGTTTATATATACAGGGCAAAGCATGATTGGATGGTGGGTTACCTTATTAGGCACAGTGCTAGGGAAGTAGTGGATTCCAAATAGTGATAGCTCAGTCCTATGTTTTCAGATGGAGATGGAGTTGATGGCAGACCGTGCAAGGCAAAATCCTGCATGATGTGTAAGTATGCTGTGATTGGTGCATTTTTGGCCAATGGGTGTGCACTGGTATATTAGTGGTATATTAGTGGTGGTTTAATTACAGCCTGATTCTTTAGCCAAAACATACATTGCACATTGTGTAATGCGCTATGTGGCCAGTTCATTTACTCCGCTGCATAAAGTGATATCCTGAACTTTAAAGGCTGCTATGGTATGGTATGCCACCATTGGTAGAGAAGATTGGAGGACCACACAAAAATACCAGATCACATATGTTGAGCATTATTTACTGACATAGATAAAAGAATAAAAAACTCAACTACCTCAAGTGGAGGGCGTTATTTTTTTCTATCAAACCCTTCTGCCCAAACGTACGCATGACTGTACTTCATGTTCACTGAATTGTCTTCAGGTGGTGGCAGCAGATGCAGTGTAGACGACAACCCAATCATAGCCCCAACCCTAACCTGAATGATGGGACTGGAAATGTGGGTGGAGAAAGCTGCTATTGAGGAAAAAAGCAAGTGCTGCAGTCTAGGTTGGAGAGTTTACGTATAGATAAGTTTGAGTGGGAAGATTTGTTTTAAAAAAAATAAACATGACTTTTCTTTTAAACATCTCAAAGTAAATTTATCGAGATAGCACTTTATATGGTACATTGAAGAAGATGCTATTAAAAAATGCATAAGTAAACTAGTGTCGGGAAACTGGCAGCAGCTACCGGCACACTCTATATAGGACTCACCACAACATTCATTATGTTCATTTTTAACTGCAGGAACTGATTAACTATGTATGATTCATTGTTTTAGGCATTAACACATATATACTTTAAATACGTCTTTCACAGTAGAGCTTTCAATAGTGCTAACAATGTTAAATAAATAATTACATTTACAGATTCAAAAAGGCTTTAAAGCGCATATACTGTAAGGAAGAAAATATACCATTAAACACAACTCAAACAAACTATCCAACAAACTCTTACGCTGTTCCCATTACAGCTATTTAATGTAATAGGGCAAAAATGATGGCCTATAAAGTGCAGGATGGATAGTAAGTATTGTCAAAAGGTTATCTTAGGTTAATCCTTACTGGTCAATTTCTGATTAACCATAATTCTTGCAAGGCATCCAGCAGTATATTGGCCTCTGGCATTTATCATCCCTTTCCTCAAATAGCTCATGTGCTGCTCAAGGTAGACTTATAGGGATGCAATACAGCGCACTAGGATTAGCGCAACACTGGACATTTTTGCAAGCAGAGCAAGACCCTCCAGAGAGCAATAAGGACATTCTTTCCCACATTGTTTATTATATTATCAACAATACTTGTTTTTTAAAAATACAAGTTTGAAGAATTAATTCATCTATTGGACCATCATTGTAATAAGAAGCAACCAACTTCCAGATGCACCACAAGCGGTGTAGCATGTCATAAGCTTCGCGCACCACACTCATTGGCCCAGGGCAGGTCGAGCACCTCCGGGCCAGGCGGGTAAGTGTTTTCACATACCTGTCATAGCCGCATTTTGTTTAGTTTAATCCAATTTTGTGTTAAACCGGCAGCAACTTTGAATAATATCAATCTTGCAGCCGAGATCAAAAAAGCAATCTGCTAGAAAAAGAGGCCAAACAACCCCACGACATTTGAGGTTGTATTGTGTTTCTAATTTCTAACAACCAGCGCACCTGTGAAGGATAAGAGCAAGAACTACAGAGAAATTAACCCCTCTGTGGACCCTACTCCGATCCCCCTTCAACCTATCTATCGAGACACTGTCAGACGAGCCTTCTGACCAGGTGCAGCTCCATACTAAGTGCCATCCTCACACAATCAGACTTATAGGGATTGACTGCCCACCTAAAGAAACAAAAAGGTACTCACCTTTTGCCGCCTGGGGCTGATCGGTCCTACACTGGTGACCAGCAACTCAACCTGACAACCCCACATTGTGCACTGGTTGCATCGGAACTCCATTCGCCAGCACTTGTTGTTGAGCCCTTCAGTCACAGTGGCGTCTCTTCATTCAGTACAATGGAGTGGGCGTGTCAGGCCTTGGAACACCCCCTCCATTGCAGTGAATGGAAAGAGCGTGGTTGTCCTCTTTTGACTGATGGCAGAGAGGTGCAATCTGACATGGAAGTACAGGTTCTTGGACTTCCGACATGGCCAGTGAGGGATGCAATCCAGCAATCGAGTGAGTTGCTGAGTAGTTCGCTGGTAGGACCGATCAGCTGTGGTGCATGACCAATCTCTTAAAGTCACGGGTCATCCTCTAACTTGTCAGAAAATATCTAAAATAACTAGATGTTCTTTTTACTTTCCTTCCAGAAGACATTTTGCCAGTCATATAAATTATTGAACTTAGAAAGTAACTTGATTTTTATTCTGACACTGGAGCCCCTACTCTGTAGGGTAAGAAGAAACCCGAATATACAGGGGATCCCCCTCCCGTCAGGGCAATACAAGGCTGCAGTGTATGCAGACAATCTCCTCTTCTTTGTGACAGGCCCCGAGGTGTCCCTCCCTAATCTGGTCAAGGAACTGGAGAGCTACAAGCGAGTTTCCAATTACAAAATAAACATGCAAAAATCGGAAGTTTTAAATATAAATCTTCCCCCAGAAAGGGAGGCTAACCTTAAGCGTTCTTTCCCTTTTAGATGGGCCAAAGAACATATCACATACCTGGGCACGAAACTGGGTAGATCGTTAGGCAAGATTTTCTCATTGAACTTTCCCCCCTTGCTACGAGCATTCACCAAAGACACGGAAGCATGGGCCCTCAAAAAACTTTCATGGTTTGGCAGATGTAATGCCATTAAGATGAATCTATTGCCGCGCCTGCTGTACTTGATACAGGCCCTCCCTATAGAAATACTAAATTCGTTCCTTCGTAGGCTGGGGGCTCTTTTCTCGAAATTCATTTGGTTGGGCAAAAATCCCAGAATTAGTAGGAAGACGCTAATCAGGGTTAAGGAGGAGGGTGGAGGTTAAGGAGGAGGAATGTATTACGCAGCTGCACACCTTAACAGGGTGATAGACTGGTGTAGGCACTCGCGACAAAACAACGCATCCCTCCCCCTGAAATCTCTCCCATGGCTTCCTAAACAGGTCCTTAGCTCAGAACTAAAGCATCCAACCACTGGGGCCTCCCTCAAAGTATGTCAGAAGTACTTCCAGTTTAGAGACATCTCACCGACCCCCTCACCTATGTTCCCGATCCTGGGGAATCCTGAATTCCCACCGGGTACAAGAGGAAAGACTGCAGAGAAATGGGTGGAGAAGGGGGTGTGTAGAGCAAGACATTTCCAGAACAAGGGAGACCGGGGTTCCCTGGACGAGCTAGCACATTCGAAGGGGTTGCCGAAATGGGATGAGTGGCAAAGGATGCAGCTGAGCCACTTTCTCATGACCCTCAGACATCGTACCTGCCAATTAAGAGATCCCACCATCTTTGAGAGGCTCTGCGAGGAGGGGGACCCAATCAGACACGTGCTCTCAACCACATACAAGCTACTCATTAGTTCACAAGAACAGGCACCTCTCCCTTTCATCCTGAAGTGGGAGAGGGACCTGGGGGTCACCTTTACACAGGGGGAAAGGGCTAAGATTGTGAATTTGGCTCATAAGACCTCTATTTGTACCAAATACAACGAAATTAACTATAAACTTCTGACGAGGTGGTACAGAGTACCGGCCCTGATCAACAAATGGTGCCCTACAGCGTCCCCATCATGCTGGCGCTGTGGCGGGGAGAGAGGGGACCTACTACACATCTTCTGGTCTTGCCCAGAGCTTGGGAGGTTTTGGTCGGGGGTAAGAAACACGATGCAAAGAATGACAGACAGGGAGCTACCAGACGGCCCCGCCTTCTTCCTTCTCCACCACTCGGGGATGCCCATCAAGAGCTATCGGAAGTCGGTCCTGAGTCAAATGGTTAATGCCGCAAGAGCGTGTATCCCGTTGCATTGGAAGAAATCGACACCTCCAACGGTCTCACAGTGGCTGAGTAAAGTAGCGGAGATAGAAAGGTACGAAGGCCTTATCGCAGCCAGTAATGAATCCTCTGAGGCGCATTTCCGCAAGTGGTACAGTTGGGTGGAATTTACGGCCTCACAGGATTATAGAGATCTGCTGGAGGCAGACATCTAGACAATGTTGTCAGCACAAACTCCTTCCCCTCCCTCCTTCCCTATTACCTCTCTCTTTGTTATCACTCTCTCTGTTCTTCTGATTTTGTTCGATTATATGTGGTTCAGTAGAAGTATAGATGAGCTGTTGCGGGGTTGGTTATGTGGCTACGAGGTGATGGGGGCATTCCCTGGGCGCTTCCGCGGAGCCCATGATCGGAAAGGCCATGCCGGGCATTAGAGGGCGCTAGCCCGGCCGGTGTTGGGGGCTGCGGTGTGGGTGGCCGGGCGCTGCCTCCTGTCGCTTTAGGAAACTGTTCTAGAACCACCCCTTTGGTGTCAACAGACAAAAGCAGACTACATTGCATGAAACAAATCCTCGTGTGTAGTGTCTGTGCATTGCTTCACATTGTTTCGTTATGGAATGTTTTATTTGTGTAACCTGAAAACAACATAAATAAAGAATATATAAAAAAAAAAAAAGAAAGTAACTTGGACAAAAGGTAAACCATCTTCAAATAAAAACACAGCAAGTCCAATTGCTTTGACATTTCTCTAGAAAGAAGCCAAACCTGACAGCTAAAACCAACTGCTGAGACCATCCTCAAATTATGACATTGTAAGGATGGGACAGATCCATCTGTACAGGAGAAATGCAAAAACATTGCAAAAGAGGGCTTTAAAGTTGTCACAGTAAACAAATGCACTGTGCAGGAGGGGGCTGTCAAAGCTGTAAAACAGCATGACATTGAAACATTTCCCCTGCTATCAGTTTCTTATTGTTTTGCTATATTCAGGATGTTTAGAAAAATAAATTTTTCCAATTGGTATGAATTTTTACATGATTTGATTTTTAATTGTGAGGAGTCATAGATAATGTGCAACTTTAGGTTGATAGGACAAGCCTAACCCTAGTTTGCCTTTACCTCGGACATTCACAGCATTTTATTTTCACAAACTTCTAGAAGGTCAGCTTATCATCAGTGCAGCTGAATGGTGTATTATAGACTTCACATTTGGCCTGATTCAGAGCCCCTCTCGCACGCATTACCGTCAGCGCCTTGTTTTTGTGGGCAATTTGTCTTTTTTCCAAGAAATGCAAATACGTACGCGAAACCGAGTGTTCACTAAAAGGCGTCTGTAACTTTATGGGTTTTGGCTGCTTTTGTGCTGGATTTAGAGCCCTAATTTTTGGACCTATAAAAGCCGTAGGTTTCCGGTTAAAACATACGCCATCTTTTTGCTTGTGGGAAAACTTAAACGGTCTTTTGTTGCTAGTGAAGATACAGTCTAAATCCTCTGCACCAACGACGGAGCCTCTTGACGAATTCTGTGAAGAGTACGAGCTTCTGCAACAGCGTGGGCTGTTAACCATGTACCTTCCAGAGCTTAGGCATATCTGCAGTCGCTGGATATCGATCAGATGACCGATCAGCAGGTGTTCGAATTGAGCCGAATGAGCCGCCTTTCTCTTGAGAAGCTTTACTTAGAGTTGCGCCCATGGTTGGCCCCCATGACAACAAAGGGGCATGCAATTGGAGGTATGACCAAATTGTTTGACTGTCTTCAGTTCTTCTTAAGACCCCGGACCTTTCCAGGAGGCTTATAATGGGGCCCACGGCCACACAAGGACTTTAGTTGAGTGTGTCTTCGGGGCTGATGAAGGACCCCACAGGGGGTGCTCTACAATACAAGCCAGAGAAGGTCGTGCAAATTGTCATGACATGTATCAGCCTGCATAACTTTGCCTTGAGCAGCATATTTGGAGGAGACAACCCCTGCTTTCCAGAGATTCCTGGACATCTGTATGCTGCCACCCGAGCCATGCAAGCCAAAACATTCACCAGCATTTGGTGGACTCCTCTCTTTGAATGTTATTTTTCCCACTTATATCATTTTGAATATGATATCCCTTGACTTATCTGGGTGTTATTAAATAACATCCAAACAAACTTCTTTTTTTTGTTATTTATTCTCTAACTACATGTTAATTGTCAAAAGTTGTTGGGTTATAGCAACTGTGGATGCAGGTCAACAGAAAATTGATCAATAAAAATGTGCCTGTGTGGCATAACTAAAGCTTTGGGACCCCCCCACAACTCAAAGTCCAGCATTGAGGTTAGGGGGATGTAGCCCAGCTTTGGGTGTATGCAGTTTGCTGTGCCTCAAGCCTTTGAAGGGCAACCTGGTTGGCCTTCACCAGAGAACCAATCAGCATCTCCATCTGCTGCTGCTGGTGCTGCTTCTCCACAACCACTGCAGCCAGGTCTTCAAATAGCAAACTGGCAGTCCCTGGCACAACTTTAAAATATCTATTGGCCTTTGGCCTTACCAGTTTGCCTCCATGATTTGGCCTTACCAAAGACAGGTGATGCCTGGCTGCGGGCTGGGGCTGTCTTCCTCCAGGGCACTCTGTGGAGCTGGTGGGGCTGTTACTGGCAGAATGAAGCTGAAGCTGCAGGGAGGAGTGGTGATCGCCAGTGTCTGTGGTGCCAGCAGATGGTGGAGGTGTCCAGACAATATCGGGGGTCTCATCCTGATGTTCAGAGTGCTCTTCCTCCAGCTCATTGATTTCATCCAGGAGAAAGGTCAACATTAGTGTTTTTTTTCAAACCCACTGTCTCCAGGTCCCCAAACATTATGCTGGGTTCACCCTCCACCTACAACCTGTCTCTTGCCCTTTGCCTATTAAGCTCACTCATTTACCTCATCACTGTCTGGACTTTGCTCCCTTGGTGGCTGGCTGGTGGGTTGGCCCAGTCTTGATGTTGTCTGGTTTGGTGGTAGCCAAGCCAGAGGGGCCAGTTGCAGCTGCTGGTGGCGGGTCTTCTGAGTGAGGTGCTGCTGGCTGGGGTGTTACTGCAAAGTCAAGGTAAATGCACTGGTAGTTTCCTCTTAACAGTATATATGCCCCTTCAAAATTCCTACAAGGGATACACACTGGGTCCAACATCAACTTGTGTCCCCAAATTTTGGTCTGCTCACACCCATATTTGGGGTTACATATAAAGGTTGCCTAATACCATTGGTGTGTGTACTCTCACAACATATGCTGCGCAGGCAAGCCCTCAAAGTTGAATGTGCATGTGGGAACTAAGGTTGGTGGGTGGCGTGTTTGGTTGGCCTACTCCCCCCATGCCAATCTACAATTTGTCAACAAGTATTACCACTGGTGGGCACATGCCGCCTATCGGTGTACATGGTGCCTGGCACCCCCTGGTAAGAGTTGGGGTGGAGCATCCCCAACACCCACTCCTCAGCATGGGTAAATTGTAAAGTTTTGGGGAGTCCGCCACCAGTTTGCAAGCTTTATTCAAACAAAGGAAAAGGTGGCTTTCGTGAATTGTCCAATGTTTCCTGTACAAGCAGCCCTCGGGATGTTCAGAACTTACCTCTCAGCCCGCCTGGTGCTCTGTCCGTCTGGAAATTCAGCCAAGCCACCACCTTTAGGTCAACCCACTTCTTCTTGGCTTGGGCACCATCTTCCCCATCGTGTTGCAGGCAATCTCCAACCATTACTGCTCCCACAACGGTTTAGGGGTTGAGCAGGAATGGGACCCAGCCAGTCAATCATGATTTTTGGCAACAACATCCAGCAGAACCTTCAGATGGGCATCAATAAATCGGCCAATTAACTTGTCCCTTGTTAGTTTGTGACCAGGGTGAGTGGCCGATGCGGTCGTCTGCTGGGTGGTGTCTTGGCAGAAGGTGGAGTCACTACGCCCACTCCTATGCCTAGAACGGATGGATTCCAGGCCTGGCTGTGGCAACACTGATCAGCCTTTGGCTCCCCCGTTGGCTACACCATGGGGCTCGCACTGGGGTCTGTCCTGGGGTCCATATAGTGCTCTGGTGTCTTGACTGTTGGTTGGAACGCCGGGTCCTGGGACTACAGTACTTAGCCGGTATTCTGCCGGTTCCTCGGCCATGGCCATGTTCCTCGCTCTGGGGGCTGTGGTGTACTATGTCATCAGTGGCAAGCAAATTTGACCATCAGCTGTGGTTTTTTATACCTAATTGAGTGGGCAATTGCATTGGAAACTATTTTATTTTGTTTAGTTTATTTAAGAGCCCCTCAAAGGTGCAAGCAACCTATAGGCTACGTGTGTTTTTAATACACCTAACTGTTTAAAAAAAAATAAACAAAAAAACTAATAAAACAAACGTAACGTTTTATTCTGTGTGGTGGCGTGTTTTCTATGTAACTACATAAAGCAGATGATAAGCAAACAAACTGCAGTGTAAAACAGAACACCAAAACAGAAGGTGGCCAAAGTATGAGGTGAGTAACAGTGGGTAGAAGCAGACGATATGGCAACCAAGGTACAAAGGTAAGTATGTGCTAGGACATGCAGACTACATGGGATGCCCTAGATGCCAGCAGGAAGAAGAAAAGTAAGTATGTGCTAGGACATGCAGACTACATGAGATGCCCTAGATGCCAGCAGGGGGAAGAAAGGTAAGTATGTGCTAGGACATGCAGACTACATGGGATGCCCTAGATGCCAGCAGGGGGAAGAAAGGTAAGTATGTGCTAGGACATGCAGACTACATGGGATGCCCTAGATGCCAGCAGGGGGAAGAAAGGTAAGTATGTGCTAGGACATGCAGACTACATGGGATGCCCTAGATGCCAACAGGGGAAAGAAAGGTAAGTATGTGCTAGGAAATGCAGACTACATGAGATGCCCTAGATGCCAGCAGGGGGAGAAAGGTAAGTGTGTGCTACGACATGCAGACTACATGCAATGCCATAGATTCCAGCAAGGGGGAAAAGGTAAGTATGAGCTAGGAAATGCAGACAACCATAGGTACAGAGATGGAGGACGACGAATACGAGAGTTCACAATTTCCCAGTTACTGAAATCAGTTGCCAAAAAAAACAAGCATTCGCGGGCAGACTCTGAAACTGGCCGATAGTCATTGGTTATTGGTTACAAGGTAACGGGGAGGCCGATTCATCAATAGCGCCAGGTAGCGACAGATGAGCGACTGTAGCGTGATTTTTTCAGCGCCAGCCAGTATTCGCTGTGCTTGGCCGGCATTAGCTTGATGACAGCGACTCAGTCGGTGTGCGGTAATGTTGAATACGGGCTGGGGGGTCGCTGTTTCACAGGTCCAGCGTTGTATGTGAGCGCCTGACAACGAATGGCCAGAGCGAACGGCTAGCTTCATATTCATCAACAAATCACGCTCCGAATGTGCTGGCACTGTCCATTCCTTGTTTTAACCCCAGAGCGCTTGCGGCGATGTGTATTAACTAGTTTTTAACCCCTAAACAACCATATTTTTTGAATGTAACATTATACATGTTTTTAGAATCATTTTGTAATATGAATACATTAATCTCAGACCTGTTAGATCAATTCTGCACATATTTTTTTTAATTTTTTTTTTTACTTAAAAATAAATCCTAACATTGCAGAAGTGGTCTCCAATTTTTTGACATTAAAAAAAAAAATAAAAAAAATAATACCAATTAATTATGAATAATTATAGATTGCTCCATTGAAATGCATTGGACATCGCCAGGGAGCGACAGCTCATACCTGGCGCTGTGAGGGAATTTGCAGCGGCGCTGTTCGGTCCAGGCGGCTTCATGATGAATGCCGCGCTAGCCGTCGCTCTCGCCGGCGCTAGCCTCATTTTGCTTGATAAATGCGTCATTGTGACCGCCGCCGGGCGTACTTGAGTCGGTAGTGGCCGTTAGCTGCCGCTACTTGGCACTCGTCAGACACTACCTGGCGCTATCGCTTGATGAATAAGGGCCATAATCTTTTAACATATTTTTGTAGCTTAAATAAAAATATTTAGTCTAATGTTAAAATGTGATTTTTTTATTTAACAAAATGACTTGTGTAGTAATTGAAAAGTGGAGTTTTACTTTAGTTACTACACACGACCCTTTACTTTAAGTTCAAATTTGTCATCAGAGATTTATCATAATAAAGATGGGGAGTCATTAAGGCTTTTAGTGACAAGCTTGGAGACAATATGGAGTCAGTTTAAAGCCACACAAACTCTTGGCAACAAATAGGTCACTATCCACTTCATAGTCATTGACCCTAAATTATATTAAACCTACTGTATGAGTAATTGCTGTGGCTTCTGCTTGAAAAAATCAGCTTAACTGCTAACATCCTTCTAGACACCAGATCCCCTTTTATTGGTAGACTATATCACTTGATGCTCTAGAACATAATGTGCTATGGTATTATACTAATCAATACTAAATATAAAGGTGACATATTATTTACAGAGTAATAAAATGGACAAAATCTAAGCACTAAAGATACTTAAAGTGGACCAGCACACTGTATGAGAAGTCTGCCCCATGGGCTGACAGACGGTGAAGTCTATCTCCGGCCACAAACCAATGCAGGGATAAAAGGATTTAGAGAAATATGCGTTTTACAAACTGGAATTGGCACAGCTTGTTTGCATCACCCAGCAGACTTCCAGACACATTATTTGGATGCTGCAAAGTGGTCTGTAGGGCAGACTGCATTCAGGGAATTGCACATTAGAGTACACTAACTTTTTAACATATGTACATCAAGGTTTTCCTTTTCGATTGCATTGAATGAAATGATCATGTCCAGGGTAGGGTTCTGATTGCAGGACACCTAGGTTACACTGCGAGGAAGGCAGGCTACCACCCCGAATCCAAGACTGAACCTGTCGACCAGGAAGCCCTAGGTCCCTCTTCCCCGAGAATTGAGGATCTGGGGAGGCAAAAAGTGAATATCTGGCACTGATGGACTGACATCAGCTGGATGGCAGAGACAGGGTCAGGTATAAGCCAAAGGTCATGGGCAGGCCCATGGAATCATGGTCGAAGTTCATAGCAAGAGGTCATGGGCTGTCAAGGATTAGTAAACAAGTGTCCATAGCAAATATTGCAAGAAACGTAATTCAAAATAAGGCAAAGATCCTAGGCGGGCAGCAAATAGTGTAGCCAGAAATACAGGCGAAAGTCAACGAAGGTTAAACAAGATCTAAGGTCGAGGATCTCTTGGAAACAGGAACAAATGCACAGTAAAGCAGGATCCTTGGAAAACAGCTTCCTATGTACAGAAACATTTACATGTGCAGTTGTCCACACAAACACATGCAAATTTTGCATGACTTTTGCGCTCAGAAATCCATGCACAGGCAATAGTCTGCACACTTTTGCTGGCCATATGAGATGACATACTAGACCTCTTATAATGCCTGGAGAATGGGGCAAAATGCGTCAGGGCCATTGGAACTTTTTATGCACAATCCCACAGGATGGAGAATTAATGTATAACTAAGATTTGAGAAACTGGGCCAATTGCCCATGATATATATATATATATATATATATATATATATATATATATATATAATGACAACAGAACAAAATCAGAGGGGTCTTTTCTAGTGACAAAACTCATAGCCTTTCTATTTGTCCAAACAATGATGCTGTATCTCTGCAGCATTACATTTGCTCCATTACTTTGAATCTTCAAATCAATGTATCAATTTATTGCTACCAGGTATATACATACATAGACATACATATATACTAGGGAATATCTTGGATGAGAGGTGAGGTGGTACAAAGATGTGATCACAGAGCCTAAAGAAGGCATAAAGGAGGGAACAGCTTCTTATGGCGCTAGTTCAGCACTTGAAATGCAAGAAGAAACCATTCTTAAGTGTCTCTGTTATTGTTCTTGAATCTCCTGCCTTATGTGGGAAGCTGAAATAATGGACTCTTAAGATGAGAATGATCATTATTCTGGATGTACATTAGCAGATAAATTGACTGTTCGCTCACAGACCAACCATACAGGTCTTTTGAGATTGAGCATCTGGGTTCAGATGCTGAGGATTTGTTGGTCAGTTGTTCCCAGAGCAAACAAAACACATTTTGTCTCCACATTTCACCAATCAAGTGATGAATTAGAATTTTTTGGTCAGCCAAAATGATACAACGTGCGACCAATGAACCAATTCACGTTAATCGCTTGATCGTAGCGGCCAGTCTATTGTTGAACTGCTCCTCAATGTCTGGCAATATGTTTATTGCCCTTCTGAAAATCCTTTGAAGGCAAGCTGTGTGCTTCCTGGTCACCCCCTTATACCACAAAGTAAAGAAGGTAGTTAGAACCAAGGAGATTATGAAGTTGTAGAACTTTGTCAGAAATAACATTTCTGGTTGTCCTTTTTAAGTACTAACCTGGAGTTATTCTCCCAAGTTCTGGCAATGGTTGTACCAGTGAATTTTGTCTCAATTACCCCATCCGACTCCCTGTTCAAATTGTGATTGGCAGAATTTTGGTTGGGGGGGGGCCCTAAAGTCAATCACCATTTTACATTGTCTGTATTGAGAATCAGATTTTGTTCCCTACACCAGTGAACCAGCCTCTCTATCTTGTTATGGAATGGCCTCTCATCATTGGACGTGGAGTGATAACATCACTTTGTACATTGTTACAACCGGATGAAACTAATGAAGCGTGGACCCACTGGAACTGCGGAAATGTTGGTGAGTACCGCGTCAGGGAAGCGGGGTCTAAGGAGCCACCGGTTTTCACCAGAGCCCGCCGCGAAGCAGGTTGGTCTTGTGCGGCTGATGACTCCCAGGTCGCTACCCCCCAACGGCGGCACAGTTCCACAATTTGCCGAGGTATTGTACAGCAGAGATAAACGATGGTCACGGTGAGTAGCCAGATTCAGGGCAGGCAGCGAGGATTCAGCAGCGAGTAGACAAGCCGTGGTCGGGACAGGCAGCGGAGGTTCACAGACGAAGGGACAGACCGAGGTCGGGACAGGCAGCGGAGGTTCGTGGTCAAAAAGGTAAGCCGAGGTCATACACGAAAAAGCCACAGATTTAACTACAGACAATCACGGAAACACACCGATAATCCGGCAAAGGGAGGAAGGGCTGGCCAGCATATAAAGGAAGTGATATTACCGGATTGGACGGCCGGACACCAATTAGAGATGCACTGGCCCTTTAAATTCCACAGTATTGCAGCGCGCGCCCCCTAGTGGCCGGGGACGTGCGCGCAGGAGAGGCAAGGAGGAAGCAGGAAGTGAGGGAGCTGCCCGCAGGCCCCGGCAGCCACGCCGGACGGAGGGCAGGACACCAGGTAAGCGAGGAGCGCTGCCAGGAAGGGACACAGCGCTCGGGCTAGGGGAGACCCGGCGGGGAAAGCCGCGGGGAGGAAGCGCGGCTCTCGCCCCGGGAGAGGGACGGCTGGAAGCGCCATGAGGCGTCTCCGCAGCGCTGGCTCTAACAGTACCCCCCCCCCCTTAGGTCTCCCCCTCTTCTTAGGACCAAGGAAGTCCGAAATAAGGGTCCGATCAAGGATGTTTTCTTCCGGTTCCCAGGATCTCTCCTCAGGGCCGTAGCCCTCCCAATCCACCAAGAAATAGCGTCTTCCTCTGGAGATCTTCGAAGCAAGTATCTCTTTGACCGTAAAGGTATCTTCAGTACCTGCGACTGGCTTAGGTTCCAATAATTTGGGGGAAAAACGATTAACAGTCACCGGTTTGAGCAGAGAGACATGGAAGGAATTGGTTATGCGGAGAGAGGGTGGCAGATGCAGCTTGTAACAGGCAGGGTTGATACGTTGTTGGATCCTAAAAGGTCCCAAGAAGCGAGGTCCTAGTTTGTAACTGGGGATTTTAAAACGAATATACTTGGCCGAAAGCCATACCCTATCCCCCGGTGAGTATAAAGGAGGAGTCCTTCTCTTCTTATCAGCCTGGATTTTCATACGAGACACGGCTTGTTCCAGTGAATGCTGTGTTTCACGCCAGATGGAAGAAAACTGGTGCGAAAGGTCATCGACCGCAGGTACCGAGGAGGGCGTTAGTATAGGCAGAGGAGGAAGGAGATGACGACCATAGACTATAAAGAAAGGAGATTTTCCGGTGGATTCAGAGTCCTTAAAGTTATAAGAAAACTCTGCCCAGGGCAGCAGGTCCACCCAGTCATCCTGGCGAGTGGAAACAAAATGGCGTAGATACAGCCCCAAAGTTTGATTTACCCTCTCCACTTGGCCATTGGATTGGGGATGATACGAGGAAGAAAAGTCCAATTTCACCTTTAATTGATTACAGAGAGCCCTCCAGAATTTCGATACGAATTGAACTCCCCTGTCGGAGACAATGTGGGTTGGGAGCCCATGTAGACGGAAGATGTGTTTAAGGAAATTCTTTGCCAATAGGGGAGCAGAAGGTAATCCAGGCAACGGAATGAAATGCGCCATTTTCGAAAATCGGTCCACCACTACCCAGATGACGGTATTGCCCTGTGAAGGCGGAAGATCAGTAATAAAATCCATGGCGATGTGAGACCAGGGGATGTCCGGAATGGGAAGTGGTTGGAGAAGACCTGCGGGACGTTGACGAGAGGTCTTGTTGCGCGCGCACGAGGTGCAGGCTTGTACGAATTCTGCGGCATCTTTTGCTAACGTGGGCCACCAGTAGTATCTGGAGATGATGGCGCAGGTCTTCTTGATTCCAGGGTGACCAGCAGTATGGGAGGCATGACCCCATTTTAGTATTAAAAGGCGACGAGAGACAGGTACGAAAGTCCTCCCCGGAGGACCTGATTCTAGAGCAGCGGGAGCAGAGTGAACCAGACGATCGGGTGGAATTATAAACTGTGGAGAAGAGACCTTATCCGAGACATCCGAGGAACGGGAGAGAGCGTCTGCCCTGATGTTTTTTGCAGCTGGACGGAAGTGGATCTGGAAATTAAAGCGTGCAAAGAAGAGTGACCAACGGGCCTGACGAGGGTTTAAGCGTTGTGCGGATTCCAGATAAGAGAGGTTCTTGTGGTCAGTAAAAATGGAAATTGGGAAGATAGATCCCTCGAGGAGATGTCTCCATTCTTCCAGCGCCAATTTGATGGCTAATAGCTCTCTATCTCCAATGGTGTAGTTCCTCTCGGCAGGAGAGAAGGTTTTAGAAAAGAATCCGCAAGTTCGAGCTTTGCCGGTCGAGGATCGTTGCGTAAGTACTGCTCCAGCTCCGACGGAAGAGGCATCCACCTCAAGAGCGAAAGGACGAGACGGGTCAGGTCTGGAAAGTACCGGTGCCGAGCCGAAGGCCTTCTTTAATGCAAGAAAGGCTGCTTCAGCCTGCGGAGACCATGCCTTGGGATCGGCTCCTTTTTTGGTGAGGGCCACGATGGGGGCTACTGTCGTGGAAAAGTGTAAAATGAACTGGCGGTAATAGTTCGCGAACCCCAAGAATCGCTGGATTGCACGAAGACCGACTGGTCGAGGCCATTCAAGGACCGCCTTTAACTTGGCAGGATCCATCTGGAGACCTTGAGCAGAAACTATGTACCCCAAAAAAGGTAATGCGGTTTGATGAAAAAGGCATTTCTCGAGCTTAGCATAAAGATGGTGTTGCAGTAAACGAGACAAGACTTGTCTGACGTGCTGATGATGTTCTTCGATGGACGAGGAGAAGATGAGAATGTCGTCAAGATAGACCACAACACAGGTGTACAGCAGGTCCCGAAAAATGTCGTTAACGAACTCCTGAAAAACTGCGGGGGCATTGCAGAGGCCGAAGGGCATAACGAGATACTCAAAATGACCGTCTCGCGTGTTGAAGGCCGTCTTCCATTCATCACCCTCTCGAATGCGGACTAAGTTATAAGCGCCTCTCAGATCCAATTTTGAAAAAATCTTAGCTCCGCGAAGACGATCGAAAAGTTCGGAGATCAAGGGCAATGGGTAACGGTTTTTTACCGTAATTTTATTGAGGCCCCGGTAATCGATGCAGGGCCGAAGAGACCCGTCCTTTTTCTGTACAAAGAAGAAGCCCGCTCCAGCTGGGGAAGAGGATTTCCTAATGAACCCCTTTTGTAAATTCTCCCGAATGTATTCCGACATTGCTTGGGTTTCAGGAACAGACAGCGGATAGATGCGTCCGCGAGGAGGAGTGGCGCCAGGTAGAAGATCAATCGGGCAATCGTAAGGGCGATGAGGCGGAAGTGACTCAGCTTGCCTCTTGCTAAATACGACGGAAAAAGACCGATAAACTTCAGGTAGACCCGGTAATGGAGTCGTGGGAGCTGTAATTTGGACTGGCAAAGACGTAAGACAGTTCTTAACACATGTTGCGCCCCAAGACTTGATGTCCCCAGTGGACCAATCCAAGGTAGGGTTATGGTGCTGGAGCCAGGGAAGCCCCAAGAGAAGCGGCGAGGTACAGTGGGGTAATACGAAAAATTCCAGAAATTCCTGATGGAAGAGGCCGATCTTCAGAAGTAGAGGTTTGGTGCGGTAGCGCACCATGCAGTTCAATCTGTCCCCATTAACGGCCGCGACAAATAGTGGCTTGGCCAGACGGTAGACAGCTATATCATACTTAGAGACCAAGGAGGACTCGATGAAGTTGCCCGCCGAACCAGAGTCCAAGAAGGCCGGTAAGTTCAGGACGGAAGTGGAGCCCAAGTGAAGTTGTGCCGGCACAGTGAACCTAGGAGAGGAAGCACAGACACCCAGAGACGCCTCTCCAAACGATTCTAGGTGCGCCCGTTTCCCTGGCGTGGTGGGCGGATTGGGCAATTTTTCAAAAAATGTTCTGGGCTGGCGCAGTATAGACAAAGTCTTTCGAGTCTCCGGCGCGACCTTTCCTGGGGAGTCAAGCGAGTATGGTCCACTTGCATGACTTCTTCAGACGGAGACGAAAGCGTAGACTGAGGGTTCTGAAACGTAGGAGCCAAACGGAATGCCCTCTTGGCACGCAGAGAATCTTGGCGGAATTCATCACGCCTCTCTGTAAAACGAATGTCTATACGGGTGGCAAGTTGGATTAGTTCAGACAGAGAAGTAGGGAGATCCCGGGCAGCAAGAACATCCTTGACCCTACTAGAGAGACCCTTCTTAAAGCAGGCACAGAGAGCCTCATTGTTCCAAGCTAGCTCGGCTGCCAAAGTTCGGAAGCGAATGGCATATTCTCCCACCGACAGATCACCTTGAACCAGATTCAATAAGGCAGATTCGGCTGAAGACGCCCGGGCAGGTTCCTCAAAAACCTGGCGAAAGTGATCCACAAAAGTTTGAACCATGAGGATAACGGGGTCGTTGCGGTCCCACAATGGGGTAGCCCAGGCTAAGGCCTTCCCAGAGAGCAGGCTGATAATAAAGGCCACCTTGGAGCGCTCAGTAGGGAATTGGTCAGCCAATAGCTCCAGGTGCAGGGAACATTGGGCAAGAAAGCCACGGCAAAGTCTTGCGTCTCCTTCAAATTTAGCTGGCAGGGAGAGACGAATCCTCGCGGAGGAAGCCACCGGAAGCTGTGGTGGAACAGCAGGAGCAGGCGGTGGCGTCTGCGGTTGCTGCATAGACAGAAGTTGCTGCATCATGGCCGTAAGTTGATTGATCTGCCGTGACTGCATGGCGACTAGTGCGGGTAGCTCAGAGACGTCTGGCAATGGCACCTCGGCGGGATCCATGGCCGGATTATACTGTTACAACCGGATGAAACTAATGAAGCGTGGACCCACTGGAACTGCGGAAATGTTGGTGAGTACCGCGTCAGGGAAGCGGGGTCTAAGGAGCCACCGGTTTTCACCAGAGCCCGCCGCGAAGCAGGTTGGTCTTGTGCGGCTGATGACTCCCAGGTCGCTACCCCCCAACGGCGGCACAGTTCCACAATTTGCCGAGGTATTGTACAGCAGAGATAAACGATGGTCACGGTGAGTAGCCAGATTCAGGGCAGGCAGCGAGGATTCAGCAGCGAGTAGACAAGCCGTGGTCGGGACAGGCAGCGGAGGTTCACAGACGAAGGGACAGACCGAGGTCGGGACAGGCAGCGGAGGTTCGTGGTCAAAAAGGTAAGCCGAGGTCATACACGAAAAAGCCACAGATTTAACTACAGACAATCACGGAAACACACCGATAATCCGGCAAAGGGAGGAAGGGCTGGCCAGCATATAAAGGAAGTGATATTACCGGATTGGACGGCCGGACACCAATTAGAGATGCACTGGCCCTTTAAATTCCACAGTATTGCAGCGCGCGCCCCCTAGTGGCCGGGGACGTGCGCGCAGGAGAGGCAAGGAGGAAGCAGGAAGTGAGGGAGCTGCCCGCAGGCCCCGGCAGCCACGCCGGACGGAGGGCAGGACACCAGGTAAGCGAGGAGCGCTGCCAGGAAGGGACACAGCGCTCGGGCTAGGGGAGACCCGGCGGGGAAAGCCGCGGGGAGGAAGCGCGGCTCTCGCCCCGGGAGAGGGACGGCTGGAAGCGCCATGAGGCGTCTCCGCAGCGCTGGCTCTAACATACATCTAATTTTGAGAAGACATTTTGATTTCTACTAAATCCTTTTGTCCAGTATGGAAACAATAAACCATGGTTCATGGTTCACCACAAATTACACCTAGCAAAACTCTGGTTGAAAAGCTCAATTCCTTCTACTGCAGATTTGACACTGCAGGTAAAGATGACCATCACACAAAACCAACCTGTTACAGTCCTTCTTAATCTCAATATCACCTGGAGATAAAAGTCACTAAGGTAAGGAGACTATTCAGCAGCCTAGACCTCAGAAAAGCTCCAGGACCAGATGGAGCATCACCTTCCTGCCTGAATGTGTGTGCTGAAAGGTTGGCTTGAAATATTAAAAAAACCTCTGGATACCTGTGTTGTACCAGCTTATTTCAAGAAATCCATAATAATTCTGATCCCCAAAAAACAGGCTGCTAAAAGCATAAATGGCTACAGACCAGTTGACTTGACCTCTGTTGAATTATTATGTCTTCACTAAAAGACTCTCCTGAACATTTACTGAATCCACTTCAATAGACAAAATAGACTCACCTGAACATTTGCTGAAACCACTTCAATAGACCAAATAGATCCTTGGATGATACTATCAATATGGCCCTACAATATATACTAAAACATCTTGACAAAATAGATGCTTAAGCAAGAGTACTGTTTGTAGACTTCAGTTATGCATTCAATACAACTAATCCACTCATTCAGGGCAAAAACTGGAGTAGATTGGCATATCTCATAAAATTTGGATCCAAAGATTCCTGTAAGGAAGAACACTTGACAGAGTTGGACACTTGGTCCAACTCTGTCAAGTGTCAAAACCATCAGCATAAGAGTGACTACAGAGGAGAACTGGAAGGTCTCAGCCACTGGTGTATGGAGAACAATCTTGTCCTAAATCCCTCAAAACAGTGGAGATGTTATTTGATTTCAGGAAGGTTACAGCAGTCCCCTCCCCATCTTCATACACAGAGAATTTGCGATGAAGAAACAACTTTTATAGTTGTAACCATCTCCAAGAACCTCAAGTGGGATAAAAAAGTCAGTCTGACACAAACCAACGCACCAGTGAATGTTTTTTCTGCGGCAGCTGAAAGGGAAGGGCCTATCATGAGAAGTCCTGCTGCAATTTTACAGTTTCATCATCAAATCCATCTTTTTAGTTGCTGTATGGTTGAAAGCAGCAATAATTTTGCTTACAAATAATCATCAAACAAGCAGAAAGAACCATTGACCTACCACTGCCTTCACTCACCTACTCCTTGAGAGACACCAACAGGTCAAGTTTTGTGGATCTCCAGGGGCGTGACTGCACTGGGGCCCTTAAGGTCAGGGGGCCCCATCATTGTGGCTTCGCCACCTTATTTATCAGATTTGTGGTTACATGGCATGATGTACAGGCAAAAGAAGCCAATTGTTGAGCTCTTTCAGTATTCAGTTGTCTAGTTGTATCCAAGTGAGTTAAAAGGTTACTGTATGAGCCATGAAGGGGCCCTGTTTAATGCTCACACCAGGGCCCATCAGATTTAGTTACTCCACAGGGAAAGGGGGGACTTGTAGGGTAGCAGGCGTTCAAGCATTTTTGTCGTAACGTTTTTAAGGGTAACATTTTTGGATTATAAACACTTTAAATAGTTATCTTATCAAAAAGGAGTTGACATACAGTACCTCTTTGTCGATCACTAAGACTTCTACTTCAGATTCACATACAAATGAAATTAGTCTTTCACCAGTGACAAGGCCAATATCCTATTGAAAGAAACCTGGTTAATTTTATATTGCTACAATCACTGGAGGGATTTACTGCTAATATTTAAAATAAATTTGTATTTGTGTGAGGCACAAACTTTTAGAAATCTTCCTAGAAGTTTTTTTTACATCCCACCACAAGTAGCTATTTGGAGTCCAGGTTTGCATACATCATTAAACTGGATGGACAGAAAGGGCTTATGCTTCTTTTAAAGCTGTCAGCTGTATTGACATATTAAAAGGGGAGTTATTTAAATGATTTTAAAACCTCTTGAGAGGCTGAGTTTTGAGAGTCTTTAAAAGTTAATTCTTTTTTAGATTTTCTGGAGAGGCTTTTACACAGGTGGCGCAGGGGAGGGAACCAGGTGATATGTTTTGAAAATAGTCTAAAATTAAAAATCTGAATAAACGCTTTTGATGACAAGAGGACATCTCCATAAACTTGTTGTTCTCTTCTATTAAGAAGGACAGTTGGCCAGGGCTGGAAAATAGCTTTATGCTTCATCTGATGTGTTCAGATGTTTTTAACCATCATACAATAATAAGTTTGTTCCACTGTTTCCCCACAACCTGGCTTGGGAAACAGGTCCTTACAGGTGAGCAATTCTCCCCATTTTAAAGTAAAATGGTACATGCAAACCCTGACATGCCTATTGTTTCTTCCTTCTAGCATATAAAAAACAGGCTTGGTGTTTTTTTTTCATTTAGAATGTATAAGTAATATATGGTATGTTTTTCTTATAATAAACCATTTTCACCATGTATCACTTGTAAGCATACTTCAATGATGGTATTTTATGTGTAATAAGAGGTCTAGTACATAAATATTTACCCCCACAATGTCTCCTTCTTCCACTTCATATAACGTCTTTTCTTTTCCTGACTTTGGATTCTTTGTGACTGCAGCTAAAGTGCCTGATAATATGATATAACATTCAAGTGGTATGTGGCCCTTCTTTATAACCAAGGTTTTCGGTTCATACCTGGGAACAAAAATTATATATATTTGTTGAATAATACTAATAATTCCCAATTTCCAAAGGCATTGCTTTAATAATTACACCTGCAGAACAATTTTCTGTATTCATGAACTCTAATATATTTGCACATTTACACAAATAGTAACTATAGTAAGAGTAACCCAAAATAAAATGCTGTGTATGCTTACTACAAAAGATGGGACAAGCAGGGCCGGATTATGAGGGGGCGCAAGGGGAGCGCGCCCCGGGGCCTCCACCACTTGCCCTGCAAAAGGGGCCTCCACCAACCTTTGGGTTATGGTCTGGTCCAGGAGGCTTTTCAGTCTTTGGTCTGACAGGCCGCAGGGCCAGCAACAAAGCTATCTGACAGGCAGCTGTCAGCAACGCTACAGTGATGGGTGCGTACAGACCTGTCGATTGCACTCACTGCTCATAAGCCACCAAGGCAGCTCAGTGCAGGGGCCTGTGTTCTTCTGGACCAGCTGGGTGACTACACTACTCCCTGCTCAAAATGGCAAAGCAGGAGTTTCCGAGCAGCAGGTACCCGCATCTGATGTTCCAGTAAGTAGGCAGGTGCCAGACAACAACCAATCAGTTACTTGACTGGACTATTATTTTAAAGGAAAAAAAAATACTGTATCTGGTGCCTCCACCAGATTTTGAGCATCGGCGCTGTGTGAGGCTGTTTTTTTTGATGAATATGGTTTGAGTCGCTCACACTGACCAGTCGCTACCGTTCGCTCCCATATAGCTCTGCACTGGTGTTATAGCGACTCACACATCAAATTCATCAATGCCGGCAATGTTACTACAGCGACTGAGGCGCTCTGTAATAGCGACTCACGGCCGATCAGAGCGAACCACTAGCGGTCACTCTTAGCGCAGCTGTACAGATGCTCATCTGCCGTTACCTGGCTCTAGTAATGAATCAGCCTGCCCAACAGCTTAGAGTGAAACTTTGGGGCTTTAGTGCATACAGCAGAAGGTAGGCCTCAGTTGGAATCAATAACAAGGTCTGACTTTTCCTTTAGAAAGTTCGACCGTTATTGCAAATTTTGTTATTTTAAAAACTGTTGTATTTTTAGAGGGTCAGGTTTGGTGATTATTCTTATGGATTAACCCAATAAATATATATATATATATACACACAGTACCTTAAGTAATCACACCACTTTAACTTTCCCACATGTTTAAATGTCACAAACATGTATTTGTGAAGCATAAATAAAATGATACATGCTTTTCCAGTTTTTTATTTAAATTTCCTATGTATATATATATATATATATATATATATATATATATATTCACCCCTCCCAGAGTCAATACTTTGTCGGACATCTTTTATCTGCAAATACAGTTGCACGTCTATCACATTACTCTCTATCACATTAAAATACATTTAAGTCTATGTCTGTAATGTTAAAAAATGTGTAACATGTCAATTCCTTTGCAAGGTATTGTATATATACATACTGAGCCTTATTCATAAAGCATCAGCGCCACACAGCGCCACTTTTTTTGCCTCCACGATTTAAGATACCAAAAACCGGCTGCGCTGAATGCCATCGTCAGTTGGTGTCTTATTTAACTCTAGTGCCCAAAAGGTCACAGTGCCGGGCGATCTGGTTGAAGCAGCACCAGTTGGCCAGTGGCACTGTAGATGAAGATTCCGTAGAACACAATGGGCAGCACTGGAGTGAAGTGTTTTATGCTTAATATTACACACATTTATTTGTACAGAACTTGCATTGTGACTCAGTTATGGAAACGCAGGACCTAGATTTTGCCAAATTGCATTTTTTTCATTGAAAAATCTATTTTCGTGGCTTCTTTTTGTTTGCAGGGGTTTAATCAGCTTTAAATCTTGGCCATGAGGATCTTGTCTCTAAAATTTCTTCCCTGAACTGCAGGGTGCATTCATGTTATTCTTGAAGCATGGACATGGCAAATGAGTCCCAATATACCTCTGACATCAGGAATCCTCTCTCTCAGTGGCATATTTTGGGGTATTAGGAATACACCCCACACCCCACAAGTAGGGCCGTCACCTTAAGCTCCAAGACCGGGGGGTGGGTGCTTTGATCTCAACCATCCTATTTTCTGCAGATGAGTCAGGGCCCACTGTTAGTCACCAGGCCCTTCTTCCCCTTATATTGGATTCAGTCATGGTGGTGGGTAATGCCTACTGATAAAGAAGAGGCACAGCATGGCACATATCAGTATTGAACAGCTGCAAAACCATAGGACAAGGGAGGAGGGGGTAGAATTTCATTCTTCTCTCACTGAGGACTATTTTGCCTAGAAACTGCCCTGAATAGCAACGTCGGGACAGAAATTAGTAAGTAAAACTACCAAATGGTCACAACACAATGAATAGGTTCAGAATATATTTTATTTTGAATATAATGATAAAGATTTTCTACAACGATAGAGATACCCACTGTCTCCACAAACCCCATTGAAGTGATTTTCTACACTCCCATGTCCTTCCACAATACTATATTATTACCACATTAATATGTTACAATCCCCATGTGCTACCAATACACAGTATACCAATGGTGATTGTGTGATCGCTCTGAAAATATGGGTCCTGTATTATTAGCCCTCCCCCATAGGTTTCCAATCATTACCATGTTCTCAGTAGTCAAAGTCAACCCATCTAAACTCCCACCAATGCTAAGCATACAATAATCATAGCACAACTATTATAGAATTATTGTGCCATACATTTTCTCCTCGGGTGGAATCACCGCTTTCCTCCAAGCCACAGCTGTCACCTATATCACTCTCCGGGAAAACTTCCCATCCTTACTGTGCCCCTAATTATCTACCTTTACACGCAAGTTCTATTTGCCCTTCCCACTTCCCCCAACAGCAGATTAGGGGCCACGTCAGACTGCTCTGAGGGCCACATATGGCTCCCAGGCATGTCCGATTTAGAGACATTAGTAAATGAATGATATTCAGTTTCTATTTATGGACAAGCATTGCTAGACAAAATCAGCAGGTATGCCTAACTTGCTTGTTACAAAGCCCGTCACCTGCCATCATAGCAGAGAGACCCCTTTCAAGATTATAGAGTAATCAATCAAAGAGCAGTTAGTCAGTTTCTAGTGTCAGTTAATGAATCGGGTGTCAGTTGTCAGTGTCTTAGATTCTGCTGAGAAAGGAATAATGTAAAACCCTCTCTAAGGCCATAAATGGCAATTATATCCCCAAAGTAAACATCAGAAAAGTTTATGTTTAGGCCCTAAAAAATACACTTGACAGCAAAAACATTCAATTATTCTATAGCCGATTTTAGAAAATAGGATGTAATAAATACTAAACATAAAAAATAAATTGTATAACACTTACTGCTGATACATGAAATGCCTACAGAGCTCCAGCTGAGTCCTGTCCGGAAGGCCCTGAAACATTCTATTGTGCTTCAGACATAGTTGAATCTTTGAAAACAAATGTATGATACATTAGGCCTAACTGCTGTAATCCAGTGGTGGTGAATATCATTCTCCCATTCGGTACTCAATAAGTATGAACATGTTGCCTTCTATCTATGTATATATAACAGCCTTGGTTGAGAATCACCTGGGGGCAAATTTATTAAAACTCTGTACACTTCCTCTTATGGGGTTCTTGGGGGGTGTCAGGTCCCGTGGGACACCCGCCTTCTAGGTCCGCAACCCCCAATCTCCGCTGCTAGCTTCACCTATAGACAAGCCCTCGCCTGACGGGACGCTTTATACGCCTCACTGGGCACGGTTCCCCCAGGACTTCGTATCACAAAGATGTGGACTTATGGGGGGAAGGCAGATGAACCCAGAACGAGACTGGGCGAGGTCGGGTAAGCAGGGGTCATACACGAGTGATCAGTCCAAACAAGCGCAGCACCAAAGGATGAGACGGAAGAGACAAAATCGAGCCAGGGGTCAAGCCGGGAGGTCACGGGTACGCAGTACAAGGGAGAAGACGAAATCGTAATCAGGAACAGGCAATGGTCGGTCCAGGCGGCAATCACGGGATGGTCAATACACAGCAAGATCGATAACAGAAAGGTTCAGACTCAGACAAAACACACCCAGCAGCATGCTATCAAGGGCAAGGAATAAGTGTGGGGAAACAACCTTTAAATGATGGGAGCTAACTGGATTGGCTGGGGGGAATGTAGTGATTGGTGCAACTGGAAACCTTGGGCTGATTGCCCAGTTTAAAGGGCGTTTTCGCCCAGGACACTCTGGGCTCATTGGCCCACTACAACTCAGGGCTAATTGGCCCTTTAAACCTAGCCTCTGGCGGAGGTCATAAGACTGCCAGGAAAGACGAGCTGTGACGTCGGGAGGGGGCGGGCAAACTCAGCCCCGCTCGCTCCGACACCGATTGACGGAGATGCGGTTGCCGGGCAGGGAGAGAGCTCGACAGCCGCCGAAGCCTGCGCCGCCTGCAGACGCTGCGGGACCGGCGAGAAGGTGAGTTGTCCATGACAGGGGGCATCTGTAATTGTGATGCTCCAGTGTGTGTAATCCCACAGATATCTTGCAAACTCATCTCCCTGGCGATACCACAGCGAATGCGCGAATTGCCAAATTGCATTTTTTTCATTGAAAAATCTATTTTCGTGGCTTCTTTTTGTTTGCAGGGGTTTAATCAGCTTTAAATCTTGGCCATGAGGATCTTGTCTCTAAAATTTCTTCCCTGAACTGCAGGGTGCATTCATGTTATTCTTGAAGCATGGACATGGCAAATGAGTCCCAATATACCTCTGACATCAGGAATCCTCTCTCTCAGTGGCATATTTTGGGGTATTAGGAATACACCCCACACCCCACAAGTAGGGCCGTCACCTTAAGCTCCAAGACCGGGGGGTGGGTGCTTTGATCTCAACCATCCTATTTTCTGCAGATGAGTCAGGGCCCACTGTTAGTCACCAGGCCCTTCTTCCCCTTATATTGGATTCAGTCATGGTGGTGGGTAATGCCTACTGATAAAGAAGAGGCACAGCATGGCACATATCAGTATTGAACAGCTGCAAAACCATAGGACAAGGGAGGAGGGGGTAGAATTTCATTCTTCTCTCACTGAGGACTATTTTGCCTAGAAACTGCCCTGAATAGCAACGTCGGGACAGAAATTAGTAAGTAAAACTACCAAATGGTCACAACACAATGAATAGGTTCAGAATATATTTTATTTTGAATATAATGATAAAGATTTTCTACAACGATAGAGATACCCACTGTCTCCACAAACCCCATTGAAGTGATTTTCTACACTCCCATGTCCTTCCACAATACTATATTATTACCACATTAATATGTTACAATCCCCATGTGCTACCAATACACAGTATACCAATGGTGATTGTGTGATCGCTCTGAAAATATGGGTCCTGTATTATTAGCCCTCCCCCATAGGTTTCCAATCATTACCATGTTCTCAGTAGTCAAAGTCAACCCATCTAAACTCCCACCAATGCTAAGCATACAATAATCATAGCACAACTATTATAGAATTATTGTGCCATACATTTTCTCCTCGGGTGGAATCACCGCTTTCCTCCAAGCCACAGCTGTCACCTATATCACTCTCCGGGAAAACTTCCCATCCTTACTGTGCCCCTAATTATCTACCTTTACACGCAAGTTCTATTTGCCCTTCCCACTTCCCCCAACAGCAGATTAGGGGCCACGTCAGACTGCTCTGAGGGCCACATATGGCTCCCAGGCATGTCCGATTTAGAGACATTAGTAAATGAATGATATTCAGTTTCTATTTATGGACAAGCATTGCTAGACAAAATCAGCAGGTATGCCTAACTTGCTTGTTACAAAGCCCGTCACCTGCCATCATAGCAGAGAGACCCCTTTCAAGATTATAGAGTAATCAATCAAAGAGCAGTTAGTCAGTTTCTAGTGTCAGTTAATGAATCGGGTGTCAGTTGTCAGTGTCTTAGATTCTGCTGAGAAAGGAATAATGTAAAACCCTCTCTAAGGCCATAAATGGCAATTATATCCCCAAAGTAAACATCAGAAAAGTTTATGTTTAGGCCCTAAAAAATACACTTGACAGCAAAAACATTCAATTATTCTATAGCCGATTTTAGAAAATAGGATGTAATAAATACTAAACATAAAAAATAAATTGTATAACACTTACTGCTGATACATGAAATGCCTACAGAGCTCCAGCTGAGTCCTGTCCGGAAGGCCCTGAAACATTCTATTGTGCTTCAGACATAGTTGAATCTTTGAAAACAAATGTATGATACATTAGGCCTAACTGCTGTAATCCAGTGGTGGTGAATATCATTCTCCCATTCGGTACTCAATAAGTATGAACATGTTGCCTTCTATCTATGTATATATAACAGCCTTGGTTGAGAATCACCTGGGGGCAAATTTATTAAAACTCTGTACACTTCCTCTTATGGGGTTCTTGGGGGGTGTCAGGTCCCGTGGGACACCCGCCTTCTAGGTCCGCAACCCCCAATCTCCGCTGCTAGCTTCACCTATAGACAAGCCCTCGCCTGACGGGACGCTTTATACGCCTCACTGGGCACGGTTCCCCCAGGACTTCGTATCACAAAGATGTGGACTTATGGGGGGAAGGCAGATGAACCCAGAACGAGACTGGGCGAGGTCGGGTAAGCAGGGGTCATACACGAGTGATCAGTCCAAACAAGCGCAGCACCAAAGGATGAGACGGAAGAGACAAAATCGAGCCAGGGGTCAAGCCGGGAGGTCACGGGTACGCAGTACAAGGGAGAAGACGAAATCGTAATCAGGAACAGGCAATGGTCGGTCCAGGCGGCAATCACGGGATGGTCAATACACAGCAAGATCGATAACAGAAAGGTTCAGACTCAGACAAAACACACCCAGCAGCATGCTATCAAGGGCAAGGAATAAGTGTGGGGAAACAACCTTTAAATGATGGGAGCTAACTGGATTGGCTGGGGGGAATGTAGTGATTGGTGCAACTGGAAACCTTGGGCTGATTGCCCAGTTTAAAGGGCGTTTTCGCCCAGGACACTCTGGGCTCATTGGCCCACTACAACTCAGGGCTAATTGGCCCTTTAAACCTAGCCTCTGGCGGAGGTCATAAGACTGCCAGGAAAGACGAGCTGTGACGTCGGGAGGGGGCGGGCAAACTCAGCCCCGCTCGCTCCGACACCGATTGACGGAGATGCGGTTGCCGGGCAGGGAGAGAGCTCGACAGCCGCCGAAGCCTGCGCCGCCTGCAGACGCTGCGGGACCGGCGAGAAGGTGAGTTGTCCATGACAGGGGGCATCTGTAATTGTGATGCTCCAGTGTGTGTAATCCCACAGATATCTTGCAAACTCATCTCCCTGGCGATACCACAGCGAATGCACGGGTCATGGCCACATCCCTGCTAACATGCAGCTGAGGCCCATAGCTATTTCATGCCTTTCTGAATGAGTGGCACTGGTAAGCGGAGGAATAGGGGAACTCAGAGTGGCATAGTATAAACTGAATAAAGCACAAGCTGCTGATTGGCGGACAAGCTGTTCCGGGGAGGTAGGATTCTTAGCTATACCAATTTGGGATGCCCTGCTGGAGTGGAACAAAACCCAGAATAGTGAAAATCCCTGTTTTTTTTCCTTTTTAGAGAGGTCCCACATGCCCAGATTGCTGCAGTCCCCCATGCATATACCCCCGCATCCCCCAGAAATTCTTACCTTTACATTGATCCTCAGCCAAAATGCGGCCCCGCGATTGCAGTCGGCCATCACTCTCAGCCGCTAGTCAAAGCCCAACCATGTAATTGCCAACGGCCAACAACAGGGGTGCATTTTATCCAAGGGTCTAGGTGAAGGTAAGGATTTTGGGTGGCTATGCTTGGCAGGGGGCTCTAGCAATCTGGATGCTTTAGACCACTCTAGCGCCAGTACACCAGTACAGCGCTGCCAGCTCAGTGCAACCGACTCTCGGCGCTCCACACCATATCAAAAAAGGACGCTGTGTGATTAAAGTCTGTTTTTGAACACATATACAACAGTAACAAAGCCAAAACACATGAAATGACATTGTTTTAACACTGTGACATTAACACTTTAATGCCAGATCTGTAATGACAATTCTGCATTTGTTTGCAGCCAGGAGAGGTCACACAATGATTTGAGCAAAGAAAAAAAATTTTAAATGTCAAACACGCTGTTTAAACGTAAGCAAATGAACGGCCATTGAAATGTATGGGAGAGTGACACTGAGCGAAAGGTAATACCTAGTGCTCTGAAAGATAGAGCGTTGGCGCTATACGCTGAGCCGTCTATAATAATACATCGGACGCTACATGTCGCTGTTAGAGTCGCTCACTAGATTCGCTTTCATAAATGTGGTTTTGCGTACAGCCCCCGGCGTTCACCAGACACTGCCTGCAGATACGAGGCTCTACCTGGCACTATCCCTTCTTAAATTACCCCCTTAATCTGCCCTGTCAATAACCAGTGTTACCCTGCCTACATTTGTGAAATCTGTCAGTGCCGGTTATTAACATGTGCTCTCCATCACCCTAAAAAGGAAACCAGTGCTGCCTTCACAATATCATGTAGGGTACGCCTAGAACTAGACCTTGGTAACATTTTACATAACACTGTATATAGCAGGCTGCCAAGCATCATTTCTCCACTAAAGCTGGTATAAGATACCTGCAGGTGAGGACAACGTTGGGTACATCATTGTTCACACCTTTATTGCTATTATTAATTGCTCTTGTTTAAACAACCTCAGTGTGCAACTCAGATCAGATAAGCAGCTCAATGTAGTAAGTTAGTAGTAGTCATGAATAACATATTAGAAATAAATCCACAGCAGCAGCACAGACAATTGAAAATCAATATTACAAGAACAAACACAAAGCTTTTATGATACCTGTCTAAGAATGTCTTGAGCTCTTTGCTTGGGGCAAATAGATAACAAGCTCTTAAGCTTTTCAAAATCCTTCCTCTGCAATAAAAAGAAGCAGATAAATGCGTGTGTTGCTGGTAATTATCTCCATAGCCACCTACCCCTCGATTCAAAGAGCAAAAGTTAAGTGATTTCGTATCGAGAATCGTAAGTTTGGGTGGGTGTTTGTCATTTTTTCTGGTTTTTTTGGCCATTTCGTATTCGTACGATCGTTCGCGCATAGACGTATATGAACATACGCATTTCGTACGAGAATCGTATAATTTGCGTTAGTTCGTGTGTTTTTCCCGTCCAAATCGTATTATTTGCGTTAGTTCGTGTGTTTTTCCCGTCCAAATCGTATTATTTGCGTCCGATCCTATTTTTTACGTCCTTCACATGGGCTTGCGCCCAATTCAGAGAGGTGATTGCTAATTGTTTTGAAGCCCATTAAAGAGCTGCTTTACGAAATGTTTGCCGGCAGCTATTTGGCCTCGGGAGTAGGATGGAGCGGAGCGAGTTTGTGGCACATCAAGGGCTTATGCTTTTTGGCATTGAGTTGATCGAGATGTCTGAGAGCAGATTGCCCCTGCGTCGTCGCATGAACATCGATAGCATGAATGATGTTGAGCTGTTCGAGCTGACCAGGCTTAATCGCGCTTCCCTCCATAAATTATATAGTGAGCTGCGGCCATGGTTAGCCCGCACCACAAGGAAGGGGCATGCAATTTCAGGTATGACCAAGATGCTTGGCTGCCTGCAATTTTTGGCGAACGGCTCGTTCCAGAGGCTGGGTGCCCTCTCCGTGGGGATGTCACAGCCTACGCTGAGCCGCGCACTATCTAAATTTTTGGAAGGCATGGCTGCCATAACTCAAAAATATATTTATTTTCCTGATGATATGGCAGCCAGAAACGCCATTAAGCTTGGGTTTTATAATGTGGCCGACATGCCCAACGTTATTGGTGCAATTGACTGCACACATGTGGCACTCGTACCTAGGGCAGCCGACGAGTATATATATAGGTATTGAGATTGGTTATTATGTTGCCCAACGTGTCATGTCACCTGTTTTCCTTTGCGGCAGCATATTTGTTTATCCCTCATTTGTGTAGCTGCTTTATCTCGGCTTTTCATTCGTATTTCCCAATAGAGTGCAGACATGTTTTGTGTTTAATTTATTATTTTGGGTCAAATATCAATTACCCTTTTTGTATGTTTTTGCCTTAAGGAATCGTAAAATGGGACACTCACTTAATGTCCAGGCCGTGGTTGGTCCGGATATGCGGTTTATGAGTGTCCTTGCCGGCTACCCCGGATCGTCCCACGACTCCTATATCCTCCGGCGATCTGGGTTGTTTCGGAGATTTGAGGCAGGTGAATTTTCGGGGGCATGGCTGCTTGGTAAGTGTGTCCTATTTGTGTGTTATTAAATGTGTCATTAATCTTGTATTTGTTGATATGTTTGTTTTGGAAAACTTGACAGAAGCGTCCAACTGCCTTTTTCTTGGCTCCTATATTAGGAACTTACCCAAAAAATCCTTGTCTCGCTTTGGCCTTCAGAATGTTTTCCCTTTAGTTAGGATGTCTGTAAGTTCCTTGTGCCTAAATATATTGGTTTGGAGTTTATACCCAAGGATCTTTGACATTTGGCTCCTTTTGTACTATTGGTCGTTAAATGTCAAAGTGGACTTAAACTGCATACATTGTAGTTTCCAGTGAAATGTGGCTAGGGATCTTTGACATTTGGCTCCTTTTGTACTATTGGTCGTTAAATGTCAAAGTGGACTTAAACTGCATACATTGTAGTTTCCAGTGAAATGTGGCTAGGGATCTTTGACATTTGGCTCCTTTTGTACTATTGGTCGTTAAATGTCAAAGTGGACTTAAACTGCATACATTGTAGTTTCCAGAGAAATGTGGATAGGCCCTCAGCAGCATCCTAATTGTAACATGTCTGAAAACTACAAATATATGTAAAATACAAATACCCTTGGCCGTGCAGATGTTTGTTAATTAATTGGTATATAGAAGTGCCATTTTAATTTAGGTTATACCTTAGTGCAATTTTTGGGGGCCCTAATGTGCCCTGTTTTTTTGGCGGAACACTTTACCTTACATCATTATGATATCTGTGAAATTTTTGGTGTTGGTTGTGTTGCCTTTTTAATTTTGATTACATTTAATTCTCTGTTTAAGGTGATTCCGGGTACCCACTTCTACCCTGGCTCATGACGCCTGTGCTGCGGCCCCAGGATGCCTCTCAGGAAGCGTATAACCGTGCGCATCGCAAGACCCGGGCTGTTGTGGAGAGGGCCTTTGGTCTGCTGAAGACACGTTTTCGTTGCCTTGACCATACTGGGGGGGCCCTGCAATATGATCCCAAGAAAGTGATCGACATTATAATGGCATGTGCTGTTTTGCACAATTTTGCCATCCTGGAACGTGTCCCACGTTATGTGGACAGCCTGCCCTCTTCAGCCGTCGAGGATGAAGCCGAGAATTTTGAGGGGCCCCCCAGTGAGTCTGGCCAATCTGTTAGAGCCAACCTGATCAGCCAGCATTTTAGTTAAGTTTTTTCCCTGTCTCACCATTCTGTATGTCTGTGTTATCCTTTTGGAAACATATGTTGTTTTGCCCTAATGTGGCATTACCTCTAAGTAAAACATTTCGACCTTAATTGTTGCCTAATGTATTTCATGTAGTTTCCTTAGCTTTCGCTGTGCATTGTTACACCTCTTCCAACCAAAATTATCTGGTTTAGGCCAAGCTGTTACAAAAGTCTTCCCACTAAAAACGCCACAAGTATTGGAAGTTAAATTTTTGTTTTACTTAGCAAATGAAAAATTATAGTGGTTAACAGAAATCAGTCCACATACATCTGTGGTAACAAATGGATAACATTAAAAAAAACATCGAGCACATCTACACCTGGAAGTGAGTGGCACAACCAAACAAGGACACCCAGTCCAAAGGCCAGCCTAGTCCAGTCATTAATATTGCCTGTGCCCAGGGATATTTGGGCATGGCCATAATGTCACACAAACATGTCTGCAAACAGGAGGAGCACCAACCAAATACATAGGTAAAGCCATAAGTGGCCAGATAAACTCCACATAGACCTATGGCATTGGCTAGTGGCCTTAAGCATTACTCTAAGGAGCTATATGGGAGCAAATACAAAACACAACCTGCCAGAGCAACACAAAATGGATTGTTTGAAACCTCAAAGGACAAGTAAATACAGTGGGGGTTAAGAGAAAAGATGTCCCACACACCCATGGCTTAATAGGGTGGCTGCCCATAATACCCAGGTGGAGGTCCAGGTGGAGGTCCATGGGAATGGGACCTAGCCTGGGCCATGGCAGCATTGTGAATTTGAAACTGCTCCACAATGTTTCTCTGCATATTGGTCATCTCAGCCATGGCTGACTGGATGCCATTACTTGAATTGGCCACGTTGCTGTTGAGGGTACGCAACTCCGCGAGGATGCCCTGTAGACTGGTATGGATGTTCACCATGTCTGCATGCCTTTGCTCACGCTCTGTAACGAGCTGGGCGTCATAAGAGTCCCTTTGTTGGGTCCATAATTGAAGCAGGGCACTCTGCCTCCCCTGGGAAATTGTGGGGCGGCGTAATGGCGTCCGCCGCACAATTACCCTGGCTCTTGGGCGTGCCCTGCCGCGTGGTGTCGTACCCTCAACAGCAACCGGCCTGCTTTGCAAATCCTCAGCAGCAGAGTGAACACTGGGGACTGTAGTGTCAGTCTCCCCATGTGCAAGCACAATGGATGGAGATTCACTCTGCTGCTGAGGATTGGCCAGAGAAACATTATCGAGCAGTTCCAAATTGGGACCCAGGGGGAGTTCATCCGACGTGCCCTGTACGGAGACATCATCATCTTCCTCCATGTCCTGGATCTCTTCCATGAGTGTGCGGGTCTGTAGGGACATATCAAAAAAAAAAAGGCTAAGTTTGCGTCCCAATGTAGGATTTCAACAGTTTAACACATTCTTAAGCACTTGTTATTATTTATGCTACTAAATAAACTTACCGAAAATCTCTGATCTGGGCTCCGATGCTGTACGGACCTGGTAGGCATAACCAAACTGGGGGGTGAGTTTACCCTTGCTGAGGGATCATGCTGGGCTGAAGAAGAGTAAAAAATACCACGTAAACACACACACATAACCTTTTTTTGGATAGGTAATCAAATATAGCTCTATTTGTAATATTATTCAACTCTAGAGCAATGGTGACCTTTGTTCAAACCCACGCAAGTTTACAGAGGTGCAATGGCTCGGACAAACTGCTAAGTGACCTCAGTTCTAAGTCATGAAGTGTACCCATTCAGCATCCAACTTTCAGGGCACATTTTTGGATTTAGCCTACCATTCGCTAGGTCCGGGGTACTCAAACAATTGTTTGAAACGCCCATTTAAAGGTATGTGGTGAGAGGTGAATGTCTGGCCATGGTGCTGACGCAGGGGGTGTCTAGTTAAAAATAAAGACACTGGTGGAGGGGCTGGAGCTTTCAAAGTGCCAACTAATAAAGGCTGCTTGCCCTTGCTGGGCTGGATGGGCCAGAGCTGAGGGGACAGGGATTGGATGTCTAAAGGGGGGAGTTAACGTATTGATGGTGATGTGATGGATGGAGCCAATCTGTTACAAATGTATGGGGCTTATGTGGGGGGGGGGCATGGGGGGACTGTGGCACATGGGCCAGAGCAGGGGCAGCGGGACACGATTGTGGCCAGTGAAAATTTAAATAAGTTACTGTGTACCTTGCTATGCCACTTCCTGGGCAGTACTTCATATTGCAATGCTATGTTTCACGGAGCCATGACATTGGGCAGGAGACCAACCACTACATGGCCGATCAAGGGGGCAGCTCTGAGCACGTCAACACAGAAGTAACTGAGTGCAGGGCTGTCTGGGCAGGGGTCCTTGAATGTGTTGCCAAGGTCCGCATTGGGACCCCGGGCCGCCAGTTGAGTCTCGCTGCTCTTGGTCACATATGTTTGTGGGTGGCTAATTAAATAGTTAACTCAAACACAACTCACACAACCAAAAGGCAACCCATACATAATGATGTGTGTTTTGTGATTGATTCTAAATATCTCACTTATCTTGCGAAACTTCATGACTTTAACAATACAATTGGACATTTGATCTTTGCCATAATGGCTGTGGGCCTAAATGTGTGATTCACAGGGACCAAAAGAGGACACAAACAGCCACAGTAGTGCGAGGCCAAGCAAGGCAAACCATAGGGGCATCCCGTTATCTTGTTACTAGTGAACTGTAGATTATTTAGCAAACAGGCAAACATGCAGATTTAATAGTACTCACCGTGGGTACGGGTCGGGGAGTCTGTGTCCCTTAGACCAGCATGTCCACCGACCGCGACCGGATGGAGAAGTCCAAGCACAATCTCCTCAGCAGGGGTAAACTCCAATTTAGATGGAAATCCACCTCCAGTTTTCATGCTGAAAACAGAAAATCGTTTGGTATTCAGAAAAGGGGCATACAGCACATCCCAAACATTATATTTAGCGAAAACATTTATTTACCTGTAATTATGCCTTTTAATTTCTTTTTGCCGTACAGCATACTTCAGATCAGAGATTTTCTTCTGAATTTGGGACACATCTTTCCTCTCTTCCCCCGCTGCATTTACTTGTCGGAGGATGGTTTCAAACAATGCCATCTTGCGCTGCTTGGTGGTGTGTTTGGATTTGCTCCCATATAGCTCGTCATAGTATAATGTAAGGCCACTAGCCAATGCCATATTTTGGTCATGGGAGAATCTCCCACTCAACTGGCCGCGGCGCAATGTGCGGCCAGATGGTTGGCTTGGCTGCTCCTCCATGTGTGCAGACACATGTGGTGACATTATGGCCTGGGGCTGGGTAGGGGAATGGCCGGATTGGTGGCTTCCCAATGACTGGACTGGACTGGCCAAGGGACTGGGTGTTCTGGCGTGGCTGGCCACCGAACTTCCAGGTGTAGATGTGGTCATGGTTGCAATTCGGGGCCCTCTTGGGGGGCTAGGTTCCCGGCTGGTGCCAGGTCGGGGGCTCTGTTCCCGGCTGGTGCCAGGTCGGGGGCTTCTGGCCCTGGATGGGGTTCTTCTGGCCCTGGATGGGGTTCGGGCCCTGTAGGGGCTTCTGGCCCTGGCTGGGCTTCTGGCCCTGGATGGGGTTCTTCTGGCCCTGGATGGGGTTCGGGCCCTGTAGGGGCTTCTGGCCCTGGATGGGCTTCTGGCCCTGGATGGGGTTCTTCTGGCCCTGGATGGGGTTCGGGCCCTGTAGGGGCTTCTGGCCCTGGATGGGCTTCGGGCCCTTCTGCGCGGCCTGGAGGGGCTTCGGGCCCTTCTGTGCGGGCTGGAGGGGCTTCGGGCCCTTCTGTGCGGGCTGGAGGGGCTTCGGGCCCTTCTGTGTGGGCTGGAGGGGCTTCGGGCACTGCTGTGGGGCCTGGGTTGGCTAAGTGCCCGGCTTGAAAGCATGGGTGGTGTGGGCTCCCTTTGGCGGCCTCTTCTGGGGGCAGAGGTGGTGGTGGCTGCTGTGGCCTGTTTTTTGGCCGCAGGGGCACGTGCCTTTGGGGCCCTTTTTTGGGAAAGGGAGGGTCCAGTGTCCCTTGGTGGGGCCGAGGTGGTACTTGCCTTCTGGGCCTTCTGGGACCTTAGCTTCTTCGGTCGTTGCTGGGACCTGGTTGTTGGGCCCTCAGAGGTCTGGCTTTGCTGGCCGCGTTTAGCTGCTGCCTTTTTTGGTGCCATTTTGTCCAAAAGCTCAAAGAGAATGAGCTTTGGGTGCAGGGACCTTTAAATCATGCGCCCAGCGTCTGACGCCTATGCGCACGACTACGCGCTCGTACGGACGTACGTTCGTGCGGAACCAGGAAACCGCTGGGGTTTCACTTATCTGCTGCCTGGAAGAAGACTAAAGATGGCGCCCACTATCTTCACCCGTCAACAGGAAGAGATCCTCATGCTGGTAAGTGGCTGCCTGTGCATTTTAATAGAATAGTCAATGATGGCCTAAATGTAAATGATGCGTTGGGAACTAGTTTGGGGTCTCTTAATGTTTAATCACTGGCTCCTCACACTTCATCCTCAAGGGCCGAGCCTGGCCACGTTTTCACCTGTCTATGCTGATGTCCTAATTCGGCCAATTGCTCCGGCTTAGCAACAGTTAATTAACCTGTGGAGTAGCGGGGCGAGCTGTCAAACCTGGCCTGTCTCGGACCTTGATGCGGATGTTTGCGGAACACTGTTTTCCTAAGCCATAAAAACACAACGGGAAGCCACACACGTGGGCCAAAAGCCTAAGCATTAGGCTACATCTTGGATCTTTAAAACATCCTAACATGCCATAGATGCAGGTGGCCTGATTGTTGATGTTGGCTATTATCTGTATGTACATGGTGTGTGATACATATAACATAAGACCAGACTGTCAATCACAGTCAACGTCCTCTTTAAGCCACTCCCCAAAAATGGCGGCCATTCGAAATGTGTGTGTTAATGACATTAAATACTCAACTTGTGATGCAACACATATGGGTCTGTGTGTAAAAGTACAAGCTCTGTGTCCATTATGTTTTTCAGATCATGCTTCAGCGCCGGTATGACTTCGCGCCCAATGTGTGCGAGAAAAGGGACATCGCCCGGGAGATCATCGCGGAGATACACCGTGTGACCAGCACCACCTTCACTCACACCCAGATAATGCAGCATTGGTCGGACCTGAAGCGTCTGCACATGCCCCGGGTGCGGAGGTTTTTTGGGATCCATTTCCCAAGTAAGTACCAAGCAATTGCATGGTATATGTTCCAAATGTCTAAGTTATGCCTTTATTTATAATGACTTTTCTTTGGTAGTGTTGGAAATGGATTTCAGAATTCGCCGCACCCGGAGACGTACAGGCCGACCAGTGCTGCATGACTCTGCATCTGTGAGTGAAGGTGGTGGATCTCCCGGGCGACGGACCTACCCCTCCTCTGTGGCCTCCTCAGACCAGCCCCTGGACCTTACCACAGAGGAGGGGCCAAGGCGCGTGGGCGTGGAGTCATACCTGGCCACGCATGGGGAAGGCTCTGGTATGTCACTCTTCATGTATAGGCACAAAGATATACATGGCAGGCCAAAAACTAAGTTATCCTTTATTATGTATTTGTAGAAGCTTCAGGAGCGGGTGAGATAGTGGAGGAGGAGGCAGCAGAGATGCTTGAAGTCGATCCTGGCGAAGGTGAGTGATGTCAGCCAGACTGGGAGCCAGATATGTTGGGGATAGTGACTATCTACAAATACTAACCAAATGTCACATGTTTCTCCAGGGACTTCTTCACAGCCGAGCCAGGACCAAGGGCAGCCTGTTGGCCCCAACCAGCCATCTGTCGGCCACCAACTCCGTAAGTCTCCATGCCATTATTAATATTAATGTTTGCTTAGCTAATAACACACACATAACTAAAGGCGTAGCCAAAGTGTAGTTCACACTTTCATGTGGGCACTTCGTTAGCTTAAAGAGGACCCAAACTAGTATTAAGAACCAAAGACTTAGCCATCACACTGTACCTACAGATTAGAAACATGGAAAAACACCCTTCACCCATCTAATGCATGTTATTAGACAGAACAAAACCAATATTGGGGAATATGGAATGCACAATATTTACAGGCAACATGGGATCCAGATTGAAAAAAGGAAGGTGCTGCCATGCATTGTGTGAGTGATGACCTTTCCCTCAACCCAGCTATGCTCTGGATTCCCAACGCACCACTGTAACCTACTCCCCTGTACTTTATCCAACTCTCCACTCCTCATTAAGTGTTATGCTTCAGAGTCCAGATGGCGGCGCTGTAATCCCCAAAAAAGCCTAACTAACTTTGAGGTGGGGCAGAATCATTTGTGAATAGTTTTTGTTTTTCATTAAATAATGTTGAAGGTCCGGTTTAAGGAGTTGAAACACTTACCTGTGGGAAATGCATTAACTGTATCCCTTTGAAGAAGGACATATGTCATGCATTTACATGTATTTGATTAACCCTAAATCTATTTCCAGCATACAAACCGGTCTGGGACTCCTATTTATGTTTCTTTCTCTATTGGTTACAGGGATGATCCCCAAAACCTTGGCGGGAAAAAAAAAACGAATGAAGGAGTTGGTGGCCGAGCTGCTGGCCATACAGGCGACGTTGGGGCCAACAGATGAAGAAGAGGATGATGAATAGTGCCCTTGGTCCTGGCTCCTTTGGTTAACTTGTTTTTAAAGTTGTTTAAATTTTAGCAAGTTTTTTATTGTTTTTAAAAAAAAAAAATATATATTTTTTTAAGAAAAAAACCCACAAAATAAAAAAAAAGTGTTTTACTGTTAAAAACAAATAAAAAAATTATATATGTTTTACCGAGGCCAAAAAAAAAAAAAGGTTTAAAAAAAAAAAAAAAAACTATAAAAAAAAATTTGGAATTTTATTCCAAAACAAACAAAGAAAAAATTTTAAATAAATTATATTTGAAGCCTTCCTAAATGTGTCTTTTCTAATATGCACACACCCAAAAAATTACACAAACCAGAAACAACACACTTAGAAACATATAGACATATGTAAATTATGTGATTTTCTTACGTTTTATGGACCGAGAAATGAAGTGGGATGCAGCCGCTACGGGGTTTAGGTAAGTTTGAGGGAGCGAGAAATGAAGTTGGATGCAGCCGCTAAGGGGTTTAGGTAAGTTTGAGGGAGCGAGAAATGAAGTTGGATGCAAGCGCTAAAGGGTTTAGGTAAGTTTGAGGGAGCGAGAAATGAAGTTGGATGCAAGCGCTAAAGGGTTTAGGTAAGTTTGAGGGAGCGAGAAATGAAGTTGGATGCAGCCGCTAAGGGGTTTAGGTAAGTTTGAGGGAGCGAGAAATGAAGTTGGATGCAGGCGCTACGGGGTTTAGGTAAGTTTGAGGGAGCGAGAAATGAAGTTGGATGCAGCCGCTAAGGGGTTTAGGTAAGTTTGAGGGAGCGAGAAATGAAGTTGGATGCAGCCGCTAAGGGGTTTAGGTAAGTTTGAGGGAGCGAGAAATGAAGTTGGATGCAGGCGCTACGGGGTTTAGGTAAGTTTGAGGGAGAGAGAAATGAAGTTGGATGCAGGCGCTACGGGGTTTAGGTAAGTTTGAGGGAGCGAGAAATGAAGTTGGATGCAGCCGCTAAGGGGTTTAGGTAAGTTTGAGGGAGCGAGAAATGAAGTTGGATGCAGGCGCTACGGGGTTTAGGTAAGTTTGAGGGAGCGAGAAATGAAGTTGGATGCAGCCGCTAAGGGGTTTAGGTAAGTTTGAGGGAGCGAGAAATGAAGTTGGATGCAAGCGCTAAAGGGTTTAGGTAAGTTTGAGGGAGCGAGAAATGAAGTTGGATGCAGCCGCTAAGGGGTTTAGGTAAGTTTGAGGGAGCGAGAAATGAAGTTGGATGCAGGCGCTACGGGGTTTAGGTAAGTTTGAGGGAGCGAGAAATGAAGTTGGATGCAGCCGCTAAGGGGTTTAGGTAAGTTTGAGGGAGCGAGAAATGAAGTTGGATGCAAGCGCTAAGGGGTTTAGGTAAGTTTGAGGGAGCGAGAAATGAAGTTGGATGCAGCCGCTACGGGGTTTATGTAAGTTTCTGGTTGAGGGTGCGCATGCGCAAGATCTTATATACATAAGAACGCACGAATCTAAGAGGCCAAAAACCAATGAAAACCAGAGGCAAACGCAAGTAATTGGAAGAGCTGGACGATGGAAGCCGCCGACAAAACAGGCTGCCGCCGCAACAGGTGAGCACATGAACGTGATTTTTACGATTGGCAACTGACTGAGGCAAGTTCGGGAGATATCATACGAACGGACGTATCTTTTAGGATAGAAACGTATTTGCTTATTGAATCACTCGCAAGTTCATACGAACGCACGAGCGGACGTGAAAAATAGGATGATCGTGAGCCAAATCCAAGCTGTTACATGTTTCTTTGAATCAACCCACTAGTATATTAAACACAGACTAGAGTAGACACTAGAGCTAGTACATGAACACACTGAAGGCATTTCGTTTGTAATTAAAGTACTGGGAACTCTGTCAAAAAATCCAGCCATATGAAAAAAAACGCACCCGCCCCAAAATACATATGCATAAATATCCCCACTTTTTAGACTAGTCTAATAATTCCAGTAACAGCCATCTTACGTCTTCCTGGTGACAGAGTTGCCTTGAACAGAAATAGTATTTTCTGTATTCTAGTATTTGAAAATGCTACTGGCAATACAGAAAATAGCTCATACGGGTTCCAGGAGTTATCAACATAGGTGCCAACATTGCTGTAGTTAGACTACAGGCCTAGGTACTGTTTTTGTAAAGTACACTCACACTTTTCAGAAGGTTACATGCATGGCTGGTGCAAAGTGAAGCATGTGAAGGGGTAATTACAAAGTTTGGGTTGGGAGGGACCAAAAGTTGTACATATTCTTGCCTTCATTATTTTTGTTGTTGTGAGCCACAGTGGAAGAATTGTACAGGAGAGAGAAATCAGACCAGGACTCTGATCCAGCAGAAATTGGGCCAGATATCTACTAACTACCTTCTTGCCAAAAAGGGGAAACAGACCTGTGGTTAACTGACTACACTTGTTCCTTAAATGCCATAGAAAAAATCTCACGGTGCCCATTGTATACCTATATAGGCAAGTCTGTGTCTCAATATTTCATATATTTCATATATATTTTATATCAGTAGCACCGTCTCCTGCATCTGTATAGCTTGTGCGTAGCCTCACCCTCCATAACTGTATCACTGGTGTGAGCGCACACCTTAGAAGGATGCGGGGGGGGGGGGGCGCTGCCAATTGCTTAATGGTCTACCATTGTTTTATTTTAAAATGTTAATTGAAGGAGAGCTGTGTCTGTGCCGTGTGTCACTGACAATATAAAGAGACCAAAAGATTCTGGAAAGTAAATGTATTATTTTCATAGCCCCGTCCACTGCAAGCAGTGATGGGTATGTCTATTATTCCTTATGTATTATACTTTCCATTTTAGGAAAGCACCTCTTTTGCATTACTTTTGAGTAGAGGCTCTTTTGGTCTTATTTACCCCCCAGTAGTAAGCCTATAATGGGTCACTCCACATTGTGGCTTGCGTCTCACCCCTATAAAGCAAAATACTTCCAGCCTAGTGATGATCAGAGCCAAACGCTTGAAACACATGTCTACTAGTGAATGGTATTTGTCTGGGTAAATTTAAAGCAAATCCTTGGCATTGCACATTCAGCGGCTTCTTAGTGCCTTGAATGGCTAGAGATGTAAAGAGATGATGAGCATAGCCCCATCCATTGCCAGGAGTGATGGGTAATTCTATTATTCCTTGTGTTGGAAAGAAAGTACAAATACTTTCCATTCTAGGGAAGAACCCCCCTACTCCTTTGGATTTTAGGGGTAATAGAGTACATGCCACACCACACAGTGGAAGCCACACCTCATTTTTTTTTAAATTTGGAAAAACATGTTTCATTTTCTTTAAACTTTGTTTTTCTATCATTTATAATCACAGTAACATCCATGTAAGTTTGTGGCTGTAGTGTTTAAATATGTGGGAAAGTTTGAGGGGTATGAATACTTTTTCAAGACCCTGTAACTAGCAAATGAGCACACAACAAGGAGACCTGCCTCAAGCTACCCATCTCTGGCAACACCGGTAAGTACAATAATAAATTGCAGTTAAATACAGACACCAAACACAATGCAGAAACTGTCATTTATTGAGAGAATTTACTCTATATATGTACATACCATGTTATTTTTTGAAAAGCTGCTGATGTTAAAGAGCAAATCATGGCTGCTGTGAATCTGAATTTGAAGGTTAAATAGAGCCCATTCCACCACACTGTTTCTTCCTATATATCTACAAAAGGGCCAGAATATGATGAGATGATAAGACAGACTACTATTTACATCAAATGCTTATTGACATCAATCCAACAAACAAATATGTTGTAAGCTACAATATATAAATCTACTAGAATTACTCAAATGATTTTGAGAGCCTCTGCAATGCTGAGGGACCTTCTTAATCAACCCTCAATGCCCAAATAGGGGTGCGGGTAATAAGTCGGGTTAGTGGCATGTCACCCGCTGAGTCCCTCAGGTGCCATGCTGGCTCTCGACCCAGGTGAACTGTTATAGGGTTCCCCGGGACCCCTTACCAATTCACCCCAAGTAGTAAAAAATAAACACACCACAAAAAATTCTTTCATGTTCTTAGACTACTCACTGGTCTCGGCTTCTTAATTCATTCCCACTTCAGGTGCCGCTCACTTCTTCCTCTGACGGGGTCCCCACCGCCGCTCTCTGCCAGTCTTCAGGGCTCTTCTGTTCCCCCTTCACCGTCTTCTTGTAGAGGCGCGGGCCATCAGAACCTGACAGCTGCGCCGCCACTTGGAGGGGGAACATAGGTTCCCTCTTCTTTTATTCTTGCTACCCAGTGAGGGACTGAAGTGAGGGCCGGGGAGCTGACTTTTATACTAGGAGGTGGGGCCTCCATGGAATCTTCCCTACATCACTAATTATGTCACAGGAGAGTAGGGGTCTAGAGGGGATTTGCCAGAGAAACCCCCTCTAGGCCTTCCCTTTCTCCAACGGCATTAGTCACACTTTAAAAAACAATGCGTGGGGTCCCCCCTTAAAAGCATTACCAACCCAGCAAACCAAACATAAATGCTTATAATTCCAGGGCTCAAGGGACAAACAACCCTGGCCCAGACCATCACAAGCCCTTTTGCCCTATAGCACAGGTCCGGTGCCCAGAACTGGCCCATTCTATGTCCATTGGTGATGCAGGTAATGGCCTCTAAATTGGGACAGGGGTCTATGGGACACAGCAGGGCATCCAGTATAGGCGGTGGGGCAAGCAGTTTTCACCCAAAAAAGACCCCCGTAAATCACACAAATTTGAACTTTTTGAGTGATTTTTCATTTGGAGGTCTTGTTACCTCCAAATGAAAAATCACACCCAAAAATTAAAATTTCTGAAAAAAATCTCTCTGAAAATAGGCTCTGCTGAATCAGACAAGGGGGAAATTGGTCTAAAACAGGAATATTCACTGGAAAATGGGTGAGAAAGGGGCTCTGAATCAAGGTTAATGTGATTTTCTGGATTTTTTTTTTTTTCAATTTTGTCTTCTCATTCTTTCTAGGTGCAGGTGGGAAAAATTGCAAATTTTCCCCGCTGTAGGTTACTAGGGGCAGGTTCTATACAACCAACTTTCGGGTTAATTCAGCACCGTGAGTATTTCTTTACTCACCTTTTTTTGAGAGAAAGCACTTTTTCAAAAATTGCACAGCTAAATTTGGTGCTGAATTGTACAAAGTTAAAACAATTCTCACGAGGCTGAACCATATTGTGTCTGAGTGCCTTCTCACCTATTATGTGATAGCTGAGCCTTTAGTTTGAGCTTCAGTTTCCTATATGCTCTAAATATTGAGGTAAGCCTGGTTGCCCCGGGGCCAGAGGCCCAGTTTAAACTAAGTTATGAAGGGGGGTTCTAATATTGTTGTATGGACCCCAAAATTCACGATGGTGGTCCTGCATCTAACTCAAGGAGCATTAGAGGAGGGCTTCTGATTAGTATTTTTATTTTCAGCAAAGAAACTCATTTTTATGCTGAAAGTTAAGGCAAATTCCACAAGTAAATGCCCTAGACATATTTTTATTTATATTTCAAAAGAAACAAAGGAGGGGTGGCAGGTGCTCAGACCATTTTATAACTAACCTCGGAGGTGCACGCTAGCAGGGCAATTAGGATACAAAAGTCTTAAAGGAGCCACAGCACTCAACCCTGTTGCAGACCAACCTAAATCTGTCTCTAAATCTAAATCTAAAAACAGAGGACTCGGTCACACACATCTGCAGAAATATGCTGAAGCTGCACTACCATGCGCCAAGGTGCCTCTATGGGTGCAGTCCTAACTCTAATCTCTGAGAGCCCATTTGGGACATACAATGCAATAGATAAATTGGGAGCAGGCTTACCTGAGGTTGCCCTAAAAGTGCTGTGGCTCCTTTAAGACTTTTGTATCCTAATTACCCTGCTAACGTGCACCTCCCAGGTTAGATATAAAATGGTCTGAGCGGCTGCCACCCCTCCTTTGTTTCTTTTCAATTCGTGCAAGCACATGGTGTGGGGGGTCTCGGCTGTACTGCGAGGCCTTCGACCCTTCCACCCCATGGGCTGCACTCGAGGTTTTAGGGCAACCTCAGGTAAGCCTGCTCCCATTTTATCTATTGCATTGTATGTCCCAAATAGGTTTATCACACATTAGAGTTAGGACTGCACCCCACAGAGGCACCTTGGTCTGCAAGCTAACAGGGTTGAGTGCTGTGGCTACTTTAAGACTTTTGTATATTTATATTTCAATAACCTAGATGCAGCAGGCTTCCAATACCAGCATTCACAGTAGCAGTAGCGGTACCAAGTCAACGGTATTAACTTTGTATAACTAGCTTGACAAAGCAACAAAGGCAACTGTTCTAACAATTCATCCGTTATTATATAGATTGCAATATGACATCACTGAAAATTACCCACCAGTAAATACGTCTGCCTGAGACATTACCTTTTAACGCTCAACAGCATCCCACACACATGCTTTATGCTGGTGGCTACGTTGTAAAACCTTCGCCATTTGTTCTGCATATATAATTTTATTAGAGTTAGATGAGGTAAGCACAAAGTGAACATTATAAATTAAATAGAAGTAATTGTTACCTTCTCATCAGCAGAGTGAAAGTCAGTCATGCTGCTCTCGACAAAGCTTACAGGAAAAAAACTGAAGGAGGAAACATATTTACCTGCTTTGCCGAGCCCATGGTATGTGTAACCTGGGTGACACTGCTGTCTACATGATTGTTGTGTCACATAACAATGTCCATGCTCAAGCAACCAGAGCAACCACATTTGGAAAATAAAACGTATTTATTGACTTAAATGTGTAAGACACAAATGCAGGGTTATCCTACAAATGAGGATTTTTCTGTGTAACTGAATGAGTTTTGAGAGGCAATGGGAGCATTTCTCACTCAGCAAATAATAAAGTAAAATAAAAAATAGTTGTCTTCAATTTAAAGGAGCACTATCACGAAATTGTGTAATATTAAAAATCTATAAAAACACATTGGCTAATGCGAGGAGGGGTCACTTATACACATGAAATGAATAAAACACCAACCAAGCTTGTGGTTTATTCTTTCATGGTAGGAATAAAATCCAGGGGTGACAGGCTTAGTCTGTAAGATTTCCTCTTCCATCCATTAAAATTAAAGAAAAAAGCCTGACTGAATTTTTCTTGATGTCACGTGTATAAGTGACCTCTCCTTCCACCATCTAGCATATTTATTTGGATTTTTATCATCGGGCCATTTTTTCGCGATAGTGCTCCTTTAAAGTTCAAAATCCCCTGAATCTGTGATTAGGAAGTTCTTCTGGTGACAGAACAGAGAAGTTCAACTAACAAAGTAACAAAGTAAAACAGCTACAACAGTTTATAGGGAATTAATTTGTTGAGGCTCATTTTTTATGTAATTGCTTGCTGTCATGTTCAATTCAAAAATATAATTGGTACCATATGTGCCTACATAATAAAAAAATAATTTTCAATTCACCTGTGGAACTGTCCCATCGCAGGTGTAGGGGTATTTTAATTTTTAAATCGGAACAAAAAACACTGGGGTCAGCCCTGGAGTGTAAAAGGAGTTGGGGCCAGACTTGAAATGTCCTGCTCTGTGAAACCCCCAGGTGGCCCTGTATAGTCACCCCGATGGCAATCCCGTGGGGCAGCATCTCCTGCTGATGCACCTATCCATGGCTGGTATTTCTGAATGGCCAGCGCAGGTGCAGATCAGCCATAGGAGCATCCGGCGAAAGGAGTCCAGCACTTCATTCACTCTGAATATTGCCGGGTGACATAGGGGGTCATGCTAAATATTTGGTAAGCCAGTGTAACTTCCTGAGGTGTGGATTGCAACCTGCATGCCGGTGAGCTTTTTAGCAATAACACACAAAAACGTGCAAAAAATATGTTTGTCCTACATTTTCCCCCACAGTCTAATCTAATTGGCTGGATGCCAATCAGAATAGATTGCCGGATGATACTATTTATTCTACTTGTTGGATACCTGCACATGCGCATTGGGAGTGGAGTTTGATGTAGGAATGCCAACGATCCATGTTGACACACACAGGTGCATCACAGCCTCTTGAAACTCAACCTCTCCTAAAATAGTGCAGATAATACAAATGATAAGCATATTAATTGAAAATAACCAGCGCATATCCTAAGCATAGGGGGAACAGTCACAGGGAAGACGAACAAGGTGGGGTAAGAAGAAAAAAAGAAGGGGGAAGAATGGATCACAGGAGGTGGGATAACGGTCCATCACAAGAGACAGAGAATCGAGGAGCCACGATTAACAAGCGCTCCTAATTGGAGATCATAAACCTGTCGAAATATGATTTAACTGACAATGAAAGTGAACAACAACTGCAGTGGATTGAACAAGGAGGCCAAGACTTGGATGATCTTTTGACACTCCTGGATGAGCAGGATGAGATAGGCGGGAATAGTGTACAGAATACAGAAGACATCAACATTTACACCGCCATGGAATAACTGCCTGGCTGTACATACTTTCTTCAATGTGGTTGATTTTTTAGATCTGAAACTGTGCAAACATATTGATGGACCATAAGCTCCACATTACATAGGAAGAGCACAGCGGTAAATAGCCTGCTCCATTGTGGAAGCTTCCATCAGAAAAGGTTAAAGGACATTATCCATATAGGGCAGTTCCTGTGTTTGCGCAGGAATTGCTCCACTGAGACTGAATTTTGAGCACAAACCCATGAGATGACCACTTGAATCTGGAATTGGGGGTATCGGCTGCATTCCGACGTGCCAAAGAGACTCAAAGAGCGAACTCCAAGGATGAGATGTTGTGATGGCACCTATGGATACGTGCTGGATCACCTGCATCGGGGAAATCGTGTGTAGGACACTTTATGGTCTGGGAAAACTTTTGCCGACTGTGAAATCCACTGTGCATGCCCCTGATGTCCCTGGAGTACACCTTGCTCTATTCTATTTGTCTTGGACCCATGCGGGAGATAAGCATCATAAGTACACACTCTTGGTGCTTGACAAAACAGGGTGCCTAATTTTTAGTAGAATAGTTACTATGTTTTCTGTTTAGCAACCCCTGTTTATGTGGGCTTATGGACTTCTTCTTGTTGGGAGCTTTAAAAATTAAGGATGAAACTAGGCGCTCCTTGCCCCAGGAAACTCTAAGGAGGGGGGCGTCACCTATCCCAGTGTTGATATGGGGGTCAAATATCAAAAGTGGTGTGCTCACATAGGGGGATACCACGGAGTGGTCCCAAAGGTCAGACCGACTTTGTGTTGCAATGGACAAGAGTTCGAACCACCTTAGTGTAGATCTGAAACCCCCACCAATATTGTGGTGTGATGGAATAGGGAGGATATGATGGGGTTACACCCTATGGAGGAGAGTCTAGCCACCCTTGTGGGTGATGTGACGGGGTATGAGACTGCCCGCTCCAATAGGCATTTGAGCCATAGGCACTGTGGTTACTGGAACCTTACCCGCATTTGTGTAACTAAGTTAATGGCTGGATTTGCGGATTATTATTGCAGGTTTGTATATAATATAGTTAGAACAATTCATTATTTCTACACTGAATTGATCTGGTATTGATCCAGTTTAGTGTAGGGAGGGAGAGGTTGGGGCAGCACCCTTGGGGGGCATTTTTAATATGTTCTATGTGTGTATGTATATGTTTTTATGGGATGATTTAGTGTATTAACTTAATAAACATTGATCTTTTTATTTGAATGAGCAGCACAATCTTTAGGCGATATTTTGGGGCCTATCCAGGGCCCTGAGCTTCTTTTCTTTACACAATTTTTATCTTTTGTATTGCTGGCACCTCTTCAGTGGCTGTGCGCACCCATAGTACAATAAAAACATTTAAGTCCGTTGCTACTTATACAATACTCTCTAATACTGTATTACCTATTAAGATGTAAGCAGAAAATAAAAAAAAACAGCCTACACACTAAATAACAGTAACAAAACCAATGAGACCAGAGAGCACTTTGATGCATGTTTTTAGTGGGGCAACTGCAGGGTAGCTCTAATTATGATACTGTTAGACCTTGTAGTCCAGAAACATGAATTATGCACCAAGCAAATAGGTTGCTACAGACATTTCAATGGAGATTGGCAACATGCCTAAGGGCTTTTTGCCAGGGCCGGAATTCGGCTCATAAAAGACGTGTGTAATTACTGCTACTGGTGCTTCCAACAACCCCCCCCCCCCTCCCATATTGAATTTCCAAAAGCCTGGACAACCATCTTCTCCTCAGTGTCAGGTTGAGTCCTTTGATGGTGAGGACTGCACTGCTGCTGCCATCTGTCAGAATAGATATTGCTAACAGCCAGGGGGCTAGTAGAGTAGTAGTCACAGTATAATTAATTCTGTTTGCCTTTTAGATACACTTTGTGTTCTGTAGTAGTGAAGTTTTAGGACCTACGGTATTGTTATTCTGGAAAACCAGCTTAAAGGGGCATCCCTATCTTTATTGGTGGCCTAGTGAAAAATAAGTGATCTGATTGGATGATTGCAAGTTCCATTCATGACTGAAGTGCAAAGAATCTAACCCCCCAGCTTTTCCTCATGTACTGGGGAAGTAGCTTAGGCAGCCCACTGCTCTGGGTATGTGTGCACTGACCGTTTGGTAAATGCAGAGGAAAAATTCCCATGCATGCACAAGCATGTGCTTCATTTGATGGGATAAACACATGATGATTAATATTTTTTACATCAAGGACATTTCTCCATAACATCCTTTAAAGAATCTTTAATTCTGAAATGCAATGTTGTGTTCTGAGAGATAGGAAAGTGAGGAAAATCAGTTGAACTAATCTGTAAATGTGAAGTCAGTGAACTACTAACAACTATAATTCACATCTATGAAAAAATGTATGCACTCCTTAGTGTCAGTAAGTTGCTGTACCGTGTAAGCCATTGATGTAAGCAGGAAATTCAAGGTTAAGGTAATATCATTTATTGGCTAACTCAGTAAGATTGAAAATGCAAGCTTCCAAAGCAATTCAAGCTTCTTCTTCAGGCATAATACAGACCTGACACACATTTATACAGAAAACTACAAAGGAGTCACAATTGTTTTTCTACTGATTGTAAGCTGTGAGATAATAAGGGGGGTTATGACAATTAATGGTGGGCTGATAAGAATGGGAGGGGGAGAGAGAGTGTGTGGAATTTTTATTGCTCTCACACTAGGCCAGACAGTCTGTTTAATATCAGACCAAGGCCTCGATTCAATAAAGGTAGAAAAAAATTCTCATGGTAGTAAAATATTCAATTCATGAGAAAAAAGCCTGAGAATGTCACTGTTGCTGAATCACTAGATAAAAAGACAATGAAAGTCAATGGCACTTTTTTACTCCAAAGTAGAGAGCTGTTTACTCCTTTCTACACTGTAGTAAAAGCTGCCATTTACTTTCATTGTCTTTTATTCTAGTGATTCAGTAACAGTAACATTCGCAGTTTTTTTTCTCATGTATTGAATTTTTTACTACCATGAGAATTTTTTTCTACCTTTATTGAATCGAGGCCCTAGTGATAAGTCCAATATATTTAATTCACGTCACAATGACACATAAAATTATTATCCCTGTTTAGCCCACAGTCCATAGATTTAAAGATTTGGATGTATTTACATTCGGACTCCAATCTGTCCTTTTGTGAAGCCCCCTTTGAGCACTGTGAGTTTGAGGTCACATGGCCATGGCCTGGTCTGCAGAAATGGGCCACAACAGACACATCAGTTTTTATTTTTAATTGTGAACCCGTGCAGATTAAGTCGCTTTCTTAACGCTTGCCCTGTCTGCCCGATGTCAAATGCTGAGGGGCACTGCACACACATGATCAGTTATATTACATTAGGGGACTTGCATGTAAAACTACCCTGTATTTTGGAAATCCAAGTTTAAGGTAATACCATTACTGTATTTTGTAATCTTGTTGCATACCTGGTGTTTTTATTCTGTTGGTGGTGTAGATGTGTGTGTACACGTTTCACACCTTTTCTGCAGGCAGGGCCATGTCCCATGTTCCTGCACTTCAGAAACAAAATCTGGCAATTCATTACCTGATATCTGCTGCCCTCTACTGGATAAAATTTCAACCTGCATGCAGTATGCAATAGTGAGCCTGGAGTCTTTTATCAATATCATACCAACAAGAATTTAACCATTTAAATGCCAGCGACATGAAATTCAACATGCCTCTCGTTCGTTAAGTGCCAGTTATGTGAAAAAAACCCTTATCCCCATTCAGAATCCAGTGGCAGGGGTCTCCTCTTCCCCCATTCCCCCAGGGGGAGCTCCGTCCCCCCTCCCAGACACTTCAGCACTTCAGAGAATGCCTGTCCCAACCCCCCCCCCCCCAGCCATCTGACAGCTCGCTGGCCGCTGCATGGAGAGGCCTTTTATAGGAGAAGTGAGATCACGTCATTTCTGCACATGCCGAATTGCTCTCTCAGCGTGAGTCTCTTTCTGACTCCGACGTGGCAACACCTCCGCCATCAGCCACAGTGAGCTGCCCTGCCCCCTCCATTGCAGTGAATGGAGGGGGGCGGGCAGCTCAGCATGGCTGATGGTTGAGGCATTGCCACATCAGAGGGAGTCAGAAAGAGATTTATGATTAGAGAGTGGCGCTGCGGCAAAGCCAAGATTTTGTTTGTTTTTGGATGAAAATGTACTTAAATTGTCTCCGGATAAGTTTTAAGTTTAAGTCCTTCTACCATTTTTGTGGCCCACCTTTGGACACGTTCTATTTGAATAATGTCTTTTTGCAGGTAAGGTCTCCAGAACTGCACACACTATTCTAGCTGTGGCCTCACCAGGACTCTATACAGCGGCATCACAACCTCCCTCTTCCTACTGGTGATGCCTCGAGCTATGCAGCCGAGCATCCTGCTTGCTTTTCCCACTGCCTGGCTACACTGTCCACTCATCTTGCTGCTTTCAGTTTCCCTAAATCTCTTTCCTCCGAGGTCCTGGCTAATGCAGTACTAACCATACAATACTCAGAACAGGGATTGCTTCTATCCAAGTGCATGATTTTACATTTAGAAACATTAAACTCCAGTTTCTACTGTTTTGACCATTTATCCAGTAAAGCTAAATCATTTTCCATGTTGCAGACACCTCCAGGAATATCCACCCTATTACTAACCTTTGTATCATCAGCAAACAGACAAACTTTCCCTACAAAACCTTCTCCTATGTCACTTACAAACTAATTAAAAAGAATGGGGCCCAGGACGGAGACTTGTGGTATTTCACTTGTAACTCACCTGTCTTCACACCATTAACAACAACTCTCTGATACCTAAATCCACTGCACTATCCAGTCCTAACTTCAATACCTTATCTATGAGCTTTTCATGTGGTACAGTGTCAAAGGCTTTGCTCAAATCCAGATAGGCGGAGGATATCCACAGAACAACCTTCATCTAAAACTTTAGTCACATAGTCAAAAAAATCAATAAGATTAGTTTGACTTTACTGACATGCCCTCAGTAAAGCCTTTTTAGATGGGAAATTACAGTTTTTTCTCAAGAGTGTTTCGATTATTTTAACCAGTAAAGATGTTAAACTAACTGGCCTGTAATTACTGGCTTTTTATCTACTCCCCTTGTGGGGTATAATTGATAAAGAGAATAAAACACACCACACCAATTAAATAAGAACCAATTTAGAATGTACTAGTTGAATATTAGGCAAATTATTGAATACAATAGTTGGTGGATAATAAATGTAGCCACTGGATTCAAACAATAATTGTCTGTAGAAGAATCTAGTGGATTTACTATTTTTGAAGAATGGGGGGGGGGATATCTCAACAACAAAGGCTTTAACATATATAGCTATTTGGACACTTTGCAAACACACTGTATGCTCTGTGTAATTACAACAATCTATCAATACACACACAATCTGTTTGAAATGTAAGATGGATATATAATAAACTTCGGGTAGATGATGCTCTAAATTTGTAACTATTCTGTAAATAGTGAGGATAACTGAGAAGAGTTCATTTATCCTTAGACCAAACGATCTTGGTGGAAAATAACAGTCCTGTTATTGCTGAATAAAATTGTGCTGTTTCTTTAAATATTTTCCAGATATTTCTTTCTTCAACTGGTCACAGGCCTCAAAAACTCTCCTAAATAATAGTGAGGCAGTGTAAAGGAATGAAGCAGAGTGTTAGTTTCAACCAAAAACTTCACTGTGGCCCTATAATTTTTGCGGGTTGAGAAACACATACACAGAAGTGCTCCATTTGACCCACCTTACGGACTCTGGTCTCTCAGAGCTGTTCTGTGCCTTTTATAGCCTGCAGGAATGACTGCACCAGCCTCTTTCTCATGGCTGGCCCCGCCCACCCACACACATAACAATTTTCCAGAACCCTACCAGCCAGCAGGGCCCCTCCCTCCCCCAGATGGCGTGTTATTGCACCGCACAGCTTCCACATGGACAGCTTACTCCACTGCCGCCAGCTGTCTGCCCCTTTTCAAAATGAAGAAACCAGCGCCGCATGAGCCGCGAGTCACCGCACCTCTGTCACCCACACAAACCACCTCAGCGGGTGGAGAAGACCCTACCAGACGCAAGAATCCCGGAACCTGGCAGGCAGAAGGTGTCGGTTAAACTATTCTTATGGATTGGTACAACATTGGCCATTCTTCAATCATCTGGAACCTCACTGGTTGAAAGGGAATGGTTTATTAAATCGGTCAGATGGGCCCCATCACAAATGACCTCCTGGTAGATAGAGACCTTAAAATCCCTGTTCAGACCAACTTTCTCCCACTTTATCCACCTTGGGAACAGTATAAAATAAATAATTTCAAACCATCAAATAAAAATATAGAAGGTTGATGTTCTAGTCCAGTGGTCCTCAAACTTTCTCCTCAAGGGCCGAGACAGGCCAGGTTTTGCAGCTCTCCACGCTACTCCATAGGTGAATTAACTGGTGCTCAGACAGAGCTATAGCCCTAATTATTACATCTGTGCATCAGCATAGAGAGCTGCAAAACCTGGCCTGTCTCTGCCCTTGAGGAGGAAGTTTGAGGACTACTGTTCTAGTCCATCTAGTCTGTTCTTACAGTATGTGTATATTATATGTGCTCATGTGTGCTTATCCCAGGCAAGTTTGTTCACAGCATCTACTACACTCTGTAAAATAATATTTTCTAATGTTGCTCCTGAAATTCCTTCCAACCAGGTTCTGCCCCCTTGTTCTGTCATTAAGTTTCTTCTTAAAAACACTTCACTCCTGGACCTTATATCAACCTACAAAAACTCAGGAGCTGGACCTTCCCAGCTGGATGCTATGCTATGGCCATACCTGCTATAGGTTTAAAAGCCACCAACAAAAAATACTGAATAAAAGTAGCTCTTCAGATGGTCAGCCACAGCCTTATCTCTCTCAGTAGAATTATTTTCCCTATTTCTAATTTTTGAGACTGCATTGTTTTTCTGCTTTCTGTTGCCAATATATCATAAAAAAGGTTTTATCTCCCCTCTTCACAGATTTGGCCATTTCTTCCTCATTTTTCCCTTTAGAAGCATCTATAATCTGTTTTGCTGTTAAATTTTCTACGCCTCTCTGTCAGCTACACTTTCTTTATACTTCTTATAAGCAGACGTCTCACATCAAATGTGAATTCCTTGTGTATTCTAAGCAAAGCCACTTTGCTTCAATTTTGGGACCACTGTCTCTTACTGGCTCACACTGAGAGCATCAAGGGACAGAGAAGATGTTAGACCATTTTATGTGTGCTCCTGGAGAAATAAAAATGAAAGGAGGCCAAATTTGGAGCTCTGCTATAACATATATAGCTATTTGGACACTTTGCAAACACACTGTATGCTCTGTGTAATTACAACAATCTATCAATACACACACAATCTGTTTGAAATGTAAGATGGATATATAATAAACTTCGGGTAGATGATGCTCTAAATTTGTAACTATTCTGTAAATAGTGAGGATAACTGAGAAGAGTTCATTTATCCTTAGACCAAACGATCTTGGTGGAAAATAACAGTCCTGTTATTGCTGAATAAAATTGTGCTGTTTCTTTAAATATTTTCCAGATATTTCTTTCTTCAACTGGTCACAGGCCTCAAAAACTCTCCTAAATAATAGTGAGGCAGTGTAAAGGAATGAAGCAGAGTGTTAGTTTCAACCAAAAACTTCACTGTGGCCCTATAATTTTTGCGGGTTGAGAAACACATACACAGAAGTGCTCCATTTGACCCACCTTACGGACTCTGGTCTCTCAGAGCTGTTCTGTGCCTTTTATAGCCTGCAGGAATGACTGCACCAGCCTCTTTCTCATGGCTGGCCCCGCCCACCCACACACATAACAATTTTCCAGAACCCTACCAGCCAGCAGGGCCCCTCCCTCCCCCAGATGGCGTGTTATTGCACCGCACAGCTTCCACATGGACAGCTTACTCCACTGCCGCCAGCTGTCTGCCCCTTTTCAAAATGAAGAAACCAGCGCCGCATGAGCCGCGAGTCACCGCACCTCTGTCACCCACACAAACCACCTCAGCGGGTGGAGAAGACCCTACCAGACGCAAGAATCCCGGAACCTGGCAGGCAGAAGGTGTCGGTTAAACTATTCTTATGGATTGGTACAACATTGGCCATTCTTCAATCATCTGGAACCTCACTGGTTGAAAGGGAATGGTTTATTAAATCGGTCAGATGGGCCCCATCACAAATGACCTCCTGGTAGATAGAGACCTTAAAATCCCTGTTCAGACCAACTTTCTCCCACTTTATCCACCTTGGGAACAGTATAAAATAAATAATTTCAAACCATCAAATAAAAATATAGAAGGTTGATGTTCTAGTCCAGTGGTCCTCAAACTTCCTCCTCAAGGGCCGAGACAGGCCAGGTTTTGCAGCTCTCCACGCTACTCCATAGGTGAATTAACTGGTGCTCAGACAGAGCTATAGCCCTAATTATTACATCTGTGCATCAGCATAGAGAGCTGCAAAACCTGGCCTGTCTCTGCCCTTGAGGAGGAAGTTTGAGGACTACTGTTCTAGTCCATCTAGTCTGTTCTTACAGTATGTGTATATTATATGTGCTCATGTGTGCTTATCCCAGGCAAGTTTGTTCACAGCATCTACTACACTCTGTAAAATAATATTTTCTAATGTTGCTCCTGAAATTCCTTCCAACCAGGTTCTGCCCCCTTGTTCTGTCATTAAGTTTCTTCTTAAAAACACTTCACTCCTGGACCTTATATCAACCTACAAAAACTCAGGAGCTGGACCTTCCCAGCTGGATGCTATGCTATGGCCATACCTGCTATAGGTTTAAAAGCCACCAACAAAAAATACTGAATAAAAGTAGCTCTTCAGATGGTCAGCCACAGCCTTATCTCTCTCAGTAGAATTATTTTCCCTATTTCTAATTTTTGAGACTGCATTGTTTTTCTGCTTTCTGTTGCCAATATATCATAAAAAAGGTTTTATCTCCCCTCTTCACAGATTTGGCCATTTCTTCCTCATTTTTCCCTTTAGAAGCATCTATAATCTGTTTTGCTGTTAAATTTTCTACGCCTCTCTGTCAGCTACACTTTCTTTATACTTCTTATAAGCAGACGTCTCACATCAAATGTGAATTCCTTGTGTATTCTAAGCAAAGCCACTTTGCTTCAATTTTGGGACCACTGTCTCTTACTGGCTCACACTGAGAGCATCAAGGGACAGAGAAGATGTTAGACCATTTTATGTGTGCTCCTGGAGAAATAAAAATGAAAGGAGGCCAAATTTGGAGCTCTGCTATAACATATATAGCTATTTGGACACTTTGCAAACACACTGTATGCTCTGTGTAATTACAACAATCTATCAATACACACACAATCTGTTTGAAATGTAAGATGGATATATAATAAACTTCGGGTAGATGATGCTCTAAATTTGTAACTATTCTGTAAATAGTGAGGATAACTGAGAAGAGTTCATTTATCCTTAGACCAAACGATCTTGGTGGAAAATAACAGTCCTGTTATTGCTGAATAAAATTGTGCTGTTTCTTTAAATATTTTCCAGATATTTCTTTCTTCAACTGGTCACAGGCCTCAAAAACTCTCCTAAATAATAGTGAGGCAGTGTAAAGGAATGAAGCAGAGTGTTAGTTTCAACCAAAAACTTCACTGTGGCCCTATAATTTTTGCGGGTTGAGAAACACATACACAGAAGTGCTCCATTTGACCCACCTTACGGACTCTGGTCTCTCAGAGCTGTTCTGTGCCTTTTATAGCCTGCAGGAATGACTGCACCAGCCTCTTTCTCATGGCTGGCCCCGCCCACCCACACACATAACAATTTTCCAGAACCCTACCAGCCAGCAGGGCCCCTCCCTCCCCCAGATGGCGTGTTATTGCACCGCACAGCTTCCACATGGACAGCTTACTCCACTGCCGCCAGCTGTCTGCCCCTTTTCAAAATGAAGAAACCAGCGCCGCATGAGCCGCGAGTCACCGCACCTCTGTCACCCACACAAACCACCTCAGCGGGTGGAGAAGACCCTACCAGACGCAAGAATCCCGGAACCTGGCAGGCAGAAGGTGTCGGTTAAACTATTCTTATGGATTGGTACAACATTGGCCATTCTTCAATCATCTGGAACCTCACTGGTTGAAAGGGAATGGTTTATTAAATCGGTCAGATGGGCCCCATCACAAATGACCTCCTGGTAGATAGAGACCTTAAAATCCCTGTTCAGACCAACTTTCTCCCACTTTATCCACCTTGGGAACAGTATAAAATAAATAATTTCAAACCATCAAATAAAAATATAGAAGGTTGATGTTCTAGTCCAGTGGTCCTCAAACTTCCTCCTCAAGGGCCGAGACAGGCCAGGTTTTGCAGCTCTCCACGCTACTCCACAGGTGAATTAACTGGTGCTCAGACAGAGGTATAGCCCTAATTATTACATCTGTGCATCAGCATAGAGAGCTGCAAAACCTGGCCTGTCTCTGCCCTTGAGGAGGAAGTTTGAGGACTACTGTTCTAGTCCATCTAGTCTGTTCTTACAGTATGTGTATATTATATGTGCTCATGTGTGCTTATCCCAGGCAAGTTTGTTCACAGCATCTACTACACTCTGTAAAATAATATTTTCTAATGTTGCTCCTGAAATTCCTTCCAACCAGGTTCTGCCCCCTTGTTCTGTCATTAAGTTTCTTCTTAAAAACACTTCACTCCTGGACCTTATATCAACCTACAAAAACTCAGGAGCTGGACCTTCCCAGCTGGATGCTATGCTATGGCCATACCTGCTATAGGTTTAAAAGCCACCAACAAAAAATACTGAATAAAAGTAGCTCTTCAGATGGTCAGCCACAGCCTTATCTCTCTCAGTAGAATTATTTTCCCTATTTCTAATTTTTGAGACTGCATTGTTTTTCTGCTTTCTGTTGCCAATATATCATAAAAAAGGTTTTATCTCCCCTCTTCACAGATTTGGCCATTTCTTCCTCATTTTTCCCTTTAGAAGCATCTATAATCTGTTTTGCTGTTAAATTTTCTACGCCTCTCTGTCAGCTACACTTTCTTTATACTTCTTATAAGCAGACGTCTCACATCAAATGTGAATTCCTTGTGTATTCTAAGCAAAGCCACTTTGCTTCAATTTTGGGACCACTGTCTCTTACTGGCTCACACTGAGAGCATCAAGGGACAGAGAAGATGTTAGACCATTTTATGTGTGCTCCTGGAGAAATAAAAATGAAAGGAGGCCAAATTTGGAGCTCTGCTATGGTTTCTAATGTTGCAGAAAATGAAGAAGGCACATGGGACAGGCATCAGATGAACTTCTCTATCATTACCCCGCCAACCCCCCAACCAGTTGTACTCCCTCAAAACACCATTTTCCTCTTCAAGACAATATTCACCACAAATCCATATTGGGAAAAAGTATGCTTACCATGGTATTTTTTTCTTAATGTGCTAGGTTGCATAGGGAAAAAAGACCAGAAGGCACCTCTAACAAATGACTGCATTCTCCTCTCCTGTTCAATGACTTGCTCCCTCAAGGTGGTCTTCTGAACTTTACTACCACTGTCACTTTGCCAAACCCACAGAGAACAGAACCAAGCAGTGATTAGAGAAGTAACTAGGTCAGCCCAAATTTCTTCCCAATCCTGTTTGGGTAATTTTACAATGTCCTGCCAGTTTACACCAGGGAACAGCTGAAGGCTAGCTAGCTGCAATGGGAGACAAAGTTTTCACATCTTGCTATTCAGTCCCCTCATGGGTGGGGCTATATCACAGTGTAAGCCTATGTGCCTAAATGAATAGGAGATTTAATATGTAACCTGTGACAAAGAAAACTGCCTAACAAGGTAATATGATTCCACATGGGTGTTTACAGCTCTAGCTGTAGAGCTCAAGCTCTTAAAAAATATTATGTTACAATTATGTATAAATATAGTCTATTAATGGAATGGGAAAGAAGTTGTTGCTGTATAATGAACATTACCATGTTCCATTAATGGTATATTAGATGCACATGTTAATGGAAAAGGCTTTACTTAGCTAAGCTGCCTGATAGTGTCATAAATAACTCCCCACTTATAAAGTGCTGCTTCCCAGAACAAAATGTTTACAAGCTCACAACTGTTACAGCAACATTGAATATTCATATGGCTGGGTGCGATAAACAGAAAATGTGTTTATTGTGAAAATGACGCTTTAAAAGTTGCCCGCAAATGCTGCCAATAATAATAATCTGCACCCCCCACCACGTCCTACGATAAGCCTGATTTGGGCAATAAAAAAAACAATACACTTACCTGCTTGTAGCCCACCACTGCGATCATTGCTTTGCAGCAGTAATTCTGCGCTGGGAGCTGCCGCCCTGTCTGTGACTGCTTGCAATGATTGGCTGACTGAGCAATAGATCATGATAGGGTCGGCAGCTTCCTAGGCTGATATCATCCTGGTGCTAAAAAGTGTGTGTGTATGGGGGGGGGGTCACCGCGCCTTATTGAGCGATTGTAAAGGAGTAGTCGACTTATCTTAGCAGCACTCCCACGCTGCTGGACGTGTTCCCACAGCCCAGAGCTGGTAGGCCCACATCCTTGTAAGAATAAAATCCAGGAGTGACAAGTTTGTGGGTATATCAGAGGCAGAACCCGTTATCCCTGATTTCCTCCTTCCAATAAACGAAAATAAGTGACCCCATCCTCGTGCCATCCAGCATATTTATTTGGATTTTAATCAATGGCCAATTTTCACGATAGTGATCCTTTACAGATTCTAAGTGTCCCTTATTATCTCTACATTACTTAGGTGTTAAGGTTATGCAGCATGCTGGGGGTTCCCCCCAGATGACTGAGAATGGTGGGCCCTTCCCACAGAACCAATGCTGAAGGGCCTGGCCATGCCAAAATGCAAATATAGTTCCTCATTATAACTTAAAGTGGACCAAAACCCAGGATTTTGGCTACTCCGGGTTTTGGTCCTTTCCCCGGGGGCACCCCAATCGGAGGGTGCCTCACTGTGTGAAACCCCCCAGACCCCTACCCAGTCCCATGATGCGCTTAAGAGCAGCAGCTCTGACGGCCACATCCTTCGCTTCCATCTAGCAGGGAATCCTCCCTGTTAGAGGGAGGCAAGGATGCGGGCGTCAGAGCCGCTGCTCTTAGACGCGCCACGAGACCGGAAACAGGTGAGTTGGCTGCGGTATCCTGAGGGGTTTCACACAGCTGAGCACCCCCGATCTGGGTGCCCACAGGGGAAAGGACCAAAACCCAGGATATCCAAAACAATTGACTATCCTGGGTTTTGGTCCACTTTAACTCCAGCAAAAACTTTTTTGTCCTTGTTTTTAAGAAAGGAAGGCCTGGAACCAATTAATAGTAAAACCATTGGCGCTGCAATATAATTTCCTTTCAGTGGCATCTAAACAGCAATTTTATCTAGCAGTAAACCAGTTGAGTTTGATTGTTCAATAGGATGTCCGTAGCAAAGAAACCTCTTATTTTATGATGGTCAGCACCTTTTAGTCCTAATCACTCTGATGTATTTTCTGTCTAACAAAATGCCTGCACCAATTATGGCCACTGGCATTACCTATTATATACATTAGTAAATCAGGCCTTAATTAAAGTGACTGTGCAAAAAATAAAAACACATATACTCACATTGTGATGCCTGACACTACCTCAGTGCATTCATTCTGTGTGAAGCTGTGGGACATGTTCTAGGAAAGACCCCAGCAGCTGCTGCATGGGACACGAAGTTGAGTGTCCATGTTTTATTTTCTAGCTGAACTTTACCAAAAATAATGTCATTGTGTGCCTTTAAAGCATTTACAGCCCACTTTGTGACAGTAAAGCAATTTATACTAAATGAAAAGCCTGATTCTAAACCTAAGCCGTAATTTCAGTACAGAATCTTGCAATAAACACTTCTTACAGCATGAATCTTGAAATGTACATTCAATATAGCAAGTAGGAAACTTGTGATGTAAACCCATAACAGCAGCAGGTAAAACATCTGTAGACTGCAGGAGGTAGCAGCATGTGTGCACTGCTTGGATGCAAACTAGAAAATGGATGGAGGAGATGGGAAGAAAGGAGGAGCTGCTTGCATCACAGCTAGACTAAGGGAGCGAGGAAGAGACAAAAGCAGTTAAAGGCACACTGCTCAGCCTATGTAAACAAACACTATATCAAACATTTACCCCAGGTAAAATGAAGCACGCATCATAGGACATGACAGGCCTGCTGCACCCCATACCTTCCAGGGGGTGTCGGGCACCATCAATATGGACTGGCAGTACATGCCCACCAGTGGTAAGAGTTGGATTCATAATGCTTACTTTGGGAGGGGTGCACAAACCCCAAACATTTGGCAGAAACATGAGTGGCCAGAAGCATGCACCAACATTGAGTTCTTGGCTGGGACACACATGTTGGCTAAGCAAGCTGCTCCCTCCAGCGATCACAGAATCTGTCATTGGATCCCCGAGGGACACAGGAGCTGACAATCGGAGGTGAATAAAGAAAACATTTTCTCTGTGTGTGTCTTTTTCCAGGTAACCCTTTGTAAACTGGTAAGGGATCCATGAGATCCTATACTAAGTCATAAGGTTCTGGGTCTGGCAAGTCATCTGTGGCTAGCTTGCCATTAACCCCCATCCATCATTACCTGTCTCCCCAAAGCCCAGGGGGCAGAAGAGCCCAGGGCCATTTAGGTTTTGCAGGCTTGTGGCCAGCAGGGCAGGGGGCTACCAAGGCTGGCCCTTGCAGCCTCTTCTCCCAGGAGGGGGGGGGCCCTATGTCATTTTTTTTATATTAACCCTCTATGTCCCATCACTCAGCAGAAATGAAAGCCTTTCAGCAGCAGGAGAACAGAAACCAGAGTGATTGTCATGGGACACAGAGCTCGGGGATGGATGGATGGGAGGTAAGTATAAGAAAATAAAATAATATATTTTTTCTGATTGTGTTCATCTTTTTTAACATTTAAACTGGTAAGGGATCCATGAGACCCCCTATACCAGTTCACATGGCTCGGGGTCTGGCAAGTCACCTGCGGCTAGTGGGTGACTTGCCATTAACCCACAGCCCCCCATTACCTGCCTCCCCAAAGCCCAGGGGAGGCAGAAGATGCCAGGGCCGCGATGGCTACGCTGGCTTGTAACCTCCGGGGGGGGGCACAGAGGCTGGCCTCCGCATCCTGTTTTACAAGTCCTGCATAGCTGGTCCTTGAGCTGGTTATGCTGGTAAAAGGGAACCCCACACCATTTTTCAAACAGCTTTAAGGGTCTTAGGCTATAGTCGTTGCATTGTCTTATGATCTGGACATGTCAACCCTTCAGATGTTCTGAGAAGGCAAACAGGGCTTCTTTTACTGCTATCAATTCCCTCAGGTTTGAGGAAGACTAAGTCAGCTTTTTGGACCATCTCCCCTGAGCAGTCAGGGCCCCACAATGGGCTCCTCCATGAGGAGGAGTCCACTGCTACAATTTGGTCCCTGGGATCTCTCCAACGCAGACCAGTGACTTCTTTACCAGCTCGGGGATTTGCATTGGATCTTCTAGAGATTTCAGAGACTTGTCCCAGGTGTTCAAGATATGCAGCTGAAGAGTCCTTCAGTGTGGTTGACCTCACCTTACTGCTGGAATGGTTGAGGTTAAAAACCCCAGAACCCTCATGGCCTGACAAACCGAAGTTGTCTGACTGGCGCACAAAGACTAAACTGCTTCCTTATCTTCTGGGAAGGCAAGACAATATTCTGAAGGATTGTATTTATTTCAAACCCTAAATAAGGCGTAACCTGGGATGGAACTAGACTGAATTTCTCGTAATTCAGAACCCACCCAAGATGGACAAAGTACCCCTTTCTTACATAAAGATCCTGAAGAGTAGCAGATTGTCCAAATTAGAAATGATCCCGATCCCTCTTTGCCTTAAATATGCCAGAGGATCAGCTAGAACCTTGGTAAAAATCCTGGGAAGAACCGGGTGGATGACCTTATCCTTTCCTTGTTGATGGGCAGTAAGATACCACAGCCACATGACTAGCCAGAATAATGGTCACTCCGACAACAAATAACATGTCTCATATATCGCTGACCCTCAGAAGCCTGTCTGAATAAAGGCTCCTTATAAAATGGTGGGAGCACCAAGAAAGGAAAAAAAAGCAATCAACAGGGTAATCATTAGTTATGGTTCTTCATAAGTGTTAAAAGAACAAAAAGCTGCAAGAATTCACCTTAAATATGGTGCACACAGCCAGCCACACTTAGTCAGATGCAGGCTAAACCAGATTTTCCTCCAAACTATATAATGAACAAAAAATGAACTACCAGCATTACTATAGGAAATGCCCTAGATCAGGGGTTCCCAACCAATGGTAAAGGTAACACTGGTGGTAGCTAAGGTCCTCCAAGGTTGTATTTAAAGTGGACCTTCACCCTAAATAAGAGCCTATCTTATATGTTTCCCTCAACCTGTACATACAGATTGCTCACATTAAAGATCATCCTACCTGCATCTATTGCATTTTCTGAGACTTTAAACATCCAAGATGACGGGTTATGGACGTGCAGGATGCCTGCAAACAGGAAGTGTCCTCTCACTGTGCCACTCTGCATTCTGGGATTGCTGACCTTTTCCTGACCCCAACTCTGCTCTGTTTGTGCAAAGAACAGCTATAACCCCGCTCTCCTGCACTTTTGATCCCTCTCAACTCCTCAGTATGTGATGCTACTGAGCCAAGATGGCGGCGCCCGTATCCTAGAATTCTGAACAGAGTTGCAGGCCAGTGAGGGAAAGAATAAAAAGTAAGTGACTTAAAACATTAAATATATTAATTTTAGATGCTAGGGAATAGTTTTTTAAGGGTTTGGGCTTTTCATTAAATGACGCAGAAGGTCCGCTTTAACAGGACTGCAGACTGATCTGTACCACACCTGATCTGCTGCCTCTATAACCTGCTGAATGCAGCCCATTGCTGAATAAGCACATAGGTAGGTTATAAAAACTGTCAAGTCCCAAACTGGCAAGGACAGGAAAATGCAAAGAGTTAATCCCCGCAACACTTATTACATAAGGTCATAAGGTGCTCAGACTCCCCACATAGACTAGATAGGGTCTCAACACAGGCAGTTAAAGTGTACCAACAAATGACTAAAAACAGAGAAAAAGTAAGTGCTGACAATGTTTCATTATTATGCATGCGGATGTGCCACGCTGTGCCAGGCTGTCCCGGTTTAAATGGGTCAATCAGAACAGAGCGCCAATAAATTACATGGTGCTCTACAAGGTAGACATTATATGACTGTACGACAAGAAATACACTATTCATCTCATGGTATTACAACCCAGAAGTGCTACAACAAAAAAAAAAGGAATATATATATATATATATATATATATATATATATATGCTAACAGCCATTTGTAATAACACTGTGTATTCTTCAGAGACAGAGCTGAGCTGAGCTGAAAGCAGAGCAAAGTGAAATACAGAACAGCCATACCTTACACCTGTAAGGTTGGATAGCACTAGCCAGCCTCATCCCTAAATACGACCTGCCGTTAAAACATATTTCAGATCCTTAGAAGGATCCTAATATAGGAAAGCAAAGACAATCATGGAAGCCTGTTGGGGACAGGAAGTTACTGCACAATGAAATGAAGCATGTCTTAAAATGGAAGCAATGTAGTCTCTGTATCTGTTGCAACGATTCCCTGACTTCCACTAGATGGGAGCTCTGCTAGAAGTTCTCCTTCATGGTGTGAGGAAGAAAGTTGTATTGTAGGAAAATGACCCAAATTAAGTGGGTCCATTCCTAGCAGAGAATAGCAAGGGCATGTAGGTCTGCTTTAATAAAGGAGAGAAGAGTGTTAGCAGAAGGTGAACAGCATTTAACCTGTAGCAATTTAAATCCGCCCCATGCATTACATCTTCACTGACCCCTTGCATTCATTGTATAGCATCATCTTATTCAGTAATGTTTTACCATTTTTACATTCAGCCAGGTTGTAAAAACTGTTTAGCCTGTTGTAAGACCCACAAAAAGGGGTCACCCAACCAGGCTTTGCACAGGTGCAATCAGCCCTGTAATCAGTGCAGCTCTGTCAGTTGACCTGATGGGCTTCCAATCAATGAGGCTGCAGCAGCCCAGACAACGGCATCTGTCTTTAAATCATGGATCCATAAAGATAAAAAAGGGACTTACCGGAGTAGAGCTGGACCTCTTCTTTCCAGACTTTGCGGAGAACAGAATAAAATGGTGGACTGGAGATTGCGTTGATCTGATAGAAAGCTTCCCAAGGATTTTGACAAAGGAGCAAAGATTAACACAACCTCCTCTGCCTGGTCCGCCATGTCTGGAATGAGGTAATGATACATCCCAAAAATTTGCTTTAAGGACTGGACAATGCTGCACATTCTTTAACCCTCTGCACTGCCAAAGAGGGAGGCCAGAAGAATACAAGTTGTTATGAAGCTCACGTGTATCTCCTCTTCACAGAAAACACGTGCGCTAAGCAGGGACCTGGCAGTGCATGAGAGTGACGCCATCACCGCCAGAAGGAGAAGCCATCCAATGAAAATCTTCCCTCCTCCCCTTGCTTCCTATATAAATTGGAAGCGGCACACGCGCACACCTATTTAACTATTGCTGGAGGGCTCAGCTATGTGCAACGGGGGCAAGACCGGTCAGAGCGAGCCCAGAGCAAGTGCCTTTCACCCCCTCGTGTCGCCTCTTAAGTCCTGGAGAGGGATTCTTTATGAAGTCCTCCAGCTGTTCAGTCAGCTGCAATCTCCCCCCCCCCCCCCGTCTGCAACCTGATGAATGAAAACAATGCATCCCAGGTAGCGAATGGGGGGGAGATGGGGAGGGGGGATGGGAATCCGACAATCCCAGCTTGTTAAAAATATCATCCTTAGAAAAAGGGTAAAGACAGCTTACCCCCTGTCCCTAAATAGGTCAGGGAATGGAGAACCTGGCCAATCCTCTGGGGGTATCCCGGGTCCCTGGCAGTCTGCCTCTGCAGCCGGGAAATGGGTTTGCCCTGCATCGAACCCACAGCGCCGGATACTTTCCAAAACCATTTGATTCTGGCTCCGGATACTTACCTAAACCTGTCGGTAGTCTGTCGATAGTCTGGCTCCTACCAAAAGTAGAAACACAAAAACAACTGGAGACTGGGAGGAGGGGCCAACGTTTTATTAATTCTGGTGGTCAGTGTTCCAACATAGAGGCGGAGACATAAAGTCTCAGGAGTATGCTGCCCAGAGGATGTTTTGAGAAAACGGAGGGACCCACCACACACTGAACATTGATCGAATGTCCCATCTTCTGGTTTCTGTAAGAAAATGACAACACTGGTTACTACACTAGCAACATTATGGTAGCAGGCAAAGAGCAATCAGATACATGAGCAACTTGGACACAAGGATCAGTGTGCTCAATGAGCCACAAGGATTAGCTAGTTTAGGCGAGTCCAGGCATATAACATCAATGGGAACCAACGGTGTGTTGGGAAATTCCTGGTTTAGGGATCGGAACTCAGGACAGGGAGGCAGCTATCTGGGCACAAAGGAAGCTAGTTAGCTGACTGGTAACAGAAGAACAATGGACAGACGGCCTGCCTTTGCCACCAAAGAGGCAAGCTGCCGACCACCAGTGGCGTGGGTGGTCCAGTGCTTGGGGAGCATGTAATCCACCCAGGTTTTCAGCAGTGTCCCTGAAGGTGGAGATGTGCAGGCCCCGGGTTGGCCCTTGGTGGTCGCAGACTTGGGAAGGGAAAACACGACAGATGTACACAAGACACAAACAGGTGATCTGGGCCCCAGTGCAGGCTTGTAGTGGAGCCGGGCCCCAGTGCAGACTTGTGGCGGAGCTGTGCCCCGGTGCATGCTTGTAGCGGAGTTGGGCCCCAGTGTAGGCTTGTAGCGGACATGGGCTCCAGTGCAAGCTATGGGACCAATAATGAAGGAACATAGGACCAAGACACTCAGGGCTAAGACACTGGAAGGGCAAAGACACAAACCGTGGAACCACAAGGCCCAGTAGGGAAAAAGACACAAACTATGAAGGGCTGTGAGCCCCGGGAACAGACAAGGAATCAACTATAAAGAACCACAAGGCCCAGCATGCACAGGAAGGCAAAATCACAAGACAGGAAGGCCCGGATGTGACAAGGACTAGGAGATATCAAGGGGGTTGGAGAGCACGGCTAAGCTTCGAGACTATGCAATGATCCAACATAGGGGCGGGGCCAAGCACATGCATTTATATGAAACCCAACAGCATGATTAATGCCAAGTGAGGTTAAACAATGCGTCTCTAGGACCCAGGGAAGAACCACACCACTCCAGCAGACACACAGCAACACCACAGCAGATAGCGCAGTGGTAATAGCAGTAGACTTGGAGCAATGATGGATGGCAGAGCGCTGGTTCAAAACCCTGTCCATGCCAGTCCTAACACAATACCAAACATAGGCAGCTTGGAAAAAAGGAGTAGGCAGACCAAATAACCCCATACCTTTACATATACTCCTGCACCAACACCATGCGTTATGTGTTCAGGCTGTCTGGAAAACATATTTCTCCTGCCACTGAGAAATTTAGTCAGGCTGCTGCTCAGCAAAGACTGGGGTATGCCAACAGTCCAGGAATAAGCCGTTTGCTAAAATTTGAAGGCAGCCAACCAATGTAGTCATGTCATGCCCCTTTCTTGTGGTGGAGGCCAACCATGGGCGTAAAGCTTCTCTAGAGAAAGGTGGTTAAGGTCAGATGTTGATATCGACATGCGATCAACATCGTAATAATGGCAGGTGTGCGCCAGTTCTGACAGGTACAGGGTGAGCAGCTCATAGTACTGATGCTCGTACTGCCAAATTCTCATCTAGGGGCTCCATCGTACACACTGTTCGAGTGTCCGCAAGCAAAAAGAGGGCATAAGATTTGACTTCCATTTTTTTAACACCTGTCCCAAGGGTAAAGCAGGGCTAAGAAAATTGCGCAAGTACAGGCGAAATCCATAAAGTTACGAAAGCGAGTACGTATATACTTGCAAGAACACATATTAATACGCCGAAGACTCATTTTTACGTGCGCAATATGAAAAGTCTCAAAAAACAGCAAACCCACCCAAAAGGACAATACGGAATAGCCCGGGAGCTAAAACTGCTAAAACTGTGATTAAACATTATTCTCACATGCGAGATCACATTCACGAGAGGCTTAGAATCAGGCTTAAAGTGGACCAACACCGAGGGGGGATCGGCCCGGAAATCTATAAGATTCCCGGACCGATCAGTCCCTCCCCGCGGGGCATCCGAAATCGGGATGTCCCGCGGGGAGGAACCCCCCAGGAGGCCCACAAACCTTACCTCAGCCCCGTTCCATCGGCGCCTGCGCGAGCCGCGGCCGCGTCTCGCGCTTCTCTCTAGCAGGGCGCGCACCGGCGCCGGCTGTTTGTGAATGTTTGTTAGAGGGAAGCGCGAGACGCGGCCTCCAGCGCTCAGAGCCAGCTGAGCTGGTATGCGCGTCCAGGCGGCCTTGGATGCGCATACCACAGCGCCTCTGAGCGCTGTGATTGGCTGGCGCGGTCACGTGGGAGCGGGGAGAGGTGAGTTTTTTGGGGCTTTCTGGGGGGTTTCAGACAGCGGGGCACCCCCGATCGGGGTGCCCCACCGAAGTGGACCAAAACCCAGGATAGTAAAAATCCTGGATGTTGGTCCACTTTAATGCTAGCTGCGCATACACCCCTGTGCAAGCCCAGTTCTTCCCTCCTGCACATTACTTGTTCTGTGATGCTGGCCACTGAGATTAGCCACCAACACAGACCAGAGTCCTCTCAGCAGCTGAAAAACGAAAATAGGACTCGCTTCAAACTGCTTTGAAGGCAAATCATTATCATTTTTTAATTATAAAAAACTTGTACCAGCTAGGAAATAAAGAACACAGATACTCACCTCCTGTACCCTTTGCCGTATACCCATGCGCATACCCCCTGTGTGCTAAATACTGAACAGGTGCGGCCAAAACCCATTTTAACTTAAATAGGTGTTGGTCCACTTTTAAGTGAACCAAAAGTCTTGGAGACTTCAGGGTTGCCCCCGGGGCACATTGACATAGGATGCCCTGCTGTGTGAAACCCTTGATTCCCCTATAAAACCCACCTTCTTGATCCTACAACCTCTGCGGTGCTGCGGTCATATGAAGCTATACCTATAGCTGGGCATGAACTCACAGCAAGCATTTGTTAATGGGCAGTTCAGACAAGCACCCTGTTGAAGGTTAGCAGGGATGTGGCTCGGCTAGATTCGGCCCTTAGATGATTCTTAGAGGCAATTGCCGAGCACAGACAAGCGGACTAAAGAGAGACCGCGCATGTGCCGTAGTACAGGGGAAAGGCAAGTTTTACTGGTTGGGAGGGTCTCATACAGCAAGGCATCCCTAATCGGGGTACCCTGGGGGCAAAATCACAGATTTTGGTCCGCTTTAAGCAACAGACAGCAGCTTTCTGCTCTTTGGACATAAAAAGATTTGGTGGAAAATCAGAGAATACAAACAAGATAGAACTACAGGATAAATGGGAGCAATTCTGACTTTTAGGCATGTCTAGAAATACTGCTCTGCTCTGTTAATGTAAATTGATTAAGAGAGTGACATTTAATAAATACCTTTTGGCCCCTGCGCAAGGCAATGACGAAAATAAATGAATACAGCTCTCTTTTCATGAAGTGGAGCTCTTAGCAATAATGCAGGGGGATGCTGCATGGTTTTAGAAAGCGGTTTTGGACTGGGAATTGTCTGGCTCCTCGTTCTAAGGCAACGTCATGGTATAGACTTGTGGGAAGCGTTAAGTGTTCAGTACTAGATGAGAGAGGTCTTGCCTTCACTTGCTACTTGTAATAATAGTCTTAATGGAAGGAGAGTTCAATCGATACATCAAGACAGCTGTTAACAGAATGTTTTAATGGAGCCTAAATGACTGATATTTTCTACCATTTTTAAGTTAAAAAAAAATCTCTATCAATGAGAGTAGTGATATGGCTATGCCTTTTTAGATGTGTGAATATGAGTGCTTGCACTAACACTTAGCTCCAGAGATCCCAGAACATCTGAAAGGAGTGTAGAGCAAGTCTACATCAAGATGCTACAAGAAGCTACTACCTAGAGGACTCGCTGAGCTGCACGCAGTGCTCATCCTTTATGTTACTTAAAGGCCAAAGGAGTACGGAGGAGAAAGGACGAGGAAAAGATCAATTAGCTGTATGTGGATGACATTTATCTACAAAAAGCCAAAAGGGTGGATATGTCGTCGCTGTTAAAGGAAGACATGGAGAAGAAACTTTTTAAACCTCAGGGGCACACTTTATATGAATTCATTGAAACAAAATCGAAGTACAAGGAGAGGTTTTATTTGTGCACATCAGGTAATATACAATGATAAATCTGTTCTTATGAATGCTTATTGTGATACTCAATATAATTCTCTCTGATAAGTTACTATTCTGTTATTTTGGTTTAATTTAGGCAACAAAATAGTATTTAAAGGTGTAATATATCATCTTTCCTTCCCATATATAAGTTGTTTAACTATTTTGGCTCAGTCGAGACATCTGTTCATCAGTTTTAATTTAGGAAATTGAAATGTTAGATGAAAAAGAGATATCTTGAAGAAGGTAAAGAATATTGTAGACAATTGTATATCATTAGTGGAAATATTTCTTACTGACCCAGTCAGAGTGGTGAAATTTATCAATGGTTTAACTTTACTATTTTATACTGGTTATGTTGAAAGAAGTCCTTCATATTTCAAGAAGATTTTTATTTCTTTCAGAGCCAATTTCTGTAGAAAATGTTAAAACTTTTTTCAGCCTGTTTAAACCTTATTTCTTCTAAAAAGGAATTGTCTATATGTGTTTTGCCCTAACCTTAAGGTATATAGATTTTTTTGGAACTTACTATACAGGAAGTGTATCCAACTAAATAAGGTGATCATTTATTCATTTTTTTTTCAAGGGTGAATAAGTTTAAATCTATCCTCACAGGCCTCTTATTTATTTGTCCTTCTTTGCATTTTTGTAGTTTATGGCTCTAGAGGCAATAGCCATTGCCTGATCATGTTAATTATGTATTCTACATATACCTCAGGTTTTTTTTCCAATAGCTATTTCCCCATTGCTACACTTCCTAGTGTTTTTGCTGCATGCAATTTTTAGCCCCCTGATGGATAGCTTTACATTTCTCTGCTCCCCACTCCCTGTGATGTTTCTCATGCAGCTTGTAGGTTAGGCAACCCATGAGAAGTACTGTATTAACAATAGAGCCTTTTTATCATCTCCAATTACCAAAACTGTATTTAATCACTCTATATCATTTAGAAACAGGCTAAATCATATCAGATCCTAACCTGAACACAACCACCTTCAACTAGTCCAAGTATAAGTCATTTACCAGCACTCACTGGACATCATACTTAATCCAGGATTTTGACTATCCTGGGTTTTGGTCCTTGCCCCCAAAGCACCCCAATCAGGGGTGCCCCACTCTGTGAAACCCCCCAGATCGCTGCACAAACTCACCTCTTCCCGGTCCTACGACGCATGCACGACCACTCGTCCAATCAGCACGCTAGAATCACTTGAGCCCCTTCGTCCAAGAGCTTTTCTAATCCGAGCGGATCCGAGCACCCTTCTAACAGGGAGCGTACCAGTGCCAGCCATTCACAAATGCCTGGTGCGGGCACACTCACTGCTAGAGAAAGAGCTGGGATGTGGCCGCTGCTCATACATGCACCAGTGGACCACGAAAGAAGGCTTGGAAATCTTATAGATTCCCATGCCGATCTCCGTGGGTTTTGGCCCACTTTAACTAATTTTCAGTCCATTAGCTATAGAATTATGCACACCTGTAGATTGCATTTTATACAGTAGACATTTATGGAACGTGATGTAAAATGACCAACAAGGTCTAAATTTAATTTATTCCTGGACATCGCCTATGTCCAGGCCTTACCACCTAATAAAAAAGCATCAGATTTCTTAGACAGCATCTAAATCCCTGGGACCAGATGGCATACATCCCCGTTTTAAGTTATGTATAGTAATAGACAAGCCATTTTTTCTAATATTTGTAGATTCAATATGTTGTGTCAATATTCAAAAAAGGGTCTAAGGAGGAACCTGGGTACTACAGACCGGTAATTTTAACATCTGTGGTGAGCAAGCTGTTTTTTAAGGGATATTATCCTGAAAAATGAGCTTATTACTCCATATCTGCATGGATTTATGAGGAATCACTCCTAGCAGCCAAACCTAAGCAGCTTTTATGAGGAGGTTCAAGACTGGATCAGTGGGAGTCATTGGATATCATATATCTTGACTTTTCTAAATCATTTGATACTGTGCCACATAAAAGAGTGGTGCGAAAGATGGGAAAGCTTGAACTAGGGAAAATGTGTGCACATGTGTGAGAAATTGGCTTAATGATAGAAAGCAGAGGGTGGTTACCAATGGTACATACTCAAATTGGGTCACAGTCCCTTGCGAACTACCACAAGGGTCATTTCTTGGCCAAATTAATTTCAATATATATATTAATGACATAGGGTACAGATTAAACAGTAACATTTCAATTAGCAGATGATACTAAGCTGTGTAAAATAATTAACACAAAAGTGGACAGCAGGCAGCTACAGACGACAGACGTAGATAAATTGGAAGCATGGGCAGTTAAATGCGTTTAACACAGATAAATATAAGGTTATATATAAGGAGAAATTCGTGCCATGATTTCACACTAAATAAAGGAATGTTTGGCAAAACTACAATGGAAAAGGACCTAGGGTTTTAGTTAACAATAAACCTAAAGAGGAACAAAGCACCTCCCGAATTGGGATGCCCCACTGTGTGTATCCCATGTGCAACCAAAGAATTAATTGAGGGATTACTTCTAGAAAACTGGGCCCAGATTAACAAGTCTGGTAAGCCTAAAAAGCTTGAGGTGTGCACTTCCAGAGAATATATGTTTTGTGGGGGCTATCTCAAATGTAAAGGGTTGCTTTTATTGAATAACTGCAAGGTGCACATATCAGTTGTATTTTATCTGAAAGTATCCTAAAGCGCTGTTTCAGTTTGGGGGAGTCTCCTGGGCAGGAAAGGGTGTCTACCAATACATATGTGGTCCCATTTTAACCAGGAGAAATTGCTTTTACATGCAATAATATTTAATTGAAAACTTACATTTTTTATTACAAAAAAAGTAATGGTCAATATCGCCCTGAGGAAGCAACGTGTGGCCGTTGCGACACGCGTTGGCAGATTTACAGTGGGGGTAGGTCCAGTTGGTACACTTACTCTATTATAATGACTGTTCCATGACTTTTTCAACCACCCTGGCTGGCCTTTATTTAGATATGGTTTAGTTTGAGTTGTAATGATTATGTTGCACAGCCCATATTGCACAGGTATTTGGTTTTGCTATTGTTACCGCTGTTTGAATTAATTGCACATGTATATATGTATATACTTTTCACATGGATGATTTTTGAATTAATTTGGTAGATACTTCACTTGATTATATATGTTTCCAGCCTAGTAGAGATAATTATTGGAACACTGCTATTTTGATACTTATTTTTATACCCTGGCGCCCCCTAGTGTGTTTGTTGTGGAAGTGTCATATATGTTTTTTAATGTGTCTGTTAGATAATTGTTTTATGTCTTAAATACAATAAATTTATATATTTTTATATCTTAAGAGGGTAGTGCCCTATTTCTTTATCATCTGTCTTGGAACAAATTCCGGGGTGTGTGGGGACCCTATACAGCAATTATTACAAAAAAGCACTACAAATTGTAAAAAAATTTTTTTCTTTGCACATATTTCACCCCAAAATATTGAGAATACACTTAACAAATGACAAACAAGGCATTTCATGTTAAAGCCCAGACTCTGCTGAAAAAACTATTATTTTCCAGGAAATCCCTTCAAAAATCACAGTTAAACGTGTAGCAAAAAATAGTGAAAAATGGCCTGGCAAAATAGGGAGTAAAAACTCTAGGTAGGTAGCAGTTAAAGGGTTAATTATTGACATATATCCTTGGTGTATGAGCACTCATGTAACAATGCTGGAGTGTTTTAAAATTTTTATTAACATATGTCAGAGAAAGCCTTCTCTGAACTTCAGGCATGCTTGTCTACTTATAATCCCATGCCTCTAATAAAAAAACAATAATAAATCTTCCCTCTGTATGTTTTCCCCCTATAAAAAGCGATGCGTCAGTAGAAAGTGATAGAGCAGACCGAATCTGACAGTGTGGCATCCCCCCTCTCATTCCATTTGGGCAGTGTGGCAACCCCCCATTCCATTCCCAATAGGCAGTGTGGCATTCCCCCCTTCCATTCCTTATAGACAGTGTGGCATCCCCCCCCCTCCTATTCCTTATAGGCAGTGTGGCATCTCCCACTCTTCCCATTCCCCCCCCCTTCCTCATCCCCTACCATTCCCCATAGTTAGAGCCTTTTTTACATATGCCCCATTAGACACAGGCACATTTTTCCCACACTTTTGGGGGGAGGCATCTTATGGGGAGAAAAATGTGGCACTTACCTAAGGTCCAGTGGTGGATTCCTCCTGGCCAACTGGTTATAAAAAGTTTACATAAACTAAAACCACTTATTTCTGGGAAACTTTTCTGGTCATATTGCTTCTCTTTTATTTAGATACAAAGGCACTGGAAGTAAAACAAAATGGTTAGATTAAGAGAAGTGTCAGGTTCACACACAATGACTGAGATAGGAAAGCTATTCTACCCATGTGCCCACCAGTCTGTGGGCGATTAGTCAAAGAAAACTTGGGCATGGCCTGAAGCCAGGGTGATAAAAAGGCTTGTTACTGCAGGGAGCTGAATGGATCTACAGTGTGGGAGGTTGGGTAGGTTCTTGTTTTTTAAAGGCTACATTAAATTGCAGTGTATTGTAGTCATTGTTGCTAAGGCCTGTCCTTGTCTGTAATCAATTCAGTTCATCATGGAATAGTTCTGTTCACATGGAATAGGGCCCATCAGTTTCTGGGGACAACAGTGAAAAGGGACAGTCCGGAAAACAGCAATAATAAGGTTGCAAGTAGCTCACCTGAACCCGGCTCTTGTGCCTCTCCTTCATTTCCTACAGCACTGAGTAGAAGCTGTAGTAGGACTCCAAAGTTTGCCCACCTTTTAATTTGATGTCTCCAGGACCACACAAAAAAGTGCTCTTACAGCCAATCTATTCCTTGGAGCTTTCAGCATGACAATACACAATAGCCCCACAGCTGTCTCTGACCACAGCAAAGCATACTCAACACTCATAAAGTTATAACATGACAGTGTCTTCCCAGTTCAGCCACCACCCAGAAATGGAAGCAAATTTTGGCATGGGACTAAGAAAAGGTGAGTTTTTGGAGCAAACTAGAGGCTCCACACAGCGGGCCAACCAAAATCAGGATGCCCCCTGGGGAAAAGAACCAAGGAACAGTAAGCTGATTATGGGTGGTTGCAATTTGCTATCTACATATACAACTCTAAAACTAGTTCTAAGTGTGGGGGGGGGGGGGGTAAAGCAGACAGACATAATAAGCAGAACAAGTACAAGATAAAATAGGATAGAAATATAAGATAGGAAAAAAAGGGGAACAGGAAAAAAATAAGATAGGAAAAAAAGGGGAACAGGCGCTAAAATAATGCAGGTAGGAGATAAGAGCCAACACACAGAGACAGATTAATCAAGATAAATTACCCAGACCTTCCAATTAGCTTCTTGACTTTATTAAAAAAAAAAAATTAGTTGTATTCTGATCCATATTATGACATAGTTCCAGGTTCAAAATTGATCCAATCTTGGTTCAATTCTTGCAGTTATCACTTACTAATTTGAGGAGTTTTGCTGTAATAAATATGTTTGGGTATGTCGAAATGGAAACATTAATATACATCCCAGTCAACTGTTGAATGTATCAACTATTAAAGTGGTCCTGTGCAACAAAATACATTTAATCCCTCTTACAGCTAACCCCGATTACCTTAAGGAAATGAAAAAAACACTCACTGAGGCCTTGATTCAATAAAGGTAGAAAAAAATTCTCATGGTAGTAAAAAATTAAATTAATGAGAAAAAAAAAACCTGAGAATTTCACTGCTACTGAATCACTAGATAAAAAGACAAATAAAGTCAATGGCAGCTTTTACTACAGTGTAGAAAGGAGTAAACAGTTCTCTACTTTTCTTAGGAGTAAAAAAGTGCCCTGTGCAACCAAAGAATTCTTCGAGGGATTACTTCCAGAAAGATAAGCACACTATAACAATCTGGGTACACCTAGAAAGCTTAACATGTGTACTTTTAGTGAATTTATAGTTTATGAGGGTATTTAAAATGTAAGTGGTAGTTTTTGTTGAGAAAGTGCAAGGTGCACACTTTGTCTTCAGAGATGAAATTTTTCAAGTACAATTACCCTTACGCACATGCTTTACTTGTGATGTGTGGTGTTTGACAACTCTTCCCGTGATAGTACCTATGTATGTTGTGTATTGTTCTGTTTGGGTGACCTTGGTTTTTCAGATTTACTTGTTTTTTCTTGTTTGCATATTGTTTTGTTAGCAAAATGTGGATCTTCCTTTCTATTTTTTTTTTAAGAAAACCCTGTGCAATGAAAATAATTCATTGAGGGGTTACTTTCAAAAACTGTGCCCACATCAACAAGACTGGTATAACTAGAAAGATTGAGGTGTGTACTTCCAGAGAATATATAGTTTGTGGGGGGATTTCAAAGCATTTGTATTTTATCTGAAAATCTCCAAAAGCACAGTTTCAGTTTGGGGGAGTCTTCTGGGCAGGAAAGGGTGTCTACCATTACATATGTGATAGTGTAACCAGGAGAAATAGGGCTTTTTTACACGCAATATGATTTTTATTGAAAAACTTACATTTTCTATTACAAAAAACACTAAAATTGTAAAGAAAAAAAGTTAAAAATAAATATATATTTTTTAATTTTTTTTGTCATAAAAAAATTACAAATGAGACATTTCATGTTAAAGCCCAGACTCTGCTGAAAAAATATTGTATGCTTTTCCTCGAAATATGTATAGCGCAGAATATGGAAAAATGGTCTGGCAACAGATGGTGACAAAATCTCTAGGTAGGCTGGCAATTAAAAGAATAATAGCAAATGTTGGTGGAGTATCCAATTGTTCAGAGCACTTGTGTGTCACTACTGTTTAATACTACTTGCTCAAACCACTTGTATGTCACTACTCTGTAATACCACATGCCCCAACCACTTGAATGTCACTACTCTATAATACCACTTGCTCAAACCACTTGGGCATCACTACTCTTTAATACCAATTGTTAGTGGAGTATCCATTTGTTCAGGGCACTTAAGGGTCATTTTCCTGTAATTTTTTTTTTTTTTTTAATTGTCCATTTTGTGCCGCTGTAACTGCAGGTGTCTAACAATGCAGAAAGCAGAAAATACGGGACATGGATATGCTTCTGCTGCTGGTAATGGAGCTGGTGCTGCAGGTAGAGGATGTGTTTCAAGCGCATTTTTGTTGTTTCTATTTCACCCACTCCACTCCTGCCACGAGTACTGAGCTCTTCACCTCACCCCCCTCAAAATCAGCAAGGTTGTCCCAGCCACAATAAGTCAACAAGGCTCTATGATGAAACTCCTAGCTGGGATACCGTGGGCAATCCACCTGGCCCAGTTGCAGACCTAGGGTTCCCAGATGCCCAACAACTTATTGCAGGCTGTGGACGTGACCAGCGGACTATCACAGAACACCCTCAATGATGATGAAACCCTAGTACCGAGTGCTGCAGCTTTCTGCATGTCGAGGTTGAGATGGAGGCTAGCAAGAAGAAGTGGGTGGATGTCCTAGACCCAATATGGACTGAAGGCCATCAGAGTTCGGAGAAAGAGGTGGTGGACACAGCCAAATGCAGCCAGCAGAAGAGGGAAAAGTGCGTCAGTGGTCAGCGGTCAGCTTATTGCTGCCATTACCTACCACGCCCAGGGACTCAGCGCACCATTCACAACCAATAAGTTGGCCTCCATGAGGGACATCTGTGTGGTGCTGCAGTGCTTCCAGTATGCCACCAATATGGTGACATCAGCTCTACCATCCTCATCCTTTGCCTGCTAGAAAAAACCCTCAGGCTATGATGGAGGATGTGATGGAAGCAGAGAAGGAGGAGGAAGGACCATTTTCCCAGGCATCAAGGAAGTGCACACGTGGCTCACAGGGTGGGTTGCTGAACAGACAGCGGCCGGGTATCCCACTGTCCAGTCAGTGGACATATTTGAAGGATTCGGAGGAGGGGGAGGATGACTTTTTCTGGCACCCAGCACAGCTCACGCAGCTCACGGGCGTCACTGTAGCATGGCTGGAGGGAGGAGCTGGAGGAGGAGACACTTGACACTAGGGACAAATACTCTTTGACTCAGGGCAGCCTGGCTCATATGAGCCACTACATGCTCCAGAGCCTGCACGATGACCGCAGAGTTGCCCGTATAATCACCAGTGCCGATTACTGGGTGGTCACCCTGCTGGATCCCCGCTATAAGGACAACATCACCCCCTTGATACCAGCAGTATTGAAAAATGAGAGAGTACAAACGCACTCTGATGGACTCACTATTCTCAGCTGAATTCGAGGGCTCATTGGCAGCACGAGGAGGAGGAGCAGTTCACTTCACAGGTGATGGTGAGCATGGCCACAATGTGGATAGACTTATTCCATTGTCCGCCATTGTCCACCCTATCCACCACCATTGGATATGGCCTATAGTACCAGGAGGCAGACTTTGACTCACATGGTGGATGACTACCAGTCCACATGTCTCCTGGTACTGAATGAAGGCTTATCCCCATTCAATGTCTGGGCCGCAAAATTGGACATGTGGAAAGAGCTTGCCCTCTATGCTTTGGAGGTGCTGGCCCCAGCGGCAAGTGTCCGTGTGGATTCCGCGGGACTTGGCTGTGCAATTACCTGAGTGGTGAAAATGTCTGCTACCTTCTCTGCCTCTGCCTCATCCACCTCCTCAGTCTACTCCACTTACACGCCACATCCAGCTCCAACATCTCCTCCCCCCCCCCCCCCCCCCCACGGACCTCTGGCAACTTAAATAATCTTTTTTTATTATTGTATTTATTTATGTATATATCTATTGACATTAATATTTATGTATATATGTATAGATTTATGTATGTATGTATATATTTATTATATATATTTATTTGATGTTACTAATGATTTATTCATGTATGTATATATTGACTGATATTTGGCCACAACACCCTTAAAAACTAATATTTTCTTTTTATTTATGTATGTATTTATTTCTTTAATTTTTCAGTTTTCTGGTATTATTTTAAGTACTTCCTGTGACGATTGCACGGGTTGATCAGACCTTTTGATCGTTCATCTGATCAAACCGGCCAATTGCACCCCACATGTGTCACTGCGATGTTAGACGCCATTCAATTGGCAACACACGTGGCTATACAAGGCTGCCATGAGAATACAAACCGTGGTGTGTTCTCCACTGCCTAAGCCACACAAAACACAATCAGATCGAACAAATCTTTCGACCCACAACCACTTCCAGGCATGGGGCGATTGAGCGTCCTAGGCAAGTAATGTAGCCAGAAATAAAAGAGAAATAAAAAGGAGAAAAATGGAAAAATACTTTGGAGTCTTTCTGGGCTGCTATTTGATTGAATCAATTGTCTGTCAGTCCTCACACTTTTCCCAATGACCAACAGTTCCTGGTCTCCTTGTGCTTAGATGTTAAAATGGAGCATGTGTCACCATTCATGGTAAGACTCGAATGTCCTTAAAGCCATTCTAATGCTCACCAAATTCCCTATCACCAGGGGTTAGTTTCTGACCCCTCCTATTGGGCAGAGTGATTGGAATCATCCACAGTGGGATTGGTAATATGGGATTCTCCATTTTGGGTACCTGATGGTTGATCCATATGATATCCACCATCTGTTCTGGGATTCCAAAGGGAGGAGGGATGAGGAGGACATTCCATGGAAGGGGGGCAGGGGCAGGAGATGGGCCCTGTCTCTGCTTTCCATGGTTAGATGATTTCTGATAACCCTTACTCTGTTACTTTGTTTATGCTCTGGAGTTTTATGAGGGGAGAACCTGTGTGCATGCAGGGGGTTATATGGTGGGCAGGTAGGAGGGGGAGACATGAGGAGAGTTATACAGAGCAGGGGGGTCAGCAAGGCTGAAAACCACAAATATACATATATGTCTATGTAGATGTGTGTATATATATTGTGGTAAAGTGTGTGGAGAAGTCCTGGATGGAGTATATTTTTCCCCTACAGTGCTGTATAGAGCACGATCCATGCCAGGATTTCAGAACCCTGGTCACATTCCCCACTCCTAGGTTTCTTCTGATCTCAGGCCTTGCACACCTGGTTAGATTGATTTCAGGAAGGAGCCTGAATAAAAGGCTCCCACTGAGCCAGTCATTTGTCTTTGACCAGCCTGATGGAGGGAGCTCAGGCTGAACTGCATGTTGTGTGAATAACAATACTGGACTATTAAGCCAGAGGACTTGGCTTCTGTGCCCCACTCTTGGACCGTTGGGGGTGAGAAGCGGCGGGCTGGTTTGCCCTACAATCGGGATTGGGCTTTCCTTTGACCCACAGCTTGCTGGAATCCCCAGCCCTGGATTTACCTTTATTTGGTGATGTAACCATTTGTTTTGATTTTCTGCATTGACGCTGAAACCTATGAATGGAGAAGTATTATTTCATTTGAATACTTTCATTTTTCTGAAATAAACCTGCTTTGCCAAGAGAGAACTGTTGTCTGTGTCACTACCGTTTGCCCCCAATATCCCACAGTATATATATATATATATATATATATATATATATATATATATATATATATCTCACACACGCCAACGTACACACATAGAGATATAAACTATACCTAGGATATGTTCTGTCACACTACCCCTAGCACATTTTGTGCAGGGCAATCGCTCAGTTGTCCTGCCCACCCTTAAAGGAACTAGTATTTTGTTTGTTTTCATTTATGTATGTATTTCTTAAATTTTTTTGTTTTCTTTTATTATTTTGAGTACTTTCCCTAGCCCATTTTGTGCAGGGCCTAGGTTTTACCCCCCCCCAATTTGGCCTTCAACACCTGTATGTACACCAACACCAAAATGTTTTACTTTTTTCTATTTATGTATGTATTTCTCGTTTCTTCTTTTTGATCTTTTTGTTTTCCATTTTTGGCCCCCCAATTTCGGGTCCCATTGAGTTTGGGTATTCAAATCAAACTTTAGCGGAAAGTTCGGCCAAACTTGTCGAAGCCAAGCTTCAGCGGGGTTGCTCATCCCTGATCATATTCCTATATTATAGAATATAATAACATACAAACCAACATAAGTGTATATTGCATATTATGGGGGTGATTTACAACATGCGCTACTCTGCACAACTTTCACCGTCCCAGCATTCTCCATGTATGCACCAGAGGAGTAAACTGCAGCTAATTCAGCAAAACTTACAGCAGCGAACACAGACCTACGCCATGTATTTTGCTGTGTTTGCGCTACAATTTGCTGCCGAAAGTCACTGGTGAAAAGTGATTTGGAGTATGCCAGTGATATGCTGGCGATATGCTGTCGATCTACAGTGGCCAATTTCTTTTAGAAAAAATAAGAGAAATATGATAAAAGTATATGATATTCTATTTTTGATACACCCAGGGCACCCATTACATGACAATCACCTCAGGAACAAAAGCCTGGCCTTGCAGGAAGAGGAAGCCTATATTTGTATTTGGGCAAGGGAAAATTGTCCTTGGAGAGATCCGTAAATATATGCAGTCCTATTTTCAGCCCCCCCACCAAGCCACCTCATGCATCTGCCGATCCGCTGCCTCCTCCTATGTCACAGCACTTGCGGGGAACTTTAAAGCTTAGCATCAAATGCACCGGAGCCAGTTTTTTGAGGAACTGCAAGGTTTAAATAACCCTGCCCCATAATTCAAGAACATATTTGCAATTTGCAAGTCATTACACATCTGTACATACGTTTAAAAATGATTCTTGGATGTTCAGGGCACAAGATATGAAGAACGCAGGTCCAGTTTGGATCCATAGAATGCCCAGCACTTGAGTTGTTGTTGTAACAAGAACCAGGATCTTACGACCTTCCTACCCAAAGTTAAGACCCATAAATATTTTTAACATGCCCCCGGCTACGAGCTAAGAGGAAGGGAACAGCCCTCCTCCCAGAGGGTAGGGGGGATGAGAGACCTAAGCATAACAAGGGTCTCTAGGTTGGGCTCCGGTGTCAATAGCTTGACAGAGGTCATGTTGGTATCTGCTGAAAGGACCAGGAACATGCAGAGTGCCTCGAGCTTCCTGGTGGTTGTGCTACATAAAATCTCATCTAAGGTAACTTGGCATTTTATCTGATCATTCTGTTTGTAACTACCACTTGTAATCTGCTCTTCAGACCTGTGTATGAACCATTAATTACTTGTATATTGCCTAAATGTGCGCTTACTGCATTAATATATATATATTATCTTGAGCTGCTCTTTTTGCCATGTTCTGAACTCACAAGTCCATATCTTTTGGTTTAATGACACGGTACCTGGCTAACTTTGTGCCCGATATTTCCTGTTAACTGCCCACAGGATCTAACTGAGCTGATGGCAGTTAATATGGCTGACCAGATTCTGTCCACCTAAGATTGTGGAATGAATCTCTGCAGTCTGGTTAGATCGGTATTAGAACAAACATATTGTCTGATTTCGGAGGCCAAGCTGAGGTGATACAGATTTCCTCAGTTAACCCAACTAGCTTTCTCAATTCCAGTCAAGTTTATTGGTCTACTTTAAGTGAGAAGGGCCCTTGACTTTCAAGCTGGACAGTTCACCTGTCTCTGCTGGTGCTGGATTTCTTCTTTTTCTGTCTTATATCTTCTCCCTAAATTTAAAATAAAGAATCCCCTCAATTTGCTCAACATAGACCCCTCAACATTGGCCAAGGCTCCCCTAAGAAATAAATCCACTTTCAAAGTGTCCGTTATTGTGTGCAAAAATTATGTCCTCAAGGTGCTACGCCTGAAATTTTGTCACCCTCTTGCAAGGCCATTTTTCACTGTGAATTTTGCAGGAATTTCCAGGAAAATTATACGCTATTTTTTCAGCAGAATTTGGTATTTAATAAGAAATGTCTTGTTCGTAATTTTTTCAGTACTTTCTCCAAATTTTGGGGTGAAACATGTGAAAATAAATTAAAAAAATAAAACGTTCTAAATGTTGCATTTTTAATAAGAAATGTACATTTTTCAAGAAAACCATATGGCATTTAAAAGCGCCAATACTCCTGATTATACTTATACTTCCAGGCCCCCCATCCCATTAGAGACATTGCTCATTACTCCCCTGAATTTCCCCCGATGTGTTTACTTTAGCAACCATACACCAATGTGATGTATTAGGTGTACAGAGCAGGGACTTCCTGACTCTGGCTTGATAATCATCTGATTGGCTGATGCACAGATGACGTTTCCCCCAAATTGAGCTTACAGGTTTAACCCCTCTTGCTTTAATTGAGCCTCATCAGAGGAGGGGATCACAATCTTGTGTTCCAGTAGCAAGAGTTACTGGCAGCATTCTCACCTAAGGAGGCGTTCCCTGTCATTATTGTTGCCTGATTTTTTGCTTTGTGGGGGGAGGGAAACTGCTGCTGAGCTCAGCCTTGGCAGTGGAGGGCTGCTGGGATCTGTAGGCAGCAGCCATACTGCAAAGCTTTACTTAAGGTCAGGAAAGCCACATCTACCTTAGCAACACAGACCCACGGGAATATAAGAAACTTGGACACTTGCTGATAGGTAAATCACAGGTATGGCGGCACAATCCTAACACACATGTTTATTTTACATTCCAAATAAAGAGGACAATACAGCAAGACTGTATTGAAAACTGATAAAGAAGGAACTTGGGAACCACTGCAGTAGATGCAAGCAAGATAAATTTGGATCTATTTTCCTGTTTTATTTTCCCAGCTCTTGTTTTAATATTCCCATGTGCACGGTATTTTATTTGGTGTCTCTAACCTTTCCAACATTTAATATGAATTTTTAATAGTTACCGAAACAGACTTGTACATTATGTGTAAATTCCTGTAAACTGTATACCAAGCCTGAACGTAAAACACCATTCTATTATCAGGATCAAGGCAGGTGACAATTTATAATGTGAACGTAATGTAAAGTAGCATTAAACTTTAAATGATTTACTAAAAAACAATAAAGTTGAGTAAAGTAAAATTAGCTTTTAACCACTGTATTAAATCCAAATTATCTTCAGAGAAAGTAGAGATAGTCCAGGCAATTGCAAAAATTACATGAAGCCTGTGCCAAGTGCCTTTCCTCCATTTCCTACGAGCTCCATGAGCCGTTGCTCGAATGTCCCTTCCCTTAGCTTTCCCATTGTGAGCAAGCCCAGCAAGCCACATTGGTCGCATCTGCCAGGCTTACTCATGCTGGGAGGGACAGGAATGGTCACGTGACCATATTTGGAGTGTGGTCATGGAAATGGAAAGAAATGGAAGGACAGACAATGGAAACTTCTGTCGCATCTACATGGCACTGCAAATAGGAAAGGCTTCAAGTGAGCTTTTTGCTGCCTTAGCCCAGAAATGCTGGAGAGAAGTCCGCAATTGATTACTTTGCCTTGGGAGCCAGTGCGTAGGTTTGTTTTGCAGGTACCCGGAGGGGTGGGGGTCACATAGTGGGGAATCATAATTTGGATGCCACAGGGGAAGGTCAGCAACAGGAATGGGCACGTGACCATATTTGAAGTGTGGTCATGGAAATGGAAAGAAATGGAAAGACAGACAATGGAGACCTCCTGTCGCATCTACATGGCACTGCACATGGGAAAGGCTTCAAGTGAGCTCTTTACTGCCTTAGTCCAGAAATGCGTCCGTGCTTGTTAACTTTACCTTGGGAGCCAGGGAATAGTGGGGAATCATGATTTGGATGCCCCAGGGGAAGGCCAGTGGGTGGCAGGGGCTCTGGAGTCTTTTAGGCCAGCAGCCAGCCCTTCCATGGTTTTGTCTTGCTTTAAGGCCTGCTCAGTAACTTATTCCTAACATTCAGTGACAAGTTACTCCAGCAACCCCTCATCATCTGATACTTTTACAGTCATCACAGGTCACACTGAAGCCTTCCAGTACACACACAAAAATGCTGAGATGTAGTACAATAATCTAGTTTGGTAGTAAATTTGACGCATTAAAACAGAATATTCCTTATATTTGGAAGTGGGGTTAGAGGTTCTTGGTCCACTTTAAAACCTAATGCTTTTAGCAGGGGACAGAGGGCGGACCAGCATCCTTGAGGAGCTGGTAAGTAGGCACTGCATGGTCTTGGGCTTCCAGGAAAGGGATGTACAGTGGGGCATCTGAAATCAGGTCCATCCATGCTCAATGCCTTAACTTGACAGCTAAAAATTTCGCTGGTCCGCCCCCCCCCCCCCCCCCCCCAAAGCATAGAGCTGTATTCTAGGTATGGACCAGTTTCCAGGTGATTAAGGGATCACCCATGACCCCCTGCAGCACTGAATATCCAGAAGCTGAGCATACAGTGGAAACATGGAAACTATTGGGGACAAGATTAATTAATTTATATTAACTGTATAAATCTGGGTTAGCTGGAGGGAGGGGGGAATTATTTTAGCAAGCGCTGCAGACACTTCTGCTGAACTAGGTAGTGGTTGAATTTATGTAGCAATAAACCAACAACCCAAATGTGTCCATGCAATGGCCAAACAGCAAATTATTCAAAGCTGTTTTTCAGAGCCTTTAGTGAGTCCATCTACAGCTTGTTCCACCACTTATCTAATAGAAATGATACTGAAGAATGCTTTAATCATATACAGTATAGCAGGCAAGCTACAGGGATAGCAAAGCAGCATTGTACACATTGTATTCCACATTCTGCCTGTGTGGAGACTTGTAGTTTATGGCATTTTGCAAAACACAATTTCTTATAGAATGTATTAACATTAACATTATTAGCCTGCATCTACTATATAACTAAGAACTACTCCTTTCTTAGTCCTGATAACTTTATAACAAATATCTGCATACTCAAACATACAGCTCTTCTTAAATATGACATCAAAATATTAGTCAAAGTCTAGGTTGTTAGATACAGTCAGTTCATAAAGTCTTCGACGGATTGAAATCAAACTACAATAACTCCCTGAAGACTGGCAAGTGATAGCGTAAAGTGCATTATTTACCTAATACACTATGCAAGACAACAGCTCACTCAGATCCTATTACTCTAACCTTCAACTGTCTCCTGGGAGTACCTATATTATGTTCTCCATAAATGGGGATTTAAAGCGGGCCAACCATGTCCTATGGAAAGTTTAATTATAAAATGGTAATGAATTGGATACAAATACTCTCACATGATTTTGGCTTCAAAGGAAGAATTGGGGGAAAATTAAGGGGGTTACTTAAGTAAGGTTAACGGCAGGTAGTGCTTCGTAGCGGCAGGTATCATCTGGTGAACGCTGGGCGCTGTACGGGAAACCACATTTAAGAAAGCAAATCTGGGGAGAGCCTCTAACAGCGCCATGTAGCGTCACATGTATTACTACAGGTGGCTCAGCATATAGCGCCGGCACTCTAGGTTCAAGAGCGCCACGTATTACCTTTCACTCAGGGCCTTATTTATCACGGGCTAGCGCCAGGTAGTGTCTGATGAGCGCCAGGTACCGCCAGCTATTGGCGGCTACCGACTCAAGTACGCCCGGCGGCGGTCACAATGACGCATTTATCAAGCTAAATGAGGCTAGCGCTGGCGAGAGCGTCAGCTAGCGCGGGATTCATCATGAAGCCGCCTGGAACGAACAGCGCCGCTGCAAATTCCTTCACAGCGCCAGGTATGACCTGTCGCTCCCTGGCATTGTCCAATGCATTTCAATGGAGCAATGTTTAATTAATCATAATTAATTGGTAATATTTTTTTTTTTTTAATGTCAAAAATTCTGAGACCACTTCTGCAATGTTAGGTTTTTTTTTAAAGTAAAAAAAATTAAAAAAAAAAAAATTGTGCAGAATTGATCTTACATGTCTGATATTAATATATTCATATTACAAAATGATTCCAAAAACATGTATAACGTTACAATCAAAAAATATGGTTGTTTAGGGGTTAAAAACTAGTTAACACCCATCGCCGCCAGCGCACTGGGGTTTAAACAAGGAATGGACAGCGCCAGCAAATTCGGAGCGTCATTTTTTAATGAATATGAAGCTAGCCGTTCGCTCTGGCCATTCGTTGTCAGGCGCTCACATACAACGCTGAACCTGTGAAACAGCGACCCCTAAGCCCGTATTCAACATTACCGCACACCGACTGAGTTGCTGTCATCAAGCAAACGCCGGCCAAGCACAGCGAATACTGGCTGGCGCTGTAAAAATCACGCTACAGTCGCTCATCTGTCGCTACCTGGCGCTATTAATGAATCAGCCTCCCCGTGTTGCTCACCCATACATATCAATAGGCTTCATTTGTTTGTGTTTAAATAGCGTGTTTGGCAATTTAATTTTTTTTTTTTTGCTCAAATCATTGTGTGACCTCTCCTGGCTGCAAACAAACATTGTTATTAATGTTTTGGACTTTTTATATTTTTATGCAGAATTGTATTTACAGGTCTGGCACTTAAAGTGGACCAACACCCAGGAGTGATCGGCCCGGGAATCTATAAGATTCCCGGGCCGATCACCTCACTCACCGCGGGACATCCGAGATCGGGATGTCCCGCAGGGTGAAACCCCCCAAAAAACCCCAAACTCCTTACCTGATCAGCCGCCGCTTCCGCCGCCTCCCGCGCGCCCCTCTAGACGTGCGCGCGCCAGCGCCAGCCATCTGTGAATGGCCGGCGCGCACACGCCGAGAGTGACGCGCGGGAGGCGGCGGCGGCCGCGCTGTCTTGGACGCCGCTGTCACCCGCTTGGACGTCGGCGGGGATTGGACGGCGCGGTCACGTGGGAGCGGGTGAGTTTTTGGGGGTTTCTGGGGTCTCTGCCCCGCCGAAGTGGACCAAAACCCAGGATAGTCAAAATCCTGGGTGTTGGTCCACTTTAAGTGTCATTGCCCCAGTGTTAAAGCAATGTCATCCCTGTGCTTTGTTACTGGTGGATATGTGTTTAAAAACAGACTTTGATCACAGAGCGTCTGGTGCTCTATGCTATAGCGAACAGATTTAGAGCGCCGATGCTGTGTGTGTGTAGCTTTTTGTTAAATATGGTGTGGAGCGCCGAGTTCCGGACGCACTGAGCTGGCGCTACCTGTCGCTCGCAGCAGCCTTATACTGTTGTTAGAGCACCCAACACACATCATATTCATCAATGGCAGCCAGGTTACTAGAGCGGCCAAGACGCTCTGTTACAGTGCCCGATATCCGCTTACAGCGTCTACTAGTGGTCGCTCTAAGCGCCGCTATACAGACGCTCATCTGGCAATACCTGGCGCTAGTAGTGAATCAGCCTCCACATCTTCTTTTGGCCGTTATCTTCCTTCTGGCACTATTTTCAATAGCCACTAATTGCTCCCAGCATGACATTATGAGGATCACACCTAACAGGAATACCAAGCAGCATTGAGGACAGAAAACATCCAAATGGTAATGTACCTGGGGCAGGGAAGCAAAATAGATATAGGGCCTTATTCATGAAGGGATAGCGTCAGGTAGGGCCTTGTAAATGACAGGTAAACGCCGGACACGGCACACAATTACACATTTATCAAGCAGAATCTTTTGAGCAACCGGGATAACGCCATGTAGCATCCAATTCATCATTATCCCAGCCTCAGCGAACAGCGCCGGCGTTCAGCCTTGCAGAGCGCCACGTATTACCTCTTGCTACCTGTCACTCTCCCATACATTTCAATCGACGTTCTTTTATTTCTCTTTAAACCGGGGGTTTTTATTAATTTTTTTTAATCTCAAATAATGTTGTGACCTCTCCTGGCATAGAAAAGGGCATTTTTGTAAATATTTTTCATGTTTTATATATTTATGCAGAATTGACATTGCAGGTCTGGCATTAATGTGTTCATGTCACAATGTTATTACAGTGTAATTCCATATGTTTTCGCTTTGTTACTGGTGGATACATGTTAAAAAACAACCTTTAATCACACAGGGCTCTGGGCTACAGCGAAGCATTTTTGAGCGCAGGAGGTGTGTGAGGCTGTTTTTTTGATGAATATGTTGTGAGTTGCCCGCGCTGACCAGTCGCTAACATTCGCTCCCATACAGCACTGTACTGATCATATAGCGACTCCCCACAATGTATTCATCATTGCTGCACAGCAACTGAGGCGCTCTGAACTAGCGGCCCACGGCCGAGCACAGCGACAACTAGCGGGAGCTCTGAAATGCCTGCTACAGACGCTCATCTGTCGCTACCTGCCGCTAATGATGAATCCTATAATGTTGTGACCTGGTGCCTAATTTCCCCCGATGTGTTTACTTTAGCAACCATACACCAATGTGATGTATTAGGTGTACAGAGCAGGGACTTCAAGACTCTGTCTTGATAATCATCTGATTGGCTGATGCACAGATGACGTTTCACACTATTGAGCTTACAGGTTTAACCCCTCTTGCTTTAATTGAGCCTCATCAGAGGAAGGGATCACAATCTTGTGTTCCAGTAACATACTACAAAGCTTTACTTAAGGTCAGGAAAGTTTAATAAAAAAAACACACATGTATCAATTCCCCTTAGTGTCATGGTAATGAATTGGATAAAAATGGATAAAAATGCTCTCTCAAATGATTTTGGCTTCAAAGGAAAAATTGGGGGAAAATTAAATCTTCTTTTAGCTCTTCCTTCTTGCCACTAATTGCTCCTAGCATGATTTTAAGAGCAGCGGGGGGCTTAAACAGTTAGTTTAGGGCAGATTATAGACAGGAGTGGATATGGCCATTCTTAAAATGATACACAAAAATACAGGGGGGACTGTGCACAGCACTTCACATTCACCCCAAAAAGGAGCACCAAACAATAAAAGTCTACAGATTGCTTTATTAACAATATAAGTACACATACACGAGGAAACTCACAATCTCACATAGAAGACAAGATTAAAAACAACTACATCTGCCCAAATAACTATACAAAATCATATGAAATCCAATAATTGATAGGGGAACAATACCCCACAATTCACTCCTGGTAGAGTAGGGGAGAGGGGGATTATCTAAATTCTGGAATCCTCAAAATTAAAGTGACAAGTGCAATATTCAAGTAATGGTAATCATGCAAATGCAATAAATACATTTTAAATAACAATTTTGCCACGGTGTGTAAGTGTTCAATACACAATAATAATATAATGTCTAAATAACAAGGTGAAAAGTGATACCTAGATCACCAACAATAATTAGGGACACAAATCAGACCCTAAAAGTTCAAAAGAGCAAAGATAAAATGACCAATACGAATTCAAAGTGCAAGGGTTACCAGACCATGATGGCAGCAGCACACATGTTCCCACAGAAGAAATGAATAAAGGGGCAAGATGCAGCAGGAAACACCTGCGCATGCGGCTTCCCATGGTGCACCCTCTTTCAGTATTGATTGTCACTCTTAAAATGATGTTACTGAAGCTTTAGAGGCCGATTCATTAATAGCGCCAGGTAGCGACAGATGAGCGCCAGTAGCGTGATTTTCACAGCGCAAGCTAGTATTCGCTGTGCTTGGCCGGGGTTTGCTTGTTGACAGCGACTCAGTCGGTGTGCGGTAATGTTGAATACGGGGTTAGGGGTCGATGTTTCACAGATTCCGCTTGTATGGGTGCGCCTGACAGCGAATGGCCAGAGCGAACGGCTTGCTGCAGATTCATTAACAAATCACGCTCAAAAATTTCTCGCGCTGTGAATTCCTTGTTTAAACCCCAGAGCGCTGGCGGCGATGTGTGTAAAGTAGTTTTTAACCCCCAAACAACCATTTTTTTTAATGTAAAAATTATACAAGTTTTTCCAAACATTTTGTAATATGAATACATTAATATCAGACCTGTAATATCAATTCTGCACATATATTTTTTTTTTTTACCTTAAAACAAATATCTAACATTGCCGTAGTGGTCACAGAATTTTTGGCGGTAAAAAAAAAAAAAAAAAAAAACATAAACTCAATTAATTATGATTATTTAAAGATTGCTCCATTGAAATGCATTGGAGAGCGCCAGGGAGCGACAGGTCATACCTGGCGCTGTGATGAGATTAGTAGCGGCGCTGTTCGTTGCAGTCGGCTACATGATAAATCCCGCGCTAGCTGACACTCTTGCCGGCGCTAGCCTCATTTAGCGTGATAAATGCGTCATTGTGACCGCCGCCGGGCGTACTTGAGTCGGTAGCCGCCGTTAGCTGTCGGCACCTGGCGCTCGTCAGACACTACCTGGCGCTAGCCCTTGATAAATAAGGGCCTTATGCCCTTATTCATCAAGCGATAGCGCCAGGTAGTGTCTGACGAGCGCCAGGTAGCGGCAGCTAACGGCGACTACCGACTCAAGTACGCCCGCGGCGGTCACAATGACGCATTTATCAAGCAAAATGAGGCTAGCGCCGGCGAGAGCGACGGCTAGCGCGGCATTCATCATGAAGCCGCCTGGACCGAACAGCGCCGCTGCAAATTCCCTCACAGCGCCAGGTATGAGCTGTCGCTCCCTGGCGATGTCCAATGCATTTCAATGGAGCAAGCTATAATTAATCATAATTAATTGGTATTATTTTTTTAAATTTTTTTTTTAATGTCAAAAAATCGGAGAACACTTCTGCAATGTTAGGATTTATTTTTAAGTCAAAAAAAAAAAAAAAAAAAATATGTGCAGAATTGATCTAACAGGTCTGAGATTAATGTATTCATATAACAAAATGATTCTAAAAACATGTATAATGTTACATTAAAAAAATATGGTTGTTTAGGGGTTAAAAACTAGTTAATACAGATCGCCGCCAGCGCTCTGGGGTTTAAACAAGGAATGGACAGCGACAGCACATTCGGAGCGTGATTTTTTGATGAATATGAAGCTAGCCGTTCGCTCTGGCCATTCGTTGTCAGGCGCTCACATACAACGCTGGACCTGTGAAACAGCGACCCCCCAGCCCGTATTCAACATTACCGCACACCGACTGAGTCGCTGTCATCAAGCTAACGCCGGCCAAGCACAGCGAATACTGGCTGGCGCTGAAAAAATCACGCTACAGTCGCTCATCTGTCGCTACCTGGCGCTATTGATGAATCGGCCTCTTAGTATTGTAGGGGCAGATAATATGGCCCCCATAGCAATGATGCTAAGCACAGTATTTGCAGCAGAACTTAGGCGGGCAGGCTGATTCATCATTAGCGGCAGGTAGCGACAGATGAGCGTCTGTAGCAAGCATTTTCAGAGCGCCCGCTAGTAGTCGCAGTGCTCGGCCGTGAGTCGCTAGTTTATAGCGACTCAGTCGCTGTTCAGTAATGTTGAATACATTTTGAGGAGTCGCTATTTGACCAGTACAGCGCTGTATGGGAGCGCATGGTAGCGACTGCTCATAGCGACCGACTTACACTATATTCAGGAAAAAAACAGCCTCACAAATCGCTGAAAAATACTTGTTTGAAGCTCAGAGCGCAGGAGGCGGTGTGTTTAAAGTCTGTTTTCCAGCATCTATCAACTAGTAACAAAGGGAAAATATATAGAATTACATTGTAACAACATTGTAACATGAACACTTTAATGCCAGACCTGTAATGTCATTTCTGAGGAAATATATAAAAAATGAAAAAATTATGAAAAAACTGCTATTTTAATGCCAGAAGAGGTCACAGAATTATTTGTGATTTTTGGGGAAAAATAAATAAATAAAAACCCCCTTTAAAGAGAAGAAAAGTATCGTCCATTGAAATGTATGGGAGAGCGCCAGGTAGCGAGAGGTCATACCTGGCGCTGTGCAAGGCTGAACGCCAGCGCTGTTCGCTGAGGCTGTGAAAATGATGAATCAGACGCTACATGGCGCTATCCCAGTCGCTAAACAGATTCTGCTTGATAAATGTGTAATTGCGTGCCATGTCTGGCGTTCACCAGTCGCTACCTCTCATTAACCAGCCACTACCTAACGCTATCCCTTCTTAAATAAGGGCCTTTGTTTTCTTGCTTGAGGCGTATGGTGGGCCAGGTACCTGTGAACTGGATGGGAGACAATGGGAACAGGCATTGAATGGGATGATGAGGCAGCATCCATGCCAGCTCCAGAGCAGTAAGGCTCACTGGGCATTCTCCAATATTCTCCCTACTGCTGGAACACAAATTATTTCATGCGTGTGAATCTATATGGATCTCCACAAAACTTTTTGGTGTTGGCCAGGGTTGAGAAACACTCTAGAAGACCCGACAGATGATGCCCTGATGTGCGAAATCCCCACACATTCCCCTCGATTCAAAGAGCAAAAGTTAATTGATTTCGTATCGAGAATCGTAAGTTTGGGTGGGTGTTTGTCATTTTTTCTTGTTTTTTTGCCCATTTCGTATTCGCACGATCGTTCGCGCATAGACGTATATGAACATACGCATTACGTACGGGAATCGTATATTTTGCGTTAGTTTGTGTCTTTTTCCCGTCAAAATCGTATTATTTGCGTCAGATCCTATTTTTTACGTCCTTCACATGGGCTTGCGACCAATTCAGAGAGGTGATTGCTAATTGTTTTGAAGCCCATTAAAGAGCTGCTTTACGAAATGTTTGCCGGCAGCTATTTGGCCTCGGGAGTAGGATGGAGAGGAGCGAGTTTGTGGCACATCAAGGGCTTATGCTTTTTGGCATTGAGTTGATCCAGATGTCTGAGAGCAGATTGCCCCTGCGTCGTCGCATGAACATCGATAGCATGAATGATGTTGAGCTGTTCGAGCTGACCAGGCTTAATCGCGCTTCCCTGCATAAATTATATAGTGAGCTGCGGCCATGGTTAGCCCGCACCACAAGGAAGGGGCAAGCAATTTCAGGTATGACCAAGATGCTTGGCTGCCTGCAATTTTTGGCGAATGGCTCGTTCCAGAGGCTGGGTGCCCTCTCCGTGGGGATGTCCCAGCCTACGCTGAGCCGCGCACTATCTAAATTTTTGGAAGGCATGGCTGCCATAACTCCAAAATATATTTTTTTTCCTGATGATATGGCAGCCAGAAACGCCATTAAGCTTGGTTTTTATAATGTGGCCGACATGCCCAACGTTATTGGTGCTGTTGACTGCACACATGTGGCACTTGTACCTAGGGCAGCCGACGAGTATATATATATAGGTATTGATATTTTGTTTTAGCGTATTATGTTGCCCAACGTGTAATGTAACCTGTTTTCCTTTGCGGCAGCATATTTTTTTTGGGCTCATTTGTGTACATGCCTTATTTAGGCTTTTCCTTAGTAGTTTCCAATAGAGTGCAGACATGTTTTAAATTTTTGATCCTTTTTTCAATTATCAATTACCCTTTTTGTATGCTTTTCCCTTAAGGAATCGAAAAATGGGACACTCCCTTAATGTCCAGGCCGTGGTTGGGCCGGACATGCGTTTTCTGAGTGTCCTTGCCGGCTACCCCGGATCGTCGCACGACTCCTATATACTCAGACGATCTGGGTTGTTTCGGAGATTTGAGTCAGGTGAATTTTCGGGTGCATGGCTGCTTGGTAAGTGTGTCCTATTTATTTGGTATTACATTTCAGACTAATCTGTTATTTGTGGATATTTCTGTTTTTGTATTCTTTACATAAGCCTGAAACTGCATTTTAGTTGGGTCTTCTTTTCTGAACTCCCAACCAAAATGCTTGCCTCACTTTGTCCTTCAGAATGTTTTCCCTTTAGTTAGGATGTCTGTAAGTTCCATGTCCCAAAATATATTGGTTGTGAGTTGATACCCAAGTATCTGTTAGTTTAGGTTCCTTTTGTAGTATTGGTCTTTAAATGTCAAAGTGGACTTAAACTGCATACATTGTATTCTTTAGATAAATGTTGAGTGGCCCTAGTTCCATGTCCCAAAATATATTGGTTGTGAGTTGATACCCAAGTATCTGTTAGTTTAGGTTCCTTTTGTAGTATTGGTCTTTAAATGTCAAAGTGGACTTAAACTGCATACATTGTATTCTTTAGATAAATGTTGAGTGGCCCTAGTTCCATGTCCCAAAATATATTGGTTGTGAGTTGATACCCAAGTATCTGTTAGTTTAGGTTCCTTTTGTAGTATTGGTCTTTAAATGTCAAAGTGGACTTAAACTGCATACATTGTATTCTTTAGATAAATGTTGAGTGGCCCTAGTTCCATGTCCCAAAATATATTGGTTGTGAGTTGATACCCAAGTATCTGTTAGTTTAGGTTCCTTTTGTAGTATTGGTCTTTAAATGTCAAAGTGGACTTAAACTGCATACATTGTATTCTTTAGATAAATGTTGAGTGGCCCTCAGCAGCATCCTAATTGTAACATGTCCGAAAACCCAAAATATCGGTAAATTCTACCTGCCCTTGCCCGTGCAGATGTTTTATAATTCTTTTGTATATTTAAGCGGCATTTTTATTTATGTACTCCATTAGTGGCAATAGTTATTTTGCAAATGTGCCCTGGGTGTATTTTTACGCCCTTTACCTTACATCATTTGGATATATGTCAAATTCTTTGTGTTTGTTCTCTTGCCTTTTTAATGTTTATGAAATTTCATTGTCTTGTTAAGGTGATTCCGGGTACCCACTTCTCCCCTGGCTCATGACGCCTGTGCTGCGGCCCCAGGATGCCTCTCAGGAAGCGTACAACCGTGCGCACCGCAAGACCAGGGCTGTTGTGGAGAGGGCCTTTGGGCTGTTGAAGACCCGTTTTCGTTGTTTGGACCATACTGGGGGCGCCCTGCAATATGATCCCAAAAAAGTGATCGACATCATCATGGCATGTGCTGTTTTGCACAATTTTGCTATACTAGAACGTGTACCACGTTATGTGGATAGTCTGCCCTCTACAGCCCTAGAGGATGATGGGGAAAATTATGTTGGCCCACCCAGTGAGTCTGGACAATCAGTTCGAGCAAACTTGATATTGCAGCATTTTAGTTAATTTAGTTTCGTTTTGCAACATTCTGTGTGTCTGTCTTAGCCTTTTGGTTCAATATGTTGTTTTGCCGTAATGTGGCATTACCTTAAATTAAAATTTTTTTCCCTTAATTGTTGCCTAATGTATTTCATGTTGTTTATTTAGCTTGATATTTGCATTGTTACACCTCTTAAACCAAAAAGGATCTGGTTTAGCCCAAGCTGATTTAAACTGTGTTTCCACTAAAAACGCCACAAGTATAGTAAATTTAAATTTTGTTTTACTTTGTATAATTATAGTTATTTGGCTTAACATAAAACATTCCACATACAACTGTGGTTAAAAAGGCATGAGATAACCAAACAAAAAAAAAACACATCTACACCTGGAAGTGAGTGGCACAACCAAACAAGGACACCCAGTCCAAAGGCCAGCCTAGTCCAGTCATTAATATTGCCTGTGCCCAGGGATATTTGGGCATGGCCATAATGTCACACAAACATGTCTGCAAACAGGAGGAGCACAAACCAAATACATATTTCAAGCCATAAGTGGCCAGATACACTCCACATAGACCTATGGCATTGGCTAGTGGCCTTAATCATTACTCTAAGGAGCTATATGGGAGCAAATACAAAACACAACCTGCATGAGCAACACAAAATGGATTGTTTGAAACCTAAAAAGACAAGTAAATACAGTGGGGGGTAAGAGAAAAGATGTCCCACACAATCATGGCTTAATAGGGTGGCTGCCCATAATACCCAGGTGGAGGTCCAGGTGGAGGTCCGTGTGGATGGGACCTAGCCTGGGCCATGGCAGCATTGTGAATTTGAAACTGCTCCATAATGTTTCTCTGCATATTGGTCATCTCAGCCATGGCTGACTGGATGCCATTACTTGCAGTTACCATGTTGCTGTTGAGGGTACGCAACTCCGCGAGGATGCCCTGTAAGCTGGTATTGATGTTGACCATGTCGGCATGCCTTTCCTCACGCTCATTAACGAGCTGTGCCTCATACGAGTCCCTCTCTTGGGTCCATAATTGAAGCAGGGCACTCTGCCTCCCCTGGGAAATTGTGGGGCGGCGTAATGGAGTCCGCCGCACAATTACCCTGGCTCTTGGGCGTGCCCTGCCGCGTGGTGTCGTCCCCTCAACAGCAACAGGCATGCTTTGCAAATCCTCAGCAGCAGAGTGAACACTGGGGACTGTTGTGTCAGTCTCCCCATGTGCATGCGCAATGGGTGGAGATTCACTCTGCTGCTGAGGATTGGCCAGAGAAACATTAGGGAGCAGTTCCAGATTGGGACCCAGGGGGAGCTCATCGGACGTGCCCTGCAGGGAGACATCAGCTTACTCCATTTCCATGATATCTTCCATGATTGTGCGGGTCTGTAGGGACATATAAAAAAAAGGGTAAGTTGGCGTCCAAATTTGGGATTCCATCAGTTTAACACATGCTTAAGCACTTGTTAGTATTTATGGGACTAAATTAACTTACCGGAAATCTCGGATCTGGGCTCCTATGCTGTACGGACCTGGTAGGCATAAGCAACCTGGGGGGTGAGTTTACCCTTGCTGAGGGGTCATGCTGGGCTGAAGAAGAGAAAACAAAACCAGGTAAACACACACATAAGCATGGTTTTTTTTGTTACTAAAAAAAGCCACTTTTTGTAATATTAAGCAACTCTACAGCAATGGGGACAATTGTTAAAATACACGCAATTTTAGATAGGTGCAATGGCTCGAGAAAACTGCTAACTGACCTCATTTCAAAGTCAGGAAGTGTACCCAGTCAGCATACTACTTGCACAGCAACTATTTGGAATTTGACTACCATTCTCTAGGTCAGGGGTACTCAAACACTTCTTCTAAAGGTGCATTTAAAGGTATGTGGTGAGAGGTGAATGTCTGGCCATGGTGCTGACGCAGGGGGTGTCTAGTTAGAAATAAACACACTGGTGGAGGGGCTGGAGATTGCCAAGTGCAAACTAATAAAGGCTGCTTGCCCTTGCTGGGCTGGATGGGGCAGAGCTGAGGGGACAGGGATTGGATGGCTAAAGGGGGGAGTTCACGAATTGATGGTGATGGGATGGATGGAGCAAATCTGTTACAAATGTATGGGGCTTATGTGGGGGGGGGGCACATGGGGGGACTGTGGCAGATGGGGCAGAGCTGGGGCAGCGGGACACGATTGGACCAAGAGAAAGATGCACCAAGTTACTGTGTACCTTGCAATGCCACTTCCTGTGCAGTACTTCATATTGCAATGCTATGTTTCAGGGAGCCATGACATTGGGCAGGAGAACAACCACTACATCGCCGATCAAGGGGGCAGCTCTGAGCACGTCAACACAGAAGTAACTGAGTGCAGGGCTGTCTGGCCAGGGGTCCTGGAATCTGGTGCCAAGGTCCGCATTGGTACCCCGGGCCGCCAGTTGAGTCTCGCTGCTCTAGGTCAGATATGTTTGGGGGTGGGTAATTAAATTGTTACCTCAAACACAACTCACACAACAAATAGCCAACCCATCCATAATGATGTGTGTTTTGTGATTGCGTCAAAATATATCACTTTTCAGGATAAACTTCGTTACTTGACCAATCAATTTGGAAAATTGATCTTTTACATAATGGATGTGGTCCTAAATGTGTGATTCACAGGGACCAAAACAGGACACAAACAGGCACAGTAGTGCAAGGCAAACCATAGGGCCATCCCGTCATCTTGGTACTAGTGAACTTTAGATTATTTACCAAACAGGCAAACATGCAGATTTAAGAGTACTCACCGTGGGTACGGGTCGGTGAGTCTGTGTCCCTTAGACCCGCATGGTCACCGACCGCGACCGGATGGAGAAGTCCCAGCACAATCTCCTCAGCAGGGGTAAACTCCAGTTTTGTAGGAAAGCCACCTCCAGTTTGCATGCTGAAAAGAGAAAATTGTTTGGTACTCAGAAAAGGTGCATATAGTACATCCTAATCCTTATATTTGGAGACATCATTTATTTACCTGTAATTATGCCTTTTAATTTCTTTTTGACGTACAGCATATTTCAGATCCGAGATTTTCTTCTGAATTTGGGACACATCTTTCCTCTCTTCCCCCGCTGCATTTACTTGTCGTAGGATGGTTTCAAACAATTCCATCTTGCGCTGCTTTGTGGTGTGTTTTGATTTGCTCCCATAGAGCTCGTCATAGTATAATGTAAGGCCACTAGCCAATGCCATATTTTGGTCATGGGAGAATCTCCCACTCAACTGGCCGCGGCGCAATGTGCGGCCAGATGGTTGGCTTGGCTGCTCCTCCATGTGTGCAGACACATGTGGTGACATTATGGCCTGGGGCTGGGTAGGGGAATGGACGGATTGTTGGCTTCCCAATGACTGGACTGGACTGGCCAAGGGACTGGGTGTTCTTGCGTGGCTGGCCACCGAACTTCCAGGTGTAGATGTGGTCAGGGTGGCCATTCTTTGGCCTCTTGGGGGGCTATGTTCCCGGCTGGTGCCAGGTCGGGGGCTCTGTTCCCGGCTGGTGCCAGGTCGTGGGCTTCTGGCCCTGCTGCGGGGCCTGTATTGGCTTCTGGCCCTGCTTCTTTCCCTTTCTGGGGTTCGGGCCCTGCTGCGGGGCCTGTAGGGGCTTCTGGCCCTGCTTCGGGGCCTTGCTGGGGTTCTGGGCCTCCGTTCTCGCCTTTCTGGGCTTCTGGCCCTGCTTGTGTGCCTGTAGGGGCTTCTGGCCCTGCTTCTGGGCCTTTCTGGGGTTCGGGCCCTGCTTGTGTGGCTGGACGGGCTTCTGGCCCTGCTTGTGTGCCTGTAGGGGCTTCTGGCCCTGCTTCTGGGCCTTTCTGGGGTTCGGGCCCTGCTTGTGTGGCTGGACGGGCTTCTGGCCCTGCTGCGGGCCTGTAAGGGCTTCTGGCCCTGCTTCTGGGCCTTTCTGGGGTTCGGGCCCTGCTGCGGGGCCTGTAGGGGCTTCTGGCCCTGCTTCGGGGCCTTGCTGGGGTTGTTGCCCTGCTGCGCGGCCTTGCTGGGGTTCTGGGCCTCCTGTCTCGCCTTTCTGGGCTTCTGGCCCTGCTTGTGTGCCTGGACGGACTTCTGGCCCGGGATGGGCTTCTGGCCCTGGATGGGGTTCTGGCCCTGCTGCGGGGCCTGGGTTGGCGAACTGCCCTGCTTGAACCCATGGGCGGTGTGTCCTCCCTTGGGCGGCCTCTTCTGGGGGCAGAGGTGGTGGGTGCTGCTGTGGCCTGTTTTTTTGCCGCAGGGGCACGTGCCTTGGGGCCCCTTTTTTGGCTAACGGAGGGTCCAGTGTCCCTTGGTGGGGCAGAGGTAGTACTTGCCGTCTTGGATCGGAGTTTTTTCCTTCCTTGCTGGGACCTGGTGGTTGGGCCCTCCGAGGTCTGGCTTTGCTGGGCGCGTTTGGATGCTGGCTTTTTTGGTGCCATTTTCCACAAATGCTCAAAGAGAATGAGCTTTGGGTGCAGGGACCTTTAAATAATGAGCCCAGCGTGTGACGCCTATGCGCACGACTACGCGCTCGTACGGTTGTACGTTCGAGCGGAACCAGGAAACCGCTGGGGTTTCACTTATCTGCTGCCTTGAAGAAGCATAAAGATGGCGCCCACTATCTTCACCCGTCAACAGGAAGAGATCCTCATGCTGGTAAGTGCCTGCCTCTGCATTTTAATCTAATAGTCAATGATGGCCTAAATGTAAATGATGCGTTTGTAACTAGTTTTGGGTCTCTTAATGTTTAAGAACTGGCTCCTCACACTTCATCCTCAAGGGCCGAGCCTGGCCACGTTTTCACCTGTCTATGCTGATGTCCGAATTAGGGCAATTGCTCAGGCTTAGCACCAGTTAATTAACCTGTGGAGTAGCGGGGCTAGCTGTCAAACCTGGACCTTGATGCGGATGTTTGAGGAACACTGTTTGCCTAAGCCCGCAAAACACAACGGGAAGCCACACACGTGGGCCAAAAGCCTAAGCATAAGCCTACATCTTGGATGTTTAAACCATCCTAACATGCCATAGATGCAGGTGGCCTGATTTTTAATGTTGGCTATTATCTGTATGTACATGGTGTGTGAAACATATAACATAAGACCAGACTCTCATTCACAGTCAACGTCCGCTTTAAGGCACTCCCCAAAAATGGCTGCCACTCTAAATGTGTGTGTTAATGACATGAAATTCTCAACTTGTGATGCAACACATATGGGTCTGTGTGTAAAAGTAAAAGCTCTGTGTCCATTATGTTTTTCAGATCATGCTTCAGCGCCGGTATGACTTCGCGCCCAATGTGTGCGAAAAAAGGGACATCGCCCGGGAGATCATCACGGAAATCCACCGTGTCACCAGCACCACCTTCACTCACACCCAGATAATGCAGCATTGGTCGGACCTGAAACGTCTGCACATGGCCCGGGTGCGGAGGTTTTTTGGGATCCATTTCCCAAGTAAGTACCAAGCGATAGCATGTGATATGTAGGAAATGTATAAGCTATACCTTTATTTATAATGACTTTTCTTTGCTAGTGTTGGAAATGGATTTCAGAATTCGCCGCACCCGGAGGCGCACAGGCCGACCAGTGCTGCATGAGTCTGCATCTGTGAGTGAAGGTGGTGGATCTCCCGGGCGACGGACCTACCCCTCCTCTGTGGCCTCCTCAGACCAGCCCCTGGACCTTACCACAGAGGAGGGGCGCAACCGCGTGGGCGTGGAGTCATGCCCGGCCAGGCATGGGGAAGGCTCTGGTATGTCACTCTTCATGTATAGGCACAAAGATATACATGGCAGGCCAAAAACTAAGTTCTCCTTTATTATGTATTTGTAGAATCTTCGGGAGCGGGTGAAATAGTGGAGGAGGAGGCAGCAGAGATGCTGGAAGGAGATCCTGACGAAGGTGAGTGATGTCAGCCAGCCTGGGAGCCAGATCTGTTTGGAATAGTGACTCTATACAAGTACTAACCAAATGTCACATGTTTCTCCAGGGAGTTCTTCACAGCATAGCCAGGACCAAGGGCAGCCTGTTGGCCCCAACCAGCCATCTGTCGGCCACCAACTCCGTAAGTCTCCATGCCATTATTCATATTAATGTTTTGTTAGCTAATAACACACACATAACTAAAGGCGTAGCCAATGTGTAGTTAACACTTTCATGTGGCCACTTCGTTAGCTTAAAGCGGACCCTAACTTGTATTAAGAACATAGCTAATAATTAGCCAACACACTGTACCTACAGATTTGAAACATTGAAAAACAGCCTTCAGCCATCTAATGCATGTTAGGAGCCTGAAAACATCCAATATTGCGGAATATGGAATGCGCAATATTTACAGGCAGCATGGGATACAGATTTAAAAAAGTAAGGTGCTGCCATGCATTGTGGGAGTGATGACCTTTCCCTCAACCCAGCTATGCTCTGGATTCCCAACGCACCACTGTAACCTACTCCCCTGTACTTTATCCAACTCTCCACTCCTCATTAAGTGTTATGCTTCAGAGTCCAGATGGCGGCGCTGTAATCAAAAAACCTCCAAAATGTACTTTGATCTGGTGCAGAATCATTTGGGAATAGTTATTGGTTTTCATTAAATAATGTTGAAGGTCCGGTTTAAGGAGTTTAAATACTTACCTGTGGGAAATGCATTAACTTTATCCCTTGGAAGAATGACATATGTCATGCATTTACATTTATTTGATTAACCCCAAATCTATTTCCAGCATACAAACCGGTCTGGTACTCCTATTTATGTTTATTTTTCTATTGCTTACAGGGATTATCCCAAAAACCGTGCATGAAAAAAAAAAAAGAATCAAGGAGTTGGTGGCCGAGCTGCTGGCCATACAGGCGACGTTGGGGCCAACAGATGAAGAAGAGGAGGATGATTAGTGCCCTTGGTCCTGGCTACTTTGGTTAAATCGTTTTAAAAAGTTTTTTATTGTTAAAAATTTGTAATGTTTTAAAAAACAAAAAAAAAACAAAAAACATTTTACTATGTTTTAAAAAGAAAAAAAAAACAATTTTAATATGTTTCTAATAAAAAAAAAAAAAAATATGTTACTATGTTTTAAACAAAACCAAAAAAAAAAAAATTAAATATGTTTTAAAAAATAAAACAACCAAACCAAATAATTTAAATAAATTATATTTTAAGCCTTCATAAATGTGTCTTTTCTAATATGCGCACCAAAAAACAATTACACAAACAAGAAAAAACACGCTTATAAACATATAGACATATGTACATTATGTGGTTTGGGTAAGTTTTAGGGTCGTCAACATGAAGAAGGATGCAAGCGCTAAGGGGTTTAGGTAAGTTTTATGGACCGAGAAATGAAGAAGGATGCAAGCGCTAAGGGGTTTAGGTAAGTTTTATGGACCGAGAAATGAAGAAGGATGCAAGCGCTAAGGGGTTTAGGTAAGTTTTAGGGACCGAGAAATGAAGAAGGATGCAAGCGCTAAGGGGTTTAGGTAAGTTTTAGGGACCGAGAAATGAAGAAGGATGCAAGCGCTAAGGGGTTTAGGTAAGTTTTAGGGACCGAGAAATGAAGAAGGATGCAAGCGCTAAGGGGTTTAGGTAAGTTTTAGGGACCGAGAAATGAAGAAGGATGCAAGCGCTAAGGGGTTTAGGTAAGTTTTAGGGACCGAGAAATGAAGAAGGATGCAAGCGCTAAGGGGTTTGGATGGGGTGCGGGATGAGGGTGCGCATGCGCAAGATCTTATATACATACGAACGCACGAATCTAAGAGGCCAAAAACCAATGAAAACCAGAGGCAAACGCAAGTAATTGGAAGAGGTGGACGATGGAAGCAGCAGAAAAAACAGGCTGCCGCCGCAACAAGTGAGCACATGAACGTGAAGTTTACGATTGTCAACTGACTGAGGCAAGTTCGGGAGATAACATACGAACGGACGTATATTTTAGGATAGAAACGTATTTGCGTATAGAATCACTCGCAAGTTCATACGAACGCACGAGCGGACGTGAAAAATAGGATGATCGGCACCCAAATCCAAGCTGTTACATGTTTCTTTGAATCGACCCAATTGTCTAGTATACTCACCTCACCAGTGATCCCATGGTGCATGCAAAGGCCGCGGTGATATACCTGGCTGATGTGCACACCCGTGCCACATATTTCTGAAGGCTGATACAGGTACGCATGGCTGAAGGAGAGCAGCAAGGGCTCCATTCAACATTGCTAAGCTGTTCTGATATTAGAGCTGCTTAGTAAAGCTGAATAGTGCACTAGTCGCTGATTGGAGAAGAGCCTGCGCATTTGCTGTAGGATTGCCGACAAGGTGAGTAAATGAGGCGAGCTGACATTTTCTTAGTTGCATTTGATAGCAAAAGCCATGGATGGTAACTATCCTACAACACATCAAAATGATCTCAATGTTGAAAGATATCATTCAGGAGAAGGGTACACAGAGAAGATGGGCTCAAAGTGGATACAATTTGGCCCAACAGTAACATTCCCAACTAGACATTCCTCAAAAAAAAGGATGAAATAAAAAATGGGTCCAAACGCTGTCATGGGGCATATATATATATATACATATCGGTATTTCAAGCAATACAACAGGTCATATCTCTAATGTTTCTGGACATTGTGAATTAGAGTATAAAATGTTGTACTTTCACATCACACAGGATTAATATATGTGAAGGGGAAATGTTTGATAGTGATAATGGGGGAAGCAAGATAGTTGGTGTCACTGAGGTTACCTTATGTACAGGATATTGAGAATGATTTGTACATTGATATTACGGATTTATTAGGCTTTGTAGATGTGTAAATGTGTGGGGTTTTTATATAGTTTCATAAACTATTGCTGACAGAATGATTATCTGTGGGTGGGTTATTCCCTCCTTCTTTACCCCTAATAATTTTATGGGTTATGGATTGGACAGTGGTTCTCAACCTTTTTATGCCAAGTACCCCTAGCAACAAGAGGTTCTAACCAAGTGCCTTGTAGCATTTTTAAAACAAGAAGGAATAATGTTTCACACTTAAAAGATACTAGACCCCCATTGGTAAAACCCTGAACATCATTGTGTATGTGCTCTGCAAGTGCTCTGCATGTTGAGAAATGGGGTTTTAAAGTGGAACAGAACCCAGAATTTTTACTATCCTGGGTTTTGGTCCTCTCCCCCAGGGCACCCCGATCGTGGGTGCCACTCTGTGTGAAACCCCCCAGATCACCGAAGGCAACTCATCTCTTCCTGGTCTTACAGCGCATGGGCGACCGCTCATCCAATCAGCATGCTCGGAGCTGCTCCAAGTGCACTGGTGGCCGCATCCCCCGCTTCACTCTAACAGGGAGCGTGCCCGCGCTGGCCATTCACAAATGCCTCGCCTGGGCTTGCGCCCTGCTAGAGGGATAGCAGGGATGAGGCCCGGCCTCGCTCATGCGCCATTGGATCAGGAAACAAGGTAAGTGAATGGAGCGACCTGGGGGGTTTCACACAGCGGGGCAATCAATTGGATCTTATAGATTCCCAGGAGGATCGGCGTGGGTTTTGGTCCACTTTAAGGGATGCTTTCTGCATGGAAGGTCCAAGTTTGGCCACACTTTTACCACTTGTTCTACATTTCTACCGCAGGCTTTTAGGACTGTTGCTGACCTATGTTGGGGATGCTAACCTCTGTGACCCAGCAGTGAGGTCCAGAGGCTGTAGGGCATTGCAAGCCTCTCTTTTTCTTACACCCTTTCATTGTATGTGGAGGCTGACTGTTGCTCTGCTGACACGGCACTGGTGAAGGGGCTTCCCTCTCGCTGATGTTTAGAATTGAAAGGGATGTTCCTCTGACCCAGAAATGATATGGTCTGGGGTTGGCCGTGTTATGCCTTATGACAGGTGGACAAGACCATTGATCCACTTCCTGGCATCTGTGTTTGTGGTATGTAAACATCCAGGTATTCAAAAGTAATTTTGTTTATATGAATAAAGGATTAGAGTGTTAAACATATAATTGGCTGTTGCCACATTTTCTTTTATTATACATTGCCTTGATTATTGTTCATATTAGAAGAGCTATAGGACTTACCTATGTTATATAAACCAAAAACAAACAAATAAAGAAGACTTCCAATATCCAGGTACAAACGCTTGCATTAGAATAAGTCATATTGAATTACCTATATGCTATTATATTACACACAGTAACACTAGGGCCTTGATTCATCAAGAGTTGAAAAGTTACAGTGTAACAGTGTAACAAGGAGTAAAACTCTGTTCTCAGGAGTAAAAAAGTGCCATTGACTTTCATTGTCCTCATATCTGGTGATTCATCAACAGTGAAATCCTCAGGATTTTTTCTCATGAAATGAATTTTTTACTACCATGATATTTATTTTCAACTCTTGATGAATCGAGGCCATTACTGTGGTGTCAATTAAAATATCTGAAGCTCTACTTTAGCCCCTACTCTTTAGATATCCTAATTTGGGTTGGCCCTCTACCTAATCATCCCTAGAGAATTCACCTTTCCTGGGCTTGACAGTCCCGGCCTCCTTGTCACCTTCTTCACCTAACCAACTAATCATGTTTGCCATACCCGCATAAACACGCTGAGTGTGATGCTGTCCACGCCAAAACAGTCATTTCTATTGGATGCTAGTGGAGGGTGAAAGCAGCTGGGAAAACATTTGCAGGCTTCTTGTGTGGGGGGTAAATAAATAGAATCACAATTAAAATCACTTTTATTCACCAAGTACATTAATCTATACTAGCAATTTGCTTTGGCAAGTACATTTCTACAAGGAGAAGTAATACAAATAACATGTGAAAATGCCAAACAAGACTATGAACTTGGATACTAGGTACTTAAAGCGGACCAACAGTCAGAAATGACTTAAACCAGACCAACACAACAAACAGTGCTCATATGCCTCCCTCCCTAGGGCAATTTAGATTGCTGCACATAACAATTAATCTTTTCTAACTCCTGCTGTGGTCAATTTTAGAAACAAAATGGCAGCTCATGTATCTGCAAGCCACCTGCAAACAGGAAGTGCTGCTGGGCTTCCTGTTACTGTGCATTGTCAGTCATGTCAGATGAATCCAGGCAGCAGCATGGCTGAGATGCTGGGAAAGGAAACTCCAAAATTGCCGTTATCATTAGAAAATCTGTGAGGCAGTGTTTCAGCTTTCAGTAGAGGCAGGAGCAAATGTAAGTGCTGACAATGCTTCAGTATCATGCTTGCAGATGGGGCAAGGGAGTTTGGAGTTATTTCCAAGGCTGTGTGGAATGTTATCTACTTGATAATGAGATCACATCACCAAACACTATTTAATAGCCTACAGAATAAACCAAAAGTCTTTTATGACTTTAAACATTCTGTAATTGTATCTGTTCCCAAATTTTAACATTCCACTTGGTGATTTTTGTAATTGTTTTTGACATCTTTGGATTCTATTTCTATTACCGACTACCTGGTATTATTGATGCTGTAATTGTTATATCTTAAATTTTACACTTTTATGACTGAAGATCCAGAATATTTTAGCCATTTGATATTTATTGATATTCAGTCAGTTGTCAAAGTCTAAGGACAGTATAATGGCAGAGTCACTTTGTTTTTCAGTGGTTAAAGAGGAAGAGGTTTTTATATCCCTGGTTAAACACTACCGAGCCTGTCTAGATGAAAAGTATGAAGTGGCTGAAATGTGGCTCCTTAGAGACCTCCAGTTCATTGATGGAAAGGAACCAGAGACAGTAAGCATTTTAATTAAAAATCTTTACTGTTACTGTAAAATATATAAAGACGTTATCTCCTTTTTCTTTATCTGCTACTGCTAAAGCTTTTATGAGGGAATCTGTGTTCCTGTCTCTCCCATGGGCATCTTGATTTGGGATGCCCCGCTGTATGAAAAGCGGGGTGTGCAGCTGGGATCCCATTCAGCCTCTCCAGCCAGAAGCTGGGTAAGTAACGTTAAGAACAGCAGATGCTCCCATTAGGTGCTAGCCTACCCCCAGGGCAGAGGACACCAGTTCTCTGTCCTCGAATGCTGGCTTCTGACAGCTCGCGCCCATCCAGGGAAGAGCCTTTTCACTTTTACTGCTCCAATAACAATGATCCAATCTGGTACATTTTTTCTTACATACTGGGAACCAGCATTCCTTCTGACCTTCCTTGCCGTAAAATGAGCATGTACTCACTTCTCCGTGACCAAGCCAGCAAACATCTGGACAAGGGCATCTGCCCTTCTCCAGTAGAACTTGTTGTGGACCAAAGCCCTTTTCAAGGCTAAACACAGTTAATGGCAGCTTGGAACATCACTAGGCTTCTCTCTGCAACACGTATGTATCATGTGGCTGCCCAACATGGTCCTTGGTGTTGCCTGCTACCGCACATCTCACTATCTTGAAACTAAGGGGTTTATTCATCAAGGGATAGCGGCAGGTAGTGCCTTGTAAGCGGCAGGCAGTGTCTGGTGAACGCCAGGCGCTGTACGCAATACCACATTTATGAAGGCGAATCTGGTGAGCGCCTCTTACAGCGTCACGTAGCAACCGATTCAACACCACAGACGGCTCAGCGGATCCCGGCGGCGCTGTGGCTTCCAGAGCGCCTGGAATTACCTGTCGCTACCTGTCGCTCTCCCATACATTTCAATGGACATTCCTTTTCTTCTCTTTAAGCAAGGTTGTATTTTAATTTTTTTTCTCAAATAATTGTGTGACCTCTCCTGGCCTAGAAAGAGTCATTTTTGAAAACTTTTTGGATTTTAAATATGTTTATGCAGAATTGTCATTACAGGTCTGGCATTAAAATATTCATGTCACAATATTATAACAATGTAATTCCATGTGTTTTTGCTTTGTTACTGGTGGATATGTGTTCAAAGACAGACTTTAATCACACAGCGCCTGGTGCTCTGGGCTACAGCGACCCAATTTTGACCGCCGGCGCTGTGTGAGGCTGTTTTCTTGATGAATATGTTGTAAGTCGGTCACACTGAGCAGTTGCTACCATTCACTCCCATATCATATTACGGCCATGTTACTACAGCGACTGAGGCGCTCTGTAATAGTGACTCACGGCCGATCAAAGCACCACTGCTATACAGACGCTCATCTGCCGTTACCTGGCACTAGTAATGAATCAGCCTGTCAGTGTTACTTAGGTAACAGTTCTCATTTTTCTCATTCTTCAGGACAACCCACATTTTGACATGATGTTTGATGAACTTTGCAGTGTGGAAGCATACAGCTGTGCCTCAAAATATGCATTTGCTCGAAGTTTAATTAAACTGAACACTCAGTACACTAAGAAGGACATCAAAGTGATTAATTTTGACTCAAACTACATAGAAGATGGTGTGATCTGGTCTTCAAACAATGGGGACTGTCTGGTGCTTATGAGGATATGCTTTTATGCCTCTAATCTTCTGTGTTTGTCTTTATGTCCAATCCCATAAACAATAGAATGAAGCAGTGAGGTTCTGATAATGAGGCATTTTTTTATTTTGGTATATAGTCAGGGCACTTTCACTCCCCCCCTCCCCTGCCAACTGCCTTGACCAACCAAGGCCACATGAATACTTCTTAATTAGTGATGGGAGAACCGCAAAGTTCGAGTTTGTACCAAACTTTGCGAGTTCGGGTTCCCAAACCTGAACATGGACTTCAGCCATGTTCGAGTTCAGTGTTCGGCCGGAACACAGAAAAGCTGGTTGATGGGCTGCTGAGCAGTCCATCAACCCACTTCAACTAAGGGTGCAGCAGCAGGAAGCGCTTCTGTAACTTACCTGGCTCCGCAATCCTCGATCAGCGGCGGTGGCTCAAAATTGGCCCCAGCTGGGGCTACAGAAAGATGGCCGCCAGCTCCCACTCAGCACTGCCAGCTGGCACTAGAAGTGTCCTCACTTATTGGAGCCGGCGGCCATCTTTCATGCCACCACCACCGCCGCTGACCAGGAAGAGGATCACATCGCTAGGTAAGTTACAGAAGCGCTTTCTACTGCACAATCTGTGCACCCCCCACCACAGCCACACCCCAAATTTTGGATCCCTATAGATTTCAATGGGGACTGGTTCAGGTCCGACCTGATTTTTGGGACCCGAACTTTAATACATACACTTTATACACATGACTCCCTTATCCAAACATTACTAGTTTATACCATAAATAAAATACTACCTCAGTCAAATCATTACCCATTTAATGCATACAGGAACCCAAAGTTCTGCACAAAAATATTATCTCAATCTTAAAATATACTCCTAAGCCTAATATACTTCTCCTCAAACCAAAACTTGCCCCCATTCAAAGGAGACCCTTCTTAGTCCATTAAAATATCCTATGCAGAATATTATCACTTCAAGCCATGAATTACCTCCTTAATTAATAATTAATACCCGGCAATCTATCAGAGATCCATAGTCAAAATAAATAAACCATCAATCCATAAACTATTCCTCAGTCAAGAATTTAACGGGTGACAGGGTAGGATCTTCCAGCAGCAAAAATCGCTATACCATCAGGGCTCCCTCCTGACCTTCCTTGCCATAACATGGGCATATATTCACTTCACCGTGATCAAGCCAGCAAACACCTGAATAAGGGCATCTGCCCTCCTCCAGTGGAACCTGTTGTGGACCAAAGCCCTTTTCAAGGCTGAACACAAGTAAATCCATAAACTATTCCTCAGTCAAGAACAAACCTCTACTGGAATATACCGGGTGACAGGGTAGGATTTTCCACCAAAAATCAGGGCTCCCACACAAGTATCCCATTCATTTTCCAAGGCCACTAGTTGTGCACTTGGTATTTTCTAGAGCAGAGGTTCTCAACAACTTTCTCGCACATTGGTAGTATGTATGGGTTGTCAGCATCTAAAACAGTGTTAAAAACAGCTATATAAAGTAACACAAATATGCACAGACATATTTCGCATCACCTTTAGGAGATTCTTTGAACTTATGAAGCAAAGATCAGGTTGGGTTAAAATTCAGTCTGTCACCAGTGGTACCAAGTTTCATATGCCCTTTTATACAATGACTATTGTAATTTGTATGCATTCCCACTGTTTTTGTGCCCATACTAAGGTGTTTGGATGATCCTTAACTGGCTCCCCCACCAAAAAAATAAACATTCATAATTCTTTCTATCCCAGCTCATCCTAGACTTAAAGCGGACCTTCACCCTATATAACAGCCTATCTTATATGTTTCCTTCACCCTGTACATACAGATTGCTCACATCAAAAATCATCCTACCTGCATCTATTCCGCATTTTCTGAGACTTTAAACACCCAAGATGGCGGCTCATGGGCGTGCAGGCTGCCTGCAAACAGGAAGTGTCCTCTCACTGTGCCGCTCTGCATTCTGGGATTGCTGACCTTTTTCTGACCCCAGCTCTGCTCTGTTTGTGCAAAGCACAGCTATATCCTCGCTCTCCTGCACTTTGACCCCCTCAACGCTTCAGTATGTGATGCTACCGAGCCAAGCTGGTGGCGCCCGTATCCTAAAGTGCTGAACAGAGTTGCAGGCCAGTGAAGGAAAGAATAAAAAGTAAGTGACTAAAAACATTAAATATATTAATTTTTTAAAGGTTTGAGCTTTTCATTAAATGATGCTGAAGGTCCGCCTTAAAGCATGCTTGTCAGTGATTCATCATTACTACTCTACTACTAAGGCCTGCAATAATATTAAACGCTTTTGAATTTCTCATTTCTAATCTGTATTCTCTGGTTTCATTTATGCATTTAATCTGTAGCCTCATTATAGCTAACCTTTATGTTAACATTGGGTAGAATAGTTCAAAAGAGGGGTCAGCTCCTTGCTGTGGATACCAAACTGAAAGGTAAAAGAAATAGGTTTCATCCGCATCTCCTTTTTAGAACTGATGATACCCATAAATTCTCTGCTGAATCGTCTTCCTGAATCCTGTTCCTGCCTTTGGTTGCCGAAAATAGTTCAATGCAATTCTGGCACACTGCAATCATTCTGTTAGGGCAAATTTAGTTACATACTTAAAATACTAGTAAGTTATAGGGTTTTGGTAGAAAATCCATCCTGTTATTTCAGTGCTTCAAAACTGGCAGCCATCATATTCGGCAATATCAGCTCAAATGGGTAATTCTGTCCCTGTTGTTAATGCTGTACATGTTTTTCTGTAGCCTTGTATGTATCACATACACTTTTCTATGTATTTTTATTATCTGCATTGATCACTCTTGTTTGTAACCCATACTTTGTATGATAATGAATCAATAAAAATAGGCATTATCATTACTGGATCAGAATGAGAATTCAGAATCAGAATGAATTTATTGCCGCCAAGTATATACTTCCACACATAAATGGAATTTTATCTAGCAAGATCGGTGGTATAGACTCTACAAGGTAGTACAACTTAACTATGCAGACATATAATGAGTGAACCACTGAAGTTCGGGGTTCAACAAGTTAACCCAAAGTTCACCAAACTGTGTGTGGATGTGTAAAGAGCTCCTGGCAATAATGGAGTTCCAGTTACAGAATGCCTGGGTGAGTTGACGTGCAAACCAACAGCACTCCACTACCAATGAGCTAGTCTTTATGAGGGTCATTGGTGCCGTGCTGCAGTGCTTCCAGTATGCCACCAATATGTTCACCACTGATGTTGCCTTAAGGCGTTTTGCCTAATCGTTCTCCTCTTTTGAAGTGTAAAATCATCATTTGTGATAGTATTGGACCTCTATACCTGTGATTTAATTATCTACATGCTGTTTCCAAAACACTTATATACCTGGGGCTATGTGTTGTTACAATGGGAATGGTTTCCCTAGCCTTTAGTAAAAGCTACTGGCTAAAAGTCCCAGAATTCATCCAATGTAACAGGTGAGGTTATGCAGCAGTAATGACCTCCCCAGGTGAGAACAATTTCAGTAACCCTTTATCTAAAAGAATACAAGACTGTGATCCCCTCTATCTGAAGAAATTGAGCAGAAAGGGTTAAATCTATTACATCTGCCTTAGCCCAGCATATTATTAACAAGCCAGGGTGAAGAAGTCTTGATCTAGACTGCAAAGGTAAACACATGGCTGCTAGGGAAAACAGTTTTCTTTTATAACGCAGAGTTGCAAACAAATAGAAATGGAAAAAAATAAAGAGATAAGCTTAGCAAACTGAAGACATCATTTTGGCACACAATAAAGGAAACTTTAAAAAATGCCATTGAAAGTGGAATTGCCCTTTAAAGCCACATGTCCCTGGAGCACATGTTTTCTTCTATGTTCCACAGTAGCTGCCTGTCCCTGGATATACAATTAAGAGGAACAGTCAGCAGATGTTTTTAAATGTGCCCAGTAGCTGGCAAGCCCTGGATATGCAATTACATGGACAAAAAGCAGATGCTGTCTATGCCCACTGACTGCAATAAAATTGGGCACAGATGACTTGTATTATAAACCCAGTATCTATAATGCATATGGCCAGAGGTGAGTAGATTTATCAAACACACAGTATTAAAATGCAGGTGATTGCCAGAGGTGAGTAGTGGCATCAAACACCCAATAATTATAATGCTGGTGTTGGCCAGAGGTGAGTAGTAGTGTCAAGCTCCCTGTAAGTCAAATGCAGGTGGTGCCAACAAGTGAGTGGCTTTATCAAAGCTCAAAAAGGGTTTCATGTAAGGCTGCCTTCTAGTGCATGACGTGAAAAGGATGTGATCAGAGCATCTGGAATCTGGCAGAAAGAAACATGGACTGCTGGAAGGTAGTGAATATTTTTCATGCATAAGGAGACATCAACAAGGGTGATCTGTTTTCTCGCAGCCTTGCTGCCCTTTAATATACAGGTGAATGAAGACTCCTTTTGGAAAGGCGTTAACACAGCAATCGAAAGATGATGCTGCACATGCAGGTGTTTCAGCAAATATGATGAGAAAAAAGACCTCTCATAAGAAACAACTCCTCGGCCTAGGAGAAACATTGTTGGCTGCAGGATATATACCATGGTTGGAAAGAAGGCAGTGGCCCAATAACACAATGGGAATGATCTGTTTTAGATCAAGTACCTTATTTAGTATGATGGGTTTGACTGTGTTTATGGACTAGATTTCCACAAGGGTATCTGCTTTTGAAGTACTTTCAGAGTTGCTTCATTCAGAATAAGCAATGTCCGTTTGGCTGACACAATGATTGGTAAAACTGTGGAACATATGGTTGAAATGGAAGATGGTTTTAAAAATGAATGGCGAGGGATGGATGGAGCACTAGACATGGTTTTATATAACATATGAAAAAGACTCTGTTCTATACATGTATCAGCTTTTAGATGATGATAAAGAAGGAGATGTTCGCATCATGCCTGACTCTAATGGTTATCCTCCAGGACTGGCATGGTTATTCATCAAGTGGAAGCCACGTCTTAGTGTACTTCATCAAGTTTAATGACAATTTCCATATTTATGTCTATGATTTGGTGAAGACCTTGTAAGTGATGTTCTTGAACTTTGCCAAGGTCGTGGAGCTACCAAGTATAATATTTAAAGGAAATACAACTTTCAGTTTCTAAGCTTGTGTATTCCTGCAAGCTGCAAGCATTTAATGGAGTAAAGAGAAAATAAGAAGGAATTTTTGGATTACATTAACTCATTCTTCCTTAAATAGGAATAAACCATTCTGACAGATTAGAGTTAGGGAAATAATGAAAGAAAAAGTAGTGTGACTGCTGATTATGAAAGTTATTCTTCAGTCTATAATGAGCATAGGGCTTACAGAGAAAAAAAGTCCTTATCTAACCCTCGGGCCACTGCTGCTCTGCGTCATTTTCAGCAGCGGCTGCACAGAGACCAGAGGAGTGGTGCTAGTTGGAGGATAAGGTAAGGGTTTTTTTCTTTGTAACAGTTTTAGACTGAAGTTTCACTTGCACTGTTTTGGTATATATACTTTCTCTACACAGGTGTATATTTTCAGCATCTATGTTGAAGGCATTATGGGTGAAGAGTATGTTTATGTTGCCATCTATAACAATGCACTCTGAAGTCTTCATATGGGCCTCTTTGTATAATGCAAGGTGTGCCAACAACTAACTTTATCAAAGCTCAAAGGGTATAATGCCAGGTGTGCCCACAATGTAATAGTTTATCAAAGCCAAAAAGATCTAATGGCAGGTGTGCTAACAATTAAATAATTTATCAAAGCTCAAAATAGTATAATGTCAGGAGTAATAATGTCAGAAGTGCCCACAGTGAAATAGTTTATGAAAGCTCAAAAAGAATAGTAAATTATAGAAGAATGCATTAAAGAGGTGCTTCCACTTCAGGGTAGATCCCTCATACCCTAAATAACAAAAAATATGATATAAAACAAGAGCACACCAAAACGATTAGTGAAAAAGATTCTTTTTACATATACATATTCTTATTAAGAAAAAATAGATACATAACCCACAAAAACATATAAATATATACATAAATGTATGGCAATAAAGTTCTAGGTTTGCAAATACATACACATATAAATGCTAGTCTGTTTGGAAAAAGGCTACAATATCTGTATATAAAAGAACTTTTCCAAATGTATTCCCCAGATGTTATAGCACCTATGAGCAGGAGAAAACTATGCTTATAACTACCAAATAACAGTAACAAAAATATCTAGGTTGCTATATGGTAATGGTAAAATGTCACCTGTACCTTTAAATTGTACTTTAAGGTGCATTACAAACTCCTGCAGGCAGTTTCAATCTTAAATTGGACAACTTTCGTAAGCGGCATTTACTTAAAAACTTAAAACTAAAATAAATACAATTTTAAAATAAAAAGTAAGGCTATTCGTCATTAGATAAAAATTGTATCTAACCAAAAATGCCAAAGAAATTACCATAAAGTATTAAAAAATAAACCCGCAGGCAGCTTTAAAGTTAAAATGAATACCTTTCATAAGTAGCATTGAGGAAAAGACTCAAAACTGAAAAAATACAATTAAAAAATTAAAAGGCAAGCTCCTTGATCCTTCCCCCCCCCGACCCTTCCTCCCCCCCAATCTTCTTTCCCCCTCCCCCCAGTTCTTTGTTTTTCCACCCTTTAGACTACGATTCTAAATGGTTCCTATTAACCTCTTCCCTTTGGCGCGCTTGACCAAGCCTGCATTCCTGCGGACTCACCTGTGGCGGTACAGACCATGGGGGCCGGGACCCCGTGACCTGTATGGCCCTAGAATAGATAAGAACTTGTCTCAGGTCAGGTAGGCCATACGAAGATGTTGACTGTTCTTGATGCTGTCATTTACTTCCTTACCTTCTCGACTTGCGTACATTGCAAATTATTAATACATCAACCTGATTTATGTGTAATCTTATGCAATTTTGAACGATTGCTTTTCCTCTCACCTCCCCTGCGCGGGATGGCATTATAATGCATAAGTTTCAAATATATGTAATGTTGGAAACTCAAAGCTTTAATAAAAATATTGAAACAAAAAAAAAAATAAAAGGCAGGCTATTTTTCATTAGGTAAAAATTGTGTCTAATGAAAAATGCGAAAAAAGTGCCAAAAAATATTTAAAAAATAAACCCACGGGCAGTTTCAATGATAAATTAAATACCTTTTAGAAGCGGCATTTAGTAAAACACTTAAAAAATACAATTTCAAAATAAAATGTCTGGCTTCTTAGATAAAAATTGTATCAAACAAGAAATGCTGAAAAAATTACCTAAAAATATTTAAAAAATAAACCCGCAGGCAGTCAATGCTAAATAAAATGCCTTTTATAAGCGGCTTTTAGTAAAACACTTACCGTAATACAATTAAGAAACAAAAAAAGTCTGGCTATTCATAAAAATTGTATCTAACCAAAAATGCCAAAATACTTACCAAAAAGCCATGAGAGCTATTATCCCTAGATACTGGAAGAAAACAGACCCTCCCACACAGGCAGAGTGGGTGCAGGAGCTGGAATCGATCTGTTACTTAGAGAGCCTAATTGCTAGCGATACTAAATCAAACAATAGCTACTTGATGATCTGGGCGAGTTGGTTGGACTATCGTGACACACGCCTGCCTGCTCTTCTGCAGTCTCACGAGTAGTTGCGGGTCCGTCGCGCTACAGAGGCCCATCGCCATCCGCTCGGCTGGCCTTGATCATCAGTTCAGAGGGAGCTGGTCTAAAAGGGTCCCTTGATGAGCGGGCACTGAGCCCCTGATCCACCCACTCACCAATAGAATGCCCGGGGCGCGGGTCTGCCTCCGGTGAAACTATGGTCCCCACAAGGCCGGAACACCCCTCTCCCGTCACCTGGGTGCCCTGTCCCAACCTCAGTGAAGTGCTTTTACTCCGCGGTTGACTTATTAGAGCTGGGGGGTTGGAGAGCCTGCGCTCCGACGCCGGCTTTTCCGGTGAAGGGCCTCGCCTGCCTCGGTGTGCGCCGCGGCTCTCCAGCCTCCTGGACGGGTGGCCGTGGTGGAATTGGGGCTGTTGTATTATCTTTGTTGTAAACTTTATTCTTATGTGGTGAGGCCTCCTACCCAGCTCGTATATCGACTGGGCGGCACGCCAACCGAGGTGCGGCTTGGGTACAGTCCCCGTCAAGCTAAATGGACCTAAAATGGAGTAAATATGCTGTAAGTGATCGCCCCCCATTGTCTTATTGCCGTTATATGCTTGTACAAAATGTCCCCTGTCCCCCCCCCAACCCCTCCTTTCCCTTGCTTTCTGTATCCCTTCCCTTCCCCCTCCCCACATGTTCCAATGTTTTTGCAACTGGAAAATCAATAAACTTTGATTATACTAAATACTTACCAAAACATATAGAAATATAAATCTGCGTGTAGTTACCTGCAGCGGGAAAAAAATTAAACACAGGACAGCTCTTTATTTTTTAATTATTTATGTATTTTATCCATTTTTTTTTCTGTGATTATTCAGAGTACTTTCCCTACTTTCCCCATTTTGTGCAGGGCAATTCCCTGGTGGGTACCCCTTGATTGGCCCTCTGACAGCCATGAAAAAAATATTTTCATTTTTTTTATTCATTTAATTTCTTAAATGTCTTTTTGTTATTTTGAATACTCTTATTTTGAGGTTTCTGTTATTGTTTTGTGCAGGGCAATTGCCCTGGTGTCCCCCTGATTTGCAGCTCTTGTTACCCCCATTTTACAGCCATTCTTGGGCCCCCAAGTTCGGGCCACCATTGACTTCAATGGGATTCCCAGAAGAAACTTTTGTGGCAAGGCCTAGCTTGTTGAACTTGCATTTCAGTGTATTTGCCCATCTCTACAAACAAGTACTCAACACAGAATCATAAATATCTTAATTTGGATCACCCAAAAAAAATCAGCACTGCGGCAATCCAAATCCTCCAGATGTGACTATATGGCTCACCAACGCCCCAAATATACGAGAAGCAACCCTTACTCCAAATAAACCTATTGCAAACGCAGTGGAAGGGATGGAAAAGGGAAAAGTAAAAAAACTATTTTCTTCTTTTTTATGGCCACCCGAGGATGACACCAAATAACTCCATCTGACTAATTTACTCCACATGAATTGCAGAAAAAAGTGTTAAACTGGACCAACACCCATTTTACAAAACATGGGTGTTGGTCTGCTGCAGTTTGATCAAGTGCTGTGAAGCCTTACCTATCAACTCGATCCCTCTGGGAAATGCAGCCCCGCGATTGGCCGACAGCTGTCACATCTCCCGTGCTCGGGCTTCTATGTGACAGCCGCTGGACAATAGCGGGGCCGCATTTCCCCAAGGGAGCAAGTTGTCAAAGTAAGACAGAGGGGGATTCTGAGAGACAATTGAAGAATTGTGGAGAAGAGAAAAAGAAGGGTATAAAGATGAAGACGTGCACCACAGCATTGCTGCAGTTGCTGTGAAGGGAAAGGAATTTTGAGCAAGACTGATCCAGCCTAAAGCCATCCCCTAAAGCAGCACAAAATCCTTCCCCCTAACCCCAGTGCTGGCTGCATCCCTGGTTTCCCTGCGGAGTGTGCACACCACAGCTAGTGAAGAGAGCATGGGGGCAGACTAGGGGGGCCTAAATAGTGTCTCTTGAATTTAGAATGGTGCCCTTTGTAAAAGCACAGCCATGTTGCAAATACATTTTGCATAAATATTACCTTTTTATTACTACCTACATTATTGACTCAATTTGAAATTGCTGCGTAATGTCTGGTTAAATAACGGTCACAAACTGCATCATTTTACAACTAAACTGGGTAAATTGACCAAACATTTTAATGTTTTATTTTTATATGTATCACACCACATCTGAAAGAGAGAACTATGTATTCTCAAGAGTTTTCCACTGTGTAAAGTCAGTCAGCCTGCTAAACAGTATATCCCCCTATTGTTTTTACTTTTAAACATTACTCCGAAAAGCTGATACATTCCAGTTGCACCAGAGGATGTCCTGACTATTTCCTGTACATAGTTTCCTGGCTACAGCAAAAACAAGCGGCTCCAACAGACTAAAATTGTGCTTCAGGTAAAATAATTGTTCAGCATTTTGCACATAGGATACAAAAGGAAGAAGTTGGTGAATGCCTCCCATCCAGGGGTGAAGCTAGCCTTTCTTCTGCCTCAGGTAAACAATAGAACCCTCCCTCCCCCACCAAATGTAGGAAATGTTAGGAAGTGTAAGGACTAGAGGGCTGCAAACTGGAGGGGACACCAGGGCAGCTGCCCTGCACAAAATGGGCCAAGGAAAGTACTCAAAACAGTAACATAAAAATTAAATAAATACATAAATAAATAAAAAAACTGAATTAAAAATTACCGCATTTTTCGCCCTATAAGACGCACATATTTTTCCCAAAAAGTTGGGGGAAAATATCCGTGCGTCTTATCGGGCAAAGGTGGGCAAAAAAAATAAATAAAAAGCAAAAAGTTAACTCACCTTTCCATCGCTCGCGCTGTCCCGGAAGTGGCGGAGGCAGTCTTCTCTGCAGAGCCAGACACCCAGCCTGTTACAGTGGTGGGCGTGGCCGACGCTCGAGCTTCGACCACGCCCACCACTATACCAAGCCGAGTGTTCACTCTATGGTGGCGCCGCAGAGAGGAGGCGATGGGGGCAGCTGTATCTCGCGCTGTGGAGGAGGTGGCAGACACAGCTGCCCCCATCGCTTCCTCTCTGCAGCGCCAGCATAGAGTGAACACTCGGCTTGGTATAGCAGTGGGCGTGGCCGACGCTCAAGCGTCGGCCACGCCCACCTCTGTTTAAGTCCGGGTGTCTCTGCTGGCACTGTGGAGAGGTGGCAGGGACAGTGCTAGCGGCGGAGCAGCTGCCTCCGCCGCTTGCACTGTCCTTGCCACCTCTCCACGGTGCCAGCAGACAGAGACACCCGGACTTAAACAGTGGTGGGCGTGGCTGACGCTGGAGCGTCGGCCACGCCCACCGCTATTCCAAGCCAGTGTGTCTGTGTAAAGACGGCGAGGACAGCGGGGAGGATTGAAAGGTTTTTATAGGCTTTTTACTTTTGCCTATAGGGGAATGGGAGGGGGGATGGAAATTCCACACTACCTATATGGGATGGGGAGGGAGGGATGAATGCCACACTGCCTATATGGGATGGGGGGATGAATGCCACACTACCTATATGGGATGGGGAGGGGGGGATGAATGCCACACTACCTATATGGGATGGGGGGGATGAATGCCACACTACCTATATGGGATGGGGAGGGGAGGGAATGAATGCCACACTGCCTATATGGGATGGGGAGGAGGCGGATGAATACCACACTGCCTATATGGGATGGAGGGGATGAATGCCACACTACCTATATGGGATGGGAAGGGGGGATGAATGCCACACTACCTAAATGGGATGGGGAGGGAGGGATGAATGCCACACTACCTATATGGGATGGGGGGATGAATGCCACACTACCTATATGGGATGGGGAGGAGGGGGATGAATACCACACTGCCTATATGGGATGGGGGGATGAATGCCACACTACCTATATGGGATGGGGAGGGGGGGATGAATGCCACACTACCTATATGGGATGGGGGGGTGAATGCCACACTACCTATATGGGATGGGGAGGGGGGTGAATGCCACACTACCTATATGGGATGGGGAGGGGGGATGAATGCCACACTGCCTATATAGGAATGGAGATGAATGACACACTGCCCATATGTGAATGGGGGGGTGAATGCCACACTGCCCATATGTGAATGGGGGGGTGAATGCCACACTGCCCATATGTGAATGGGGGGGTGAATGCCACACTGCCCATATGTGAATGGGGTGGGTGAATGCCACACTGCCTATATGGGAATGCGGGGGGTGCCACACTGCCTATATGGGAATTGGAGGGGGGAGTACCACACTGCCTATATGGGGAATGGTATGGGGGGAATACCATACTGCCTATATGGGGAATGGTATGGGGGGAATACCACACTGCCTATATGGGGAATGATATGGGGGGAATGCCACACTGCTTATATGGGGAATGGGAGGGGGGTGCCACACTGCCTATATGGAGAATAGGAAGGGGGGAATACCACACTGCCTATGGGAATGGGATGAAGGCATCCCAGACTGTCTATGGGAATGGGATAGGGGCATGCCACACTGCCTATGGGAATGGGATAGGGGTATGCCACACTGCCTATGGGATGGGGGCATCCCACACTGCCTATGGGAGGGGAGAATGCCACACTGCCCATTAGGAATGGGATTGGGGGATGCCACACTGCCCATGGGGAGTGGGATAGGGGAATGCCACACTGCCTGTTGTGTTTTAGCACAACATTTAGCTTAGAATATTTTTTTTCTGATTTTTCTCCTCCAAATCCTAGGTGCATCTTACGGCAGGTGCATCTTATAGGGCGAAAAATACGTTGTTTTTTTTTTTACGGGTGTAGGAGGCCAAATGGGGGGGGGGTAACACCTGGGCGATTGCCCTGCACAAAATGGAGTAGGGAAAGTACTACTAAAAAAACATACATAAGCCAACACAATGAAAGAAATACATAGAAAAATAAATTAAAGAATAAAATAAAATATAACTTTTTCACAGGTGCCAACACCAAAGCGACTGCCCTGCACAAAATGGGGTAGGGAAAGTACTCAATATAATAACATATATAAAACAACAAAATATATACATACATACATAAGTAAATAAAAAATAAACTATTGCTTTTTAAAAGGTGTGAGGGATCCAGGAGGAGGGGGACGAGGAGGAGGTGTATGTAGCGGTGTAGGTGGAAGAGGAGTGTCAAACCCCGGGGACACCCGTCTTCTTTGTGAGCCTACAACCCCCAATCTCCACAGCTAGCTTCACCTTTAGCCAAGCCCCCGTTTGCCAGGATGCTTTAAACGCCTGGCCGGACATGGTTGCCTCAAGGACTTATTAGCTCAAAGGATGTAAGCTCATGGGGTGAAGATGGAAGAACCGAAGCTAAGACTGGGCGAACTCGGGTTGCTGAGGTAATTACAGTAATACAGTTCTGGGAACTCAGAGAGAGAAAACAGGCAAGGTCAAATGTCACACCAATGGTCAAATAAAGAGATCAGAGAGCTTCAAGGCACCAGGGAAGAGATGGGTTTGGTCATTATTCTGGCTGAGGTCAGTACAGGTGCCAGGCAAGATAGTAAGGCTAGCAATGTTGGCAACAGGTATCAACGCAGGAACTCAGGATAAGCGCACCCAGCTAAACGCTATCACAGGCAATGACTGGGTGACCTAGGAACACCTTTATAGGGCATGGGTCCAGGGGATTGGACAGGAAGAACATACTAATTGGATCTCAAACAAGCTATGGGTTGATTGCCCCATATAAACCTTTAGGGGGCGGCCGGAGGACATAAGTTACCCGTGCTCATGCGTGTGCTGAGGAGCCGGGGGAAGGACGCAAGGAGGGGACGAGCCCTGAAGCCTCTTTCTCCAAACTCTTATGGTCTTAAGTCCATGTTGAGTTTAGGGTCTTCATCATTCACCCCCTCCTCCGTGCTACCATCCCTCTCAGAGCCACAATGCAGAGCCGTAGGCGTCGGTACTAGGGTTTCATCATCATTGCAAGTGTCCGGCGATGGTCCACTGGTCACATCCTCATCCTTCAACACCAACACAAGTTGTTGGGCATCATTCTGCAACTGGGGCAGGTGGATGGCCCACGGTATGCCAGCTAGGAGTGTCATAGAGAATGGCCTTGCTGATTTTAAGGGGGGTGAGTTGAAGGGCTCAGGGGCAGGGACAATTACTCCCATATTCAAGATAGAATCTAGACTGCAGCGAATGGCCAGTCTACCCTCCTTGCCCCCTGGGAGAGGAGTAACAAAAAAGTTCCTGGGAGGGATGTGCATAAATTCTATTGAGAAACCCTTCATTATTCCCATGGACATAAAGGAGCAATCCAGTAGAGTCTCCTACCAAATGTGGAACTGTTTTAACCCGGCACCTATTAAGGACCTGGCATCATTGCTTCTTAGGGATTGACCTTGAGTTCACACCATGGTGAGTTCACACCATGGCTGCAAGGTGGCCAGGGGATGCGGCTGGTGGCATCCTTCTGCTTACCTTCAGTGCCGCTCGGCTGCTTAGCCACCCAACCGGCTTAGCCGCCAGCGGCGCCAAATGGAGCCAAGTGACAGTGAGCACACTGATTGGCTGAGCCATAGGAGCAGAAGCAAGGTGAGTCAAACAGGGCGACCTGGGGGGTACGCACAGTGGAGCATCCCAATTCTGGATGTTGCCACAGAGAGGAACAACACACAGGAAATTAAAATTCATGTGTGTTGTTCCTCTTTAACTGAGTTATGAACAGGGAAAGTCATAGGAGAATAAGGAACAAAATCAGGATAGAACCCATCATGTTTAGACTTCCTCAATGCCCATAGAAAGATGAACCATATGCAGGAGATATCATAAATCTTCTGGAGGAAAAAGGAATTTAACTGGTGAAACTAAATCAGAATCTGAACAGGGCCCTTGGAGGAGGAGGAAAGGCACTCATCCCCCTCAGAAAGGGGGGTATCAGAGACCTCTGACCTCGAACCCCCAACAAACTCCTTACATCCAGTCGAGTCTGGTGGGGTCCTAAGATTATCAAAGGAAGAGGAAATATGATCCTTCAGAACTTTCATCATATCGGTCATGCTGGCCTGATGTTCCTTATTCACGACCTTATCGGTACAGGGCTTGCAAAGTGGCTTCCTATAATCTAGTAGCTTGGTTTCACATATTGGGCATCTCTTACTTTTATCCGTAGACTTGGAGACAGTTTTAGTCTTGGACACTTCCTTAGAGGGCTTGGTCTAAAATACAAAATAAGGAGTAGTAGGCTGTAAGGATCCTATATAACATTTCAAACACATAACAATAATTCAAAGTAGCCCTTAAAACTGGAGATCTGGACCCCTTCTTCCCAGAGTTTTTGATGAAATTGGATCATTCGGGTTGGAAGGATCTTGATCCGCAGCAAAGTCTCCCATAGTAGATGATAGAGGAGCAGGGACTTGCAAGTATTTCCCTGCCTCCGGGCCTCCTCTTCACTGGGGGGGCATCTGATCTCTCCCGGGCTCTTCCGTAGTGAGGAGAGGGCCCAAAAGAGGTCCCCTCCCTGCCTCCGCCACAGCTAGCCCCGTCTCTTGTGAGCCAAAGGATCTGACCCTGTGACTTCATTCCACTCCCGGCACTGAGCTGTCAGATGCGGGGGGTCATCACTGGAGGGAGGTTGAAAGGCCTCAAGTGATCACCCCCAGCAGCTGTCATGGGATCGCTGTGGGATAGGATCGCTGTGGGACACAGGATTGGAGGTGAGTATTGAAAAAAAATATATATAATACTCTTTTTTTGTGTTAACCCATGAGACCCCTATATCACTTCACAAGGCTTAGGGGCTGGCATGTCAACTGCGGCTAGCAGGTGATTTGCATTAACCCCCAGCCCCCCCAACAAAATAAATGTTTTATTTAAAATAAACAAGACATTTTTTCAAAAAATATGTATTTATTTTATTACTTTTTTCACTCAAAAATATTTTAAAAACTGTGGAAAAAAAGACATTTCATGTTAAAGCCTAAACTCTGCCACAAAAAAACAATATATAATTTTCTGAAAAATCCTGCAAAAATCACAGTTAAACATAGCGCAAAATGGTGACCTGTCAACAGAGGGTGACAAAATCTCAAGTAGGCTGCCATGTTGGGTATTGTTCTGTTTGGGGAACCTTGCGCTTTCACATTTACCTTGTTTTTTCTTGTTTGCATATTGATACTTTAGGAGAATGCATATATGCATATGAATATATGGTTTGTGGGGGTATTCCAAATGTTAAGGGTTGTTGTGGTTGAAAAAGTGCAAATCTACTAAAGCGCTGTTTCAGTTTGGGGGAGTCAATACATATGTGGTACCATTGTAACTGGGATGCAATATATTTTATTGAAAAATGGACTTTTACAAAAAAACCTACAGATTGTAAAAAATAGTTTTTTACACATATTTTGCTCAAAAATATTGCGAATACACTTAAAAAAATGACAAACAAGACATTTAACGTTAAAGCTCAGACTTTTCTGAAAAAAAAAAATATAATTCTCCTGGGAAATAACTTCAAAACTCACAGTTGAACATGTGTAGCACAAATTAAAGGGGAATGGTCTGGAAACACATAGTGACAAAATCTCTAGGTAGGCTGGCAGTTAAAGAGTTAAACACGGGACCCTGAAAATTGATTCAGCTGAGGAGAGCAAGTTGGTTCATCAGGGAATTCAAAGTGATCCACTTACTGAGAGTGGACTTGGTTAGTGGCAATCCCTTCATAGAACCCAAATCCGATTTCCTGAAGGATTCGGTGGCAGCCAGGTAATGCCTTATGGCTCTGACCACATCCAAAGCATGGAGGGGGTCCATTCTTTGGAATTAGCCGGTGCTGGACACAAGAAAGGTAAGACTACTTCTTCATTAAGGTGAAAAGAAGAAACAACCTTAGGCAAAAAATCAGGTTTAAAACGAAAAACCACCTTATCCCTGTGCAACTCAAAGTAGGGAGGTTTCATACAAAGCGCGGCCAGCTCTGATACGCGACGCACCGTGGTGATCGCCACCAGAAAGACCACTTTGAGAGTCAGCATAGACAATGTAGCATCATTCAATGGCTCGAAGGGAGGACTCTGGAGAGCATACAGCACTAGATTCAAGTCCCACACCGGTAAGACTGATTACGCGGTGGCAGGACATGGGAGACTCCCTGGAAAAAAGTCTTGATCAGTCTATGATTGGCACTGGACCTCTGGAAAAAAATGGCTAAGGCCGAGACCTGACCCTTGAGGGTGCTCAGCCGGAGGCCCAAGTCTAAACCGTGTTGTAGAAACTCCAGAATTCTAGAAATAGAAAATTTCTGGCAAGGAAGGCTCTTGGCCTCGCACCAAGCGATATAGGCCCGCCAAACTCTGTAGTAGATGATAGAAGAAGACTTCTTCCGTGCCTGAATCATTGTGTCAATAACCGTGGCTGATAACCCCTTCTCCGTCAGGATTGAGGTTTCAATAGCCAGGCCGTCAAAGCCAGCGTCCGTAAACTCAGTGTGAGAAGACCTGGGTAGTCGGGCATGATGCAGTGATCTATTGACATCTGAACTATAGCCTCGATTCAGAGACACATTCGTCTGGACTTTCATAGCTGTCTTTGTATGTTTTTGTGTGTGTTTGTCATTTTTTTGGGTTTTTCTGTTCCATTTTCCATTTGTACGTTCGTTCGTGCAAATGCGTATATGCGCTTTTGATAGACGGAACAAAATTGGATCATTTGCGTTAGTTCATTTTCCCATCAAAATCTGATATTTTGTGTTCGTTTAGATAACTTACGTTATTGGTATGGGCTTGCGTCTCATTCAGAGAGCTGATTGCCGAGGGACCACCACCCTATAAAACGGTTACATTTGCGATCCACTTACGGGACCATTTTGCACTCGGCTACCTTGCTTTTGACCATGTTTTGTGGCTTTGTGGAGGAATATGAGCGCCTTCAACTCCAGGGCATTGCATGTGTCAGCAGGTCCGAGGCCAGATTGCACCAGCGACGCATGCATATCGATCGCATGCATGACGTTGAGTTGTTCGAGCTGACCCGACTTAATCGCGCTTCTCTCCATAATGTATAGTGAGCTGCGGCCATGGTTAGCCCGCACCACAAGGAAGGGGCAAGCAATTTCAGGTATGACCAAGATGCTTGGCTGCCCACAATTTTTGGCGAACGGCTCCTTCCAGAGGCTGGGTGCCCTCTCCGTGGGGATGTCCCAGCCTACGCTGAGCCACGCGCTATCCAAGTTTTTGGATGGCATGGCCACCATTAGTCCGAAATATATTTCATTTCCGGACGACATGGTAGCCTGGAACTCGCTTAAGTTGGGTTTTTATAATATCGCCGACATGCCCAACGTCATGGGTGCGATTGATTGCACCCACGTTGCATTGGTCCCTCCTGCAGCCGACGAGTACATCTATAGGTAAGTTAAATCGGTCATTTTGTTATATAAATATATAAAATTACCGATTTTGTTTGGCAATTAATGAAGTCGTATAGCTTGAAGGTCTGTCCTGTGCGTTGTTTTTTTACCTCTTTGGCCTTAATCATATGTTTGCATATGGGACATTTTCCACATGCTGATGAGCCTTTCAGATTAGTCCGCGATAGCCAAGTGCCCTCCTGTCGTGAGAAATGGCTCGGGCATAGTTGGTCCCTGTCGCTTTTCAGCACCCCCCAATGTCGTTCCAGAATGGTTCTTATGCCAGTCCACTGTTGGTTAAAAGTGGTTACCACTCCTATGTTGTTGTATTTATTCCTTTTTTTCGGTTGAAGCAATTGTGATCTATTTAATCCACGTGCCTTATTGAGTGCTGATTTCAGGGTTCCTTTGGGGTATCTTGGGGGTGCTTGGAATCTTCTCTTCAAATCCACAGCTTGTCTATCGAATTGATCTGCCCTTGTGCAATTGCGCTTAACCCGCAGGAATTGCCCAGTTGGGATGCCCTTTTTAAGGTGCGATAGGGTCGGTGCCATCTTTGCTCAGATGCATGACACTTACTGAGGAGAGGAGAGCGGGATAAAGTGCAGGGGGCGGGTTAGAGCTGTGCTTTGCTCAGACAAAGCAGAGCTGGGGGTCCTGAAAAGGTCAGACATCCCAGAATGCAGAGCAGCACAGTCATAAGCCACTTCCTGTTTTCAGTCTGCCTGATTTGCCCTGAGCCACCATCTTGGATGTTTAAAGGCTCATAACATGCAGAAGATGGTGTTAGGATGTTTTTTTAGGTGAGCAATCTGTATGTACAGGGTGTAGCTAACATATAAGTAAGGCTCTTAGTCAGGGTGAACGACCACTTGGAATTAAATTTTTGTTTGGAATGTGTAATTGATGTAAGTTTTTTCCTATTCTTTCAGGGGATTCCGGCTATCCGCTTCTTCCCTGGCTGATGACGCCCGTCCTTCGGCCACAGAATGCAGCCCAGGAGGCCTACAATCTGGCGCACCGCAAAACCCGGGCCATTGTGGAGAGGGCCTTTGGCCTGTTAAAAACTTGCTTCCGGACCATACCGAGGGGGGCACTCCAGTATGACCCCAACAAGGTCATAGACATCATACTGGCCTGCTGTGTCCTCCATAACTTTGCCATAATGCAGCGTGTCCCCCGGTATGTGGATCTGCCCCCCCTCTCTACCCAGCCAGGACCCAGATGAGAACTACCCTGGCATACCTAGTGCCTCTGGCCAAGGTGTTCGGGCCAACTTGATAACCACCCATTTTGCATAATTTCTTTTTCATTTGTTTGTTTGCTGAATTTAATTGTTTATTCTGACTTTGATTTGCCTTTTTGAAGGCGTTTTTAATTTGTTTAAAATTATTAGTAATGAATTCATTACTAAAATATTGACACCTTATTAGAGCCTGCGTGCAGTTTATTTTTGCATGTTTGTTTGGAAAAACCTTCAGTAATTTCAAAATAACCCAAACATTATTGCATCAACTTACTCAACAACAGCTAAAGTCACATTCAATATATTTTATTGAAATATAAAAATTTGGAGTGAAGGGCACTTGCAGACTTCATGTACATACATAGTACAACAGAAATATACATTGGTGCCGACTCATGGCACCTAGCAATTGGCCACATCCAGGAGTTGTAAAGTAATGCACTCCAGGCCGAAGTTTCAACAACCAATAACTTAAACATACATAGGGAGCAACCATTTTCATGCGAATATTTGGCCAGTAATACATAGGGCCACATACACACCCTCTCCTACTTGGCCACATTTGCCGCAGGCACAAGTGGAAAGCAGCCATACCTATGCCACATCCATGCCTGTAAGTTAATGGCCCACCCAAACAATAACCCCCAGTCCGAATGCCAGTCCAGTCCAATCTTTGCCATGGTTCAAGGTAGTAGTTTCCCAGCCCAGAATGTCCCCCAATCTTGCCAACAAACAGGATGAGCCAGACACAATTTCATTAGGCCCAAGCCTGCAGCGTGGCAGCTTGAGCGGCAGCTTCAGTGAGGCTTTAGCTCAGCACTCTAATGAGCTATATGGGCGACATTCAAAATCATACAAGCAAAGCTATAAAAAAGGCAATCTTGGTAGCGATCACCAGACAGGTCAATACAGTGGGGATGTAGAGGAAAGATGTGGAGATACAGGTCAAATAGCTGTTAAAATGGATGTTGCTCATAAAACCCTGGTGGTGGGCCTTGGAGGTGTCCCATCACCTGGGCATGTGTGGCATTCATAATCTGCCACTGTTCCAACATGTGTCTATTGCTTGTTCTAACTTCCTCGAGCATGGCAGTGAAATTATTATTTAAGGTGGCCATCTGGCTGTTGCTCGTCCTAAATTCAGTCAGCATGGTGGTGAATGTATTATTGAATGTCTCTAAATGTGCAGTAAGCTGCTCTGCGGTTCTTTGAGTCACCTGCCGAAAGTAACGGCTGTCATGGCGCCACACTGACTCCAGGATCGGCATGCGCCTCCCCTGGGAAACTGGTCAACGTTGATGACTACGTCTGATAATTCCCCGGGTTTGAGTGCCTGCAGATGCTGGGCCTCTAGGGCAAGCAAGAGTTGCAGATGTGCTTGGCAAATCCCCTGCAGCAGAGCTACCACTGGGGACTGTAGGCTCAGTCTCAGCCTGCTGCCCATGATGGGCTGGCAGCCTGCGTCCAGCTTCACTCTGCTGCAGAGGATTTGGTACCGTAGCATGTTGGGACAGTGGCAGATTAGGTTCCAGGAGGGTCAGTTCTTAAGGTCCCATCAAGCTGGCATCCTCCTCCATCTCCTGGATTTCTTCCATCAGTGTGTGGGTCTGTTGGGACATGTGAAAAAAAAAGGTTCAGTTTGGGCCCTAAATATATTTGTTATGCAAATTAGTCATGTGCATTCACATGCATCAGCAGTTTCATCAAAGTCCACTTACCCTATATATCTGTTCCTGGGTCCTAGGCAGCACGGAAGAAGATGGCGTGGTCAAACTGGATGAGGCTTCCACACTTGCAGAGGCTTGATGCTGGGCTGTGTTTAAAAGAAAAAGGCAATTAAACACACAAAAATCCATTGATGATCTGGATTACTACATATGCTTTAAAAAACACGTGGCCAAGCAGGAATGTAAACTCCAACAGCGGTACAAGGTGTCCTTCACTATGAATGTCAGTATCTGTTATATGTATGCCTCACCCTGTACATACACATTGGTCACCTTAAATAGTTCAAACATGCATGTACTGCATGTTATGAGGCTTAAAGTGGACCAACACCCATGGCTGATCGGCCAGGGAATCTAAGAGAGCCCCGGGCCGATCAGCTCCCTCCCCGCGGGGCATCCAAAATCGGGATGCCCCGCTGTGTGAAACCCCCCCCGGAATGCTCACAAACCTTAACTTCTCCCGTTCCATCGGCACATGTGCGGCCCGCCACCGTGCGTCCCTCTAGCAGGGCACGCACCCGCGCCGGATGTTTGTGAATGCCCGGCGCGAGCGCGCTCCCTGCAAGAGGCGGCCTCTGCTTGTCCGTCGCTTGTTCGTCGCCGGTGAGGTACGTTTTTGGGGGATTTCTGGGGGGTTTCACACACCCCCGATCGGGGTGCCCCGCAGAAGTGGACCAACACCCAGGATAGTGAAAATCCTGGGTGTTGGTCCACTTTAACACATCCCTAAAGGGCCATTAGGGGCCCACACTCAGCTTGCAAATAGCAGTATGCTGGTGGGCATTCTTCCTATGTAGACCTTTCCCTGACCCCAGATCAAGTATTTAAGACCAAAGCACAGCTAAAACCCAAGTGGTATAAAGACAAAGAAGGAAGTGTTGTATACGATTGACTAGATTCACATAACAGGCAGTGCTTTGCTAAGATAAAGACTTTAATAGTGACCAAAAATACTGTCCAAGGTCGTGTATGGGCTGCAAACCTTTAAACTGACCATTCCGCAGCCATTTAACAGCCAGCTAAAACTGTATCCTCCCGTCAAAGCCACTCCCTAGGGGCATGTGTTCATATCTGCCTGTGAGCCTCATTTCACATGTTTACAACATTTCACATACAAACTAACATTATGAACCTGCAGGAATGGTAGGGATGTCCGTGTCCCGTCTGCCAGAGAGGCCCTCTAATGCGACGGGGTGTATCAACGCCAGCACCATCTCCTCAGCTCGTGTATACTGTAATTTTGTGGGGAAGCCTCTGCCAGTTTGTAAGCTGAAAAACAGAGGTTGCCAAATTTAGGGCATTGTGGTCAATACAACAAGCAGAAAAATGCACAACTCAAATATGTACCTGTAATTGCGCCATTTATTGTTTTTTCCGTGCGGCATACTTCAGGTCAGATATTTTGCGCTGTATCTGCTCCACATCTTTAATCTCCTCCCCCGCTGCATTGACCTGTCTGGTGAGCTCCTCCAAGATTTGTGTCTTTCTCATTTTGCTTGTAGATTTTGAATTTCGCCCATATAGCTCGTCATAATGGAGTGTGAGCCCACTTGCCAATGTGAGAGTTTGGGCCTCACCAAACCTGCCACTCAACTGTCCTCGCCGCAATGTTCGGCCTATTGCTTGCTGTTCTGGCTCATCTCTGTATGTAGGCAATTCGGGGGACATTCTGGGCTGACTCTGTGGTGAGGAAATGTGCAACACGTGGCTTGAGAACGAATGGACTGGACTTGCAATCGGACTGGGGGTCCTTGCCTGGGTGGCAACTGAGCTTCCAGGCGTGGATGTGGCATATGTATCGGTGCTTTCCACCTGTGCCGGTGGCAAATGTGGCCGAGGAGGAGAGGGTGTGTTTGGGGGGGTGGGGCTTTGGGCCATTTGCCTCTTACTGGCCTTGTCACTTGTGCTCCTTTGCCCATGGGAGGTACTGGCATGTGGATCAGGAGAGGCAGTGCTGGCTGCACTTGGGCTTCGGGCCCTGTGGCTCTTTGTGGCCTTGCCACTTGTGCTTCTATGCCCATGGGAGGTTTGGCCACATGGATCAGGAGAGGCAGTGCTGGCTGGGCTTCGGGCCCTGTGGCTCTTTGTGGCCTTGCCGCTTGTGCTTCTATGCCCATGGGAGGTTCGGCCACATGGATCAGGAGAGGCAGTGCTGGCTGGGCTTGGGCTTCGGGCCCTGTGGCTCTTTGTGGCCTTGCCACTTGTGCTTCTATGCCCATGGGAGGTTTGGCCACGTGGATCAGGAGAGGCAGTGCTGGCTGGGCTTCGGGCCCTGTAGCTCTTTGTGGCCTTGCCACTTGTGCTTCTATGCCCATGGGAGGTTTGGCCACGTGGAGCTGGAGAGGCAGTGCTGGCTGGGCTTGGGCTTCGGGGCCCTGTGCCTCTTACTGGCCTTGTCACTTGTGCTCCTTTACCCATGGGAGGTTAGGCCACGTGGAGCAGGAGAGGCAGTGCTGGCTGGGCTGGGGCTTCTGGCATGCTGGCTCTTACTGGCCTTGCCAGTGGAGCGCGGTTTATGAAGGGATTTGGTAGGGCGGGGAGGAGGGGAGGGTGTTATTTGGGGGCTGGGGCCTCCCCTGCAGTTAACCGCCAGCCACGTAAATTTTACGTGCCTAACTTTCCCCACTAATAGCATAAAAAGTAAAAAAAAAAGCCACTTACCTGACCCCTCGTTCGATCCGGCCGGGTCTCCTCTTCAGGCTGAGGGGCTCCGATCGCCCATTGGGGCTCCTCCGGCTGCAGAGGAGTGCCCACAATAGGGTGCCCCCCCCCGTTTCAGCAGCCGCCGGGATTGCCTGCAAAAAAAAAAAGACACCTTCGTGCCCGATGGCTCCCGCCGGCTCTCCTCTTCACGGGGGGGGGGGCTCCAATCACCCCCCTCCCACTCTTCCATCTTCTGGAGGGGGCATAACAGCCCTCCTCCCTCTGGAGCTCCGATGACGTCGCCGACGGGTGTCATCAGGGCACCCAGCAGTTCAGCTCTCAGATGCCGGTGACGGCTGGGCAGAGAAGGAGGGAAGTAGGCGATCCTCTGATCGCCTGCCTCCCCCCTTCTCTGCCCAGCCGTCACTGACATCAGATCGCCGCGGGACACAGGAGATGAAGATCAGAGGTGAGTAAAGTAAAAAAATAATTTTTTTTTTAATAAACTTATTTTGAAAAGTGTGTGTCTGTTTTTTTACTTTTAATCCTTTGTGAACTGGTAAGGGGTCCATTTGACCCCTATACCAGTTCACAAGGCTCGGGGGTCTGGCAAGTCACCTGCGGCTAGCGGGTGACTTGCCATTAACCCCTGGCCCCCCAAATTACCTGCCTCCCCAAAGCCCAGGGGGGGCAAAAGAGCCGTGGCCCTAGGCTATGCCGGCTGGTAGCCTGCAGGGCCAGGGGCCACTAAAGCTGGCCCCTGCGCCCTGTTCTACAAGCCCCCATAGCTGGTCACAGGCTGGTTATGCTGGGTAGGGGGGACCTCACACCATTTTTTGGGGGGGATTTTTAAGGGTTTTAACCCTTAAAATTACCCCCCAAAAAATGGGGTCCCCCTCCCTGGGAGGGGGGACCCTATGTCGTTTTTTTTAAATTAACCCTATGTTATCTGTAACTCAGTAGGTATAAAAGGCTTCCAGCAGCAGTAGGAGAGCAGAAGCCTAAGTGATTACCGTGGGACACAGGGATGGATGGGAGGTAAGTATTAAAAATATATATATATATATATTTTTTTTTAATAAAGTTATTTTAATTATTATAAGTGTGTCTCTCTGTGTTTTTTTTTTTTACTTTGAGACCCCTATACCAGTTCACAAGGCTCTGGGTCTGGGATATCACCTGCGGCTAGTGGGTGACTTGCCATTAACCCCGAGACACCCCATTTCCTGCCTCCAAAAAAACCCTTAAAATTCCCCCAAGAAATGGTGTCCCCCCCCCTTTGAAGGGGGAACCCAATCCAATTTTTTTTATTTAACCCTAAAGTGCTCTTTTCAGTTTAGGGGATCACCTGGACAGGAACGGGGGGCTACCGATACATATGTGGTATCATTGTAATTGGGAGAAATGGGGCTTTCACATGCAATATGGTTTTCTTTAATAAAATAAATGTTTTTGTTAAAATAAGGGTGACAATTAAAAAAAAAATATATATATATATTTTTTTTTACTTATTTATTTAAAAATATATAAAAAAAAAGTAGAAAAAATACAAACAAGACATTTCATGTTAAAGCCTAAACTCTGCCACAAAAAGAAAATATGCCATTTTCTTGGAAATTCCTGCAAAAATCACAGTTAAACATCACGCAAAATGGTGGAAAATATCCTATCAGCAGAGGGTGGCAAAATCTCAAGTAGGCTGGCAGTTAAAAGGTTACAGGTACCTATGCATGTTAGGTATTGTTCTGCTCGGGGGACCTTGCGCTTTCAGATTTACCTTGTTTTTTCTTATTTGCATATTGATATTTTAGGAAAAGGTGTTTTTTATTCTGCTTTTTTATACATTTTTTTGTGAAACCCTGTGCAACCTAAGAATTCTTCCAGATATTACTTCCAGAAAGATGAGCCCACTACAACAAGCTGGGTACGCTTAAAAAGCTTAACATGTGTACTTTCAGGGAATATATGGTTTATGGGGGATATTCCAAATGTAAAGGGTTGTTTGGGTAGAAAAAGCACAAGGTGCGCACTTTGTCTGCAGAGCTGAAATTTAAAGTAAAAGAAGTAAAATTACCGTTATGCGCATGCTTTACTTTGTTGTGTTTGGCAACTCTTTCCTTGACAGAACCTATGCATGTTGGGTATCGTTCTGTTTGGGGGATGTTGCTTTTTCAGATTTTCATTTCATTTTTTCTGGTTCGCATATAGTTTTTTTTAGGAAAATGTGGTTTTGATTCTGCTTTTTTATTCATTTTTAGGGAAACCCTGTGCAACCAAAGAATACATTGAGGGATTACTTCCAGAAAACTGCACCCATGTCAACAAGCTTGGTACGCCTAGAAAGCCTGAGCTGTATATTTCTAGGGAATATATCGTTTGTGGGGGGTATTTCAAATGTAAAGGGTTGTTTTTCTTGAAAAACTGCAAGGTGTTCATATTGCATAGCATAGTTGTATTTTATCTGAAAATCTCCTAAAGCGTTGTTTCAGTTTGGGGGAGTCTCCTGGGCAGGAAAGGGTGTCTACCTATACATATGTGGTACCGCTGTAACCGGGAGAAATTGGGGTTTCACATGCAATAAGATTTTATTGACAAACTTACATTTTTTATTACAAAAAAAAAACACTACAAATTGTAAAAAATAGTTTTTTTTTATTTTTTTGCACAATTTTCACCCAAAAATATTGAGAATACACATATAAAATGACAAACAAAAAGCCCAGGCTCTGCTGAAAAAAACAATATATCACTTTCCTGGGAAATCCCTGGAAATCCCTTCAAAAATCACAGTTGAACATGGGGAGCGCAAAATAGTGCAAAATAATCTGGCAACAAAGGGTGACAAAATCTCAAGGTAGGCTGGCGGTTAAAGGGTTAAAAGCCAAGCTGGTTCCCTTAATCTCTTTTTCTAGATGATTCTGTAGCCGGTGAATGACCTGGAGCAGGGACTGCAGCAGATCAGGCCCAGGAGGCACATGGAGAAGGTGGGTGATGTCACACACGCATTCAAATTGTCATTTGCTTACTGTTGATTCAGACATTAAAAGTGACCATATTTAAAATGTCTCTACAGCCTCAACTTCCCAGCAGTGGCAGGGCCCAGAGAGGAGGGTGGTCCCCGAAGCAGAGCTCGACACCAACGAAGTAAGTTGTAATTTAATTATTTTGAGTATGTGGGAATTGACAAGATCACCAAGATACCTAAAGCCATATTCAATGGCATTAGCGTAATGACATATGGCCTCTTCCTTTGATTAATTCATTAGCATAATGACAGATGACCTCTTCCTTTAATTAATTTATTAGCATAATGACATATGGCCTCTTCCTTTAAATAATTCATTAGCTTAATGGAGATGGCCTCTTCCTTTAATTAATTTATTAGCATAATGACATATGGCCTCTTCCTTTGATTAATTCATTAGCATAATGACATATGGCCTCATGAGTTAGCTTGCAACCTAATAAACATTCCATCCACAGCTGTTAAACATGTATTTGCCAACAAATGTATTTTTCTTTTTTATACAGGGACCACACGTGCCAGAGTGGCACAAATGAGTGCCAGGGTCCTTCAGTTGGTGGCCAAGATGCAGGAGCTGCGCGACTCGTTGGGGACTACAGATGAAGAAGAATAATGTTCTGGGTCCTGCCATTACATTGTAGATATTTTCCAAAATTGTTTTTATTTTTTCAAAAAATGTTAAATGTTTGAGATTTAACTTTTTAAAACCAGAAATTTTTTTGTACCATTTAAAAAAAAAATGTACAAAAAAAGGGCAAGAAAAAAATGCCAGTTATGAAGATTCGTCTGACCGTGAAGTGATTTAGGTAAGTTTTAGGGGTGGGAAATGCAAGAATATACTGACCGCAAAGCGATTTAGGTAAGTTTTAGGGTTGGGAAATGCAAGAAGAATGAGACCGCGTAGTGATTTAGCTAAGCATTGTAGCAGAATTGAGTGAACCAAATATGTAGGAGAGCACATTAATGAGTTAAGTTTGTAGTGCGCAGGAGTGAGGTCGTAAGGATTTTCATCTGGACGATTATTTATTGTAAAAGGAAATCAGAATCTAACGGGAAACGTAAATGATTCGTGGGAGGAGACGATGGAAAAAGAGCAAAAATGAAAGCCTACGTTGTACCATGAGTAACATAAACGGAAAACGAAAGCTGGAAAATGACTAGTTGGCATACGAATGGACGAAAACTTTATTGAATGCTTGCGATGCATGCTTAGAATCACTCGTACACTCATACGCGAGCGGGAAAATTAAAAAAAAAAAAACAGAACGGCACAAAAACGAAATGCCTTTTTTGTCTCTTTGAATCAAGTCTTACGTCTGCAAACCAACTCCTTCTCGGCCAGCGAGGAGCCACCAAGATGGCTGGCACCCCCTCCTGGGCTATCTTGGGCAGCACTATGCCCAGGAGCGGAAACGGAGGGAATGCATACAGAAATTTGAACTCCGTCCAAGGGATCGCCAGAGCGTCTGTTGCTATGGCCAGAGGATCTCTTGAGAGAGAGAGACGAACCTTGGAAGCTTGTGATTGTGTCTGGACGCAAACAGATCCACGTCTGGTTGACCCCAGCGGAGGCACAGAGCCTGAAAGGTCTCGCTGCTGAGAGACCATTCCCCTAGGCGCAAGGAACTCCTGCTCAGGGAGTCTGCCTCCTGGTTTTCCAGCCCGGGGATGTAAACCAGGGAACATTCTCCTCTGCCCAAGTCAGAATCCGGCTTACCTCCTTGAGGGATCGCTTGCTCCGAGTCCCGCCCTGGTGGTTGATGTAGGCCACAGCTGTCTGATTGTCTGAGCGGACCTGGATCGCATGGCCTTTTAAATGGGAAGTCAGGCGTAGAAGAACCAACTGGATTGCTCTCAGCTCCAAGAAATGTATGGGTAACCGGTTCTCCTTCGGACCCCACTGACTCTGGATCTTCTGGTTCTGCCAAACGCCTCCCCAGCCTGTAAGACTGGCATCCGTGGCAACTATCTCCCAATGGGGAGTCAGGAAGGACTTGCCTACCAGCAAGTTCCGAGAGTCCAACCACCACAAGAGGGACTGCCTGGCCAGGGGAGACAGTAAAAATCCCTGTTCCAGAGATTCCTGCGACTGATTCCAGCCGGTCAGCAGGTTCAACTGTAGAGGTCTCATGTGAAATTGGGCGAAGGGCACTGCCTTGAAGCACGACACCATTAGGCCCACCAATCTCATTCCCAGACGCACCAACGGCTGTTGACAAGCCAGCAAGGCCTGCACTTGCGTCTGGAGTCCCGGAACCTTCTGCTGTGGCAGAAAGACCTTGACCTGAGTGGTGTCTATCTTCATTCCCAGGAAGGATCTTATTGTTGAAGGCGTGATAAATGACTTAGGGTAATTGATCACGCAACCGAAGGCTTCCAGGGTTGACAGTACAGTCCAGGTATCGCTCTCGGCCTCCAGAAGGGACCGGGCCGAAATCAGAAGGTCGTCTAGATAGGGTAACACCCGAATGCCCTGACACCTCAGGATAGCCATGGTGCCCCCCAGAATTTTGGTGAACACTCGGGGAGCCGAGGATATGCCAAAGGCGAGTGCCACAAACTGGTAATGTTGATCCTCCAGTGCAAACCTCAAGAACTTCTGATGTCCTTGGAAAATCGGGATGTGCAAATAAGTGTCCCTGATGTCCACCGTGGTCATAAAGTCGCCGGGCTGAAGCGATTTCACCGCCGACCACAGCGTTTCCATGCGGAAATGTCTGACCCTTACAAATTTGTTGAGACCCTTCAGGTCCAAGATCAGCCGTAGCGATCCGTCCTTCTTGGGGACCGTGAACAGGTTGGAGTAGAACCCCTGAGCATTTTCCTGCCGGGGCACAGGACAAATCACACCTATCCGCAGGAGGTGTTGAACAACCATTCTCAATGCCTGAGCTTTTAGCGGGTTTCGGGATATCCGTGAACATAGGAATTTCATGGGTGGCCTGGCTGCCAGCTCTAATCCACTGATCCGAGACGTGACGTCTCCAGAACTGAGCAAACAGCAGAAGCCATCCCCCCACCCATATGGGTGAGGGCGCCCCCTCATGCCTGGGTAGGCTTGGCTGGGGGTTTGGGCTTAGCTCCCCAGGAGGGGTTGGGCCGGCTGCGGGACCTACCTCTGCCCCAGGTATCTCTGCGGGCACCTGGAAATGAAGATCCTCTTTCTCCCCGAAAGGACCGATAAGAAGAGGGGTTCCCGAAAGGACCGGCAGGCTTTCTCCTCTGAGGGATCTTACCATCCTTGACCAAAAGGTCTAGCCACTCCCCAAACAGCCGGCTTCCCACAAAAGGTAGACTTGTGAGGGACTTCTTGGCAGCCGCATTGGCCGACCACTGCTTCAACCAGAACGAGCTTCGTAAAGCAACAAGCAAGGCCGAAAGTCTGGCACCCAACCTGACCACATCATCCATGGCAGTAACAACAAAGCCGATGAAATCCAGGCCCGTTTGCGAGATTTAGCCTTAGCCACAATCTTTCTCCTGTTGGCTAGCGAAAACAATCACTGAGGCACAAGCGGGCAGAAAAAGAGCACCAGCAAAGGTGAAAGCATGGCAGACCAAATGAGCCATGCGTTTGTCTGCAGGATCACATAAGAAAGCATTCCCCTCGATTCAAAATGCAAAAGTTAATTGATTTCGGATCTAGAATCGTAAGTTTGGGTGGGTGTTAGTCATTTTTTCCTGTTTTTTTGGCCATTTCCGACTCGCACGAGCCTACGTACGATTTCGTATATGCTCTTACGATCATCGGAAGTTCGTTCCTAAATTGTAGGATCAAAACCTAAAACTTAGGATCAAAACCTAAAACTTAGGATCAAAACCTAAAACTTAGGATCAAAACCTAAAATTTAGGATAATCGGATGTGTTTCCGTGTGATTCAGAGAGCAGTTTTCCAACCTCTAAATCAGTTTTAAAAGAAAGCCACTTCCGACACCTTTTAGCAGTCGGATTGCTGTTCTTGAACAGGTTTTTTGGCTATGTGGAGGAGTCTGCGCGTCTTGAGCTCCAATGAACTGCATGTATCAGCATGGCCGAGGCCATAAATTGTATGGCAATGCATACCTGATTCAATACATTTCATGTATGCCTTATAAAAGCATTTTAATGTGGACCTTAATTAGTCCTTTGCATGTAAACCTTTATTTTGCAATACATCCATATATTTGCGTTATTTAAAGAAACTTATGTCCTTTGTTATTTATTTTTGAATTGATGTACTAGAATAATATTTTTAATTTGAATTTATTGGTGTAGTTGTTTACCTTTGCTTTGTTTAATTATTTTAGCTCATCTTTGGTCAGATGCATCACACTTACTGAGGAGAGGAGAGCGGGATAAAGTGCAGGATGTGGGTTACTGCTGTATTTTGCACAGACACAGCAGAGCTGGGGGCACGGAAAGGTCAGAAATCAAAGAATGCAGAGCAACACAGTCACAAGGCCCTTTCTGTTTGCAGGCTGCCCGATAATACCTGACCCGCCATCTTGGCTGTTTCTAGGCTCATAACATGCAGAAGTTGCTGGGTGTTTTTTAATTTTTGAGAACAATCTGTATGTAGAGGGTGTGGGTAACCACACAAAAAAATTTAAGTTGTACCATTTGAAGCCAAAATATTAAAATTAAATCCACAAGTAAAAAATGCAAGTTAACTAAAAATTAAACAAAGATTTACTTATGCAAATGCATTCATTAATGGTTGGTTACTACAAAATGAATGAAATAAATAAAAAAAACAAACAAATATTTAGAATGTACTTTAATGAGGTAAGTTTGTAGTGCGCAAGATCAGAAGGATTTACGTCCAGACAAAAAAGGAAAAAGGGCAAAACCAATGTTGCAACCTGAGAAATGAAACGGAAAATTCAGGATGGAAACTGACATAGGTCTGATTCGCGAACTGCCATACGAACGGACGTACATTTTAGGATAGAAACGTATTAGCTTATAGAATCACTCGCAAGTTCATACGAGTGCATGAGCGTTCGGGAAAAATAGGATGATCGGCACCAAAATCAAAGCTGTAACATGTTTCTTTGAATCGACCCAATTGTCAGGAGATGGCATAACAGTGGTGTTGGACAAACCTGACACCGGAGGGTCCACCTCGGGAGAGTGAGACCATAACCGAACCAATTCAGCAGGGAAAGGGTACCGCCTATCCAGGTCCTTATGGACCGATGGTAATTTGTTGGGCCTCTCCCACTCCTTAAAAATCATTTTAGAAAAATGAGGCTGCTCAGGAAAGACCCGGCGCTGCCTCTCAGGACGAAATAAATCACCCCTTTTCCTCTTAGCCAATCTGGGAGGAACAATGTGCAAGGTATCAAACACGGAAGAAAGCAAACTTTCCGTATCATCCGGGAGGCAGGAGTCCTCATCCGAGGAGGTACCAGAGATGCTGTCAACTCCAGCGGAAGGCAGCTCTGCTGCTGAGAGTGAGTCATCTGACAACTCAACTTCCTCTGCAGCTCCCAAGAAATCATAGAAATGCTCATCCGAGTAAATCGGCTCCAGATGCCGCTTCCTACTCGAGGCCTTTTTAGGGGCTGCCAACGAGATTTGTTTCTCGAGGCTAGCCAGATCAGCATGTGAACCCTTGCTGGCTCCCCCTTCACTAGGGGCTGACTGCAGCAGCGGAGGATCCGGGGAGGCTGATGGTAACGCCGGGCTAGGGTCAGGAGCGACCGCCCGCTGATGGTCCAAAGAAATGCCTCTGGAACAAATCGTGCTGAATCCGCCCAAGGGATTCCATCTGCACAAAGGGGCAGAGCCTGTCTTGGCCGAGTGAGGTGCCCGGCTCACTATCCGCTGATGCCTCCATTATGGTGAATATGAATAACAATATTCAATAAGGCTACTAGACACTAATGGCCTAAGCCTAATAGCCGATCCCTCTTATCAACAATAGGGACTGGAAGGGACCACAACCCTCAACTTTAAACCAACGGTCTAAAACAAAAAGAGAAAAACAGTAATTAAATTAGCCCACAATGTCATGCATTAACATATAAAGACAATAAAAAACAAGCAATAATGAAAAGCACAGAGTCTTCCCATACCCCTTAAAAAGTAACCAAGAGAGGGACTCACTACCACTGCCAATATCAGTGAGGATTACGTGCAGACGCTCCAGCAAGGCAGAAGACACACAACACTTTCCCACGCAGCCGAGAGCCCAGAAGCGCATCCGCAGCTGCCGAGCTTCTGGAAGGATCCGCCGGGGGGCGTCACTGCCCCCTGCGGCGCGTCAGCAAGAGGCCTTGCCGAGCACCGACTGTCAAGGCGCGCGCCCCGTCCCGGAGCCGGCGAGGGAACGAGGGAGGTAAGAAGTCTAAGAGTGGTGGACCGCTCCACGCTGCATGTGACAGTGATGGAGCTCTCCAACGCTCCCAGTAGCACCAAGCACAGCATCTCACACACACACACACATAATAAAGCAAGTGGAAAGGGAGGGCATATACAAAAATATATATGTGGTTCCCCATCAGGCTCACCATAAAGCCTGTGGCCGACTACTTTTTAAATAAAGTCTGCGGCCCAGAGCATGTGCTCTGTCAGAACGCCCCAGACCCCAGCGTTCACCCTACCGTACACGGATCCCCGTAGCAGCCAAGGCTGGGAGGCAAGCATTGGGTCAGAGGAGATCTGTGGAAATAGGGTCCTGCAGCGGCCAACAGGCTAGGTGGCCCCGCTCTGCTGCCAATTTCTGAGAGAGTGAATAGCGATCTTATGCAGCCAACTGCAAGATGAAACACTGGGGAATGATAGACGGGCAGCTGCCTTTCTAGAGGGCCGGGAGGAGCTACATCTTTTGATCTTGCAGTCAGCGCCCCCTATCTGTAAGTACTTCTGGACGGCCTGGAATGGATAGATGAGAAAAACTCACCTTTCCCCCCCTCCAACAGCACATGCATGGCCCATCGTTCAATCAGAGACGGTTGCTTTTTGGCAAATGGCTCCGACTGCTTACAATGGGTAGCATGCATGCATCCCCGGCTGAATGACATGCGCCGCTGGAGCAATGTGAGTTTTGTGACTTTTTAGGGGGTTCACACAGCTGGGCTTCCCAATTCAAAGTAAAATTCCTGGCCATGCATAGACATGGCTCGATAGATGTCACCATGAGAGACTGTCAGCGCTGGCTCCCCGCCATAGGTAAGTAAAAAGATGGTGATGCTGCACAGAGAAGCTGCCGGGGATAAACAGTGGGTATAGGCTTTTTTTTGTTTCTGTCTTGACAATCTCTTTAAATTCCTGCAGGTTTCAGGCCTTGGGACTAAGGGCCTGGGGCAGCATGAAGATCCCTTAGTATAAAGGGACAGGGGAGATAGAACTCACCTATCACCACTAGAACACCCTGCTGCTGCTCCTGATGCTTATCACTAATTTAGATTAAGATAACATAAAATATTTTTATGATTAACACGTATTAATGCCCTATGAAAAATACATTAATTCTACAATATTAGGAAGAGATTTTCCAAACATTTCTGCTGACTCCGGCCAAAATACCATTTTGCGAGTACTCACCTAAAAAATGGATATTGTTGGTGTGCCACACACCCCGCTTCACCTTTAATATTCTTCACTATTGGGTTAACTCACCGCCAGGTGACGCTGTGCAGAGAGGAAGTCTTGTTACGAGCCCCCTTCCGGCCTATATATACCTGGTACCTCCCATTTATCACCAGTGTATTAAAAATCAGAAAGACAAGGTACCAGTATTTTAACGGTAACCTCAAAATAAATCAATATAAATAAAAGCTTCACCATATAAAGGATTCGGAATACCGAAAAGGGTGGGAGTGAAGCGGGGTGTGTGGCACACCAACAATATCCATTTTTCAGGTGAGTACTCACAAAATGGTATTATTCTTGGTGTGCCACACACCCCGCTTAACCTTTAATATTCTTCACTATTGGGACATCCAAAAGCAGTGTCCACAAGGGATGGGCATCTCAAGGCCAGGTGAAGCATAACTTAAATGACTGCAGTCTGCAGAACTTTGCGGCCAAAAACAGCATCCGCTGAGGCTCGCACATCAACTTTGTAAAACTTAGAAAAAGTATGAACAGAAGACCAAGTGGCGGCCTTACAAACTTGTTCAACAGAAGCTTGGTGCTGAAAAGCCCAAGACGCCCCAATGGCGCGAGTAGAATGAGCAGTGATACGAAAAGGGGGAACTTTCCCCTTAGCAGAATAGGCCGCAGTAACGGCCTGACGTATCCACTTGCTAATGGCAGATTTGGCCGGTGCCAAACCCTTCTTAGGCCCATAGGGCACAACAAAAAAGGAATCCGTCTTACGAAAAGGAGACGTGATAATCAAGTAGTACTTAACACAGCGTACTACATCCAAACAATGCAAAACCCTCTCTTTGTCATTCTTAGGATTAGGACACAAGGAGGGAAGAACAATATCCTGATTCAAATGAAAAGCAGAAACAACCTTGGGAAGAAAGTCTTGCTTGAACCGAAAGACCACTTTATCCTGATGCCTCTCAAAGTAGGGCGCCTGGATAGACAAGGCCGCCAACTCTGAGACACGCCGGACCGAAGTGAAGAAGACAATCTTCTGAGTCAGGGTAGACAAAGCAATATCTTGCAAAGGCTCAAAAGGAGGAGCCTGAAGAGCAGAAAGAACCAAATTCAAATCCCAAACCGGGAGTAATGGTTTCCTGGGAGGCCGCACATGCGTAACCCCCTGGAAAAAAGTTTTAACTAAAGGCTGAAGCGCAAAACGCTTCTGAAAAAAGATAGATAAGGCAGAAACTTGCCCTTTCAACGTACTTAGCTGAAGACCAGAGTCCAGCCCTAAAAACTCCAGAACCCTGGAGACCGAAAAGACCCTACAAGGAAAAGATCTCATCTCACACCAAGCGATGTAGGCTTTCCAAGTCCTATAGTAGATGATAGAAGAAGACCTCTTCCGGGCACTGATCAGAGTCTTGACAACTGAGTCAGAAAGACCCTCCTCCTTCAAGATGGAGGTTTCAGCAGCCAGGCCGTCAAACCCAGCGCTGGTAAATTGGGGTAACACAACCGACCCTGAGTGAGCAGATCGGGCCGAAGAGGCAGGACGAACTGGTCCACTGCCAGCCGAACGATGTCTGCGAACCACACTCGCCTTGGCCACCTTGGGGCCACGAGAACGGCGGACACCCTTTCCAGAGCCAACTTCCGAACCACCCTGCCCAGCATGGGTATCGGAGGAAACAGCTACAGAAATCCCAGATCCCCCCAGCTCAGGGACATGGCGTCCACTGCCAGAGCCAGAGGATCCTGGGAGAGCGACACGAAGTTCGGGAGCCTGTGATTGTGACGAGAGGCAAACAGGTCCACCTCTGGTGTCCCCCATTGGAGACACAGTGAGCGAAACACCTGAGGATGGAGAGCCCATTCTCCCAGACGGGGAGAGCCCCTGCTCAACTGGTCCGCTTCCTGGTTCTCCACTCCTGGAATGTATACCGCCGAGAGACAAGGAACATGGGCCTCTGCCCAGGTCAGGATCAGGGACACCTCTCTGAGAGCACTCAGACTGCGAGTCCCTCCCTGATGATTGATGTAAGCAACCGCTGTTCGATTGTCTGAACGCACCTGGACCGGAAGGCCCAGAACGTGCTGAGTCAGGAGAGCAAGCACCCGATGGATGGCTCTCAGTTCCAGAATATTGATGGGTAAGTGGGCCTCTTGAGGTCCCCACTGCCCCTGGAACTGCAGCTCCTTCCAGAATCCGCCCCATCCCGACAGACTGGCGTCCGTGGTGACAATTTCCCAAAGAGGGGTCAGGAAAGACCTGCCCTTCACAAGATTGGTCGAGACCAACCACCACTGGAGGGACTGCTGGACCCGGGAGGACAACTGGAAGGGCTGATCCAGCGACCGAGGCTGCCGGTCCCAGGACGCCAACAGATAAAGCTGAAGCGTCCTCGTGTGAAATTGAGCAAAAGGAACTGCCTCGAAAGAGGCGACCATCAACCCTATCAGCCTCATCCCCAGACGGATGGACGGCCGAGGATCGGAAAGTAGGACCCGAGCCAATTCCTGAATCAGATGAATTTTGGACTGGGGGAGAAACACTCTGTGTTGAAGAGAGTCCAACTGCATCCCCAGAAAGGACACCACCCTGGCCGGAGTGAGGGAGGACTTGGGGAAGTTGATCACCCAACCAAAGCTTTCCAGCGTGGAGACCACCAACCTGGTGTCTGTCTCCGATTGATTGAGCGACGGAGCCATGATGAGAAGGTCGTCCAAATAAGGTACGACACGAATGCTCCGAGATCTGAAAATGGCCATGACCCCTGCCAGCACCTTGGTGAATACTCTTGGAGCTGAGGTAAGGCCAAACGGAAGTGCCACGAATTGATAATGTTGATTTTCCATCACGAATCGAAGAAAACGTTGATGAGCGTGGCAGATGGGAACATGAAGATAAGCATCCTTGATGTCTATGGACGTCATGAAGTCCCCTTGCCGAAGGGAACCGACGGCCGTACGCAAGGTTTCCATGCGAAACTTCCAAAAACCTGTTGAGTAATTTCAGGTCCAGAACGGGACGGACTGACCCGTCTTTCTTGGGGACTGCGAAAAGATTGGAATAAAACCCGAGGCCCATCTCTAAGCGCGGAACCGGCCGGATAACCACCATCTCTAACAGATTCTTTACTGACACCAGGAGCCCCTGTGCGGCCAAAGGATCGATGGGCACCCGAGACCGAAAGAACCGTGAAGGAGGGCGAGAGTCGAATTCCAGCTTGTAACCGGACGACACTACCTCCCAGATCCATCTGTCCGGAATCTCCTGGTCCCAAACCAGGGAGAAGTGTCGTAATCGTCCCCCCACCCGCACGGGTGAGTGCAGCCCCTCATTGCTGAGCGGGTTTACCAGCAGGCTTGGTGCCCCAGGACTGAGCGGAACGGCCACGGCCCCTCCCCTGAGTCCAACCTGCACCTCTGGTAGCGGGAAAGGAAGCCCCCCTACCCGCTCTGAATCCCCGAAATGAAGGCCTACCAGAACTTGCCCCCCTAAAGGGACGACGAGGCCTCTTGCGTTGCGGCATTTTACCACCTTTTGCGACTGAATCAATTTTTTCACCAAACAGACGCAAGCCCAAAAAGGGGAGAGCTGTGAGCACCTTTTTAGAAGCTGAGTCCGCCGACCACTGACGCAGCCACACTGACCGACGAATAGCCACCAGCATTGCAGCTGTCTTGCTACTCATAGCCAGCGCATCGTCCTGAGCGGATAGAACATAGGAAACAAAAGATTCACACTGCTTGAGCGCAGTAAACTCTTTACAAGTGGGATCGAGATCCACACACAGCTCCTGAATTACAGACCTAACCGCCAATAGAAGAAGCGCCGAAGCACACACCGGGCGCATCGTTGACCCAGCATAAATAAAACCATGGCGAGCGTACTGGTCAATCCGACGATCCTCCCCATCTTTAGGGGCAGTGGTCTCAGCAGACTGTACCATAGCCGTGCTGGAGAGACCTAGCACAGGGGTATCGACGTCAGGAGGGACGGACCAAAGCTTCACTAATTCTGGCGGAAAAGGATAACGCTTTTCCCAACTGGAAGGGATTCCAGATAACCGCGTGGGATGTTCCCATTCCTTAAGCACCACCCTCTCAAAGTGATGTTGTCTGGGAAAAACCCAACGCGGCTGAGGCTCTTTAAACAACTGACCCTTTGGCAGGGTGACAGCCTCAGGCGGATCTAAATTCAAAATTTCAAACATTTGAGCCAGAACGGAGGGGGTGTCAAGGGAAACCCCCGCCGACCAATCGCCAATAGCATCAGCCTCAAGCTGATCTGCAGGCTCATCTGACTCCAACAGGAATTCTCCCTCCTCGTCCGGGGAGCCATCGGACCATTCAACAGGCTCACATACCTCATCCTGTGAAGCCGGAGGTAACGGAGTCAGGTGCTTACGTTTTGCAGTGGCTTTTGACCCTGCTTTAACGGACACTATTTTCTCGAGGCTGGCCAACTGTGCCGCCACCTCGGATTGCGAATCCCCACTCTTGACAGTGTCACGCGGGGTCCGGAACAGGGAGGGAGAGGTAGGAGATGATGGAAGTTGCGACGGGCCAGCAGCCGGAGCGACGGACTGACGCACAATACTCTGCTTTGCACAAGGAATGTATACAAAGACATCATCAGCTGGGAGAGGAGTCCCACATCTTGCGCACCCCCTAGATGGCCCAGAAGAACCATTTCCGGTAATATCGGAAGCCTCCATATGGTGATTTATGGTATTCGCAAACTTTTGGGTTTTAAGGCATAAGCCACCCGGGATGCCCCCTTATTGTAAATGTCCCGGAAGGGAGGATTTAATTTATAATGAAGATCCCCTTAATAATCTATATATAAATATAGATTATATATATATATATTTTTTTTTTTAATATATCAATATATATATATATATATATATATATATGTATAAATATACCAAGTAATATAGAACCGGGAGGCCGCTTTAATCAGGGATACCCGGGATCTGTAGGGGAAGAAAAAAACAACAGTCAGACCCCCAAACATGTGGCAACATGCAAACATACTTATGCACAGCACCAAGGTGCCTTTAAATAAGCAAAGGAAAAAACCTTGCCCTCTATTTGATACATAATAATAATAAAACATCCTCTTAAAAATCTCTCCCCCCTAATAAAAACTATAAATATTATAGATTTTAAATAACACTCAACGGCCCCACACAAGGTGGGGCCGCTTACCTGCAAAGATCTGAGAGCAGCAGCAGCAACAGCATGAACGACGCAGCAGCCAGCAGCAGCAGTAGTAGTAGGAGCCAAAAGTAAATAGACCCATGTGCGGCAGCGAGCCCCCCCCCACGTGTCTTCCTTTAAGACAGGAAGGAAGGAAGTGGGGCTGGGGCCGGCCGCATGACGCTGCCGCCGGTGCCACGCCCCCGTTTCCACGTCACCGGGGCCCGCCCCCCTCAAGCCCGATCAGTGCGGCCAATTCATCAAGGGATTACTACCAGATGAGCCACTACAACGGGCACCAAAAACAAAGGCAGGAGGAGGGGGGAGGAGGGGGGAGGAGAGGGGAGGGAGGGGAAGTAACAGCGCAGCCGACGCTGACAATGCAGCCTGCCCAACGGCGGCCGAACAGAAAGGAGACCAGCGGGGGAGGGGGGCTGTGATACACCAAAGGCTCAGGCAGCAAGCCAGCCTGCCACAGCACGGCCCGCCCCAGCCGCCCCTAAAGCTGACCTGAACACTGGCCAAGCCGGCCAGCACTATTTAAAGACCTGCCAAAGGAAGCTCTAAGAGGAATAATCAGACCCAGTGCACTCTTGCGGTGCAGTCTGATAAGTGCACAAATGTAAACACACATGTAATAAAAGTCATACAGTGAAATACACACACAATACACATCCCTCTAACCCCCCCCCCCATAGTGAAGGGAGAAGGGACCGTAACGGGAGAGTAAGGGGCTAAGGGGACCCTCGGGACAGGGGCACCCCATTTCCGGATCACCATGCCGGATAGCCGCATTGCCCCCAAAAGAGGGGGTCGAGCGGAGGAGATAAGCTCCTAGGCACCTATAGTGCCGTCTACCAATTGCCCAGTGAGCAGCCTAGGCTGGGAGGCTTCCATTCCACCATAAAGGTACAAACAATCAAAAACCGGGCAGAAATAGACCAAAAAGGGGGTGCCGGGGTAAGACCCCGGCTACCTGTAAGCAGGAGACTTCAATCTTCTGTCTTGTCGTCAAGCAGAGAGAAAAACACTGGGGTTAATGGGAGGTACCAGGTATATATAGGCCGGAAGGGGGCTCGTTACAAGACTTCCTCTCTGCACAGCGTCACCTGGCGGTGAGTAACCCAATAGTGAAGAATATTAAAGGTGAAGCGGGGTGTGTGGCACACCAAGAATAGCTAGCTCCAATTCCATAGCCTTGCTGTGAACCAGTACTAGTACAAGTATTGTGGAAGGTGAGATCCTAACCTTACAACTTTTCAAGGTGGAAAGGGGGCATTTTTTTAAATGAAGCTACACACCCTCACCACATCCAGGCCACACCCCATATGCAAATCCCCCTGCACATTGGCTATGGGTTTAGAAGAGGGAGCGATAGGTGGAATGGATGGGTTGAGCTTGGGGGGGGGGGGGGGGGATGAGGGAGGGATAGATGTATGGCTAAAGCTAGGAGGAGTGGATAGAAGGCCAGAACTAAGGGGAGAGGGAGGGGTGGATGGAAGGAATGAAGAAAGGAATGGATGGGATGAGTGGGGCACGAAGCAGGGATGGATGTATGCAGGGTTAAATAAAGTCTCAAAGGGCCCCTTGCCATGTGGTAGGATACTCCATACACGGTGATAACATTGCATGTATGGTAAATACTGGCAAAGAACAGGACAAATGACAGAAAGAAACAGAAGTAAAAACGAAAGATTGGAATAAAATACACGAAAAAGAAGGAAAAAAATAAAAAGAATAGAGTGAAATATAAAAAATAAATGAAAAGAAAGAACAAAAGCACAGAATAGATGGTAGAAATGAGGAAAGAAAAAATGAATGAAAGAAAAAAGCAGGAAAGTGAAAAAGGAATGTAAAAAAATGAAATAAAAAAAAAAGAATAGGAATGCCAGGAAGAATAACAGAAGGAAAGAAGAAATAAAATGAATGGCTGAACAAAGAGATGAAAGAAACAATAGATAGATTGAAAGAAAGAAAAAAATAATAGGAAGGACTGGCATAGTGAAAGAATGGCCATTGGGAGAGCCTATCTGTCTATCAGTCCTTAGTCCTGGTTACTGCACAGCCCTGTGTCCTGCATTGGGACTGCCAAGGGTAAAGGGAGCAGGGGCCCTGTGCTGACACCCCCTTGAAAGTACAATAAGTGACAGGGGGACATGGACTAAAAAGAGGGACAGTCCCTCCATATGAGGGTCAGTTGGGAAGTATCCTCAGGATTCCTGGACGCGTGCACTGTAAACCTTGCGCTCTGCTGTCACTAGTGTGAGCGAGAATGACAATGAATAAAGCTATGCGGATTTGAAGGCTCCACTTCTTCCTGTTTGGAAGAGAGGCTTTCTGGGACATGTAGTCTGGGGGCTTGTGACGTTCCGCCCTGGGTCTGGGGATATTAGAGACGGCGGGCAGTTCGGTGTTCCTGGTGAGTACAGGAGGTGCGGGCTCCGCTCGCCATTGCTGTGTGTGCTTCCTGTGCCCGGTATGGGCGAGACAGGAATAGCTGAATGGAAGGCGGGTCACAGGCTTCCTGTCACCCTGCTCGCCCGAGTCTTCCTGGCCCTATATTACCAGCACGGAACTCCTCTATGGATAATCTGGGGCAGGCTATAATAACACCTGAATACACCCCCCCCCCATTCATCATTACTAACCATAGGGACAAGGACATGCAGAAGAATGGAGTTATTTAGGCTCGGACTGGCTCACAGGGAAACCGGGGCCTCTCCCAGTAGGTCGCCCATATTGCCCTGCTTCGTTTAGGTCCCATGTAAATCCCTGGCACTCTGTGGATACTGCAGATATATATTGATTATGCTGTCAGAGTGTATGATAGGAGCAGCATGTAATGTTGGATGCTGGCCCAAAACACCCCTGTCTGACCGCATGCCTCTTACCTGACAGGACTAGGAGAGAAATGACATTTACTATATTAAAGTGGATCAAAATCTTTCTTTGCCCAGGGACATTCAAAACCCAAAAGCGCCCTGGGACACGTGGCCCCAAAGAGCTGCAAAAGCCCCCCACACACACAATTGGCTTCACAAAGGGTATTAAAATAAATTGTATTAAATGAAAGTAGAACACCAACAAACACAGAATAAAAACAAGGAATTACCGTAATCCCCCCACACTATATTCGTGCACTTATTACTATGGATTATATCAATATTGCCACACATCCATAAGAGAAGCAAATACACACCAAAAATACCTTAGCAGATAATAATATAAAAAATTCATTTTGGTCCTTCCCCTCCCCCCCCTCCCTCCATGAAACCCCCCCAGATCACCAAAGTCTACTCACCTCTTCCCAGTCCTACAGCGCATGCGCGGCTGTTCGTCCAATCAGCGATCTCAGAACCGCTGATGTCACATCGCCTAAGCTTTCATCTAAGGCCAGAGGCTCCGAGCGCGCTTATGTCCGCATCATCCGCTTCCCTCTAACAGGGATCGTGCCCTTGCTGGGCATTCACAAATGCCTGATGCTGGCACGCACTTTTTTCTCATGAATTGAATTTTTTACTACCATGAGAATTTTTTTCTACCTTTATTGAATCGAGGCCGAGGAGTCCTGGGCATGAGAGTGGGAGGAGGTGATCAGGGTTGAGGCCAGGAAGAGGTCACGGTTAGATTGTGTCTGAGTAGGTAACTACACATGAGATGTAGGAAGGGGCTTGGCTGTACAGTGTTTAGTAGGTTAGGGTTAGGATTTTGAACTGACATATTTCAGATATTTTTGGACTTACCAAACATGCTTTTGCCAGGCTCCCCCTCTCAACTGAATGTTCTCCCTTTCTCAGTCACAATGGGGCAGCCTTTTTTTTTCTAAGCCAGTGACAAGTTTGCTTTTGCAGCCTCTGCTAGGGAGGTCAGAGGAACAAAGTAGTCTGACTGACACTATCTGATCTGGAGTGGTAAGCCGAGTTATTTTTATTTTCTTGCTGTTTAAAGCAGAACCAAAGCTACCAGCGGCTTTTTACAGGGACATTTCGAATCGGCAGTGTGAATTCCTCAGGGCGCCCGTCAAAACTCACCTTTCCCTACTCCAACGGCACATGCTCTCGTCCAGTTGGAGCTCGTTGTCATGTTTACTTAATTTCTGCAAAGGACTCTGATTGTTGTGAGCTTCCTGTTCAAGTCTATGGGAGACACCTGCCGAATGACATAGTGACATAGTCACTGCAGACGGCCTTCATTGGATGAGAGCCCGCATATGCGCCATTGGCGTGTGGGAAGGTGAGTTGTAGTGGTGAATTGGGGGGTTCTCACCCTGCGGGCATCCCGGGGCCACGGTACGTAACCCACGGAAGTCGGATTTCAGGGTTTTGCTCCGCTTTAATTTTCTGTCCTTTAAAGTGGCTCAAAACTCACGCCGATCTCCCCAGGAATCTATAAGATTCCCTGGCCGATTGATTCCCCCCCCCCCCCCCCAAAAATTGGGATGCCCCGCTGTGTGAAACCCCCCCAGGTTGCCCTATTCACTTACCTCATTTCCCGGTCCAGGCACTTGTGAATGCGACCGCCAGGGTGCTCAAATCCCCTGCTCTTAGGCTTGCAATGGTAACGGGAAGAGGTGAGTTGGTCTTGGCGTCCTGAGGGGTTTCACGTAGCGGCGCACCCTGGTTTTTAGTCAACATTAAATAGACCTTAGACTGCAAGCAGTTGACCTTTCCTGCAGTAGTTGGCCCCAGCTTCAGTCACCTACAATCTCACTTTGCATGTAGACTCTGCCGTCACTACAGGACTGATGTAACAGCAGTGGAAATATTTGGAGTGCTGAGGGAAAGCCTACTTTATATCTTGTAAAGGTCTGTTTTAACATGGGCCAGAAGTAAACAATAAGAAATTCCCCACAGGATATCTTAATTTGAGATGCCCCTTCAAGTAAAGCAGCAGTCCAGCCTGGAACCCCACCCCAAAAAAAAACCCTTAACCCTCCTTCCCCCGCTCCCTCGTGCTAAACCTGATTTGTAGTTTTAAAATAAGTAAAAATCATTGAGTTTCTCTGAAGGAAAGTGTGCTTGACGTATATTTGTGTCTGTTGACTCATCCTTGTTTGCACTATCATTTATGGATTGCAGATTTGTTGCGATTCTGTGAATGTTTCTGGGTTGGAGTGCATGATGTATGTGCTTTCTTTCACAGGCTGACCTAACTGTAAAAGGCCTTTTGGCAAGATGACTGCGATCAAGCATGCTCTGCAAAGAGACATATTTACCCCAAATGATGAGCGGCTCCTAAGTATTGTGAATGTTTGTAAAGCTGGCAAAAAGAAGAAGAACTGCTTCTTGTGCGCTACAGGTAAGTCCCCCACCAGACATTCATTTAGCAAGGTTACATCTTTACGGTAGGGTCTTGAACAACAAAAGAAAATCTCAAGTAATTCTAGCCATGCTCCAGTCTTTCAAAAAAAGAGTTGGGATTCAGATTCTTTACCTTTTTTTTAGTTCCTAAACTGCTGAAACAATGGTTACTAGCACAAGCTTACACCAGTCAACATTTTGAGTGGAACAAAACCCACCCAAAAATCTAAAATATTCCAGGGATAGCTGCTGGCTTTTCCCCGATTTGGGATGCCCCACTGTGTGAACTCCCCCCGCCCCGGGCGTCCGCAAAACTCACTTTCCCTGCTCTGGCGGCACAAATGTGGGCTCTTGCTCAATCACAGCCATTTGCCTTCCAGCAAACAGCTCTGATTGTTTACAGTATGTGATCTGCCGCAGCAGCATGCGATTAGAGCCCTTTGCCAAATGCGTCAAGGCAAAGGGCTCTGATTGGACGAGAGCCCGCGAATGTGCCATTGGAGTGGGGAAAGGTGAGTTTTAGTGGGCGAACTGGGGGGTTTCTCACAGCGGGGCATTCCAATTCGTTAAAGCTGCCGGTGTCTCATTTCACAGTTGATTGGCTGTACGTTCGTGCCCACGTCTGTAGACTGTAAGTGATCACTGGTGATCTGTAGGGATACCCACAGTGGGGCAAAACCGGGATCCCCCCACCTCGAGAGGAATAGCACCCAGTAAAGTAAAAATCCTGGATACTGTGGGGCTCAAGGTATTGTGTGTGACAGCTAAGTCACTGAGCTACAGAACTTGTCTTATTGCTGATCCGCATGCATGCAGTAAATGCAGTCATTTCACTTTGCGATAGTGGTGTGTTTACCTCAGCTTTGCCAGATAAGTAGAAGTAAAATCATTCAGATAACAATTTAGTGACGGCACCGTTGGCTCACTGAATAATCGTCCCCTTTATTATGTTATCTAGGCTCTGATGCCCTTTCATCTCTCTTATTTAATTGCAAAGTAGCATTCCATAGCTCTGTATATTTCATATAAAAGATGGAATGACAGCATCCCACTTTTCCTCGCTTACATTTACAGTGCTACAATAAGTGGTGAGATTCTGGGCTGGCATTATTAATTTTCTTTTTCCAGCCAGAAGTTTTTAAATGGGTGGGTAACATGCTTTAGGAAATTAGGACTAGAAGGCAACGAGCACAGAATGGAGGGCTCCTAAGCCCATGATGGCACACAATTGTGTCATGCATTATGTATCTGAATCTGTCATCATTGAAATCCTATTCAGTGAACCTAAAACCTCATTTGGTTTTAGATCTGTTTAACCTTAACATAAAGTTAAACAGATCTCCACTCTGATGAATGTGAAATCCAATTTCTGAAGACGTCAAACTCTCTCTTTCAAGTGACCACTGAGCGTCCTGTGCATGTACGTGTGGTCAAGGTGAAGAAATCTGACAAAGGGGATTTCTACAAAACCCAAACAACATGGCTGCTCCAAGATCTTACTATGGTGGATGCCAAAGATGACCTTAAAGTAAGTTGTTTCTGATATACCGACTAAGCTTAAACTACTTTAGATTTAGCTGAGCACTTGTCTGGGTGGGAGAAATTACTTGCTGCTGCTCAAAAGTTTATTTAACAGCAGAACTTTACAAGTAAAGGCTGCAGAATCCGTACTGTAGTTATTTTTTTACACTGATTCTACCCATTTAAGGTTATAATTCTGACTTAAAGCAGAACAAAATCCAGTGTGGCTGGCCCTGAATTATAAGACACAAGGGCCGGGTGCTGGCCTTCCCTCTGGGGCATCCCAAATCGGAATGACCTGCTTTTTAAAACCTCCGTGGGTTGCCACAAAACTCACCTTTTCCCTGGCTGCCATGGTGATGTAACCAAGTGATGATTTTATTGGAGATTTGGGGGGTTCACATAGGGGAAATCCCAAAATGGGATGCTCCCAGAACAAGGAACAAAGCCTGGGATAGTAAAAAGAGGTTCAGCATCTATTTTAGATGCTTGGGGGGGGGGGGGGGCATGGCAAGTTACCCTCGTCCCCAGATTTGTGATGGCCCTCAGCCCATGATGATCAACAGTACCCATCATGGGGTAAACGAGTAGCAGATATGAATATCTTGGGCCAGTGGAGGGCATCACCAGTTTGGATGCTACCCCCCCCCCCCCCCCCAACCGATTTTCTGAACAATAGGTGTTTGATCTCTTTAAAATGTAATGGTAGGCAATAAAAACAAAACTTTTACTTCCCTGGCCTCCAGCTGCCCCATACCTCATAGCCATATAAGTGTTTCCTGTTTTGCTTGCAGCCTATAGTGCACAGCCTGTTCCTTCATGATTTGATCTAAGGGTGGAGATCCAATGTAGTCACTGGATCGGAAAGAGTTCTCGCTGCCTGTGGATTTTTCTTGTAGCAAGATAATTGATACCCTCCTTTTTTTCTCTTTCTAGGAAACTCCAGACTTTGACCTTCATTTTGATAAAATTTACAAATGGGTAGCCAGCAGCCCAGCAGAAAAGAATGCTTTCATTTCCTGCATTTGGAAGCTCAACCAAAGATACCTGCGAAAGAAAATTGACTTTGCCAATGTCAGCGCCCAGCTTTTGGAAGGTAGGTCATTCAAGGCAGGACCCTGCTTTATTATTGGGCTTTATTGACAACTAGGACTCCCTAAATCTAACCCAATTTTCTTTGTTTTTTGCTATAGAAGAGCATCTTATTTACTGTGTAAAACCTTGAACATTATGACTATCTAATGCTTGAAATGGATCTTTCCACCTGAGCACTGCAAAGGAGTATCAGTTGCTGTGCTTTTGTTTCTCCGGTGTCCTTCTGCACGCACAGGGTCAGCAATACAAAGTTCTGCAACTTTAGCCAAGGAATACAGTAGTGGCTGCTGTTTCCTAATGCATTTACCAAATATCTATGATGCTCGTCAAAACACAATCTCGGCAGCCTGTTTGGTGCCTGGAACTTGACCAGCAGTTACTAATAGAATTGATGCTTTCCAAACTGTCTGGACTAGAAGTTAAAACAGAAGTGCCATTATAAATAGCTTTTTCCTAGTCCAGATAAAATGCACACTTGTGTGTCTACAGATTTACAACTATGCTACTCCCTAGCTACCAAAGCAAACATCAAGGTAGAACAAAACTGCTTCCTGTTGAACACCTCCCAGGAATTTTGATCTCCTGGTTGTTGTTCCTTTCAGACGGGGAATCCTTATTTCAGATGCCCCACTGTGTGTATCCCCAGGGTTTGCCCAGGAAACTCCTCTTTCTGCCATTCCCACGACACAGGCGGCTCAGCCAATCGGCACGCTTGGTTTCAATTGGCTCCAGTCAGTTCTAATAGCTGTTCAGCCAAATGGAGCAAGCGCCCCACCAGTCACATTCTCGCTCACCTTTAGCTGTGGGCATACTGCCAGTTTTAACTAATGCCCGACACCAAATTCACACCTGCATGTTTTTGGGTGCTGTGTGCCCAAATCCCTGCAATACAAGGCGTTATGCAGTGTAAGTAAAGTAAAGGGGAGCTTACCAGTTTAAAGGGAAAGTACACTTTCCTGGATGTTCCGGTCAGACGCTCGGGCTTGACATCCCACTTACCTCTCACACACTCCCGTGCCGCACATCTTTCACCCACAACTCTGGTACGAGTTGGCGCAGCGAGTGGTTATGGCCTCAGTATGGTGCCTCTGTACATGGAAGTTCCTCGTGTACGAAGGCAGCCATTAGAGTAACAAAACCCAGGATTCTCCCCTAACCATGTTTTGTTCCTTCTCTCGGGCATCCAGATTTGGGATGGCCCGCTGTGTGAGACGCATCTGTTTTTGCATCTCGAGCAGTCCCACAGCACATGCGCAGGCTCTCCTATTAGTTGCTTATTAATGAGCAGCACAGAACGCTGAATGCAGAGGCAGCAGCAAGATCCCCTGCAGCCGCTTACCTCTGGCTGTACATACCTGCACCAGCTATTCATAAAGACCTGGTGCAGGACTGCGCAGCTGGCAGGATGCTGCCCTAGCCTAATCATGCATGGTGGGATCACCGGAAAGGTAAGTATATATTTATTGTTTTCACATTTTGGGGAATCTTGATTTGGGAGTGGGAAACCACCGGCCCTAAAGTCTGATGAACTCTAGGCCGATGGTTTCTCTTCTTTAACTCAGCAAAAACACAGTACACCATGTATGCCAGCTCAGTGCTGCCACCTGTGCACCGCCTGGTTTACTGACGACTAAGGCCTAAATGCTATAATGGTAGAATTTAGAGACAGAAACTATCTGAATATTGGAAAAATTACATTTTGCCTAGAGCACAGTTCCATATACTTATTTTCGAGTGCAGCACTTATTCTTTTCGTCTGATGGATTCCTTTCGAGATATATATAAGGAACATACAGACTAGCGACTGCCCAGCAACTCAGAACTGTGATTAGTGACCACAAGCCTCCAGAAATATAAATGTCAGGTTGTTGCCCCTGAGCATTTGTAAATATGATGAATCCGCTGCTATACCTTGAAGATGAATGACATTATTTATAATTTATTTACAACATTTCTGCCCCCCCCCCCACTCCTTTATCAGAACCAGGGGGTCTGAATTGTATTGATCTGCGAATTTAATAATATATCTTTACTATTCAAGTTATCCTAGTGGATTCCTCGTATTTAAATCAGGAGAGAAGGTTTTGTTTGCAGGTCATTGACTAGTGCCCTGATAGACAGTATCTATAATGCTTCTGTTTCTGGTATGTGTAAGGGACCGGATTGTATGACTTTTATGTATGAGAAATACAGAATGGGTAATTTGTATTGTTGCTGATTAATGTAGGCAAATAATCCAAAGTACAGCAATGCTATTTATTGTCTACTTCATTAGATGGAAATGGCAAGCTTTAGAACGCCCTTTTAGACTTCTTAAAGGAGCACTATCGCAAAAAAATGACCCAATCATAAAAATCCATATAAATATGCAGGACGGCGGTATGAGGGGTCACTTATACACCGAGCATCAGGAAATATCCAGCTAGGCTTGTTTCTTTATTTTAATGGAAGGAAGGGGAAATCAGGGATGACAGGCTCTGTCACCCCGGATAGACTAAACCTGTCACCCCTGGATTTTATCCTACCATGAGAGAATAAACCACTTGGCGGGAGTTTTATTCAGTTTGAGTGTATAAGTGACCCCTCCTCTCATTAGCCGACGTGTGTGTCGTGACGTATGGATTTATAATATTTTCGTGATAGTGCTTTTTTAAGTTCAAATGTATTATGCCTGAGGAAGAAGCCTTAAGTGGTTTGAAAACTTACCTTTTAATGCCTATGGAGTTAGCCAATAAATAGTGTTACTTATTGTCTGATTAGTTTTGCCTGCAATCTCATACATCCTTAATATAATAAGCAAGAACAGGCTCTGCGTGTGCACTTCATTAAGATTTCTACTTGTAATATGAAATCACTTTGATACGACTATTTTTGAAGAGTCTTTATTCTCATAGTTTGCTCTTTGCATGGTCTACCAGTAGATTTTTCTGTCTTATGTGTTTCTTATGCATGACATAAGGTGTCTGTCAGGCCCTGGTGGGGAAATTGTGCATTGGTGTATGCAGCAGCTGTATTCTCTCAACCTTTGTCTGTCTGGCTTTAATACTCTTTTGCTTACTGTCCTCTGCTTTTTTTCCCAAATGTGTTACTCTTCAGAGCTTCCAAAAGTTGCAGAAGGTGGGTGTCTCGATTTACTTTCTCATGATCACTGATCATTACTCTTTGTTACAACTTTGCATCTACCATTTCAAGATATTTATTTACTTGTATTGTATAACTGTTTGCCCTCCAGTTGGGTTTACTGCCATACTTGAATAGTCTTACTACATGAGGACCTTCAGTGATGTTTGGTCAGTAGAAGGTTGACTAAGGATATAAAGTCACATAGTGCATACTGAATTAGATGCCATTTATACATCTTACCATTCTGAGTATCCTGGAATTAGATAGGCTGAACACTTCTCTTTGGCTTTTACATTTTACACAGCCTCTGCCATTTGTTACTTCATCAGCACAAGGGCTGCCAGAGCAGTAGTAGTAAACCATTGTAGAGGGACTACCAGGCTTAGGAAGGAGCAACCACTGGCCTAGAGTAAGTGGTTGCCCTGCTGTTCGAACCCACCCGCATGTTTTCCTAAAATCTTAACTTTCCCACGGCAGCATAGGAAATAAAGGGAGTACACTAAGACTATATAAATGGCTGGCAGGGGTACATACAGCCTGGGTGAAGCAGCCAACAGGATGCTTCCCATTCCCATTCATTAAGTGTTCTATGGCAGTTATTAATATGTATACCATAGAATGCTGGTTGGAGAAGAGCTTACAAGAGGTAAGAAGTACCGGGAAGTTTCAGAGGGGGGTTCAAGGAAAAACAATCACGTACATTGTCTGGGCAAAAAAAAATAATAATTTGGGTCACTTTATATAGCTTCCTTGTAGCCTGCTGGGTATAAACTTGCCTTGTCACAGCAAATAGAGCAAGCTGCTCTATTGCTTTGATTTGCCTATTACCTCATAAGTTCCCCACCTGTGAAAACATATTTCCAAATGCTTCAAAACGAAGCGCCTGTTAGACGCTTAACTTGCACAACAGCCGAGAGCTTGATCAGCTGGCCTGCTTGTAAAGGGAATATAAGATATTTATTTTGGCCATGGTGATTGACACCACCTCATGAAATCTATAATGTCATAAAACTAGCAACTCCACCAGGATTCATACCACTTCTCCCTCTCCTCCAGTATAGGAGATGTCATTATAGATCTTCTAATCAGGGTTTTGTCATGTACAACACCACCAATAATACTTTTCAGCTTAGCAACAAGTCCCTTCCCATGATGCCTCATTTAAAACATATTATACTTATATACTATTATACGTATTTTTTCTTAGGAATTAATGTTTTTTTAAAATCTTTGTAACCATAACGCATATGCAATTGGCTCTTTAATGTTTAGTGCCCAGACAGGATGGGTGGAGTCAACATAAATCTTGATATTTCTGGCAATAGTAGGTCTATTTGAGGATTAGTATATACATATTTCTATTTTGAAGTGTTGAAAACAGAGTAATAACAGGGCAAGGGTTAGATTTGGATTTGTTGCAGAAAATATAGTGGTTATATGTGGCAGTGCCGTACTACTCAGAATACATATTGTGTTTAGTTTCCTATCTTCTAATTTCTTTCATTTTCTTTTGAAGAATCTGTCCCTAGTGGAGAGAACCAGAGTGTGGCAGGTGGAGAGGAAGAAGCAGCCGCTGAATATCAGGAGCTGAATGCTAGAGAAAAACAAGACATTGAGTTCATGATGGAAGGCTGTGAATATGCCATTTCCAATGCTGAGGCGTTTGCTGAGAAACTTTCCAGGGAGCTGCAGGTTTTAGATGGGGTAAGACAATATGTTTAATTTTATGTATGTTTCGCTCATATTCCACTCCAGGGCGTCACCGAATCAGATACAAATGGGTTGTCCGAAGGGCCGGACTACAATAAAAAGATGTAGTTCCTCCCGGCCTAAATATACTACTGACTGCCCTCCGCAACCCAGTTTCAATCTTGCTGTTGGACTGAACTGCGAAGGTTGTGCCTGTAATAAATTATTTAATTTTTTTTCTTTTTATATAGGTTTTTATTAAGGAAGTGGGGTATTTAACCCCGTCTGTCTTCTGTTACGTTCCCACTGATCCAGTGGACCCATCTATGCCTCCTGGAGTCGGTTAGGCCGATAGCGCCAAATCAGGCGTAAAATTAAGGGTAGGCGCAAGGGTCCTGCGGGCGCTACAAAGCATTGCTGCAATTTTTGTGAAGGGGACCCCCAAGGGCTGGTAGATCCTTTCTAAAGGGACATCCAGCAGCTTGTTTTGTCAGGTGACCTGCAGGGTGGACCATGGGGAAGATAATTCCCCTTTGCCTGTTCTTTTCCACTTTGGAGCAGGGGGGTGAGAAGAAATGTACTTTTTCAATTCTATTTTTTTATTATTTTTATTGGCTGGCATATGGAGGAAAGAGGATTGAGACACAGGGGAGCAGTTCAGTGCCAGGTGCCACGCAGCACTACCATTGGTTGAGGGGCGGGGCTGGGGCATGGACCCGCTTCTAGTTGGGAGGAGGAGCGTTAGGGGTCGCCTCCGGGTCACGCCTTTCTTGTCGGACTTGCAGCAGTGGGATCTGCTGCCGCTATTGCTTGGACCACGGGCCTCTGCCAGCGGGCTTCTGCCCGCACCTGCTTGGGCCTCTGCCTGCATCTCTTCGGGCCTCCACCTGTTCTTGGGCTGTTGTCTGCACCTCCTAGGGCCGCTGGCTGCATATTGCCTGCCTCTACTCCACCTGTGCCTGCCTGCAACCCCTCCAGCTGCCTCAGTAATGTCGCTGTCAGACTGGGGGTCTCCCGCCGCTGCACCTGCACTGCTCTTCTCTACAGGATCTGGTAGCATCTTTTTATTTATTTTCCTGTGTATATTCTGTTTAATTTTGAAAAAAATGTTGCTATTTCTATTTCTTGCTTTTAGATTTTGTGGGTAAGGGATGTTAGGTTGTGGTCCACCCTTAGGATCTGGGAGTAATCACTGGTGATTATCGAGATTCCTCATATGCTTCAGTCTTAGGCCCCCAGGGATAATGTACAAAATAGTTAGCCAGCCCAGGGTAAATCCATAAAATCTTCAAGCTCTATTGTGCCACATTGATCTTACATATATTTAATGAATCTATTATACTCTGAATGCAGCCATGAGTAAGGACTGATGGGTCTGAAACGCGTAGGCTATTCATTAATTTTTCTACAAACGTTTATCTGATGGATTTTAAAGATTGGCACAATTTACCTTTTGTTGGCTAACCATTTTGTATATTACTGGATTTGGAGCGTAGCACTCAAAGCCAAGACTAGGTGTGACCAGTACGATTTTCTCAAGACCTACATGTATTAAGGTAGAGCTGACTACTTTTCCCCTTACCCTGTGGACAATAGACTGATTTCACCATGACTGAGGCATTTGGGTCATCCGGATCTGGTATATCTTTCTCCGGAAGAGGACAGCCCCATCTGTTGTGAATGCACCGCTGCTGTGGTACTTTCCAGATTGAGAAGGCAGCTGCTACCCTCTGAGGTATTTCCCTCTATGGAAGCTTCAGGGTCCACTTCCTTGGGGCTTCCTGCTCCTAGAGTGGCGCAACCCCATTATGATTTTACAGGGGTTCATTTACAGTGGGAAATTGCGGAAAGATTGGCCTGCCCAGAAAGCCACTGCTTCCAACCTAAGGATCCTGATGATCATCCGGTCTCAAGATCTTTAAAAACGTCTTAAAAAAACGTAAGCATTTACTTCCTGTGGAGTCTTCCAATTCAAAGAGGGAGGAGATTTATGCTGCCATAGAATCTCAAGAAGATTCCTCGGAGTGGGGGGCTCTCATCCAGTAGGGAAGAGAGTAATTCTTCTTCTAAATGGGGGTCCTCTATGTTCAGGTAACAAATGGATAATCTGACTTCTTATATTCTATAGGTTTTGGGTATCCTAGCTCCTGGAGCCCCTAAGAGGAAGAAGGAGGATCTATACAGATTTGAAAAACAAAGGCAGCTCTTCCCCAAGCGGTCTCATTTTACTAAGCTTATCCTGAAGGATTGGGAAAAGCCTGACAAGCTCCCCACTATTCCTAGAGTCCTGGATACTAAGTATCTGATAGACCATGTATCTATGGACCTAATTAAATTATGGTCTTTTCTTGGAAGATGATCCTGTTTCAGGACTATCTAGGAACACTGTTATTCCTACTTCAGACAGTGTTTCCCTAAGAGACCCAGTGGATAAGCGCCTGGATCAGGTATCCAGGCATGCTTTTTCCATGGTGAGTTCTCAGATCGGGCTAGTCACGCCAGTAATTCATGCCCTCCAGCATGGAAGTCTACAAGTGTGTCATCTTTGCTATGGATGATATTGTTAGACTAAATGCCATAGGAATTAGCCCTGTTAGTGGCTCAGGGGCATTCTCTATGGCTTAAGCAATGGTTGGCCGACTCAACTTCCAAGAAGACTCTGACGGGAATTCATTTTACAGGAGTTTGTCTTTTTTGGGAATGTTTGGATGATATTGTGAAGAGAGCTACAGAGGGCAAGTCTACTAGGCTTCCGCGAAGAAGGAGGTCTAATCCTTCTTATTGTAGGTCTTCCAATACTCAGCCATTTCGTGGTGGTAGAGGTTCCTCTTCCTCTAGACTCCAAGAGGCGTTCTGGAATAAACCTAAAACCCAGAACAAGGCCTGATTTTTCTGACGAAACAAGGCTAAACCTCCTTCTAAGCCCTTTCCAGACATGAAGGGAGGCCCTCACCCTTTCGGGTGGGGGGGGCGACTTCTGCATTTTGCTCACCTTTTGAGGTTCCATATAGTAGATGCATAGATCCAAAAAAAAAAAAAAAAAGTTGTGAGCCAGAGAGGTTCTTTTTTTTTTTAGCGAATCGAGAAGACTTTGGCTGGATAGTCAACTATCCAAAGTTGCATATCATTCCCTCGAGTTATCTCCTTTCTGGGAATGACTTTAGACACAGTTCAGGCCAAGGTCTTTCTCCCGGAGCAAAAGAAACTCAATTTAGGCCAGTGTAAAGCCTCTCTTGGTTTCTTGCTTTGAAGCAGTGCCATTTGCGCAGTTCCACACAAGACCCCTGCAGTTGGAATTGCTGTTGATTTGGGATCAAATTGCGGAGACCCTGGATCACCCCTTTTGCATGACACACTCAGCAAGGTAGTCTCTAGCCTGGTGGAGACCCCGGCCTCTTTAGGTGGGCAGATCCTTTCTTCTGGGACAGTGGAAAATCGTCACCACAGATGCCAGCGTAACTGGTTGAGGTGGTGTCATGGGGTCACAAACGATCCGGGGACAGTGGAGCCATGGGAGAGCAGACCTATTAATATTCTGGAGTTGAGAGTGATTATGCTGTCTCTCACACATTGGACCTCCAATCTGAGGGGTCATCCCATCAGGGTTCAAGCAGACATGACAGTGGTGGTGTATCAACCACTAACGGGGCACCAGAAGCAGACAACCTCTCAAAGAGCTGAGCCGCATAATGTTCTGGGCGGGAGGAGGGGGGCAAGTGCTTGGGGCAGGTTATAGCTGTGCTCTGCACAGACAAAGCAAACCTGGGGTCAGGAAAAGGACAGTAATCCCAGAATGCAGAGCAGCATAGTCAGAAGACACTGCGGGCAGTGTGAGACTCCATGAACCACCATCTTGGATGTTTAAAAGCTCAGAAAAGGCAGTAGATGCAGGAAGGATGATTTTTAATGTGCGTAATCTGTATGTACAGGGCGGGGGAAACATACAAGATAGACTCTTATTTAGAGTAAAGGCCCGGTTTAATTATTGTAATGTAAAGTTCAATTTGGTCACATAGCAAGTGGTGCAGCACTAAAGCTGCAAGACTGCTTTAGCAACATACTTACGGTACACAACACTGTTTCCGTACCTGCGGTATGTCTACCCCAGGGGGTACTCTGCAATGGTCAACGGTGTACCAACAAGGGGGGGGGAGGGTGTGACGGGTCTGGTATATAATTTTAACAGTAAAACGTTATTTCTTGCTTCAGAACCACTGGTATAGGATGGTGGACTTAAAGTAGTGTTCGTAATGGCAATACATTTTATAAACAAATTAAGCAAAAATCATTGAGATTTCACTCTGCTTTGAATTGATATTTAAAGTCATTCAGCTGGAAATAGAAACAAATAAATAAAAAAAAGGGTACTTTGTTTTCATCCTGTGCCACTCTGGCGATCACCAACTCGCCTGATCGCTGGAACTAAGCCATGGTCACAGCCCGCTGTCCAGGGCCACAAACTCCATTCACCGGCACTTTGTGGTCGACCACGCCCTCTGGCATCAGTCACTGGGGGGTGTGGCCACGTCCCCTACGTTCACTACAATAGAGGGGGGGTGAGTCTGCCCTTGGCCTACTTCCTCTATTACAATGAATGGAGAGGGCATGGCTGCCACGCCCATGATTGATGGTGAGTTCCAATCCCGACCCACTGTTAAACCCGTCTACATGTGCAGGGGCTGCTGCACTGGGAAAAAGTTAGGTAACCTTTTTATAGATTTTTTTTTTATTGCCGACTGATTCACTTTAATATGAACTAATATTTTGTGGCATAACTGTTGTTTTTGGGAACTGCCTGACTTCTGTGTTGCATGGGACAACTTCTGGCACTGTGTGTCCCATAAACTACAGCAATCCTGTTTGCCTGTATTGAAGAGGTTTGCTTACTGGTGTGTTTTGTGTCATTGTTAAGTAAAAGAAAAAACATTTCAAGGGCATTTTTCAGTAGTATAGGGCATCATGATCTTACAGATTTTCATATATTCAGACCATGATCCATGATCCACTTGAATACAATAAGTAACCCCATAACCTCCCCTTATTATGATTCTAGTACCACCATACTTTACTGTCTTGAGCATCATCTGAGATATTGTCTGCGGTCACTATACTGAATTTCAATCCGTCCACAGAATGCCAGCCAGTGTGTTTTTTTTCCTTTAACAACTGGACTTTGCAGGGAGTTCTTGCCGGGCTTCACTAATTTGCTTAGAATTAATCACTGGTAAATTTAGATCTGGTGGTGATCATTGGCTAAGCCCTCACCATTATTGCTATTCTTCAAACCACTTGAACACTTCCTAGCATCCTGGTTTTGGTTGCCACGTCAGGATCGACCTTCAGTTACTGCAAATAATGTTTTTGTTCTAAAACTTTTCACCAATTTGGGAACAGTGGCTTTTGAAGCATTACCCCAAACTTATAATCACCACAGTTGAACAGAAAGTAGAGATATAACCCAGGAGCCTATTTGTACCCATCTGCCAAGGATAGACACCTCCTGACCTGCTCACATGGAATAAAAATTACTTTATTCAACTTTATAGACCTATTTCCATGCAATGCCATATGTAGACTAACACCGGGGCGCCTAAACCTTCCCAGTTTAGTTCTATTGCAAGTGTGTTTATGTTGTGCCTAAAAGAGTGGCAAATAATGTTTTTTAAAAGATTACAGATTTGGAGCAGTGGGCCCTTCGCTTTGTAGTTAATACACGTTCAAGAAAGAAAATTGATTAGCAGGCACTCAGATGTTGGAAGGGTCAAGCTGCTGGTACTCTGAGTCTCATAAAACTCACATTTTATTTTTCGAACCGGAGCAGTATGGACCAGCGTCACTGGAATAATCTGAATCAGAAATGGGTTCATTGCCACAATATGTATATAGCTACTCAATTATTCGCTGTGCATAACAAGTAAACAAAATGCAACTGAACAAAATGAACTGTATCAAATATATTTTATACATTATATACATACATTATATTTTGTGTATATATACATCATAACTATAGCTGACTGTGGTGGTCCTACTCAAAAGTATGATTTATTTTTTTTATTTTTTGTCTATGGCTGGGCCGTTTCTTTTAAGTGAATGGTGTGGGTTCTTTGTAATGCAGTATAGAATATGTTGTCTCTATTCTAAAAATATGTAACCTATAACTAGTTTTGCATAGATGATTTTAGTAAATGGGTGTGGCATTGTGCTGCATTGTTAATTTAGTTAATATGAATGTTAAATCCTCTTTTTAATACGTTTCAACTTAACTTCCAGGCTAACATACAATCCATCATGGCTTCTGAGAAACAAGTTAACATCCTTATGCAGCTATTGGATGAGGCTCTGAAAGAGGTGGACCAGATAGAAGGGAAGCTGAGCAGCTATGAAGAGATGCTTCAGAGTGTGAAAGAGCAGATGGATCATATCTCCGAAAGCAACCACCTTATTGAGCTCAGTAAAACCAACAGTGAGAAACTGCTGGGCGAGATTGATTTTTTGGTTGTAAGTATAGCAACAGGAGTTTTCTATCTGTAGCACGTATTATGGATCTCCATTTCTTTGCTAGATTTATCCTCTACCTCCCTCTTTTTGTGCCCAATACTAAACCTCTGTTTATGCTGGAATGAAACAATGAAACTTTTTTCCTCGATGCTTGGACGAGCTTTATAGCTATCGTGAGTGAAAGTGGACCTACCATCACACTTAGGGGTTTATTTAAGAAACGCTAATGCCACATAGCGACAGATGGTGGCAGGTGTTTTTCGTGAGCGCCACCAGCAAGTCATATTTATGACACAAAAAAATGTTTAGCACCATGTACCCTTCCATGTATCAAGAGCGTCGGGTGCTTTGTTGAAGGTGCGTTCCCTACAGCATCACATGACATCAGGCGCTTAGTGTCGTTCCCCCATTAGCCATTTCAGTCACTTTTTTTTTTGGTGACTCCTGGTTAGCGTATTTTAATTTTTTAACTTTTTACCTAAATTGTTTGATAACGCCAACATCTAAAAGGCAGTGAGAGAGGAATGTTTAGAGAGGAACACCAGAAAAGGTCTGATGTTCCTCTTTAAATACAAATGATTTCCTGCCCTCCCCACTGGCCCATTGGTGCTACCTGTCACTATTCCCATTGGAGAAAAACAAACAAGACACAACGCCTTGGTTGGCCGACAGTGCCGAGTCCTTACAGTGGCGTCTGCCTGTGGCTGGCGTTGCAGTTGAGGCGATAATAGCGTTTCCGGAAACCCTCAAGTGGCGCTACGATGCGCTAGTGATAAATTAGCCTCATAGTCACTTGTAATTATCCTCTCAAGGCATCCCTATTTAGGATTAATTATTCCTAGAAAGAAAAATGTGATAGACTTACTCAGCTATGGCAACCATATCTCATGGTCCCACCAGGTGGGTATGCAAACGTACCCACAGGAACCACATTGGGCACCGGTGGTCATGTGGGGGGTGCCAGAGCAACATGAGCAAGTGTACCAGTAAGGTCCACCACTAGTTTGTGATGTGAAGCAACATCTTTGCTTTAGCTTACCATTGGTATTTAGCCAATAGTGATGCTTTGTATTGTAGAAGTTCTCTATTTTTTCACTGCTATGATTAAGGAACAATGCATGGGCTTCTTCTGTATGTTTTCTCCTCTTGTGTGTTAGATCATATAATCTTTTACTTCTATCTAGTATATTACCTTTTTTAAAGAGAGTCTACTTTTGATGGCATTTTTGAGTGTATATTTTTTTGTCTGCAAGGTTCTGAGCTATCTAGCAACCTTTTTTTAAATTATGTTAGCAAATGTGTGTTTTATGGAAGTAGTTTTTACTACCTGCATTTTTTTGCTATTGGCAACGTACACCAAGATCTACAAAAGAGAGAAGTGAGCCCTGTACACACAGACTGGCTGTTGCTAAGGGAACTCACTAAACCTTACATGTGCCCAGCAGAAGTGTTCTGTAGGTACTGGGCTCATTTGGTGTATAGTGGCTAATAGCAACAGTTTGCTATGCTGAGGTAGTGAAAACAAAAGACACATTTGTCACATAAGAAAAAAAAAAATAAAGATCATTTTGGCACACAAAAATATAGAAGAGAATGTTTGTAGCTCACCTCTATTGTCACCCTGCAGCATGTGGAATTGCATGGAGGGATAAGGAAAAGGATACATTTTTAGGCTTGAAGGAAGTCCAGCAAAAAAAAAAAATTCTTAGGCAGGTGAAATACAAGAAGAAAAAGATAAAATGTAACCCCCCCCCCCCCCTTAGTCATGCTTAGTCAAAGCATGACTTGTAAGAGCATATCTTATATGTTTCCCTCACCCTGTACATACAGATTGCTCACATTAAAAATCATCCTACCTGCATCTACTGCATGTTATGAGCCTTTAAACATCCAAGATTGCTGCTCATGGAGCATCAGGCAGCCTGCAAATGTGTATGTGTGGTGCTCCTGAATCAAGATGGCAGCGCCCGTATCCTATAGTCCCGAACAGAGTTGCAGCCCAGTGGGGGAAAGAATAATAAGTATCTAAAAACTTAAAATATATTATTTTTAAATGCTGGGGAATAGTTTTTTAAGGGTTTGGGATTTTTATTAAATCATGTTGAAGGTCCGGTTTAAACTACATTTTTAGTATCATTTTTTTTCTTGCCCTTTATCTGCCTGGTTTTTTTTTTTTGTGTTGGACTTTCTTCAAACCTAGACAAAAATATGCAGTTTAAAAAATGGCATCGAAAGTAGACATTCCATTTTAAGCAATCGATAAAATGCAATAACCTGAATTGTATTGTTCTAGAACCATATGGACTTATCAAGAGGACACATTAAAGCTCTTCAGGAGGCTGACCTTTCCTCGTCTCGTGGCATTGAGGCTTGTACTAATGCAGCAGAGGCAATACTGCAGTGTATGAATGTATCTCTCCAACCAGGTATCCACTTTTATTTTATACATTGTGCTATTTTTCAAAAACCTTTTAGCTTTTTAGTACCTGGAAGGTGTATTAATGTGCTCTGACCACAAGCCACAACCACAAGGCCGTTTTTGTACTGAAAGCAAAAAAAATCTTGGTAGAAGTGTCCTTAGGAAATAGATATGCTCCTTTCCTACCTCTGTTGCAAGTGAGTTCACTTTCTGCCTTTCAACCTAAACTTAGTGGCTTACTAAGTATTGAAGTGAGTCCACATATCGATAGTGGCAGTTTTTAGTTAAAGAAGTATTCAGTGCTAGAGTTGCCGTGATCCCAAGAAAAATGAGACTTGAACAGTGTGTGTATGGGATAGATTATCCTAGTAATTAAGCATAACACTATGGCAAAACTATGTGTACTCATATCTTATAATGTATATGCTAGTAACTTGCTCGTATCTTATGATGTACAGCTAGAATACTGTGTGCAGTTCTGGAGACATTACCTGCAAAAATACATTATTCAAATAGAACGTGTCCAAAGGCGGGCAAAATGGTGGAAGGGCTTAAACTTAAAACTTATCAGGAGAGACTTAAAGAACTTAATTTGTACAGTCTGGAGCAGACCTGGGCAATGTACGGCCCGCGGGCCGTATACGGCCCTTTGCTAGGCTCTTACCGGCCCGGGCTGAGCTGGCCAGTAAGAGACGCAGAGGAAGGGAAAACATGCCAGACTCGACGAGCCGAGTGGCCGATCGGCTGCTGCTTAACTTAGGTGATCGCCTGTGTACAGTGTGAGAGGCTTAGGTTAAGCAGCAGCTGATCGGCCGCTCGGCTCGTCGGGTCTGGCACATTCTCCCTTCCTCTGAGGAAGCCAGACCCGATGAGCAGGTGATAGAGACCTGGGGACTTTGGAAGGACAGAGTAGGAGCTCCAGAGCATCAGTAAGTCTGCTCAGAAAGATTATGTTGTTTGCTTGTGTTTTCCCTTCCTGCCTGCTGTCTCTTTTTCACCATGTACCTGCCCACCATGCTCTCACCATGCCCCCTTCCTGCTGTCCACCATGCTCTCACCATGCCCCCTTCCTGCTGTCCACCATGCTCTCACCATGTCCCCTTCCTGCTGTCCACCATGCTCTCACCATGCCCCCTTCCATGCTCTCACCATGTCCCCTTCCTGCTGTCCACCATGCTCTCACCATGCCCCCTTCCATGCTCTCACCATGCCCCCTTCCTGCTGTCCATCATGCTCTCACCATGCCCCCTTCCATGCTCTCACCATGCCCCCTTCCTGCTGTCCACATGCTCTCACCATGTCCCCTTCCTGCTGTCCACCATGCTCTCACCATGCCCCCTTCCATGCTCTCACCATGTCCCCTTCCTGCTGTCCACATGCTCTCACCATGCCCCCTTCCATGCTCTCACCATGCCCCCTTCCTGCTGTCCACATGCTCTCACCATGCCCCCTTCCTGCTGTCCACATGCTCTCACCATGCCCCCTTCCTGCTGTCCACATGCTCTCACCATGTCCCCTTCCTGCTGTCCACCATGCTCTCACCATGCCCCGTTCCTGCTGTCCACCATGCTCTCACCATGCCCCCTTCCTGCTGTCCACATGCTCTCACCATGCCCCCTTCCATGCTCTCACCATGTCCCCTTCCTGCTGTCCACCATGCTCTCACCATGCCCCCTTCCTGCTGTCCACCATGCTCTCACCATGTCCCCTTTCTGCTGTCCACCATGCTCTCGCCATGCCCCCTTCCTGCTGTCCACCATGCTCTCACCATGTCCCCTTCCTGCTGTCCACCATGCTCTCACCATGCCCCCTTCCTGCTGTCCACCATGCTCTCACCATGCCCCCTTCCTGCTGTCCACCATGCTCTCACCATGCCCCCTTCCTGCTGTCCACCATGCTCTCGCCTTGTCCCCTTCCTGCTGTCCACCATGCTCTCACCATGCCCCCTTCCTGCTGTCCATCATGCTCTCACCATGTCCCCTTCCTGCTGTCCACCATGCTCTCACCATGTCCCCTTTCTGCTGTCCACCATGCTCTCGCCATGCCCCCTTCCTGCTGTCCACCATGCTCTCACCATGTCCCCTTCCTGCTGTCCACCATGCTCTCACCATGCCCCCTTCCTGCTGTCCACCATGCTCTCACCATGCCCCCTTCCTGCTGTCCACCATGCTCTCACCATGCCCCCTTCCTACTGTCCACCATGCTCTCGCCATGCCCCCTTCCTGCTGTCCACCATGCTCTCACCATGACCCCTTCCTGCTGTCCACCATGCTCTCACCATGCCCCCTTCCTGCTGTCCACCATGCTCTCACCATGCCCCCTTCCTGCTGTCCACCATGCTCTCACCATGCCCCCTTCCTGCTGTCCACCATGCTCTCGCCATGCCCCCTTCCTGCTGTCCACCATGCTCTCACCATGTCCCCTTCCTGCTGTCCACCATGCTCTCACCATGCCCCCTTCCTGCTGTCCACCATGCTCTCACCATGTCCCCGTCCTGCTGCCCACCGTGCTCTCACCATGCCCCCTTCCTGCTGTCCACATGCTCTCACCATGTCCCCTTCCTGCTGCCCACATGCTCTCCCCATGCCCCCTTCCTGCTGTCCACATGCTCTCACCATGCCCCCTTCCTGCTGTCCACATGCTCTCACCATGCCCCCTTCCTGCTGTCCACCATGCTCTCACCATGCCCCCTTCCTGCTGTCCACCATGCTCTCACCATGTCCCCGTCCTGCTGCCCACCGTGCTCTCACCATGCCCCCTTCCTGCTGTCCACATGCTCTCACCATGCCCCCTTCCTGCTGTCCACATGCTCTCACCATGCCCCCTTCCTGCTGTCCACCATGCTCTCACCATGCCCCCTTCCTGCTGTCCACCATGCTCTCACCATGTCCCCTTCCTGCTGTCCACCATGCTCTCACCATGCCCCCTTCCATGCTCTCACCATGCCCCCTTCCTGCTGTCCATCATGCTCTCACCATGCCCCCTTCCATGCTCTCACCATGCCCCCTTCCTGCTGTCCACATGCTCTCACCATGCCACCTTCCTGCTGTCCACATGCTCTCACCATGCCCCCTTCCATGCTCTCACCATGTCCCCTTCCTGCTGTCCACCATGCTCTCACCATGCCCCCTTCCTGCTGTCCACCATGCTCTCACCATGCCCCCTTCCTGCTGTCCACCATGCTCTCACCATGCCCCCTTCCTGCTGTCCACCATGCTCTCACCATGCCCCCTTCCTGCTGTCCACATGCTCTCACCATGCCCCCTTCCTGCTGTCCACCATGCTCTCACCATGCCCCCTTCCTGCTGTCCACATGCTCTCACCATGCCCCCTTCCTGCTGTCCACATGCTCTCACCATGCCCCCTTCCTGCTGTCCACCATGCTCTCACCATGCCCCCTTCCTGCTGTCCACCATGCTCTCACCATGCCCCCTTCCTGCTGTCCACATGCTCTCACCATGCCCCCTTCCTGCTGTCCACCATGCTCTCACCATGCCCCCTTCCTGCTGTCCACCATGCTCTCACCATGCCCCCTTCCTGCTGTCCACATGCTCTCACCATGCCCCCTTCCTGCTGTCCACCATGCTCTCACCATGCCCCCTTCCTGCTGTCCACCATGCTCTCGCCATGCCCCCTTCCTGCTGTCCACCATGCTCTCACCATGTCCCCTTTCTGCTGTCCACCATGCTCTCGCCATGCCCCCTTCCTGCTGTCCACCATGCTCTCACCATGTCCCCTTCCTGCTGTCCACATGCTCTCACCATGTCCCCTTCCTGCTGTCCACCATGCTCTCACCATGTCCCCTTTCTGCTGTCCACCATGCTCTCGCCATGCCCCCTTCCTGCTGTCCACCATGCTCTCACCATGCCCCCTTCCTGCTGTCCACCGTGCTCTCACCATGCCCCCTTCCTGCTGTCCACATGCTCTCACCATGTCCCCTTCCTGCTGCCCACATGCTCTCACCATGCCCCCTTCCTGCTGTCCACATGCTCTCACCATGCCCCCTTCCTGCTGTCCACATGCTCTCACCATGCCCCCTTCCTGCTGTCCACCATGCTCTCACCATGCCCCCTTCCTGCTGTCCACCATGCTCTCACCATGTCCCCTTCCTGCTGTCCACCATGCTCTCACCATGCCCCCTTCCATGCTCTCACCATGTCCCCTTCCTGCTGTCCACCATGCTCTCACCATGCCCCCTTCCATGCTCTCACCATGCCCCCTTCCTGCTGTCCATCATGCTCTCACCATGCCCCCTTCCATGCTCTCACCATGTCCCCTTCCTGCTGTCCACATGCTCTCACCATGCCCCCTTCCTGCTGTCCACATGCTCTCACCATGCCCCCTTCCTGCTGTCCACCATGCTCTCACCATGCCCCCTTCCTGCTGTCCACATGCTCTCGCCATGCCCCCTTCCTGCTGTCCACATGCTCTCACCATGTCCCCTTCCTGCTGTCCACCATGCTCTCACCATGCCCCCTTCCTGCTGTCCACCATGCTCTCACCATGCCCCCTTCCATGCTCTCACCATGCCCCCTTCCTGCTGTCCATCATGCTCTCACCATGCCCCCTTCCATGCTCTCACCATGTCCCCTTCCTGCTGTCCACATGCTCTCACCATGCCCCCTTCCTGCTGTCCACATGCTCTCACCATGCCCCCTTCCTGCTGTCCACCATGCTCTCACCATGCCCCCTTCCTGCTGTCCACCATGCTCTCACCATGTCCCCTTCCTGCTGTCCACCATGCTCTCACCATGCCCCCTTCCATGCTCTCACCATGTCCCCTTCCTGCTGTCCACATGCTCTCACCATGCCCCCTTCCTGCTGTCCACATGCTCTCACCATGCCCCCTTCCTGCTGTCCACCATGCTCTCACCATGCCCCCTTCCTGCTGTCCACATGCTCTCGCCATGCCCCCTTCCTGCTGTCCACATGCTCTCACCATGTCCCCTTCCTGCTGTCCACCATGCTCTCACCATGCCCCCTTCCTGCTGTCCACCATGCTCTCACCATGCCCCCTTCCATGCTCTCACCATGCCCCCTTCCTGCTGTCCATCATGCTCTCACCATGCCCCCTTCCATGCTCTCACCATGTCCCCTTCCTGCTGTCCACATGCTCTCACCATGCCCCCTTCCTGCTGTCCACATGCTCTCACCATGCCCCCTTCCTGCTGTCCACCATGCTCTCACCATGCCCCCTTCCTGCTGTCCACCATGCTCTCACCATGTCCCCTTCCTGCTGTCCACCATGCTCTCACCATGCCCCCTTCCATGCTCTCACCATGCCCCCTTCCTGCTGTCCATCATGCTCTCACCATGCCCCCTTCCATGCTCTCACCATGCCCCCTTCCTGCTGTCCACATGCTCTCACCATGCCCCCTTCCTGCTGTCCACATGCTCTCACCATGTCCCCTTCCTGCTGTCCACCATGCTCTCACCATGCCCCCTTCCTGCTGTCCACCATGCTCTCACCATGCCCCCTTCCTGCTGTCCACCATGCTCTCACCATGCCCCCTTCCTGCTGTCCACCATGCTCTCACCATGTCCCCTTTCTGCTGTCCACCATGCTCTCGCCATGCCCCCTTCCTGCTGTCCACATGCTCTCACCATGCCCCCTTCCTGCTGCCCACATGCTCTCCCCATGCCCCCTTCCATGCTCTCACCATGTCCCCTTCCTGCTGTCCACCGTGCTCTCACCATGCCCCCTTCCTGCTGTCCACATGCTCTCACCATGTCCCCTTCCTGCTGCCCACATGCTCTCCCCATGCCCCCTTCCTGCTGTCCACATGCTCTCACCATGCCCCCTTTCTGCTGTCCACCATGCTCTCACCATGCCCCCTTCCTGCTGTCCACATGCTCTCACCATGCCCCCTTTCTGCTGTCCACCATGCTCTCGCCATGCCCCCTTCCTGCTGTCCACCATGCTCTCACCATGTCCCCTTCCTGCTGTCCACCATGCTCTCACCATGCCCCCTTCCTGCTGTCCACCATGCTCTCGCCATGTCCCCTTCCTGCTGTCCACCATGCTCTCACCATGCCCCCTTCCATGCTCTCACCATGTCCCCTTCCTGCTGTCCACCATGCTCTCACCATGCCCCCTTCCATGCTCTCACCATGCTCTCACCATGCCCCCTTCCTGCTGTCCATCATGCTCTCACCATGCCCCCTTCCATGCTCTCACCATGTCCCCTTCCTGCTGTCCACATGCTCTCACCATGCCCCCTTCCTGCTGTCCACATGCTCTCACCATGCCCCCTTCCTGCTGTCCACATGCTCTCACCATGCCCCCTTCCTGCTGTCCACCATGCTCTCACCATGCCCCCTTCCTGCTGTCCACATGCTCTCACCATGCCCCCTTCCATGCTCTCACCATGTCCCCTTCCTGCTGTCCACCATGCTCTCACCATGCCCCCTTCCTGCTGTCCACATGCTCTCACCATGCCCCCTTCCTGCTGTCCACCATGCTCTCACCATGCCCCCTTCCTGCTGTCCACATGCTCTCACCATGCCCCCTTCCATGCTCTCACCATGCCCCCTTCCTGCTGTCCACCATGCTCTCACCATGCCCCCTTCCTGCTGTCCACATGCTCTCACCATGCCCCCTTCCATGCTCTCACCATGCTCTCACCATGCCCCCTTCCTGCTGTCCATCATGCTCTCACCATGCCCCCTTCCATGCTCTCACCATGTCCCCTTCCTGCTGTCCACATGCTCTCACCATGCCCCCTTCCTGCTGTCCACATGCTCTCACCATGCCCCCTTCCTGCTGTCCACATGCTCTCACCATGCCCCCTTCCTGCTGTCCACCATGCTCTCACCATGCCCCCTTCCTGCTGTCCACATGCTCTCACCATGCCCCCTTCCATGCTCTCACCATGTCCCCTTCCTGCTGTCCACATGCTCTCACCATGCCCCCTTCCTGCTGTCCACCATGCTCTCACCATGCCCCCTTCCTGCTGTCCACCATGCTCTCACCATGCCCCCTTCCTGCTGTCCACCATGCTCTCACCATGTCCCCTTTCTGCTGTCCACCATGCTCTCGCCATGCCCCCTTCCTGCTGTCCACCATGCTCTCACCATGTCCCCTTCCTGCTGTCCACCATGCTCTCACCATGCCCCCTTCCTGCTGTCCACCATGCTCTCACCATGCCCCCTTCCTGCTGTCCACCATGCTCTCGCCATGCCCCCTTCCTGCTGTCCACCATGCTCTCACCATGTCCCCGTCCTGCTGCCCACCGTGCTCTCACCATGCCCCCTTCCTGCTGTCCACCATGCTCTCACCATGTCCCCTTCCTGCTGCCCACATGCTCTCCCCATGCCCCCTTCCTGCTGTCCACATGCTCTCACCATGCCCCCTTCCTGCTGTCCACCATGCTCTCACCATGCCCCCTTCCATGCTCTCACCATGCCCCCTTCCTGCTGTCCATCATGCTCTCACCATGCCCCCTTCCATGCTCTCACCATGTCCCCTTCCTGCTGTCCACATGCTCTCACCATGCCCCCTTCCATGCTCTCACCATGCCCCCTTCCTGCTGTCCACATGCTCTCACCATGTCCCCTTCCATGCTCTCACCATGCCCCCTTCCTGCTGTCCACATGCTCTCACCATGTCCCCTTCCTGCTGTCCACCATGCTCTCACCATGCCCCCTTCCTGCTGTCCACCATGCTCTCACCATGCCCCCTTCCTGCTGTCCACATGCTCTCACCATGCCCCCTTCCATGCTCTCACCATGTCCCCTTCCTGCTGTCCACCATGCTCTCACCATGCCCCCTTCCTGCTGTCCACCATGCTCTCACCATGCCCCCTTCCTGCTGTCCACCATGCTCTCACCATGCCCCCTTCCTGCTGTCCACCATGCTCTCACCATGCCCCCTTCCTGCTGTCCACCATGCTCTCACCATGTCCCCTTCCTGCTGTCCACCATGCTCTCACCATGCCCCCTTCCTGCTGTCCACCATGCTCTCACCATGCCCCCTTCCTGCTGTCCACCATGCTCTCACCATGTCCCCTTCCTGCTGTCCACCATGCTCTCGCCATGCCCCCTTCCTGCTGTCCACCATGCTCTCACCATGTCCCCGTCCTGCTGCCCACCGTGCTCTCACCATGCCCCCTTCCTGCTGTCCACATGCTCTCACCATGTCCCCTTCCTGCTGCCCACATGCTCTCCCCATGCCCCCTTCCTGCTGTCCACATGCTCTCACCATGCCCCCTTCCTGCTGTCCACATGCTCTCACCATGCCCCCTTCCTGCTGTCCACCATGCTCTCACCATGCCCCCTTCCTGCTGTCCACCATGCTCTCACCATGTCCCCTTCCTGCTGTCCACCATGCTCTCACCATGCCCCCTTCCATGCTCTCACCATGTCCCCTTCCTGCTGTCCACCATGCTCTCACCATGCCCCCTTCCATGCTCTCACCATGTCCCCTTCCTGCTGCCCACATGCTCTCCCCATGCCCCCTTCCTGCTGTCCACATGCTCTCACCATGCCCCCTTCCTGCTGTCCACATGCTCTCACCATGCCCCCTTCCTGCTTTCCACCATGCTCTCACCATGCCCCCTTCCTGCTGTCCACCATGCTCTCACCATGCCCCCTTCCTGCTGCCCACATGCTCTCACCATGCCCCCTTCCTGCTGCCCACCGTGCTCTCACCATGTCCCCTTCCTGCTGTCCACCATGCTCTCACCATGTCCCCTTCCTGCTGCCCACCGTGCTCTCACCATGTCCCCTTCCTGCTGCCCACATGCTCTCACCATGCCCCCTTCCTGCTGCCCACCGTGCTCTCACCATGCCCCCTTCCTGCTGTCCACATGCTCTCACCATGTCCCCTTCCTGCTGCCCACATGCTCTCCCCATGCCCCCTTCCTGCTGCCCACCATGCCCCCTTCCTGCTGTCCACATGCTCTCACCATGCCCCCTTCCTGCTGTCCACCATGCTCTCACCATGCCCCCTTCCTGCTGTCCACCATGCTCTCACCATGTCCCCTTCCTGCTGTCCACCATGCTCTCACCATGCCCCCTTCCATGCTCTCACCATGCTCTCACCATGCCCCCTTCCTGCTGTCCACCATGCTCTCACCATGCCCCCTTCCTGCTGTCCATCATGCTCTCACCATGCCCCCTTCCATGCTCTCACCATGTCCCCTTCCTGCTGTCCACATGCTCTCACCATGCCCCCTTCCTGCTGTCCACATGCTCTCACCATGCCCCTTTCCTGCTGTCCACATGCTCTCACCATGCCCCCTTCCTGCTGTCCACCATGCTCTCACCATGCCCCCTTCCTGCTGTCCACCATGCTCTCACCATGCTCTCACCATGCCCCCTTCCATGCTCTCACCATGTCCCCTTCCTGCTGTCCACATGCTCTCACCATGCCCCCTTCCTGCTGTCCATCATGCTCTCACCATGTCCCCTTCCTGCTGTCCACCATGCTCTCACCATGCCCCCTTCCTGCTGTCCACCATGCTCTCACCATGCCCCCTTCCTGCTGTCCACCATGCTCTCACCATGCCCCCTTCCTGCTGTCCACCATGCTCTCACCATGTCCCCTTCCTGCTGTCCACCATGCTCTCACCATGCCCCCTTCCTGCTGCCCACCATGCTCTCACCATGCCCCCTTCCTGCTGTCCACCATGCTCTCACCATGCCCCCTTCCTGCTGTCCACCATGCTTTCACCATGCCCCCTTCCTGCTGTCCACCATTCTTACACTTTGCCCCAGCTGATATGAGCTCTCCTTCCAGACTGCCAGAAGCCAAGGGCTTCTCTGATTGGCTGGGAAATTATCACATCAGAACGTTTGAAGTGGACCAAAACCCTGCTTTATCAGCCTGGGAATCTTATAGATCCCCTCCCCGCGGGGCATCCAAAATCGGGATGCCCCGCTGTGTGAAACCCCCAGGTTGCCCATAAACTCACCTTCTTTCCCAGTTCAACGGCGCATGCACGAGCTGCGGCCGCATGCCCGCTATCCCTCTAGCAGGGCGCGTGCCTGTGTCAGCCATTTGAGAATGGCCAGCGCGGGCGCGCTCCCTGTTAGAGGGAAGCTCGAGATGCAGCCGCCAGCGCACTCAGAGCCGCTGAGCTTAGACGTCGCTTAGACGCCCATAGCTCAGCGGCCCTCCACAATATTTTTAGTTTCTCATGTGGCCCCATGGAAAAAATAATTGCCCACCCCTGGTCTGGAGGAAAGAAGGGAGAGGGGGGACATGATTGAGACCTTTAAATATGTGAAAGGATTGAATAAGGTTCAGGAGGGAAGTGTTTTTAAGAAGAAGCTTAATGATAGAACAAGGGGGCACATCCTGAAGCTAGTCGGGGGGAAGATCAGGAGCAATGTTAGAAAATATTATTTTACAGAAAGAGTAGTAGATGCTTGGAACACACTTCCAGCAGAGGTAGTTGAAAAATCATCAGTCACTGAATTTAAAAGTGCCTGGGATAAGCACACATCTATCCTAAGATAAAGAGAACATACCAATATACACATATGGGCAGACTAAATGGACCATATGGTCTCCTGCTGAAACATTCTATGTTTCTATATCCTGACAGTACTTTTCTAGTATGTTCAGCTAATGTTAATATTTTTCAGATGCTATTGTACCGTTTTTCTTTCAATAAAATTATATTAAAAAAAAAGAGGAGTTTTTCCTTTTCAGGCCATTGGTTTCTGCCTCACCTCTGCCTCAGTTGCAGGTCACTACTTTCCATGAATCGCCTAATAGCTGTAGGTTTACTTTAGGCCAGTAGTGGAATAATATCTCAGCCTTTCCTTGCTGTAAGTGATTATGCCGTAATTTGTTAAAATCTTTTTTTCTATTCAGGACAGTCCATGCTCCAAGCCGTAAAGCAGCAGCAACAGCTTTTTACTGACCTTCGAGAGCAGTTTGCCCGGCGACTGGCCAGCCACCTAAACAATGTCTTTGTCCAGCAGGTGATTTAATATTTGTATTTTAGTAAATCCAACACATTCCATCCTTGAATGCACTCTACAAAATGCACATGACCCTAAATAGTTTAAATAGATAAAAAACATGAAGCAAAATAACTGAACGCCTAGCCACGGCAAAAGGAAAGCCTATATTTATCTGAATTCCCACAGGATTTATCCCTTATAGCCACTCTGCTTCAATCACCTGTGTTTTTGTGATTATTGTGACCTCTTCTTTTTTTGTTTTTTTTTTTTTTTTTAGACTAGAGGTCTCCTTTAATCTTTTAAAAATCTATACAGCAACGGCAAAGCATAATTACCACACATACGATTCCATACGTCTTGTTCAAAATGTAAATGCTACAGTCCTTTATATTTTAAATTATCGTGTTGTCCAGTGTAGCACCGCATTGCGATACTATTACATTGCAATGGTGTGGCAGTGCTACTCCAGCCTTACTATAATGATTAGTGTAGCTGTTCGTTTTAGTATTAGCAATGTTGATTGGAATTGCATTTTATAGAGTCCAAGGATTAGCTGTCCACCTTAAAGGAGTGCAATCGTGAAAAATGACCCATTGATAAAATTCCATATAAATATGCTGGATGACAAAAGGAGGGGTCACTTATACACCCAGCATTAGGAAATATACAGCCAAGCTTGTTTCTTTCTTTCTTTTAATGGAAGACAAAATCAGGGGTGACGGGTTCTGTCACCCCAGGATTTTTTTCCCACCAGGAGAAAATAAACCATAAGCTTTGTGGGACTTTTATTCAGTTTGGGTGTATAAGTGACCCCTCCTCTCATTAGCCGACATGTTTTATATGGATTTTTAATATTACACAAAATTTCGCTATAGTGATCCTTTAACTAATTATGACCTTGCAGGCTAAACAACTGTGCATACACGTACAACTCCCGCCAAAAAGGGCACATTTCTAAGCTTGCAGGGAGCACATGAACTTCCCGACAGACCTGAAATCAGGGGTACCATGGGGTCACAGGCTCCCTTGCTTACCTGTATCAGGTCCCGCAGCAATGATCACTCGCAAAGAGTGTGTACTGTGTTCAAGGCAGCCCATTATCTTTTATCAGTGCCTCAGGTGAGCTTCGTACACCTCTTGCTGCCGGAGAGCGATCACTGCCATGGGACCAGTTGAAGGTAAGCAGAGGAGCATAATTTAGCCTTCATATTATTCTTTCCCCCACCGGGTTGCAACTATGTTCAGGACGCTGCCATCTTGACTCAGAAGCATCACATACTGAGGAGAGGAGTTAAGGATAAAGTACAGAGGGTCGGGTTATAGCTGTGCTTTGCACAGACAGAGCAGAGCTGGGGTCAGAGAAAGGACAGCAATCCCAGAATGCAGAGTGACAGTCAGAAGACACTTCCTGTTTGCAGGCTGCCTGATACTCCATGAGCCACCATCTTGTATGTTTAAAGGCTCATAACATGCAGTAGATGCAGGTAGGATGATTTTTAAAGTGATCAATCTGTATGTACAGGGTATGGGAAACCTATAAGATACTCTCTTATTCAGGGTGAAGGCCTGCTTTAAGTAATCCCAAGTTGTATTTGGTGAAGATCTAATTGAACTAGGTTTTATCTTCCACATGACTAGATGTTGTCTTCTGACTCTCTTACAGACCTTTCTCTGGAACACTGTTTTATTATATCTGCTTTCTAGCTTCACTTTCACTTTTAGCGGTTTGAATAATAATCTTTTCCATATCTTTCCTTGACAATGCCGCTACTTCTATATTTTATCTTTCACTAGTTTACTCAGATGTTCCCCCACTTATACAGCAGGTCCTGCTATCTCTCTATGGCAGTGAGTACTCGGTGTGAGTGTGAGGCAGTATGTGCGTTAAAGTATTTGCTGGTTCTAATAACTGGACTTGGTTTTGCCTTTGCTTCTGTTTGACACTAACGTTACCTGTGTGAGACTGCTTGTGGTTTAAATGTGTGATACAGTGAAACCCTTATATCTTGTAGGATCAAAAAACTGGTGCATTAGCCTTTTGTGGGCTGATGAAAATAAAGGCTGTGATATTGGTATCCTCATCTGACGCCATAAAGTGCATGTGTCTGTGGGCTGGGGAGGTTGCACAGTCTCCATCAAGAAAATAGTCAAAGAGCTGTTTTATTATTGCGTCGAAGGATTCTATCCCTAATAAAGACTTAATGGATGTTCTGGCTTTGGCATGGATTTTATACAATACTTCCTAGATAGTAAAAGCAGGCTTTGATTTTATTGGTTTGCCTTATGCTGCTTCCAAGTACACGGCGATTATCATCTTCACATGGTGCTTCTAAACAGACATTTGTTAAAACTGGTCTCTAAATGCATTCTCAGTTATTACAAATAAACACAAAATTACAAACTACATCAGTATCTACCAATCCACATCAAGCCACCTTTTGGCAAAAAAATACTTCCTTGACATATGCCCTATCTTTGCACATCTCCTTGCGATTCTTGTAGAGCTGCATAAAGCAGACCAAAAGTCCAAAAAGTTCAATAAAGAGTGAGAAAGATGCATTGTTGCATCTTTCCCTTCACACACACAATCTCTATAGCAGCTGGTTATTCAGTGTATATGTTTCATATAACATAATACACATAAGCTGCTCGTGTTTCTGAGGCATTTTTCGCTGTTAGGTGTGGACTGCTGCTGGCACAGCTTTTTCCCTTGTGCTTATATGTGTGACAAGATGGCTGCTCTCATGCAGTTCTGCAGCAAAGAATCGGCCTGTTATTCCAGAGCATCTGCATGGAGTTAAGCCCTGTCAAATTGTTTTTGCCGGGGGGGGGGGGGCAATTTACTACACTTTCTTTTTTTGACTTTTGGTCCGTGTTAAGTTTTGTGTTGCATTGGAAGGTGAGTGAACCCGTTTAGGAAAATATGAAAAAACGGGCAGCTGGTTAAAAATGATGCTCACCTTATTGGCAGGAGCTGTGCTTCTGTGTTCTGAGCTCCTGCCCTGTGCCTTGTCAACCAATCTGTGGGCAGAGACTGTCAGGGCAGACAGGTTCTTTGCAGCCACTGCCTATTGTCTGGGGAGTAGATGATTGTCGCTGGTAAGGTAAGCTTAATTTTTTTTTAAGCCCCCTAAATCACCTCGGCATTGGTCAGAGGCTGGACTTCCACTTTTAATACTTGAGCTTAATGTCTTGCTTATAAAATCTCCCAAGGCTCCAGTCTCTTACAGGCCATTTCAGGTTTTCTTTGAGGAAGTCCCAGTATTTGGCTGTGGTCATTCTGGTCCGAAAAAAACAATCCAAGGGCCGATATAGAGGATTTTGGAGCTGGCAATGCTCTCGATCAGATCACGCTTTTTGGTGCTGCATGAAGACAAAGCAGTGTTTCATGTGAAGCAGGATTTTTTGCCCAACGTGGTATCTCCCTTCCTTCCTAATCAGGAGACAGTGCTACCCTCCTTGTGGCCACGCCCCGCTCGCCATAGGGAGCGACTTCTTCTACAATTTCTCGATCTGGTCAGGGGATTAAAGTATTACTTGGTCGCTACTTGAGAGGTACGTAAGATGGATGTCTTGTTCGTGATCCTGGAAGGGCCAAGGCAGGGCCTGGCAGCTGCCAGGTCATCATTTAGCAGATGGATCAGGCAAGTGGTAGTACAAGCCGCTCACTCCACCAGGGCGATTGCCGCGTCTTGGGCTTTCCAACACTAGGCTTCGGTAGAACAGGTCTGCAAGGCTGTGACCTAGTTGTCTCTCTACACCTTCACCAAGTTTTACAGACTTGATGTCACGGCATCGGCCGATGCCGCTTTAGGGCGTACGGTGTTGCAGGCGGTGGTGAACTCCTTTCCGGTGGTCTAAATTTGAGATGTCAGTGCCGTTGTTCTTATGTTGACACAGTCGTTTGTTGGCTGTTCTGGCACGGTCCCACCCTTAACGAGGATACTGCTTTGGGACGTCCCATGCGTTGCTACTTGTGGTACCCCAGAATGGAAGAGATGAGAAAGGGAAATTTTTTATACCCCCCAGTAAATTTAGTTTCTCATCCTCTTCCATTCCGGGGAACCACACACGCCCTGTTGTATTACGACTGCATCGGTGCCTGTTGTTGCCAGGGCCAGATTAAACCGGACCTTCACCATAATTTATTAAAAAGCCCAAACCCTTATAAAATGATTCCCCAACTTAATATATTAAGTTTTTAGTCACTTATTATTCTTTCCCCCTCTGGGCTGCAACTCTGTTTGGACTTTAGGACTTTAGGACTTTAGGATACGGGCGCCGCCATCTTGACTCTGAAGCATCACACTTACTGAGGAGAGGAGAGCGGGATAAAGTACAGGAGGGCGGTTATAGTTGTGCTTTGCTCAGACAGAGCAGAGCTGGGGTCAGGAAAAGGTCAGCAATCCCAGAATGCAGAGCAGCACAGTTAGAAGGCACTTCCTGTTTGCAGGCTGCTTGATGTCCCATGAGTCTCCCATCTTGGATGTTTAAAGGCATAACATGCAGTAGATGCAGGTAGGATGATTTTTAATGTGAGCAATCTGTATGTACAGGGTGTGGGAAACATATAAGATATGCTTTTATTCAGGGTGAAGGTCCGCTTTAAGTGTGGTGGAGGCCCCTGGGCGCAAAATCTGGTGGAGGCCCCAGATACAGTATTTTTTATCCTTTTAAAATAATAGTCCAGCCAAGTAACTGATTGGTGGTTGTTTGGAACCCACCTACTTACTGGAACGTCAGATCGAGTCCCTTGTGGCACCCTTGTACAGGTGCCTGCTGTTCGGGAACTCCTGCTTTTCCATTCTGGGCAGGGGGTAGTGTAGTCACTCAGCTGGTCCAGCAGAAATCAGTCCCCTGCATTGAGCTGCCAGCGGCTGTGCTTGGTGGCTTATGTGCAGTGAACGGCTGTCGACTGACAGCTCTGCACCCACACATCGCTGACGGCGGCTTTGCTGCTCTAGACTCTCTGTCCTGCCCTGTGGTGGCTTTGGCTGCGGGTTTGCAAAAACAAAAAAAGGCTTGCCCAGGCGCGCCACCATTAGCTTCGTTGCTGGCTCCTCGGCCCCTCAGACCAAAAACTGAAAAGCCTCCTGTACCTGACCATAACCCAAAGGTTGGTGGAGGCCCCCTTTGCAGGGCAAGTGGTGGAGGCCCCGGGGCTTGCGCCCCCCTCATAATCCGGCCCTGGTTGTTGCCTTCTACATGGTTATACTTTGTTGCACTGTTTCTAGTTGCGCGCATTATGCCCAGTTTAGCGTTCTCCCTTCCCAGGGCTGTGAAGTGCCTTTTAATGAACTGGGGAGATCATGCCACAGCCTGCCCTATATAGGCTGGGAGGAGCTAGTTTTTTTTTTTTTTTTTTTGTATTTTGCAGTCCCCTCTTAAGGCTGAGATTAACCCATGAGTTGATAATGGTAGTGCCCCGGAATGGAAGAGGATGAGAAAAGAAATTTACAGTTGAGTACACAAATTTCCCTTTTTCATAGATCTGCTTAGTGTGCCATGGATAAAATAATGCAGTTGTTTTACTTTCTTCTTAACTTGGAGTTTGAGAAATAGCAAATGCATGCTTGCCCGGAAATCTTTTCTTGGTGGTTAGGAATGCAAAATAAGCTTGGACCGCTTCAATTTGTCCTTCTTGGAATATCTTCTTGCCTTTTATGACTTTTATGAAATTGATATTGAGATTGAGTATAATTTATATATTCCCCATCCCCTGGCGCTGCTTCCCTGCAGTCCGGTGCTCGGAAACATACCTTCTTCTGAGATTGAGAAGGAAGTGCTGGATCCCTGCCATGGTGTCAACTACTGCAAAAAGAATGTTCAAAAGATTAAACTTTATCCCTTTTTTATTTTTTCTGGGCTTTAGAAAATAACTCCAGATTTGAATAATATAAAATATTTTCTTTCTCCATTAACTGGAAAAAGCTCTGGATGAAATTTGAAGGCTTCTGTGCATCCTGCACAGTGCAATCAATAGGTTATTCAAATTTTTGCTATATAAAACTACATCTATGAAAATACCATGATGGTGGGGCCTCATTTGAAAATGCTGTACATGCTGTCAGTCAGATTTAGTGATGGAGATACTTTATAGTAGTATTGCTTCATGCTATAATTATAGGTCCATTTTAAATCTTTGGTGTGGTCTGCGTTACATTTGTCTGTACCAGTACCAGCAACATCTGAAATAGTGGCCTGGGTCTTCCTGAATGCATCTGTAGTTACCACGGGGCTCCAGAAATCCATTCCCCCAGGAACATCGGAGGCCCTGGAGTCTAAAAGATGAAAATTGTGATGCCCCGCTGTGTGCAACCCCCCCCCGCATCACCAGTATTGTTCGCCTTCTCCTGGAGCCCTCACCACATCTCTGTGCTGTGGCTGCATCCTCGCTTACCTCTAGCCGTACGTGTGGCTGTGCCTGGCCTTTCTGAATGGGCGGGGCCAGCATGCCACTGATAAAAGGTCAGCAGGGGATGTATCTGGTGGTACACTCTGCTCCCTTCAGTACCACTCAGCTACTTAGCCGTCAGCGGAACCGAAGGGAGCCAAGCGACTCTCTCGTCCAAGTCAGCGCTCTGGTGACTGTATGGGGTGACCTGGGAGGAAATACACAGCATGGCATCCTAATCTGGCATACCGCAACACAGAGGAACACACAGGAAAATCCTTTATTCTTAGTATACAGTACGTCCTGCTCCAAATCTAATACTTACAGTTAGGATATACTCCGCAAGATGGCGCTGGACTGCAGAGACATCGAAAATAGGCTCCTCCCGGCCCCTCAAATACCCAGGGACCTCCCACAAATCCCCAGAATTTCTCTGCAGTCTGGCTGCGAAGGACGAGAAGTTGGCTCTCTACTCGCAGGTGAGCGGGGTTATTAACCTGCGGCCCTGTAGGACTATTCCCACCCGTTCCACTAGTAATATGCCTCCCAGCCTTGGCTGCGCTGGTCGGGTGAAGGTAGGCAGCACCGCTGTTGGTGCTTAGGGGCGCTGCTCCACCGCAATCCCCCACCAAAGGGTAGGCAGTTCAGGCTTATGGTGAGCCTCTATGGGATGGCCCTCCCGCACTATTGCCCCTTGCCCCTGCCTATCGGTGGGCCCTATTTAAGTTGCCGCCGTCCTCCCTCATCCTCCTTGTAGTCTTCGGGGGAAAAGAGGGGGGGTTGTGTGTATGTGTATAGATAAGTATGTTATGCAGTCTGTGCTTTCACTTTTAACATGTCTTTATTCTTGTGTCAGCCGCCGCGCTGACTTGTCTTTATTGCTTTTAAATTTACCGCCGCGCGCTGACTTGGTTCCGCACTTGGCGGCTGCTTTACCTTAGGCGCTGGTGCGCCATCATTGGCTGTTGGCCTTTCTGGCTTTGCGCTCTTTGGGGGGGGGGCGGGGCCCGTCTTTGGCGCATTCCGCGTCATCGCTATTACTGGCCTGCCTCTCGTGGTATACCGACGCCATCTTTGCTGACTTGGTTGGCCTATGCGCGACGAACTCATACCTACCGCGTTCTGTAAGTGCCCTCGCGGGCGGCTTTATCTGCTTCACTTTTGTTACGATGTACTTAAGGTCTTGTCTGCTTATGTCTTTCAGGCGGGACGAACCCTTCTTGGCTTCTCCCGGCCCTGTTTTTAGTATATTACTTGTAGGACTGTTAAAAATTATACTCCCACGACCCTAGCGGGTTATTGGGGCATCCAGGGTTGCTATATAGCGTTATTCCCTATAGGTGTATAGCGCCGCTATAATCACCATATGGAGGCATCCCAGGGTAATGTGACAGGGGTCCCTTTGGGACAAGACCGGCTGTGTGTAGCATGTGGGCAGCCTCATGCTGACGCTGACAAGGCGCGGGTCTGTGTACCCTGTGCTGAGCAGGTGCTTGCATTGCAATCTGGCCTGCCAGTGGCTGCACCTCGTTTCACTTCACCTTCTCCCCCAAGCTTAAATCTCACTCCTGCTGAGTTGCATACTAGTGGGGATTCTCAGCCTGATGTGTCTTCTAGACTGGCTACTGTTGAACAGATTATTGCGAAGTCTTTAGCGCGTAAGGCCCCTGCTAAGAAGCGGCACTTGACGCCTAATGTTACTGTTTTCCCTATGGGAACTGAGGAGTTTTGGAATCTGTGTGGCTATACCCCGTCTGATGAAGAGGAGCTCTTTTCTGATTCAGGCTCATCTGATGAGAGACCAAGGGGTCATGACGATTCTGGCTCTGACCCCTGGGCCCCGGATGACACTGACAGATTATTGACCCAGATTTTTGAGGTTCTGTCTATCTCTCTTCCTGTTGAGGCTCCCAGGCAAAGAGGGGAGCTTTTCCATACAGCAATATCACGTTTGGAATTTCCAGAGCAGGCACATTTCCATAACCTTGTGCTCAAGGAATGGGAGCGCCCCAGTAAACTTCCCAGGGTTCCAAAGAGTTGGGATAGGGAGTATCCCTTTCCTGCTTAGGTGGTTAAATGTTGGTCATCCCCCCCCCCGAGGTGGATGCCCCGATCCTAGGGCTATCTAACGCCTCTGTCATGCATTCCCCTGATTCTACTACCCTGCGGGATGCCGAAGACCGGCGTATTGATCAACTGCCATCCCACGCCTTTGCATGTGCGGGGACGGCGCTGCGCCCGGTCTGTGCCTCTGCCATTACTGCTGTGGCCACTAGAACCCTTATCAGAAATATTCTCGATAGTGCCCCTGATGATTTGCCTTGTGAGGTGTTTAATGCACTGTCCAGTTGTGATGTTTTTGTAAATTTTGTCCTATCAGCATTGGAAGACACCATCAGAATGTGTGCCAGAACTTCTGCCCTCGTGGTGACTATACGCCGCTCGGTTTGGCTGCGCCAGTGGGCTGCTGACAACGCTGCCAAGAAGGCCCTCACTGGGTTTCTCTTTAAAGGACTGCGTCTGTTTGGAGACCGCCTGGACCTTTTTGCTAAGGGAGGCAGGTTACCCCAGCTCAAGCGGCAACCTCGGCCCTTTCGGGGTCAGGGTTCCTTCTCCTCCCCTTACCGTGGTGCAAGACAGGGAAGGGGGGTGTCGTTCCCTGGGGCCCGGAGAGATTTCTGGGGTAGAGGCAGAGAACGTAGACGTCCTGGCTCCTCCTGGGGTCCCAAAGCTAAATCCTCTCCCAAGCCCCCTCAGGCATGATGGGGCGCCCTCACCCATCCGGGTGGGGGGACGGCTGCAGCACTTCGCTCACGTCTGGAGGCTTCATGTCTCAGACCGGTGGATTTAGGAGGTAGTGTCCTCCGGTTACAAGTTGGAGTTTGCTGCCAATCCCCCTCCAAGATTCATCAGATCCCGGATTCCTCAGGACCCTGTGTCAGCTCAGGAGCTAGTGCAAGCAGTGCAAGGCCTCCTGGAGCTGGGGGTCATCTGCCAGGTCCCTTTAAGAGAAAAAGGCAAGGGCTTTTATTCCAACCTATTCACAGTACCCAAAAAGGATGGTTCTATCAGGCCCATCCTGGACTTAAAGATTCTCAACAAGTTTGTCGGGGCAGGCGCTTTCGCGTGGAGACTCTGCGCACTGCCATCAGTTCCCTGCGCCAAGGGGATTTCATGATTTCTGTGGACATCAAAGATGCTTATCTTCATATTCCTTTGTTCCCAGGTCATCAAAGGTTCCTCAGGATCAACACTACCAATTTGTGGCCTTGCCCTTCGGCCTCACTTCAGCTCCCAGGGTGTTCACCAAGGTGCTGGCTGGCTTGATGTCTCTGCTCAGATGTAAGGGAGTCCGCGTGCTTCCCTATCTGGACGACATCCTCATCACTTCCCAGTCTCTACATCAGGCAGAGTTGGATACTCAGCTGGTGGTGTCCACTCTGGAGTCATTCGGATGGGTGATCAACCACCCCAAGTCCTCACTGTCCCCTTCCTTGGTAACTCCATTCCTAGGAATGAATCTGGATACAGTTCAGGCAAGGATCTTCCTTCCTCACCGGAAGGTGGACAGTCTTATTGCACAGGCTCAGTCCCTCCTAGCTTGTCCCCATCCCTCCATCAGGCAGGGGATGCAGCTGGTGGGCCTGATGGTGGCGTGCTTCGAAGCGGTCCCTTATGCTCAGTTCCACTTGAGGCCTCTGCAACTTCACCTATTGTCTGTATTGGACAAGGACCCAGCGTCCCTGGGTCTGTGTGCTCTTCCCCCCGGTCAGGAGGTCCCTCTTGTGGTGGATGGACTCAAGGAACCTGTTGGGGGGCAGATCCTTTCTTGCCCCTTCCTGGGAGATGGTCACCACGGATGCCAGTCTGTCAGGTTGGGGGGTTTCTGGAAGTCCCTGTGGTTCCAGGGGAGATGGGGCCCTCAGGAGGCCCACACGCCTATCAATGTCTTGGAGCTGCAAGTGATCAGGTTAGTTCTGGCTCGCTTGACTACTCATCTTCAGGGCCTGCCTGTTCAGGTGCGCTCGGACAACCAGACGGCAGTTGCCTACATCAATCTTCAGGGAGGGACTCGGAGCAAGGGGGCCCTCCAGGAAGCGTCTCTGATCCTGACTTGGGCGGAGGCCAATGTCCCCTGCATTTCAGCTGTGTACATCCCGGGGGTGGAAAATCACCTGGCGGACTCTCTGAGCAGGGGGACCTTTCGCCGGGGAGAATAGTTCCTATGCAGCAGGGTGTTTCAATCTCTGTGTCACCGTTGGGGCCAACCAGATGTGGATCTGTTTGCATCCCGCCACAATCACAAGCTTCCAGCTTTTGTCTCTCTGTCCAGGGATCCTCTGGCCCTGACCTTGGATGCGCTAGCAATGTCATGGAAGGACTTTCAGTTCCTGTATGTCTTCCCCCTAATTCCCCTGCTGGGCAGGGTTCTGCGCAAGATTGCTCTGGAAGGGGTGCCAGCAATTCTGGTGGCCCCCAGGTGGCCAAGAAGAGTGTGGTTCGCAGACGTGGTACAGCTGGCTGTAGATCAGTACGATCTGCCCTTGGTGCCAGATCTGATCACTCAGGGCTCACTACGCCCTCCCAATTTACAAACTCTGGCTTTGATGGCTTGGCTGCTGAGACCTCCATCTTGATGGAGAAGGGACTGTCTTTCTCAGTTGTGGATACTTTGATTAAAGCTAGGAAGAAGTCTTCCTCTTCCATTTATTACAGGGTTTGGCGTGCCAACGTTGACTGGTGTGAGTCTAGGTCTCTTACCTGCCGTGTGTTCTCTATTCCCAGGATTCTGGAGTTCCTGCAGCATGGGTTGGAGATGGGGCTCCAACTCAGTACTCTGAAGGGTCAGGTTTCTGCCCTGGCTATTTTTTTTCCAGAAGTCCTTTGCTCAGCACCCTCTGATCAGGACTTTTTTCCAGGGGGTCACTCATGTTCGTCCCCCACGTAAACCTATGGTGCCTGGACCTGTGCAGGATGCTGCCTTGGCCACTCTTACGCTCAAGGTTGTGTTTCTGGTGGCTATCACTTCTGTCAGGCGTGTGTGTCTGAGTTGGCGGCGCTGTCCATTCAGCCCCCCTACTATGAGAGGCACCAGGACAAGGTGGTGTTTCGTTTCAAACCTGATTTTCTGCCTAAGGTCGTGTCTGCCTTTCATCTGAATCAGGACATTGTTCTTCCTTCCTTGTGCCCTAATCCTAGTAACGCTAAGGAGAGGGTTTTGCATTCCTTGGATGTGGTTAGGTGTCTGAAGTACTATTTGATGGCTACTGCACCTTTCAGAAAAACTGATGCTCTTTTTGTGGTCCCTTCTGGTCTTAGTAGATTTAGCAGGAGCCAAACCCTTCCTATCAGCAAATGGATCCGTCAGGCCTACTCTGCTAAGGGGAGGAATCCTCCCTTCCGCCTTACTGCTCATTCCACTCGTGCTATTGGTGCCTCTTGGGCTTTTCAGCACCAGGCTTCTGTTGAACAAGTTTGCAAGGCCGCTACTTGGTCTTCTGTTCATACTTTTTCAAAGTTTTACAAGGTTGATGTTAGGGCTTCAGCTGATGCTGCTTTTGGCCGTAAGGTTCTGCAGGTGGCAGTGGCCTGACCTGTCTGTTGTTACCTTTGGGGATCCCACCCTACTTTATGGACACTGCTATTGAATGTCCCAAGAGTAAAGAATCTTATCTGGAGCAGGACGTACTGTATACTAAGAATAATACAATTCTGTGATTACTCACCTGTAGAATTGTTGTTATGAGTATACAGTACGTCCTGCTCCACCCCACCCTTGGTTTGCATTATCCTTGGATCCCCTGTATGGTGATTGTTATCATTGTTTTATAGTTGCTAGTTGGTTCTGTTATTCTCCCAGTGTAAATGTTAAAAGCACAATTGTTACAGTAATGTCACCAAGCAATTCTTGATAGCACTGTGCAAACCAGCAATCCAGTCTTTAACCTATGCATTCACATTTAGATAGATTTACTGGTATTGGAAAGATATACAGAGCTGCTCAAGTGTCATCTATACCAATGAGCTGTCATTATCCACAGGGATGGATGTCTGCTGGTATCTTGGACCCAAAATAAAGCCTGTATAGGCAGATATCAAAGGTGGACTATCGTAAAAAATGTCCCAATGATAAAAATCCATATAAGTATGCTGGATGGCTAGGGGAGGAGTAATGTATACACCCAGCATCAAGAAATGTACAGCCAGACTTGTTTCTTTCTTTTAATGGAAGGAAGGCAAAATCAGGGGGTGGGAGGCTCTTTGCCCACCCCACCCCCACACGGTACACCTGGCACCCCTGGATTTTATTCCTATCAGGAGAAGGAAATCACATGCTTGGTTGGGAGTTGTATGCAGTTTGGGTGTATAAGTGACCCCTCCTCTCATTAGCCGACTCTTTTATATGGATTTTTAATATTACACAATTTCGTGATGGTGCTCCTTTAACTATATACAGTCTGGGGTAGATTGTGAGGAACAGCAACCTTTAACATGTACACATGTTTAATACTATAATATTAGAGTCAGGCACTTTAGAAGAATACATTATTTATAAGGAGAACATTTTATGATTATGGTAGGTGCTTATTTTGAACACCAACCACTGAGTAAGTAAGCCCTTTTAATGTAGCAAACACCTGACTTATTTATGAGAAGGTCTTACATGTTTGCTAAGCAGTTTTGCTGTATGGCAACTTGCAGAGTACCTGTTCCTAAACCTATGGAAAACAAAGAGATACCTTTTGATGGCTTTTCCAGATTCATTCTTCCTTAGTAGGAGCTGGCATACAGGTAACTTAGATCATTTGATAGCTATTTCAATGTAGATCTCTTGTTCTATATTGTAAAATGGAAAACTGAACTCCAGGCGTCTCATACTACTCCCCATCTACTTCTCTAATCTATACTGTCCGGCTGTGCGAGCTACAACTTACTTGTACTGTACTGTGTTAAAACGGAACAAAACTTGGGAATTTGACTTTCCCTCTGTGTGCAACCCCCCAGTAGGTGAAGATAAAGAGAATATAAACACAAAAGGGCAATCTAGATGTGCTTTGCTTCTGCTCTATGGCAGAAAAATAAACTGCTAAAATGAAACAACCTCAGTAAACCTCAATTTTAAATTTAATTAAAAGGCCTTTTTTTACCTCAATTAATATTTCTGTTGCAGACCCTGTAAAGACAGTGTGTACAAAAAACCTTAACTCCCAGTTCAGTTCTGAGAGCCTGATCTACAGTATCAAGGGTGGAGATTTCCTGCGCTACAGACATGTCGGTGTTCCTCTTTCTGTCTCCGTGACATGGACTGGGACGATTGGAGGGAATAATATAGGCAAACCAAAAAAATAACTCACTTAAAACGGCAACCTGCAGACTCAATCCCTCAGAGTTTTGCGGGCTAATTTGCTTAGCCCATAAGCGAATGGCCAAGATGGGACTAACGCTAAGGCTGGCAGGTTTATTTTTAGTTTTTTGGGTTGTCTGAACATGAACTTAAAAGGTCTGTAAAGGAAGAGGGTTGCCTCTTACCATGCATGTCTGTTTATCTGTGTCTTTCTTACTCTCTGGCCAGCATGACAATCCGGTTTTTATTCATTCCATTTTATTCCGATTTTTGCCATCAGTGAAACTTGCACTTAGCAGAAGCAGAGAAGAGACAAACAAGCAGAGCAAGAAGTGACTACTCCCCCCCCCCCCCCCCTGCAGACATGGTGGCCTTTTGTCTCCAATCATTTGATGCAGGGGGGTGGTGTCGTCAACCACCTCTTAGCAGATAAAAAATGGTTAAAACTAGGGGTGCGGCAACAGATACTAGTAGACCTCTGCTTTAACCGTTTGATGCAGGACACTGAACAAAGAAGAAAGAATAACCTGTTCATACTAAACCTACCCCAAAATATGAAGGAAATAGGATAGAGTTGTTGACAGTGCCATATACAGGCAGCATGATAACACGGATGCTTTTTGGAACCTTTACAAATAATATAAGCTAGTAGTTGGGAAAATGATTTAATTAAACTGCAGTTTGTTTTCTCATTATCCAGGGCCATGATCAGACATCCGCGCTTACTGTTGATATGACTTTGCCAAATCACCATCCTTTCCACCGAGACCTCCTGCGATATGCCAAGCTAATGGAGTGGTTGAAAAACACTGAACCTACAAGATATCAGGGACTTGTGGCGGTAAGTGCAGTTTTAATGTTGTTAGTGCTAACAACTATGTTGTTAGTTAACAGCTATGGTCCCCTTTAAGAAATGGAAAAAAGTTTGGGCATCAAACATAACACTTCTCTTTATATCTGAGAGTTTGCTAATGAGGAAATATAATCTTTCCATATCGCATTCCAAAGTAGGAAGTAGGATATATGTGGTGAAGCATGTATTTATGCCAGGTTTTGTATTAGCTGATCAATAATATTCTTCACCTCTGCTTTTACCGGACCATCCATCTTCCTCCTAAATCATGATTGATTAACGGCAGCTTATAACTAGAAACCAAATGTATCAGCGAACTTCATTAATGGGTGGCCTTTTAATGGTAACATGTAATGTAGGTTTAAGAAAATAGAATGGGAATGAAAAAGTATCGTAAACGCATTAGTTGCCTCACATAATTTAGGTGAGGTTATGTTTTGAAATTTTTTTTTTTTTCTTGGGGGGGGGGGTATTTTTTGGTCTTTTGGTATTTGAATTATTATTTGGTATTTGAATTATTTATACCAAAAGCTATTTTTTTTTTTTTTTAATATTCTTTATTTAGATTTTGTTTCAAGAAGGAAAAGACAATACAGGGTAATTGACAACGCATACAATGCAGACATGTGAACACAGCAGATTTAATAATACAATTCTTTACATATTAGGTATGCATATTACTGGCATGCATGGGCTGTCTAACAGAGGTGTGGGGTAAGGGGTGCTAAGAGGGGGAGGGGATACTCGGAGGGTAGGTGAGGGGGAGGGGGGGCCCTTTCCTGAGGGCTCTGTACTAAGTCTCTGTGTCCTCGGCTTTTCTCTGTGAGCTCAGACTCGCCTTACTCCGGTCAGAATCATTATGTCCCCTATATGCCTGCCCGTTCACCAGATCCCGGAATTCGTTTGACTTCTCAAACATCAGCCACGGTAGCCAAGTGTGCCAGAACCGTTCATCTCTATCATGTAGGGATAATGTCATATCTTCCATTTCTTTAACATTCATGACCTCCCCTACCCAATCGTTCACTGTCGGGGCTCTTTTCTGTTTCCAGAACCGGGGTATCACCTGTTTGGACGCGTTTAATAAATGTACTTGCAGGGATTTCTTGTAGGTACCCACTGATTGGTCTCCCAAGTGCAGCAAGAGCGACGCTGGGTCATCGCTGACCCCCTGCTCCCGTGAGACCAGTGATCACCGTGATTATTTTCCCCCAGTAGTCGTGGAGCAGTTTGCAACCCCAGAATATATGTAATAGCGTGCCCCTTTCCTCACCGCACCTCCGGCATAAAGTGTCTGCTGTCGGGAACATCTTACTAAGCCTTTCTGGCGTGTAGTACCATCTCGTCAGCAACTTATAGTTGGTTTCTTGTATTTTAGTTGCAACTGAGGATTTATGGGCCAATGTTGCCATCCTCTCCCTCTGCTTTTCTGTGAAGTGTCTACCAAGGTCAGCCTCCCAGTCTCCCCAAAAGGCTGGAGGGGCCCTCTGCTCTCCCAGAAGAAGTGGATAGATCTGGGAAATCAGGTGCGAGCGGTCCAGCTCTCCCAAGCATATCCTCTCAAAAAACGTGGGGGGCCTGCACCTATCCCGTCTGAAACCCAGTTGTGACAGGAAGAGTTGGAAGTGTATAAGATTCCATGGGTCCAGATCACAGGCAGGATACCTGGCTCTCAGCTCTCCCAAGGGGGTCCACCCCCCCGCAGTGATCAAGTCCCCACTTCTAAGGGAGGGCAAGTCTCCCCACCCTCTGAGACCGGCTCTAGAACAACTCAGGGGTAGCAGCGGGTTGTTCATGAGTGTTACCAAGGGGGACGGCCAGGGTGATATCTCCTCCCGTTCTCTAGAACCCCGGAACACGTCCAGGGTGGCCGATATTGTGGGGTGTGATTTGAACCTGGCTCTGGCGGTCTCTCTATTCCACGAGGCAGCATCCAAGAGAATTCCTGCCCCTGCTCTCTCCACCTTAATCCACCTTTTCGTCTCTTGGCACTGTTGCCATTCGCACATCCTCTGCAGATGGGATGCGACCCAATATCGTTTGATATCTGGGAGCGCCATCCCCCCCTGTTGTTTTGATCTGCATACAACCTGCATCCTTAGTCTGGGTTTCTTATTCTGCCAGATGAACTTCCTGAAGGCTTTATTTAAGTCCCTGAAGAAGTGCGCTGGCAATCTGATTGGGAGGGCCTGAAACAGAAACAGCAGCCTAGGTAATACCGACATTTTGATGATGTTCACCCTTCCCTTCCATGAGAAAGTGGGCAGCTCCCATTTCTCTAGGTCTGCCTGGATCTTCTGTGCTAGTGGGAGGAAATTCATGGCATAAATGTTTGATAGTTGGCCCGGTAGCTGTGTTCCCAGGTATGTGATTGCAGATTTTGCCCATTTAAAGGAAAAGGACTGTTGCAGGTTCCCTTTCATGTCCTCCCCGAGGGTCACACCCAGGGCCTCAGACTTTTCAAAGTTTATTTTATAAAAGGAGAGTCGGCCGTATATCTCGAAATCTCTCATCAATACCGGGAGGGAGACACAAGGGCTTGTGACGAAAAATAAGAGATCGTCCGCGTAGGCGGCTACCTTGTGTATCCCGTCCGGAGTCTCAAGGCCTCTAATGTCACCATTGCGTCGGACTCTGCACAGGAACGGCTCCATAGAGAGAGCAAAAAGTAGTGGGGATAGCGGGTACCCCTGCTGTGTCCCATTGCGAATGTGCACTGGATCGGACAGGAGGCCATTCACTTTGATCCTTGCTGAAGGGGTGGTGTAGAGAGCCCCTATGTATCCTCTCATTACTTCTCCTAGGCCTATGTGTCGAAGAGTCTTTCCCATGAATGACCAGTTAACCCTGTCGAAGGCTTTTTCGGCATCAGTGGAAAGAAGCATTGCAGGGGTCCCTGATTATCTAGCCCCTTGTATCATGTTGATAGCCCTGACTACATTGTCCCTGGCCTCCCTCCCCAAGACAAATCCAGTCTGGTCAAGATGCACCACCTGGGCCACCACTGGCGCTAGTCTGTTTGCTAGGACTTTCGCGAATAGTTTCAGGTGTGTATTAAGTAGGGAGATAGGCCTGTAGCTCTGACAATACAAAGGGTCTTTCCCCTGCTTATGGAGTACTGTAATATGGGCCTCTAAATCCCTCTCAGAGAATGCGCCCTGGGTTTCTGTGCTTATAATCGTGTTCCAGGCCCCGACCATACGTGGTCCCAGATCTGCTAGAAAGAATTTATAATATTTAACAGTGTAGCCATCAGGCCCTGGGGACTTCCCGGCCAGAGACTGTCTCACTGTCTCAGCCAGTTCTTCCATTGTGATGGGGGCTTCTAATAAGTCCGCCTCCTCCCTGGGGATCACCGGCATGCCCGAGTTTACTATGTATTCCCTCTGTCTGTCCTGTTGGCCCCTGGCGCTGGGGCCTGACGTTAGGTTATAAAGCCCCGAGTAGTATGATCTAAATGTATCTGCTATCGCCTCAGGTGAAAGCTGCTTTTTTTGGGCTTTGTCCAGGATCCCCGCTATAAAATTTTGGGAGTGCTGCTGCCTTAACGCCCGGGCGAGCAGGTTGCCGCTCTTGTTCGTAGTAGGTTCTCCTGCATTTTTTAATTGTGAATTTGGCCTTGTTCAAGAGGAGTGTTCAGGGCTCCCCATGCCTGGATCAGCTCGAGTCCGCTCACTGCTCAGACTGCTTGTGTGACAACTCTAGGATTTTGACCCTCTCCAGGAGTTTCTCTAATTGGGCAGCCCCTTCCTTTTTTTTCCTTGTAGCGTGTTTGACCAGTAGGCCCCTGATCACACTCTTGTGTGCTTCCCAAAGCATTAGTGGTGACACCTCCCCGTTGTCGTTTTCTCTGAAGTAGGCTTTAATGCCCTCCCCAATTTCCTTGGTAACCACCGCGTCTCGGAGGAGGGATTCATTAAGTCTCCATGTCAGCGGGCGAGGGGGCCTATCTATTATGTCTAGATCTAAGTATATTGGGGCATGATCTGAAAAAGAGATCGGGTGTATTCCACCTCCCGACACACTGCCCAGTAGACTGTGCGAAACTAGCAAATAATCAATCCTGGAAGAAGAATAGTCCTTCACTGTGGGGTTAGCAATCCGCCACGCGTCCATCAGCTGCGCTCCATGCAATCTTTTCCTAAGTGTTCTAAGGGCCGACTGCGGGAGCGCAGATCTGCCTGTTGACGAGTCCATTAACCCTTTAACCGCCAGCCTACCTTGAGATTTTGTCACCCTTTGTTGCCAGACCATTTTGCACTATTTTGCGCTCCCCTTGTTCAACTGTGATTTTTGAAGGGATTTCCAGGGATTTCCCAGAAAAGTGATATATTGTTTTTTTCAGCAGAGTCTAAGCTTTAACATGAAATGTCTTGTTTGTCATTTTTTAGGTGTATTCTCAATATTTTTGGATGAAATATGTGCAAAAAAAACCCCAAAAAACAATTTTTTACAATTTGTAGTGTTTTTTGTAATAAAAAATGTAAGTTTGTCAATAAAATCTTATTGCACGTGAAACCCCAATTTCTCCCGGTTACAGTGATACCACATATGTATAGGTAGACACCCTTTCCTGCCCAGGAGACTCCCCCAAACTGAAACAACTCTTTAGGAGATTTTCAGATAAAATACAACTATGCTACGTGCTAAGCGCACCTTGCAGTTTTTCAAGAAAAACAACCCTTTACATTTGAAATACCCCCAACAAACTATATATTCTCTGGAAGTACACACCTCAGGCTTTCTAGGCGTACCAGGCTTGTTGACATGGGTGCAGTTTTCTGGAAGTAATCCCTCAATATATTCTTTGGTTGCACAGGGTTTCTCTAAAAAAGTATAAAAAAGCAGAATCAAAACCACATTTTCCTAAAAAAACCTATATGCAAACAAGAAAAAAACTGAAAATCTGAAAAAGCAACATGCCCCGAACAGAACAATACCCAGCATGCATAGCTACTGTCAAGGGAAGAGTTGCCAAACACACCAAAGTAAAGCATGTGCGTAACGGTAATTTTACTTCAAAATTTCAGCTCTGCATACAAAGTGCGCACCTTGTGCTTTTTCTACCAAAACAACCCTTTACATTTAGAATATCCCCCATAAACCATATATTCCCTGAAAGTACACATTTTAAGCTTTCTAAGTGTACCCAGCTTGTTGTCGTGGGCTCATCTTTCTGGAAGTAATCCCTTGAAGAATTCTTAGGTTGCACAGGGTTTCACAAAAAAAATTATAAAAAAGCAGAATAAAAAACACCTTTTCCTAAAATATCAATATGCAAATAAGAAAAAACAAGCTAAATCTGAAAGCGCAAGGTCCCCCGAGCAGAACAATACCCAACATGCATAGGTACTATTAACCCTTTTAATTGCCAGCCTACTTGAACTTTTGTCGCCCTCAGTTGGTCATTTTTCCCCATTTTGCGGCATGTTTAACCGTGATTTTTGTCGGAATTTCTTGGAAAATATATATATATTTTTTTGCAGCAGAATTTAGGCTTTAACATTAAATGTCTTGTTTGTAATTTTTCTACTGTTTTTTAAATATTTTTGCGTAAAAAAAACCAAAAAAATAAATAAAATAATATATATATATATATATATATATATATATATATATATATATATATATATATATACAATTGTCTCCTTTATTTTAAATAAAACATTTTTTAGTAATAAAAACCATATTGCATGTGATAGCCCCATTTCTCCCGATTACAACGGTACCACATATGTATCAATAGCCCCTCATTCTTGCCCAGGAGACCCCCCAAACTGAAAAGAGCATTTTATAACATTTACAAATAAAATACTACTATCCACACTATAAACATAAGGGGTTAATTTAAAATTACATAGGGACCCCCTCCCGGGGGGGGGGACCCCAATTTTTTTTGAGAATTTTTGGCTAAGCCTAACCCCAAAAATTTAAAAAATAGTGGGCCCCCCTGGGAGGGGGTCCCTATGTCATTTTCTTTTTAATTTTAATTCTTTAAAATTTAAATTTTTTTTAATTTTTTCTTTTTAATCCCAGGGGGTGGGGGGACCCCATTTTTGGGGGGAATTCTAAGGGTTAGGGTTAGCCTAACCCTAACCCGTAAAGTGGACCAACACCCAGGATTTTCACTATCCTGGGTTTTGATCCACTTCCGCGGGGGGGCCCCGCTGCGTAAAACCCCCGAGAAAGGTATAAAAAACTCACCTCAGCCCGCTCCTACGGCGCATGCGCGAGCGCTCGTCCAATCAGAGCGCTCAGAGCCGCTGTGGTATGCAAGGACAAGGGACGGACAACCACAGCGGCTCTGAGCGCGCTGGCAGCCGCATCTCGCGCTTCCCTCTAACAGGGAGCGTGCCCGCATCGGCGATTCACAAACGACCGGAACGTGTGCGCGCCCTGATAGAGAGAAGCGCGAGATGCGGCCCGCGCATGCACCGTTGGAACAGGGATAAGGTAAGGCGATTGGGGCGTCCTGGGGGTTTCACACAGTGGGGCATCCCGATTTCGGATGCCCCGCAGGGAGGGATCTGATCCGGGCCGATCAGCCTGGGTGTTGGTCCACTTAAAAAAAAAAAAAAAAAAAAGTAGGGGGGGGGACCCCATTTTTGGGGGGAATTTTAAGGGTTAGGGTTAGGCTAACCCTAACCGTTAAACATTTTTTTAAAAATCACGTAGGGACCCTCATTTTTTTTTGGAATTTTAAGGGTTAGGGTTAGCCTAACCCTAACCCTTAAAATTAAAAAAAAAAATGACATAGGGTCCCCCCTCACAGGGTGGGGGACCTCCATTTTTTTTTTTAATTTTAAGGGTTAGGGTTAGGGTTAGGCTAACCTTAACCCTAACCCTTAAAATTAAAAAAAAAAATGACGTAGGGTCCCCCCTACCCGTCATAACCAGCCCGGGACCAGCTATGGGGGCTTGTAGGCACAGAGTGGGGGGGCCAGCTTTTGTGGCCCCCCCCCACCCTGCAGCCTACGAGCCCACATAGTCTATGTGGGCCCGGGCTCTTCTGCCCCCCCCTGGGCTTTGGGGAGGCAGGTAATTGGGGGTGCAGGGGTTAATGGCAAGCCACCCGCTAGGGCAGGTGACTTGCCAGACCCCAGCCTTGTGAACTGGTACAGGGGTCTCATGGACCCCTTACCAGTTCACAAAGGGTTAACAGAAAAAAAAAAAACACGGACACAAAATTTTTATTTATTAAAAAAAAAAAAAAATTTACTCTTTACTCACCTTCGATCGTCAGCTCCTGTGTCCCTCGCTGATCTGCTGTCAGATGCCGGTGATCGGCATCCAGAGAAGGAGGAGACAGGAGATCAGAGGATCTCCTGTCACCTCCTTCCAGGGCACCGATCACCGGCATCTGACAGCTAACAGAGCTGTAGCCGGTGATCGGGACTGGGAATGACGTCATAGCCCCGCCCCCAAAGGGGCGGGGCTTAGCGGGAACGACAGCACGGACTGACGTCATTAGCCCCGCCCCCAAAAGGGGCGGGGCTTAGCGTCAAGATGGCGGCCGCCATCGGAACAGGAGAGGGGAGAGAGCCTTCCAGGCTCTCTCCTGAAGATCGGAATGACCTGGGGGGGGATCGGAGGCCCCCCAGGTGAAGAGGAGGGTCGGCGGGAGCCAGCGCACACAGAGGTAAGTAAATGTCATTTTTTTTTTTTTTTATTTTACAGGAAAAGCCGGAGGCAGCTGAAATGGGGGGGGGGGGCACCCTATTCCGGGCCCTCCCCTGCAGCCAGAGGAGGTCCGGTGAACGATCGGAGACCACCATTTTGAAGAGGAGACCCGGCTGAATCAAACGAGGGGTCAGGTAAGTGCCTTTTTTAAAAACTTTTTTTACTATTAGTGGGGAAAGTCAGGCACGTAAAATTTACGTGGCTGGCAGTTAACTGCAGGAGAGGCAGCCACGTAAATTTTACGTGGCTGGCGTTTAAAGGGTTAAGGGCTTGATGGCTAGGTTGAGGTCCCTGCCCAGAATCACCTCCCCCTTTGCGAAACGTGACAACTGATCTAGGGCTTGAATGAGGAACTTGCATTGCCCCTGGTTTGGCACGTTAATTGAGGCCAATGTATATTTCCTGCGCCCCAGTAGGCCTTTGACCATAATAATCCTTCCTGCTTCATCACCCCACTCCTCCTGCACTTCAAATGGGAGGGTTCTTGCGAGCATAATCACCACGCCTTTCTTCTTCTTCCCCTCTGCTTCACAGCCAATGAACGCCCGTGGGAAATCCCTATTATTCAAGTGGGGACATGCATTCTTTTTAAAATGCGTTTCTTGTATGAATGCTATCATCGCTTTCTGTCTTCTCAATTCCTGCCTAAGGATGGTTCTTTTCTCAGGGGAGTTAAGGCCTTTGGGATTTAGAGACACCACCCTCATGGTACCCATCCCAACCCCCTTGGGGGGCGTCCACCAATGGTTAGGCGTTCTTTTGACTGATTGGATTGGGCTCTGGGGGGCCCCAACCCCTTGATAGAAGAGGGGTAGGAAACAGGCACCACAAGGGGGGGTGGCCAGGCGCTCTTTTGGCTGATTAGATTGGGTTCAGGGGGGCCCCAACCCCTTGATAGAAGAGGGGTAGGAAACAGGCACCACGAGGGGGGGTGGGACGGGGGAAGGGATCGGTTAGGGGTTGAGGGATAGGGTAAGGTTCAGGTGTGAAACTGACAGTAAGTCAACTGGTGCTAGGTAACTATAAGTACCAGATATTGCGCCTTTTGTCACGAAGGGGTGGGTAAATAACCCCAGCCTCTTCAGGCTAAAAGTAGGGCTTCCCAGAGGGGTGCGCCAAGTACTGGGGGAAGTGGAGGACTGGATAAACGTTCGGTGTGGGGGAGATGCACCAAAGCTGCTATTAACTGGAGGACCACAATACGACTCAATTGCTCGACATTTGGTCTAAAACACATAACATTAACTGCAATTTTAACTGGTAACCTACAACCAGGCCGCCCCCCGACGGCCTTCAACAGGCCAGTCGGCCAGGTCGACCCCCCCGTACCCCCACCCCCCCGTCGCCAGACCCACGGCACTGTCAGGTGGCCATGCCGATGTGAGCAGTTCGCACTATGCCATTGAGCACCCCCGGCCCAGGTCACCCCGGGCCCGACCCCGCACACGTACCACCCCAGTCCATCCGCCAACTGACCGCAGAATGTTCAGACCTTACATTCGGCGACCTCTTCCTCTTCTTCGGCCACCTCGGGGGCGCCCCCTGGTCGCTGTGGGAGACGTCCTGTGTACCCATCCAGCTCCGGTGCCGTCCAGTCGGGGACTGCCTCGGCCTCCAGGAAGTGGAACAAGTCTGGGAGCTGGCCCGGGGATTTCAGAACAAAGTTGCTCCCATTTCTTCGAACTATCAGCTGGAACGGGTGGCCCCATCTATATGCTGCTCCTCGTCGCTGCACCGTCTCCAGGAGGGGCTTCAGGAGTCTGCGCATGTGCAGGGTTCGCCTGGTTAGATCTTGGAGGATGATCACTTGCGATCCCCGAAACGCGATGGGGCCCTTTTCCCAGGCCCGCCGGATTAGGTCTTCTTTTATTTTGAAAAAGTGAACTCTGCAGATGATGTCTCTGGGTCTGTCACCTTCCTGAGGACGGGCTCCTAGGGCTCTGTGGACCCGATCCAGCTCAATATGGTTTGTGTCGGGCATATCGAGAAGAGAGTTGAAGATAGACATCACGGTTCGTGCTAGCTCTTGGCCGCCCACTGACTCCGGGACACTTCAGAGGCGGAGATTGCTCCTGCGACTCCTGTTCTCTGCATCGTCGTGGGCAAGATACAGATCGGAGAATTGTCTCCTATTAGATTCCTGCTGCCGCTCCAGCGCTGTCACTCGTTCCTTCAGGGCCCTCTGCGAAGCCTTCACTCAGTGCACTCTCTGGGTGACCTCCGCTACTGAGCCCTGCAGGGACGCGAGCTCTCTTTTTATTGTCCCCTCCATTCTAGAGACATAGCCATCAAAGTCATTTCGCGTGGGTAAGCCCCGTAGGGCTTCCTTGATATTGACCTTTACCACTTCTGCTATGGACTGAGATAGATGGTCTAGGGAAATTGCAGGGCTCAGACTTCGTACACATACGGGGCCCCGGCTGCCGCACCCCACCTGCCATCCACTGTGCTGTTGGGACAGGCACCTATCTTCCCGCGACTCCATGCTTGAAAGCTGCTTATCCTGGGGGGAGCACACCTCCATGTCCTCTTCTGGCCGTGCATACTGTTGGGAGGTGCCATTCCCCGCTCGCCACTCTTGTGCCTTTTCGTGATCCCCCAGAGATGTACAGATCAAGACTGGGCTGTGGGGAAGCTCCACTATCTGGCCCGGATCTGGGCTCGCCAGGGGCGAAGGGGGGCCCGAGAATATGCTGCCACACGGGGAGCCTGTCAGTCTCTCCAGCGAGGAATCATTTCCATTCTGGGGGGGGGGGGGGTCAGGCGGAGCCCCTTTTGCCTTCTGGGGAGTCCGGGCTATAGGGGGCCGTTTCATGTGTGGCCCGCTGCGATGTTGCTGCTGGAGAGGTTGGGCTTGATGTTTCACCTCTCCTGCCCCACTCCCCACCTGGCACAGCCCCAGCGCCCATCTGCTTACGAGGGGGGGGGGTCCTCTGTGGGTACCCTTGTTTCTCTCCCGGGGCCCAGGGGGAATTCACTAACCTGGGTGCCACCGGGTGTTCCTCCCCGCCAGTCCGACTCCTTATGCACCTGCGCTGTGATGGTACATGAGTGCTCCCTGACAGTCTGACGGCCGTCTTCTATCAGCTGCTTCCCGGTCGCCTGTCTGGGCTCCTGCTTATCAGGCCGGTCAGTCTCTTCCGCTCCGGGCCTCCGCAGCGGTGCGCTTGCTGGTGGCTGCTCCTCGGCCCTCCCCCGCTCCTCGGCCGCGACCGCCGCCATCTTGGATTTTACGGCCGTGATCTTCAATTTTAAGGCTGATGATCTCAATAGAGGCTGTGCCACACCAAGACATTGCAGTAGGCTCCACTGTTCCATTTGGACAGGTTGGTCTTTGGTCTAAGGGGCAGTTGTGGCCTAGAGGTAAGGGGAGCGTACTTGTGCCCGGAGGGTTGCAGGCTCGAATCCCGGTCCTGAAACATGACTGAAGTGCTCTTGAGCAAGGCACCTAACCCCCAACTGCTCCCCGGGCTGCCGCCCACCGCTCCGGGCACGTGTACACTCACTGCATGGTTAAATGCGGAGGACAAATTCCTATGTGTGTGCAAGCATGCAATGGCCATCTATGCATTAAACATTAAAACAAAACTAAAGCACATAACTAGAATCTGTTTATGTCTTGTTTCCTGCTATTTGTTGCTATATTGCCTGCCTTAGTGTTCCTTTCGGAAAACCAGAACAGAGCAGGTAATATTTGACAATTATATTTAGAGTGGTAATAAATAAGCCCCTTAAGACTTGGTAGTAAATGCATTAATAACTTTAAATCAAAACAATAATTAGGTATGCTGTAATATTCTAAGTATGTCACACACCCCGCTTCAAGATAACCATAACACGTGGGTAATACCGTCCTGAAGGGGCGTTCCTGCAGAGATGATAGCAAAAAAGAAAGCCCCTCCCTGATCCACAAATACCTGGGACCTCCCACTCATCACCCAGTTTTCCATCTCTGCAGACGGCGAGCAAGTCAGAAGATGATGGCTCCTCCTTGCACAGGGGGATTTCAGGTATCCGGGATGACTCCCGGCCCGCTATTTATTTATTTCCGTTTGGACCTTTTTCCCCAGAAATCCATATGCCTCCCAGCCTCGGCTGAGGGTCCAGGCGAGGGTATTTCAGCACCTTAGGTGCTCAGGAGCTATGCTCTACCGTGAGACCCTATATGAGAGGGTAGGCGGTATTACCGGGTTGGTGACCCCGGTTTGGGATGCCCTGTCCCTTTCATACAATGGCCCTCCCAGGATCCCCTTCCGTAGGTGGGGTGGGGGAGTGTTGGTCTTTTTATTAATTTATTAGCTTATTTATTTTTCACAGGACAGCATACTTGAGTGTGTGTGTGTGCTTCAGGAGGGGGGGGGGGGGGGGGCGGCGGGTGCCGGACCGTCGGCGGGGCCTGGACTTGTCCCTCCCGTTATTCTCCCTGTTGTGTGTGTGTGAGTGTTCTTTACTTTTGGCCGGGCCGGCGACCGCTCCTTGCTATTGCGGCGCCGGCCGGCTCTGAGCACATTTCCCTGAGGTGATTTCACAGTTGCAATGTCTCCCCTCACGCAGACTGGGGGGGGGCGGGGCCGGAGTGACGACGCGTCACCGCTCCCCACCTCCTGCCTTCGCTGGTGCCACTGCGGAGCTCTGTGGAGGGGAGAGGGGGGCGTGGCCCGGCCTCGCGCGTGTCCCGCGCTGGCCACGCCCCCTTCTCCCTCTCTGACTGCAGCCCTGCCTGTTGCTGTGGAGCGTCTGGAACTTCCCTCACGGTCACCATTTTGGTCGATGGTTCTGTAAGTGGCCTCTGGCCATTCTTCATTTTCCTGTATGCTTGATGGTTTCTTCATTAGCCTTATCTAAAACAGTCCCTCTGTTCTGTTTTTCAGATGGTGGTTCAGGAGGTTCGCCAGTAGCATTTAGGGGGTCCCTCCTGATCCTTATCACTGGGTTAATTGTTTGCCATAAATCCTCCCACTCGGGACATTAAAGGGGCATCCCGGGTTGTCTAACGGCGTAATTCCCTGGGTCATAGCGACTATTCCTAAACAAAGTTCACCTTATGGAGGCATCCCCGGATACTGGGCTCGGGGCTCCTTCGGGGCATCCCCGAAAGTGTATGTTATGTGAGGTATCCATTTCTGGGGACGATGTACTTCTGTGTATACCATGTGCACAGCAGACCATCACGCGGCAGTCCGAACCACAGGCGTCTGGGTCAGCACCGCCGGTCGCTTCATGTCCACCTCCCGCTTTGACACGCGCCCCGTGCGACGTCGTCATGGGCAGGGAGCTGCAATCTGAGATGTGCGCCAGATTGGCTAACCTTGAAAAAATTATCTCTGGCTCGGTTGCCCGTAAGGCTCCGACTAAGAGAAAGCATTTGTCGCCGGCTCCGCTGGCGGAGGACCTGGAGGATGTTAATAATCTGGATTGGTCTGACTATTCCCAGCTAGAAGAAGGGGAAGTTTATGAGGATTCTGATTTTTCGGACGATGAGCAGTCCTTTGGCACTGATGCCGAGCTGGGGGATTTAGGGAGATCCTCTGATACTCCCCACGCTCTGGCTCTGATGTTGGAGGTATTGAATATTTCCCCTCCTGAGGAGGTGTCACAGCAGAAGGGTGAATTGTTTGAGGAATCCAAGCTGCGCTTGGAATTCCCTACACAAAGGCATTTTGACAAAATTATTGCCAAAGAATGGGACAGGCCGGCTCGGCTCCCTGGCATCCCTCAGGGATGGGACAGGAAATATCCCTTCCCTTCGGAGGCAGTTAAGCGTTGGGCATCTCCCCCCGAGGTGGATGCGCCGGTTTTGGGGTTGTCCAATTCCTCGGTTTTAAATAGACCTGATTGTTCTATTCTCAAGGATGGAGAGGATAAACGTATTGACCAGATGGCTTGTCATGGTTTTGCTAGCGTTGGGTCAGCCATGCGGCCTGTTTGCGCATCGGCGCTAATGGTGTTGGCTGCCAGGTCCGTGGTTAGGGACCTGTTGACCTCTTCCGGGCTGCGTCCCGGTAGTGCTGAGTTCCTTAGCCTCAAACGGTGTGAGCTGTTTTTATCTTTTGTGTTGACAGCCTTGGATGACACTTTGATGATGTGTGGTAGAACGTCGGCGCTGCTGGTCACTATTCAGCGTTCGGTGTGGCTGCGCCAGTGGGCGGCAGATTTTATGTCCAAAAAGTCACTAACGGCTCTACCCTTTGTTGGATTACGGCTTTTTGGAGAGACATTGGACTCTGTCACCAAGGGTGGTAGGTTACCTCAACGCAAGAAACAACGCCGCCCCTTTCGGGGGGCCCCTTCCTTTACCCCCTCCTTTCGTGGGGCCAGATCTGGCAGGGGATTTGCATTCCCTTCTTCCAGAGGAGATTCTGGGAGCAGGGGCAGAGGTCGTGCCCGTCCAGGATTCAGTTGGGGCTCTAAGCCCAAGCCGGCTGCCAAGCCGGCTCAGCAATGAGGGGGCGCCCTCACCCTTGCGGGTGGGGGGACGGCTGCGACTCTTTTCCCAGGTTTGGGATCAAGAGGTCTCGGACCGATGGATCCGGGAAGTGGTGTCTTCCGGTTACAAGCTGGAGTTCGAGCTCCGCCCCACTTCCAGATTTTTCAGGTCTCGGATGCCTTCAGAACCTCTAGCGGCGCAGGGGCTTCTGTTGGTAGTGCAGAACCTTCTGGACATGGCTGTCATTTGCCCAGTGCCTCCTTCGGATCAGGGCAGGGGTTTTTATTCCAATCTGTTCACTGTACCCAAGAAGGACGGATCGGTCTGACCCATCTTGGATCTGAAGTTTCTCAACAGGTTCATCCGGCCACGGAAATTCCGCATGGAAACACTACGTTCGGCCATTCACTTTCTTCGTCAGGGAGACTTTCTGACGTCCATAGACATCAAGGATGCTTATCTACACGTCCCAATTTTTCCAGCACACCAGAGGTTTCTCAGGTTCGTGGTGGAGGATCGGCATTTTCAGTTTGTAGCACTCCCTTTCGGCCTCACCTCGGCCCCTCGGGTGTTCACCAAGGTGCTAGCGGGGGTGATGGCTCTGCTAAGGGTTCAGGGCATCCGCATTGTGCCCTATTTGGACGATCTTCTGATCATGGCCTCCTCCTTCAACCAAGCGGAGTTGGACACCAGAATGGTGGTGTCCACCCTGGAGAGGTTTGGTTGGGTGGTCAACCACCCCAAGTCTTCTCTCTCTCCGTCCAGAGTAGTGACCTTTCTGGGAATGTCTCTGGACACTTCGCAGGCCAGGGTGTTTCTGCCACAGGCCAAGATTCTTTTGATTCAGGAATTAGCTCGGCTTCTCTTGTCGGCCCCTCGTCCGTCCATCCGGCTAGGGATGAGGCTGGTGGGGTTAATGGTGGCCTCATTCGAGGCAGTTCCCTTTGCGCAGTTTCATACAAGGACGCTTCAGCTTCATCTGTTGAAAGTTTGGGACAAGTCTCCTCTATCGTTGGATCAGTCCTTCCTGATGACTCCCCGAGTTCGTCGATCCCTGCAATGGTGGCTGGGGTCGGCCAATCTGTCGCAGGGCAGATCTTTTCTGGCCCCGTGCTGGGAAACAGTCACCACGGATGCCAGTCTGTCAGGTTGGGGGGGTGTTTGGAAGGACCTCCAGTTTCAGGGTCTGTGGAGTCCGCAGGAGGCTCACAAGCCCATCAATGTTCTGGAGTTGAGAGCCATCAGGTTGGTTCTGTTTCGCTTGACTCATCAGTTGAGAGGCCTGCCAGTTCAGGTCCGGTCGGACAACAGGACGGCGGTTGCTTACATCAATCACCAAGGGGGGACTCGCAGCAGGAGTGCCCTCAGGGAAGTGTCTTTGATTCTGGACTGGGCGGAGAGTCACGTTCCGTGTATCTCAGCAGTCTACATTCCGGGAGTGGAGAACACGGAGGCGGACTTGCTGAGCAGAGCCTCCTCTCGTCAGGGGGAGTGGTCTCTCAGTCCCATGGTGTTTCGTTCGTTATGTCTCAGGTGGGGGTTCCCAGCGGTGGACCTCTTTGCTTCTCGTCACAATCACAAGCTTCCAGTCTTTGTGTCTCTCTCGCAGGATCCTCTGGCCCTGGCAGTGGATGCCATATCTCTGAACTGGAGGGATCTGGGGTTCCTTTACCTGTTCCCTCCGTTTCCAATGGTAGCCAGAGTGGTGCGCAAGCTGACTCTGGAGGGCGTGTCGGCGATTCTAGTGGCACCAAGGTGGCCAAGGCAGTTTTGGTTCGCAGACCTGGTAAGACTGGCAGAGGATCAGTTCGTTCTGCCTCTTCTGCCGTACCTGCTAACCCAGGGTCGGCTGCGCTATCCCAATTTACCTTCGCTGGCTTTGACGGCGTGGCTGCTGAAACCGCCATCTTAAAGGAAGAAGGTCTTTCTGACGCGGTGGTTCAGACTCTCATTAGCGCCAGGAAGCACTCTTCCTCTACTATTTACTATAGGACTTGGAAGTCCTATATTGACTGGTGTGAAAGTAGGTCTTTCTCTTGTCGGGAGTTTTCCATTTCCAGAATCCTGGAGTTTCTTCAACATGGTCTGGATTTGGGGCTTCAACTTAGTACCTTGAAGGCGGTGTTTTTTCAAAGGTCATTTGCTCTTCATCCCTTAGTCAAGACCTTTTTCCAAGGAGTTACGCATGTACGGCCTCCTAGGAAGCCCTTTGTTCCAGTTTGGGATTTGAACCTGGTGCTTTCTGCTTCTCAGGGTCCCCCGTTTGAGCCCTTGAATGAGATTGCTTTGTCTTCACTTACCCAAAAGGTGGCCTTTTTGGTGGCCATCACTTCGGTTAGGAGTGTTTCTGAGTTGGCAGCTTTATCCATTAAAGCTCCGTACTTCGAAAGGCATCAGGACAAGGTTGTCTTTCGTTTCAAGCCGGATTTTCTTCCTAAGGTGGTCTCTGCCTTTCATCTGAATCAGGACATTGTTCTGCCTTCTCTATGTCCTCATCCCAGCAACGACAAGGAAAGGGCGCTGCATTCCTTGGATGTAGTCCGTGTTGTGAAATATTATCTGGTGGTTACGTCTTCTTTTCGTAAGACTGATGCTTTTTTTGTGGTGCCCTTTGGGCCTAGGAAAGGTTTGGCACCTGCCAAATCTTCCATTAGTAAATGGATTCGTCAGGCCATCATTGGGGCCTATTCTGCCAAGGGGAGGAGTCCCCCTTTTCGTGTTACTGCTCATTCTACTCGTGCGGTTGGAGCGTCCTGGGCTTTCCAGCACCAGGCCTCTGTTGAGCAAGTTTGTAAGGCCGCTACTTGGTCCTCTGTTCACACTTTTTCCAAGTTTTACAAGGTTGATGTTCGGGCCTCAGCGGATGCTGTTTTTGGCCGCAAAGTTCTGCAAGCTGTTGTGGTTTAAGTTGTGCATTGTTGCCTTGTTTTGGATCCCCGCCCTTTTTATGGACACTGCTATTGGATGTCCCACGTGTTATGGTTATCTTGAAGCGGGGTGTGTGACATACTTAGAATAATACCATTTTGTGAAATACTCACCTGTAAAATGGGTATTATAAGTATGTCACACACCCCGCTTCACCCGCCCTTCTTGTATTCGGGATCCTTTATATTGTGAACTTTGCGTTATTTTGATTTATATTTGCCTCTTCCTGGTCCCTTACCTTACTGCTTCTATATACTGGGTGATGAGTGGGAGGTCCCAGGTATTTGTGGATCAGGGAGGGGCTTTCTTTTTTGCTATCATCTCTGCAGGAACGCCCTTTCAGGTCGGTATTACCCACGTGTTATGGTTATCTTGAAGCGGGGTGTGTGACATACTTATAATACCCATTTTACAGGTGAGTATTTCACAAAATGGTATTTTTTCTCTTGTTTCTTTATAGAATTACACAGAGTACATTGTGCGCTTATATGACCGAGAGATCAGGGATTTCTTTGAAGTGGCCAAAAACAAGATGGCTAGTATGACCAAAGAAGGAAAGAAATTTGGTAAGCCAAGTTAAATGAACATTATAGAGATGTCTGCATTATTGTAGCCACCACCTCCACACACCAGTTTAAGATACATCTCAGAAGGTTTAAAAGGACTAAGGAGCATAATATATACCCTTCATAAAAAAGAAACATGTAACAATTTAAAATCTAAAACTTCAGAAATGGATCTAACTCTTCTGTTGGAACGCCTTAATATGTTTGTACTGTTTGTAATGGGGCACCACAGATAATTTTTTGTTTTGTAAATTATTTTTTTACACTTTTACTAAATGACAGATGTTTAAAATATTTCATGATTTACAGTGTAACATATAGATGTCTATATGTTATGCTGAGAAGGCTAAACAAGATTGCCGATGGAGGTGAGATTCTACCGGCATCATACCATTCGCTGCTGCGAATGTGTGTTTGCAGTACAGAGACTTTAAGTCAAATTTGGGCCTCTCCTCATGTCACAGACAGTAAGTTTAACAGAGAATCAGGGCTACATCAGGGATGAAAAGTGGTCACCCACATAATATAGATTGCTTGTGCTAGGAACACCTTTGTCTTTTCTGTTAGCTATACCTTCTATTCATCGCCACAGAAAGGAATCAAGGCTGAATCTCCACAATTGGGTCGAAGATGGCATCAACAGCCTGAAAGTGACTTTATAGTTCCCTGCATTTTGCAAATTTAACAATGAGAATTTGGATCTAAGGATGGACATTTTGGTTTGACATACTATGCATATCACTTCTAAATGCTACACGTTCTAATCCTACATTTTGGAAATGTATACTGAGAAAGGGAAGAGGAGAATATAATTTCTTCTTTGAGGCTTGGCGCCTTTAATTACACGTTTAGTCCTTGCAGAACTTACCTGTGGAATATATATGTGAGGTTTTGGTGGTCTCTATCTCGTTTATATTCCTTGCAGGACTTATCTGTGGGGTAAATGTGATGGGATTAGTTGTATCACTTGACTTGTGATAGAATGATCTCTGATGCTTGCATTTCATGGCTCTTGTGTGAAGATGCTTGCAGATGCTTGGGGATGAGTGGCTTAGCATGATTGGTTTGTGGTGGCCTTGTTATCTGTGCATTACATGGTCTGAGCTGTCTTCACACTACACATTTTTCTCCTTTTAATGCAGATAATGTTGGTTCAACAAGAATAATCAATAAAAACGGTAAAAGCCAAGGCAAACACATTATTGTTCACTAAGTGTATGGAATACCCACTTATTTCCACCTTTAAATCTGAGAACCTTTGTCTTCTTGTGAATAATCTTGTCTTGTTTTTACCTTGACCCCCTTTTGACTCACAAAAATCCTTGTTGTCCATACAAATTCCAGTCACTTGGCTTGTTGCCAATACACGCTGAAACTAGCAACTGGCCAGTTATAACTTTTTTTTTTTTTTTTTAATAATCTTTATTTAAAGGTTTTTCAGTTTTTTTAAAAAAATACAGACATTTAAACTCACATTACAAGACCTATAGGGGAAAGGAAAGGCATCCTGGAACACCGCCTACAAAGCATGTAGATCATAACATTAGTGAGCTAACCACAGACGCCGGTACACTTTTTCTAAATGGGGGAGGCTTTCCCCTATAAGCCATCGGCATATAACATGTCGTTCTGGAATATCCTGGTAGGGTGAGGCTCATCCCGCATCTAGCAAGTGCATTCTAACATGCTATTATCCAACTGTAGATAACTCTTTGCAGCACGAGGTGTAGCCGTCCAATTCCAGGAGGGTGGAGGGAGGTAAGCAACACTAGGGACATGAATAGGTGGGGAAGGGGGAAGGGAAAGGGGGGAAAGGGGGGCAATGTATGGCGTGTGGGACGCGGCTTCCGGCCCGGCGCTCACCATATCCCTCCCTCGACTGATGGCCCATGGGTGAACCTGGGTTCTCCTCTGCCTGTGTGGACCAGGGCGAGCCTACAGCTCGACCACGCCACACGTGCTATTGCTCAAACAGGCTCCTAAATTCAGCTGATTCTTCATATATTAGCCATGGCAGCCAGGTGGTTCTATACTGCTCATCTCTGTCATGTAAGGATAGCGTCAGATCCTCCATCTCTCTGACGTTCATAACTTCCCTCACCCAATCCCTAACAGAGGGGGCTTTTTTCTGTTTCCATAGCCTGGGTATTGTTTGCTTGGCGGCATTCAGTAAGTGGATCAACAGGGTTTTTTTGTATTTCCCTATCGGGGCCTTTGTTGAGTGGAGTAGGACATGAGCTGGGTCTCCCATTACCTGCTCCCCAGTAAGCCGCGAGATAATGGGCAGGACCGTCTCCCAGTATTCCTGAATTCTGGGGCATGTCCAGAGAATGTGAAACAGTGTCCCCCTGTCCTCCCCACATCTCCAGCAGCTTGGGTCTGCTGTGTTGAACATCCTGCCCATTTTATCTGGGGTGTAATACCAACGCGTCAGCAGTTTGTAGTTGACCTCTTGGACTCTTGTTGCTACCGAGGACTTGTGTGCCAGGGTTGCTATTTTATTCCTCTCTTTCTCCCCCAATGTCCTGCCCAGGTCAGTTTCCCAATCTCTCCAGAATGACGGGGGAGCCACCTGATCGCTTATGAGCAATGAGTATAGTTTAGAGATCAGGTGAGGGTACGGCTGACCCTCCAGGCAAATATTTTCAAACTCTGTGTGCCCTCTAACATTTTCCTTGCTGTAGCCCATCCGGGACAGAATGGACTGGAATCGGAGAAGGGTCCAGGGGTCCAGGTCCCTGTTCCCTAGTTTAGTCCTTAGATCCCCCAGAGAAACCCATCCCCTCTCCGACAACAGATCGCCGCCCCTCAGCTGACTTATCCTTCCCCATTCCCTATAAGCCGCCCTAGAGCGCTCTGCCAGGAGCGGAGGGTTGCCCATCAGTGCGATCATGGGGGAAGGCCAGGGAGAGATTTCCGAATACTTCCTGTGACGCCGTAGGACCTCTAATGTGGCAGCCACTGTTGGGTGTGCCAGTTATAACTTTTGTGGGTTTAAGAATAAGAATTTGGTTGCTAAGACATCATTGCTCCATGTAGATTCCAGTAGGTGGACATTGAACTATGATGCACACTCATGCATTGTTTGTTAAACAGGCATTTAATTATAATGGAATCCCTTCCCTGTCTATGCTAATGACTCTTTCATGCCTGAAATACACATAACCCTCATTATTTTTTACATCATATACATGAAAGAGTGAAGTTCTTATACAGTGTGTAACTGTGTGTTCTTACATCAGAATGTCCATGTAACTGTTTACAGCTTAAGGTAACCATAACTGTGTAATATAGTTCTCTGCATGTCTTTCTGACAAGTGCCTAACCTTCCTTTTGTGCATGGTCTTCGCTAAATGCCTGTTTTCTAATGCATCTTTGTCTTTGATGCTTGCAACTTAATTCAACGCAGCAACACTGCCTCGAAAAGAGAGTGCCGTCAAACAGGAGACAGAAAGTGAGTATAAGTTGGTAAACTTCTACCATCAATCCTATCTGATTTTTCGATCAGGGGATAATGATGCAATGATCCTTGAGGGTGGGCTAATGATCTATTTAATGCATTTCTCTCGCCATAGTTGTGTTGTTTTTTTGTTTTTTTAACTTTTAAGAATAGGAAGTAATAGATTACAGAAAAAAAGTCAGGAACAAGGTGAAATAAAACAGGGTGAGATTACATACCAGTGCACACACGTGGCCTTAGATACAGAGGCCAACATACACACGTATACGCACCATATCATGTCATACCATCTCTCACCCCTCGACCCCCAGAAACAACCCCCACACGTTCCACACACGTGGATGGAGTATACAAACTCTGATCATGCACTCTACTAGTTCTGAGATACATCCTAGCCTGCGACTAACTCATCAGCAGGAAATTTTTCTGGGGCGGGGGCTACAAGAAGCAAAAGACGTCAGACCTTATAGAGTGAATGTGAAAAGGGGAGAACAAGACCTGAGAAATAAGCAAGATAAAGAAAACGAAAGTGGAAGGTAAAGAGTGGGAGGAAAGAAACTGGAAAAAAAGAGGGGGAGGGGCACTGCCACACCCGCACATGGGGGGAGCAAGTTCATATGGCCCAGGCTGCATGGTACATGTCCGTTTCCTGGAACTGCAGCCAGGGAAGCCACGTTTGCGTGTAAATATGGTTCCTGTCATAAATCGATGGTTACAGTTTATATCAACATAATTTAGGTATTTCTTTAGGTATTTATTCTTAATATACAGTACGTCCTTCTCCAGATAGATTACTTACACTTGGGTTATCCTCCGCCAGATGGCGCTGCACTGCAGAGACATGTAAAAACAGGCTCCTCCTGACCCCTCAAATACCCAGGGACCTCCCACAAATCCCCAGATTTCTCTGCAGTGCTTACTGCGAAGACATGAAATTATCACTCTCTCGCAGGTGAGCGGGGCTATTAGCCTGCGGCCCTGTTGGACTATTCCCACCCGTTCCTCGTGTGACGTGCCCCCAGCCTGGGCTGCGCTGGTCGGGTGAAGGTAGGTGGCACCATGCGTGCTTATGGAGCGCTGCTCCACCGCAGTCCTCCACCAAAGGGTAGGCGATATAGGCTGATGGTGAGCCTTTATGGGATGCCCCTCCCGCCTTATTGCCACATGCCCCGTGTAGCGGTGAGTCCTGTACAGAGGGCCGCCATCCTCCCTCATTCTCCCCGTAGCCGGGGGGGGGGGGGGGAGGGGGGAAGAAGGGGGGGGGGTGTGGGAGAGTGCGTATAGTGATTCGTGTATGACTAGATACGTGGTGTCAGCCGCCGCGCTGACTTGTCTGTTTTACTATTACATGACCGCCGCCGCGCGCGTCTTTTCCTTCATTTGGATGTCTGCGCCGGATGGCGGCGTTACCTCAGACGCTTCTGCGTTATCATTGGCTGCTTGCCTGTGGGCTTCACGCTCTTCGGGGGGGCGGGGGCCTGGCCTGGCGCACTCCGCGTCACAGCCCGCCCTTCGAGGTTCGTTCAGCGCCATTTTGTACAGTCGCGCGCGCGTGTGTGCCGGTTCTCCCTTCCGCGGTCTGTAAGTGCCCTCGCGGGCGGCTTTTATGCTCATTACTTACTGTGCATGGTTTTGACGCCCTTTCTTCTCATTGTGTCTTTCAGACGGGTGAATCCAGTGGCTTCTCCTGGCCCGGTGTAATTGTTAGTTGGGCCTAGTATAATTACTCCCACTTCCCTAGCGGGTCATTGGGGCATCCAGGGTAGCTTACAGCATCAATCCCTACTGGCTTATTGTGCCTATTAATCACCATATGGAGGCATCCCAGGATAATGTGACCGGGGTTCCTTCGGGACAAGCCCGGCTATGTGTAGCTTGTGGGGTCTCACCTATCAGCGGTGACAACGCACGGGTCTGTGTTCCTTGCGCACAGCAGGCGCTAACGTTGCAGGACGAGACGAGAGACCCAGGGGTCATGACGATTCTGGCTCTGACCCCTGGACCCCGGATGATACTGACAGACTGCTGGTTCAGATTTTTGAGGTTCTGTCCATCTCTCCCCCTGTTGCGGCTCCCAGTCAAAGGGGTGAGCTTTTTTATACTGCTAAGGCTCGTTTGGAATTTCCGGAGCAAACCCATTTCAATAACCTTGTGCTTAAGGAGTGGGAACGTCCCAGTAGACTTCCCGGTATACCTAAGAGTTGGGACAGAAAGTATCCCTTTCCTGCTGATATGGTCAAGTGCTGGTCATCGCCCCCCGAGGTGGATGCTCCTATTCTCGGGCTTTCTAACACATCTATTATGCACTCCCCTCACACTACTACTCTGCGGGATGCTGAGGACCGGCGCATTGACCAATTGGCATGCCATGCCTTTGCATTTGTGGGGACGGCGCTGCGCCCAGTTTGCGCCTCGGCCATTACGTCTGTGGCGCTCAGGGCCCTGATCAGAAGTGTACTTGAAGGTGCTCCTGATGAATTGCCACCTGATACGTTTAATACACTGTCTAACTGTGATGTGTTTTTAAACTTTATCCTATCTGCCTTGGATGATGCCATTAGGATGTGTGCGAGAACTTCTGCCTTAGTGGTAGCTATACGCCGCGCGGTTTGGCTGCGCCAGTGATGCTGCAAAGAAGGCCCTTACTGGGCTTCCATTTAAGGGGCTACGCCTGTTCGGTGACCGCCTTGACCTTTTTGCTAAAGGAGGTAAGTTACTCCAGCGCAGGCGGCAGTCTCGGCCCTTTCGGGGCCAGGGCCCCCTTTCACTCCTCTACCGCGGTGCTAAGCAGGGAAAAGGGGTGTCCTTCGCGGGGGCTCGTGCTGATTCCTGGCATAGGAGCAGAGGACGACGTCCTGGCTCCGCCTGGGGGTCGAAGCCCAAATCCTCTCCCAAGCCCCCTCAGGCATGATGGGGCTCCCTCGCTCGTCAGGGTGGGGGGACGGCTACAGCACTTTGTGAGACCACGTCTCAGACTGGTGGATTCAGGAGGTAGTGTCCTCTGGTTACAAGATAGAGTTTGCTGTGCGCCCCCCCCCCCCCCCCCCCCCCCCCCAAAAGATTCATCAGGTCCCGGATCCCCCAGGACCCTCTCTCAGCTCAGGTCTTGATGCAGGCCGTGCAGGGCCTTCTGGGTCTGGGGGTCATTTGCAGGGTCCCCTTAAGAGAAAGAGGCAAGGGGTTCTATTCCAACCTTTTCACCGTTCCCAAAAAAGATGGGTCAGTCAGGCCCATTCTGGATTTAAAGATCAACAAATTTGTCAAGAACAGTCGCTTTTGCATGGAAACTCTGCGCTCGGCCATCAGCTCCCTGCGCCCAGGGGATTTCATGACGTCTGTGGACATCAAAGATGCTTACCTACACATCCCTGTGTTCCCGGGACACCAAAGGTTTCTCAGATTCGCGTTGGAAGATCAACATTACCAATTTGTCGCCTTGCCATTTGGCCTCACCTCAGCTCCCAGAGTGTTCACCAAGGTGCTGGCGGGGGTGATGTCTCTGGTAAGGTCAAGGAGCATACGCGTGCTGACCTACCTGGACGACATACTCATCACCTCTCGGTCTCTATAGCAGGCAGAATTGGACACTCAGCTGGTGGTGTCCACCCTGGAGTCCTTCGGCTGGGTGATCAATCACCCCAAGTCCTCTCTGTCCCCTTCCTCGGTGACCCTGTTCCTGGGAATGATTCTGGATACGGTTCAGTCAAGGATATTCCTTCCTCAACAGAAGGTGGAAGCTCTAACTGCGCAGGTGAGGTTCCTGCTATCGTGTCCCCAGCCCTCCCTCAGGCAGGGAATGCAGTTGGTGGGCCTGATGGTGGCGTGCTTCGAGGCGGTGCCCTTTGCTCAGTTCCACTTGAGGCCTCTACAACTTAACCGTCTGTCAGTATGGGATAAGGACCCAACGTCCTTGGACGGGGTCTGTGTGCTTCTCCCCTTGGTCAGGTGGTCCCTTTCGTGGTGGCTGGACCACAGGAACTTGCTGGGGGGCAGGTCCTTTCTGGCCCCCTCCTGGGAGACGGTCACCACGGATGCCAGTCTGTCAGGATGGGGGGGATTCTGGAAGTCCCTGCGGTTCCAGAGGAGGTGGGGCCCTCAGGAGGCTCACTTCCCCATCAACATTCTGGAATTACGGGCGATCAGGTTGGTACTGGAGCAGTTGACCAATCACCTGAGGGGTCTGTCTGTGCAGGTGCGCTCAGACAACAGGACGGCGGTTGCCTACATCAACCATCAGGGAGGGACCTGGAGTAGGGGGGCCCTCCAGGAGGTGTCGCGGATTCTGACATGGGCGGAGGCCAATGTTCAATGCATTTCGGCTGTGTACATCCCTCTTGTCAGGGAGAGTGGTCCCTCTGCAACAGGGCATTCCAGTCCCTGTGTCACCGTTGGGGTCAACCGGATGTGGATCTGTTTGCATCCCGTCACAATCACAAGCTCCAGGCTTTTGTCTCCCTGTCTCAGGATCCTCTGGCCTTGGCCACAGATGCTCTGTCCATGTCATGGCAGGAATTTCGGCTCCTGTATGTCTTTCCTCCATTCCCCCTGCTGGGCAGGGTCCTGCGCAAGATTGCTCTGGAAAGGGTGCCAGTGATTCTGGTGGCCAAGAAGGGTGTGGTTCGCAGACATGGTGCAGATGGCTGTAGACCAGTACGTTCTGCCAGGAGTGCCAGATCTGCACACTCAGGGCCCCTTACGCCATCCCAATTTACAAACTCTGGCTTTGACGGCTTGGCTGCTGAAACCTCCATCTTGATGGAGAAAGGCTTGTCTGCCTCGGTGGTTGAGACCATGGTGAAGGCTAGGAAGAAAACTTCTTCTTCCATCTATTATAGGGTATGGCGTACCTACATTGACTGGTTGAGTCTTGGTCTCTTCCCTGTCGGGTGTTCTCAGTTCCCAGGGTTCTGGAGTTTTTACAGCATGGGTTGGAGTCGGGTCTCCAACTCAGTACTTTGAAGGGTCAGGTTTCTGCCCTGTCTGTCTTCTTTCAGAAGTCTTTTGCTCAGCATTCCTTGGTTAAGACTTTCTTTCAGGGGGTTACTCATGTGCGTCCCCCACGAAAACCTATGGTCCCTGTTTGGGATTTGAACTTGGTCTTGTCTGCCTTGCAGGGTGCTCCCTTTCAGCCTATTGCGGATGCTGCTTTGGCTGTACTTACCCTCAAGGTTGTCTTTCTGGTGGCTATTACTTCGGTCAGGCATGTGTCTGAGCTGGCGGCTCTGTCTATCCAGCCCCCATACTTTGAGAGACACCAGGATAAGGTGGTGTTCCGCTTAAGCTTTAAGGTGGTGTCTGCTTTTCATTTGAATCAAGATATTCTTCCTTCATTGTGCCCTAATCCTAGCAATGCTAAGGAAAGGGTTTTGCATTCCTTGGGTGTGGTCAGGTGTGAAGTATTACCTAGTGGTCACTGCGTCCTTCAGGAAAACTGATGCTCTTTTTGTGGTCCCTTCTGGTCCTAGGAAGGGTTTGGCTCCTGCCAAGTCTACTATCAGCAAATGAATCCGTCGGGCTGTGATTCAGGCATATTCTGCTAAGGGGAAGAATCCTCCCTTCCGCCTTACTGCCCATTCTACTCGTGCTATTGGTGCCTCTTGGGCCCTCCAGCACCAGGCTTCTGTTGAACAAGTTTGCAAGGCTGCTACTTGGTCTTCTGTTCATAGCTTTTCAAAGTTTTACAAGGTCGATGTTAGGGCCTCAGCTGATGCTGTTTTTGGCCGCAAGGTTTTGCAGGCGGCAGTGGTTTAAACTGTCTGCTGTTACCTTTTTTGTTGGGGATCCCACCCTACTTTATGGACACTGCTATTGTATGTCCCAAGTGTAAGTAATCTATCTGGAGCAGGACGTACTGTATACTAAGAATAATACAATTCTGTGAAATACTCACCTGTAGAATTGGTATTATAAGTATACAGTACGTCCTGCTCCACCCCACCCTGGTTTTTGCATTATTCTGGATCCCCTGTATGGTGATTGTTATCATTGTTATAAGTTACCAGTTTTTGGGTGGTTAAATTCTCCCGGCTTCTTGTTCACTGCTTTTCAATGCTGGGGATTTGTGGGAGGTCCCTGGGTATTTGAGGGGCCGGGAGGAGCCTGTTTATACATGTATCTGCAGTACAGCGCCATCTGGTGGAGGATAACCCAAGTGTAAGTATTATATCTGGAGCAGGACGTACTGTATACTTATAATACCAATTCTACAGGTGAGTATTTCACAGAATTGTATTTCTATGATGTGCAGTTAATAATCCATTAAAATATATTAAATTGCATAACAAAGAAGTAAATAAAACTGATTCTTTATGATAGTAATATCTGAATATTTGTGAGCTTGGTTTTATTTTTTTTTTGTCAACTTGCTAATAAAATGCACCTATAAACGTGCACATACAATTAAAGCGGAACAATGGGCAGGACTTTCATCTTGGGCATTATTCCTCTTCAGCGGAGGGGCCCGGATCCCATGGCCAATCTGTGACTTGCGCTTCCTTTCACCCTTACTAAGGTGCTAAGAGGTCACAGTGGCTTTGTAAAGATCAAGGAAGCGTGAGCCACTGGCCACATCCTTGCTTACCTGCACCAGCCATTCAGATAGTCACCCATTCACAGGTATGTGCATTAGCCAGAGGGGAGCCGGGGATGCAGCCCACGAAAAGGCCATTGAGGTGAGTTTTTATGGTGATCAAGCGGATTTCAATCCCTTTAAACCAGACCTTCAGCATCATTTAATGAAAAGCCCAAACCTTTAAAAAATGATTCAGCTGCATCTAAAATTTTTAGTCACTTATTATTCTTTCTCCCACTAGGCTGCAGCTGTGTTCAGGACTCTAGGATACGGGCGCCGCCATCTTGCCTCAGAAGCATCACATACTGAGGATAGGAGAGGGGGCAAAAGTACAGGTGGGCAGGGTTATAGCTGTGCTATGCACAAACAGAGCAGAGCCGGGGTCAGCAAAAGGACAGCAATCCCACAATGCAGAGTGGCACAGTCAGAAGACACTTCCAGTTTGCAGGCAGCATGAAACTCCACGGGCCGCCATCTTGGGTATCAAAGGCTCATAAAATGCAGTAAATACAGGTAGGATTATATTCTTAGTATACAGTACGTCCTGCTCCAAATATAATACTTACAATCGGGTTATACTCCGCCAGATGGCGCTGGACTGCAGAGACATCGAAAATAGGCTCCTCCCGGCCCATCAAATACCCAGGGACCTCCCACAAATCCCCAGAATTTCTCTGCAGTCTGGCTGCGAAGGATGAGAAATTGTCTCTCTACTCGCAGGTGAGCGGGGTTATTAACTTGCGGTCCTGTAGGACTATTCCCACCCGTTCCACTAGTATTATGCCTCCCAGCCTTGGCTGTGCTGGTCGGGTGAAGGTAGGCAGCACCGCTGTTAGGTGCTTAGGAGCGCTGCTCCACCGCAATCCCCCACCAAAGGGTAGGCGGTTCAGGCTTATGGTGAGCCTCTATGGGATGCCCCTCCCGCACTATTGCCCCTTGCCCCTGCCTATCGGTGGGCCCTATTTAAGTGGCCGCCGTCCTCCCTCATCCTCCTTGTAGTCTTCGGGGGAAAAGAGGGGGGTGTGTGTGTGTATGTGTATAGATACGTATGTTATTCATTCTGTGCTTTACACTCTCTTTTTCACATGCCTTTTATTCTTGTGTCAGCCGCCGCGCTGACTTGTCTTAACTGCATTTTTAAATTTGCCGCCGCACACTGACTTGGTTCTGCGCTTGGCGGCGGCATTACCTCAGGCGCTGGTGCGCCATCATTGGCTGCTTGCCGTTCTGGCTTCGCGCTCTTCGGGGGGGCGGGGCCCGTCATTGGCGCGTTCCGCGTCACTGCTGTTACTGCCCGCCCCTCGAGGTATACCGACGCCATCTTTCCTGCTTGGTTGGCCTATGCGCGACGGACTCCTACCTACCGCGGTCCGTAAGTGCCCTCGTGGGCGGCTTTATATCTTTCACTTTTGTTACGATGTACTTAAGGTCTTGTCTGCTTATGTCTTTCAGGCGGGACGAACCCTTCTTGGCTTCTCCCGGCCCTGTTTTAGTATATTACTTGTAGGCCTTGTAAAAATTATACTCCCACTTCCCTAGCGGGTTATTGGGGCATCCAGGGTTGCTACATAGCGTTATTCCCTATCGGCGTATAGCACCGCTATAATCACCATATGGAGGCATCCCAGGGTAATGTGTCCGGGGTCCCTTCGGGACAAGACCGGCTGTGTGTAGCGCGTGGGCAGCCTCATGCTGACGCTGACAAGGCGCGGGTCTGTGTACCCTGTGCTGAGCAGGTGCTTGCATTGCAATCTGGCCTGCCAGTGGCTGCACCTCGTTTCACTTCGCCTACTCCCCCAAGCTTAAACCTCACTCCTACTGAGTTGCATACTAGTGGGGATTCTCAGCCTGATGTGTCTTCTAGACTGGCTACTGTTGAACAGTTGATTGCGAAGTCCTTAGCGCGTAAGGCCCCTGCTAAGAAGTGGCACTTGACGCCTAATGTTACCATTTACCTATGGGAACTGAGGAGTTTTTGAATCTGTGTGACTATACCCCGTCTGATGACGGGGAGCTCTTTTCTGATTCAGGCTCATCTGATGAGAGACCAAGGGGTCATGACGATTCTGGCTCTGACCCCTGGGCCCCGGATGACACTGACAGATTATTGACCCAGATTTTTGAGGTTCTGTCTATCTCTCTTCCTGTTGAGGCTCCCAGGCAAAGAGGGGAGCTTTTCCATACAGCAAAATCACGTTTGGAATTTCCCGAGCAGGCACATTTCCATAACCTTGTCCTCAAGGAATGGGAGCGCCCCAGTAAGCTTTCCGGGGTTCCAAAAAGTTGGGATAGGAAGTATCCCTTTCATGCGGAGGTGGTTAAATGTTGGTCATCCCCCCCTGAGGTGGATGCCCCGATCCTAGGGCTATCTAACACCTCTGTCATGCATTCCCCTGATTCTACTACCCTGCGGGATGCTGAAAACCGGCGTATTGATCAGCTGGCATCCCACGCCTTTGCATGTGCGGGGACGGCGCTGCACCCGGTCTTTGCCTCTGCCATTACTGCTGTGGTCACTAGAACCCTTATCAGAAATATGCTTGATGGTGCCCCTGATGATTTGCCTTGTGAGGTGTTTCATGCACTCTCCAGTTGTGATGTTTTTGTAAATTTTGTCCTATCAGCATTGGATGACACCATTAGAATGTGTGCCAGAACTTCTGCCCTCGTGGTGGCTATACGCCGCTCGGTTTGGCTGCGCCAGTGGGCTGCTGACAACGCTGCCAAGAAGGCCCTCACTGGTTTTCCCTTTAAAGGACTGCGCCTGTTTGGGGACCGCCTGGACCTTTTTGCTAAGGGAAGCAGGTTACCCCAGCGCAGGCTGCAATCTCGGCCCTTTCGGGGTCAGGGTTCCTTCTCCTTCCCTTACCGTGGTGCAAGACAGGGAAGGGGGCTTTCTTTCCCTGGGGCCCAGGGAGATTTCTGGGGTAGAGGCAGAGGACGTGGACGTCCTGGCTCCTCCTGGGGTCCCAAAGCTAAATCCTCTCCCAAGCCCCCTCAAGCATGATGGGGCGCCCTCACCCATCCTGGTGGGGGGATGGCTGCAGCACTAGGCTCACGTCTGGAGGCTTCATGTCTCAGACCGGTGGATTCAGGAGGTAGTGTCCTCCGGTTACAAGTTGGAGTTTGCTGCCGATCCCCCTTCAAGATTCATCAGATCCCGGATTCCTCAGGACCCTGTGTCAGCTCAGGAGCTAGTGCAAGCAGTGCAAGGCCTCCTGGAGCTGGGGGTCATCTGCCAGGTCCCCTTAAGAGAAAAAGGCAAGGGCTTTTATTCCAACCTATTCACAGTACCCAAAAAGGATGGTTCTGTCAGGCCCATCCTGGACCTGAAGATCCTCAACAAGTTTGTCAGGGGCAGGCGCTTTCGCATGGAAACTCTGCGCTCTGCCATCAGTTCCCTGCGCCAAGGGGATTTCATTACTTCTGTGGACATCAAAGTTGCTTACCTTCATATTCCTGTGTTCCCAGGTCATCAAAGGTTCCTCAGGTTCGCTCTGATGGATCAACACTACCAGTTTGTGGCCTTGCCCTTCGGTCTCACTTCAGCTCCCAGGGTGTTCACCAAGGTGCTGGCTGGCGTGATGTCTCTGCTCAGATGTCAGGGCGTCCGCGTGCTTCCCTATCTGGACGACATCCTCATCACTTCCCAGTCTCTACATCAGGCAGAGTTGGATACTCAGCTGATGGTGTCCACTCTGGAGTCATTTGGGTGGGTGATCAACCACCCCAAGTCCTCACTGTCCCCTTCCTTGGTAACTCCATTCCTAGGAATGAGACTGGATACAGTTCAGGCAAGGATCTTCCTTCCTCAGCAGAAGGTCGACAGTCTGATTGCACAGGCTCAGTCCCTTCTAGCTTGTCCCCATCCCTCCATCAGGCAGGGGATGCAGCTGGTGGGCCTGATGGTGGCATGCTTCGAAGCGGTCCCTTATGCTCAGTTCCACTTGAGGTCTCTGCAACTTCACCTATTGTCAGTATGGGACAAGGACCCAGCATCCCTGGACAGGGTCTGTGTGCTCTCCCCCCTGGTCAGGAGGTCCCTCTTGTGGTGGATGGACCCAAGGAACCTTTTGGGGGGGCAGATCCTTTCTTGCCCCTTCCTGGGAGACGGTCACCACGGATGCCAGTCTGTCCCTGCGGTTCCAGGGGAGGCGGGGGCCTCAGGAGGCCCACACACCTATCAAAGTCTTGGAGCTGCGGGCGATCAGGTTAGTTCTGGCTCGCTTGACTATTCATCTTCGGGGCCTGCCTGTTCAGGTGCGCCCGGACAACCAGACGGCAGTTGCCTACAACAATCATCAGGGAGGGACCCGGAGCAAGGGGGCCCTCCAGGAAGCGTCTCTGATCCTGACTTGGGCGGAGGCCAATGTCCCCTGTATTTCAGCTGTGTACATCCCGGGGGTGGAAAATCGCCTGGCGGACTCTCTGAGCAGGGGGACCTCTCGCCAGGGAGAATGATCCCTGTGCAGCAGGGTGTTTCAATCTCTGGGGCAAACCAGATGTGGATCTGTTTGCGTCCCGCCACAATCACAAGCTCCCAGCTTTTGTCTCTCTGTCAAGGGATCCTCTGGCCCTGACCTCTGATGCGCTAGCAATGTCATGGAAGGACTTTCAGTTCCTGTAGGTCTTCCCTCCAATCCCCCTGCTGGGCAGGGTTCTGCGCAAGATTGCTCTGGAAGGGGTGCCAGCAATTCTGGTGACCCCCAGGTGGCCAAGAAGAGTGTGGTTCGCAGACGTGGTACAGCTGGCAGTAGATCAGTACGCTCTGCCCTTGGTGCCAGATCTGCTCCCTCAGGGCTCACTAGCCCTTCCCAATTTACAAACTCTGGCTTTGACGGCTTGGCTGCTGAAACCTCCATCTTGATGGAGAAGAGGCTGTCTTCCTCAGTTGTGGATACTTTGATTAAAGCTAGGAAGAAGTCTTCCTCTTCCATTTATTACAGGGTTTGGCGTGCCTACATTGACTGGTGTGAGTCTAAGTCTCTTCCCTGTCGTGTGTTCTCTATCCCCAGGATTCTGGAGTTCCTGCAGCATGGGTTGGAGATGGGGGTCACTCATGTGCGTCCCCCACGTAAGCCTATGGTGCCTGTTTGGGATCTGAACTTGGTCCTGTCTGCCTTGCAGGGTGCTCCCTTTGAACCTGTGCAGGATGCTGCCTTGGCCATTCTTACGCTCAAGGTTGTGTTTCTGGTGGCCATCACTTCTGTCAGGCATGTGTCTGAGTTGCCGGCGCTGTCCATTCAGCCCCCCTACTATAAGAGGCACCAGGACAAGGTGGTGTTTCGTTTCAAACCTGACTTTCTGCCTAAGGTAGTGTCTGCCTTTCATTTGAATCAGGATATTGTTCTTCCTTCTTTGTGCCCTAATCCTAGCAATGGAGAGAGTTTTGCACTCTTTGGATGTGGTTAGGTGTCTGAAGTACTATCTGGTGGCTACTGCACCTTTCAGGAAAACTGATGCTCTTTTTGTGGTCCCTTCTGGTCCTAGGAATGGTTTGGCTCCTGCCAAGTCTACTATCAGCAAGTGGATTCGTCAGGCTGTGATTCAGGCCTACTCTGCTAAGGGGAAGAATCCTCCCTTCCGCCTTACTGCTTCTGTTGGACAAGTTTGCAAGGCCGCTACTTGGTCTTCTGTGCATACCTTTTCAAAGTTTTACAAGGTTGATGTTAGGGCCTCAGCTGATGCTGTTTTTGGCCGAAAGGTTCTGCAGGCGGCAGTGGTTTAAACTGCCTGCTGCTGCCTTTTTTTCTTGGGGATCCCACCCTACTTATGGACACTGCTATTGGATGTCCCAACTGTAAGTATTATATTTGGAGCAGGACGTACTGTATACTAAGAATAATACAATTCTGTGATTACTCACCTGTAGAATTGGTATTATGAGTATACAGTACGTCCTGCTCCAACCCACCCTTGGTTTTTGCATTATCTTGGATCACCTGTATGGTGATTGTTATCATTGCTATAGTTGATAGTTTGGGTTGTTTAATTCTCCCGGCTTCTCGTTAACTGCTTTTCAATGCTGGGGATTTGTGGGAGGTCCCTGGGTATTTGAGGGGCCGGGAGGAGCCTATTTTCGATGTCTCTGCAGTCCAGCGCCATCTGGCGGAGTATAACCCGATTGTAAGTATTATATTTGGAGCAGGACGTACTGTATACTCATAATACCAATTCTACAGGTGAGTAATCACAGAATTGTATTTTTTAATGTGAGCAATCTGTATGTACAGAGTGTGGGAAACTTATAAGATATGCTCTTATTCAGGGTGAAGGTCCGGTTTAAGAACGCAGCACTGTAACAAACATTGGATAACTGGGTGAAATATATATTCACAGCTAAAGCCAGCATTACTATTTTGAACTTATAATTCTGCCTTAGTTGCATGATTTTATATATACACAGTTTCTGCATGCCTGCTGTGATAAAATACACTAATACATTTCTAAAAGCAGTCCCTAAAGTTTTTCCAAGTGTACAGCACGGCCTGTTTCATTCTAATCATTACGTCTGGGTATTCCGCCACAAGGTGGCGCAGTTGACTGCAGAAGACTTGTGGCTCCCCCCGGCCCTATAAAAAGCCAGGAATCGCCCATATACCCCCAGTGTTTCTCTGCAGCCATACTGCGAAGACCAGAAGATGTTTCTCTATTATTCGCAGGCGAGCGGGGCAACCAAGCCTGCGGGCCTGTAAGCCTATTCCCACCCGCTTCCAGACCCTCCTGCCTCCCAGCCTTGGCTGACGGATCGGTGATGGTAGGGAAGCACCTGGGTCGGGTGCTCGGTGAGCTTTGCTCCAGGCCGCAGACCCTATATACTGAAGGGTAGCCGGCCATAGGCATATGGTGAGCCTATAGGGGGAAGGGAGGAACCACTGCTGCTTGTGTGCTGTGTCTTTTTACTGGGGTGAGTCTTTATTGTGGGGTTGTCTGTGTGGCACTATTCTTCCCTGGGGGCTTCGTTGTCCCCCTCCTTCACTGGTCTGCACTCTGCGTTGCCCCCCCCCTCATCCCCTTCTCCCTCTCCCCGTCGTGGGGGGGGGGGGTCGGGTGCCATTGATGCAGTAGGCGCCGCGGGATGATGCGCTTTGCGTCATGTCCCTGCGGCGAGGTTCTTCCTGCGGCGCCATCTTCCTGGCTCCGTGCTGCTGCTGGGTGTGCATCACCGACTGGGAACTGGTCGACCGACTTTGCTGTGGGGCATCCTGTCCAGCCTTCCTCCTGCGCGTGCTGCGGATTCCATTGCAGCTGGTCCGTGAGTTGATCCTGCGGGTCTGATTGTTGGTGCATGTGCTGTTGGATAATCATGATTTTCCATGCTTATGTCTTGCAGACGGAATAGCAGCATTGTGGTTTCTCCCAGTCCAATACCCCCCCTCCCCCTGTCCCTTCTCCGTTGGGCATCCCTTGGGGGCATCCCGGGTGGGCTTCCTCAGCCTTTACTTCGTGTTCGCCTATTGTGCCGTGTTTGATAATCACCATATGGAGGCTTCTGGGGATAGCGGGCTTGGGGGCCCCTCGGGGCAGGCTCGGCTTTGTGTCATGTGCGGGGCATCCCCTTTTAGTGGCGGCGCGATGTTTGTGTTCCGTGCGCCCAAAGTATCATTGCGGAACAGGTTGGGCTGAGCGCCTCTCTTCCTAGCCTTGTCCTCCCGACAGCATCCCCTACTCCCCCGTGCCTGCATTTAGCCCCCAGCGAGGGGGAAGCCAGCAGGGGGTCGCAATCGGATCTGGCGCTGCTCATGGCCCGCATTGAGCGACAACTGGCCCAGCCAGCGGCGGGTAAGGCCTCTAGCAAAAAGAGGCATCTAGACGCCGATTTGTCCCTCTTTGCCGCTGAGGACAAGGGCCTTGACATGTTTGGTGGCCTTGACTCCCCAGAGGAGGGAGAGTTGTTTCGTTACTCGGACTCCTCTGGGGATCGCCAGGGCGAGTAAGATAGTGACTTAGGGTCTTTCTCGGATGAGGATACCTGGCTCCCGGATGATACAGATAGGCTCCTGTCGGCTGTTTATAATACATTGCACATCACCCCCCCTAAAGGTGGTGAAGAAGAAGCAGGGCGAGCTCTTCCGCCCTGGCAAGCTACGCCTGGAGTTCCCGGAACAGGGCCATTTCTCTAATATGGTCCTCAAGGAGTGGGAACGTCCTAACAGGTTACCCTCGGTGCCCAAGGGGTTAGACAGAAGGTATCCCTTCTCGGCCGATTTGGTTAGGCGCTGGTCGTGCCCACCTGAGGTTGACGCCCGGTCCTGGGGCTATCCAACACTCCGGTCATGCCGTCCCCCGACACTACCACCTTGCGTGATCATCGGGCTTGTCATGCCTTCACCTTTTGTAGGGGCCGGTTTGCGTCCGGTCTGCGCCACGGATATTGTGGCCATTGCTATTAAAAAGAAGGTCAGGCGCCTTGCTGAGGCTGCCCGATCTCGCAAGAGAATGGAGGATTATAAGGACTTTTTGCTTTGCTCTAATTTTGTTGCCTTTGCGCTGTCTGCCATGGATGACGCCATCCGGCTTGGCGGTAAGGGCTTTGGCCCTGCTGGTTGCTATGCGCAGGTCCATCTGGTTGCGTCAGTGGGCGGCTGACACCGCCGCTAAGAAGTCTCTCACTGGGCTCCCTTTCACTGGACTTCGTCTCTTTGGTGAGCGCCTTGATGCTCTGACCAAGGATGGTAGGCTTCCCCAGCGTAGAAAGCAGGCTCGGCCCTTTCGGGGATCCTCTTCCTTTCGCCCTTCAAGGGGAGGTCGTGGATCCTCCTTTTCAGGTATTCGCAGAGACTCTTGGGGTTGAGGCAGATCCCGTGGTTGCCCGGTCTCTCCTGGGGAACCAAGCCTAAGCCCCCTACCAAGGCCCCTCAGGCATGAGAAGGCGCCCTCACCCGACTGGGTGGGGGGCGGCTTCGGCTTTTTGCTCACGCCTGGAGACTGCGCATCTCAGACCGGTGGATTCAGGAGGTGGTTTTCTCTGGATACAAGATAGAGTTTGCAGCCTGGCCGCCCCCAAGATTCTTCCGGTCCCGGATATCCCTAAACCCTGTGTCGGCTCAGGGCCTGCGGCTGACCGTACAACGTCTTCTGGCATCCGGAGTTATTTGCCCGGTACCTCTTCAGGAACAGGCCCGGGGGTACTACTCCAACCTGTTCACGGTACCCATGAAGGACGGCTCCCTGAGGCCCATCTTGGACTTAAAGGGTCTCAACAAATTTGTTAGGTTCAAGCACTTCCGCATGGAGACCTTGCGTTCGGCATTAATTTCCTTTCGGCCGGGGCGATTTCATGACCACGGTGGACATCAAGGATGCCTACCTTCATGTTCCGATCTTCCCAGGTCACCAGAGGTTCCTGAGGTTCGCTCTGGGGGATCAGAACTACCAGTTTGTGGCCTTGCCGTTCGGTATCACCTCGGCTCCTCGGGTTTTCACCAAGGTACTGGCCGGTGTCATGGCTCTCCTGAGGAACCAGGGCATTTGCATCCTCCCTTACCTGGACGACATTCTGATTGCTGCTCAGTCTCTTCATCAGACCGAGAAGGCTACTCAGATGGTGACATCCACTCTCTCGAGTCTTTCGGCTGGGTGATCAACTATCCCAAGTCTTCACTAACTCCGTCTTTGGCGAGGTCCTTCCTGGGTATGACGCTGGATACTTCTCAGGTCAAGGTTTTTCTCCCTCAGAAGAAGGTGGAGGGCCTTCAGATGCAGGCGTGGGCCCTGCTGTCATGTCCTCACCCCTTCATCCATCTGGGGATGCAGTTGGTGGGTCTCATGGTGTCCTGCTTCGAGGCGGTTCCCTTTGCTCAGTTCCACATGAGGCCTCTTCAGTTACATCTCTTGTCAGCTTGGGATCGGACTCAGGAGTCCCTGGATCAGGAGTTTGCTCTGTCCCCTTCGGCCAGGCAGTCCCTCTCGTGGTGGTTGGACCGAGGAATCTTCTAGTGTGCAGGTCCTTTCTGCCTCTGAGCTGGGAGATTGTCACCACGGATGCCAGTCTGACCGGTTGGGGGGGGAGTTTAGCAGTCACTGAAGTTCCAGGGTCAGTGGGGTCCCCAGGAGGCCCACACGCCCATCAACATCCTAGAGCTGAGGGCGATCAGGTTGGTTCTCTCCCAGTTGACTCCCCACCTTCGGGGTCGTGCTGTACAGGTTCGCTCAAATAATCAGACGGCGGTTGCCTACATCAATCATCAGGGGGGGACCCGGAGCAAGCGGGCCCTCAAGGAAGTGTTCCTGATCTTGTCTTGGGCGGAGGAGACTGTTCCTTGCATCTCGGCGGTCTACATTCCGGGGGTGGAGAACCAGGAGGCGGATTCCCTGAGCAGGGGGTTGTCTCGTCTGGGGGAATGGTCTCTCAAAAACAAGGTATTTCACGCCCTGTGTCGCCGCTGGGGGCTGCCAGATGTGGACCTGTTTGCGTCCCGTCACAATCGCAAGCTTCCCTGTCAAAGGATCCTCTGGCCTTCGCCACGGACGCGCTTGCAATTCCCTGGCCGGAGTTTCGGCTCCTCTATGTATTTCCTCCTTTTCCTCTGCTGGGTCGGGTGCTGCGCAAGATAGCCCAGGAGGGGGTACCGGCCATTATGGTGGCCCCCCGCTGGCCGAGGAGGGTATGGTTCGCGGACGTCGTACAGATGGCAGTAGATCGGTACGTCTTGCCCGACGATCCAGAGCTTCTCACGCATGGACAGCTGCGCCATCCCAATTTACAAACGCTGGCTTTAACGGCTTGGCTGCTGAAACCTCCATCTTGATGGGTTAGGGTTTGTCGGCCTCTGTGGTCGATACCTAGATTCAGGCTCGGAAGAAATCTTCATCTACTATTTATTACAGGGTCTGGCATGCTTATATTGCTTGGTGTGAGTCCAAGACTTTATCCTGTCGTGATTTTTCCATTCCTAGGATTCTGGAGTTTTTACAACATGGTCTGGATTCAGGTCTTCAACTTAGTACCCTCAAAGGACAGGTTTCGGCTCTGGCTGTTTTCTTCCAAACATTTTTTGCCAATCATAGGCTTGTCAAGACTTTTTCCCAGGGAGTTACTCACGTGCGTCCGCTGCGTAAGCCCCTGCTACTGGTTTGGGATTTAAACTTGGTGCTTTCTGCTCTACAGGGTCCTCCCTTCGAGCCTCTGCATGGGGCCGCTCTGTCCATTCTGACTCTTAAGGTTGCCTTTTGGTCGCTATTACTTCGGTGCGTCGAGTTTCTGAGCTGGCGGCGCTTTCCATTAAACCTCCTTATTTTGAGTGGCATCAGGATAAGGTGGTGTTCTGGCTTTAGACTGATTTCTTGCCCAAAGTTGTATCTGCCTTTCATCTCAATCAGGACATTGTCCTACCTTCCTTGTGTCCTGCTCCTTCCAATTCTAAGGAACGGATTCTTCATTCTCTGGATGTGGTTAGGGCGCTCAAATTTTATTTGGTCACCACTGAGTCTTTTAAGAAGTCTGATGCCTTGTTTGTTTTTCCTGCTGGTCCTAGGAAGGGCTTGCCTCCAGCCAAATCCACTATCAGTAAGTGGATCCGACAGGCGGTGGTGCAAGCTTACTCTGCTAAAGGGAAGGAACCTCCCTTCTGTGTTACTGCTCACTCTTCTAGGGCTATTGGTGTCTCTTGGGCCTTTCAGCACCATGCTTCTGTTGAACAAGTTTGTAAGGCTGCTACTTGGTCTTCTGTTCATACTTTTTCTAAGTTGATGTTAAGGCCTCAGCTGATGCTGTTTTTGGCTGCAAGGTGCTTCAGGCGGTAGTGGCTTGAACTGCCTGCCGTAGCTCATTGGGGATCCCACCCTACTTTATGGACACTGCTATTGGATGTCCCAGACGTAATGATTAGAATGAAGCGGGCCGTGCTGTACACTTGGAAAAATACAATTCTGTGATTACTTACCTGTAGAATTGATTTTACTGTGTACAGCACGGCCTGTTTCATCCCACCCTTGTTATCGTTATCCTTGGTTGCCTCTTTATGGTGATTTGTTCAGAGGTTATTTTTTGTTAGGCTGTGCCTTTTTTTTCTCATGCTTTATGTCCCGGCTTCTGGCATAACTGCTTTTCAACACTGGGGGTCTATGGGTGATTCCTGGCTTTTTATAGGGCCGGGAGGAGCCACAAGTCTTCTGCAGTCAACTGCGCCACCTTGTGGCGGAATACCCAAACGTAATGATTAGAATGAAACAGGCGGTGCTGTACACAGTAAAATCTATTCTACAGGTGAGTAATCTCAGAATTGTATTTTTGTAGTTTAATCCTGATTCTACCGACTTTAATGGATTATGCCCCTACTGCACCACATCGCATTGGCATTTTCTTTTAGTATAGGACAAGTGGTGAAGAGTGTTTTATTTCGCTACTAGAAGGAGGGCTCATGTAGTGTTTCAGGGTTTCGCATCAGACAGTTGGACTTGTAATTTTGGAAAGAAAAGTGGGGTATAGAGCGCTATGGATAGTGCCAAGGGGTGAGCTGCACCTTTTGAGTAAGAGACCTCTTCTTACTTAGAAGTAGATAGTGTTTTTCAAAGCAAGTCTTACAATGCCAAAAATTGGCATTGTAGGACTTGTAATTTTGCTTGTGGACTGTAGATCATTCACTGCACACCTCTCCTATAGGTGGGGTGCTTATGTGGACCTGGATGGCTGCCATGATTGGCATATGCAAGCACGGCATTCCACCAACAAACTGGAAAAATAAACCTATATCCTAGAGTCCAGAACAGAGTTGCAGCCCAGTGGGGGAAAGAATAATAACTAAGTGACTAAAAACTTAGACTATATGAATTTTAGATGCTGGGGTAAAGTGTTTGGGCTTTTCATTAAATGACGCTGCACGTCTGTTTTAAACTTTTACCTACTGTACATGGGAAGACTGTCTGAGTGGTCTAACCCTGCCACGACAAAGTTATTCCAGAAATGTTTCCTTCAGTTATTAGCTCTTTGTTGTAACAAAATACCTGCCTGTGCTGGATTTCAGGTCTTCATGGAAGCTCTGGGAAGCTTACAGGGTCTACATCCAGTCTGAATAAGCTGACAGTCCAAACTTCAGGGAGCCGCAGGTCTCAATCCTCATCACTGCTGGATATGGGCAACATGTCTGCCTCTGATCTGGATGTGGCTGACCGCACCAAGTTTGACAAGGTATAAATAGTCATTAAAAAGGTTAAAAATAAAAATGTTTAAGTCTTCAGTATGTATGTCTATAGCCCAAATCCCAAATCTGATCCTCTGAAAAATACTGCTTTTATTTTTAGGCCTTACTTTCTAAGTATATTTGCCCAACTCCCCCACTTTTTCTGAAAAAAATGTTAACCCGTCTTTTGATTCCAATAGTATTGTACCTGTTGCCACATGCTTTACTGTAAGTGAAACAAGGCTCAAGTATGGCAGTTAGAGGAGGAGTATTGCATGCAGCAAATGGTGGGTCTAACCTTTTCCAGAAAAAGTCTAGATATTTATGCAAATTTACTCATGAAAAAAAACACACAAATAGTGACTATGACTTAGAGGCTTTTTGTAGGTGCATGTCTGATTCAGTGACTGAAGTATTTCAAAAGTTTCCATGTGAAGGTTTACTCTGCATATCTCTCGTTGAAAACTATAGCATGGGATGTATCTGCATTTGTGTCTTATGTTATAATTTGGTAAAGGAATGGCAAATTATCTCTATTTTATACATTCAGATTCACAACGAGTGCATAGAAAAATAGATTATTATAATTTTTCACAATGAACATAACAGCTCATGTAATGTTGCTCTTGTTTTCCTTGCACTGGACCTTAATAAATCTACCAAACAATATGTAACAACTCTTAAAAATAAAAATAGACTGCAAGACTTGCCATGGGTTCTTCCAGCGCTGTTCCTTCTCTCAGCTCGGTGTCCAGGATAAGGAAATAAACTTCCTCATTTGCCCCTCCAGTGCCACCCTGCCGATATAGGCCACCAATACTAGCTCAAGGAGCTAGTCCAGACCACACCACCCTCTGTATTGATGACTTAAATTGCACTCTCAGAGCTGCCATTCAAGCCCAGCTAACTCCTCCCTCCTCCCCACCCAGCCTCCTTCTTGCAAGCACTCTCACTCCCACCACTGCCCCACCCATTATGCTGATGAAATTGCAGCATCACAGCTCCAAGGGTCACTCCTACATGCTTCAGAAGAGAAATCATGGGGCAAAACTGTAAACCTTGGCCATTCCTTCTTCAATTTAAAAACAGAAAACCATTTAGGACAGTGGCAGAAGTAGCCCGACACAATGGTCTAACAACTGGCTATTCCTGAAGTATCAATTTAAGCTACCCTGCTAATTTAGATGCAGAAAAAACAGGATTTGCAATGGACAATTTTTTGTGACGTGAAAAGTCAGATCAGTCACGTAGTACTTGTTTGAAAGGAAAAGCACAACTTGGGTGTTGGTTGCCAGAGCACTCACTGGACAGGCAGTTGGTGAGGGCAATGTAATGCATTAATGAGAAATCCATTCTTAAGGAATTTCTCTAGACAACAGCCTATAGTGTCAGCCTTCTATCTAGTAAGAAGTATTAAAGTAGACCTCCAGTCAAAAAAAAAATCAAAGTTTAAGAAAATTGCTCCCCTAAACACAGTCTTGTGCAATCGGTGGTGTAATATATATGAGAGGACTTTGTCAGGATTTTGTTCCGTTCCCCAGGGGCACTCACCACTCCTCGGTCCAATGGCACATGTGCAGGTGCTCAGCCAATGAAAGTCGTTTGCTAGGTTTACATCTTTTGGCAAACTGCTGTCATTGACTATAATGGGGATTCATATAGGCTGGGGCTGGAGCATGTGCACTCCAGCCCCAGCCTATGTAAATGTGTAGTGACAACAATGAGAGCTGCCTGCTGAATTTGACGAGAGCCCGTGCATGCACCGCTGGACTGGGGAAAGATGAGTGTGTATGGGCACCCTGGGGTGGGGCGTCCAGATTCGGGATGCCCTGGGGAAAGCCATCGGTCAGCCCTGAAAACTTAGATTCCAGGCCAGACACTGGTGGGTTTTGTTCCGCTTTAACTCCATTCAGATGTTGTGGAATAGTAGGGAGATTCTGTGCTATGGAACTGCATGGGGGCAGCCATCTTGCCACAATTCTGACAGGCCTGTTTGTGAAAAACCCAGTCCTACAGTCAAAATGACCCTAATTCTCTTTGAAATATTGCTTTATTTGCAGCTAAAAGTATAACGTCAGCAGCTGTAATGACGCAGCACTGGTCATAATGCTCTTAAAACATTTTAGCAACATTGTAAACAACTCTGCGGTAGCCAAGCCCATTGACTTACATTGACTGATACAGTTACATTCATCCCCTCCAGCAGCTGTTGAAAGGCAGGCAGATTCCTTTTCTGAGGGAAATATCTCCTGTTTTGGGTGGGCTTAAAGCAAGCTCCAAACGGCCTGTAATGTGTGGAGAAACAATATCACACAGACATACTGCAGCCATGCTGATCTTCAACGCAGCCAGCTTTATCTCCTTTTAACATTCTATGTGGGAACAGATAATATCTCTCTCTGGCTGGTTGGGCTGATCAATATAAAGCTCCAGCTCAACTGCAGTGTGTCTATGTGCTAACAAAAGCTCTCCAGCCCCCCTTCCCCCCCCCAGTTGTGTAATCAAAGCTTTCGGGTGTGATCCAAGACGGCAGCTCCCATGTAATTCTAGGTGTGCAGCTATTCCTCAACATCTGCTTGAGGTTAAGCCCTCTCAAGCAGCATACGTCACTAATCATCAAAGGGGGGGTTTAGGGGAGCAAATTACTAAACTTTATTTTCTTGACTAGAGGCCCGCTTCAAGGCTGGCCAATAAGCCATCTAGGGCAGTTCTAGCTGATCCTAGACCCAGTAAAATGGTTTGTCCCCCAGGAAAGTTATGTCCACCTTAATAAGTGTTACTTTTGGGTGCACATCTACTGCTACAATCTTTTGAAGGGGGTAGGATCAACGTCTCGTAAGGTCCTGCATTCTGCCTGACAAGGAAGCCTAGGAAAGAGTCGAGCTGTAGCAGGAACCATATATTTCTTCTCACATGGTTTGGTGTATACACCACATATTTGCCCTGTTTTTTTCAAGAAGTGGGATTCTCGATTACCTTTCTTTGCTACCTGACTTATTTATTTTGAGGTCTGGTGAAACACTAGCAGTTGTTGGGCTGGTTGGGTGTCCTCCTTGTGTCTCCAGGACAAAGAAACTGTGTAAGTCAGGGTATACAGTGCGAGTACGTAGTACCAGGCCTGTTAGTTGGGTTGTATAAAAACTCTTGGCATTAGTTTGGGGGTTTAGGCCCCTTTTTAACAGGAGGTGAGCAGAGTTGGGGACGAGTAAACCCTAAAAACCATACCTTCAATATAGCAGTGATAGTACAGACATGCTATAGCCCCACACTTGCAGCTGATATGTCCTATAAAACCTACCTAGTAGCAGGGATGCACAGTGCAGTATGGCAGTGGTAGTACAGACACACAATATCCCCACACTTGCAGCAGATATACCATAAAACAAACTGTGCATGTAGCAGTGGCACACAATGCAGAGTGGCAGTGGCTGTGCGCACAGTGGTAACCAGGAGGGATGACAGGCTTATTACAGCATGGTTGGAAGTGAAATGTGTTTTAGACTCTAGGTCCAGTTTAAAGGACAGGACTATTTTTGTGAAAATTTGGTATGAATAACCTGCAAGCTCCCACTTGATACCGATCTCTTATACACTATATTCTTAGTATACAGTACGTCCTGCTCCAAATCTAATACTTACAGTTGGGATATACTCCGCCAGATGGCGCTGGACTGCAGAGACATCGAAAATAGGCTCCTCCCGCCCCTCAAATACCCAGGGACCTCCCACAAATCCCCAGAATTTCTCTGCAGTCTGGCTGGGAAGGACGAGAAATTGGCTCTCTACTCGCAGGTGAGCGGGGTTATTAACCTGCGGCCCTGTAGGACTATTCCCACCCGTTCCACTAGTAATATGCCTCCCAGCCTTGGCTGCGCTGGCCAGGTGAAGGTAGGCAGCACCGCTGTTGGTGCTTAGGAGCGCTGCTCCACCGCAATCCCCCACCAAAGGGTAGGCGGTTCTGGCTTATGGTGAGCCTCTATGGGATGCCCCTCCCGCACTATTGCCCCTTGCCAATCGGTGGGCCCTATATTCTAAGTATGTCACACACCCCACTTCAAACATTAATAATTACACTAGGGTTAACGCACCGCTAGGTGGCAGCATTGCAGAGAATCTCCCAAAAACTTCAACAGGCCCCTCCCGGTCTATACATCCCTGGTACCTCCCAAGAACCTCCTAGTGTTGTTCTCTGCAAGGTGGCGACAAGACAGAAGAAAGAAGTCTCCTGCTTGCAGGTAGCCGGGGTATCCCCCCGGCCCCCCCCATGGTCTATTTCTGCCCGGCTCTTGTTTGATAGTATATCTATTTACTGGCAGCCTCCCAGCTTTGGCTGTAGGCCGGGCAAAAAGGTAGCCGGCACCATTGGTGCCTAGGAGATTAGCTCCTCCGCTCGACCCTTCATTGCGGGGCATAGCGGGATTCCCGGAGTGGTGATCCGGATGTGGGATGCCCCCATTTAATATTAGGTTAGCGGTCAGGATGTGCCTAGCCCTGGGACTTTAGCTATTCCACATTCCGGGGTGTGGGGCGCGCTTTGGGACCGGTGACAGGTTTGTCTGAGCGTGGCTGCTGCGCTGCTGTATTGTGAGGGCTTTTGCGCTGTTTACTGTGGCTGATTTTTATTGCGGACCTGCTGTGTGTGTCTTTCTTGTCACTCTGGTATGGCTCTTTCCCCTCAGGAGCCGGGGGGGCGGGGCCTCACGGCGTGCTGCGCCGCGGTCCCGCCTGTGGCTGAGCGCCGTGATCGGCGCTTGCAGCCTGCGTGTCCGGTCTGCACAGGGGAACTGAGGAGATGAGTGTGTGAGTCTGTTTGTTGGTGCGCACTTGGGAACCGGCGGGCTGCTCCGCCGGTCCCGTCTCAGAGGCTGAGCGCGGTCTCTGCCTGCTCGGTGCTGACGCTGCAAGGGGGCGGGGCCGCGCGCTGATTGGTTGTCCCGGAGGGGCGGGGCCTTCTCGGCTCCCGCGCTCCCGGGGCTCGTCTTCCCCTCCCTCACCTCTCTGAGCGGTGTTGTGGGCCGCCATCTTCTGCGGTGCCTGGCTGCGCTGTGCTTCTCTCAGGTAGGCTTTCAGTTGTTCTTGCGGGGGATGCTCTCATAATGTGGTGGCCTGGTCCCCCGTATTGCGTCCCCTCCTCCTCCCCCTCCTGCCTCCTCGCTCCTGCACATCTTTTTAGTGCTGGTTGTGCATTTTAACCATTTACTGTGTCTATGGTTAATGGGGGGGAGGGGGGTTGTATGTTATGTTGTATGCTTGTTTAGGTACTTTTGTGCCTGGACTGACTCCTGTCCCTCTCTCTTTGTGTCTTTCAGATCCTGGGATCCCGTCTGGCAGGGCTCTCCCGGTCTTATATACCTGGCTCGTGGGGGGTGTTTTTCATTACTATATATATATATATATATATATATATATATATATATATATATATATATTCATATGGGTTTTATGCTATTCCCCTGGGTCAGGATCTTGTGACAATCTTTAGACAATTGTTAGGTTATTAAGGGGCATCCCGGGTCGCGTACCGCATAAATCCCTGGGTTCTGCGAATACCATAAAATTCACCACATGGAGGCTGCCACAGATACCGGGAATGGTTCTTCGGGACAATCCACAGTGTGCGGGGGTTGTGGGACTCCGCTCCAGGGAGATGATGTCATTTTGTGTATCCCTTGTGCACAGCAGAACATTGCACGGCAGTCCAGTACTCCGGTGCCTAGCACTTCGTCAGCCGCGCCATCTCCCTCTCCCCCTCGCTTATTCCGGACCCCGTGTGACGTTGTCCTGGGCAGGGATTCGCAGTCTGAGGTATGTGCCCGTTTGACCAGCCTTGAGAAGCGGTTTTCTGCTATAGCCGCTCAGAAGGCTCCAGCTAAGCGGAAGCATCTGTCTCCGCCTCCGCCGGATTCAGATGAGGAAGTTGTGGGAGATCTGGATTGGTCGGATCGTCCCCGTGAAGATGGTGAGCTCATTGAGGAAGAAGATTCTGATGTTCAGCAGTTGCTGGGTTCTGAGGGGGATCAGGCTGACGGCCTCCCTCTCGATTCCTCTACCATTCTGAGCCAGATGTTTGAGGTTTTGGATTTGGAGCCTCCGGTGGCTGCTCCTAGGCCTAAGGGTCAGCTTTTTGGGGTGTCCAAGCAGCGTTTGGAGTTTCCCAGCCAACAGCATTTTGAAGAAATTGTTTTCAAGCAATGGGAGCAACCTACACGTCTTGTTGGTGTGCCGTCTAGCTGGGATAGGAATTATCCCTTTCCGGAGGAATTGATGAAGCGTTGGTCTGTCCCCCCTGAGGTAGATACTCCGGTCTTGGGACTGTCAAACACGGCGGTCGTGCATTCCCCTGACACGACTTCGCTCAGGGACGGCGAGGATCGCCGGGTTGATCAGCTTGCCCGTCATGGTTTTGTATGTGCGGGTTCGGTGTTAAGGCCCGTCTGTGCTTCGGCTCTTTTTGCTGTCAGGTCTATTGTCAGGGACTTGGGGGTGGATCTCGAGCCCACCAGTGATGAGTCCCTTGGGCTTAAGCGCTGCGATTCTTTTTTGTCTTTTATCCTGGCCGCTCAGGAGGATGCCATGTTAATGTGTGGCAGGGCTACTGCCTTGCTGGTGGCTATCCGGCGCTGTGTGTGGTTGAGACAGTGGACGGCTGATTTTAATTCTAAAAGATCTCTCACGGCTCTGCCCTTTTTGGGTTTGAGGCTTTTTGGTGAGAGGCTGGATTCTGTTGCCAAGGGAGGTAAGTTACCTCAGCGCAAGAAATTTCGCCGTTCCTTTCGGGGGACGGTCTCCTTCAATCCGTCCTTTCGGGGAGTCGGAGCCGGTAGGGGCTCCTCGGCCCCCAGGGGCGCCAGTTGGAATAGGGGCAGAGGCCGTGGCCGTCCCGCTCGCGTCTGGGGTGCCAAGCCCAAGCCGGTTGCCAAGCCCACCCAGCAATGAGGGGGCGCCCTCACCCGTTCGGGTGGGGGGACGGTTGCAACTTTTCTCCCGGGTGTGGGACCAGGAGGTCCCGGACAGATGGATCCGGGAGGTGGTTTCGGCCGGTTACAAGTTGGAGTTCGAGTCCCGTCCTCCTCCAAGGTTCTTCAGGTCTCGGGTGTCTTTGGATCCTTTGGCCGCGCAGGGGCTCCTGGCGGCAGTAAGGAATCTTCTAGATTTAGCTGTCATTTGCCCGGTTCCTTCTTCAGAGGTAGGGCGCGGGTTTTACTCCAATCTCTTCACGGTTCCCAAAAAGGACGGGTCCTTCCGTCCTATTCTGGATTTGAAGTTTCTCAACAGGTTTATTCGTCCTCGGAAGTTCCGCATGGAAACCCTGCGGTCTGCGATCGGTTCGCTTCGGCAGGGGGACTTTATGACGTCCATAGACATCAAGGATGCGTACCTGCACGTGCCGATCTTTCCTGCTCATCAGCGGTTCCTTCGTTTCGTGGTGGAGGATCGGCATTTTCAGTTTGTGGCTCTTCCATTCGGCCTCACCTCTGCTCCGAGAGTGTTCACCAAGGTGTTGGCGGGGGTGATGGCCCTGCTCAGAGCTCAGGGGATTCGCATTGTGCCTTACCTGGACGATCTTCTCATCATGGCTCCTTCCTTCAGTCAAGCAGAGGGGGACACCAGCACGGTGGTGTCTATGTTGGAGAGGTTCGGCTGGGTGATCAATTACCCCAAGTCCTCGCTGGTTCCGGCCAGGGTGGTGACCTTTCTGGGGATGTCGTTGGACTCCTGCCAGCACAGGTGTTTCTCCCTCAGGCCAAGGTTCTGATGATTCAGGAATTGGTCCAGCTGCTCCTCTCCCATCCTCATCCGTCCATTCGTCTGGGGATGAGACTGGTGGGGTTGATGGTGGCCTCGTTCGAGGCAGTTCCCTTTGCTCAGTTTCATACGAGGACTCTTCAACTTCATCTTTTGGCGTCTTGGAACCGGTGTCCGGGGTCGTTGGATCGGTCCTTCCGGTTGTCCCCTCGGGTTCGGCAGTCCCTTCTGTGGTGGTTGGTCTCGGACAACCTTCTGAAGGGAAGGTCGTTTCTGACCCCGCTTTGGGAAACTGTCACCACGGATGCCAGTTTGTCAGGATGGGGAGGTTTCTGGAAGGATCTTCAGTTTCAGGGGCAGTGGGACCCTCAGGAAGCCCACTTGCCCATCAATGTTCTGGAGTTGCAAGCCATCAGGTTGGTTCTGTCTCACTTGACGCTTCATTTACAGGGCCTGCCGGTTCAGGTTCGATCGGACAATCAGACGGCGGTTGCTTACATCAATCACCAAGGAGGGACTCGCAGTCTGGGTGCCCACAGAGAGGTGTCTCTGATTCTAGTTTGGGCAGAGACTCATGTCCCTTGCATCTCGGCAGTTTACATTCCGGGAGTGGAAAACACAGAGGCGGATTTTCTGAGCCGGTGTGCGTCCCGTCGGGGGGAGTGGTCTCTCCATCCCCAGGTGTTTCGGTCACTTTGTCTCCGGTGGGGGACGCCGGAGGTGGATCTGTTTGCCTCTCGTCACAATCACAAGCTTCCGTCCTTTGTGTCCCTGTCCCGGGACCCTCTGGCTCTGGCGGTGGATGCCATGACCCTGAGCTGGAGGGGCCTGGGGTTTCTTTATCTGTTCCCTCCGATTCCCATGCTAGGCAGGGTTCTGCGAAAGTTGGTTCTGGAGGGAGTTCCCGCCATTCTCGTGGCTCCAAGGTGGCCAAGGCGGGTGTGGTTCGCGGACATCGTTCGTCTGGCCGTGGATCAGTTCGATCTGCCTCTTCGGCCAGATCTTCTCACTCAGGGTCAACTATGTTACCCCAGTTTACAAACGCTGGCTTTGACGGCTTGGCTGCTGAAACCTCCATCTTGAAGGAGGAGGGTCTTTTGGATGCTGTCATTCGGACTCTTATTAGTGCCAGGAAGAGGTCTTCCTCTTCCATCTATTACAGGTATTGGAGATCTTATATTGATTGGTGTGAGGCTAGGTCTTTGCCTTGCCGGGTCTTTTCTGTGTCTAGGATTTTGGAGTTTCTTCAGTCGGGGCTGGACTCCGGTCTTCAGCTGAGTACCTTGGAGGGGCAGGTTTCTGCTTTGTCTATTTTTTCCCAGAAATCTTTTGCTAGTCATTCCTTGGTCAAGACTTTTTTCCAGGGGGTTTCGCATGTGCGTCCTCCTAGGAAGCCTTTGCTCCCACTTTCTGCTCTTAAGGCTCCTCCTTTTGAGCCTTTGCGGGATGTTGCCTTGTCCATTCTTTCTCAGAAGGTTGCCTTTCTGGTGGCCATCACTTCGGTTCGGCGTGTTTCAGAGTTGGCGGCTTTGTCTATTCAGGCTCCTTATTTTGAGGACCATCAGGACAAAGTGGTTTTTCGATACAAGTCAGATTTTCTCCCTAAAGTGGTCTCTGCTTTTCATCTTAACCAGGACATTGTTCTTCCTTCCTTGTGTCCTAAGCCTAAGAATGTCAAGGAGAGTGCTTTGCACTGCTTGGATGTGGTACGTTGTGTCAGGTACTATCTACGTGCTACGTCTTCTTTTCGTAAGACTGATGCCTTTTTCGTTGTGCCATGTGGGCCTAGGAAGAGTTTGGCTCCGGCCAAATCTTCCATTAGTAAATGGGTTCGTCAGGCCATTGTTGGTGCTTATTCGGCTAAAGGGAAGGATCCTCCTTTCCGAGTTACTGCTCACTCTACTCGTGCGGTTGGTGCGTCCTGGGCTTTTCAGCACCAGGCTTCGGTTGAACAAGTGTGTAAGGCTGCAACTTGGTCTTCTGTTCATACTTTTTCTAAGTTCTATAAGGTTGATGTGCGGGCCTCAGCGGACGCTGTTTTTGGCCGCAAGGTTTTGCAGGCTGCAGTGGTTTGAGTTTTTTCTGCGTTATTGCCTGTTCGGATACCCACCCTTTTCTGGACACTGCTGTTGGATGTCCCTAGTGTAATTATTAATGTTTGAAGTGGGGTGTGTGACATACTTAGAATAATACCATTTTGTGAATACTCACCTGTAAAATGGGTATTATAAGTATGTCTCACACCCCACTTCAACCGCCCTTTTCGGTATCCTGGCTCTCTATTTGGTGAAGTTTAGTTCTTTACGTTGAGGGTTACATTGTTTGGTTCTGGTACCTTGTCTTACTGCTGTTCTAATACTGGGAGGTTCTTGGGAGGTACCAGGTATGTATAGACCGGGAGGGGCCTGTTGAAGTTTTTTGGAGATTCTCTGCAATGCTGCCACCTAGCGGTGCGTTAACCCTAGTGTAATTATTAATGTTTGAAGTGGGGTGTGTGACATACTTATAATACCCATTTTACAGGTGAGTATTCACAAAATGGTATTTTAAGTGGCCGCCGTCCTCCCTCATCCTCCTTGTAGTCTTCGGGGGAAAAGAGGGGGGGGGTGTATGTGTATAGATATGTATGTTATGCATTCTGTGCTTTCTCTTTTCACATGTCTTTATTCTTGTGTCAGCCGCTGCGCTGACTTGTCTTTACTGCTTTTTTAAATTTGCCGCCGCCGCCACGCGCTGACTTGGTTCCGCACTTGGCGGCGGCATTACCTCAGGCGCTGGTGCGCCATCATTGGCTGTTGGCCGTTCTGGCTTTGCGCTCTTCGGGGGGGGGGAGCGTCGAGGTATACCGACGCCATATTTCCTACTTGGTTGGCCTATGCGTGACGGACTCCTACCTACCGCGGTTCGTAAGTGCCCTCGCGGGCGGCTTTATTTCCTTCACTTTTGTTACAATGTACTTAAGGTCTTGTCTGCTTATGTCTTTCAGGCGGGACGAACCCTTCTTGGCTTCTCCCGGCCCTGTTTTAGTATATTATCCCAGGATAATGTGACCGGGGGACAAGACCGGCTGTGTGTAGCGTGTGGGCAGCCTCATGCTGACGCTGACAAGGCGCGGGTCTGTGTACCCTGTGCTGAGCAGGTGCTTGCATTGCAATCTGGCCTGCCAGTGGCTGCACCTCGTTTCACTTAGCCTACTCCCCCAAGCTTAAACCTCACTCCTACTGAGTTGCATACTAGTGGGGATTCTCAGCCTGATGTGTCTTCTAGACTGGCTACTGTTGAACAGTTGATTGCGAAGTCCTTAGCGCGTAAGGCCCCTGCTAAGAAGCGGCACTTGACGCCTAATGTTACTGTTTTCCCTATGGGAACTGAGGAGTTTTGGAATCTGTGTGGCTATACCCTGTCTGATGAAGGGGAGCTCTTTTCTGATTCAGGCTCATCTGATGAGAGACCAAGGGGTCATGACGATTCTGGCTCTGACCCCTGGGCCCCGGATGACACTGACAGATTATTGACCCAGATTTTTGAGGTTCTGTCTATCTCTCTCCCTGTTGAGGCTCCCAGGCAAAGAGGGGAGCTTTTCCATACAGCAAAATCACGTTTGGAATTTCCAGAGCAGGCACATTTCCATAACCTTGTCCTCAAGGAATGGGAGCGCCCCAGTAAACTTCCCGGGGTTCCAAAGAGTTGGGATAGGAAGTATCCCTTTCCTGCGGAGGTGGTTAAATGTTGGTCATCCCCCCCCTGAGGTGGATGCCCCGATCCTAGGGCTATCTAACACCTCTGTCATGCATTCCCCTGATTCTACTACCCTGCGGGATGCTAAAGACCTGCGTATTGATCAGCTGGCATCCCACGCCTTTGCATGTGCGGGGACGGCGCTGCGCCCGGTCTGTGCCTCTGCCATTACTGCTGTGGCCACTAGAACCCTTATCAGAAATATGCTTGATAGTGCCCCTGATGATTTGCCTTGTGAGGTGTTTAATGCACTCTGCAGTTGTGATGTTTTTGTAAATTTTGTCCTATCAGCATTGGATGACACCATCAGAATGTGTGCCAGAACTTCTGCGCTCGTGGTGGCTATACACCGCTCGGTTTGGCTGTGCCAGTGGGCTGCTGACAAAGCTGCCAAGAAGGCCCTCACTGGTTTTCTCTTTAAAGGACTGCGCCTGTTTGGGGACCGCCTGGACCTGTTTGCTAAGGGAGGCAGATTATCCCACTGGGGCCTGGAGCCCGGGGAGATTTCTGGGGTAGAGGCAGAGGACGTGGACGTCCTGGCTCCTCCTGGGGTCCCAAAGCTAAATCCTCTCCCAAGCCCCCTCAGGCTTGATGGGGCGCCCTCACCGATCCGGGTGGGGGACGGCTGAAGCACTTCGCTCACGTCTGGAGGCTTCATGTCTCAGACCGGTGGATTCAGGAGGTAGTGTCCTCCGGTTACAAGTTGGAGTTTGCTGCCGATCCCCCTTCAAGATTCATCAGATCCCGGATTCCTCAGGACCCTGTGTCAGTTCAGGAGCTAGTGCAAGCAGTGCAAGGCCTCCTGGAGCTGGGGGTCATCTGCCAGGTCCCCTTAAGAGAAAAAGGCAAGGGCTTTTATTCCAACCTATTCACAGTACCCAAAAAGGATGGTTCTGTCAGGCCCATCCTGGACCTGAAGGTCCTCAACAAGTTTGTCAGGGGCAGGCACTTAAGCATGGAAACTCTGCGCTCTGCCATCAGTTCCCTGCGCCAAGGGGATTTCATGACTTCTGTGGACATCAAAGATGCTTACCTTCATATTCCTGTGTTCCCAGGTCATCAAAGGTTCCTCAGGTTCGCTCTGATGAATCAACACTACCAGTTTGTGGCCTTGCCCTTTGACCTCACTTCAGCTCCCAGGGTGTTCACCAAGGTGCTGGCTGGAGTGATGTCTTTGCTTAGATGTCAGGGTGTCCGCGTGCTTCCCTATCTGGACGACATCCTCATCACTTTCCAGTCTCTACATCAGGCAGAGTTGGATACTCAGCTGGTGGTGTCCACTCTGCAGTCATTTGGATGGGTGATCAACCACCCCAAGTCCTCACTGTCCCCTTCCTTGCTAACTCCATTCCTAGGAATGAGTCTGGATACAGTTCAGGCAAGGATCTTCCTTCCTCAGCAGAAGGTGAACAGTCTGATTGCACAGGCTCAGTCCCTCCTAGCTTGTCCCCATCCCTCCATCAGGCAGGGGATGCAGCTGGTGGGCCTGATGGTGGCATGCTTCGAAGCGGTCCCTTATGTTCCTCTTTTCCACTTGAGGCCTCTGCAACTTCACCTATTGTCTGTATGGGACAAGGACCCAGCGTCCCTGGACAAGGTCTGTGTGCTCTCCCCCCTGGTCAGGAGGTCCCTCTTGTGGTGAATGGACTCAAGGAACCTGTTGGGGGGCAGAACCTTTCTTGCCCCTTCCTGGGAGACGGTCACCATGGATGCCAGTCTGTCAGGTTGGGGGAGTTTCTGGAAGTCCCTGCGGTTCCAGGGCAGGTGGGGCCCTCAGGAGGCCCACACACCTATCAATGTCTTGGAGCTGCGGGCGATCAGGTTAGTTCTGGCTCGCTTGACTACTCATATTCGGGGCCTGCCTGTTCAGGTGCGCTCGGACAACCAGACGGCAGTTGCCTACATCAATCATCAGAGAGGGACCCCGAGCAAGGGGGCCCTCCAGGAAGCGTCTCTGATCCTGACTTGGGCGGAGGCCAATGTGCCCTGCATTTCAGCTGTATACATCCCGGGGGTGGAAAATTGCCTGGCAGACTCTCTGAGCAGGGGGACCTCTCGCCAGGGAGAATGGTTCCTATGCAGCAGGGTGTTTCAATCTCTGTGTCACCGTTGGGGCCAACCAGATGTGGATCTGTTTGCGTCCCACCACAACCACAAGCTCCCAGCTTTTGTCTCTCTGTCCAGGGATCCTCTGGCCCTGACCTCAGATGCGCTAGCAATGTCATGGAAGGACTTTCAGTTCCTATATGTCTTCCCTCCAATCCCCCTGCTGGGCAGGTTTCTGCGCAAGATTGCTCTGGAAGGGGTTCCAGCAATTCTGGTGGCCCCCAGGTGGCCAAGAAGAGTGTGGTTCGCAGACGTGGTACAGCTGGCAGTAGATCAGTACGCTCTGCCCTTGGTGCCAGATCTGCTCACTCAGGGCTCACTACGCCATCCCAATTTACAAACTCTGGCTTTGACGGCTTGGCTGCTGAAACCTCCATCTTGATGGAGATGTGGCTGTCTTCCTCGGTTGTGGATACTTTGATTAAAGCTAGGAAGAAGTCTTCCTCTTCCATTTATTACAGGGTTTGGCGTGCCTACATAGACTGGTGTGAGTCTAAGTCTCTTCCCTGTCGTGTGGATTCTGGAGTTCCTGCAGCATGGGTTGGAGATGGGGCTCCAACTCAGTACTCTGAAGGGTCAGGTTTCTGCCCTGGCTATTTTCTTCCAGAAGTCCTTTGCTCAGCACCCTCTGATCAGGACTTTTTTCCAGGGGGTCACTCATGTGCGCCCCCCACGTAAGCCTATGGTGCCTGTTTGGGATCTGAACTTGGTTCTATCAGCCTTGCAGGGTGCTCCCCTTGAACCTGTGCAGGATGCTGCCTTGGCCATTCTTACGCTCAAGGTTGTGTTTCTGGTGGCTATCACTTCTGTCAGGCGTGTGTCTGAGTTGGCGGCGCTGTCCATTCAGCCCCCCTACTATGAGAGACACCAGGACAAGCTGGTGTTTTGTTTCAAACCTGACTTTCTACCTAAGGTAGTGTCTGCTTTTCATTTGAATCAGGATTTTGTTCTTCCTTCTTTGTGCCCTAATCCTAGCAATGCTAAGGAGGGAGTTTTGCACTCTTTGGATGTGGTTAGGTGTCTGAAGTACTATCTGGTGGCTACTGCACCTTTCAGGAAAACTGATGCTCTTTTTGTGGTCCCTTCTGGTCCTAGGAAGGGTTTGGCTCCTGCCAAGTCTACTATCAGCAAGTGGATTCGTCAGGCTGTGATTCAGGCCTACTCTGCTAAGGGGAAGAATCCTCCCTTCCGCCTTTCTGCTCATTCCACTCATGCTATTGGTGCCTCTTGGGCTTTTCAGCACCAGGCTTCTGTTGAACAAGTTTGCAAGGCCGCTACTTGGTCTTCTGTTCATACCTTGATGTTAGGTTGATGTTAGGGCCTCAGCTGATGCTGTTTTTGGCCGAAAGGTTCTGCAGGCGGCAGTGGTTTAAACTGCCTGCTGCTGATTTTTCTTGGGGATCCCACCCTACTTTATGGACACTGCTATTGGATGTCCCGATTGTAAGTATTAGATTTGGAGCAGGACGTACTGAATACTAAGAATAATACAATTCTGTGATTACTCACCTGTAGAATTGGTATTATGAGTATACAGTACGTCCTGCTCCAACCCACCCTTGGTTTGCATTTTCTTGGATCCCCTGTATGGTGATTGTTATCATTGTTATAGTTGATAGTTTGGATTGTTTAATTCTCCTGGCTTCTCATTAACTGCTTTTCAATGCTGGGGATTTGTGGGAGGTCCCCGGGTATTTGAGGGGCCGGGAGGAGCCTATTTTCGATGTCTCTGCAGTCCAGCACCATCTGGCGGAGTATATCCCAACTGTAAGTATTAGATTTGGAGCAGGACGTACTGTATACTCATAATACCAATTCTACAGGTGAGTAATCACAGAATTGTATATTCTAAGTATGTCACACACCCCACTTCAATCATGAATTATTACACTTGGGATTACTCCACCAGCAGGTGGCGACGTGCAGAGAACTCATGAAAAACAAGCCCCTCCTGGCCTATACATACCTGGTACCTCTCACTCATTCCCCAGTTTTTTCTTCTCTGCAAGATGGCGACAAGACAGAAGAAAGAAGTCTCCTGCTTGCAGGTAGCCGGGGTAACACCCCGGCACCCCCCCATGGTCTCTTTCTGGCCGGCCTTTTGTTTTATTACCCCCTTGATTAATTATGTAGCCTCCCAGCTTAGGCTGTCGGCCGGGCAAGGGTAGATGGCACTTAAGGTGCCTAGGAGATTAGCTCCTCCACTCGACCCCATATTATGGGGCATAGTGGTTATCCGGCCTGGTGATCCGGATTTGGGATGCCCCGCCCTGATGTCCCTGTTAGGTTCCCCCTCCCTGCTTGTTCCCTTCTCCCTGCGCTAGATAGGGGTGGGGGGGGGGCTTGTTTTGTGCCTGGGTTATGTTTTGTTGTGTGCCTGGGTTATGTTTGCTACTGTTTGAGTGTTTTTTTACTTGCTTGTGGTGGGGCCGGGCGGCGTGTGTGCGTGTATTTGCCGCCGGCCCGCCAGTTGTTCAGTTTCATTGCTCGGGGGCTCTGTTGAGCTCCCCGGACTGCTGTGCTCACGATGGTGCAGGGGGCGGGGTCGGACGGCATGGGTGTCGCCGGCCCGCCGGCGACCTTCTTGGTTGTTGCGGGCGCCATGTACTGGGCGCCCGCTGCTCTGTCGGCTCTCTGGGTGGTCGGGGGCAGGACCGGGCGGCGTTTCTGCCGCCGGCCCGCTTGTCTGTCGGCGCGGGCGGCATGTCTAGTCCTTGGCGCCCGCTCTCCGGCCCAGATTCTTTGGAGGTGGAGGGGGGCAGGGCCGCGTCGTGCGCGGCCCGCGCTTTGCCTGGATTGGTGGGAGGGGCGTGGCCGCAGCGTCTGCCACGCTTGCTGGGCCCGCCCTTCTTCTCCCTTCTCTACCTCCTCGTGGTGGCCGTCGTTACTACTGTTAAGGTAGGCTGCCTTTTTTTCTTACACTGGTCCTTTTAAGGTGGTTCCTTGGCTGGGGGCATTATTGTTTTCAGGTCCCCCCTTTGTGGGGGTTGTGTAGGGTGCTGTCAGCTTGAGTATAGTATTGCTGGGTGCCTTATTGGGCTTCCCAGGCTTTCCACATTTTTTATTATATGTTTATGTACATATATATATTTATGTTTTTATTGCCATGTGCATTCACGTGTTCTAGCAGGCTGCACGGCCCAGCGGTTAGAGCATAAGCTTAATAAACTTTATTCCCCTGCGATGCAGGTTCAAATCCATCAATATAAAAATAATTTTAAGGTGTGACTGTTGTCTTTCTTTGTCAGATCCTGGGATCCCACGCTGCAGGGTTCTCCCGGCCTTAGTTACCTGGCTAGTCGGGGTTTTGTCTTTACATTTCCCTTTATTGGCTATTTTTGCAAATTTCCCCATTTCAGGGCCATAAATAAAGAAGATAAAGGGGCATCCCGGGTCGCATATTGTGTAAATCCCTGGGTTATTGCGAATACCATAATTTCACCATATGGAGACTACCAAAGATACCGGAAACAGCCCTTCGGGGCAATCTAGGCTGTGTGGGGATTGTGGGGCGTCGCTCCCAGGGGATGATGTTATTGTATGCATTACATGTGCGCAGCGGAGCATTGAGCGCCAGTCCGGTACCTCGGTGCCTGGCTCTTCGCCGCCCGTACCGTCTCCTTCCCCTCCTCGCCTGTTCCGGACCCCGTGTGACATTGTCATGGGTGGGGATTCGCAATCCGAGGTATGCGCCAGGTTGGCCAGCCTCGAGAAGATGTTTTCCGCTGTGGTTGCTCAGAAGGCTCCGGCTAAGCGGAAACACTTGTCCCCGCCTCCGCCTGACTCAGATGATGAGGTTGTTGAGGCATTGGATTGGTCAGATTGTCCCCCGGAAGAGGGAGAGCCTTTTGAGGATTAGACGATCCTGAGGTCCAGCAGCTGTTTGGTGCTGAGGGTGACCAGGCCATGGGTTCGGTTTCCGACACGCTTTCCATGGCCCAAATGTTTGAGGATTTGGATCCTCCTGAAGCGGCTCCTCTGCCAAGGGGGGAGTTGTTTGAGGTGACCAAGCAGCGCTTGGAGTTTCCCAGTCAACGGCATTTCGAGAATGTTGTCCTTAAGGGATGGGAGCAACCTACGCGTCTCGTTGGGGTGCCGCCTAGCTGGGATAGAAAGTATCCCTTTCCGGCGGACTTGGTGAAGCGTTGGTCTGTCCCTCCCGAGGCTGATGCTCCGGTTTTGGGACTATTTAATACGGCGGTTGTGCATTCTTCTGACACGTCTTCTTTTAAGGACGGCGAGGATCGCCGGATCGATCAGCTGGCCCGCCATGGTTTTGTCTGTGCGGTTTTCGGTCTTGAGGCCTGTTTGTGCTTCGGCACTTTTATTGTTGGGTGTGGATCTTGATCCTACTTGTGATGAGTTTTCTGGCCCTTAAGCGTTGTAATCCTTCGTTTCATTTATTCTTGCCACTCAGGATGATGCCATGTTAATATGTGGCAGGGCTACAGCTCTGTTGGTAGCTATCCGCCGCTCAGTGTGGCAGTGGACTGCTGATTTTAATTCTAAGAGATTTTTCACGGCTCTTCCCTTTTGGGGTTTGAGATTTTTCGGTGAGAAGCTTGATTCTTTTGCCAGGGGAGGTAAGTTACCTCAGCGTAAGATATTTCGTCGCTCCTTTTGGGGGGCGGCCCCCTTCAATCCTTCCTTTCGGGAGCCAGAGCCGGCAGGGGTGCGGGCTTCTCGGCTTACAGGGGTGCCAGCTGGAACGGGGTAATGGCCGCGGCCGTCCCTTTCACGTCTGGGGCGCCAAGCCCAAGCCAGCTGCCAAGCCCGCTCAGCAATGAGGGGGCGCCCTCACCCTTACGGGTGGGGGGGGGGGGCGGCTGCGACTCTTCTCCCGGGTATGGGACCAGGAGGTCTCGGACAGATGGATCCGGGAGGTGGTGCCGGCCGGTCATAAGCTGGAGTTCGAGTCTCGCCCTCCTTTTAGTTTTCTCAGGTCTCGTGTCCCTCCAGATCCTTTGGGGCGGTAAGGAATTTTCTGGAAATGGCAGTCATCTGCCCGGTCCCTCCTTCGGAGGTAGGGCGCGGGTATTGTTCCAATCTCTTCACAGTGCCCAAAAAGGATGGGTCGTTCTGTCCCATCCTGGTTTTGGAGTTTCTCAACCTGTTTGTTCGTCCCAGGAAGTGTTGCATGGAAACTCTGCGGTCTGCGATCATTTCGCTTCGGCAAGGGGACTTTATGTCGTCCATAGACATCACGGATGCATACCTTCACATTCCGATCTTTCCAGCTTACCAGAGGTTTCTTCGCTTGGTGGTGGAGGATCGGCATTTTCAGTTTGTGGCTCTTCCATTCGGCCTCACTTCGGTTCCGAGAGTGTTCACCAAGGTGTTGGCGGGCGTGATGGCCCTGCTCAGTGCTCAGGGGATTCGCATTGTGCCTTTTCTGGACGAGCTTCTCATCATGGCTCTTTCCTTCAGTCAAGCGGATGGGGACACCAGCTCGGTGGTGTCCACTCTGGAGAGGTTCGGCTGGGTGATCAACTACCCCAAGGCATCTCTTGTTCCGGCCAGGGTGGTGACCTTTCTGGGGATGTCCTTGGACTCTTGCCAGCCTAGAATCTTTCTCCCTCAGGCCAAGGTTCTCTTGATTCAGGAATTGGTTCAGTTTCTTCTTTCCAATTCTCGCCCGTTCATCCGTCTTGGGATGTGACTGGTGGGGCTGATGGTAGCTTCTTTCGGGGCAGTTCCCTTCGTGCAGTTTCACACGCGGACGCTTCAGCTTCATCTGTTGGTGTCTTGGGACCGGCGACCGCGGTCGTTGGATCGGTCCTTCTGGATGTCCCCCCGGGTTCGGAAGTCTCTACTGTGGTGGTTGGTCTAGGACAATCTCTTGAAGGGCAGGTCTTTTCTGACCCTGCTTTGGGTAACTGTCACCACGGACGCCAGTTTGTCAGGATGGGGAGGTTTTCTGGAAGGACTTCGGTTCCGGGGGCGGTGGGGTCCTCAGGAAGCCCACTTGCCCATCAATGTTTTGGAGTTGAGAGCCATCTGGTTGGTTCTGTCTCGCTTGACGCAGCATTTACAGGGCTTGCTGGTTCAGGTTCGATCGGACAATCGGTCGGCGGTTGTTTACATCAATCACCTAGGAGGGACTCGCAGTCTGGGTGCCCTCAGAGGGGTGTCTCTGCTCCTAGTGGGGCAGAGTCTCATGTCCCTTGCATCTCGGCAGTGGACATTCCAGGAGTGGAAAACACGGAGGCGGACTTTCTGAGCCTGCGTTCTTCCTGCCTGGGGGAATGGTCGCTTTGTCTCCGGTGGGGGATGACCGGAGGTGGATCTGTTTGCCTCTCGTCGCATTCACAAGCTTCTGACATTCGGGTCGCTTTCCCAGGATCTTCTGGCTCTGGCGGCGGATGCCATGGCCCTGAGTTGGGGGGACCTGGGGTCTCTTTATCTGTTTTCTCCGATCCCCATGCTAGGCAGGGTGCTGCGAGAGTTGGTTCTGGAAGGGGTTCCCGCCATTCTTGTGGCCCCAAGGTGGCCAAGGCGGGTGTGGTTCGCAGACGTCGTTTGTCTGGCAGTGGATCAGTTCGTTCTGCCTCTTTGGCCGGATCTCCTCATTCAGGGTCGACTGTGCTACTCCAGTTTACCAACGCGGGCTTTGTCGGCTTGGCTGCTGAAACCTCCATCTTAAAGGAGGAGGGTCTTTCGGATTCGGCCATTCGGACTCTTATCAGTGCCAGGAAGAGATCCTCTTCTTCCATCTATTATAGGGTTTGGAGACCTTATATTGATTGGTGTGAGGCTAGATCTTTGCCCTGTTGGGTCTTTTCTGTTTCTAGGATTTTGGAATTTCTTCATTCGGGGCTGGACTTTGGTCTTCAGCTGATTATTTTGATGGGGCAGGTTGCTGCCTTGTCTGACTGTTTTTCAAAAGTCCTTCGCGTGTCCTCCTTTGGTCAAGGCTTCTTCCAGGGGGTCTCGCATTGCGGTTTCCTAGGAGGCCTTTTCTCCCTTTTTGGGTTTTGAATTTGGTTATCTCTGCTCTTCATGCTCCTCCTTTGAGCCTTTGCAGGTTATTGCTCTTTCTACTCTGACTCAGAAGGTTGCCTGGTCGGTTCAGGCTACTCACTTTGAGAGACATCAGGACAAAGTGGTTTTTCCGCTTCAAACCGGACTTTTTTCCTTAGGTGGTCTCTGCTTTTCTTCTTAACCAGGACATTGTTTTTCCTTCCTTGGGTCCTAAGTCTAGGAATGACAAGGAGAGGGTTTGCACTGGTTGGATGTGGTACGTTTTGTGTAGTATTGTTTGTTTACTACACCTCCTTTTCGTAAGACTGATGTTTTTTTCGTGGTGCCCTGTGGGCCTAGGAAAGGTTTTGGCTCCCGCTAAGTCTTCCATTAGCAAATGGATTCGTCGGGCTGTTGTTGGGGCCTATTCTGCCAAGGGGACGGTTCCCCCTTTTCGTATCGCTGTTCATTCTATTCGTGCTGTTGGAGCGTTTTGGGCTTTTCAGCACCAGGCTTCTGTGGAGCAAGTTTGTTAGGCTGCTCTTGGTCTTTTGTTCACACCTTTTCCAAGTTTTTACAAGGTTGATGTGCGGGCTTCAGCGGATGCTGTGTTTGGCCGCAAGGTTCTGCAGGCTGCAGTGGTTTGAGTCTTGCTTTATGGCCTTGTTGGATACCCGCCCTTTCTGGACACTGCTGTTGGATGTCCCAAGTGTAATAATTAATGATTGAAGTGGGGTGTGTGACATACTTAGAATAATACCATTTTGTGAATACTCACCTGTAAAATGGGTATTATAAGTATGTCACACACCCCACTTCACCCGCCCTTTTGGTATCCTGGATTCTTTATAGGGTGAAGTTTTCGTTTACAGTTTGAGGGTTTTTTTCCTGGTACCTTGTCTTTACTGCTGTTTGAATACTGGGGAATGAGTGAGAGGTACCAGGTATGTATAGGCCAGGAGGGGCTTGTTTTTCATGAGTTCTCTGCACGTCGCCACCTGCTGGTGGAGTAATCCCAAGTGTAATAATTAATGATTGAAGTGGGGTGTGTGACATACTTATAATACCCATTTTACAGGTGAGTATTCACAAAATGGTATTTTTTGCAGTCTTCAAAATATTGTGTCATGGAATTAAATATTGTGTAATGGCAGTTATCTATAATTATTTGGATTACTATCCCCACTATTTTGTGTTGCTTATTTGTTATAAGTTAAGTTGTCTTATAAGTTCTACACGGCCATTTGTCTCTGGATTTTTTTTTCAGATCTTTGAACAAGTCCTAAGTGAACTGGAGCCGCTTTGTCTGGCAGAACAAGATTTCCTTATTAAATTTTTTAATCTATCTCAGCATCTAAACATGCCCCGGACCCCTATGGTATTGCACACTATTTCTGAAAGTTGGTTGCATAGATTTTTAGAATAACTTATTTAAACCATAAAATACTTGTACTTATAAGCACAGCCTACTTGGCTAATGGGAGTATACGTTTTCACCGCCTTAAACATTATTCGCACACTGTTTTTCGTTCATTGTAAAGCTCTATAATAGGAAATGTGTTCTGTTAAGTAATGCAAAAATTTAATAAAAATGAGTTGATGATCTGCGGAGCAGGACCGATCAGCTGCGGAGGACAAAAGTGAGTATACTCATGTTCATGTCCTAGAGGTGCACCCCATTTATTATAACTGATGGATTTGCATGTCACACCATAGATACAGTAACATTTACAGTTGTCTTTTTTTTTTCTTTTACAAATGACCGGATTACACTGCCCTTATCTGTAAAGGCACAGCACATGCACCAAGTTACTCCACACGGGGAACCAACCCTAACCTCTCATACACAGACATTTCTTGATCTGATTACATACATAATCAAACCCTGTTTGAGTGGAGCAATTTCACCTGGCCCTAAAAAACTCCCCAAAGGTAACAGCTTTGATATTGTGCTTAGGGGTAGCAGCTTTGGGCGTGGAGATTACAGTCTGCATCCTGTGTTCACAATACAATTTCCTGCAACCAAGGCAGGAAAGGACATATGGTTTATCTATTAGCATTACAGCAAGTAAACCACGTTTTTATGTCGAGCAGAACAGACAAGAAAACCACAAAATCTACTATCCAATGTTTTTAAGGGAAGACCAAGAACAGATTAGTAAATATAATTTATGACCTTATATAAATAATTAAGCACCCTCATCTGTTGTGGTTTTATAATAGCCATTGATATTGTAATTTATAAAGTTAATGGATTAATATGGAAACTGGATCATCTCTATCTTATCAGTCTGTTGAAAGAAATCAATGTATTATTTAAGCATAGTATAATAATGGTTTTAATAATGTAGTGTGATATCAGGGCTGGTATGAGGGAGCTGTAGGTATGCAGATATTTTAGGAATCATAGTGCTGTATCACTCTTTATTCCAGGTTGATGTTGATAACCGTGATGGTGGTATGTTGACCCGTCAAAGCCCAGGAATGCCATCAGCAGCATCGTCAGCAGCATCATCCGAGTAAGTCTTTGGAGCACAGCAATGACCAGCTGGCCATAATTTAATGTGCCCCTTTGCAGTGAAAATGTGATAGTCAAATTCATACTTAAGTGTATTAAATGGAGAGTGGTTCTTAAAGTTGAAGACTCCTGTGCCGATCGATTCCCTCCCCCTCGGAGCATCAAAAATTGGGATGCCCCACTGTGTGAAACCCCCCCCCCAGGTCGCCCCATTCACCTTGCTTCCTGGTCCAACAGCACATGCGCGAGCCACAGCTGCATCCCCACTATTCCTCTAGCAGGGCGTGTGCCTGCGGCAGCCATTTGTGATTGGGCGACGTGAGCATGATCCCTGTTTGAGTGAAGCGGGGGATGCGGCCACCAGCGTGCTCGGAGCTGCTGGCCTTAGACGCCAGCTGTCAGCGGCTCCGAGCGCACTGATTGGACGAGCGGCCGGGCATGCGCTGTAGGACCGAGGAGAGGTGAGTTTGTTTGGGTGATCTGGGGGGTTTCACACAGGGGGGGGAAAGGACCAAAACCAAGCATAGTCAAAATCATGGATTTTGTTCCACTTTAAAGTGCACCTATACTGAGAAATTACGTTTATATCCTCCCCTGCCCTGTGCTCCAAAAAACGCCTGTTTCTTTTTTCTTTTTACTCCGGCATTATCCATAAAAAAAAAAACAGGAAGTAGTATTATGGTGAATGGGCTGCCATATGCTAATTTATTCAGTTACAATTAAACTGTAACATAATTGCAGTTAGGTTGAAGTGCTCCCCATTGCTGAGCTGTGTGTACAATGGGGTTGTACAATGGGGTTGGGGCTGCTCAGCCACGAAGCAATATGGCCGACTGCATCCAGTTTTTGTTATTATGGATATTGGGGCACTGGACTGGGGATAGAAAGTGACTACATATGCTTTCCTCTGAGTATAGGTGCATCGGACCATCTGTGGTCTATGAGAGCAACAAATACTAATAATAGACCCCAACACAACCTATCCATTCTGCTTCGTAGTTGGTAGCTGTTGCATAAAGTATTTACCTAGGCCATCTGCTATAGTGTTGCCATCACTTTAGATTAAATGGTAATTCCACTTTCGATTACATTTTTAAAAGTTTTCATTATTGTGTGGCAATCTGTTGTATCTGTTTTTTTTTATTTTCTATTTGTTTGCAACTCTTTGTTATAAAAGAAAAACATTTTCTATAGCAACAATGTGTTTACCTTAGCTACACCAAAGTTGTGAATTTAAATACATATTATAGATTTCCTCACTCTGATGGGCTAAGGCATTAGTGACTAGTTTAACCCATTCTGCTGAAATGGGTAATTATGCTGCTTAGACTGCTTATGATGCCAAAGCTGCTAAAGAGTTCACTTGTTACATTGGAAGAATTGTGGGGATTGTAGTCCATGTTTTTCTTCCAATCCATTCCAGGCACTCCTTACGCTTGGGATTACCTCCTTGCTGATCACGTGACTGCAAGAAAGAAAACAGGTGCGGCCCCTCCCGGCCCATAAGTAGCAGCTGCCTCCTCACCAAGATCAGTTTTTCTTTCTTGCAGTGGCAAGTGACTGTGAAGGTTGTTCAAGAAATTAGCTCTCAAGGATTGGCAGCAAGCGGGGGACTGAACCCTGTCTGCTCTCTGCGTAGCCTTATTCCCACGGATCCCTCAAGACCCAAGTTTATGCCTCCACAGCGTTGGCTGTTTTGGGGTCCGTGAAGGTAAGGTGGAAGCGCCGGGGTCTTGGGGCGCTTACAGAGTGTATATGCTCTGGGCTGCAGGCTTTTTTGAAAAGCAAGTCAGGCAAGGTTTTTCTCTGTGTACCTGCTGAGGAATGTTTTTTATTTTTTACCCAACCCTTCCTTCTTCCAGTTAGGTAGGTTTTTATCTTAAAAAAAAAAAAAAATGTATGTATGCCTTTAAGGGAAGTGGCTGACGTCACGCAAGGGGCAGAGTTTAACCCGGAACCACAAGGCCGTGTATTCAGTTGTCTCTCTCTCCTCGGGCGAGGAAATCGCATATTGCTAGGTGTGTGTGTATATATATAGATTGCGGCGGCAGCCGGTTGGGCCAAGGTGCTGGCCTAGAAATGCCCTGTGATTAGGATGGCTCTCGGGGGTTCCACTGGTTTATTCATATTGCTGATTTTGCCGTTGTTTGCACTAAGCTATGATATATATATATATATATATATATATATATATATATATATTATGTGTTTGATCATTTCTCTTGTATAGCGGTAAAAAGAAGAGGGGTGGTGGTGAGTGGACATCGCCATTATCAATTTTTATATAAATGTTTTGATTAATTGCATTATCAATTTCAGATTTCAGTTGGTTTATATTATTTATATTATTAATATTGTTATTATATATTTTTATATGTTTATAATATATATATATATATATATATATATATATATATATATATATATATATTTTGATATTTTATTATCTGTATGAATATATTTTATTATAATGATTGTCAGTTAAAAAAAAAAAAAGGAGGGAGATTATTAATGCTCTTTTTTTCTCCTGTTTTATTTTTTTTAGAATTTGGAAGAAGGATAGAAAAGGGTTGTGGTTCCTCCCGGTCCCTTTTGGGATTGGTTTTAGGCTTAGGGCCTTTTAGGTCTGATTGCCAAAAAAAAAAAAAAAAAACACCATGAGGGAGGCATCAGGGGATAGTGATTCGGGCATCCCATTGGAGCGGTGCGGGCTCTGCCCCTTATGTAAGTGGGATCCCCTGGGTAGTTTCAGCACGGTTTGTTCCGCTTGCGCCATGAGAATTGGTTAGACCATAATAGAGCGGCGGCTTAGGTCTTTATTCCAGTTATTGCTGGTGTGAGCGCAACGGCTCACCCATCCCTTCCTTCCCCTGGAGAGGGGGAAGGCAGCGAGGCGCAGTCAGATGTGGTGCACAGGTTGGATAACCTGGAGAGACAGTTATCCTTGGTTATTCCAAAGAAGGCGACCTATAAGAGGAGGCATTGGAACCTGTTGCGGAGGAAAGAGATTTATTTTCCTCTTTTGGAGAGTGGGAGGAAGAAGAGTATATAGATGAGCAGCTCTCAGAAGGCGAGTTACGCTCTGGTGAGGAAGATAGTAACTCTATTTTATTCTCTTCTGATGAGGACCCCCTCCTTGCAGGCGAAACAGTGTCTGCTCTCTTCGGTTTTGAAACTTTGAATATCACTCTCTCCCCTATTGTATCTTGTACTCAGAATATCCATTGTCAAATCTGTAAAACTGCATTTTGAAATAGTGTATGTACTGTATGTTCTACCCTGTCTGTAATTACTACTTTGTAAATCGCTACGGAAGATGATGGCGCTATATAAATGAACAATAATAATAATAATAATATCACCCCTCCTGAGGTGGCAAAAAGAGGGAAGGATGATCTGTTTAAGCCAGTAAGGCAAAGGCAGGTGTTCCCGGAGCAGCCGCACTTTTCTAAAATGGTGTTAAAGGAATGGGAAAATCCTAACAAATTACCGGCTGTTCCTAGGATACTAGACTCTAGGTATCCCTTTCCGGCGGACATGATTAAGCTTTGGTCTTAGCCACCTGAGGTGGATTCTCCAGTAGCAGGCTTGTCTAATAATTCCATCATGCCGTCTGCTACTATGGGATCTTTAAGAGATCCCACGGAGAGACGAATGGATCAATTGGCCAGCCATGCTTTTGCTATGAAAGGATCCTTTCTACGTCCTGTTTGTGCCATGGCCATTGTGTCCCTGGCTTCAAGGAAGAAAATGAAGAAAAAGTTTAGCCAGGGCTAAGTCTGCAGACTTATTCAAGAGTCCAAAGATTTTAAGGCTTGCTTGGACTTTAACTTGTTCGCTCTCACTGCGATGGATGATGCAGTCAGGCTAGCTGCTAGAACTTGCCTTGCGCCGTTCCTTATGGCTAAGACAATGGTTGGCAGTTGCCGCCGCTAAGAAAGCTCTTATAGATCTACCTTTTTTAAGGGAGCAGATTTTTTGGAGACAACCTGGACGGTATGGTGAAGGATGGCAAACTGCCTCAGAGGAAGAGGACGACTCGGCCTTTTCAGAGGACTTCATCATATATACTCTTTTGGAGGGCCTTTCGTCTTTGCTCCCGTAGAGATTTTTGAGGTAGAGGCAGAGCGCATAATAGGGCAGGAGGGGCCTGGAGAAGTGGGCCTAATCCTCCAGCCAAGCCCACTCCAGCATGAGGAGGCACCGTCTGAGCGAGTGGGGGGGGATGGCTTTTGCATTTTGCTCATATCTGGAGGCGCCACGTGGCGGATCTTTGGATCCTAGAGGTGGTGTCATCAGGCTACAAGTTCGAGTTTGCAGTCAGACCACCCACAAGGTTCCTTCGGTCAGGGCATCCCGGGAACCAGTCAAAGATAGATGCCCTGAGATCCGCAGTTCAGCATCTACTTCAGAAAGGGGTAATTTGCCGGGTACCCTTTCAGGAGGAAGGTCAGGGGTTTTACTCCAACCTGATCACAATCCCCAAAAAGGATGGGTCGATGCATCCCATTTTAGACTTAAAGGACAGGTATATCCGCGTGAAACCTTTCCGCATGGAGACGCTAAGGTCAGCGGTAAGAGTAGTTCGGCCCGGGGATCTTATGACTACTATAGACTTAAGGGACGCGTATCTGCATGTTCCAATTTTTCCAGGGCATCAGAAGTTCCTGAGGTTTGCCCTGGAAGACCAGCACTTCCAGTTTGTGGCACTCCCATTCGGGATATCCTCGGCTCCAAGAGTGTTCACCAAAGTTTTGGCAGGTCTCATGGCCATTTTCAGGAGTAAGGGGATATGCATCATTCCATATTTGGACGATCTTTTAATTTCAGTGGGTCTCTTCAGCGGATCATGAAAGATACGCAGATGGTCCTATCTACTCTGGAAGAGTTCGGCTGGGTGATCAATTACCCGAAGTCCCATATCAGTCCGGCGCCAGTAAGGAACTTCTTAGGAATGATTCTGGACACGGTTCAAGTCAAAGTGTTTCTACCAGAGCAGAAGGCTCTGCTAATTCGAAATCAAATAGAGTACTTACTGGCTTGCCGGCAGCCGACCATTCGGCTAGGGATGAAGCTAGTAGGCCTTATGGTAGCCTGCTTCGAGGCCATACCTTTTGCCCAGTTTCACATGAGGCTTCTTCAGTGGAATCTGTTGGCAAACTGGGATCGAGCCCCACAGTCGCTGGTTCAAGTTTTTTGTTCTGACGCCATCGGCCAGGCAATCTCTTCTGTGGTGAATGGACCCTCTTCATCTGTCTGTAGGCAGGTCCTTTCTGACACCACAGTGGCAGATCGTTGCCCCGGATGCCAGTCTCACAGGTTGGGGGGCATCTGGCTGACACAGAAGATCTAGGGACAATGAGGGCCGAAGGAGTATCAGCTTCTCATAAATATATTGGAATTAAGAGCAATCCGACTAGTGCTTCAGTATCTGACCCCCAGCTTAAAGGGGCAGGCAGTCCAGGTCCAGTCGGACAATCGGACGGCAGTAGCCTATATCAATCATCAGGGGGGTACCCGGAGCAAGAGTGCTCTAGAGGAAGTAAGCCGGATTCTGACTTGGGCAGAGGAGAATGTTCCCTGCATCTCGGCAGTTTACATCCCGGGGGTAGAAAACCAGGAAGCCGACGCTCTGAGCAGGAAGGTTCTGCGTTGGGGACAATGGTCCCTCAGTCGGAAGGTCTTCAAGCCCTTTGTCTTCGCTGGGGGTGTCTGGAAGTGGATCTTTTGCATCCAGACACAATCACAAACGGACGAATTTCATGTCCCTATCAAGGGACCCTCTGGTCATAGCAACAGATGCCCTATCTGTCTTTTGGGCAAGGTTCAAGCTTCTGTACATTTTTCCCCCGCTTCCGCTCTTGAGCCGTGTATTAGGAAAGATAGCTCAGGAGGGGGCACCTACCATTCTAGTAGCTCCTCATTGGCCGAGAAGAAGTTGGTTTTCAGACATAACAAGGATGTCGGTAGACCATCTGCGCCTACCGGTCAAGCCAGATCTTCGGCGCCCGAATTTACAGAGGCTGGCTTTAACTGCTTGGCTATTGAAACCTCGATCTTAGCAAAGAAGGGTTTATCGGCCAAGGTTATTCATACCATGATTCAGGCCCGATTTGGTGGCAATCACCTCTGTGCGGCGTGATTCTGAGTAAGCCGCCTTATGTATGAAGTCTCCTTATTTTGAGTTACACAGAGACAAAGTAGTTTTTCGGTTTAAGCCTGATTTTTTACCTAAGGTCGTCTCTCCCTTTCACCTTAATCAAGAGGGCGCTTCATTCTTTAGATGTAGTCAGAGCCGTAAGATATTACTTGGCAGCTACAGATTCCTTCCGCAAAACGGATTTCCTTTTTTGTTATATCGGAAGGGCAGAGAAAGGGGCTTCCGCCAGCTAAAGCCACTGTCAGTAAGTGAATTAGGCAGGCAGTAGGAAGAGCCTAGGGGAAGGAACCCCCTTTTTCGGGTCACGGCCCATTCCACTAGGGCCATTGGTGCTTCTTGGGCTTTTCAGCATCAGGCTTCGGTGGAACAGGTTGCAAAACTGCCACCTGGTCTTCGGTTCATACATTTACCAAGTTTTAAAAGGTGGATGTTAGAGCCTCAGCTGACGCTGAGGTTGGTCGAAAGATTCTTCAGGCAGTAGTGAAATGAACTACCTGCTGTTCTGCGTTAGGGGATCCCGCCCATAGATGGCACTGCTTTTGGAGATCCCAAGCGTAAGAAGTGCCTTGAATGGATTGGAAGAAAAAACACAATTCTGTGAGGTACTCACCTGTAGAATTGGTTTTTCTGGGAATCCATTCCAGGCACTCCGGCCCACCCGTTTTGGGTCATGATCTATCTTTTGATGCTTTTTTTGATGGTGTTTAGTCCATTTATTTCATTAGCATTTAAAAAAATAAAAAAAATAGAAAAAGTGTAAGAGAATATGAAAAGAACAAAACTTAATTCTCGCGGAGTTCGGTGTAAAGTAACATGGACTCCTATATTGGCCCTCCCGGCCTGCCTCTGTTTTTCTGTTTTTTACTGCTTTTTAAGTAAACTGATCTTGGTGAGGAGGCAGCTGCTACTTATGGGCTGGGAGGGGCCGCACCTGTTTTCTTTCTTGCAGTCACGTGATCAGCAAGGAGGTAATCCCAAGCGTAAGGAGTGCCTGGAATGGATTCCCAGAAAAACCAATTCTACAGGTGAGTACCTCACAGAATTGTGTTTTTTACTGAAGTTCATGAAAACCATTAAAATGGCATGCTGATGTAAATCACACGTATGAGGGCACAATCCTAACCCAAATGTTTATATTCTAAGTATACAGCACGTCCTGTTCCAGAAAATTCCTTACACTTGGGTAATATATCCACAAGATGGCGCTGGACTGCAGAAAACAGCTTGTGGCTCCTCCCGGCCCTATATAAGTCAGGGACCTCCCACAAATTCCCCAGTTCTTTCTGCAGTCTGCACTGCAAAGAAAGAAGACAGCTCTCTGTGGCGCAGGTGAGCGGGGCTTATATGCCTGCGGCCCTGCAAGACTATTCCCACCCGTTCCATCTCATTTACTGCCTCCCAGCTTCGGCTGTTAAGGTTTGGGTGAAGGTAGGTTAGCAAGCACCAATGGTGCTGAGGAGCTAGGCTCCTACCGCAGTCCCTGCTCTAACAGGGTAGGCGGTTTAGGCTAATGGTTTGGGATGCCCCCACTGCCTCATGGGTTTTGCCAGGTTATTCTGTGCAGTTAAACCCTATTCATTCCCCCTCCACCCTCACTTCTCATATTGGTCCTCTGGGCGCCATTGTCCCTGGGAATTCTGCTTTTATCCTCCCTCACTCTCCCTTTGGGGGATCTCCGGGGGGGGGGGGGGGGGGTTGGGGTGATTCAACACTGTATTTCACTCTTGACATGTTTTTTTAAGTGCTTGTAACTTTATAAAACGGTGCCGCTGTGCTTTGTACTGCGCTCCGCGCCTGGCAGCCCCATTCACCTCAGAGAAGCCGGGCCGCTATTGGCTGGCCGGCTCAAGTGGGCACGTTTCACACTCTTCGGGGGGCGGGCCCTGTGGATGATGCAGTTTACCTCATAACTCCTCAGCCTGCCCCTCAAGGTCTGCGGACGCTATTTTGTCTCCTTGCTGCGTGCTGCCTGCCTCTCTGCGGTCTGTGAGTAACCCCTATGGGGTGATTTTTTTCTTAAAGTTTTTTTTAACATGCCTTATTCTCATGGGAATGTTTGTTATGTCTTCCAGAATACTTCAGCACTGTGGTTTCTCCCGGCCATTTTCCCTCACTAACTCCCACTTCCCTAGCGGTTCTTGGGTAGCTCTTTAGCTGGGTCTGCCCCGCGTAAGGCTTCTGCTAAGAAGCGGCATTTATCACCCGCGGTTTCCCTCTTCCCTGAGGAAGATGAGGGCTCTTACTCACTCTCAGGTCCCTATCCCCTTGAGGAGGGGGAATTATTTTCTGATTCAGAATCCTCTGAGGAACAACCTAAGATATACGGTGGTACTGGGACTCGTGGTCCCCTGATGACACTGACAGATTGCTGAGTGACATATTTGTGACATATTTATATAAGTGCTTTGTATTTCTCCCCCGGCAGTGGCTCCGCAGCAGCAGGGTGAGCTTTTTCATACGGTTAAGCCATGCTGGGAGTTTCCTGAGCAGTCTCACTTTAATAATCTAGTGCTCAAAGAATGGGAACGATTTCGGATGCTGCGCGGGGAGGGATCTGATCGGCCCAGGAATCTTATAGATTCCCGGGCCGATCCCCCCGGGTGTTGGTCCACTTTAAAGGGGTGCTTCAGTGTATTTTGGATGGGGCATCTGAGGATGACGGTATAGAGGAGTATAGATCTCTCCTGCTTTGTGAGGAATTTATTGCATATATCCTCTCTGCCATGGATGATGCCATTAGAATGTGTGGTAGGACTTCTGCCCTGTTGGTGGCTATACGCCGCTCTGTCTGGCAACGTCAGTGAGTGGCTGACAATGCTGCTAAGAAGGCTCTCACTGGTTTTCCCTTCAAGGGCCTGTGTCTCTTTGGGGAACGCTTGGATTTTTTGCTAAGGGTGGTAGGTTACCTCAACGCAGATGGCCATCTTGTTTTTTTCGGGGGACAGGTTCCTTTCTCCCATCCTTCCGTGGTTCCAGAACTAACCGTGGAGACCATTGGGCTGGGGCAGTGGATGTGGCCGTCCTGGTCTCTCCTGGGGTCTCAAGCCAAAAACCTCACCCAAGCCCCCTCAGGCATGAAGGGGGCGCCATCACCCATCTGGGTGGGGGGACGGCTTCGGCTCTTTGCTCACGTCTGGAGGCTTCACGTCTCAGACCGGTGGATTCAGGAGGTAGTGTTCTCCGGTTACAAGATAGAGTTTGCAGCCTGGCCGCCCCCAAGATTCATCAAATCCCGGATAGCTCAAAATCCCCTTTTAGCCCAGGGTCTGTGCCTTGCTGTCCAGAACCTTCTGGAGTTAGGGGTCATCTGCTAAGTGCCTTTACAGGAAAGGGGCAGAGGCTACTATTCAAATCTTTTCACTGTTCCCAAGAAAGACGGGTCCATCAGACCCATCCTGGATTTAAAGCGCCTCAACAAAGCGCTCAGCTGTAATTTCACTACGCCCGGAGGACTTCATGACCTCTGTAGACATCAAGGATGCTTACCTTCATATACCAATCTTTCCAGGTCATCAGAGATTCCTCAGGTTTCGCCCGGTGAGGATCAGTACTACCAATTTGTGGTCTTGCCCTTCGGTCTCACTTCGGCTCCCAGGGTATTCACCAAGGTGCTGGCGGGCATTATGGCTCTGCTGAGATCTAAGGGCATTCGCATCCTTCCTTACTTGGACGACATTCTCATCACGTCTCGGTCCTTCCAGCAGGCCGAGCTGGATACCCAGTTGGTGGGTGGGTGATCAACCATCCCAAGTCTTCCCTGTCGCCGTCAATGGTCAAGTCCTTTCTGGATACATCTCAGGTCAAGTTCCTTCTCCCTCAGCAGAAGGTGGACAGTCTGCAAGCTCAAGCCAAGCTTCTTCTGTCTTGCCCTCATCCTTCCATCCGGCAGGGGATGCAGCTGGTGGGCCTGATGGTGTCTTGCTTCGAGGCTGTTCCATATGCTCAGTTTCACATAAGGCCTCTTCAACTTCACCTCTTGTCAGTTTGGGATCGGGACCCGGTGTCCCTGGATCAGGTGTTTGTTCTGTCCCCTCTTGTCAGCCGGTCTCTCTCGTGGTGGCTGGACTCAAGAAACCTGTTGGTGGGCAGATGCTTTCTGGCTCCGTGCTGGGAGACAGTCACCACGGATGCCAGTCTGACAGGTTGGGGGGGGGGTTTCTGGAAATCCCAAAAATTCCAGGGTCAGTGGGGCCCTCAGGAGGCCCACACCCATATCAACATTCTGGAACTGAGGGCGATACGGTTGGTTCTCGTCCATCTGACTCCACACCTTTGGGGTCAGGCTGTTCAGGTCCGCTCGGACAGCGGTTGCCTACATCAATCATCAGGGAGGGACCCGGAGCAAGAGGGCCCTCAAGGAAGTGTCTCTGATACTGTCCTGGGCGGAGGAGAACGTCCCCTGCATCTCGGCAGTGTACATCCCGGGAGTGGAGAATCTGGAGGCAGACTCCCTCAGCAGGGAGACTTCTCGCCTGGGAGAATGGTCCCTCAGCAACAGAGTATTTCGCTCCCTGTGCCACCATTGGGGTCAGCCGGATGTGGATCTGTTTGCGCCCCGCCACAATTACAAGCTTCCAGCCTTTGTCTCTCTGTCCCAGGAACCTCTGGCCTTGGCCATGGATCCACTAGCAATGTCTTGGCAGAGCTTTCAGCTCCTTTATGTTTTCCCTCTGTTTCCTCTGCTGGGCAGGGTGCTGCGCAAGATATCCCAGGAAGGGGTGCCAACCATCCTGGTGGCCCCCTGTTGGCCCAGAAGAGTGTGGTTTGCAGACATCGTGCAGTTGGCAGTAGATCAATACGTCCTGCCCAAGGTTCCAGACCTGCTCACTCAGGGACAGCTACGCCATCCCAATTTACAAACGCTGGCTTTACTGGCCTGGCTGCTGAAACCTCCATTTTGATGGAAAAGGGGCTTCCTGCCTCTGGTGTTAATACCATGATTAGGGCTAGGAAGAAGTCCTCGTCCTCCATCTACTATAGGGTATGGCATGCTTATATTGACTGGTGTGAGTCTAAGTCGTTTCCCTGTTGGGTGTTTTCTGTCCCTAGGATTCTAGAGTTTCTGCTACATGGTTTGGATTTGGGTCTTCAACTTAGTACCCTAAAAGGTCATGTTTCTGCCTTGGCCATTTTCTTCCAAAGATCTTTTGCTCACCATCGTTTGGTTAAGACTTTCTTCCAGGCGGTTACTCATGTGTGTCCCCCACGTAAGCCTATGTTACCAGTCTGGGATTTGAACTTGGTCTTATCTGTCTTGCAGGGGTATCCCTTTGAGCCCTTGCGTGAGGCCCCTTTGTCCATTTTGACGCTTAAGGTAGTCTTTTTGGTGGCCATCACCTCTGTTAGGTGTGTTTCTGAGTTGGCGGCGCTTTCCATCAAACCCCCTTACTTTGAGAGACATCAGGACAAGGTGGTGTTTCGTTTTAAGCCAGATTTTCTCCCTAAGGTTGTGTCTGCTTTTCACCTCAATTAGAACATTGTTTTGCCTTCTCTGTGCCCTAATCCTAGTAACCCTAAGGAGAGGGTTTTGCACTCTCTGGATGTGGTCAGGAATCTGAAGTTCTATTTGGTGGCTACTGAATCCTTCAGGAAGACTGATGCTCTTTTTGTGCTCCCATCTGGACCTAAGAACGGTCTTGCTCCAGCTAAGTCCACTATCAGCAAGTGGATCCATCAGGCTGTGGTACAGGCCTATTCTGCTAAGGGGAAGGAGCCTCCCTTCCGCTGTCCTGCTCATTCTACTCGTGCTATTGGTGCCTCTTGGGCTTTTCAGCACCAAGCATCTGTTGAACAAGTTTGCAAGGCCGCTACTTGGTCTTCTGTTCATACTTTTTCTAAGTTTTACAAGGTTGATGTTAGGACCTCAGCTGATGCTGCTTCTGGTCGCAAGGTTTTGCAGGCGGCAGTGGTTTAAACTGCCCGCTGTTACTTTTTGGGAACCCACCCTACCTTACGGACAATGCTATTGGATGTCCCAAGTGTAAGGAATCTTCTGGAACAGGACGTGCTGTATACTTAGAATAATACAATTCTGTGATTACTCACCTGTAGAATTGGTATTATACGTATACAGCACGTCCTGCTCCATCCCACCCTTGGTATCATTACTCTTAGTTACCTCTGTATGGTGATTGTTCACATGTTCATTTTTGAATTCTGGTTATTAGTGTTCTCCCGGCTTCTTGTGTTACTGCTTGTCAATACTGGGGAATTTGTGGGAGGTCCCTGACTTATATAGGGCCGGGAGGAGCCACAAGCTGTTTTCTGCAGTCCAGCGCCATCTTGTGGATGTATTACACAAGTGTAAGGAATCTTCTGGAAGAGGACGTGCTGTATACGTATAATACCAATTCTACAGGCGAGTAATCACAGAATTGTATTTTTTCATTCCAAAAGAGAAAGACAATAAGGCAAATCACCAAAAACCTGTCAAAGGGGGAGTTTCCCTTTAAGTTCATCTACGCCCTGTTACTCATACACATGCTCTTCTATTTCTTTTTTCCCTATATCCAGTCCAGGTCGTCCCAGAAGTAATGATATGTGGGTATTTCCGCCCCCAGGGGGCGCTCGACTGCAAGCTGTCGCTCCTCCCGGCCCCCTATAAAAGCAAGTGTCTCACTATGATTTCCCAGTGTTCATCTTGCAGTCTGGCTGCTGAAGATCGTTGGATACTCTCTCCCGGATATTGCAGCTGAGCGGGGCCTCCTAGCGCGTCGGCCTCTGCGGACCCTATTCCCACTGATCCCGTGGACCCACTATTGCCTCCCAGCCATGGCTGTCGGGACTGTGACAGTAGGGAGAACGCCAGGGTCAGGCGTCTTGGCAGAGCTATGCTCTGGGCCGCAGACCCTGTCTAAAGGGTAGCCAGCCATAGGCTGATGGTGAGCCTATAGGGGGGGGGGGGGGGGGAGGAACCACTTACTGCCCTCTGTTTATTCCCTCTGCCCCACAAGCTTTATTACTGTGTGTGTAATTATGTCACTGTACTTTGATTCACTTGTGCATGTCATACGTACCTCCCTCGCTCCCTCGAGTTGTCTCTTCCTGCTCCCTTCTCCCCTCCACCTTTTACGCTGTGAGGGGGGGGAGGGGTGTCGGACGCTGCTCGGCGGTCTCTCCTGGGACCGCAGGCTTCCTGTCTTCGGCATGGGTGCGTGCTGGGCCCCCACTGTGGGCCGCCCTGCGGCAAGTCTTGTGTGGCTTCTTGGAGGACGTCCTCCATCTTGGCGTTGGCAGACACAGGGCTATGAGGAGGCAAGAGGCGGGCGCTGCTTTCGCGCCGTCGGGGGGGCGGGACCGCATTATGTCTTTTCACGTCACTGCCGTGCGGCCCGCCCCTCGAGGAACGCTCGGAGCTGCTGACTCGGCGCCATTTTGATTCTGCCTCTCCTGCCTTGCTGCCGCGGACCTCTCCGGGGTGGCTGCACTGTCTGTGTCGTGAGTCCCTATTGTTATCAATATCTATTGTGTTACTGTTATTGCACATGTGCTGTGGGATGCCTATGGCCCCTTCTTTTGTTTGTGTCTTTCAGGTGGGCCCTTTGATAGATTGTGGGTTGTGGTTCCTCTCGGTCCCCCGCCCCCCTCCTCCCCCTTTTTTATTAAGGGATCACAAAAAGAGGGAATACATAGGTTTGGGCCGTCGGTGCCTTGTAACCTGCATAAGGATTTTTCTCTGCTAATCACCATAATGGAGGCTTCTGGGGATAGTGAGCTAGGGGCCCCATCTGGGCGGGTGAAACTCTGCCCCATGTGCAGTGCTAGCCCTCTGGGCGGACCCAGCACTGTTTGTGTCTCTTGCGCCAGGAGCGTCATTTTGGAGCATGATCGGGCGGGCGTATCTGCCCCTAGCCCGTTATTGCCTGCGGCCACTCCAGATCCCCCGCTGCTGCACTCGGGGAAGCCAGCAGGGGGTCCCAAGTTGTTTTGGCATTCCCGGGTGGCCAACCTTGAGAGACAGTTCTCGCGAACAGCTCCTAAGAAGGCCACGAGTAAGAAGCAGTTTCCACTGTGGATTATTCTGCTGGCTATGACAGCGGGCCTGGTTCTTCCTCGGACGAGGATACGTGGCTCCCTAATGATACGGAGACGTTGCTGGCTGCCGTTTTTGAGACGCTGCACATTGTCCCTCCAAAAATGGCTAAGAGGAAGCAGGGTGATTTGTTTCGGCCTGAGAGACAGAGGCGTGTCATTTTTCTAATATGATTTTCAAGGAGTGGTGCCGGTGCCTAAGGGCCTGGACAGGTATCCCTTTCCTGAGGAGCTGGTCCGGCTATGGTCCTGTCCTCCCGAGGTGAATCCCCCCGTGTCGGGATTGTCCAACACTATGGTTATGCTGCCACCCGATACCGCTTCATTACGTGATCCAGCGGACAGGCGCATGGATCAGCTGGTCTGTCATGCCTTCACCTTTGCTGGTGCTTGGTTTTGTTATGTGTGTGCCGCGGCTATTTTCTCCTTAGCCATCAGAAAGAAGGTGTGACGCCTTGTGGATATTGCTAAGTCTCGCAAGCGGGCGAAGGAGTATAAATACCTCAAAGCTTGTGTCTAGCTTGTTTCTGCCATGGACGATGGTGTCCGGCTCGGTGCCAGAGTTTCTGCCCTGCTTGTTGCGCTTCGCTCGCTCTGGTTGCGGCAATGGTCGGCTGATGCCGCGGCCAAGAAGTCGCTCACTAGTATCCCCTTCATGGGGCACAGGTTGTTCGGGGAGCCTCTGGACCTCATGATCAAGGATGGTAGACTCCCTCAGCGACGGAAGACTGCGCGACCCTTTCGGGGTTCTTCTGCCTATCGCTCCTTTCGAGGAGGAAGAGGCTCTTCATTTTCAGGTGGCCGCAGAGATTTCTGGGTACGTGGTAGGTCCCGCGGCCGACCCAATCCCTCCTGGGGATCCAAGTCCAAGCCCCCTGCCAAGGCTCCTCAGGCACGAGAAGGCGCCCTCACCCATCCGGGTGGGGGGACGGCTTCTGCTATTTGCTCATCTGGACACAGCGCGTCTCGAATCAGTGGATTCAGGAGGTGGTGTCCTCTGGTTACAAAATAGAGCCCTCAAGATTTCTTCACTCTCGGATATCCCAGAACCCGGTGAAGGCGTAGGACCTGAGAATGACCGTGCAGCACCTCCTGCAGTTAGGGGTGATTTGCCCTGTGCCTCGTCAGGAACAGGGCCAAGACTTCTACTCCAATCTGTTCACGGTTCCCAAGAATGATGGAACGCTGAGGCCTATCCTGGAACTGAAGGGTCTCAACAGGTTTGTCAGAGTCAGACATTTCCGCATGGAAACCTTACGGTCTGCGGTGAGCTCACTTCGGCCCGGCCTATTTGCACATCCCGATATTTCAGGGACATCAGAGGTTCCTGAGGTTTGCGCTGGAGGACCAGCATTACCAGTTTGTGGCTCTGCCATTCGGTATATCCTCAGCCCCCCAGGTTTTCACCAAGGTGCTGGCGGGCATTATGGCTATTCTGAGGAATCAGGGCATTCGCGTGCTACCTTATCTGGGCGAATTACTGATTGCAGCTCAGTCCCTTCAGCAGGCTGAGAGCGACACCCGGACGGTGTTATCCATTCTCGAGGATTTCGGATGGGTAGTCAATTACCCCAAGTCTTCGATCACTCCCTCAATGGTGAGGTCCTTAATGGGCATGACGTTAGACACCTCTCAGGTCAAGGTATTCCTGCCACAGCAGAAGGTGGTGGGCCTTCAGGTCGCAGGTGCAGGCCTTGCTGTCTTGTCAGCGGCCATCAATCCATCTGGGAATGAAGCTGGTGGGCCTGATGGTGTCATGCTTCGAGGCAGTCCCCTTCGCCCAAATCCACATGAGACCTCTTCAATTGAACCTGTTGACCGGCTGGGACCGGATGCAGGAGTCGCTGGAACAGGAGTTTTCACTGTCTCCCCCCCCGGCCAGACAGTCCCTCTTGTGGTGGCTGGACTGGACTGACCGGCTGGGGAGGCATTTGCAGACGCAGAAGATCTGGGGTCCGCAGGAGAACCTCTTGCCCATAAATCTCCTGGAGCTGAGATCGATCCGGTTGGTGCTTCTTCACCTGACTCCCCATTTAAGGGATCGTGCGATCCAGGCTTGCTCGGACAATCAGACGGCTGTCCCAGGGTGGGACTCGGAGCAAGCGAGCCCTCAAGGAGGTGACCCAGTTTCTGAATTGGGCAGAGGAGAATGTTCCCTGCATCTCGACTGTTTACATGCCCGGGTAGAAAACCAGGAGGCAGACTCCCTGAGCAGGGGTGCCTCATTCCTGGGGGAGTGGTCTCTCAGCTACAAGATCTTTCACGCTCTGTGTCTCTGCTGGCGTCCACGGATGTGGACCTGTTTGCGTCCAGACACAATCACAAGCTCCCAAGGTTCGTCTCCCTGTCCAGAGATCCTCTGGCCTTTGCCACAGACGCTCTGGCAATTCCTTGGACGGAGTTCAGGCTCCTTTATGCATTCCCTTCCGTTTCCACTCTTGGGCTGTGCAAGATAGCCCAGGAAGTGGTTCCAACCATCCTAGTGGCTCTTCGCTGGCCGAGAAGGAGTTGGTTTGCGGACATAGTTCAGATGTCAGTGGATCGCTACATCATGCCTGACGACCCAGGGCTTCTCACGTAGGGGTCGCTGCAGCACCCCAATTTACAGATGCTGGCTTTGACGCCCTGGCTATTGAGATCTCAATCCTGATGGGAAAGGTGCCACGGTTGTGCATACCATGATTCAGGCACAGAAGAAGTCGTCTTACATGATATATTACAGAGTTTGGCATGCCTACATTGCTTGTCGCACATTCTTTATCTCTTGGATCTTGGAGTTTTTACAACGTGGTTTAGACTTGGGCCTCCAGCTGAGCACCCTCAAGGGCCAGGTCTCTGCCTTGGCCATCTTTTTCCAGAGATCCTTTGCCAATCATAGATTGATCAAGACCTTTTTCCAGGGAGTCACCCATGTACGTCCACCACGTAAGCCTGTATTACCGGTGTGGGACTTGAATTTGGTATTTTCTGCTCTCCAGGGTCCTCCCTTTGAGCCCTTGTGCGATGCTGCATTACCTATTTTGACCCTCAAGATGGTCTTTTTGGTAGCGATAACCTCGGTGCGTCGCGTGTCGGAGCTGGTTGCGCTTTGCATGAAGCCTCCTTATTTTGAGCGGCATAAGGTTAAGGTGGTTTTTCGCTTTAAACCTGATTTTTTTGCCTAAGGTCGTTTCTCCCTTTCATCTTAATGTGGATGTGGTCTTGCCTTCCTTGTGTCCAGCACCTACTAATTCTAAGGAAAGGACCCTCCATGCCTTGGATGTGGTCAGAGCCATCAAGTATTACCTGGTTGCGACTGAATCCTTCAGGAAATCAGATTTTCTCTTTGTCCTAACAGAAGGTTCTAGGAAGGGCTTGCCACCAGCCAAGTCCACTCTTAGTAAGTGGATCAGACAGGCGGTGGTGCAAGCATATTCTGATAAGGGGAAGGAACCATCTTTTCGGATCACAGCTCATTGTACCAGAGCTATTGGTGCCTCTTGGGCTTTTTAGCACCAGGCATCTGTTGAACAAGTTTGTAAGGCCACCACTTGGTCTTCAGTTCATACCTTTACCAAGTTTTACAAGGTTGATGTTAGGGCCTCAGCTGATGCTGTCTTTGGCCACAAGGTGCTTCAGGCGGTAGTGAAATGAACTACATGCTGTTCTGCACTGGGGATCCCGCCCTAATGGACACTGCTTTTGGATGTCCCACATGTCATTACTTCTGGGACGACCTAGACTGGATATAGGGAAAAATACAATTCTGTGAAACTCACCTGTAGAATTGTTTTTGAATATATCCAATCCAGGTTGTCCCACCCTGCCCTTGTTTTCATTATCTCTTGTTTGCCTGTTATGGTGATTACCATTTTTATATTGGACCGTTTTCCTTAAGTTTTTTGTTGGAGAGAGTACATGCTGAAGCTATGTGAAGTAACATGGTTTCTTGGCCTCCCGGCCTGTCTCTTTTTCTTACTGCTGTTTAACCCCTGGGAAATCATAGAGAGACACCTGCTTTTATAGGGGGCCGGGAGGAGCGACAGCTCTTGATCTTGCAGTCGAGCGCCCCCCGGGGGGCGGAATACCCACATGTCATTACTTCTGGGACGACCTGGACTGGATATATTTAAGAACAATTCTACAGGTGAGTTTCACAGAATTTTATTTTTTCTCTTTGTTGAATTTTTGTACATATTCATGCATATAACAACAGTACTTGCTAGAAACAAATCAAATTGACTGTTAAAATACATTGACCGCTTTGTAACAAGCAGGTAACCATTTCAATGTCAATATATAGCATGTAACAGATAATGTAAACATGGCTTTACATTAGAACAAAAAGGTACGAAGGAAAAGTAGAAGAGTAATCATGCATTTCAAATGTTTGTTTTTATGTATCATACATAAGCGATATCGACTCTATTAGTAAAAGACTCAAAAATGTATAAATTATTATAAATAAGAAAAATAAAATCAATTATATAAAAAGGAAAGTTCTGTCATGGAAGAACATTTAATGACTCTAAATAATATTTGCTAGATAAAATAATGCTAGAATCTAAACCAGAAAGATTCTGCCAAGACCCCCAACATTTCATGAAATATTTTGTCCTATCCATTCTCCAAGCTAATCATTATTCATTTAGCCATATTTCATGAATTTTAGATTTAGACTTGGGAAAAGGAATTATGGATGACAGCCAAGAGATTGCTACTCACCATTTTGCTGGAGATAAAATAAGTTACCAATTAATTTTCACTTCTAGAGAGGGTATCTACAGGAAGATATAATAGTCAGTTTTGGATCTGGACTAATATCCACCTTAAGTATATCTGAAATATACTTAAAAACCTTATCTTAAACTCGAATCATCGGACACCACCACCAAGTATGTATAAAATCTCCAATTTGATTACAATTTCGGAAGCAAGGCTGAGACCAAGACTGATCATATTTATGTTTCTTATCCGGTGTCAGGTACCAGCAATACAGGACCTTCAGGGAGGTTTCCTTAATCATGTTAGAACAAGAGTTTTGGTTTTCTCCAGATTTTAGGCCACATATCATTACTAGATAAAGATGGATAATCTTTCTCTCAAGCTATACAATAAAGTAGTTCAATAGAGGAGTGCAGATAATTACATTTTGCATATAGAATAGTGATTAATCAATGAGGGGAATCGTTCAATGCATATATCTTCTCACACCAATCATCTGATTTATTTTTTGTTTTAAAGGGCATGACCAAACCCCCATTTGAACCCTCGTCTGAAGCATCAGATAAGATAGTGGCTTTCAAGACGAGCTTGATACTAGCCATTTCTTCATCTACAAGGGCCCGTGACCTTCAGGCCATATCCATGAGGGGGCCTTATTTTATCATTCTGTCAGATAGGGTCATACCTGGGTTGGATCTACTCTATCTCCCTAAGTTAGCTTCTACCTTCCATAGTTCTCAGGATATTATTATTTACCCTCTCTTCTGGACAATCCTGACTGAGGGGGATGGTTCACATCTGCTAGACATGTGTAGGTGTCTTATATTTAAAAACAACTCACCTATGGAGATGTTCTGAGCATCGTTTGTTTTCCCTTTAGTGGGAAGAATAAGGGTTCATCCACATCTAAATCCACAAAAGCTAGGTGGATTAGACAGACTCCCTCTTTCTGGACAAGAATCCAATCTGTAGATCTGCACATAGAGCAGTTTCAGGAGATTCTATCGAAGAAATGTGCAATGCTGCCACATGTTCTTTGCACCACTAACGAAACAATCCGTTAGTAGAAAGGTTCTATAGGCCATTTCTTGATTATCCTCTCTTGTGGCTGTCCTGCTGGACGAAAATCCTTGTTTGGCTTAACAGTAATGGTTTTTATACGAGTCCTTCAGGGTGGCCCTTAGTTCCCTCCCTATTTTATGTCCTCCTGTGGTTTGTTGCTAATATACTGAGGGGGAACAGTGGGTCTTATAGGCTGGTTTCACACCAGCGCAGATTTCTGATGAGCAACCTGCAGGCACCTGTGGGACACAGTGTTGGCTATCCCCTCCATGTTAGTAGAGTGCTAGCGCTGAACGAGGGGCCTCTCCATGACTGTCCTGAAGGGCTCATAGTAATACCATTACCAGTAAGTCTAACAAGATTTTTTGCATCCATGGATGAACTGGCTGCATTGGTGGTACAGGAAGTAGTATTTGCATCTAGGTTTAGCCCACTGCCTGTTTGCACAGCAGCAAAATCTTTCTTTACAGTGGGGCATGTATCAGGGATATGGAGCTAAATGGCATGCAAGACCATGACAGGCTATGACAAAACAGAAACATTCAGAGGTGTATTTCATGTAAAAAATTAGGACCAATGTAATTCCTTTTTGGAGGAGGCAGTAAATAGGGACCGGTGTTCAACAAAGCCAGTAAATGGGGACCAGCACTGCATGGCAGGGTGCTTGATCTCAGTGATCAGTAACTTTCGCTGAGCTCCAGGGGACAAAGGGAGAAGTATCGGGTTTTATTCTTAGTCCTGCTCCAGATAGAATACTTACACTCGGGTACTACTCCGCCAGATGGCGCTGGACTGCAGAGACATCGAAAATAGGCTCCTCCCGGCCCCCTCAAATACCCAGGGACCTCCCACAATCCCCAGAATTTCTCTGCTGGTCGGATCATGGTAGGCAGAACCGCTGTTAGGTGCTTAGGAGCGCTGCTCCACCGCAGTCCCCCACCAAAGGGTAGGTGGTATAGGCATATGGTGAGCCTTTATGGGATGCCCCTTGCCCCTGTCTATCGGTGGGCCCTGTTAAATGGCCGCTTTCCTCTTTCATTCTCCCTGTAGCATTCGGGGGAAAAGAGGGGGGGGGGGGTGTGTATGTATATACGTGTATTGGCTTATGCTTCATTACATTATGCTTTGTGTCAGCCGCCGCGCTGACTTGTATTACTTTTATTATACTTGAAATTGCCGCCGCGCGCGTTTTTTTCCCAGTGTTCCGCGCTTGGTGGCGGCGTTACCTCAGGCGCCGGTGCGCTGCTTGTCACGTGTTGGCTTCGCGCTCTTTGGGGGGGCGGGGCCTGTCTCTGGCGCGTTCCGCGTCATTGCTCGTGCGGGCCCGCCCCTCGAGGTATACAACGCCATTTTGTCTGCTTGTTCGGCTTCTGCGTGACGGGCTTCTACCTACCGCGCTCTGGAAGTGCCCTCGCGGGCGGCTTTATTACCTTTTTTAATTGTTTGCTTACGGCTCCCTTTGATTATGTCTTTCAGACGGGCGAACCCATTGGCTTCTCCCGGCCCTCTATTAGTTGGTTAACTTGTGAGTTACTCCCACTTCCCTAGCGGGTTTTTGGGGCATCCCGGGTTGCTGTATAGCTTTAATCCCTATCGGCCTATTCTGCCGCTATAATCACCATATGGAAGCATCTCAGGATAATGTGACCGGAATTCCTTCGGGACAAGCCCAGCTGTGTGTAGCTTGTGGGGAGTCTCATGTTGACGCTGACAAGGCGCGGGTCTGTTTACCCTGTGCCAAACAGGTGCTTGCACTACAATCTGGTCTTCCAGTGGCTGACTCTGCGATTCGTTTCGCCTCTCCTACTCCCCCAAGCTTAAATCTCACTCCCATTAAATTGCATACAAGTGGGGATTCGCAGCCTGATGTGTCTTCTAGACTAGCTAGCGTTGAGAAGTTAATTGCTAATACCTTGGCGCGTAAGGCCCCTGCAAAAAAGCGGCACTTAACGCCTGATGTCACTCTTTTCCCTATGGAAGCTGATGAGTTTTTGCATCTATATGGCTATACCCCTTCGGAGGAAGGGGAGCTATTCTCCGACTCAGGGTCATCTGATGAGAGGCTCAGGGGTCATGACGATTCTGGCTCTGACTCCTGGGCCCCGGATGATACTGATAGATTGCTGCCCCAGATTTTTGAGGTTCTGTCCATTTCTCCCCCTGTTGCGGCTCCCAGGCAAAGGGGGGAACTTTTTCATACTGCTAAGTCACGCTTGGAATTTACTGAGCAAGCACATTTCAATAACCTTGTGCTCAAGGAATGGGAACGTCCCAGTAAACTTCCCGGTGTACCTAAGAGTTGGGATAGGAAGTATCCCTTTCCTGCTGATGTGGTAAAGTGTTGGTCATCCCCTCCCGAAGTGGATGCCCCGGTCCTAGGGTTATCTAACACCTCTGTCATGCACTCCCCTGACTCTACTACCCTGCGGGATGCTGAGGACCGGCGCATTGACCAGCTAGCGTCCCATGCCTTTGCATGTGTGGGGACGGCGCTGCGCCCGGTCTGTGCCTCGGCCATTACGGCTGTGGCTATTAGGACCCTGCTCAGAAGTATCCTTGATAGTGCCCCTGATGATTTGCCTTGTGAGGTGTTTAATGCACTCTCTAGTTGTGATGTTTTTGTGAATGTCCTCAGCCTTGGATGACAACATTAGAATGAGTGCCAGAACATCTGCCCTTATGGTGGCTATACGCCGCTCTGTTTGGCTGCGCCAGTGGGCTGCTGACAACGCTGCCAAGAAGGCCCTCACTGGTTTTCCCTTCAAAGGACTACATCTGTTTGGGGACCGCCTGGACCTTTTTGCTAAGGGAGTCAGGTTACCCCAGCGCAGGCGGCAGTCTCGGCCCTTTCGGGGTCAGGGCTCTTTTTCCTCCCCCTACCGTGGTGCTAGACAAGGGAGGGGGGTTTCCTTTACTGGGGCCCGGGGAGACTTCTGTGGGCGTCCTAGCTCCTCCTGGGGCCCCAAACTTAAGTCCTCTCCCAAGCCCCCTCAGGCATGATGGGGCGCCCTCACCCATCCGGGTGGGGGGATGGCTTCAGCACTTTGCTTACGTCTGGAGGCTTCATGTCTCAGACCGGTGGATTCAGGAGGTAGTGTCCTCCGATTACAAGATATAGTTTGCTGCCTGGCCCCCCCACAGATTCATCAGATCCCGGATTCCTCAGGACCCTGTGTCAGCTCAGAATCTATTGCAGACAGTGCAAAGCCTCCTGGAGCTGAGGGTCATCTGCAAGGTCCCTTTAAGAGAAAAAGGCAAGGGCTTCTATTCCAACCTCTTCACAGTGCCCAAAAAAGATGGGTCAGTCAGGCCCATCCTGAACTTGAGGATCCTCTACAAATTTGTCAGGAGCAGGTGCTTTCGCAAGGAAACTCTGGAAACGTGGACATCAAAGATGCTTACCTTCATATTCCTGTATTTCCAGGTCATCAAAGGTTTCTCAGGTTCGCTCTGGAGGATCAACACTACCAATTTGCGGCATTGCCCTTTGGTCTCACTTCAGCTCCCAGGGTGTTCCCCAAGGTGCTGGCTGGAGTGATGTCTCTGCTCAGGTTTCAGGGCATCCGCGTGCTGCCTTATCTGGACGACATTCTCATCACCTCCCAGTCTCTACATCAGGCAGAATTGGATACTCAGCTGGTGGTGTCCACCCTGGAGTCATTTGGATGGGTGATCAACCACCCCAAGTCCTCTTTGTCCCCCTCCTTGGTGACTCCATTCCTGGGAATGATCTGGATACAGTTCAGGCAAGGATTTTTCTTCCTCAACAGAAGGTGGACGGTCTGATTGCGCAGGTCCAGTTCCTGCTATCTTGTCGTCATCCCTCCATCAGGCAGGGAATACAGCTGGTGGGCCTGATGGTGGCGTGCTTCGAGGCGGTCCCTTATGCTCAGTTCCACTTGAGGCCTCTGCAACTCCACCTCTTGTCAGTATGGGACAAGGACCCAGCGTCCCTGGACCGGGTCTGTGCGCTTTGCCCCCTGGTCAGGCGGTCCCTCTTGTGGTGGCTGGACTCCAGGAACCTGCTGGGGGGCAGATCCTTTCTGACCCCCTCCTGGGAGACGGTCACCACGGATGCCAGTCTGTCAGGTTGGGGGGGTTTCTGGAAGTCCCTGCGGTTCCAGGGGAGGTGGGGCCCTCAGGAGGCCCACACACCTATCAACGTCTTGGAGATGCGGGCGATCAGGTTAGTTCTGGCTCAGTTCACCTTCGGGGCCTGCCTGTTCAGGTGCGCTCGGACAACCAGACGGCAGTTGCCTACATCAATCATCAGGGAGGGACCCGGAGCAAGAGGGCCGTCCAGCAAGTGTCTCTGATCCTGACCTGGGCGGAGGCCAATGTTCCCTGCATATCAGCTGTGTACATCCCGGGGGCGGAAAATCTCCTGGCAGATTCTCTGAGCAGGGGGACCTCTCACCAGGGAGAATGGTCTCTCTGCAACAGGGTTTTCCAATCTCTGTGTCACCGTTGGGGTCAACCACATGTAGATCTGTTTGCGTCCCGTCACAATCACAAGCTCCCGGCCTTTGTCTCACTGTCCCAGGATCCTCTGGCCTTGACCACGGATGCCCTAGCAATGTCATGGCAGGACTTTCAGTTCCTGTATGTCTTTCCTCCATTCCCCCGCTGGGCAGGGTTCTGCGCAAGATTGCTCTGGAAGGGGTGCCAGCAATTCTGGTGGCCCCCAGGTGGCCAAGAAGAGTGTGGTTCGCAGACGTGGTGCAGCTGGCAGTAGATCAGTACGTTCTGCCCAGGGTGCCAGATCTGCTCACTCAGGGCCCCTTACGCCATCCCAATTTACAAACTCTGGCTTTGACGGCCTGGCTGCTGAAACCTCCATCTTGATGGAGAAGGGGCTGTCTACCTCAGTTACATAGTTACATAGTTAATACGGTTGAAAAAAGACATATGTCCATCAAGTTCAACCAAGGGTGTTGGGGTCGGGGAAGTTATTTTTTATTTCATAGGGGAAGCTATTTATTTTATTGTTTGTCTTTATTTTTTTTTTTTTATTGATAACCACTAATAGTAACTGTTAATGTTATTTTCTTCAAAATAAGCATCTAATCCTTTTTTTAAGCTGTCAGGGGTTGATGCTGTAACAAGCTTCTGTGGGAGGCTATTCCATAGATTTATAGTTCTTATGGTAAAAAACGATTGTCGCCTCCGGAGACTAAATTTCTTTTTTTCCAATCGAAGGCAGTGCCCCCTTGTCCTTAGAGAAGATTTTACGTGAAATAGTGTTCCCCCATATTTTTTGTATGGTCCATTTATATATTTATACAAGTTAATCATGTCCCCCCTCAATCGCCTCCTCTCAAGACTAAACAGATTTAATTCTCGTAATCTTTCCTCATAACTAAGATCTTTCATTCCCTTTAGTAGTTTGGTGGCTCTCCTTTGCACCCTTTCCATAGTCAGAGCGTCCTTTCTATGAATGGGCGCCCAGAACTGGACGGCATATTCCAGGTGAGGGCGCACCAGTGCCTTGTTAAGAGGCAAAATTACATCTCTATCCCGTGATTCCATGCCTCTTTTAATGCACGATAGTATCTTGGTGGCCTTGGAAGCAGCTGCTTGGCATTGCATGCTGTTATTTAGTCTGTGATCTACTAGTACCCCCAGATCCTTCTCAACAAGTGACTCTCCCAGTTTTACTCCCCCGAGGAAATATGTGGCCTTCGGGTTATTAGACCCCAAGTGCATGACTTTACATTTTTCCACATTGAACTTCATTTGCCAAGTGGATGCCCAGACACTCAATGTGTCCAAGTCAGCCTGAAGCTTGTGAACATCTTCAGTAGACTGCACTGTGCTACATATCTTTGTGTCATCTGCAAAAATAGAGACAGTGCTTTTAATTCCATCTTCTATGTCGTTTATAAACAAGTTGAATAATAGAGGGCCCAATAGAGCGGTGGGGTACACCGCTTACAACTGGTAACCATTCAGAGTAGGTATCAGAGTAGGTAGTTGTTGATACCATGATAAATGCTAGGAAGAAGTCTTCTTCTTCCATTTATTACAGGGTTTGGCGTGCCTACATTGACTGGTGTGAGTCTAAATCTCTTCCCTGTCTTGTGTTCTCTATTCCCAGGATTCTGGAGTTCCTGCAGCATGGGTTGGAGATGGGGCTCCAACTCAGTACTCTGAAGGGTCAGGTTTCTGCCCTGGCTGTTTTCTTCCAGAAGTCCTTTGCTCAGCATTCTCTGATCAGGACTTTTTTCCAGGGGGTTACTCATGTGCGTCCTCCACGTTTGAACTTGGTTTTGTCAGCCTTGCAGGGTGCCCCCTTTGAACCTGTGCAGGATGCTGCCCTGGCCATTCCTACTCTCAAATTTGTTTTTTTTGGTGGCTATCACCTCTGTTAGGCGTGTGTGGCGGCGCTTTCCATTCAGCCCCCATACTATGAGGACACCAGGACAAGGTGGTGTTCCGCTTCAAGCCAGATTTTCTGCCTAAGGTAGTGTCTGCCTTTCATTTGAATCAGGACATTGTTCTTTCTTCATTGTGCCCTAATCCTAGTAATGCTAAGGAGAGGGTTTTGCATTCTTTGGATGTGGTTAGGTGTCTGAAGTACTATCTGGTGGCTACTGCACCTTTCAGAAAAACTGATGCTTTTTTCTGGTCCCTTCTGGTCCTAGGAAGGGTTTGGCTCCTGCCAAGTCTACTATCAGCAAATGGATCCGTCAGGCTGTTATTCAGGCCTACTCTGCTAAGGGGAAGAATCCTCCCTTCCGCCTTACTGCTCATTCTACTCGTGCTATTGGTGCCTCTTGGGCTTTTCAGCACCAGGCTTCTGTTGAACAAGTTTGCAAGGCCGCTACTTGGTCTTCTGTTCATACCTTTTCAACGTTTTACAAGGTTGATGTTAGGGCCTCAGCTGATGCTGTTTTTGGCCGCAAGGTTTTGCAGGCTGCAGTGATTTAAACTGTCTGCTGTTACCTTTGGGGATCCCACCCTACTTTATGGACACTGCTATTGGATGTCCCGAGTGTAAGTATTCTATCTGGAGCAGGACGTACTGTATACTAAGAATAATACAATTCTGTGATTACTCACCTGTAGAATTGTTATTATGAGTATACAGTACGTCCTGCTCCTGCTTTTTGCATTATCTTGGATCCCCTGTATGGTGATTGTTATTATTGTTAAAGTTACTAGCTTGGGTTGTTTTAATTCTCCCAGCTTCTTGTTAACTGCTTTTCAATGCTGGGGATTGTGGGAGGTCCCTGGGTATTTGAGGGGCAAGGGAGGAGCCTATTTTCGATGTCTCAGCAGTCCAGCGCCATCTGGCGGAGTAGTACCCGAGTGTAAGTATTCTATCTGGAGCAGGACGTACTGTATACTCATAATACCAATTCTACAGGTGAGTAATCACCGAATTGTATTTTTTCTCGTTTGGATTGGCCCATTTAACTTTCACTACTTCTTGGATGTATACTACTGCCTTTTCTAAATCTAGGCAAGGGTTTTGCTCATGCATTATTTAAATTTATAATTGCCTCATGTTTTGTTCTGTAGGAAAGAAATGATCCGACAGATGATGAATAAAATATTCCGCTGTATAGAACCGGAACTGAACAACCTCATCGCTCTGGGAGACAAGATAGACAGTTTTAATTCTCTGTATATGCTCGTAAAAATGGGCCATCATGTGTGGACAGCGCAGAATGTGGACTCTGCCTCATTCCTCAGTACTACACTTGGCAATGTCTTGGTTACTGTGAAAAGGAACTTTGATAAATGCATTGTAGGTCGCTTTTCTGGACTCTGCAAATGATTATTGTTGTTACTAATAGTTGTTACTAATGAATACGTTAGATTTCATTTATTGTGTCTCTTACAGAGTAACCAAATAAAACAAATGGAGGATGTGAAGATCTCAAAGAAGAGCAAGGTTGGCATTCTTCCATTTGTCTCTGCATTTGAAGAATTTGCTGAGCTGGCAGAGTCTATCTTTCGAGGATCAGAGCGTCGTGGTGATTTAGATAAAGCCTACACTAAACTGATAAAAGCAGTGTTTATAAATGGTAACTTCCTTTTTTGTTTTGCTTGTTCATTGTTAGTTGAGTTGCTTTTTACTGGATATATAGCCATATATAGCCGGTGTCAAGTTATTCCTGTCGTGTGAAGCCTTTCATTGGTTATCGGAGACAAAGTTAATTTATTAAATTGAAAATGTATAGGTGTAATTGTACTGTAAGGTGACTGGTACCAGGGGTCCCCTCTGGTCTGCAAGCAGCCTAATGTGTTGAGGTTTTTAGGCTTGTTTTAATCCTCTAATTGTGCTGGGCCTGGGGGAGTGAGGTCAAAGATTTTACAGACTTTGCCTTGTCTGTCTGGAGTTAGTTATAAACCCAGACAGATAATTTTTTCAACCCTGCAATATCTGAATATAATGAAAGAAGTAATAAGACAAAGTACCTATGCTATTCTAAGTATGCCGCACGTCCTGCTCCACATGATAATTCATAACAGATGGGATTACCTCCGCCAGAGGGCGCTGGACTGCAGAGATGGCAAAAAGAGGCCCCTCCCGGTCCCATATGTACCCGGGACCTCCCACAATTTCCCCAGTTTCTTCTCTGCAGTCGGCTGCGAAGGTCAAGAAGATGGCTTTTCTTATCGCAGGTGAGCGGGGCTTAACAGCCCGCTGCCCTGTAGGACTATTCCCACCCGTTCCACTTATTACTTGTGCCTCCCAGCTTTGGCTGTGCTGGTCGGGTGATTGTAGGCAGCACCTATCACAGGTGCTCTCTTTACGGAGCCTGGCTCCGACCGCAATTCCCCACCAAAGGGTAGGCGGTGCAGGTTATGGTGAACCTGATTTGGGATGCCCTGTCCGCTCTTGCCCTTCCCTGCCCTGGTCATCGGTGGGTCTCTTTAATTGACATCCACTCTCCCCCCTCTCTCGTTGTCCCATTCGGGGGGGGGGGGGGGGGGGAACCCTATGACCCTATGTCATTTTTTTTTTATTAACCCTTTGTGTTTTGTCATCCAGCAGCTATAAAAGGCTTCCAGCAGGTGAGCAGAAGCCAGTGATCGCCGAGGGACACAGTGCTCCAGGATGGATGGGAGCTAAGTATTAAAAATAAAAAATTAATAAAATATTTTTTTCTCTTTGTGTGTGTCTGTTTTTTTTTTTTTTTTTTACATTTAACCCCTTGTGAACTGGTAAGGGGTCCATGACCTCTATACCAGTTCACAAGGCTGGGGGGGGTGGCAAGTCACCTGCGACTAGCGGGTGACTTGCCATTAACCCCCGGAACCCCCATTACCTGCCTCTCCAAAGCCTGGGGGGGGGGGGCAGAAGAGCCCGGGCCCACGGGCTATGCGGGCTTGTAGCCTGCAGGGCCAGGGGCCACAAAAGCTGGCCCCTGCACCCTGTTCCTACAAGCCCTGCATAGCTGGTCCCGGGCTGGTTAGTTTGGGTAAGGGGGACCCCATGTCAATTTTTTTTGTGGATTTTTAGGGGGACCCTATGTCATTTTTTTTCTCGATTTAACCCATTGTAGTGTGGATGGTAGTTTATTTGTAAATGTTTCAGTTAGGGGGGTCTCCTGGGCAGGAACGGGGGGGCTAACGATAAATATGTGGTACCTTTCTAATCGGTAGAAATGGGGCTTTCACATGCAATATGGTTTTCCTTAATAAAATGGATTTTTTATTTAAAATAAAGGAGTCAATTTTCTAAAAAAATTTTTATTTTTTTTTTTACTTAATAATATTGTAAAAAACAAAATAAAATTTACAAACAAGACATTTCATGTTAAAGCCTAAACTCTGCTGCAAAAAATATATAATTTTCCTGAAAATTCCAGCAAAAATGGCGCAAAATATGGCTCAAAATGGGGAAAAATGACCTGTCAACAGAGGGTGACAAAATCTCAAGTAGGCTGGCAATTAAAAGGGTTAAAAGTAGCTATGCATGTTGGGTATTGTTCTGTTCGGGGGACATTGCGCTTTCAGACTTAACTTGTTTTTTCTGGTTTGCATATTTATATTTTAGGAAAAGGTGTTTTTTATTCAGCTTTTTTATAATTTTTTTTAGGGAAACCCTGCACAACCAAAGAATTCTTTGAGGGATTAATTCCAGAAAGATGAGCCCACTACAACAAGTTGGGTTCGCTTAGAAAGCGTAACATGTGTACTTTCAGGGAATATATGGTTTATGGGGGATATTCCAAATGTAAAGGGTTGTTTTGGTTGAAAAATCGCAAGGTGCGCACTTTGTCTGCAGAGCTGAAATTTTCAAGTAAAATCACTGTTACGCACATGCTTTACTTTGGGGTGTTTGGCAACTCTTCCCTTGACAGTAGCAATGCATGTTGGGTATCGTTCTGTTCGGGGGATGTTGCTATTTCAGATTAATCTTGTTTTTTCTTGTTTGCACATATTCTTTTTAGGAAAATGTGTCTTTGATTCTGCTTTGTTATCCTTTTTTTAGGGAAACTCTTTGCAACCAAAGAATACATTGAGGGATTACTTCCAAAAACTATGGGCACATTAACAAGCCTGGTACACCTAGAAAGCTTGAGGTGTGTACTTCCAGAGAATATATAGTTTGTTGGGGGTATTTCAAATGTAAAGAGTTGTTTTTCTTGAAAAACTGCAAGGTGCGCATATTGCATAGCATAGTTGTATTTTATCTGAAAATCCCCTAAAGCGCTATTTTAGTTTGGGGGAGTCTCCTGGGCAGGAAAGGGTGTCTACCTATACATATGTGGTATCGCTGTAACTGGGAGAAATTGGGATTTCACACGCAATAAGATTTTATTGACAAACTTACATTTTTTTATTACAAAAAAAACAGGCCCATTTCAATAATCTTGTTCTCAAGGAATGGGAGCGTCCCAGCCGGCTTCCTGGAATCTCTAAGGGCTGGGATAAAAGGTATCCATTTCCCGATGTGTTGGGGTTGTCCAACTCCTCTGTGGTTCATTCCCTTGATTCCACTACCCTGAAGGATGGTGAGGACCGGCGCATTGACCAACTGGCTTCCCATGTCTTTACCTGTGTAGGGTCTGCTTTGCACCTTGTCTGTGCGCCTGCTATTACTGCTGTGGCTATTAGGACTCTCCTCAAGGGTCTGCTGGATGGCGCCCCTGATGATACTTCTAGTGCCGAGTTCAGGGCCCTGTCACAGTGTGAGATGTTCATTACTTATATCCTTTCTGCCTTGGATGTTTCCATCAGGATGTGTAGTAGAACCTCGGGCTGGTTGCTATACGCCACTCTGTTTGGCTGCGCCAGTGGGCAGCTGATAACGCTGCTAAGAAGGCCCTTACCGGGCTCCCCTTTAAGGGGTTGCGCCTATTTGGTGATCATTTGGATCTTTTTGCGAAGGGGGGTAAGTTGCCTCAACGCAAGAAACAACCATGGCCCTTTCGGGGTTCTGGTGCCTTTGCCTCCTCCTACCGTGGATCCAGGCCTGGGAGAGGGGTTTCCTTTGCGGGGCATAGGGGAGACTTCTGGGGCAGGGGCAGAGCTTGTGCCCGCCCCGGATCTGCCTGGGGGTCCAAGTCCAAATCTGTCTCCAAGTCTCCTCAGCCATGAAGGGGCGCCCTCACCCATCCGGGTGGGGGGACGGCTGCGGCTCTTCACTCATGTCTGGGGACAACAGGTCTCAGACAGGTGGATTCTGGAGGTCATGTCCTCCGGCTACAAGCTAGAGTTCGCTGCCTGGCCGCCTCCAAGATTCCTCATTTCTCGCATTCTTCTAGACCTCTTGGCAGCTCAAGGTCTGTTTCTGGCTGTGCAAAACCTTCTGGATATGGGGGTCATCTGTCAGGTCCATCCTGGAGAGAGAGGTTGGGGTTTTTATTCCAATCTGTTCACAGTACCCAATAGGGATGGTTCCATCAGACCCATCCTGGACTTAAAGCTGCTCAACACGTTCATCAGGACCAGGCACTTTCGCATGGAGACCCTGCGCTCCGCAATCAGTTCCTTGCGCCCGGGGGATTCGTGACCTCGATAGACATTAAGGATGCTTACCTTCATGTTTCAGTCCTCTTGGGGCATCAGAGATTCCTCAGGTTCGCACTGGAGGACCAGCACTGGCCTTGCCCTTCGGTCTCACTTCGGCCCCCAGGGTCTTTACCAAGGTGCTGGCGGGTTTCATGGCTCTCCTCAGGGCTCAGGGCATTCGCATTCTTCCCTATCTGGACGACCTTCTCATCACTTCTCAATCTTTCCAGCAGGCAGAACTGGATACCCAACAGGTGGTGACTGTTCTGGAATCGTTCGGCTGGGTGATCAATCATCCCAAATCCTCCCCGTCTCCGTCTCTGGTGATTTCCTTCCTGGGCATGAATCTGGATACTGTTCAGGCCAGGATTTTCCTTCCTCAGCAGAAGGACTCTCTGCAAGCTCATTCCCTTCTGTCCTGCCCTCACCCTTCCATCCGGCAGGGGATGCAGCTTGTGGGACAGATGGTGTCCTGCTTTGAGGCGGTTCCCTATGCACAGTTCCACATGAGACCTCTTCAGCTCCATCTATTGTCGGTTTGGGACAAGAGTCCTCTGTCTCTGGATCAGGCCTTTGCTCTTTCCCCTCTGGCTCGGCAGTCCCTCTTGTGGTGGCTGGACTCAAGGAACCTGTTGGGGGGCAGATCCTTTCTGGCCCCCTGTTGGGAGATAGTCACCACGGATGCCAGTCTGTCAGGTTGGGGGTGGGCTTCTGGAAAGCCCTACAATTCCAGGGGCTGTGGGGCGCTCAGGAGGCCCATGCCCCTATCAACATCCTGGAACTAAGGGTGGTTCGGTTGGTTCTGGCCCATCTGACTCCTCACCTTCATTACTGGCTGTTCCAAGTTCGCTTAGACCACCAGACGGCGGTTGCCTACATCAATCATCAGGGAGGGACTCGGAGCAAGAGTGCCCTCAAGGAGGTGTCCATGATTCTGTCCTGGGCGGAGGACAATGTCCCTTGCATTCCAGCAGTGTACATTCCGGGGGTGGAGAATTTGGAGGCAGACTCTCTGAGCAGGGGGACTTCTCGCCTGGGGGAATGGTCTCTCAGCAGCGAAGTCTTCCTATCCTTGTGTCACCGTCGGGGGGTGCCGGACGTGGATTTGTTTGCATCCCACCACAATCACAAGCTCCCAGTCTTTGTCTCTCTGTCCCAGGATCCCCTGGCCCTTGCGGTGGATGCCCTGACTCTATCCTGGCAGGGGTTCCTTCTCCTGTATCTCTTTCCTCCGTTCCCCCTGCTGGGCAGGGTTCTGCGCAAGCTGGCTCAGGAAAGGGTGCCAGCAATCCTGGTGGCCCCCCGTTGGCCAAGACAGGTGTGGTTCGCAGACATCGTTCAGCTGGCAGTAGATCAGTACGCTCTGCCCATGGTTCCGGACCTTTTCACTCAAGGGCGACTTTGCCATCCCAATTTACAAACGCTGGCTTTGACGGCCTGGCTGCTGAAACCTCCATCCTGAGGGAAGAAGGGCTTTCTGATTCTGTGGTTAATACGTTAATTAGGGCTAGGAAGAAATCCTCCTCCTCCATCTACTATAGGATCTTGCGGGCCTAAATTGACTTGTGTCAGTCTAAGGTCCTTCCCTGTCGTGTTTTTTCCATTCCTAGGATCCTGGACTTCAGCTCAGCACTCTCAAGGTTCACATTTCTGCCTTGGCTGTTTTCTTCCAGAGATCTTTCGCTCAACATCCTCTGGTCAAGACCTTCTTCCAGGGGGTTGCTCATGTACGTCCCCCCGTAAGCCTCTTTTACCGGTCTGGGACTTGAACTTGGTCTTGTCTGCCCTTCAGGGCCCTCCGTTTGTACCGGTGCAGGAGGCTGCTCTGTCCATTTTTACTCTTAAGGTTTCCTTTTTGGTGGCTATCACCTCTGTCAGGCGTGTTTCGGAGTTGTCGGCTCTTTCTATTCAGGCCCCCTGCTTTGAGAGGCACCAGGACAAGGTGGTTTTCCGCTTTAAACCAGATTTCTTGCCTAAGGTGGTTTCTGCTTTCCATCTCAATCAGGACATTGTTCTTCCTTCCTTGTGCCCTAATCCTGGTAATTCAAAGGAGAGGGCCTTACATTCCCTGGATGTGGTCAGGAACTAGAAAGATTGATGCTTTGTTTGTGGTTCCTTCGGGTCCCAAGAAGGGTTTGGCTCCTGCTAAGGCTGCTATTAGCAAGTGGATCCATCAGACTATCTTTAGGGCCTATTCTAATAAAGGAAAGGATCCTCCTTTCCGTGTTACTGCTCATTCTACCCGTGCTGTGGGGGCTTCCTGGGCCTTTCAGCACCAGGCTTCTGTTGAACAAGTTTGTAAGGCTGCTACTTGGTCTTCTTTTCATACTTTCTCTAAGTTCTACTAGGTTGATGTTCGGGCCTCAGCTGATGCTGTTTTTGGCCGCAAAGTTCTGCAGGCGGCAGTGGTTTGAACTGCGCGTTGTTGCCTTTGGGGATCCCACCCTACTTTTTGGACACTGCTATTGGATGTCCCATCTGGTATGAATTATCATCTGGAGCAGGACGTGCTGCATACTTAGAATAATACAATTCTGTGATTACTCACCTTGTAGAATTGGTATTATAAGTATGCAGCACGTCCTGCTCCTCCTGGTTATCCTTACTGCTTTTCAATACTGGGGAATTTGTGGGAGGTCCCGGGTAAATATGGGACCGGGAGGGGCCTCTCTTTGCCATCTCTGCAGTCCAGCGCCCTCTGGCGAAGGTAATCCCATCTGTTATGAATTATCTGGAGCAGCATACTTATAATACCAATTCTACAAGGTGAGTAATCACAGAATTTTATTTTTTCTCTAGTTGAGAAAGTTGCAAACGAAAGCCAGAAGACTCCTCGGGATGTAGTCATGATGGAAAACTTTCACCACATCTTTGCTACTCTCTCCCGGTTAAAGATCTCATGCCTGGAAACCGAGAAAAGGGAAGCCAAGCAAAAGTACAATGATCACCTGCAATCGTATGTCATATATTCATTGGGTCATCCCCTGGAAAAACTAAATGTAAGGTGCTCTTGTGTTTTAGGGTACAATATAATATCCTGGGTCATTGGGGTCCATTCACACCTGATGTAGCATGGCAGCAGTCAGTTATGCCATTACAATTCAAGGTACACACAGAGCGGTGTTGTGCTTGGCTGTCTGATGTACTCTCCTAATTTTTTTTTTGGGGGGGGGGGTGGTGAAACCATTATGTAATAGACTTTAATAGGCTTATAACAGCCATTTTTTATGATGTGAACAGATCCTTGTATCACTTTGATGTTTTGTTTTAAGTTAGTTGTCTTATTATCCGACAGCCAACAGTCTAAGGAATTCATGTGTGAAGTGGCAAGAGAGGGAGCAGGGTGAGGGAGTTGCTCGATCCTGTGGCTTAATGTGTACCCTTGTTCATTATACAGTTGCTCATGCATGTGGTGACCAGGTTGTTCACATTCTTATCTCGTGTTTTAAATGTAATTATCCTATTCATGTGTTTTGTCAGATATTCTTTGAAGGCGTGAAAGCTCGTGTTGCCCAAGGAATTGGCTATGAGGAAGTGAGCTATCAGCTGGCATTCAGTAAACAAGAACTGCGCAAAGTAATAAAAGAATATCCTGGTAAGGAAGTAAAGAAGGGCTTAGAGAACCTTTACAAGAAGATGGACAAGCATTTGTGCGAGGAGGAGAACCTGTTACAGGTGACTGTGCTTCTTTGTTTTGTTTGAACTCTTTCTGCCCCAATCTATTTAAGGTATTCATAAAATTGCCTGCCTTTGATCCTTTTGGCCGCCAGACGTAAGAATTGTTCGTTGGCCGTCAAAGTGGGAACCGGTGGGTCCTTGAAAAATGCCTCTAAGTCACTCACTGTCTTATCCTTATAAGAATATTTATTTCAATAATTACTATAAATCATGCAAACATGTATTTTGTTCATACATAGTACTTCAATATTTTACATTTTTTTGCAACGTCTTATAGTAGGGAGACAAACCCGATATAAGTCCTTAGTCACTTAATATAGAGATCCGTTTACTGGTAGTCCCTTCCATTTGTAGCAATTTGGGTTTTCAGTCCACAGTTTGTAGTAAGTTGTGGCTTTTTAGTATTTTGTAGCAAGGATGGGTACTCCATCACATACGCGTTTCGCCGAGGCTTCTTCAGTGTGTGGGTCCATTGTTTCTATTGGTAATGCATTTTTTGGGGGCATGGTAAGTATCGGATGATAATAAACATTACATACTCATAATAAATGTTACAGGAGGTATTTTTGTTACTCACGTAAATACTTCCTGTAGGGGCCCGAGCGTCTGAGGTATGGTTGCAGTGGTTCTTCCCAGCTTGATGTCGGTATGGGAAAGTATCCCGATTGACCCCTTAAAATGCAAATATGAGGAATCTTGATAGTCACAAGACCATAGGGGGTGGACCACAACGTAATATCGAAAAGACTGAAAAAGAAGATAATTAAAATAGTATAAAGTACCAAGGAATAACCAAAACGGGATAGGAAAAGAAAGATTTACCTGCCATGGAACGAAGGAGGACATGGAGCCCCGATCCAGAAACCTCCGGCGAAGATGTCCTCTGGACCAGAGGCAATTAAAGCTAGACCGAGGAGTGGGTGGGTGGTAGCGGCCCGCTAGGTGGATCCGCTGCACGGTGACAGCAGCAGCTCTGTCAAGAAGCCGGGGTGGATTTCCTTTAATCTTATCAATGTGTCATCAATGTGTTTGTTTTTTTCTTTTGAATGAAAAATTCTGACGTCTCTTATCTACTTTCCAGGTTGTGTGGCACACCATGCAGGATGAGTTCATCCGTCAGTATAAGCACTTTGAGGGTCTGATTGAGAAATGTTATACTGGAGTTGGTATCACTATGGAATTCACCATCCAGGACATCTTGGACTATTTCTCCAGTATTGCACAATCCCATTAGGAACTCTACATAAACCCAACTATGAACAAGCACTTTAGGTCTCATTTACACACCGTGCACAGAACAAAGGCGGACAGTTATTGAGAAGATGGTGGCTCAGTGATGTTATGGCTGTACACCACCATAAAACAAACTATCTAACAAAAATCTATATTTGCCATAATGATCTAAGATGTACTGATTTGGATGACCAGTTTGGTTATCAGGGTTTATATAACCAGTCCAGATACAGACTGAGTGACTGAGCTAATTCTGATATCCAGATGAATGGTAACATAGACGATTGTGCTGTATGGTGTACATCAAAGTTTAGGCTCTATGTTCCAACTTTCCTGAAAATTTGGGGGGTCAGTCTATAAACATTTTGGAAATTAATTGTTACCTAATATAAAGGAAATGTGTGTTTGTTTTATTATGTATTTATTGTTTTAAAGTTTAGGTCTTTACCCAGCCTATTTAAAATCAAGACTAGAAAGGTTTTCTTACTAGTAATATTTTGAATTTTGTTTTCATTTTTGAACTTGGTCATTTCTTTATACATGTTTAAAGCTTTCTGAAGAACAAAGTCATTAAAAAAGGACAAGTAACGACGGAGTGAATAGAAAATGTCTGATTGTTGCTAATATTCTTGGGTGTTACACAGGGTTTGAAGCGAAACAAAACCCACAAATGTAACTTTTTCTGGGTTTTGTTCTGTGCCTCTGGGCATCCCATTTGGCGTGTTTACATACTTTTGGCAAAGGGCCCTGATTGAATTTATTGGGGGGAGCGTGTGCTGCCGTATCCCCGGCAGCGTGTGCGATTCCATCCCAGCCTATATAATTGGAAAACAATTTTAAAAACAGTCAGCTGTTTGCCGAATGACGTAGTTATGGCAGAATCTTTTAGATTCCAAGCCAGCCGCTGCTGGGTTATGTTCCAATGTAAGCACTTCCAATTTCGCAACTTTAGAATAGAAGTAATTGGTCATATGCAATTCTTTCTATTTGGGCCCTATCATCATATTTGTAAATGTGAATTTTCTCAAAACATCCTCTGGGCAGCATACTTATGAGACTTGAATTGAATAAAGTTTCAGTCTCCAGTTGTTTTCATGTTCCTGCCCGGATAGGTGCCAGATCACTAGCTCCTAAACTGAAAGGTTTAGGTAAGTATCCAGCGTTAGGGGTTTGAAGCAGGTGAAACCATTTCCCTGCTACGAAGGCGGACCATCAGGGACCTGGGATACCCCCGGGAACTGGCTAGGTTCCCATTCTTTGACTTGTTTGATTCAGTTTATTCTGAGCATTGGGGGGGGGGGGGGGGTAAGCGGTGTTCCCCTTTAACTTAGGATGACATTTTGGAGAAAGTTGGGATGGTTGAGTCCCGTCCCCCCCCCCCCTTCCTCCCTTCACTGCGGGTGTTGGTATTCCGGCAAGTTCCCCCCCTCCCATCCGTCGGCTGGGGTGTGCTCATCTGTCAGATGACGTGCGGAAGGGAAGAGAGGACATGGTGGCGGCTGCTCTCTCCTCTGACTGTCGGGCCTTCACCTGTCCCGTCGGCTGTCAGACGCTCACTGCCATTATGCTTATGCTGGTTAGAGAAGGGGGTGGGGGAAGTTCTGACTGGTGCTTTCTCTGCCTGGTGGCGATGATGTCATTCCATGTACCGCCTGGTTTCCTGCTTAGTTCACGTGTTTAGCAGTTTAAAGAGACACACGCATGCACTATTAAGAAGCTTTGCAAGCTTTTAGCTTCTGGCCTCCCTCTTTGGACTATACAGAGGGTTAAAGCATTTAACTATTGTAGGATTTCCCACCCTATATAGGATGAACGGTGGGATAATCCTTTACCTCATTGCAGATATGGTGGATCAGGCAGAGGAGGTTGTGTTACTCTGCTCCTTTATATAGATCTATGGAAAATTTTCAGATACACAATCTGTCAACACAATCCAGATCCTAATCCATTGCTCACTCTGTTGTCCGCACAATCTGGGAAGAAGAGGTCCAGCTCTGCCCCGGTGAGTCTTTTATTTTTACTGTCTTTTTTGGCATAATTTAAATCTATAGTAACTCGTGTTCTCACCCCCTCCCCATTTGTGTTTATTTTTAGACTAATTCCCCCAAGACAGCAGCTTCAAAGGTGCCTAAATCTAACCCCGGGGTTGAACGCAGAAAAGAAGAGTAGGAGGTGCCCGATGTGTGAAATCAAGCTGTCAGATTTCTATAAAAAAGCCGCTCTGTCAGTCCTGTACCGAGAAGGTAGTGAATAAGGAACGGGAACCCAGTATGGTGGATATGATGCAAGTTCTGAAGGATCCTATTTCTTCCTCCTTAAGACCTCACGGGATTCATCTGGTCATAGTAAATTGGTGGGGCGTCCTGGCAGCACCCCATTTTTGTTTACAGCACAGGACTCTGATTATTCATAGGTCATTGCTTCCGAGGAATAGGATGAGTCTGCTTCTGAGGAAGAGGAGTCAGAGTCTGTTACTGAGGCCTCCACTCCGGGGAAATGTTTTATTTCTCCCGGGAGACTTACCTTTTTAAGTCAGAAAGCCTTTATCTGAGGAGGATTCACTGTTTTGGGATAAATGCCCTAAGTTAGACGCACCCTTTGCTAAAGTTTTCAAGGGTGTAGGTTTGGCCTTTGATGATTTCTTTAGATAAGAAGATGGATTCCCTTTTAAAGAGAGCCTGGCAGGCTGAATCCTGTTCCCGTAAGCTGATTCTGGCCTCCACATGTGTGGCGAGGAATTTGAATTAATGGCTATACGGAAGAGATCCTAAAAGCTTTGCCTATTCTTTTTTCAGCAGCCTCATTTCTTTCAGATGCGAGTCTGTTAAATTTTTGGCCCAAAGTATGGCACTAACCAATTCCGTCCACAGTACTCTATGGCTGAGGACTTGGTTTGGTGACATTGGCTCTAAACTATGTCTATGTGCCATGCCCTTTAGTGGGCAATTCCTTTTTGGACCAGAGTTAGAGAAGGTTGTAGATAGATCGGCCGAATACAAGAATACATGTTTTTCTACCCAAATCAGGGGTTCTAGGAATAAGAAATTTGCTTACGAGTCCTCATTTAGGCTCTCCTTTCTTAACAGGGATGCGCCGAGGGGGCTAGATGGTGGTCCTCTTCTAGTAAAAGGGGCAAATTTAAAGGTTTGACCCTGTTAGGCTCCCTTCAATATATACCAATAAGACAATGAGACCCCCTTGAGACTCCTCATGGGGGCTTAGCTAAGATCTTTTCACATCTGGTGGGCATCCTTACTAGAGTGTCCCTTTATTTCCAGAGGCATAAGGGAGGGTTTCCATATAGAATTTACTCAGACCCTCCTTCAGATTTCCTTATCACTCCTCTTCCAAGAGGCAGGAAGGAGAATCTGGCTATCAGGGATAAGCCTTGTCTCTATGTTGACCAAGGGGGTGATTGTGTTGGTCCCTCGCCAGAAGCAGGGGACAGGATTCTATTCACGTGTCTTTTTTGTGAGGAAGGCTTCAGGAGGATTTAGGTTCATTCTAAATCTAAAAAAGCTAAAAAAGCTTTACCTTGTGGTCACCTTACTTCTGAAAAAGGGATTTTCGAAGAAGGTTATCAAGACCCTACTCTCAAGTAGGAAAGATGTAACAAGGGAGATTTATTTGGAAGATTCAGAATGGGAAATCGGCATCTACAGTTGGATGAAAGTCTTTTGTCCAGAAAAACTGACAGAGCTGCCATTTCTCTGGTCAGACATTTTCTTCTAGCCATGAGGCAATCTAAGCCAGTTTGCATGAAGATTCTACCACAATGGGATCTAGCTAAGCTCCTGACAGCAATGACAGCTCCGTCATTTGAGCCGATCCAGGAACCTATTAAATTCCACACCTCGAAGGTGTTGTTTTTAGTGGCAACTACTTCGGCACATATATAGTCAGTAATATTCCTGTCGTCGCCCCATTCTTCAGATTTTTCAAGATCAAATGGTATTAAGGGTGGATCCCTGCTACCTTCTGATGATATCCTCTGACTTTCACAAAACGTATTATTCTTCTTTCAGCGGACAGTAAAGATTATTCGGTGCATACATCTTTAGAGGTCAGAGCATGTCTTCTGGAATGCCTTCATCAAACCAAGGATTGGAGGAAGGCAGATAGCATGTTCGTTTCATTCTCAGGATCGAGAAAGGGGCAACGGGTTTCCAGGTTAACTTTGGTGCGTTGGATGAATAATGCTGTTAGTATGCCCTATCGTGGATTCCAGGCTCCGGAGGAGATTATAGCTCATTCAATGAGAAGTGTCTCTACATCTTGAGCAGAGCAAGCCGGGGCCTTTATTGAACCGATTTGTTTAGTGGCCACCTGGTCTTAAGCCAAGAATTGTGTTAGGCATTATCATTTAGACTTGCTCACCTTACAGGATCAGTCCTTTGGCAGGATTGTGCTTCGGGCTGCATTTTCCACCCAGTAGAGGTAGAGCTTGGTTATTTCTCATAAGTATGCTGCCCAGAGGATGTTTTGCGAAAACTTTAAAGTAATAACGGAGTGTTGGTCCAGTTTAAGTTAGCTACCTGGTAACTTCTTTTCTAAACATCCGAAGGGGCAGCATACAGGTTTCCCTCCCCTAAGATATCATTGAATGTATTTTTTTTTTTATTTACCAGTACTGTTTTGGTCTTTTTATATGTTTTTCAGATCTCTATAACAACTAGAGACTGAGAGGAGGGGCTAAAGCTTTATCCAATTATGGTGGTCATATGTCCCATCCTAGGGACAGAGACATTAGGTCTCATAAGTATGCTGCCCGTTCGGATGTTCAGAAAAGAAGTTACCAGGTAACTAACAGTTTTTTTTAAACCAATAGTTGGTGAAGCACAGGCGGGATTAGGACTGGGATCAGTTAAGAATTTTATAGTTCTGTCCTAATTTTATCCTGTCCAAAAAGCAAGGGGACAAATTTATGGAAACAAGCTATCTACAATGATAAGTAGATCGCTCACTGACTATGTTATGTGATCCTTTCATACCATCAGTATATTATCTTAATACTAATTGTGAAGAGGACATAATGCTATCCCATTACGTCCTTGTCAAGTTACCCTACTTGTGGCAGTTCTGAGCAATTCCCCACACCAGGTCACCAGGATCTGAGGCAGATAGAAAAGCAGCACTCGTCTAATTGTGATAGCCTTTCTTTAACCATTCCAGAGCAAAGGTGAGGCGACAAAGAGAACTTGTCAGCGTGGACTGGGAGCCATACCTATACAACACAGAATACTGAGCATAGCAAACCAACAAGAAATATACAGTTGGGTCCATAAATATTTTGACACTGACATTTTTTTAACCTATTTACTGAAACATATTCAAGTTATAGTTATTTAATGGACATGGACATAAACTCCAGACTTTGAGGTTATCCACATTAAATTGGATGAGGGGTTTAGGAGTTTCAGCTCCTTAACATGTGCTGCCCTGTATTTAAAGCGAATTACCAAAGTAATTGGACAATTGACTCAAAGCTATTTCATGGGCAAGAGTGGAACATTCCTTTGTAATTTTCAGTTAAGCAGATAAAAGTCCTGGAGTTGAAGTGTGGTGCTTGAATTTGGAAGATTTTGCAGTGAAGAAAACATGCGGTCAAATGAGCTCTCTATGTAGGTGAAACAACCCATCCTTAAGTTGCAAAAACAAAAACCCATCTGAGAAATTGCTACAAAATTAAGCATGCCAAAATCTACAGTTCGGTACATCTCACTTTCTCTCACATGAGAAAGAAAGCACTGGTGAACTCATGGAAGACAACAGGGTGGATGATTGCAGAATAATTTTCTTGGCGAAGAGAAACCCCTTCACAACAGCCAACCAAATGAACAACACTCTCCAGGGTGTAGGTGTATCCATATCCAAATTTACTATAAAGAGAAGACTGCATGAAAGTAAATACAGAGGGTTCACTGCACGGTGCAAGCCACACATCTAACATCTAAAAAGCCAGCACAGCTCTGTAAGAACATTCTTTGGACAGATGAAACCAAGATTAACCTCTACCAGAATGATCGGGGAAAAAAAGTATGCTGGAGGCATGGTACAGCTCATTATCCAAAGCATACCACATCATCTGTGAAACATGCCGGAGGCAGTGTGATAGTTTGGGCATGCGTGACTGCCAGTGGCACTGGGTCACTAAGGTTTATTAATGATGTGACATAGGACAGAAGCAGCCGGATGAATTCTGAGCTATTCAGAGACATACTATGTGCTCAAATGCTGCCAAACTGATTGCTGGGCATTTCATAATACAGATGGACATTCTTGAATAGCCAAGTCAGCCATCCGATCTCAACTAATTTGAGCATGCATTTAACTTGTTAAAGACTAAACTTCAGACAAAAAGGCCCACAAACAAACAGCAAACCACTGCAGTAAAGTCCTGGCAGAGCATTAAATTTGCCCCCTGAAAAGCAAGGAGGAGACACCTATAGAGGAGAAAGCAAATTTACTAAACAACTGCTTTGCTTTTATATTCACAAAAGAATGTGACACGCCGAGTGAATAACCTATACCCTCCATTAAATGTCACTGGTCTAACCAAGGAAGAAGTCCAGTGCCATCTCAAGCAGATAAGTGATAAATCACCGGGACCAGATAGCATACATCCTCATGTTTTAAGAGTTGTGTACAGTAATAGACAAGCCGTTATTTCTAATATTTGTGGATTCAATAACTACAGGCTTTTCCGAGGGATTGGTGCTTGGCAAATGTGGCGCCAATATTCCAAAGGGGATTTAGGGGGAACCTGGGTACTACAGATCGGTGTGTTTAACGTCTGGGGTGGGCAAGCTATTTGAAGGTTTCTTAAGTGATATTATCCTGGAGCATCTTGGGGAAAATCACCTTATTACTCCATATCAGCATGGATTTATGAGTAATCCTCCTGCCAGACAAAACTAATCAGCATTTATAAGGAGGTCAAGATGATATCAGGGGGAATCATTGGATATCATAAATCTTGACTTTTCTAAAGCATTTGATGCTGTGCCACATAAAAGACTGGTACAAAAGATGAGAATGCTTGGACTGGGGGAAAACATGTGCAGATGGGTGAGAAATTGGCTTAATTATTGGAAGCAGAGGGAGGTTATCAATGGTACACACTCGGATTGGGTCACCATTACTAGCGGAGTCGCACAAGGGTCAGTTCTGGGACCAATTCTCTTCAATATATATATTAATGACATTGGGTACGGATTAAACAGTGAAGTCTCAATCTTTGCAGATGATACTAAGCAGTGTAAAGTAATTAAAACAAAAGAGGACAGCAGGCAGCTACAAACAGATTTAGATAAATTGGAAGCATGGGCAGTTAAATGGCAAATGAAGTTTTAACACAGATAAATGTAAGGTTATGCACATGGGAAGGAGACATTTGTGTCATGATTACACACTAAATAAAGAAACACTTGGTAAAACAACAATGGAAAAAGACCTAGGGGTTTTAGTTAACAATAAGCTCAACTGTAGTAATCAATGTCAGGCAGCAGTTGCCAAAGCAAAAAAGGTTCATGGGGTGCATCAAGAGGGGCATAGGTGCTCATGACCAGAGCATTATTTTACCCCTGTACAAGTCACTGGTCAGACCCCATATGGAATACTGTGTACAGTTCTGGGCACCTGTGCTTAAGAAGGACATAGAACATGTTTAAAGGAGGGCAACTAAGTTAATAAAAAGTGCGAGCACTAGAGTACCCTGAAAGATTGTCAAAGTTAGGTTTATTTAGTTAAGAAACAAGATGCCTGAGGGGTGATCTAATAACTATGTATAAATATATTCAGGGTCAATACAATGATCTGTCCTACAATTTATTTATACCCCGGAGTGTAACCATAACCCGAGGGCATCCACTAAGGTTAGAGGTAAGGTGCTTTCTCCACTGACATAGGAGGGGACTCTTCTCTGTAAGAGCAGTGAGACTATGGAACTCGCTGCCAGAGGAGGTAGTAATGAAAGATACAGTAAAAATGTTCAAAAGTGGCCTGGATGCCTGCCTGGCATGTAATAACATTTCCAGCTACTAGACCACTGGAAGGAGATAAACAGGCTGAACTGGTCGGACTAAAGTCTTTATTGAGCCTTACTATGTTTCTAAAACACAGCGTCTGATGATGTCCCTGAGTTCAAGACTTCAGGCAGTCATTGCCAAAAAAGGGGTTTCAACCAAGTATTAGAAATAAACATTTAATTTACAATTATTCGTCCAGTTACTTTTGAGCACTTGTAATGAAGAAATTATCTTTAATAAAATCTTTACATTTTTATGCAATCATCTGGTTCAACCCACTGAATGAAAGCTGAAAGTCTGAACTTCGACTGCATCTGAATTCTTTTGTTCAGAATTCATTGTGGTAATGTACAGAATCAAAATTAGAAAAATGTTGTCTTTGTCCAAATATTTATGGACCTAACTGTATATACAACAAAACTCAACTCAAATAAAAATATAAATACATGCTCCACAGACAAGGAAGAGTATGGGCAGGAAAACCAGAGGACTGAAATGGCAGAATGGTAGGACAGGACTAGGTACAGGACTGGAAACTGTACAGGAATGGAGACTGGGTAAAGAAGGAAGCTGAACTGCAGGTAATGATGGATCAGGTGCCAAGAGCAGCAGGTCTAGATCTCAGGGAGTCAATCAGATCCTGAAGCATGTCTGTGGAGCAGATTTATGAGCTTTCAAATTAGCTATCACAGCTGCGCATTTATCTTAAAGGGAGTGCCTGAGAGAGTCTAACAGATACTGCAGCCAAGGATCCAGCCATTTCCTGACTGTTTTGGATGCAAGATTCCCCACTGAACATGTTATTCCTGTCAAAAATGACATAAACCAAACCAACACAACAAACAGTGCTCATATGCATCCCTCCCCAGGGCTATTTAGATTGCTGCACATAACATTTTATTTACCTTTTTCTGCTGCTGTAGTAAATTTTAGAAACAAATTGGCGTCTCGTGTATTTGCAGGCCACCTGCGAACAGGAAGTGCTGCCGGGCTTCCTGTTACTGTGCATTGTCAGTTATGTCAGTTGAATTCAGGCAGCAGCATGGCTGAGATGCTGGGAGAGGAAGCTCCAAAATGGCCACTACCTTACTTTTCCAACTGTGCCAGGCTGTTGGTCCGGTTGGTCCAGGCTGCAGTTCCTTTTGACTATCTACGTTGACTGGTTCCCCCACTATCACAGGACCTGTTTATTATGAGACTCCATCCATACTGGTGTCTTTGAGAACCAAATATTTTGAAGCTCTTCGTTTTGATAAGTTACTCTCTTCTGTATCCTGTGATTGCCCTGCATGCGATAATTAAAAGCTCATAATCCCATTAGGAATTGGGCTCAAGGACAAATTTCCTCAACCTACTGTGCCAAGAACTGCCTGCCTCTTACCCCCTCAAAAGAGCCTATGACTGTCCTATTGACCTGCTACCTGGATCAGCTATTCCCTTTGGCCTACTTTACCCTTTGTCTGATCCAGAAAAATTTGTCGTCAAGGATACTGACGAAAACCTTTAAAAGGGCTTCAAACAACACTCCTTGTCTCCTGCAGGGATCTATAAGATTCCCGGGCCGGTTGATTCCCTCCCCCTGGGGCATCCAGAATCAGGATACCCTTCTTTTTGAACCCATAAACTCGCCTTCTTTCTCGGTCCAACGGTGCATGCGCGAGCAGTGGCTGCATCTCCGATATCCCTCTAGCAGGGCGGGTACCCGTGCCAGGCATTTGTGAATGGCTGGTGCGGGTATACTCCCTGTTAGAGGGTAGTGAGGATGCGGCTGTCAGCGAGCTTGAATCTGCTTGTATTAGACAAGCTTCTGGATGAAGGGGCTCGAGCAGATCCGAGCTCGCTTATTGGATGAGCGGCCGCGCATGCGTTGTAGGACCAGGAAGAGGTGAGTTTGTTCAAGCTGCCTGCGGGGTTTCACACCCCCCTCAGGGTGCCCCGGGGGGCAAGGACCAAAACCCAGGATAGTCAAAATTTTGATTAACCAAGCAGGCAATATAATAAAAGTCAGTCTGAGGCAGCCAAGGCACTGGAACAGAGGGTGCTGCATCCACCACATGCCCAGAAAAAAATGCCTTTACGGTGAGTACTAAAACTATTTTGTTCTCGTCAAAGCCTTTGTTGTTCCCAAATTCTTTGAAGACAACAGTGTGAGAGTTATCCCTGCTTCTACAGGGATCCTTAACAGCCAATGCAAAGTCATTTCTTTATAAGTTTAGATACTCCATTGTTTGGTGGCTGTCTCCTCAGCCTTGTGTCTTTTGTCTTCACCTCCAACTCACGCAGAGGTTCAGAAGCAGAAGCCTGTATTTAGATGGGGCCAGGTTATTCCAAGTATGTCTCACACCCTGCTTCGGAATGATTAATAACTAGTGGGTAATGACCTGTAGAGGGCGAACTTCTGCAGACATGACTAGAAAAAAAGAAAGGCCCTCCCAGTCCATAAATACCTGGGACCTTCCACACATTCCCCAGTTTTCGTCTCTGCAGGACGGCGAGCAAGTCAGAAGATGGCTGTCTCTTTCCTTGCAGGTAAGCCGGGTTAACACCCGGCCATTTTATTGCCCTGTTTCTGCCCCGGACCTTGTATTATTTAGTTTCCTATGCCTCCCAGCCTCGGCTGCAGGTCCGGACAAGGGTAGGGGACACCCTAGTGGTGTACTATTTAGGAGCTATGCTCCTCCGTGAGACCGCACCGCGGGGTAGGCGGATACCAGGTTTGGGATCCTGGTTTGGGATGCCCTGTCCGTATCATCCCTGCACTACATTAGGTGGCTGTAGTGTGCGTGTGTGTTCACTTGCCAGGCCGCGCTGTTACTTCAGGTGGCCTGGTGTCTGGGCCGGCTCCGCAGTTGTTGGGAGCACGGCCATTGATAGGGGGTCGTTTCTCTCTCCCCTCAGGCTGGAGGGGGGGTGGGGCCGGGAGCGCTGCACGCTGCTGCGGCCCGCCCCCCTCTATTGGCGCCCAGGGAGGTTCCCAGTCAGTGGCTGGGAACTGCGGTTCATCTTGCTTGCAGGAGGGGGCGGGGCCACGCGCGGCACGCGATCCGCGCTGGCCCGCCCCCTTCTCCTCCGTCTTTACTAGATGCTGCTGCTGCTGTTCCTGGTCGCCATCTTGCCTTTTTTCTGTGAGTGCCCTGCGGGACCCGTTTTTATTAACTATTTCATAGCGCGTTGCTGCTTTATCTGCTATGGTCGTTCAGCCCTGTGCTGTAAATCACATATGGCTGTTTTGACAATATAAGCCTTGCAGAATTTGCCCTGGCTATGTCTTTTATATATATAAAAAGATTAATAAGCCATCTATTACTGTGCAACTAACTGCCACGTAACTGTATTTTACTACAAAGCAGTTTAACTTCCTATATTGAGGCATTTTCATTGATGTATATATGTTGAGTGTTATTGCTGTTAAGGTTTGTGACTTATGGTGCGCTTTCCCTCACTCAAATTGGGGTTTTCACAAATCCTCCCACTAACGGACGTTAAGGGGCATCCCGGGTAGCTTACTAGCGTAATTCCCTCTGGTCATTGCGGCTACCATAAAAAAACGCCATATGGAGGCTTCCCAGGATACCGGTTTCGTGCTCCCTTCGGGGCAATCCCGGCAGTGTGTGGGTTGTGGGGCATCCCTTGTGGGGGATAAATATGCTGGTTTGCATCCCATGTGCACAGCAGGCCGCCACGCGGCTGTCTTGGTCCCAGGCGTCTGGGTTAGCGCCGCCGGCCTCATCACCTACTCCCCCACGCCTGATCCGTATCCCCAAGTGACACTGTCATTAGTGAGGAGTCGCAATCTGTTGTCTGTGCTAGATTGGCCAACATTGAGAAATTGATTGCTAGCTCTGCGGTCAGAAAGGCCCCGGCTAAGAGAAGGCATTTGTCACCGGCTGCGCCGGGCTGTGATTTTGAGGAATATGATGCCTCTGACTGGTCTGACTTTTCTCTTCTGGAAGAAGGGGAATTGTTTTCGGAATTCTGAAGGCTCTGATGATCAGCAGTTTCTGGATGGTGATGTTGGGCAGGAGCGCGGGGATACTGTTTATACCCCCAGGATTCTGGCCCATATTTTTGAGGTGCTTGCTATCTCTCCGCCTGCAGAGGCCCCTCCGCAAAAGAGAGATTTTTTTTGGAACCTCTAAGCCTCGCTTGGAGTTTCCAAATCAGAAGCAGTTTGACAATTTGATTCTTAAAAGAATGGGTAAAGCCCAGCCGGCTTCCTGGTATCCATCAGGGGTGGGATAGGAAGTATCCCTTTCCCGTGGACACGGTGAAGTGTTGGTCGTCACCCCCAGAGGTCGAAGCTCCGGTTCTGGGTTTGTCCAGCTCATCGGTTGTGCACTCACCAGACTTTACTACGCTGAAGGTTAGCGAAGACCGACGTCTTGATCAAATGGCGTCTCATGCCTCTTTGCGTCCTGTTTGTTCTTCAGCCCTCGCGGCCGTGGCTACCAGTTCTGTAATTAGGGTCCTGTTGTATGGGCCCCATCTTATCTCTGTCAGTGATGAAATGGCAGCGCTTACGTGATGTGATTTGTTCATGACTTTCGTCTTGTCACCATTGGATGATATAATATGCATGTGTAGTTGAACCTCGGCTTTGCTTGTGGCTATACGCCGTGGGGTTTGATTGTGCCAATGGGCGGCTGACATGGCGGCTAAGAGGGCGCTTACAGAGCTACCCTTCTTGGGTATGCGTCTGTTTGGAGAAGATTTGGAATCGGTGGTGTAAGGAGGTAAGCTGCCACAACGCAAGTAACAGCGCCGCTCCCTTCGGGGTGCAGGCTCCTTTAATCCTTCCTTTCATGGCTCTCGAGCAAGCATGCTTACTCTGCGTTCAGAGGTGATGACGTGCCCATCCCGGAATTGCCTGGGGTTCCATAGCCAAAACTGCTGCTAGGCCTCTCAGCTTTGAGGGGGCGCCCTCACCCTAGCGGGTGGGGGGATGGCTATGGCACTTCGCTCAGGTCTGGACCCGGGAGGTCACAGACAACTGGATCCTGGAAGTGGTCTCTTCTGGGTACAAACTGGAGTTCGAATACCGGCCTCCTCCCAGGTTCTTCAGGTCTTGGGTGCCTTTGGACCCCCCGGCCGCGCAGGGTTTTTTTATTGGTTATACAAAATTTTATGGGCTTGAAGGTCATCTGCCCGGTGACCATCTCGGAGAGAGGCCAGGGCTGTTACTCCAACTTTTTTTACAGTGCCCAAAAAAGGACGTTTAGCTTCATGTGCCGATCTTCCCAGGACACCAGCGGTTTCTTAGTGCTGATCTCCCACCACAAACCTATCGGTTTGTGGCCCTTCCTTTCGGGCTGACCTCGGCACCAGGGGTGTTCACCAAGGTGTTGGCGGGTGTAATGGCTCTTCTCAGAGCCCAGGGCATTCGCATTGTGCCATATCTGGACGACCTTCTCTTCACGGCATCCTCTCTGTCAAGCGGAGCTGGACACCTGGTTGGTGGTGACGAGGAGAGGTTCGGTTGGGTGTTCAACTATCACAAGTCTTCCCTCTTCCCCTCGAGGGAGGTTTCCTTTCTGGGTTTGAATCTGGATTCCATTCAGACCAGGTTGTTCCTACCCCAGTCAAAGGTGCTGATGGTTCAAGATTTGATACGTCTTCTTCTGTCCAACCCTCGCCCGTCCATGCGGCAAGGGATGAGACTGGTGGGATTGATGGTGGCCTTCTTCGAGGCAGTTCCTTTTGTTCAGTTTCACATGAGGCCTCTTCAACTCCTTCTGTTATTGGCTTGGGACAGATGCCCTCTGTCCTTGGATCAGTCATTTGTAATGTCTCCCCTGGTCCGGCAGTCTCTTCGGTGGTGGCCGGAACCGAGGAATCTTCTGCGGGGCAGTTCTTCCTTGCTCCTTGCTGGGAGACGGTCACCACGGACGCCAGGATGTCGGGCTGGGGGGGGGGGGTTCTGGAAGGAACATCAGTTCCAGGGGCTGTGGGGTCCTCAGGAGGTGCTCACCCCCATCAACGTCTTTGAGCTGAGGGCCGTTTGGTTGGTGCTGTCACACTTGACGCATCACTTCCAGGGCTTACCGGTTCAGGTTCGATCAGACAATCGGACTGCGGTCGCTTACATCAATCACCAATGAGGGACTCGCAGCAGGAGTGCCCTCAAGGAAGTGTCTCTGATTCTGGCATGGGCCGAGTGCAATGCAGTGTACATTCCAGGGGTGGAGAACGTGGAAGCGGACTCTCTGAGCGGGGGGTCCTCTCGCCGAGGGGAATGGTTCCTCAACAACAAGGTTTCTCCGTCCATTTGTCACAAGTGGGGGTCTCCGGAGCTGGATCTCTTTGCCTCCCGTCACAACCACAAGCTTCCGGCATTTGTGTCTCTGTCTCAGGATCCTCTGGCGCTGGCAGTGGATGCCATGTCCATTGCCTGGCGGGGTCTGGGTCTCCTGTATCTGTTTCCCCCCTTCTCCATGGTAGGCAGGGTGGTGCGCAAGCTGGTTCTAGAGGATGTGCCAGCAATTCTGGTGGCTCCAGGGTGGCCAAGACAGGTGTAATTCAGACGTCGCACGGCTGCCGGTCTATCAGTACAGGTTGTCTCTGTTTTCGGATCTGGTCACTCATGGTCAGCTTTGTTACTCCAATTATCATACGCTGGCGTTGACGGTGTGGCCGCTGAAACCTCTTTCCTAGGAGTAGAAGGGTTTTCTGATGCTGTGATCCGGTCTCTTGTTAGGGCTAGGAAGAGGTCTTCCTCTAACTACAGGACTTGGCGGTCCTATTTTGATTGGTGTGAGGCCAGGGTCTTGCCTTGTAGGGTGTTTTTGATTCCCATGTTTTTGGTATTACTTCATCTTTCTGTTAAGATTTTTTTCCAGGGGGTCACTCATGTGCGGTCCCCTCGCAAGCCCTTGTTGCCTGTTTTTGGGCCTTGAATTTGGTTCTGTCGGCCCTCCGGGGCCCTCCTTTGAGCCGGTGCAGGATGTTGCACTTTCTATTCTCTCTGCCTTCCATCTTTCTCAGGATGTGGTTTTCCCTTCCTTGTGTCCTAAGCTTAGCAATGACAGGGAGAGGACCTGGCACACTTTGGATGTTGTGCGTTGTGTGAAGTACTGTTTGGACTACTTATCTTTTTCGTAGGATGGACGCTTTGTTTGTGATGCCCTCTGGGCCCAAGAAAGGTTTTGGCGTCCGTCAAGTCTACCATTAGTAAATGGGTTCGTCAGGCCATTGTTAGGACCTATTCTACCAAGGGGAGGGTTCCCTCTTTTCCAGATCACTGCTCATTTTACTCGTGCTGTTGGGGCTTCCTGGCTTTTCAGCACCAGGCCTCTGTTGGACAAGTTTGTAAGACTGCTACTTGGTCTTCTGTTCATACTTTTTCCAAGTTTTATAAGGTTGTTGTGCGGGCCTCAGCGGCTGCTTTTTTGGCCGCAAGGTTCTGCAGCTGCAGTGGTTTTTACTTGTGCATTTTTGCCTGTTGGGATCCCCACCCTTTGTTTTTGGACACTGCTATTGGATGTCCCACTAGTTATTAATCATTCCGAAGCAGGGTGTGGGACATACTTGGAATAATACCATTTTGTGATTACTCACCTATAAAATGGGTATTATAAGTATGTCTCACACCCTGCTTCGTCCCGCCTGAGTTCTATCTTGGATCCTTTATATGGTGAATCTGTTATTTGTTAAATAGTTTTTATTGGCTCTTTCTGGTCCACTTACTGCTTTCCTATACTGGGGAATGTGTGGGAGGTCCCAGGTATTTATGGATTGGGAAGGGCTTTCTTTTTTTCTAGTCATCTCTGCAGTAGTTCGCCCTCTACAGGTCATTACCCACTAGTTATTAATCATTCCGAAGCAGGGTGTGAGACATACTTATAATACCCATTTTACAATTGAGTAATCACAAAATGGTATTTTCTTTCTCTCTGGGGCCTCCTCCGGTTTGTCTGTCATCACTGACATTGAAAATGAGTCATCCTGTTCGTATTGCCTTGTATACCTGCATGGGACTAGTGAGAAGGTCAATCTCTGTGTAAACCGCGTCCTTTGCTGCATTGGTATATGTCAAAGTAGAGAGGTCACTCCACAACTTACAATTATTCCTGCTTCAGTTACATTAAATTAACCAGTTCCTGAGATAGAGACCTGCAGAGTTCAGGCCCATCCTCTAGTCATTGGTTACCTTGATAAATGCCCCCCTTTCGCATCAGTCACAGTAATTTAAGTACGGTATGTCCACTCCATTTACTGCAATGGAAGGGGTGTGCCAGGCCTTGGCACGCCCCCTTCATAACAGTTGGAGGGGAGGTCTCTTTAAAGTGTGTTTCAATCTTCTGTAAGACCTGGATAGGTTGCAGTCAGTATTAGGAACAACGGCCTGTTTGGCTGGCCACATTTCTTAATATATTTTGGATGTGCCCCAAAAAAAAGCCTTTCTTCCAAGAACTGCTAGCCGTATATGTGCCACCTCATAATATTAAAGCAGACCAAAACCCACTGAACTTGTGAAATAATTTTGGCCCCAGCCCCTGCAGATACTCCCTCCTTAGGGTGTAGAACGAGAAATTGATATTTTTAGTTTTCTAATTGTCCTGGAACACTGTTTTTTATGCTGTTCCTCTCTGTAAGATGGCGGGTGATCAGTCATTGTATTGGTGTGGCAGCTAAAGCAGGCACCATTATCTGGGATTCAAGTGAAGCAGGTGCAGTGGAAATGAGCAAAAGGTGCTCTTCATGGCGGGAGCAATCCAGGGGATGCTGGTTAAAAATGTGGGTTTTGGTCCACTTTAAGGGAGTCCATGCCAGGCATGGGAGAATGAGTCAAGGAAGGTATAATAGACACCTCCTCCATTAGTGAATGGAGAGGGTGTGGCCGCGCCCCTTTGACTGATAGCTGAAGGGTGCAAACCTGGCATGGAAGCACTGTCCACTCTGTCTGGCCCAAGATGCGATCCAGTGACTTGCTGGAGTAGAACTAGGTCAGCTGTGGGGGACAAAAAGTGAGTATGTTTAATTTTTTTCTGTTCGGTGGTCAATCCCTTTAGAGAGCAAGCCCGAGCATTTTTAACACACCACCCACGCTCTGTGTCCCCCTGTGCTAAGCAGCATTTTGGCAATCACATAAGTAGCAGGTCTGTAACCCAATCCCGTGGAGCAGTTCGACTGGTCTGGTCTGTCACTCAAGTCCAACTGTCACTTAAAACAGAAGTCCAGTCTCAATGTAACCCCCCCTCGCTTTGCGCTCAGACAGGACATGGGGTTAGAAAAAAATAAATGGCTTACCTTTCTCGGGATCCAGCAACATTCCCCCAGCATTTTGGGCCCTGGGCCCAGCCATCATGGAGAGAATGCACAGAGTGGCAGGTCTGTCTCCCAATCCCCAGCAGTTGGATTGTACTGGTCATTCACCCAAGTCCAACTGTCACTCAGATCTGCTGCCGTTCTGAATCCTGCCCCCACCAGAATCACAAGAATTGCGGTGATCAGGAAAGTTGTTTTATTATTCTTTTAATGCCCAAATCATGCATGGCACAGGGGGGAGAGTGGGGAAGGATGTGGGGTTACAAATAATTGCAGTTGCACTTTAAAGAGGGTTGGTCTCCCATGTGACTGCGAGCATCCTATAAGCATGGCTGGTGCTGATTGTGCACGATTGTGCAGCGGCTCCAGGGCAGCTGTAGAAGGACCCGGAAGAGGTGAGTACCTGGGTATCCACTTATTTAGCGGTGCAGACGCACAGCAAGGAAACCTAGGTCGCGCTGCCCCGCTGCTGCATATTAAAAAGGGACTATGGTAATTTCTAACCATAGTACCTTTTTTTGTCTAAGGCTGACATGCAGAGCCCTGCCCCCCACGCTGGAATCAAGGGAGGATTAGAGCAATCAGGTAAGTTTTAATGCCCAAAACAGGCTTAGCACAGGGGGAGAAGGGGGTGGCTAGGTAGACTTCTTTAATGTGGAACAAAACCCAGGAATTGGACATTTACGGTTTTTGTTCTGTTCCCCCCTGGGGCATCTCAAATTGTGTGAAACTCCCCAAAACGTACTATTCGCTCATCTCTTCTTTGTTCCAATGGTGCAGGTTCTCGTCAAATGAGAGATGTCTTCCGTGACATGTTATTGGCAAACGGCTCTCACTGACTTTAATCGGTAGTGTGCTCACTGCCGAAGGCGTGCGTGCTCTCGAATTACAAAGTAATTCAGACAGCTCTCATTGGGCGGGAGCTTGGCATGCGCTGTTGGAGCAAGGAAAGGTGGGTGTTTAGGTGTGCCCCGGAGGATTTCACAAAGTGGAGAATCACGATTCAGGATGCCCTGAGGGGAAGGCCAGCGGACCGGCCCTGAAATCTTCTAGGTTCCAGGGCCGGCCTTGTGGCTAATGCTAGGAATATATACAGGCCACTATATGTCACCATTATGTAACGTGATAATGGTACTGGCCTGAGCAGGGGTGTTGTTTTAAATTGTAAAGTGAAGCCTATTGAAAATCTTCAACAGACCTCTGTTGCACTAGCAGTTCCTCCAAGTGATGTTGGCTCTTGTGTGTGACGCTAATGGAGATCAGAAACTTGGTGACTACATGAGCAATGCTTCCCAGCCATGCTCTGTCCTGTCAAGGCCATGTTTGAGGTCACTGGAGCAGGATGGAGCAGCTTCCAGGGCCAAAGTGTATTACTTTATAGGGATTATCTAGCCTGGAAAGTGTGGTAATGTGCTGAAACAATTTATCGTTGAAGAAGATTTAAAGAGGAACAAAATCCAACACTAGCTGGCCTTCCCCAGGGACATTCCAAATCAGGATACCCAGCTATGTGAAAATGCCCTGGGGCACTGCAAAACTCGCCTTCTTCCTAGCTACCACGCCGATGTAAACATTGGGTGGCTGCATCCCCAGAATCTTTGGACTGTGCATGTGCTTCCACCTCCAGACATTCAGGAGGACCCCAAAGGACCGGTTAAAGGAGTTTTTCTGGGTGGTCTGAGGCATTTCACACAGAGAGGCATCCCAAATCGTCAAACTCCTGGGTTTTGTTCAGCTTTAACATGAACTAAACCTACTTATTCCAGCCCGCTAAAAGATTTACGGGGTAGATGAAAGCCCTCCCCAAGGGCATCCCAATTTTGGAACACTGGGCCTTCACCCTGAATAAGAGCCTATCTTGTATGTTTCCCCACCCTGTACATACAGATTGCCCACATTAAAATCATCCTACCTGCATCTACTGCATTTTCTGAGCCATTAAACTTCCAAGATGGTGGTCCATGGAGTCTCATGATGCCTGCAGACAGGAGGTCTCTTTTCCTTCCAATCCATTCCAGGTCGTCCCTTCTTCTTTACATCTAGGACTTCTCCGCCCGAAGGTGCGTGGACTGCAAGATCAAAGATGTAGCTCCTCCCGGCCCCCTATAAATAGCAGCTGCCTCTTAACTAAGCCCAGTCTACTTCTTGCAGTGGAACTGTGAAGAACGCTAACTCAGGGATTTTAGCAGCAAAGCGGGGCCTCTAACCTGTCGGCTTGCTGCATGACCCTATTTCCACCGATTCCTCTGACCCATCTGATGCCTCCCCAGCTTTGGCTGTTTTCCTGGGATCCGTGATGGTAGGGTGAAACACCAGGGTCTGGGGCGTTTTGTCAGGGTATTCATGCTCTGGGCTGCAGGCTTCTCTAAAACAATTAGGACAGCCGCAGGTTTTATATGGTGAACCTGCTGGGAAACCTGGTACATTTTTATATCTCCCTCCCTTCTTCCCACATGTAATTTTTATTGTTATGTTATGTGTTGTGCTTGTGCTTACATACTGGCGCGGGGGAGCGGCAGAGAGAGCTCCGTCGCCATAGAAGGCCTACAGCGAGGAGCCGTCTGCTGCCTCTCCCTCCTCTGTACTTACCACCACCGTTCCCTCGCCGATGGCAGGCTTCTTGCTCGGGGTCACGGGCCGCATGCGAGCCCGCGGGTGAGGGGGGGCGGACCTCTGACATGGCGCCGCTAGGCCGCAACATCAGTGCTGGCCGGGGGGCGGAGTCACGACAACTGGAGCAAGACAGGCTCTGCCCCTTGTGCAGACGGAATCCCCTGGGCGGATTTAGCATGATTTGTTCCACTTGCGCCAGAGGCATTGTCTCGGACCATGAGAGGGCTGTCACTTCCGCCCCTAGTCCTGAGTCAGCTCCAGCCTCTCCAGATCCCCCGCTTCTGCGGTTAGCCCCTAGAGAAGGGGGAGACAGCAGGGGGACACACTCAGATTGGGTACAGTGGCTGGCTAGCCTCGAGAAACAGCTCTCATTGGCAGCCCCTAAAAAGGCCTTGAGTAAGAAACGGCACTTGGAGCCGGTTTACTCAGACGAAGACTTGTATGCTTCTTTTGGTTCCACGGAGGTAGGGTAGTCGGCAGATGAGCCACTCTCGGAAGGTGAGTTGCTCTCCGGTGGAGAAGACAGCATCTCTGGTTATTCCTTGGATGAGGATTACTTCCTCCCAGATGATACCGAAAGCTTGCTTTCTTCTCTTGGCCAAGAGAAGGAAGGATGATTTGTTTCGACCTGAGAGACAGTGGCCGGTTTTTCCTGAACAGCCGCATTTTTCTAAGAAGGTGTTTAAAGAGTGGGAAAGGCCTAACAAGCTGCCGTCGATTCCTAAGGGCCTGGAGAGACGGTATCCTTTCCCTGCTGAGTTGATTAAATTATGGTCGCATCCTCCTGAGGTGGACCCTTCGGTTTCAGGGCTGTCCAACACCACTATTATGACGTCACCTGATAATGCTTCCTTAAGAGACCCTGCGGACAAACGTATAGATCAGTTGGCTTGCCATGCTTTTGCCTTGGTGGGTTCCCTCTTCCGCCCTGCGTGTGCCACGGCAATTGTTTCCCTAGCCACGAGGAAAAAGGTTAAGCAGCTTGTGGCTAAGGCTAAGTCTCGCAAGCGGGGGCAGGATTCCAAGGAACTCAGAGCCTGTTTGGATTACATCGGCTTTGTTGTTACTGCCATGGATGATGTAGTCAGGTTAGGTGCCAAGACTTCGGCTTTGCTTGTAACATTACGCCATTCGCTGTGGGTGGAGCAGTGGTTGGCCGATGCGGCCGCCAAAAAGTCCCTCACAAATTTAACCTTTGTGGGGGGACAGCTGTTCGGGAATCGGCTGGCCCTCTTGGTCAAGGACTGGAAAAGGAAGAACCTCTTCCCCCCCCCCCCCCAAAGGACTGGTAAGAAGAGGAATGTCAAAAGGGCCAAATAGGTTTTGGTCAAGGACTGAAAAAAAAAAAAACCTACACGGCCCTTTCGGCACTCCTCTTCTTACCGGTCCTTTGGGGGGGAAGAGGTTCTTCCTTTTCCAGTGGCCGCAGGGATTCTTGGGGTAGAGGTAGGTCCCACAGTCGTCCCAATCCCGCCTGGGGAGCTAAGCCCAAACCCTCAGCCAAACCTACACAGGCATGAGGGGGCGCCCTCACCCGTACGGATGGGGGGGCGGCTACTGCTGTTTGCTCCAATCTGGAGGCATCATGTCTCGGATCTTTTGATTCAGGAGGTGGTGTCGTCAGGTTACAAAATCGAATGGGCAGCCAGACCACCCACAAGATTTCTATGGTCAAGGGCATCCCAAAACCCGCTAAAAGCAGAGGCTTTGAGAGCCGCTTTTCTGCACCTCCTACGGACAGGGGTGATTTGTCACTTGCCCCGGCAGGAGGAGGGTCAAGGTTTTTACTCCAACCTATTCACGGTTCCCAAGAAGGATGGATCGGTGCGGCCGATCTTGGACCTAAAGGGCCTCAACGAGTTAATCAGGGTGAGGCATTTCCGCATAGAAACATTGCGGTCAGAGGTCGCTTCGGCCCAGCGACTTTATGACTACGGTTGACATCAGGGATACGTATCTACACATCCCTATTTTTCCGGGGCATCAGATGTTTTTGAGGTTTGCATTGGAGGGTCAACATTTCAAGTTTCTGGCACTCCCCTTCGGCATATCTTCAGCTCCCAGGGTGTTCACCAGGGTGCTGGTGGCTACCCTGAGGAATCAGGGTTTTCGTGTCTTACCCTATTTGGACGACCTTCTGATCTCGACCCCGTCCCTTCAGGAGGCCGAGAGCGATACCCAGACCGTGCTGTCAACTCTGGAAGCTTTCGGTTGGGTGATCAACTACCCCAAGTCGCATATCACTCCGTCAACAGTGAGATCCTTCCTGGGGATGACCCTAGACACCGTTCAAGTCAAAGCCTTTCTGCCACAGCAGAAGGTCTTGTGTCTCCAGACGCAGGTACAGGCCTTGCTGGCTTGTCAACAGCCATCGGTACGCCTAGGGATGAGACTGGTGGGCTTCATGGTGGCTTGCTTCAAAGTGGTGCCCTTTGCCCAATTCCACATAAGGCCTCTTCAGCTGAACCTGCTATCCAGCTGGGATTGTTCGCCGGAATCCCTGGACCAAGGATTTGTGCTGCACCCCCACCCCCCCGGCCAGGCAATCTCTCTTGTGGTGGTTGGATCCTCGACATCTGCTGGTAGGCAAGTCCTTTCGGACTCCCCATTAGGAGATAGTTACCACGGATTCCAGTCTTACAGGCTGGGGAGGCATTTGGCAGACCCAGAAGATCCAGGATCAGTGGGGTCCGAGAGAGAAACGGTTGCCCATAAATCTCTTGGGCAATTTGGTTTGTTCTCCTACGTCTGACCCCCAATTTAAGGGGCCATGTGGTTCAAGTCCGCCCAGACAATCGGACGGCGGTAGCCTACATCAACCACCAAGGGGGTACTCGGAGCAGGAGATCCCTCAAGGAGGTAAGCTGGATTCTGAGTTGGGCAGAGGAGGATGTTCCCTGCATCTCGGCAGTTTACATCCCGGGGGTAGAGAACCAGGAGGCAGACTCCCTGAGCAGGAGGTCCTTGCACCTGGGGGAATGATCTCTCAGCAGCGAGACCTTTCAGGCTCTGTGCCTCCGCTGGGGTCAACCAGACGTGGATCTGTTTGCGTCCAGACACAATCACAAGCTTCCAAGGTTCGTCTTTCTCTCAAGAGATCCTCTGGCCTAGCAACAGATGTGCTGGCGTTTCCCTGGACAGGGTTTAATTTTCTATATGCTTTTCCTCTGTTTCCGCTCCTGGACCGAGTACTATGCAAGATAGTCCAGGAGGGGGTACCAACCATCCTGGTGGCTCCTCATTGGCCAAGGAGGAGTTGGATTGCGGACATAGTAAGGATGTCAACAGATCACTGCCTCATGTCCGACAATCCGGAGCTTCTCACACAGAGGTCGCTTCGGCACCCGAATTTACAGAGGCTGGCTTTGACAGCTCCATCCTGACGGAGAAGGGTTTATCGACCACGGTTATTCACACAATGATTCAGGCACGGAAGAAGACTTCTATGATATACTACAGAGTTTGGCGGGCCTATATTGCTTGGTGTGAGGCCAGGAACCTTCCTTGCTGGAGATATTCTGTTTCTAGAATTCTAGAGTTCTGCAATATGGTCTAGACTTGGGCCTCCAATTGAGCACCCTCAAGGGTCAGGTCTCGGGCCCTATCCGTTTTTTTCCAGAGGTCTATTGCCAATCATAGATTGATCAGAACGTTTTTTCACGGGGTCACTCATGTCCGCCCACCGCAAAAAACAGTTTTACCGGTGTGGGACCTAAGTCTGGGGTTATCTGCTCTCCAGGGTGCCCCTTCGAGCCTTTGTATGATGATACATTGACTATGCTGACGCTCAAGTGATTTTTCTGGTAGCGATCACCTCTGTGCGCCGAGTATTGGAATTGGCCGCGTTATATATGAAACCACCTTATTTTGAAATGCACAGAGACAAGGTGGTTTTTCGTTTTAAGCCTGATTTTTTGCCTAAGGTCGTTTCTCCTTTTCACCTTAATGAGGAAGTTGTTTTACCCTCATTGTGTCCAGCACTGGCTAATCCTAAAGAAAGGACTCTCCATGCTTTGGATGTGGTTAGAGCCATAAGATATTACCTGGCTGCGACTGAATCTTCCAAAAATCGGATTTGCCTTTTGTCTTAGCGGAAGGCTCTAGAAAGGGTTTTCCACCAGCCAAGTCCACACCCAGTGCATTAGACAGGCGGTGGTACGAGCCTATTCTGCCAAGGGGAAAGAACCCCCTTTTCGGATCACAGCTCATTCTACTAGAGCTATTGGTGCTTCCTGGGCCTTTCAGCATCAGGCCTCGGTGGAACAGGTTTGTAAGGCTGCCACTTGGTCTTCAGTTCATACGTTTATCAAGTTTTACAAGGTGGATGTTAGGGCCTCAGCTGACACTGTTTTTGGCCGAAAGGTGCTTCAGGCGGTAGTGAAATGAACTACCTGCTGTTTCTCATTGGAAATCCCGCCCACACTGCTTTTGGATGTCCCAGATGTAAAGAAGAAGGGACGGCCTGGAATGGATTGGAAGGAAAAACGCAATTCTGTGAGACTCACCTGTAGAATTGGTTTTGATTCCTATCCATTCCATTACTTGCTCATAGGACACTTGTTATACAAATTTAGGATTATAGGTTTCGAGAGAATACAAGCGGAGGCTATGTGAAGTAACATGGTCTCCTATGTTCGTGGCCTGCCTCTTGCTATTGAGTTACTGCTTTTTATTTACTGGGCTTAGTTAAGAGGCAGCTATTTATAGGGGGCTGGGAGGAGCTACATCTTTGATCTTGCAGTCCACGCCCCTTCAGGCGGAGAAGTCCCAGATGTAAAGAAGAAGGGACGGCCTGGAATGGATAGGAATCAAAACCAATTCTACAGGTGAGTCTTACAGAATTGTGTTTTTCACTGTGCCGCTCTGTATTGTGGGATTGCTGTCCTTTTCCTGACCGCCACCCTGCTCTGACTGTGCAAAGCACAGCAAAAACCGCACTCCCCCCTCTCCTCTCCTCAGTATGTGATGCTTCTGAGGCAAGATCGCGGCGCCCGTATCCTAGAGTCCTGAACAGAGTTGCAGCCCAGTGGGGGAAAGAATAAAAAGTAACTGACTAATAACGTAAAATATGTTCATTTTAGATGCTGGGGAATAGTTTTTGTAAGGATTTGGGCTTTTCATTAAATCATACTGAAGGTCCGGTTTAAATTTGTGTATTCCTGGAATGGTCTGATTCTTTCTTTGCTCCCTGTTCCTATAGTGCATGTGCAGGGTGCTTCTAGCATCCCAGCACTGTGTGAACCCTCGTCAGGCAGATCTAAATGTCTGGCAGTGGGTTTGGTCTTGTAAAATGTTTAACAATACTTCTTCACTTAAAGCCGACCAAAACCCACTGAACTCCTGAAATACATTTGGCCAAAGCACCTGCCAATGCTCCCTTCTTAGAGTGAAGAACTAGAAATGGATATATTCCTAGTATGTCACACCCCCCACTTCCCGATATTCATGACACTTGTGAACCCGGCCTGTAGAGGGCGATCTTGCAGAGATGACATGGAAAAAAGGAGCCCCTCCTGGTCCATAAGTACTGGGTTCCTCCCACTATTCCTCAGTCTTTTCGTCTCTGCAGTCGGCGAAGCATTCAGAAGATGACTCTCCTTCAAGCTGCAGGTACCCGGGTTTGCCCCGGCCCTTTTTTTCTCTATTTCTGTCTGAAACTCTTTAAACCTGTTTGGTTATATTGTATGCCTCCCAGCCCTGGCTGTGTGGTTCAGGCAAAGGTAGATACATACACCTTCTGGTGTATACAGGAGTATTACTCCTCCTTGAGACCTAAATGTGGGTAGGCGGCTTCCGGGTTGGTGTTCCCGGCATGGGATGCCCCTGTCCCTTTATAATCCCCTTGTGCCTTATGGGTGCTTTTCTATCCCCTCCCCTTAGTTCTCCTTTAACCCTGCTGGGTAAAAAGGAGGGGGGAAGGGGGGGGGGGGGGCGTTATCTGGGCTTATTTGTCACCATGATATATAAAATAAGTCTTTATTTCTTATTTTTATTATGTATGTTTTACTATACTATTTAAAAGGGAAATGTTTTATTTAGATTTTCCTATCTCTGTCTAGGCAGCATTTTTTGCTTACCTATTAAAGCTCTTTGTTTTCTGTCTGTGTTCAGATTTGATTTTTCCCTCCATTTTTGGCCATGTGATCCTGGAAGTGGGCGGGGCTTAGGCATGCTTTTATTCAGAGAGCACCTGCTATGCTCTGTTTGACTTCCTGTTTCCCTGTGGCCTTACCTCATGATGTGAGCTTATTGCATGGGCTGTGAGTACCCTTCCGCTTTTTTTTTCTGTCATTTATTTATATTGTGTGCATTTGGTGACTGTTTTTTTTGTTTTCTCTGTAGGTAGAAACTCCTTATTTAAAAAGGGGTTTCTCCTGGTCCTTATATAAAAAAAAAATTAAAAAAAAAGCCCTTAAACCTTATTTGGGGGTCCATTTGTGTTTCAATCCTCCCACTTGGGACTATTTAAAGGGGCATCCCGGGAAGCAATTGTGTAAATCCCATATATACTTGGCGACTATAATCAATTATAGTATAATACTAAACAGCATATGGAGGCATTCCAGCATAACGGATATGCAATTTCCTCTGCACAGACTCGGCAATGTTTTGGATGTGGGGCATCCCTTGTTGGGGATAACGTAATTCTTTGCGTCCCTTGTGCACAATTAACTATTATGCAGCAAACTGAGGCCCAGGCTTCAGGGCCTGCGGCTAATGCCTTATCTCCTACTCCGCCATGTCTTGTCCGTACCCCCAATGATATTGTCATGGGTGGTGAGTCGCATGCTGATTTATGTGCCAGATTGGCTCATCTTGAAATATTAATGTCTACCTCTGTGCCTAAGAAGGCCTCAGCTAAAAGAAAGCACTTGTCTCATGCCGCTCCAAGTAGGGAGTCAGACAGTTGTGAATTGCTTGATTGGTCTGATCCTTCTCAGTTAGAAGAAGGAGAATTATTATGAGGAATCAGATGTTTCTGATGAACAGCAATTTGTTGGTACTGAGATTGTGCAGGGTGAAGCAAGTGTTGTGGATACCCCAAAATCTCTTGCTCAGTTATTTGAGGTTTTGGTTATTACTCCTCCTGAAGTAGTCCCTCCTCAAAAACGAGGAAAACCTTGTTTAGAATTTCCAAATCAAAAGCATTTTGATGAAATTATTATTAAAGAATGGTAGAAGCCTGCGCTGCTTCCTGGCATTCCCTTGGGCTGGGACAAGAAATATCCCTTCCCAGCTGATACTGTTAAGCATTGGTCATCACCACCTGTGCCCACCGCTCTGGGCCTGTGTACACTCACTGCACGGATGGGTTAAATGCGGAGGACAAATTCCTATGTGTGCGCAAGCATACAATGGCCATCTATGCATTAATATTGAATTAATTTATAGAGAGACTGGATTTTTAAAGATACTCTGCTCATGGGTGGATGCCCCTGTGCTTAATTTATCCAATTCTTCTGTGTTGCATTCTCCTGACTCCACTACACTTAAAGATGGAGAGGATAAGCGTATTGATCAAATGGCGTGCCACGCTTTTTCCAGTGTGGGCTTGGCCTTGCTGCCTGTTGGTGCTTCGGCACTCATGACAGTGGCTATTAGGTCTGTTGTGAGAGACCTAATGAATTACTCAGGGCTTGATCCGGCCTTTGATGAGTACGGCGCTCTTAAGCGATGTGAGATGTTTGCATCTTTTGTACTTTCTGCCTTAGATGATATTCTGCTCATGTGCAGCAGAACCTCTGCCTTGTTAGTCGCCATCCGGTGGTCAGTATGGTTGCGGCAGTGGGCAGCTGATATTGTAGCTAAGAAATCGCTTACAGAGCTCCCTTTTGTGGGATTGCGCCTCTTTGGAGAAAGAATTGGATTCTGTCACTAAAGGAGGTAAATTACCTCAGTGTAAGAAACAACGTTGTTCCTTTCGTGGAATAGAGGACAGGGACGTGGCCGTCCAAGTCAGAATTGGGGGTCCAAAACCAAATCTGCCACTAAGCCTGCTCAACAATGAGGGGACGCCCTCACCCTTACAGGTGGGGGGACGGCTGCGGTTCTTCTTCCAGGTCTGGGTTCAGGAGGTATCAGACAATTGGGTTCTGGAAGTAGTCTCTTCCGGTTACTAACTGGAATTCGAGTCCCGGCCTCCTCCCAGATTTTTCATGTCCCGGATGCCGTCAGATCCGGCAATTGCTCACAGACTGCGGGCAGCAGTAGCGAATCTGTTAAACATGGCTGTTATCCGCCTAGGAGACTCAATCAATTTATCTGTTTCAGAAAATTCTGCATGGAGTCTCTGCGATCAACGATCGATGCTCTCCGTCAGGGGGACTTCATGACACCCATAGACATCAAGGATGCTTATTTGCACATTCCTATTTTCCGGGTCACCAGAGATTTCTCAGGTTCTCGATAGAAGACCAGCATTATCAATTTGTGGCCCTGCCATTCGGCCTTACCTCGGCTCCAAGAGTCTTTACCAAGATGCTGGCAGGAGTGATGGCTATATTCAGGGTCCAGGGCATCCGCATTGTGCCTTTTCTGGACGATCTTCTTATCGCGGCCTCCTCCCTCGAACAATCAGAGTTGGACACCAGGATAGTGGTCTCTACGCTAGAGAGGTTCGGATGGGTAATAAGTTACCCCAAATCCTCTCTCTGTCCGTCCAGGGAAATTCCCTTCCTGGGCCTGATTCTGGATACATTTCAGGCCAAGGTTTTTCTTCCTCAGTCCTAAATGGTTATGATTCTGGACTTGATTCGTCTAATCTTGTCCAACCCTAGTCAGTCTATCCGTCTAGGGATGAGACTAATGGGATTGATGCATTCGAGGCAGTCCCGTTTGCCCAGTTTCACATAAGGATGCTTCAGCTCTTCCTCTTGGCAAAGTGGGACAGGTGCCCACTATCATTGAATCAGACTTGTCTATTGTCTCCCCACGTTTTGCAGTCCCTTCAGTGGTGGTTAATATCGCACAACCTCCAGAAGGGCAAGTCATTTCTGACTCGGGCCATACGTCTTGTTCTACTTTGACTGACCCATTTCTTACAGGGTCTGCCAGTTCAGATTCGGTCAGACAACCGAACAGCTGTTGCATACATCAATCACCAGGGAGGGACTCGCAGTTGGGGTGCCCTCCGGGAAGTGTCTCTGATCCTTCAGTGGGCAGAGATCAATGTTCCCTGCATATCAGCAGTTTACATTCCAGGGATACAGAATGTGGAGGCAGACTCCCTGAGCAGGGGATGTTCTCGCCAGGGAGAATGGTCTCTCAATCCAAGGGTCTTTTAGTTCCTCTGTCACAAGTGGGGGACTCCACGGTTGGACCTGTTTGCTTCTCGTCACAATCACAAGCTGCCAGGTTTTGTGTCTCTATCCCAGGATCCTCTGGCAGTGGCAGCGGATGCCATGTCTCTGGCTTGGAAGGATCTGGGGTTCTTATATCGGTTTCCCCCATTCTCCATGATCAGCAAGGTGGTGCGCAAGCTAGCACTGGAGGAGGTGCCAGCAATATTCTTGGTGTGCCACACACCCCGCTTCACTTCTAAATATTCTTCACTTAATGGGTTAACTCACCGCCAGGTGACGTAGTGCAGAGAGGAAGTCTTGTAACGAGCCCCCTTCCGGCCTATATATACCTGGTACCTCCCTTCAATCACCAGTATTTTTCTCTCTGCTTGACGACAAGTCAGAAGATTGAAGTCTCCTGCTTACAGGTAGGCCGGGGTTTTTACCCCGGCACCCGCCTTTTGGTCTATTTCTGCCCGGTTTGAGTGTTTATACCTTAATGGTGGATTGGAAGCCTCCCAGCCTAGGCTGCTCACTGGGCAAATGGTAGATGGCACTTTAAGTGCCTAGGAGCTTATCTCCTACCGCTCGACCTCATGCGTGGGGCAATGCGGCTATCCGGCATGGTGATCCGGAAATGGGATGCCCCGTCCCGAGGGTCCCCATAGCCCCTTTCTCTCCTGTTACGGTCCCTTCTCCCTTCACTATGGGGGGGGGGGTTTGAGGGTGTGCATTTTGTATGTGTGTTTCACTAGTATAACTTTATTTCAACATGTGTGTGTTCATGTTTTGCATTAAGTTTATTTCAGCATGTGTGCACTTTTTATCTTTCAATATTTTTATTAGTTTCAAAAAGGCAATACAAAGGAAAAGTATAGTCAGCCAACACAGAAATCCTTCCCACGCAGGGGAGGCAAATAACACGGAGAGTACAGCAAGTTTTCGTGATCTAGACCAATATCAATGTGCAACCTTTCAGTTCAGCAATAAAACGATTGATAGCATGGTTACAATGTGATAAGCGCTGGAGAAAGCAATAAATGCATCAAGATTTGTCAATTTTTATCAGTTCACAGTCGCGCTGTCTCTTGCGCCAGTTATTTACCGTTCTATACAAACCATAAGGGATAAAGAGGGGAAAAGAGGGGGGAATGGGGGTTTGAACGGGGTGAAAGGAGGGGATAAGGAACAAGGAGGGGGTAGGATGGGGAGAGGGGGGGGGGGGAATCCCCGCAGCCCGGTCTGCACCGAACACCTAATGGAGCAAACCCAATGGAGCACTGGGCCAGGTGTACTGTATCCATGGTTCCCAGATGGAGAGAAACTTATCCTGGGTGTCGGCCAGAATGCTCGAAAGCCTCTCGTTAATCAGGAATCCATTCATTCTGGATGACACCTCCGATACCGGGACAATCTGTTTTTTCCAGGCTCTGGCGATGGTCTGCTTCGCCGCCAAGAGCAAGTAAGTGAACAGCTTGCACTGTTTCCTAGTAAGATCTGGAGGTCTACAATGAAGGAGGGCCACCCAGGGATCCTTTTTAATGGTCTTTTGAAACATTCTGCCGGCTATCTTGTGTATATGGGACCAGAAACGGGTTAGCATGGGGCAGGTCCACCAAATATGCATAAAGGTACCTTCAGCATCACAACCTCTAAAACACGTATTGGCCTGCCCGGGGAACATCTTACCGAGGCGACTAGGCACCAGGTACCAACGAAATAAGACTTTGTAAGCCGTCTCGGTTGTCAGAATGTTTGTGGAGCATGAGGAGGTCGCACTCCAGATCTCTTCCCACCCCCTGTCTGATGTACATGGGCCCAGGTCGCTCTCCCATTTCTCCACATAGGTATGAACTCCCTCCCCCATGCTGTTCAACTTGGAGTACAACTTGGATATTAATCCCCTACGGAACGGGTCTTCGGTACAGATCTCCTCGAAGGGGGTACCCCTTGAAAGGGTTGCCCCAATCTAGTTAGAGGTGCTAGCCAGTGCCTCAACTGTAGATATTGGAAAAAAGCCCTCTGGGGAACGTCAAATTTTCTTCTCAAGGAGTCATACGATAGGAACCCATCCTCTGTCAAAAGATGAATTATCCTAGTCATCCCATGTTCCCTCCACCAATGGTAAGTTGAGCTATTTTCCATTCCTGGGGGAAAAGACGGGTTACCCCAGAGATGAGCTAGAGGGGTATGGGGGGACATCAGGGAGGCAGAGTACTTCACTGAGTCCCACACTGAAAGTGAATGTTTCATTAGGGGGCTAAGAGTCTCGGGTCTGGACGCCGGATCCATCCACAATAGGCCATCTATCGGGGTTGGTGAGCAGTCTGGAAGTTCCAGAAATGTCCAGAGGGGAGGCTTCAAGAGAGAATGCATGGGGGCTAGCTGGGCTATCTGGGCGGCCTTATAATACAAACTAATGTTAGGAACACCAAGCCCACCCAGCGATTTATGGCAAAACATGGTGCGCTTGGGTACTCGCGGACGAGCGCCGGACCAGATAAAAGTCAATATTCTCCTCTGCATCGCACGCAATCTGTACATTGGGATTGATACTGGCAGTGTTCTGAATAGGTATAGGAGTTTAGGGAGGATGGACATTTTAACCGCGTTTATTCGTCCCAACCAGGAGAGTGAGTGCGACCTCCAAGTCTCGAGTAGTTGTGTTAAAGATTTGAACAATGGTGGATAGTTAGCCCCGTAAAGACCCTCGTATGTCGCTGTAATATGTACTCCCAAGTATTGAAGTGGCTCTGTCGTCCATTTGAAGGAAAAGTTATTCTTAATTTGCATCACCGTCTCTGGGGTCAAGGATATATTAAGGGCCTGGGATTTGTCGCTATTTATAGTTAGACCGGAAATGCGGGCAAATTGATCCAGGGTGGTGTACAGGTTTGGGAGAGAAGTAAGAGGTTGCGAGATCGCCACCACAACGTCGTCCGCAAAAAAGAGAGCCTTATGGTGGACCCCCGCCACTTCCAGTCCCCTAATATTTGGATTTTGTCTTATTGCTGCACCCAGGGGCTCCAGGGCTAAGATGAAAAGGATCGGGGAGAGGGGGCATCCCTGCCTCGTGCCCCCAGAAATCCGAAAGGTCTCGGAGGTGAAACCCGAGTACCGTACTCGTGCTGTTGGATTATTATAGAGGGCCTTGATCCATTCAATAAATCGTTGCCCAAATCCCCATTTCTTCAACACCCAGAACAAGTAGTCCCAGGAAATGGTGTCAAAGGCCTTTTGTATATCTAGGGACAACAGAAAAGCTGGGATACTTCTTGCCCGGGTGTGGTGGACTAAGTGAGCAACCCTCCTGACATTGTCCCCTGCCTGGCGGGAAGGTACAAAACCCACCTGATCTCTGTGCACAAGCTCCTCCAGAAACGTATTCAATCTGGCTGCCAATACTTTGGCCAGCAACTTCACATCCGCGTTGATTAAAGATATGGGTCTGTAGTTAGGTATTTGCAGGCTATCCTTGTCAGGCTTTGGTATCATGCAGATGTCTGCCAACAGGGAGCAAGGGCCTAAGGCAGCATCCGCACACAGGGCATTGAAGAGATTGGCCAGGTGGGGTGCCAGGAGGGGGGCAAACTTTTTATAGTAAAGATTACTGAAACCATCAGGTCCCGGGGTCTTAGAGGTTTTGGTAGATTTAATGGCCGCTATTACTTCCTGAGGCGTGACTGGGGAATCCATCAAGTCAATATGATCTTGGGTCACAGTCGGTAACTCAACACGCTCGAAGAATCTCTCAAGGTCGGCGCTTTTGGCCTTTGGGGGAGCCGAGTACAATGTAGATAGGAACTCCCGAAATGCGGCTACAATTTTATCCGGATTGGCCGTTATGGAACCTGAACCAAGTCTAAGTTTCACTGGCCGTTGTTTATCTAAGGCAGTATTTTTCAGTTTCCGGGCCATCATAGTATCCGGTTTGTTGCCCCTAGCATAGAATCTTTGTTTGGCCCAGCGGAGCCGCTTTTCAGCCTGATCATCTAAGAGCGCGTTGAGCTCCGTCCTGAGCCTATCAACGATCTTTTTATGTTTAGAGTTCGGGGCTCTCTTCCACTGTGCCTCTGCTTGCTCGTACTTCGCCGTCAGTTCTTTGAGTCGCTTCTGCCTCTCTCTTTTCCTAAGGGAGGCAATATTTATAATATTACCCCGCATAACAGCTTTCTGAGCCTCCCAGAGGGTGATCGGGGAGCGGACTGAGTCAACGTTCAGGGCAAAATAATCCCCAAGTGCGTCCTGGATCTTCAGGCATGTATCCTGAGTGCATAGGAGGGAGTCGTTTAATCTCCAGTTGTAAGACCGTTTGGCTGGGACCAGTAGGTCAACCGCCGCCATTACAGGATTATGGTCTGACCAGGTCGAGGTATAGATTTTAGAGTTAATGATTGCCGGGAGTATAGCCTGGGGGACAAAGATGTGGTCTATCCGACAGAAGGATCCATGAGGGTTAGAGTAAAACGTAAAGTCTCTGGTAGTGGGGTTTTTTTCTCTCCAGACATCGCAGAGACCGTGTGTGTCCAGAAGATCACCAAAGTCAGTAGTGTGGGGATCTGCCCCCCGTAACGCAGCAGCGGGTTGCCCCGTTCTCAGTCTGTCCATCTTAGGGTTCACGACCATATTTGAGTCTCCACCCATTATTAAGATGCCCTTAGTGTTGTTCTGGACTACCGACAGTAGGTGCTTAAAGAAGCGTGTCTGAAAAGAGTTGGGTGTATAATATGTGACCAGAGTGATGTCGATATCGTATAGGGACCCTTGAAGAACCACATATCTGCCCGTCGGATCAATGATTTCTTTACCGCAGATAAAGGGGAGGTTTTTGCTAAAGGCTATCAACACCCCTCTTTTCTTTTCTCTAGCGCATGACATATGGGACACCGGGTATTGGTGGCTTAGATACCTTGGTCTGGAGTGGGTCGAGAACCTTGTCTCTTGCAGGAAGAGTATATCTGCCTTGCAGGACTTGTAATAATGGAAAGCTTTATTCCTCTTAACGGGGCTGTTAAAGCCCTGGACGTTGTGGGAAATTAATTTAATGTTAAGCCCCGCCATCCAGGTAGAGTCAGTTTTCTAGTGGAAAAAAGAGCAGACCAGGCGCGGGGGGGGGGGGGAGCGAGGGAGGAACGGGGGCTTAGACGGGAGAGGGGGGGGAAGGGGACAGGTAGCTAGAAGGAATGACAAGAAAAAACTTAATATAGTAAACAATTCAAAAACAATGAACCATTTAAATATACACAAAACAAAAAACAATAGGGACCTAAGCCCAATAAGACCCTCTGGGTCAAGTAAGACCCAGAAGATTCCTGCCGGGGCAGGAAGCCGTCCAGGCACCGGGGGCAAAAGCATCCCAGTCCGGGACGACTCGTACAGTGTGGGGGGTGATACTCGGAGGCACCGGCCACCACCCCAGTGCAAAAGAGAAACGGCAACCGGATAAGGAACAATACACATTAACACATTAATACTTAGACCCCGCGAGAGAGAGGGGAGAGATCTGTCTCCCCCTCCGCTCGCCCTTCTATCCCAAGTTATGAGGGGAGCAGCCACGCCGCTCGGTGGATCGTCGCGCGCCACCGCAGACCGTCCCGGGCACAGGGTTCTAAAGGCCCCGTACCCCGAGGGCCCACGGCAGGCGCCCAACCCCAGCAAGCGGGCGGGGGGCCCCCAGCTTACGCCACTATAACAGAACAGTCCAGAGAGAAAGACAACTTTAAACTCTTTATCATTAAGCATATAACATTATAAAAGCTGACTTGTCAAACCCGTATAAACTTAAGGAACTCAGGAGGGGGAGTAGGAGGCGAGAGTCAGGAAGACAAAAATATGAAGCCTGCGTTCGGCCAATAGGGCTCACCCAAAATCAGGCGCCCGGGCATGGTTTATCAACTCCGACCCGATCCGGCCCCGAAAGGCCTCAGCCCGGATCGGAGTCCGAGACCGGCCGGCGGCCAACTCCCCGATCCCGTCTCCTCCGTGAGCGAACCTTCTCCCAGATGGGCCGTAACGGCTGGCGTCGGGCCTCCCGCTGGGCCGCCCGGTCAGGTGCAGCCACTAGCGGGTCCTTTAAGGGTATGCCCAGCTCCCGTATGAGGTTTTGAAGCTCACCAAGGGAGCCCGCAGCACATTGTCGGCCCGCGTGGGAGAACATCAGTCTAAAGGGGAACCCCCATCGATACCTGATACCATGTGATTTCAGGATCTCCAGGCCCGGTTTCATCTCCCGTCTCCGCTGGAGCGTCTGGGGGGCAACATCTGGATAAATCTGGTAAGTGTGATTCTGGAAAGAAAGGTGGGTTGCCGCCCTGGAAGCTTCTAGGATGGCCTCTTTTGTTCGGTAGAATGTAGGCCTGATGACAATGTCCCTAGGGCGACCGTCCGATCTTTGGGGGCCTAAGGCCCTATGGGCTCTGTCCAATTCCAGGCGTTCAGCCGGCATAGAGGGAAGAAGTTCACGAAGCAGCGCTGTGACTGTGGCGGGAACATCCTCCATGGACTCCGGGAGACCCCGGATCCAGACGTTTTCTCTCCTGGATCTGTTTTCAAGGTCTTCCAGCTTTTGTTGAAGTAGGGTCACATCCTCTCGCACTGCTGCGGTGCAAGACTCACCAGAGTCCAGGGCCGTCACTATTTCATCCATTCTTTCTTCCAGTGTGTTGGTCCGGTCACCCAGATCTCTAATGTCGTTGGCGAAGCTGGTGGAAAGCTGGGATACTGCTGCGGCCAACTCTTGTTGTAATAACAGCTTAAATTTGGCCAACAACTGTTCGTCGCGTATAATAGAATCAGCTGGGCAAGGGGACCCCTGGGCACTCCGCGGGTCATCTTCCTGAACATCTTCAATCAAAGGTTGGGAGGAAGCGCTGCTGCCCGGCCTGGGGGTCGTTTCAAATATGAGAGGGAAGTCTCTGCTGCTAGCAAGGGACAAGGGCAATCCCACCTCCATGCCTCCATTGGGGCCAGCCGGGCTCAGATGTGGGGGTCCAGCCTCTCTATTGCTCCCCCTCGGCAGCGTGCCAGGTTGCGGGGGTCTGGAATCAGCAGCAGGCGACAGGTGCTGCGGGCTGTGCTGCGGCCATTGATGGGGGGTGGGGGATTGTGATGGGGCAGGCAGGGGCGCAGACTGAGGGCGCAGGGGCGCCTGCAAGGGCGGGAAGTCCGTTCCCGTGTCCCCCCTCCAACCCCCGTCGGTTCCCGAGTCCGGGGGGGGGCCCGATGGACCTGGTAACGGAGCTGTGCTCCCTCCTTCCCCGTGCGGCCGGGGTGATCGCTGCGGCTGCGGGGACCCCCGCCTCCCGCCCACGTGGTCGGGGCTGCCTCCATCTCCTACCTCCGTCTCCGGCTCCCGCACTGTGCCCCTCGGCACTGGTGAGGCATGGTCCGGCGGGTGAGGCTGGCCTCCGTGACGGGTGTCCCGGTCGGCGATCGTGTGGTGGGCGGCCTGGGACTGCCGCCTGAGCTCCGCCATGATGTCTGGCTGGCGGGAGCATGCGGCACCTCTCCTCTCGCCGCCCGTCTTCCTCTCCCTCGTCTTGGCCCCGTTTCTGCCCATCCGAGGACTTCAAGCAGGTGGTGTGGGGCGAATGCTGGCAGGTGGGTGCTCGCTGCGGTTATAAAAAGGCTACTTTGGGGTGGATTTGGTGCCCCGAGGTGACGAGCACTAAGGAGAAGCAGCCATCTTCTCCAGCGTTCGGCCACGCCCCCATGTGTGCACTTTTTGTTCACTTGGTTTAGGTCTGCTTGAATGACAGACCGCGCTGAGTAGGTGGCTGGCCGCTTTAACAAAGCAGACTGTTGCTTAAGCGGCCGCCTCCCCCTTCCCCGCTGGCACTGTATGTAGTTTATTTTTTGCATAGGCTGCGCTATGCGGTCTTTGTTCTTCCTCCCCCCTCCGCTGCCTGGGCGCACGTGTAGTGGCCCATCTGGTGTAATCCCCAGCTGAATTGGCTGCACTGATCAGCGTAGGGGGCGGGTCCCGGTGACGCGGCAACGGGGGCGTGGCGGCGGCGTCATGCGGCGGCCCCAGTTTCACTTCCCTTCAAAGGGGGAAGTCACGTGGGCACGCGGCCGCACTTGGTCTCCGGTGCTGCGGCTGCTGGCTGCTGTCTCACTCTCCGGCTGCTGCTCTCGCTTGGCCAGGTAAGCGGCCCCACCTGGGTTAGGCCGTTAAGTGGGAATTTCACATCTTCTTGTATTGGATATGGTGGGGAGTTATTTTTTATTAGGGGGCATGGTTTTGCTGATTTTTTAAGGCACTTTGGTGCCATGCATATATGATTGTTGCACACATGTGAGGATCTGATTGTGATTTCTCTTGCCTTACAGATCCCGGGATCCCTGTTTATGGTGGCCCTCCGGCTCTATGTTGCCTGGCTATTAATTGGGATATATTATAAATGCATGTATATATAATATATATAATATATATATATATATATATATATATATATAGTTTATTAAAGGGGACCTTAACTTAATTTACAAAAAAAAAAAAAAAAAAAAATCCTCCCTTCCGGGACATTTACAAATAAGGGGGCATCCCGGGTTGGCTTATGCCTTAAAAGACCCAAGTATTGCGAATACCATAAATCACCATATGGAGGCTTCCGTTATTGCCGGAAACGGTTCTGCTGAGCCTTTCGGGGGGTGCGTAGGTTGTGGGGCTCTACTCCCAGCTGATGATGTCTTTATTTGCATCCCTTGTGCAAAGCAGACTATTGCGCGCCAGTCCGTTGCTTCGGCTGCGGGCCCATCGCATCCTTCATCATCTCCTACCTCTCCCTCCCTGTTCCGGACCCCGCATGACACTGTCAAAAGTGGGGATTCGCATTCCGAGGTGGCGGCACAGCCCAGCCCCCAGAAAGTAGTGCCTGTTAAAGCAGCGTTAAAGGCCGCTGCAAAACGGAGGCACCTGACTCCGGTACCTTCGGCTCCACAGGACGAGTTATGTGAGCCTGTGGAATGGTCCGATGGATCCTCGGACGAGGATGAATTCCCGTTGGAGTCAGATGAGCCTGCAGATCAGCTTGAGGCTGATGTGATTGGTGATTGGTCGGAGGGGGTTGTTTTTGACACCCCCTCCATTCTGGCTCAAATGTTTAAAATTTTGAATTATCCACCTGAGGCGGCCACCCTGCCAAAGGGTCAGTTGTTTAAGGAGCCTCAGCCGCGTTGGGTTTTTCCCAGACAACACCACTTTGAGAGGGTGGTTCTTAAGGAATGGGAACATCCCACGCGGTTATCTGGAATCCCTTCCAGTTGGGAAAAGCGTTATCCTTTTCCGCCAGAGTTGGTAAAGCTTTGGTCTGTCCCTCCTGACGTCGATATCCCTGTGCTAGGGCTCTCCAGCACGGCTATGGTACAGTCTGCTGAGACCACTGTCCCTAAGGATGGGGAGGATCGTCGGATTGACCAATACGCGCGCAATGGTTTCATTTACTCCGGGTCAGCGTTGCGCCCGGTGTGTGCTTCAGCCCTTCTTCTATTGGCGATTAAGTCTTTAATTCAGGGGCTTTATGAGGATCTCAATCCCGCTTGTAAACAGTTTACTGCGCTTAAGCAGTGTGAATCTTTCGTGTCCTATGTCCTATCCGCTCAGGACGATGCACTGGCTATGAGTAGCAAGGCAGCGGCTATGCTGGTGGCTATTCGCAGGTCAGTATGGCTGCGTCAGTGGTCAGCGGACGCGGCTTCTAAAAGGGTGCTCACAGCTCTCCCCTTTTTGGGGTTGCGTCTGTTTGGGGAGAAAATTGATTCAGTCGCAAAGGGTGGTAAGATGCCACAACGCAAGAGGCCTCGTGTCCCCTTTAGGGGGGCAGGTTCCGGTAGGCCTTCCTTTCGAGGATTCAGAACGGGCAGGGGTGCTTTCTTTCCCGCTACCAGGTGCAGGTTGGACTCGGGGGAGGGGCCATGGCCGGCCCGCTCAGTCCTGGGGCACCAAGCCCAAACCTGCTGATAAGCCCACTCAACAATGAGGGGCTGCCCTCACCCGTGCGGGTGGGGGGACTATTGCGACACTTCTCCCAGGTTTGGAACCAAGTGGTTCCAGGCAGATGGATCCAGGAGGTAGTGTCGGCCGGTTGCGACCCGGAATTCGGGTCTCACCCTCCTTCACGGTTCGTTCGGTCTCGGGTGCCCATCGATCCTTTGGCCACGCAGGGGCTCCTGGCGTCGGTAAGGAATCTGTTAGAGATGGCGGTCATCCGGCCGGTGCCGCGCTTAGAGATGGGCCTCGTTTTCTACTCCAATCTTTTTGCAGTCCCCAAGAGGGATGGGTCGGTTCGTCCCGGCCTGGACTCTCATCAACACAGAGTGTTTCTTCCTTTTGCCCAAGTTCACACGAGAACACTTCAGCTTTTTCTGTTAGCGTCTTGGGACCAGCAGCCTCGGTCGCTGGATCAGTCCTTCCAGTTGTCCTCCCGGGTTCGGCAGTCCCTCCTGTGGTGGTTGGTCTCAACCAATCTTGTGTAGGGCAGGTCTTTCCTGACCCTCCTTTGGGAAATTGTCACCACGGACGCCAGTCTGTCGGGATGGGGCGGATTCTGGAAGGAGCTGCAGTTTCAGGGGCAGTGGGGACCTCGAAGGCCCCACTTACCCATCAATATTCTGAAACTGAGAACCATCCGTCAGGTGCTTGCTCTCCTGACTCAGCTCGTTCTGGGCCTTCCGGTCCAGATGCGTTCAGACAATCAAACAGCGGTTGCTTACATCGGTCTTCAGGGAAGGACTCGCAGTCTGAGTGCTCTCAGAGCAGTGTCCCTGATCCTGACCTGGGCGGTGTCCCATTTTCCTTGTCTCTCGGCGGTTTACATTCCAGAGGTGAAGAACCAGGTAGCGGACCGGTTGAGCAGGGGCTCTCCCCGTCTGGGAGAATAGGCTCTCCATCCTCAGGTGTTTCGCTCACTGTGTTTCGGGTAGGGGACCCCGGAGGTGGGCCTGTTTGCCTCTCGTCACAATCACAGGCTCCCGAACTTCGTGTCGCTCTCCCAGGTTCCTCTGGCTCTGGCAGTGGACGCCATGTCCCTGAGCTGGGGAGTTCTGGGATTTCTATACCTGTTTCCTCCGATGCCCATGCTGGGCAGGGTGCTTCAGAAGTTGGCTCTGGAAAAGGTGTTCTCGTGGCCCCAAGGTGGCCAAGGCGAGTGAGGTTCGCAGACATCGTTCGGCTGGCAGTGGACCAGTTCGTTCTGCCTCTTCGGCCCGATCTGCTCACTCAGGGTCAATTGTGTTACCCCAATTTACCAGCGCTGGGTTTGATGGCCTGGCTGCTGAAACCTCCATCCTGAAGGAGGAGGGTCTTTCTGATTCAGTCATTAAGACTCTGATCAGTGCCCGGAAGAGGTCTTCTTCCATCACCTACTATAGAACTTGGAAAGCCTATATCGCTTGGTGTGAGATAAGATCTTTTCCTTGTAGGGTCTTTTCGGTCTCCAGGATTCTGGAGTTTTTACAATCAGGGCTGGACTCTGGTCTCCAGCTAAGTACATTGAAAGGGCAGGTCTCTGCCTTATCTATCTTTTTTCAGAAGCGTATTGCGCTTAAGTCTTTAGTTAAAACTTTTTTCCAGGGGGTTACGCGTGTGCGGCCTCCCAGGAAACCATTACTCCCTGTTTGGGATTTGAATTTGGTTCTTTCTGCTCTTCAGGCTCCTCCTTTTGAGCCTTTGCAAGATATTGCTTTGTCTACCCTGACTCAGAAGATTGTCTTCTTGGTAGCGATCACTTCGGTCCGGCGTGTCTCAGAGTTGGCGGCCTTGTCTATCCAGGCGCCTTACTTTGAGAGGCATCAGGATAAAGTGGTCTTTCGGTTTAAGCCAGACTTTCTTCCTAAGGTTGTTTCTGCTTTTCATTTGAACCAAGATATTGTTCTCCCCTCCTTGTGTCCTAATCCTAAGAATGACAAAGAGAGGGTTTTGCATTGTTTGGATGTAGTACGCTGTGTTAAGTACTACTTGATTATCACGTCTCCTTTTCGTAGGACGGATTCTTTTTTTGTGGTGCCCCATGGGCCTAAGAAGGGTTTGGCACCAGCCAAATCTGCCATTAGCAAGTGGATACGTCAGGCCGTTACTGCGGCCTATTCTGCTAAGGGAAGAGTTCCCCCTTTTCGTATCACTGCTCATTCTACTCGCGCCGTTGGGGCGTCTTGGGCTTTTCAGCACCAAGCTTCTGTTGAACAAGTTTGTAAGGCCGCCGCTTGGTCTTCTGTTCATACTTTTTCTAAGTTTTACAAAGTTGATGTGCGAGCCTCAGCGGATGCTGTTTTTGGCCGCAAAGTTCTGCAGACTGCAGTCATTTAAGTTATGCTTCACCTGGCCTTGAGATGCCCATCCCTTGTGGACACTGCTTTTGGATGTCCCATTAAGTGAAGAATATTTAGAAGTGAAGCGGGGTGTGTGGCACACCAAGAATAATACCATTTTGTGAGTACTCACCTGAAAAATGGATATTGTTGGTGTGCCACACACCCCACTTCACTCCCACCCTTTTCGGTATTTCCGAAGCTTTTATATGGTGAAGCCTTTTTATTTATATCAAAATTGATTTTGAGGTTACCGGTAGAATACTGGTACCTTGTCTTTCTGCTTTTTTAATATACTGGTGATTGAAGGGAGGTACCAGGTATATATAGGCCGGAAGGGGGCTCGTTACAAGACTTCCTCTCTGCACTACATCACCTGGCGGTGAGTTAACCCATTAAGTGAAGAATATTTAGAAGTGAAGCGGGGTGTGTGGCACACCAACAATATCCATTTTTCAGGTGAGTACTCACAAAATGGTATTTTTGGTGGCGCCAAGGTGGCCAAGACGTCTGTGGTACGCAGACGTCGTAAGGCTGGCAGTGGATCGGATCTTCTTCCAGATCTCATCACTCAGGGTCAACTTTGTTACCCCAATTTACAAACGCTGGCTTTGACTGCATGGCTGCTGAAGTCTCCATCTTGAAAGAAGAAGGTCTTTCTGATGTGGTTATTCAGACTCTTATTAGAGCTAGGAAGTCTTCCTCTGTTATTTATTACAGGACTTGGAGGTCCTATATTGATTGGTGTGAATCCAGGGCTTTGCCCTGTAGAGTATTTTCTATTCCTAGAATTCTGGAATATCTGCAACGAGGTCTGGATATGGGATTACAGATTAGTACTTTGAAAGGGAAAGTCTCTGCTTTGGCAATTTTCTGGCAAAATTCAGGTAAGGTTTGCTGGTGTCCTGGGGGGTTTCACACAGCGGAGCATCCCGATTTTGAATGCCCCGCTGGGAGGGATTGGATAATTGGTAGATTGGTAATCTATCCCACTGGGTGTTGGTCCGGGTACCGGTAAGGTGGTAACCTTACCCTCAGTACGATCATAAAATTGATTCAATAGAATCAATAAAAGAAGCAGCTATTATGTTACGTCACTAGAAGCACATTTATTATTTTCCAATGAGAGAAATAAAACTGGACTTTTAATTTGTATTCCATCAGCCGAAGCTGTGGATCTGGTCGTGGGAATAAACTGTCAGAAATTCCCACGGTGCATTGTGGGAAGTGTCAGTAACGGCAGGAGTTAGCTGTGACTCAAACACCAGGCACATGCGCAGGAGGGGTTCTAGCGAAGCGGAAAGTGTCTGCAATTGCCAGGGCGGCGGCCATGTTGTTGGAGCCCCAGTTAGGAGGGCGAAACCTAAAATAAGGGTGGGAGTAGCGCAGATGGAAATAGGTAAATGAGTAAGCAATGCAATGTACTAAACGTTTAGCGATGCCGTCAGTAGTGCTGTGGAGCTGAATAGGGAGCTCTGGAGCCCCCCACTGATTGAAAGCGGCATTGCAGCACTGGTACAGTAAGCTGGCCTGATAATAGAAGAATACAAATGTGAGGAGCACCGCCTACTCCATCCTAGCCCCGCCCCTCATGTCAGTTTCTCAGACTGGGGATGATGATTGGCTACAGGTGGGTGACGAGGCGGCTCGTTGTTAGGAGCGACAGGCTGCGCTCTAGACCGGGCTCCTCGCGCGCCATTTTTGAACCGCTTCTACGCCCGCTTCTTTTTTGGCCAGGTCAGAGCATTGCCGTTTCCTAGCAACGAGCCGTGACCGGCTAAAGCGGACGAGGCATGATGCGGTGCTGTGCGGAGGCGTGAGGCTGTGCAGCTCGGTAAGTCTCCGCTGCTTGCAGTGCTCACATCCGTTCCCTGCAGTTTCCTCCATCCGGGGAATGGTGCGGAAATAGCGCTCCCAGCATGCCTTGCGGCGCCTGCCCTCGGTGACAGTTTATAATGGAGGGGTCTTAAGATAGATTCATAGGAGAATGTGAATGTCTTGGGCTTCGTTTTTCTGTGGTGGGGCATCCTGATTTGGGATGCCCTTCTGTGTGTATCCCTCCTGGGCCGTTTGTAAACTCACCTTTTCCTTGCAGGGCTGGGCTTATAATTTCTGGGGCCCCATGCAAAGTTGTGTCTGGGGGCCCTAATCAAAGACATGGTGTATAGGCAAATACAAGATTAAAGTAGACCAAAATCCAGGATTTTGACTATCCTGGGTTTTGGTCCTTTCCCTGGGGCCACCCTGATCGGGGGGTGCCCTGCTGTGTGACCCCCCCCCCCCCCGATCGCTGAAGCCAATTCACCTTATTCCGGTCCCAAGGCGCGTCTAAGAGCATTGGCTCTAATGGCCACATCCTCCGCTCCCCTCTAGCAGTGCGTGTGCCCGCGCCAGGCATTTGTGAATGACCGGCGCGGGCACGCTCCCTGTTAGAGGGAGGCGGAGGTTCGCACAGCGGGTGCCCCCCGATCAGGGTGGCCCCGGGGACAGGACTAAAACCCAGGATAGTCAAAACTTTTGACTATGCTGGATTTTGGTCCACTTTAACGCATCTTTTTGAGGATGTGGCTGCAGCTTGCACATGTTCTGTGGGAGTGCCAGCACACCCAGGGTATGTCACCGAGAGGGCCATACTGACATAGGGGATTATCTGTCCATAGCATAGGGCAGCCATACTCAACTGGCGGATCGAGATCCGAATGTGGACCTCGGCGCCAGATTTCCGGAACCCAGCCCTGCACTCAGTTGCTTCTGTGTTGCCATGATCAGAGCTGTCCCCTTGATTGGCAATGTAATGCTTAGTCTCCCTGCTAGTGTCATGGCTCCCTGGCATCTAGCATTGCAATATGAAGCGCTGCATGGACAGGAAGTGGCATTGCAAGGTACACACAAACTTTGTTTCTCGGTTTCTGTGCCCCATCCAATCCTGCCCCCTCAGATCTGCCCCGTCCAGTCAACCCCTGTACAGAATGTCTGCACAGAATGCGCGGGGGTTAAATGCAGTGTTCTGCGGGCCAGTGCTGTAGGTTCTGTGGGGCAAAAAATGGAAAACTTGTTTTCCCCAGTGCCAAATAAGATTCTTGGAGGGGGAGGGGGGGGGGAGTAAGCAGCCTTTTTTAGTTTTGCCTGTGGAATCTATAGCCTCCCCCAGTGAACTGATTTACTGGGCTGCACCCATTCGCCTAACATGCCCTGCTGTGGTCCCGGGCCGGCCACCTGTGATCGGCTAGCCTGGGTGTGCGCGGGTATGTGGCCGGTGGCACGCTCTGCACCATTCATCTCCCTAGGTGCAGTGATGTCAAAGTTTCTTGTATGAAGGAATGGAGCTGAGCTTGCTGATTGGTTGTGCATCCCCACGCATGTGTCCTGGGAATGCCGGAAAGGTGGGTATACACACAGCAGGGGATCCCAAATTAGAATGCCCCACCTGAGAAGAACAACACCAAGGAGAATGAAATTCCCAAGTGTTGTTCCTCTTTAATGTGGACCAAAACCCAGGATTTTACTATCCTGGGTTTTGGTCCTTTCCCCTGGGGCGCCCCCCGATTGGAGGTGACACGCTGTGCAATAGTACTGCAGGGAAACCAGGGATATGCTGCTCCCTATGCAGTATGCACAGCATAAAGCACTGGTTGGACGAGAGCCCGTGCATGCATATTGAAAATCCTGAAGATTTGTCCACTTTAAACAAATAAATATAAATGGAAGGAGGAGGAGGCATCCACCAGTTAAAGGGCCTGCAGAGGCAGAATCAGGCTGGGACCATCATTAGGAACTTTCAGCAACGGCGAGTTAGGGGTATCTTTTACCACGATGCAGAGAGTGCAGCAGTTAGGAAGCTACTGTACACCTGGGCCAGCGTTTGGGACCCCCCCTAGGCCAGCCCTACAGTTGTGACCTGTTCATTATCTTACTAGCAGAGCTTATGGCTGTCAGTCTTCCCGTGCTGGTAATAGCCAGTTTTCTTTTCATCTCACAGAATGGGTTACAGCAGGGGCTACAATAAGATGGCCACTATCTGGATGCACCCTGGCCCACTCCCAAGACCACTGGCTGCATTCCAGGCTTCCTTCTTGTTTGTGTGCTTGCGGCCCTAGCCTGTCTAAATGGCTGGGCGCTGGGATGCACCTCAGCTAAAGGGAAGCGGGGCATCCCAAATCAGTTTTGCACTACTTTAACCTTTTTCCTGGAATGTCCCTTTACCCTGCAGTCACATAGATGCTGCACAGGTGTGAAGGCAGCCAAACTGGAACAGAAATGTTTACTGCACCTGATCTGCATCTGCATAGCTGTGAACGCAGAGTTAAATAATTAATTTAAATAAATTCCTCAGTAAAAAGCTTTGTGCATAGTATTACACAGGAGTCTGAATGTATGCTATGGGCTGACATGTAACGCTTTCTAATGCCACGCAAGGCTAGGCTCTCATCTGATGACGCCCAATACCCAGGCTGTAAGCCGAGAAAGTGAGTAATATATATATTCTGTCGCACAATGGGTTTAAATTCCTGACATGGAGGAGAACTGATCCTGTTCTTGTATACCTTACTGGGACTGCCCAGGGGCGTTCCTAGTGCCAGGCCCTAGCATAAAGGTGGGGTGTCTGTTCAGCTTGTTCATGTCTGGTATCTTTGTCAGGGGATTATCACCTCTGGGTTGGCCATCATCTCTACACTACTGTTTCTCAACATGCGGTACACGTACCCCAGGGGTTAAGCACTAAAGCGTTCAGGGGTGCACCAGCGTGGTGTATCTGATAGATTTGGTTTCTAATTTTAACAGCAATACATTATTTCTTCTTTCTTACTGTTACAAGGCTGGTGACCTACTTATTTTGGTAACCTTTATAAGGTATCCCCTCCTTGGGGGTGCTTGGTTTACATTTCTTGTTGCTAGGATGCACCTGGCTGGGGTTTCTTGTCGCTAGGGGGTACTTGGCTTGAAATAGTCGAGAACCATTTCTCTAGACCAGTGTGCATCCATGGCTATCATTGAGGTGAGGGGCAAACCTTGCTCCCATGGCCAAAGGGGCCCTGATTTTAGCACAGGGACAATCCTCTGGTGGGCCCTGGATAATTAAAAAAAAAATGTGGATAAAGAATATTCCAGACAGAAAAGAACCCCCCCCCCCAATGATAATTGGCCCTAGCTTTATAGTGTAATACATAGCAGAGTTCTTGCACTGTGCCTATTCCTTATTCACCACCAATCTCTGGGAACGACTGCTGCCCCCATGGCTCCCCACATGCCTGTAGCAAGCCAGGTCCATTCATTGCAATGGAGGGGATGTGTGTGTTGGGCCTATGCATTCCCCCTCCATTGCAGTGAATTGGCTGCAGAAATCAAGAAAACATTTTCACTGTGAACACATTGCTCCGCAACTTTTTCACAGAGAACATGGGAGGGTCTGATGATGCCTGAGGCAGTAACACCAGTCATGTGGCCGGCTGCTTCCTTTAGTTATGCGTGATGCCTGAACTAGTTGTTTTAACACTTGATCATTGCACGTCCTCTTTGGTTCTGTTTGAATTTTTAGTTTGCATTTGTAAAAAGAAATGATAAAAAGTACTTTTTCTTGATATTTTCTAGTATAGTCTGAATCAGGATCCCCTGGGTGAAAATAATCACAATGACTACGGCAGCAGAAAGAAAGTTCATCAACCTCCGGAAGCGTCTGGACCAGCTAGGCTACAAGCAACCTCTGGGCATTGAATCCCTGCCGCTTGTTGAGAAACTTTTCAGGTATTTCTGTGTTTGTGCTGTTCATACCGGAGCCCGGTTCATTAGATCATATTTACAGTTCACCGCCTATATCTGCCTATGCAATGTTTACGTTTGTCAAGACTTTCTATTCTGTATATCTCAGGACGCTACCATTTCTAAAGTAGTAGTGACAGACCAAAACCTATTTTGCCCAGCTTTGGAGTCTAAAAGTCTCCAGGGCTGGCTAAATCCGTCTTCCAGGGGCATCCCGGTTTGGGATGCGCTGGTGTGTGAAATCCCTTAGGATCACCGCAATAGGTACCTATCTGTTGAGACCATGATGCTCAGCTGACAGCAGGTGGCCGGTAATCCATCAATTCATTCATAATAGATTGCCGGGTATTGATTTTCAGTGGCCTATCTTACCCATTTAATAGAAAGAAGCTGTATTTAAAGTGATCCTATACCCAGAAAGGAGGTTTGTCATCGACTTCTATATCCAGTCCAGTGCGCCAAAACAGCCTGTGTTTCAGTGTAACAGGAAGCGGTATGATTTTGTATGACAGCCATATGCTAATTCATTCACTTTAACTTGGAGAAAGATGGAGCAGTGGTCTAAAGCTTTATACGCCCCATCGTCAGGTGAGCTCCTTGAATGAAGACCTAAATCAGCCAAAATTAGTTCTGACATCTCTCATCTAAGCTACAGCTTTTTAAACCCAAGATTTTCATTATTCTGATTTGGTGTGTGTCTTCTGGGGTCCCTGAAAAGTCACCTTTTCTCCATTGCCACAGCAAAGCCAATTGTCGGTCCTTGTTCTATTAAGATTTTCTTTTCCCTTCTGAACTTAAAGTGGGAAAAAAGCAGCATGGAGGGTGTGCCACCGGTCGCATCCCTGTTGTGTGGAGTGCCTGCGCCAGCCATTCAGAAAGCAGAGATGTGGCCCGGGGATACACACAAGAGGGAGACCACTTCTCTAGAGTCTTATAGACTTTAGGTAGGTGGCTGTACCTCTTAAAATGGACACCAAAGTACTAGGTGTGAGAAGGCATCCACATTGCTGGTGCCCCCACCCTGCTCATTCCCCCTTTGTAAGTAAACCCTGGTTTTGCTTACCTGCAACCCGCACTCCCAGCAAAATTCAGTCATGCAAACTCTTCCATGATTCCTGCTGTTAAAAGAGCCCCAGACCTTGTGACTGCTGGAGGCCAATCATGGGGCTGGATTTTGATGGGGGAGCAGGGTGCATGTAAACTAAACAAAGGTTTGCCTGGGGGTTGGGGCACCGGCAATCTGAATGCCCCCTGCCCTTAGTACTTTGTTGACTAACTAAGGTTATGACACGTTAGAGTATTTCTACTCCAGCACAATGCAAATGGGAAGAAAATGGAGCCCATGAAATTAAATGGACCCTTGCACATCTGTCTCCTGCGGTTTGCAAAACGCTGCATTCAATGTTATGCCTGTAGTGCAATCGCTGAGCACTGCAGGTAAAACATATGCATTGAACTTTACGTGCGATGGTGTAAAAAGGGCCATACTCGCCACCACCTCCCCCAGTCCATTACTGCTGCTTTCCCTGTGGTGTGGCCCCCATCCTCGGGTGCCGTGCTTGCAATAGCCACCTTCTCCAGGTCCTTTCACCAGGTCCTTGCTGGAGCAGAGGGCCAAAGGATCACAAGGAGGTGGGTATTGTAAATGCTGAGCCGGAGCAAGATGCTGGAACCCCCTTGCCACCCTTGGTCTGAGCTCCATCCTTTAATGCTGCCTCCTGTCTGCAATGTGGTGGAAGCACACAATGTGAATGGGGCCTAATTTCTATTGTTCTCAATGGTAGCACTCCGTACACAGATCATGCTCACCCACCACCTCCAGAACAAAAGTTGACTTTCCCTTTAAAGTGGACTAAAACCCACGCTGATCGGCCCTGGAATCTGTAAGATGTGTGAAACCCCCCAGGTCGCCCCATTCACTTGTTTCCCGGTCGGACGGCACATGCCTATCTCTCTAGCAGCGCACGTACCCGCACCAGGCTTTTGTGAATGGCCGACGCGGCCTTGCTCCTTGTTAGAGGGAAGAGGAGGATGCAGCTGTCGGCTCGCTCGGAGCCATTCGCCTTAGGCGTGATGTCGGACCGGGAAGAGGTGGGTTGGTCTTGGTGTCCTAGGGGGTCCCACTCAGCAAGGTGCCCCGGGGGAAAGAACCAGAATCCTGGGTTTTGGTCCACTTTAAAAAGTATGCATGGGGCGTGACCCTGTACTAAAGATTTTTAGACGTTAGAGGTTCTGCAAAATGTAAGGTAAGTAAAATATATATGCATCCTCTACCTTCCTGCTACACCCCACAGTATATTTGCATATACATGCCGGCTTAAACCAGACTAACACCTTCAGAAGAAACGATGCTCATATGCATCCCTCCCCAGGGCATTTCAGATTTCTGCAAATAAAAGATCATTTACTTCTCCTGCTGTGGTCAAAATGGTGTCTCATGAAGCTGCAGAAAGTGCTGCTGGTTCCTGCCGCTGTGCATTGTGGGTTGTGTCAGTTGACTCCATGCAGAAGGAAGCTCCAAGATGGCCACTAGCAGGAGAAAATCTGTGGAAAGGGCGGTGCTTCAGCTTTGAGTGGATGTAGGAGCAAATGTAAGTGCTGACAATGATTCAGTATCATGCATGCAAACAGGGCAAGTGAGTTTTGGGGAGTTCTGTTTTCCAACTGTGCCAGGCTGTTGGTCTGGTTTAAAGTCTTTTGAAACTTTGGGGCTAAGTCTATATTTGGCCTGATAAAAGTCCTCTGCAGCAGTATTGTTACTTAGCCAATGCAACATGTGTGCAGCTGCTGTGTCAATAGGGCAGGCAGTAAATGGGGGGGGGGGGGGGGGGGCACCTTAGCTGTGTGTCTAATGCTGCTTCACCACATACCAGGCTTACACAATTGGTTGGACCTATAACTTGGCATAACCCGAGCATAGAAAGAGTTTTTGAGACCTTGCCAAGTTTTTGTTTTTGCTTCTGACCTATTGGTTTGTGTGCAATTTCCAGTGACCTTGTACATACTACAGAAAGCCTTCGCAATGCAAAGCTCAGCGCAAGCAAAAATGAGAAAGAGAACAAGAATTTTGACTCTGTAATAGAACCTTACAAAGCGGAAAACGCAAGACTGGTTAAGGAAAACAACGAGCTCCATTTGGAACTCCTGAAGATCAAAGAAGATTCCGACCTGCACATAAAAGGTGAGACTCCAGATACAGCAGCTGGTGGCATTGTCAGGTAGGGTGGAAATTTCGATAAGTTTGTGCTAGAAAATGCATTAAAGTGATACTGCAGACAACTGTTACACCATTGTGTCGGGCTGCATTTGGCACTGTGCTAATCTGTTTTATGCTTTTAATTTGAAGAAGACTTGGCCAAGATATCGGGTATTACAGGTTCATCTCGTGATTTCTCTTGAGGAGAAAGGGATCTTGGATCTGTGATGCTGCATTAGGACGGAGTCTGTAAGATCCCCAGAACATGGATCTGTGATGCTGCATTAGGACGGAGTCTGTAAGATCCCCAGAACATGGATCTGTGATGCTGCATTAGGACGGAGTCTGTAAGATCCCCAGAACATGCTTCAGACATCCTGGCTGTGCTTCTCCCCTTCCCCCTGTTGCTAGGTGACATTGGAGCTTAGACCAGCACTCCCAAGTGCATGCCATTAAGACATTGCCAAATGTAGCCCAACACAATGGTGTAACAATTACATTTGCCTTCAGTATTACATTAAGGCAGAACAAAACTCTGGATTTTGCATTTCCTGGTTTTGTTTTTGTTCCCCGGGGACCCAATTGGCTATGCCCCGCTGTGTGAAACCCCCCAGTTTGCCTCTCCGGTGCATGCGTGGGTACCTAGCCAATGAGAGCTGTTTGCTACTGTTTACATATTTTGGCAAACTGCTCTCATGGATTATAATTTTGTGAATGGCTGGGACAGGATCCACCTGCTTAATTACGCCAGATCAGCGTGCAGCTCTCATTGGACGAGAGCCTGCGCATGCACATTTGGACAGGGGCAAGTGTGTGTGCCTGTGCCATGGGGGGGGGTCCTCTGGGGAAAGGCAGTGGTATGCCCTGGGTTTTGTTCCCACCAGCGGCTCATTTATTTTCATGTACTGATGAAAAAAACAGTAAACACGACATGTTTCTTTATTATTTTATTTAGTATAATTATTAGCTGGACAATATCCTGTATGTTTTTTCAAGTGAGACATTAAAGTAAAAACTTTTTGGTGGTTAATTTTAATCTAATTTCAGTTGCAAGGTTTTTTATTTTTTTTTTAATTTTAGGAGCACTACCGCAAAAAATGGGCCAATAATGTAAATAAGCTGAATAGCAAGAGGAGGGATTACTTCATATAGGGAGGAGGGGTTATATTTCCATTTTACCTCTGTCACTGCATACACACTGTATACAATGGTACCCGGTGTCTCCTGGTCCCTTTTTAAAGATTTAAACTTTTTCTGCTGCTGAGCAAACAGCTGAATGGCCTTGACCTTGTGATACATTGTACTGGTTTGCAGTGCATCTCACAGTAACATTCTCTTGTTTACTCACCAGTGGAAACCTGCCTTAGAATCCTTATAGACTCTAGGCTGGTGGTTGCACCTAGTGATTGGCTTTGGATCTGGGTCGACGCTAAATTCGACCTGTATCATGCCATTCTATGGTTCACACCATCCCGGATACCAGACCGCAGGCGTGAGATTGAGGGACCCGCACAATGCCTCATAGAATGTCGCCTGTCGGGGGAGGTCGCCCGGAATCCAGGGGACCCAGAAGATGAATGCACCGGCGAGGTGAGTACAAACTGCCCAAAGCTAAAACCGGAGGGGGGTTCCTCCGATGTTCCTCTTAGAAAATAAATGCATATAGTTATCTGTGTGGATCAATGAGATGTCTGTTTATATGTTCCACTTTAGTTTTCATAAATCCTTTTCCAAATTAACAGCTGTGCTATCTTTGTCCCTAAAGACTTGAAAGCTTCACTAAGAAAACTTGAACATCAGACAGCTGACTTGAAGTTTCTAAATAACCAATATGTTCATAAAATCCGGTCTATAGAAAAGGAAAGCAAAGCCAAAACCGAGAAGATTCAGCAACTGCAGGAGAAAAATCTGCAAGCTGTAGTGCAAACGCCAGGTGAGACTCTGCTTAGTAGTGAATATCTATCCTGGTGATCCTCCTGCTTGTGGTTGTGCAAAGCCCTTCATGCAGCATTGTACTCGCATGAAACTGGTTGTTTTTGTACAAAGGATCTGCCATAAAACGGCTGGAAACAAATGTCCGACTGTGGACTCTTCCAGTGACCCAAGTATTTTCTGTAGCTGAATGAAGAAACCTTTTCCATCTGCAATTACAAACATCTTGTACCACTTACAGACAACTACATAGTTAAAACAGAACTCCAGGTATAATGTACTGTAAGGATAGCATAAAATTATAGAATGCATGCAAAATCATTTTTTTTTTTTTAACAGCGCCAAGTCCTGTGACATGCTCAGCACTGCTAGGGTTAAATCAACAATTTTTCTCACCCCCCCCCCTTCCAGTTTATTAGCACAATGCAACACATGTAGTCGACATAAAACTTTGGGTTGAGACAGGAGGCTGTCTAAGCTCATATTCCAAGTATGTCTCGCACCCTGCTTCGGAAGATTAATTACACGTGGGTTATAGCCAGTAGAGGGTGAACTTCTGCAGAGATGACTAGAAAAAAAGGAGCCCCTCCCAGTCCATAAATACCTGGGACCTCCCACACATTCCCCAGTAATCGTCTCTGCAGACGGCGAGCAAGTCAGAAGATGGCTGTCTCCTTCCTTACAGGTAAGCCGGGGTTACACCCGGCTAATTTATTGCCGATTTCTGCCCGGACCTTGTTTTATTAAAGTACCTATGCCTCCCAGCCCCGGCTGTAGGTCCGGACGAGGGTAGGGACACCCTAGGGGTGTTCAATTTAGGAGCTACGCTCTTCCGTGAGACCCCATACTAGGGGTAGGCGGAAACTATGTTCGGGATCCTGGTTTGGGATGCCCTGTCCGTAATTCCCTGCATCGCATTAGGTGGCGGGGGTCCCCATCCGTTACCCTCTGTCCCCGGATCGGGGGGGGGGGGGGGCGGCTTCCCCTTTTTATTCACATCGCGGATTGAGTTATTGTGAGTGTGTTGTGTGCATGGTTTTGCTTCAGTTTGCCAGGCTGCCCTGTGGATACAGGCGGTCTGGTGTCCGGGCCGGCTCCGCGGCTGTACCGGGAGCTCGCCCATTGTTAACACTTCAGACCTAGGGGAGGGGGCTGGGCTGCGAGCTCTGCGCGCTGCTGCGGTGCGATCCGCGCTGGCCCGCCCCCCTTCTCTTCCTTCCCGGCTGCGTTATGCTGAGGCTGCTGCCTGTCCGTCGCCATATTGCTTCAAAAGTGTGAGTGCCCTGCGGGGCCCGTACTATTATCCCTATTGCATACTGTGAGCCTTGTATGCTATATTGTCTGTGAGAGATATAGACTTTGTTTAATATGCAGATATTTGGTGTGACTGTTTTATGGCTGGATGTATATTTATTGTACTGCTGTTGTTGCTTATGGTACCCCCTTTTTATTATGTCTTACAAGGGGATCTCCTTTCCCTTATAGTTAAAAACGGGGGGTTCTCCTGGTCCTTAGGTCCCTCACTCTAAATTTGGGGCTTTACAAACCCTCCCACTAACGGACGTTAAGGGGCATCCCGGGTAGCTTACTAGCGTAATTCCCACTGGTCATTGCGACTACCATAAAAAATCACCATATGGAGGCTTCCTAGGATACCGGGCTCGGGCTCCCTTCGGGGCAACCCCGGCAGTGTGTGGTTGTGGGGCTTGTGCTTATTGGCATTCCATTTGCACAGCAGGCCATTATGCGGCAGTCGGGGTCCCAGGCGTCTGGGTCAGCGCCGCCGGCCTCATCACCTACACCCCCACGCCTGATTCTGACCCCAAGTGATGTTGTCATTAGCGGGGAGTCGCAATCTGATGTCTGTGCTAGATTGGCCAACATTGAGAAATTGATTGCTAGCTCCTTTGGCTGGTCTGATTATTCCCCGCTGGAAGAAGGGGAATTGTTTTCAGAATCTGATGGTTCTGACGATCAGCAGTACCTGGGTGCTGATGCTGGGCAGGAGCGTGGGGATAACGTGGATACCCCCAGACTTCTGGCCCATATTTTTTTTTTGAGGTTCTCGCTATTTCCCCGCCGGCGGAGGCCCCTCCGCAAGAGGGGGAATTTTTTGGGGCTACTAAGCTGCCCTTGGAGTTTCCAGATCAGAAACATTTTGACAAGTTGATTCTTAAGGAATGGGAAAGGCCCAGCTGGCTTCCCGGCGTCCCTCAGGGGTGGGATAGGAAATATCCCTTCCCGGTAGACACGGTGAATCGCTGGTTGTCACCCCCAGAAGTCGACCCTCCGAGTCTGGGGTTGTCCAACACATTGGTTGTGCACTCACCTGACTCCACCACGCTGAAGGATGGTGAGGACCGTCGTCTGGATCAAATGGTGTCACACGCCTTTGCCAGTGTGGGTTCGGCCCTGCGTCCCGTTTGTGCTTCCGCACTCTCGGCCGTGGCTACCGGATCTGTAATTAGGGGCTTGTTGAATGGTCCCCTTCTTAACCCTGCTAGTGTTGAATTTGCAGCACTTACGCGGTGTGATCTGTTCATGACCTTTGTCTTATCAGCCTTGGACGATACAATATGCTTGTGTAGTAGAACCTAGGATTTGCTTGTGGCTATATGCCGCTCGGTTTGGTTGTGCCAATGGGCGGCTGATATGGCGGCTAAGAAGGCGCTTACAGGGCTACCCTTCTTGGGTAGGCGCCTGTTTGGAGATAAATTGGACTCGGTGGCGAAAGGAGGAAAGTTGCCACAGCGCAGGAAGCAGCCCGGTCCTTTCGGGGGGCAGGCTCCTTTAATCCTTTCTTTCGTGGCTCTCGAGCAAGCAGGGGAGTTGCTTACTCTGCGTTCAGAGGTGACTCCTGGGGCAGGGGCAGTGGACGTGCCCGCCCCGGAACTGCCTGGGGTACCAAACCCAAGGCTGCTGCCAAACCCTATCAGCAATGAGGGTGGTGGGACAGCTAAAGCTCTTCGCCCAGGTCTGGACCCGGGAGGTCACAGACAACTGGATCCTGGAAGTGGTTGCTTCCGGGTACAAGCTGGAGTTCGAGTTCCGGCCTCCTCCCAGATTTCTCGGGTTCCTTCGGACCCCTAGGCCGCGCAGGGGCTGTTATTGGCAATACAATACCTTCTGGACAGGGGGGTCGTTTGCCCGGTGCCCTCCTCAGGGAGAGGCCGGGGCTATTACTCCAACCTTTTTTACAGTGCCCAAAAAGGATGGCTCCATAAGACCCATTCTGGATCTCGGGATTCTCAACAGGTTCATCAGAACCAGGAAATTTCGCATGGAGACTCTGCGCTTGGCCATCAACTCTCTTCGTCCAGGTGTCTTCGTGACGTCCATAGACATCAAGGAAGCTTACCCTTCTGGTTTGTGGCTCTCCCTTTCGGGCTGACCTCAGCACCAAGGTGTCGGCGGGCATAATGGCCCTTCTCAAAGACCAGGGCATTCGCATTGTGCCGTATCTGGACGACCTTCTCATTACGGCATCCTCTCTGTCAAGCGGAGCTGGACACCAGGTAGGTGGTGACTACGCTGGAGAGTATCGGTTGGGTGATCAACTACCCCAAGTCTTCTCTCTCCCCGCCAAGGGAGATTTCCTTTCTGGGCATGAATCTGGATACCATTCAGTCCAGGGTGCTCTTCAAATCTATCTGTTATCGGCTTGGGACAGATGTTCTCTGTCCTTGGATCAGTCCTTTGCGATGTCCTCCTTGGCCCGGCAGTCTCTTCAGTGGTGGCTGGAACTGAGAAGTCTTCTGAGGGGCAGATCCTTTCAGGCTCCTTGTTGGGAGACGGTCACCACGGATGCCAGCCTGTCGGGCTGGAGGGGGGTTTCTGGAAGAAACATCAGTTCCAGGGGCTGTGGAGTCCTCTGGAGGTGCACATCCCCACCAACGTCTTGGAGCTGAGGGCTATTCGGTTGGTGCTGTCGCACTTGACGCATCATCTCCAAGGATTTCCGGTTCAGGTTCGATCAGACTATCGGACTGCGTTCGCTTACATCAGTCACCAAGGAGGGACTCGCAGCAGGAGGGCCCTCAGGGAAGTTTCTCTGTTTCTTGCATGGGCCGAGAGCAATGTTCCATGTTTCTCGGCGGTGTACATTCCAGGAGTGGAGAACATGGAAGCGGACTCCCTCAGCAGGGGTTCCTCTTGTCGAGGGGAATGGTCCCTCAACAACAAGGTATTTCTATCCATTTGTCACAAGTGGGGGTTCCCGGAGGTGGATCTTTTTATCTCCCGTCACAACCACAAGCTCCCTGCTTTTGTGTCTTTGTCTCAGGATCCTCTGGCTCTGGCAGTGGATGCCATGTCTCTTGCCTGGCGGGATCTGGGTCTCCTGTATCTGTTTCCCCCCTTCTCCATGGTAGGCAGGGTGGTTCGCAAACTGGTTCAAGAGGGTGTGCCAGCTATACTGGTGGCTTCAAGGTGGCCAGGACAGGTGTGGTTCGCTGCCGTCGTGCGGTTGGCGGTCGATCAGTACTGGTTGCCCCTGTTTCCGGATCTGGTCACTCAAGGTCAGCTACGTTACCCCAATTTACAAACGCTGGCTTTGACGGCGTGGCTGCTGAGACCTCCATCCTAAAAGAGGAAGGTTTGTCTGATGCTGTGATCTAGACTTGTTAGGGCTAGGAAGAAGTTTTTCCTCTAACATCTACTACAGGACCTGACGGTCCTATATTGATTGGTGTGAGGCTAGGGCCTTGCCTTGTAGGGTTTTTTCGATTCTGAGAATTTTGGAGTTTCTCCAACACGGTTTGGACCTGGGTTTTCAGCTTAGTACTCTAAAAGGGCAGGTCTCCGCCCTGGCGGTTTTCTTTCAAGGGACTTTTGCTCTTCATCCTTGGTTAAGACTTTTTTCCAGGGGGTCACTCATGTGCGACCCCCTCGCAAGACCTTGTTGACTGTTTGGGTCTTGAATTTGGTTTTGTCGGTCCTCCAGGGGCCTCCTTTTGAGCCGGTGCAGGATGTTGCACTTTATATTTTCACACAAAAGGTTGACTTTTTGGTGGCTATTACCTCTGTTCGATGTGTTTCTGAGTTGGTGGCTCTGTCTATTCAGGCCCCTTACTTTGAAAGACACCAGGACAAGGTGGTCTTCCGTTTTATGCCAGACTTCCTACCTAAGGTGGTTTCTGCCTTACATCTCAATCAGGATGTGGTTTTCCCTTCCTTGTGTCCTAAGCCTAGCAATGACAAGGGGAGGGCTCTGCACTCTTTGGATTTTGTGCGTTGTGTGAAGTACTATTTGGTGGCTACTTCTCTTTTCTGTAGGACGGACTATTTGTTTGTGGTGCCCTCTGGGCCCAAGAAGGGTTTGGCGCCCGTGAAGTCTACCATTAGTACATGGATACGTCAGGCCATTGTTGGGGCCTATACTGCCAAGGGGAGGGATCCCCCTTTCCAGATCACTGCTCATTCTACTCGTGCTGTTGGGTTTTCCTGGGCTTTTCAGCACCAGGCCTCTGTTGATAAGTTTGTAAGGCTGCTACTTGGTCTTCTGTTCATACCTTTTCCAAGTTTTATAAGGTTGATGTGCGGGCCTCAGCGGATGCTGTTTTTGGCCGTAAAGTTCTGCAAGCTGCAGTGGTTTCATTTGTGCACTATTGCCTGTTGGGATCCCCACCCTTTTTGGACACTGCTATTGGATGTCCCACGTGTAATTAATCTTCCGAAGCAGGGTGTGAGACATACTTGGAATAATACCAATATTTTTCTCTTAGATTTATTGGCTCTTCCTGGTCTCCTTACTGCTTTCTTATACTGGGGAATGTGTGGGAGGTCCCAGGTATTTATGGACTGGGAGGGGCTCCTTTTTTTTCTAGTCATCTCTGCAGAAGTTCGCCCTCTACTGGCTATAACCCACGTGTAATTAATCTTCCGAAGCAGGGTGTGAGACATACTTGTAATACCCATTTTACAGGTGAGTAATCACAAAATGGTATTTTTATTGTCAAGTAAGTCACAATGTTTACTGGAAAAGGTCCAGTATCAAATTAGCAGCCGTGCACATTCACACGTTCTTCTATCACCCTCCTTACGCTGTAAGTTTGGGGGCAGCAGTAGTGACTTTTCAGAGTCCTAGCAAGGTCAGGGCATTGCTCGCCCCGGTGAGGAGTGTTTACAGGGAGGTAAGCAGGACTAGGCCTTCCGGAGATTTGGCCACCCAGCAGGGGAGTTGGCGGGGGTGGGTGGTGAACTGCAATTGAAAGGCAGGGCAGAGCTCAGCATCCCTCAAGTCCTGGACCATGGTTCCCGATCCAGTCTACGCTGCCTCTACAATGGGGCAATGAAGCGACACAATTCCTTGCATGGTGTCAAGTCTCCAGCTTCCTTGGATCAACCCTTCCCCTTTGCACGCACTACAACTCGTTCTCCTTCTTCTCACTTATATATTGCCCCATGTCGGCAATCTCCCTCAAGTGGAGACTTCTTCCTTTTTTTTTTTTTTTTTTTTGTTAGGGTGTACAAATTAAAAGGAAATCAGATGTGAGTGTCAATTCACACCTGAAAGCAAACCCAAATCTTTAGCATGACCCCTATTGTGGTTACATAAACTGGCATCCAACTGTCTTTCTGTTTTTTCTCTTTGTAACATGGTCATAATGTTATGTAGGTGGAAAGAAGAGAAACATTCCTTTTAGACGCCAGCGCATGCAGATTGATCAACCCATCCCTCCATCTGGAATAAACAGTCACCCTGTACCTCAGCCAGTAGATCCATATGTCGCTGATCTGCTGCAAGTTGCTGATGATCGGTATGTCCCTGAATTGCACTCTATATCATTTTCTTAGTAAAGTAGGCTTTTAGAAAAATTGAAGAAGTGAGTTGTAGTGAAAATATTGTAACCTCGTAGACGGGGCTGTGGAGTTGGACATGGCTTTAGCTGGAGTCAGTAGACACCAATATTGTATATCTAATATTGTACAATGCATGTAACTTTCATATGAAGATGTTCCCTTTATCTAATGCCCTTCTTAATAAAAATCAGTGATAGCAGATTCAGGGTGTTCTATTGGTGATAGATAATGAATTCTCCAATATCTCCTATCCCTTATATTTGGTATCTTTATATTGTCCCAAAGCCCTTACCAATAAAACGGAGCCAGCACTTTTGTCTTCCAGCACTGGTGGTCTGCCATGGTGGCAACCATGTATCCTTGTTGCACCCACACGCCTACTCAGTCCATTGCAATAAGGCAGGTTCGGCACTACTCTCCTCGGCACACCCCCTCGGTGTAAGAAATAATAATGAGGCATCTGAGTCGGACTTTGGCTTACTGACTCCGCAGCCCTGCTCGTATATGGTAATCTCAACTGCAGATTGACAGATCAATGATGGCCACTTTTTTTTTTGTTATTTACAGAATTCGAGAACTGCAGCAAGATGTGACCTCTCTGCAAGAAAAGCTGGGCTCTTCTGAGAAAACTGTAAAACATCTATCACAAAAGGTTTGCATCATTCAAAATGTATATTTTCAGTATATTTGCATTGCTGTGAAAGAAGAAAGCTTGCCACAGTCCCTGTGACAGTTGGGCGGGGGGAGTGGTCCATGGATCAGTTTATAGTGTCTGATAAAAGTCTGATACAGATCTAGAAAAAGGCAAATTTTACAGGATGGATCTGTCCAGCAATTACCTCAACAAAAATGTCCAAAATTAGATGCACTACTGGGTCAGATATCCAGAGCAGCAGACTTAAGATTCAAAGATATGGGGGCAATGAGGGCAGCCTGAAGAGTGCTTGGGACGCAGCATCGTTCACATGCAGACCTGCCCTGGCAGCTGATGGTGTCATTGGAAGTATGGAGACATGGCTCAATAACCTGAAAGGTTATTTGGAGAATGACACTCCTAAGGAAAGTATTCTTGAGCCCTTACCTACTCTATTTAGAGCAATTTCCTTCTTGGCTAATGCCTCAGAGGAGACCATCAGGACCATCAGGGCCATGGCTAAGTCAACCGCTCTATTAGCCTGCACCAGAAGGGCACTTTGGCATAAAACATGATCAGGAGACCTGGTTTCAAAGGCAAGGTTGTATGGCATTCCATTTAATCTCTTCTGACTCATCCTAGTGAAGCAGTTAAGAAGTTTCCAAAAAGGAAGTTTTAAAAACGCACCACAAGGCAGTTTCAGGGCAGACCGAATGAGCAGAAGAAGAAATGGATTCAGATGAGGCTGCAGAGAAGGGTTGTCTGCTCTGCAAACCCCCAGAGGGCCCTAAGTCTCAGTCCTGACAAAGGCTACCCAGTGGGGGGAGGCTTGTCTGGTTTGTAGCTGCCCGGAGAGCAGTCTCCCAAAGTAAATTTGTGCTACAGACATTGGAAAGGGGATAACACTTAGAATCTTTATCCTTCTTTCAATGTTTATTTTCAAATTGCCAAGGGACATCATTTCCTTTAGTCTTACAAGAATTATTCCAAACACACGTGATAGAAGTAGTTTGTTTCGCCCCATCCCGAGGGGTCGGGGTTCTATTCCCACATTTTCCTGGTGCAAAAGCCATTGGCAAGTTATCTGATGATCTGAGCCTATAAAGATTAAATCTTTTCATGAGATACAAAAAGTTCAGAATGGAATCTACGTTATTTATTTGGTAAGGAACATCCTCATGAAGCAGGCTCTTATGATCAATTTAGACCTGCAGGATGCTTAACTGCATATTCCAATTCTAAGGTATACCTTATGTTACTTGATTAAGAGGTGGAGGGGAAGGGGTCATCTGAAGGACTCGTAGAAAAACGTTACTGGTATGTCTAACGGGGATTTTTTTGTAGAGTTTTCTATCGTCAATGATTCATTTATTGGGATATTTTGCAGCACTTTACAATCATAGGGTTCATGTACATACTGTGATAAATGGCATAGAAACAAAACGGGTAAGCTATTGAAAAAAAAGGAATATGGGCCCTGCTTGCAAGCTTACAATCTAATAGGGGGTGAGGGTTAACACAAAAGATAAGTGAATTTGTACCATGTTCCAGCCATCTTGGCAAAAAAAAAAAAAAAAAGAAACAAAGTATATACAAGCTGTATGGGCCACCCACAAGCTGATTTAGTGCTTTTTTGGTGCAGAGTGTTTAGTGTGGGGCGCAAAAGCTTATTTTGTCTAAGAGCATTGTACTATTATTATTTCACCTCAAGGGGACGCAACAAAACCTATGCAGAGAAAACACTTTACTGAGTTGGACTGAGGTGAGATGAGTAGAGGTTGGCAGAGGTGAGGGGGGGGGGGGGAAAGGTGAAATGAGTAGAGGTGTCGTGGGCTGAGGAGAGCAGAGGTGAGGTAGGAAGAAGTGGGCAGGGGTGATGCGGGCTGAGGTGTGCTGGACAGGAAGTGGGCTGATGTGAAGAGGGGAGTGGGTAAAGAAGGCAGGGAAAATCTGAGGTTGATAGAGGTGAGAGTAGAGTTTGTTTAGGGAGAGGTGCATGGGCTCACTCCTTAACGGCAATGTGGGCGCATTTTGCCCCCTGGGCCGCAAGTTGTGTAGAGCATAGTGTGTGATAATGGATCGGTTTCAGAAAAAATATGTAGAGGATGGGATAGAGAAGAAGGATTAGATTGGGACATATGGTAGTCTACTCCAAAAAAGATGATTAAAACTGATTTGATTCTGTTTAGTTGCTAGAGGTAGGGGATTCCAGAGAACTGGTGCAGCTCAGGAGACGTTTTGTAGGCAGGAGTGGGAGGTTCAGCCTAAGGTAGATGTTAGTTGTAGATCATTTGCAGAGCGTAAGGCACGTTAGTTATAGATTAACCCAAATATTGTAGAGAGCTTTGTGTGTTAGAGTGTGAAATCTAAACTGAATCTTAGAATGTATGGGTAACCAGTGCAATAGCTGGCAGAGGGTGGATTGGAGTGGGGGGGGGGGAGACAGATTAGTAGTGCGTTACAGTAATCCAAGTGGAATTGGATCAAGAACATTGAGTGTTTGTTGTTTCCACTGTAAGAGCAGGGCAGATTCTAGAGATGTTTCCAAGGTTCTGGCAGCATGAGTGGGATAGCGATTGAATATAGATTCAGAGTCAAGTGTGACACCTAGACAGCGGGCGTGCTGCCTTGCCACATACTGAGAGGGAGGTTTAGATTGATTCAGATAGATTTAGACAAAGAGATGACATGTTAGAGATAGCAGAAGGTTCTGAAGTATGGTGGGGGTGGGGTCACAGGCTGAAGTATATAGTTGGGTGTCATTAGCAAACCAAAACTACTGATAGCCTGATAGGGGCTGTGCAGCGAGAGAAGAGCCCTACAACTGAACCCCGAGGAACCCAATATGTAAGCGGGAAAGAAGAGGAGGTGGATCAGCAGAAGCTGTCGCCCCTGACTTTTCTTCCTTCTTTCTGATGCAGAGGTTATAAGCAACCCCTCCTCTTGCTATCTAGCATATTTATGTTTGTTTTTATTACTGTGCCATCCAATACCAGTTGGAAAGATAAAACTTGTATTATGAATTCTAACCATAGGTTGAATTGAGAGACAAAGAGGTGGAGCGGTTAGCCCTTGCTCTTGATGGAGGACGCTCTCATGATGTCATTTCCCTTGAAGCCAGATACAGAAGTAATGAAAAACTTGTTGCACATCTAAATCTTCAGGTACTGTTCAATGATATTGCATGTTTGCATTATACATTTAAATATGACATATTCTAAGTATGTCACACACCCCGCTTCAAGAATCCATAACATGTGGGTAATATCGTCCTGAAGAGGCGTTCCTGCAGAGATGATAGTAAAAAGAAAGCCCCTCCCTGATCCATAAATACCTGGGACCTCCCACTCATCACCCAGTTTTTCCATCTCTGCAAGACGGCGAGCAAGTCAGAAGATGATCTCTCCTCCTTGCATTGGGGGAGTTCAGGTAGCCGGGGTAACCCCCGGCCTATTTGATTATATTTTCCGCTCGGCCATTCTTTTAACCAAGTGGGTTCCAGTCTTTAGTATTTACATGCCTCCTCAGCTTTGGCTGCGGGCTCGAGCGAGGGTATACGGGCACCCATGGTGCTGAGGAGCTGCGCTCCCCCCCGTGAGACCCTATCAGAGAGGGTAGGCGGTGGTTCCGGGTTGGTGATCCCGGTTTGGGATGCCCGTCCCTGATTTTTGTCCCGGGGGGGGGGGAAGGGGGGGTCCCACCTTAGTTCCTTTTAGGGGGTGGGGGTTCCCTATCTGTTCCCTTCTCCCTTTCCCCTGTGTGTTTGTGTTTTTCACTTTGGATGTGTTTTTTCTGTGGTCCACCTTAAGACTTTTTCTTTACCTTTCTTCAGGCGTGAGGTGATTACCTCACGCCTGTGTGTAAGGGGCGCGGGGCCGGGCTGCGGCGCGTTGCCGCGGCCCGGTTCCCCTTCCTGGCCTGGTGTGTTCTCTCAGCGGGTGCTCCGCCAGGCGGAGGCACCCGCCTGGAGCCTTTATTACCGGCGCCGCGGCGGCGGCGGCGCCGGTTCACGATCGGGGAACCTTGCGGTTCCCGCTGGCGTCTTCATGGAGGGGGGGGGGCGGGGCCTACTTGCGGCGCGTCGCCGCGGTCCCGCCCCTCCTAAACTTTACCTCAGCGCAGTGTGCGCTATGGACGTCTCTGACGTGGGGGGGGGGGGCTGCTGCGTGGTGGCGCTGCGCGCGTTTTTCTGACCACGCCTACTTTCTTCTCCTCCTCTCTGCCTTCTCCTCAGAGGATCCTTCCCGCGTTTTTTTCCAGCGGTTTCCTGGCTCCAAAACTGTGAGTGGCCCAGTGGGCCATGTTTGTTGATTCATATTTGTATGTATTTGTATGCCTTTACTTGGGTGTCATTACTCCAATATGGGTCCCTTGTGTTTTTCAGGCGGAGGACGTCTGGGAAGCCGCATCTTTGTGATTAGAGGGTCTTTCCCGGTCCTAAATTCCTGGGTTCCATTAGAAATTCCTCCCACTCGGGACATTAAAGGGGCATCCCGGGTTGCTTATTGGCGTAATTCCCTGGGTCATTGCGACTATTAAAAGTTCACCTTATGGAGGCATCCCCGGATACTGGGGCAGGGACCCCTTCGGGGCATTCCAAAAGATGCATGTTGTGTGCTGCATCCATTTCTGGGGACGATGTACTGCTTTGTATACCTTGTGCACAGCAAACTATTGCGCGGCAGTCCGGACCCCAGGCGTCTGGGTCAGCACCGCCGGCCGAGTCATCTCAACCTCCCACCCTGACACGCGCTCCGTGTGACGTTGTCATGGGTAGGGATCTGCAATCTGAGATGTGCGCCAGATTGGCCAACCTTGAGAGAATTGTTTCCAGTTCGGTCGCCCGTAAGGCTCCGGCGAAGAGGAAGCATTTGTCTCCGGCGGCGCCGGTTGATGTTCTGGATGAGTTTAATAATCTGGATTGGTCTGATTATTCTGGGCTAGAGGAAGGTGAAGTTTCTGAGGGTTCAGAGTTCTCGGACGACGAGCAGTCTGCTGGCGCTGATGCGGAGTTTAGTGAGTTTGGGAGATCCTCGGATTCTTCTCACGCCCTGGCGCTGATGTTGGAGGTTCTGAATATCTCCCCCCCCCGAGGTGGCGTCACAACAGGAGGGTGAGTTGTTTGAAGAGTCCAGGCCGCGCTTGGAGTTTCCTACGCAACGGCACTTTGACAAAATCATTGACAAGGAATGGGACAGGCCGGCTAGGCTCCCTGGTATCCCTCAAGGGTGGGATAGGAAATATCCTTTCACTTCGGAGGCGGTTAAGCGCTGGGCTTCCCCACCCGAGGTCGATGCTCCGGTTTTGGGATTGTCTAACTCCTCGGTTTTAAATAGACCGGATTGTTCCACCCTTAAGGATGGGGAGGATAAACGTATTGATCAAATGGCTTGTCATGGCTTTTCTAGCATTGGGTCAGCCATACGGCCTGTGTGTGCCTCAGAGCTTATGGTGCTGGCTGCCAGGTCTGTGGTCAGGGACTTGTTGACCTCTTCCGGGCTTCGCCCTGGTAGTGCCGAGTTCCTTAGTCTCAAACGGTGTGAGTTGTTTTTATCCTTTGTATTAACAGCCTTGGATGACGCCTTGATGATGTGTGGTAGGACGTCGGCTTTGTTGGTGACTATTCGGCGGTCGGTGTGGCTGCGCCAGTGGGCGGCCGATTTTATGTCTAAAAAGTCTCTGACGGCTTTACCCTTTGTTGGCTTGAGGCTCTTTGGTGAAACTTTGGACTCCGTCACCAAGGGTGGTAGGTTGCCTCAACGTAAGAAGCAGCGCCGTCCCTTTCGGGGGGCGCCTGCCTTTACAACTTCCTTTCGTGGAGCCAGATCTGGCAGAGGCTCTGCATTTCCCTCTTCCAGAGGAGATTCCGGAACCAGGGGCAGAGGGCGTGCCCGTTCTGGATACAGTTGGGGCTCTAAGCCCAAACCGGCTGTTAAGCCAGTTCAGCAATGAGGGGGCGCCCTCACCCTTGCGGGTGGGGGGACGGCTGAGACACTTCTCCCAGATCTGGGATCAAGAAGTCTCGGACAGATGGATCCGGGAAGTGGTGTCTTCCGGTTACAAGCTAGAGTTCGAGCTCCGCCCCCCCTCCAGGTTCTTCAGGTCTCGGATGCCTTCGGAGCCTCTGGTGGCGCAGGGGCTCCTGGTGGCAGTACAGAATCTTCTGGACATGGCTGTCATTTGCCCAGTGCCCCCCTCGGAACAGGGCAGGGGCTTCTATTCCAATTTGTTCACGGTTCCCAAGAAGGACGGGTCGGTCCGTCCTATCTTGGATCTGAAGTTTCTCAACAGGTTTATTCGGCCGCGCAAATTCCGCATGGAAACGCTGCGCTCGGCCATTCACTCTCTTCGTCAGGGAGACTTTCTGACGTCCATAGACATCAAGGATGCTTATCTACACGTTCCGGTTTTTCCATCAGCGGTTTCTCAGGTTTGTGGTGGAGGATCGGCACTTTCAGTTTGTGGCACTTCCTTTCGGTCTCACCTCGGCCCCTCGGGTTTTCACCAAGGTGCTAGCGGGGGTGATGGCACTACTCAGAGTTCAGGGTATCCGCATTGTGCCCTATCTGGACGATCTACTGATCATGGCCTCTTCTTTCAACCAAGCGGAGTTGGACACCGGAGTGGTGGTGTCCACTCTGGAGAGGTTCGGTTGGGTGATCAATCACCCCAAGTCTTCTCTTTGTCCGTCCAGAGTTGTGACTTTTCTGGGGATGTCTCTGGACACCTCGCAGGCCAGGGTGTTTCTGCCCCAGGCCAAGATTCTTTTGATTCAGGAGTTAGTTCAGCTTCTCTTGTTGGCTCCTCATCCGACCATCCGGCTAGGGATGAGGCTGGTGGGGCTAATGGTGGCCTCATTCGAGGCAGTTCCCTTTGCGCAGTTCCATACGAGGGCCTTTCAGCTGCATCTGTTGACGGTTTGGGACAGGTCGCAGTCGTCATTGGACCGGTCCTTCCGGTTGACTCCCCGAGTTCGTCGTTCCCTTCAATGGTGGCTGGGGTCTGTCAATCTGTCGATAGGCAGATCCTTCCTGGCTCCATGTTGGGAAACGGTGACCACGGATGCCAGTCTGTCAGGTTGGGGGGGTGTTTGGAAGGACCTCCATTTTCAGGGTCTGTGGAGTCCTCAGGAGGCTCACGAGCCCATCAATATTCTGGAGTTGAGAGCCATCAGGTTGGTTCTGTTTCGCTTGACTCTTCAGTTGAGAGGTCTGCCAGTTCAGGTCCGATCGGACAACAGGACGGCGGTTGCTTACATCAATCACCAAGGGGGGACTCGCAGCAGGGGTGCCCTCAGGGAAGTGTCTTTGATTCTGGACTGGGCGGAGACCCACGTCCCGTGTATCTCAGCAGTCTACATTCCGGGAGTGGAGAACACGGAGGCGGACTTGCTGAGCAGGGCCTCCTCTCGTCAGGGGGAGTGGTCTCTCAGTCCCAGGGTGTTTCGTTTGATATGTCGCAGGTGGGGGGTCCCAGCGGTGGACCTCTTTGCCTCTCGTCACAATCACAAGCTTCCAGTCTTTGTGTCTCTCTCGCAGGATCCTCTGGCTCTGGCGGTGGATGCCATGTCTCTGTCCTGGAGGGATCTGGGATTCCTTTACCTGTTCCCTCCGTTTCCAATGCTAACCAGAGTGGTGCGCAAACTGGCCTTGGAAGGCGCGTCGGCGATTCTCGTGGCCCCGAGGTGGCCACGGCGCGTTTGGTTCGCAGATCTTGTAAGGTTGGCAGAGGATCAGTTCGCTCTGCCTCTACTGTCGGACCTGCTCACCCAGGGTCGGCTACGCTATCCCAATTTACCATCGCTGGCTTTGACGGCGTGGCTGCTGAAACCGCCATCTTAAAAGACGAAGGTCTTTCTGACGCGGTGATTTAAACTCTTATCAGTGCCAGGAAGCGGTCTTCCTCTTCTGTTTACTATAGGACCTGGAGGTCCTATATTGATTGGTGTGAAGGTAGGTCTTTCTCTTGTCGTGAGTTCTCCATTCCTAGGATTCTGGAGTTTCTTCAACATGGTTTGGATCTGGGGCTCCAAATTAGTACCTTGAAAGGGCAGGTTTCTGCCCTGGCGGTTTTTTTCCAAAGGTCCTTTGCACTTCATCCTTTAGTCAGGACCTTTTTCCAAGGAGTCACGCATGTACGTCCGCCTAGGAAGCCCTTGGTTCCAGTTTGGGATTTGAATCTTGTTCTCTCTGCTCTTCAGGGTCCTCCGTTTGAGCCCTTGAATGAGGTTGCCTTGTCTTCGCTTACTCAAAAGGTGGCCTTTTTGGTGGCGATCACTTCGGCTAGGCGTGTTTCTGAGTTGGCAGCTTTATCCATTAAAGCTCCATACTTTGAGAAGCATCAGGACAAGGTTGTCTTTCGTTTCAAGCCGGATTTTCTTCCTAAGGTGGTCTCGGCTTTTCATCTGAATCAGGACATAGTTCTGCCTTCTCTATGCCCTAATCCTAGCAACGACAAGGAAAGGGCGTTGCATTCCCTGGATGTAGTTCGTGTTGTGGAACATTATCTTGAGGTTACGTCTTCCTTTCGTAAGACGGACGCCTTTTTTGTGGTGCCCTCCGGGCCTAGGAAAGGTTTGGCTCCTGCCAAATCTTCCATTAGTACATGGATTCGTCAGGCCATCATTGGGGCCTATTCTGTCAAGGGGAGGAGTCCCCCTTTTCGTGTTACTGCTCATTCTACTCGTGCGGTTGGAGCTTCTTGGGCTTTTCAGCACCAGGCTTCTGTTGAGCAAGTTTGTAAGGCCGCTACCTGGTCGTCTGTTCACACTTTTTCCAAGTTTTACAAGGTTGATGTTTGGGCGTCCGCGGATGCTGTCTTTGGACGCAAAGTTTTGCAAGCTGCAGTGGTTTGAAGTTGTGCATTGTTGCCTAGTTTTGGATCCCCGCCCTTGTTTCTGGACACTGCTGTTGGATGTCTCACATGTTATGGATTCTTGAAGCGGGGTGTGTGACATACTTAGAATAATACCATTTTGTGAATACTCACCTTGTAAAATGGGTATTATAAGTATGTCACACACCCCGCTTCACCCGCCCTTTTCTGTTATCAGGATCCTCTATTTTGTGAACTTTGCGTGGTTGCGTTTTATATTTGCCTCTTCCTGGTCCCTTATCTTACTGCTTCTGTATACTGGGTGATGAGTGGGAGGTCCCAGGTATTTATGGATCAGGGAGGGGCTTTCTTTTTACTATCATCTCTGCAGGAACGCCTCTTCAGGACGATATTACCCACATGTTATGGATTCTTGAAGCGGGGTGTGTGACATACTTATAATACCCATTTTACAAGGTGAGTATTCACAAAATGGTATTTTCATTAATAGCTAACTAATGGGTTATTTTTTTTTTTGTTCATTTTTCCTGATGATCAGTGGTGGGTCAACTTGTTAGTAGGGGTAATATCTGGCATCTAATTCAGCATTTCTTCTACCCAGGCAACACTCCCTATTTAATGTGGACCAAAACGCAGCATCCTTTGTTATACCTTACAGAAATACTGGACTTTTTATACCTTAATTTTTTTTAGGTACATACATGCTAGGAATTTCTTGTGGCAAGGAGGCTCTGTTCAATGGACAGAGCATTTAAACATTACCAATACCAGCATTGGAAAAATAGGAAAACAAATTTGCAGAACAAGAATGATGATCAGGGAAGGCCCTCCTATGAGGCACTGGCCAAGCTGCCAATTTCAAGTTACTGCAGCCCCCCCCAAACCCCCCCCCCGGTCCACTTTCCAGTTTCTTTTTGTCTCCCTCACTATCACACCATGTACCTTGTGGTTTGCTCCCCCTTGCTCCTAACTTAAATATGTGTCCCATACTTTTACAAAATTTCTAACAGCAAGTAGTCAGCTCGTTACATTCACAGCTTTTCAGTATTACCTGCACCCCCCAATGTGGATGTCTGATGAAAGGAGAGACTCAACTAGCCCTAGACCTCCAGTGCTGGCCTGCTGTTGTCACGGTTTGTCTCTACTACTCACCTACTTCTTAAACCAGCCCCCTATTTCACCACCAACACCAAGTGGCGCCTTGGAATGGAAATGGCTTCCTATGTTCCTAATTCACTAAGAACCCCTGCTCTTCTCCTATCTCTTCTGTACCCTCACCAGCAAATTTTCTTTTCTTTGGATCAGGGCCCCTTCTCTGGTGCCCTATATATGGCTTCCTGGGCAGGCATTATTCTCTTGGATCAGGACCTACGCTTGAATTATTTGCTCATGTTCATAGACTCCCTTCTGCAAGGCATTCCTAGCCTTTAGGAAATGTATATACCTTGTGAATAAACTCTGATCCTGATATTGTATTTATTCTTCTTCTTCCTATTTTGTGACATTTGCAGATTGAATATCTACAGCAAGCTAACAGAGACCTTGAAAAACGTGTAGAAGAACTTTTAGAAAACAGACAAAATGTGACCAGTGAGGTGCTTTGTTTAAGTAATAAGAATGAGGAACTTTGTAAAGAACTGTCCGAGATTGACCAGATGGCGCAGCAGCTTGAGCGAGATAAAGAAATGGCACTTGAGACTGCGGATGCTGAAATTGAGGAAGCAAAGGTTGGTTGTGTCACTGAATGTATGGGAAAATTGTGTGTTAAAGTGGCATTCCAGTCAATAAGTTCAAGCAGGGCACTGGCCATCCACGCCGATTCCTTCCCACACCTACTCCTATGAGAGTCTGATCAGTTCTGCTACAATCAGCTTGCATTAGTGACACATGGGTACCATGCATGTTAATTGTGAGTTTTTCACCTGGGTTACACTATACAATACACTTTCACAATCATACAATATATTATGTACAACCAATTTTATAATCTAAGAGTCAATAAAATTGACAAGTGATCATACAATCTTTAGAAACAAGAGAGAGACAGAATTAGGAATTTCCAATTGCCAAAACGATAGGCCCGTGCTTAGGAACATTTTAAAACAAAATAAAAAGACAAACTATGCAGGAAAATTGGCTATATAAAAAGACATAGAGCATCTGAAAAGTACTATATCTTACTAATGGTTTTCAGAACCTGAGGGCAAAGGAGATGAAGATGGCCACACACCCAATAGGGTGGGTTTGTTCATGACCGTGAGTAATTTCTTTACCCTTTTTTTTTTTTTTTTTTTTGACAGTAAACAATTTTTCCTTTTTGTTTTTTTTTCCCTAAGTGCAATTCAGCAACATATTTAGCTCTGCAATTTGTTTACAAAAATTCACAGCTAAATAAGGGACTGCAATGCACTTGGGCAAAAAAATCAAAACAAAAAGTGTTTACTCTCAAAGAACTTGAGTAAAACAATTACTCACGGTCATGAATCAACCCTAATGTGAGACTGGACCCGCTATACTTGACAAAAACCTATTTGTCCTCCCTGGATTTATGCCATATTCCGAGGGGTTGCAAGACGGTCCATCCCCCTTAGCGGGTGATAGGTCACGTGGATATTTTATTAGGCTGTAGACTGGGGGGACAAGAATGAACCTTTTACAATTTGAACCCTAACTTGTGCTGGGAAGGTGCTGCTTGGCTAATATTGGGCTCGTAATTGCCCCAAGGGGTAAACGTTCTAAGGATATCAAAATTCACATGGCTGGCATGTTCTGGTAAAAAGTAATGTGTTTCCTGGGTCCACATCAAGACCAATATCAAATATGGGGTACCAATTTGACCCTCCGATAAATCTCACGGCTGTGTCCGCAGAATGTTATGAGACAAATTCTAGTTAACTTTATTAACTCTATGCTACAGAACTGCACTCGCACCCCCCACCTTTTCCTTATCAGTGGTCCTGAAATTGCTATTGGGGCGGGCGCTACAAAGGAAAAAAACCCTTACGTTGCTGGTGGTCCACTAGCGCCATTTTGGGTAGAAAGTACAGCGTGGCTTTAAAGGAAGCTATTTGTAGTGTGAAGTATATTGATATGACATTTTGAAGTCCAAATGTATTGTATATTTTATTGTATTGGGGGAGGGGGCTTGAAATCACCATTTTCAGATCACTACTTGTTTTCTTTTTCACTGCTATATTTATAGACCAGTATGTTAAGGGTTTAGGCTGACTGGTACAGGCTGCATGTGTAGCATTTAATGTTTTTACTATATTAGCAAATGTGTGTTTTATGGAAACTGTTTTTTCACTATCTCCAATCTGTTACTATTGGCAACCTACACCAAGAAGAGGAATGAGTCCTGTACACACACAGAACACTGTTGCTATGGTCACAGCTGAGGTGATGGGGGCTCACTCAGACTTGCACACATACTCAGCAGCAGTTTTCTGTGCAACTTTCTGCAATCTGTTGCTATTGGCAACATACAAAAAGTGCACTTGGTGTACATTGCCAATAGCAACAGATGAAAATGGTTTCATATGTTGCTACTGTAACGGTAAGCCCTAGTTACATAAGGTACAAATCTGTGCCTTTGCTGCCGACGGATGGGGGTAGCTATCTATCCCCCTGCCCAGCTATCTTTCTCGCTCTCCCTCTGACCAACTTTTAAGACCTAATTTGGCCACCCAAAACTATACACTTTAATAAATTCCATCGGAAGTGAACTTTAAACCTTTAAATCTTTAAATTCTTATAGAAGCATTCTGGACAGGGTTTCTATATATGTTACTTGCAATATCTGCTATATAGATTGATGATGAGCACAGCAATCTTACTGCTAACCTGATTTGTTTCAGAATGAAATTAAAAGGCTGCAGCTGGAAATTCATAAACTTGAAAACAATTTATCACAGTACAAAGCAGTAAGTAATTTCATTAAATTTCATTTTATTCTGTTCTGGCCTAAGTCTTCTAGTTCTGGAAAAGTTGTAAGCATGTGCATTCACACTTCTCCTATCTGCCTTGCTCTGAATTATAATAAAATGGGTTATAATACTAGTGTGTGATCCAGCAGAAGTACTTCCTAAAGTGCCACTCTGGCAGGGTTTCTTTATTCATATCATCCACACCAGCAGAATCTTGCATAGTTGTTAAAAAAGGGAGAATGGCTGACTTGTTTACTAGTCCTATCTATTTCCACCTTACCAACATTGCAGGAGCTAGCAGGTTTTATTGGTAACTCACCTGGTATTTAATTTTTGTCAGGTTTGGCTCTAGATCAGAAACAAAGCCATGTCCATGGTGGTGGAGCGTTCTATGCTGACAGCATAAAGCTACTGTTCTTCCTCATGCATACATTTTTCACCTAGTTAGTATGCTTCTTGAATTGTCATTTTAGTAAAATGTAGGTGCTTTTTAAAAAATAAAAAATAAAAAAAGGTTGGCTTACTACTAACATAGTTAATATGGTTAAAGAAAAGACATGTCCATCAAGTTTAACCAAAGGTGTTGAGGTAGGGGAAGGTATTTTTTTATTACTGATAACAGATAATAGTAACTGTTAATGTTATTTTCTTCTAAAATAAGCACCTAATCCTTTTTTGAAGCTGTCAGCGGTTGATGCCGCAGCAAGCTTCTGTGGGAGGCTAATCCACAGATTTATAGTTCTTATTGTAAAAAAATTATTGATGTCTCCGGAGATTAAATTTCTTTTTTTTCCAGTCGAAGGAAGTATTTAAAGAGGATTTTACTTGAAATGGGGTTTCCTCATATTTTTTGTATTGCCCATTTATATATTTATACAAGTTAATCATGTCCACCCTCCCTCATCTCCTCTCATTTAATTCTCTTAATTTTTTCTCATAACTAAGATCCTTCATTCCTCTTATTAGTTTGGTGGCTCTCCTTTGCACCCTTTCCATAGTCAGAGCGTCCTTTCTATGAACTGGTGCCCAGAACTGGGCGGCATATTCCAGGTGAGGGGGCACCAGTGCCTTGTAAAGAGGCAAAATTACATCCCTATCCCGTGATTCCAGGCCTCTTTTAATGCATAATAATACCTTGGTGGCCTTAGAAGCAGCTGTTCGACATTGCATGCTTTTATTTAGCCTGTGGTCTATCAGTTCTCCCAGATCCCTTTCTCTCCTTTTCCACATTTTTCCACATTGGACTTCATTTGCCAAGTGGATGCCCAGACACTAGTGTCCACGTCAGCATGAAGCTTGTGAACATCTTCAGTAGACCTGCACTGTGCTACATATCTTTGTGTCATCTGCAAAAACAGACAGTGCATTTAATTCCATATTCTATGTCATTTATAAACAAGTTGAATAATAGTGAGCCCAGCACTGGGGTACACCTTCTCATAGAACCCAATCAGGTTGGTCTGGCAGCTTCTGTCCTTAGTAAAACCATGCTGGTGTTACTTATAATTGTATGCCTAGTTACATATTCATGTATTTAGTCCCTTAAAATAGCCCCTCAAGCAATTTTCCCACAATAGATGATAACTTGCAGGTCTGTAATTGCCCAGTGAAGACCTACAGCCTTTTTTAAAAATGGGCTCTACATTTGGCACTATACTCTTGGCGCTATACCAGTGCATTTTTAAAGATCAAGAACAGGGCTGATGAGGTAACTTAGCTGAGATCTTTAAGAACTCTTGGATGAAGTCCATCTGGTCCTGCAGTCTTATTCACATTTAAATAGTTTATTTCTTCTTGGATGATATGCATGTTTACCTTGTTGAGTATTATACTTGGGCTTTTGTTATCAGTGGCATCTCCTGTGTTGGCCCCTTGCTCCTCTCTTGTGTACACAGAGCTAAAGAATCCATTTAACAGCTCCGTCTCCTCTTCATCCCCAGTGTCCAGTATCATTAATTAGGGCACATACCTGATTTAGTTTTCTTTTGAATTTATATATTTAACAAATGATTAGGGTTTGTTGTGATTTCTTTGGCCACATCTTTCATTTTGTTTTTTTGTTTTTTTTTGTTTTCTTTTTTACATGCTTTATTTACTCATTTATACTTTTTCAAGGGTTACAGCTAAGAGCTCAGCAGTAGTTTTTAAAGTGGAGCAAAACACACTGTGCTTGTGAAATTTGGCCAAAGCCCCTGCCAAGACTTCCTTCTTAGGGTGTAGAGATATATACATATATATCTATTTATCTATTTGCCCACAGCATTGTTCTGGAATAAACTTTTTTTTTTTTTTGCTGTCCCTATCTGTATGCAACTACACTACAGTGGCAATGAATGGAGGAGGCGCGACTTTACAGCTAAAACAAACAGCATTAGTAGGAAGCAGAATCTGTATCCTTACCCCTCAACATTTGCTGCCAATCTATGTCCTGGAGTGCAGCTCTAAGCCTGGGGAAGTTGGCCTTCCTAAAATTCAGTGTTTTCGCCCTCCCAGACAGGAAATATTTCCCACAGTTTGTTAAATACAACTATATTGTGGTTACTGTTGCTAAGATTTTAACGGACTGTTAACGTCCCTATCGGGTCATAATTATTTGATATCACAAGATCCAAAAGAGCATCACCCCTAGTAGGTGCCTCCATGAACTGATTCATAAAATCTTGTAGCAAGCTGAGGAATGCTCTCTCCCTTGTAGTAGAAGCAGAACCGGGTCTCCAGTCAATACCTGGGTAGTTGAAGTCCCCCATCACAACCACTGTACCAGCCTGTGACGCCCGTTCTATTTTAAACCGGACCTTCACTATGATTTATTGAAAAGCCCAAACCCTTAAAAAATGATTCCCCGGAATTTAAAATTAATATATTTTAAGTTTTAAGTCACTTATTTATTATTCTTTCCCCCACTGGGCTGCAACTCTGTTCAGGACTTTAGGATACGGGTGCTGCCATCTTGACTCGGAAGCATCACACTTACTGAGGAGAGGAGAGTGGGATAAAGTACAGGAGGGTGGGTTATAGCTGTGCTTTGCTCAGACAGAGCAGAGCTGGGGTCAGGGAAAGGTCAGCAATCCCAGAATGCAGAGCGGCACAGTCAGAAGGCACTTCCTGTTTGCAGGCTGCCTGATGTTCCATGAGCCGCCATCTTGGATGTTTAAAGGCTCATAACATGCAGTAGATTCAGGTAGGATGGTTTTTAATGTGAGCAATCTGTATGTACAGGGTAAGGGGAAACATATAAGATAGACTCTTATTTAGAGTGAAGGACCGCTTTAAGTTCTGTTTATGCAGCTGACCCTCTATTTTTTCAGTTATGTTTGGGGGTCTATAAATTACACCAAATTGTATTTTTACATTGTTTACATTGCCTCGCACTTCTACCCACAAGTATTCTACTTCCTCACAATCTTCTGCTAGTATCCCCTCAGAATATATGCTTTGAATGTATTGCTTTACATAGAGACGCACTTTCCTATTTGCTCTGTCTTTCCGAAAGAGAGCAAAACCTTGCAGATTCACAGTCCAGTCGTGTGTGTAATCCAGCCATGTCTCAGCCACACCATTAACATCAATATTTTCTTCTAGTAGCAGATCCTCAAGTTCCCCCACTTTACTTTACTTTGCCAGACTTCTGAAATTTGTGAACATGTGCTTTAAGTTCCTATCTAGTTTGACACATTGAGCTTTAGTATTAGCTTCTGCAGTAATGCATCCGCCTAATTTTTTACTGCTGGTTTAAATCACATGGATCTCCTTATCCATCATAGCAGTCATCCCCCTTCTAATTCTCCACCCACCGTCCTATGCTGCCCCCTAAGTAACCTGCCTTCCCCTTTTTGTTTTCTCTCTTGCCCTCGTCTCTAGTTTAAATACCCCTCCGCCCCTTCTAGTATCCTCTTACCCATTACAGCAGCCCCCCTTCCATTCAAGTGCAATTTATCTGTAGAATACAGTTTGTACCTCAAAGAAAAGCCACGCCAGTGCTTTAGGAACCCAAATCCTTCTGCCCTGCATCAGGACTGCTCTCTCTGAGCTCCCGCTGTCCATGTGTAGCGCATAGCACTTGCAAAATTTCAGAGAATACCACCACTTGGCTATTTGTAAACCTCCTTGAAGATAGTCTTGGTGATTGTCTTCAGAGCCAGCCTGTCTACACTTAAACCTCAAATTCCAATTCTAGGCACTAGGCTTTCTTTATACCACGACAGAGCTGTGTGTGTCCTGCTTCAACACAATAATAAACACAACGCAATAATTGTCCTGCAATGGATCCGCTATGGGGCCTTTTACAGCTCTCCTTTGTGGCCTGCTTGCTGGTGAAAAATAGTGCACTCAAGTTTAAATATGCCCTAACTTTAGTTGTCTACCTGGGGATCGATTCAGAACCAAATGTAAAAGGAACATTTATTTTTCACCTAAAGTGCTGTTAACTAGTGTATATGTTCCTGCATTTTAGTAAAAAAAAAAAAACCTACCAAATTGTGCATTTGGCACCGGACTCTTCTGCTCCGCCTTGCCCATAGTAGTGTATGTAATCAGACAGGTGTTTAACAAGCTACCTGCCGCAAACTGTCTGTTTAATTTCACCCAACAGTATATAAAATGTGCTGCGATTGTACCCATGAGCAGGACAAAGCCAACAAATAATATGCCTGACTGCTCACATCTTCAGAAACGGCGAACCAATACCCTGATAATGTGCAATGTTATCAAACTGCATATCCCTAAAAAGTCATTATTGCAAGGACCAAATTCATTTTACCACTATGAATGTAACAATAAAAAATATCTCACAAAATCTGGGTAAAGTATGTACAACATAAGAGCAGCTTGAAAAGTGAGGTGCCTCACATAATCATAGTAAGTATTAGAATATAAATAAATAACATGTAGTGCATAAGGGTACCATTGTGTACCAGGTATTGCCTAGCACCAATGTTGGATCCAAAATGTAATAATATTGACAATAATGGTAAGCAGGCATACATGAGTTTAGGGAATCTCTGTGCGCGTAGTAGTTATGCTGACACTTCCTCGTGATGATTTGCAGCATAATACATTTTTTTGTTTTTTCCTTTCCTCTGTAGGGCCTAAACACGTGTGAATTTGAAAAAAATAAACTGGCTGATGAGCTAGAGGCCAGAAAAGAAGAAATTCACAAATTAGAATCTCTTCTGAGTCACATAGAGAATGAAAAGCATCGGCTTTCAAGCAAACTTGAAAAACAGATGGTGACAGGTGACATTTCTGTGTGCTTCATGCAGTCTGTTTGCATTATTGTGAAATATTAATTGACTTCAGATTTATTGGGCTCCGCTTAAAGAGTTGAATGTATTTTGACAAAAGAACTGCCTGTTATTTCAGAGCGTGAGCTGGTGCTAGAAGTGGAGAGAATGAGGACACAATATGGCATTTTACATACAGATCGCTCACCTTCTCGGCTGGACTCTTTTGTAAAGACGTTAGAGGAGGAGCGCAATCATTATAAAGCTGAGCTCGAGAAATTAGAGCAAACTCTTAATCTAAGATCCAGCTCCCGAAATCATTCTAGACAGGACAGCTTTAGAGGGCACAGCTCTCCAGAGAAGGTATTTATTTGGTGTTCTATCTTTCTTGCATTGATTTGCTTCTCAGTCTGGTAAAAGCAAATCCACCCATGTTTAAAGCAGACGAAAAACCCACCAATGATGCAAAACCAAAATCTGCCAATAGTGCTAAATCCCTATTTTTTGCTTATAGTGACGTTTCAAACCCCATTTTTTGACATTACATTTAGTTACTTTATACATAATGAGAAAACAACATGTGCCGTGCATATGCATCTGAGAGGAAAGTACAGACCAGTTCTTTCTAAACAGTGGTAGTAGTTTTCTACACTGAAGCATTAGGAAATTATATGATACTCAGATCCAACTCCCACTGCCCAGGAGCCCAAGAAGATATTTACCTTTCCCCCATAGAGCTCCATCATTGCATTATACTCTGTGAGGAAAGTATGTCTCAGACTTTCTGCCAGGGGGGGTTTAGGCCTGCTTTAGGAATTTTAGACTTCCAAATATGTACGTTTTGTTAGAAAACGGAAGACTATAAGGTCCCTTTTATACTCTTGCTTTGCGGTGGAGTATAGTGAGATTTCAGGCATAGCTGATTGTTAGTCCATTGTGTCAGGCTACATTTGGCACTTTCATAAACTGTTATCAGTTTTTAAATTGAAGAAGAAATGGCCAACATATCAAGGTTTAAAGTTCACCCTATAATTTCTCTTCTGAAGCACGTGGGTGTGACCCTTGCAGCTGTGATGCTGCATAATAATCGACATAATAGATGGGGCAACGCTGGGAGCGAGATCACTTGCTAGGATGAGGCTGGGTGGGGCAGAAGGAGGGAGCAGTTAGCTGGGCTTGAATGGCAGCTCTGAGAGTGGCATTCAGGCAATCAATACAGAGGGGGTGTGGTCTGGACTAGCTACTTCAGCTAGTATTGGTGGCCCACATGGCCGGGTGGCAGTGGAGGGGCAGATAAGGAAGTATTCCTCATTCAGGGCACAGAGCTGAAAGGAAGAATGCTTGGCGAGGCCAGTGTTTGTTTGTTTTTTCCTGAAAAATGTGAAATCAATGGGCATTTCACATCTATGCCCTTCATTTTTCCAAGCGCTGCATGTAGTGCTTGACCACCAATGCAGCACTTACAAGTTTATAGATGGTCAAGGTAAAGCACATATATTGCCATTTGCTACATGACCACTCCCCTGCTGGATTTCTGCTGGTCTTTGCAGCTGTTGCTGCTTTATGGGTTCTCCTTTCCTTGCTGCATCATGGTGCTTAATGTTGGCATCTGGGTCCATGTTTAAATGGAAAATAACAGCATAGTGAAAGCTTTCGTGGGAAGGGTTCGACTTCCCTCCCTTCGTGAGCCAGATACACAACTGTGGTATCCGATAACAGCAATGTCATGTATGTCACCGACTACTCTCGCGCAGGGACACATCAATAACAAGCTAAAACAAGCATATGGTGGTAATAATAATGATGAATAAGTGTTAGAAAAAATTATTTCTGTCTCCTTTCGTAGAGCAAAGAGTACAGCGCTGATCTTCGGAAAGTCACCAGGGAAAGAGATGAACTCCAGGAGATGTTGGATAGATTTGAAAAGCACATGATCGAGATTCAGTCCAATGTTAAAGTCCTTACAATGGAAAGGGACAAGTTCCGTGGGCTCTTTGAGCAGGCAAGCAATGACTACTGTTTTTACCTGAGTGCACTTCTATAGATTGCATTTAAAATGTTAAACGTTATACGTACAGACTGCCAATTGACCCTTCTGCCAAACAAAGGTGATGGGAAGCTCTTGTCGCGGACATTGTAATGATGTCCATATCCAGGCAGGCCACAGAAGCAGAGGGGAGGTGCTGATTCCTATGAAATGCTGTATATAGACCCAGGGACATGCTAAGATTTTTTGACAGCATATTTCATCTCACATTTAGGGTGGGAAATGTGGCATAAAGCAGGTAGCAAAAAACCCCTAACTAAAAAGCATCGCTCTTTGAGGAAATCTGTTTGCAATGTGCTTTTTTTTCTAATGTATTGTTGGGGTTTTGGATGATCCAAAGGGCAGAGCCCATTGCTCTGCTTATTTACAATCTTATTGTGGCTATTGTTTATAGGAAGCAGTTTTTATGGAGTATGCTACCATTATTAACATTCATAAAATTAATAAACTGTTTATAATATATATTGTATGTACAAAGCTCCCTGAGTTCAGCTAAGAGTATGTATTTAAAGCTTGTTAATTTAAATTTAAAATGTATTTGCAGGCGCAGAGTGACCTGATTACGGTAAAGAGAGATCTGTCTCCTCTTCGCAGAAGTAGTTCTTCTGTTCATGAAATAGACCGCCTTGAAGAGGAAAGGGATTTAGTTAAGTCTGATTTACGTAGAGTTCAAGAAGAAAATGAAGGCCTTAGAGACAATATAAAGGTAATGTTTCTGCTCAATAAAACTACATAGTTTATGTTTTATCCTAAAACTGAAGTTGGGTAGCCATAAAATCTACAAATAGAAATGAAGAAAGTTTGTGTCTGCCATATTTCTTACCATCGAGGATGTTGTATCCTCTTTTGCAATTGGACTCCCATTGTTGTAAATCTGCTGCATGTGACACTTCTGGGGATTGTCCATTTTCCCTGTGAAAGTTCTATCCTGGTCACATGACAGAGCTCTCTACATCCTGCTTGGGTGGGGCTTTATTAGCCTGCAGCATTTCATCAAGTCTCCAACAGACAAAAATGACTTAAACCAGACCAACAAAACAAACAGTGCTCATATGCATCCCTCCCCAGGGCAATTCAGTTTTCAGCTAAAAATTAATTTACCTTTTTCTAACACCTGATGTGATAAAATCCTGCAAGCAGGCAGTGGACTTCCTGTCACTGCATTGTCAGTTATGTCAGTTGAATCTAGGCAGCAGCATGGCTGAGATGCTGGGAGAGGAAGCTCCAAAATGGCCGCTACCTTCTCCGACTGTGACAGACCAGTTTAAACTCCATGTCTGAGTCCTTAACTGAAACGCAGTGACTTTGATTATTCATATCGTCTTCACTTCATGTACAGTGTATAAGCAGTTTAAGATCACGGATACATAGGTGAGATTTGCGTTTGAATTCCCTTCATATATGTTACAGCGTATGTCATAGTAACACAGTATGTAAGGCTGAAAAAAGACTTTAGTCTATCCAGTTTAGCCTGTATATAACAGTCCAGTTTAAGTGGTTGAAAACGAAGATGAAGCCTAACGCCAACACAGCTGTATTGTCCTATTTGTATGTAAAGTTGTTAAAGCGGACCTTCACTCTGAATAAGAGCCTATCTTATGTTTCCCGCACCCTGTACATACAGATTGCTCACATTAAAAATCATCCTACCTGCACCTACTGCATGTTATGAGCCTTTAAACATCCAAGATGGCGGCTCATGGAGCATCAGGCAGCCTGCAAACAGGAAGTGCCTTCTGACTGTGCTGCTTTGCATTCTGGGACTGCTGACCTTTTCCTGACCCCAGCTCTGCTCTGTTTGAGCAAAGCACAGCTGTAACCCGCCCCCTGTACTTTATCCACTCTCCTCTCCTCAGTAAGTGTGATGCTTCTGGATCAAAATGGCGGCGCCCATATCCTAAAGTCCTTAACAGAGTTGCAGCCCAGTGGGGGAAAGAATAATAAGTAAGTGACTAAAAACTTAAAATATATTAATTTTAGATGCTGGGGAATCGCTTTTTAGGGTTTGGGCTTTTCAATAAATCATGGTGAAGGTCCGCTTTAATAATCATAAACTAGCTCCCCAGATGCTGTGTGGAGCAAGCATAGATGCTTCGGAACCATTAGAAAGCTATTCCATAGAATGCTTCAAAGCAGTTTTGTTCCGTGCCCCAGAGGCATCCCGAATTGGCATGCCCGCGGTGTGAAACCCCCCCCCCCCCAGAACACCAGTACAAACCCACCTCTTCCCAATCTGAGTCAGAGGGGGCACACCCCCTGCAGTCTGAATGGCTGGGGACGGGAGCACGCTGCCAGGGAGTGGGTAAGGTTTACATTACCCTGGGTGGTTCTCACAGCAGGGCAACCTGATTCGGGATGCCCCGCTAGGAAGGCCAATGGCCAGCCCTGAAATCTTTTAGATTCCAGGGCTGGCCACGGTTGGTTGTAAACGCAGAGCCCAATTTGAAAAAGAGGAAATGGAGCTATTAACTAGGTTTTGTTTTGGGCCACTAGAGGGAGTGCTATGCTAGATTAGCCAGGATTATCAGGAAAAACAATGCTAAGGAAACATAATCATGTGTTCTTACTCACAATGTAACGATTGAGAGGGTTTTAGACCTTGGAAGTTGTGCATAATTTTGTGAAAAAAGTATTTCCTGATGGCGCTGAGCGTATTTAGTATTTTTAAATGTTTTTCTTATGTTAGAACTTGTGTTTTTATGGAAGTAGTTTTTACTATCTGCAATCTGTTGCCATTGGCAGTGTACACACCATGGAGAGAGATGTGAGCCCTGTACACACAGAACACTGTTGCTGGGCATGTGTAAGGTTGAGGGAGCTCCGTCACCTCGGCAGTAGCCATAGCAGCAGTGCTCTGTGTGTACGGGACTTACGTCTGTCTTTTTAGTGTACGTTGCCAAAAGCAACAGTTTGCAGGTTGTGAAAACTACTTCCAAAAAACACGTTTTTAAGATACTAAATCGGCTCAGCACCTTAAAGACCGTATTTTGGCACAAAACAATATATACACTTTAAAAAAATCCTTAGAAAGTGAACTTACCCTTTAATTGACGTCTCCTAAGCTGTTGACAGTGTTCAGGATACCCTGATTCTCCGTGTATCCTACTGTTTCCCCTACTTGTCCTTGTGAGAGTGCCACAAAGCTCTAGACTTCCAATATCCCTTTCATGCTGATGACCCTTTCTGGACCAAACCCTTCTTCCCTCCTACCTCCCCTTCCTAATTGTCTAAAGGGCCATTTCACACCTTCCTCTTTTAGTTTTGTAGAAATACTCCAATGTGACACAGGCGGTCAGCAAACACTGCCATATGTAAAATGGGCCCTTTGCCATCTCTGCTCTTTGCCCACAGCACAGAGCCTGCAAAGGTTTCTAGGCAGGCAGGTAAAGTGCAGTAAACCAATGCTCATATCCTAAAGGTTTTATTTAATATCCTTTTTATTTGTCATTTTTTTCAGATTCGACAGGAAGAGTCAGCTACAGAAAGGATCAAAATTAATAAAAAGATTGCGGACCTGGAAGGCTCATTACGCATGGTAACAGTCTGAAATATCTGGGCAGTTACAAGTTTGCTGGAATTTTTGTATGCTCTGGTTACAGTTTCCTTGAACGATCAGCAAGTTTGTAAAATACGTTCAAGCCCAACTTAAAGTGGACCTAAATCCAGGATTTTGACTGTCCTGGGTTTTGGCCCTTTCCCCGGGGGTGCCCCGGTGTGTGAAACCCCCCCAGATTGCCGCAGTAAACTCATCTTATCCCAGTCCCACGGCACTGCTCTTAGACGCGCCATGGGACCACGCTAAAGTGAATTGCTGCGGCGATCTGGGGGGGGGGGGGGGATTGGGGGGAGGGTTCACACAGGGAAAGAAACAAAACCCAGGATAGTCAAAACGGTGGCACGCTCCCTGTTAGAGGGAAGCGGAGGGTGTGGCCGTCAAAGCCGCTGCTCTTAGACGCGCTGTGGGACCGGAGTGCCGGGATAGTCAAAATCCTGGGTTTGGTCCACTTTAAGCCACACTTTTTTTTTTTTTTTTTCACTTCTGTGTAGAGTTGAAAAGGATTATAATCAATATAAAGTGGACCTGCATGCAGGTAGTGTTAATCCTGCCGCCCTACAGTTTGCTACATTCACCTGGTTTAGGCGGAGTCTCCCTATGACATGAAAAACAGCCGCAACAAGCACCTACTGGAGGAGGTGCAGGCTGTCTCTTCCTATGGAGACCTAGCTTGGGGCCAGCTAACTGATGGGCAGGATAGCAGAGGGGTATTTGTCTTTAAAGCAAACCTTTAAATATTCATATATTTTTTGTACATTATTCTTAGTATACAGTACGTCCTGCTCCAGATAGAATACTTACTATCGGGTACTACTCCGCCAGATGGCGCTGGACTGCAGAGACATCGAAAATAGGCTCCTCCCGGCCCCCCCAAATACCCAGGGACCTCCCACAATCCCCAGAATTTCTCTGCAGTCTGGACTGCGAAGGACAAGAATATGGCTCTCGTCTCGCAGGTGAGCGGGGCTATTAGCCTTCGGCCCTGTAGGACTATTCCCACCCGTTCTATTAGAAATGTGCCTCCCAGCCTTGGCTGCGCTGGTCGGGTGATGGTAGGCAACACTGCTGTTAGGTGCTTAGGAGCGCTGCTCCGCCGCAATCCCCCACCAAAGGGTAGGCGGTATAGGCATATGGTGAGCCTCTATGGGATGCCCCTCCCGCACTATTGCCCCTTGCCCCTGTCTATCGGTGGGCCCTATCTTAAATGGCCGCTGTCCTCCCTCATTCTCCCTGTAGCATTCGGGGGAAAAGAGGGGGGTTGTGTGTGTGTGTGTGTGTGTGTGCGTATGTATGTATATATGTGTCTTGATTTATGCTTCATTACATTATGCTTTGTGTCAGCCGCCGCGCTGACTTGTATTACTTTTATTATACTTGAAAATTGCAGCCACCGCCTTGCATGTTTTTTCCAGTGTTCCGCGCTTGGCGGCGGCATTACCTCAGGCGCTGTCATTGGCTGCTTGTCACGTGTTGGCTTCGCGCTCTTCAGGGGGGCGGGGCCTGTCTCTGGCGCGTTCCGCGTCATTGCTTGTGCGGGCCCGCCCCTTGAGGTATACCGACGCCATTTTGACGCTTGTTTGGCTTCTGCGTGACGGGCTTCTACCTACCACGGTCCGTAAGTGCCCTCGCGGGTGGCTTTATTACCCTTTTTTAATTGTTTGCTTACGGCTCCCTTTGATTGTCTTTCAGACGGGCGAACCCATTGGCTTCTCCCGGCCCTCTATTAGTTGGTTAACTTGTGAGGCCCAGTGTAATTACTCCCACTTCCCTAGCGGGTTATTGGGGCATCCCGGGTTGCTGTATAGCGTTAATCCCTATCGGCCTATTGTGCCGCTATAATCACCATATGGAGGCATCTCAGGATAATGTGCCCGGGGTTCCTTTGGGACAAGCCCAGCTGTGTGTAGCTTGTGGGGTGTCCCCTATTAGGGCTGACAATGCGCGGGTCTGTGTGCCTTGTGCCAAGCAGGTGCTTGCGCTGCAATCTGGCCTTCCAGTGGCTGGGCCTGCTCCTTGTTTCACTTCACCTACTCCCCCAAGCTTAAATCTCACTCCCACTGACTTGCATACAAGTGGGGATTCTCAGCCTGATGTGTCTTCTAGACTGGCTAGTGTTGAGAAGTTAATTGCTAATACCTTGGCGTGTAAGGCCTCTGCAAAAAAGCGGCACTTAATGCCTGATGTCACTCTTTTCCCTATGGAAGCTGATGAGTTTTTGCATTTATGTGGCTATACCCCTTCAGACGAAGGGGAGCTATTCTCCGATTCAGGGTCATCTGATGAGAGGCCCAGGGGTCATGACGATTCTGGCTCTGACCCCTGGGCCCCGGATATTACTGATAGATTGCTGGCCCAGATTTTTGAGGTTCTGTCCATTTCTCCCCCTGTTGCGGCTTCTAGGCAAAGGGGGGAACTTTTTAATACTGCTAAGTCACTCTTGGAATTTCCTGAGCAAGCTCATTTCAATAATCTTGTGCTCAAGGAATGGGAACGTCCAAGTAGACTTCCCGGTGTACCTAAGAGTTGGGATAGGAAGTATCCCTTTCCTGCTGATGTGGTAAAGTGTTGGTCATCCCCTCCCGAAGTGGATGCCCCGGTGCTAGGGTTATCTAACACCTCTGTCATGCACTACCCTGACTCTACTACCCTGCGGTATGCGGAGGACCGGTGCATTGACCAGCTGGCGTCCCATGCCTTTGCATGTGTGGGGATGGCGCTGTGCCCGGTCTGTGCCTCGCCATCACGGCTGTGGCTATTAGGACCCTGCTCAGAAGTATCCTTGATGGTGCCCCTGATGATTTGCCTGGTGAGGTGTTTAATGCACTCTCTAGTTGTGAGGCTTTTGTGACTTATGTCCTCTCTGCCTTGGATGACACCATTAGAATGTGTGCCAGAACATCTGCCCTTGTGGTGGCTATACGCCGCTCGGTTTGGCTGCGCCAGTGGGCTGCTGACAACGCTGCCAAGAAGGCCCTCACTGGTTTTCCCTTCAAAGGACTACGCCTGTTTGGGGACCGCCTGGACCTTTTTGCTAAGAGAGGCAAATTACCCCAGCGCAGGCGGCAGTCTCGGCCCTTTCGGGGGTCAGGGCTCCTTTTCCTCCCCCTACCGTGGTGCTAGACAGGGGAGGAAGGTTTCCTTTACTGGGGCCCGGGTAAACTTCTGGGGTAGGGGCAGAGGACGTGGACATCCTGGCTCCTCCTGGGGCCCCAAGCTTAAGTCCTCTCCCAAGCCCCCTCAGGCATGATGGGGTGCCCTCACCCATCCAGGTGGGGGGACGGCTTCAGCACTTTGCTCACATCTGGAGGCTTCATGTCTCAGACCGGTGGATTCAGGAGGTAGTGTCCTCCGGTTACAAGTTGGAGTTTGCTGCCTGGCCCCCCCAAAGATTCATCAGATCCCGGATTCCTCAGGACCCTGTGTCAGCTCAGGATCTAGTGCAGGCAGTGCAAAGCCTCCTGGAGCTGGGGGTCATCTGCAAGGTCCCTTTAAGAGAAAAAGGCAAGGGCTTCTATTCCAACCTCTTCACAGTGCCCAAAAAAGATGGGTCAGTCAGGTCCATCCTGGACTTGAAGATCCTCAACAAATTTGTCAGGAGCAGGCGCTTTCGCATGGAAACTCTGCGCTCTGCCATCAGTTGCCTGCACCCAGGGGATTTCATGACCTCGGTGGACATCAAAGATGCTTACCTTCATATTCCTGTATTTCCAGGTCATCAAAGGTTCCTCAGGTTCGCTCTGGAGGATCAACACTACCAATTTGCGGCATTGCCCTTTGGTCTCACTTCAGCTCCCAGGGTGTTCACCAAGGTGCTGGCTGGAGTGATGTCTCTGCTCAGGTATCAGGGCGTCCGCGTGCTGCCTTATCTGGACGACATTCTCATCACCTCCCAGTCTCTACATCAGGCAGCATTGGATACTCAGCTGGTGGTGTCCACCCTGGAGTCATTTGGCTGGGTGATCAACCACCCCAAGTCCTCTCTATCCCCTCCTTGGTGACTCCATTCCTGGGAATGAATCTGGATACAGTTCAAGCAAGGATTTTTCTTCCTCAACAGAAGGTGGACAGTCTGATTGCGCAGGTCCAGTTCCTGCTATCTTGTCATCATCCCTCCATCAGGCAGGGAATGCAGCTGGTGGGCCTGATGGTGGGGTGCTTTGAGGCGCTCCCTTTTGCTCAGTTCCACTTGAGGCCTTTGCAACTCCACCTCTTGTCAATATGGGACAAGGACCCAGCGTCCCTGGACCGGGTCTGTGCGCTTTCCCCCCTGGTCAGGCGGTCCCTCTCGTGGTGGCTGGACTCCAGGAACCTGCTGGGGGGCAGATCCTTTCTGACCCCCTCCTGGGAGACTATCACCACGGATGCCAGTCTGTCAGGTTGGGGGGGGGGTTCTGGAAGTCCCTGCGGTTCCAGGGGAGGTGGGGCCCTCAGGAGGCCCACACACCTATCAACGTCTTGGAGCTGCGGGCGATCAGGTTAGTTCTGGCTCAGTTGACTCCTCACCTTCGGGGCCTGCCTGTTCAGGTGCACTCGGACAACCAGACGGCAGTTGCCTACATCAATCATCAGGGAGGGACCCGGAGCAAGAGGGCCCTCCAGGAAGTGTCTCTGATCCTGACCTGAGTGGAGGCCAATGTTCCCTGCATATCAGCTGTGTACATCCCGGGGGCGGAAAATCTCCTGGCAGATTCTCTGAGCAGGGGGACCTCTTGCCAGGGAGAATGGTCCCTCTGCAACAGGGTTTTCCAATCTCTGTGTCACCGTTGGGTTCAACCAGATGTGGATTTGTTTGCGTCCCGTCACAATCACAAGCTCCCGGCCTTTGTCTCCCTGTCCCAGGATCCTCTGGCCTTGACCACGGATGCCCTAGCAATGTCATGACAGGACTTTCAGTTCCTGTATCTCTTTCCTCCATTCCTCCTGCTGGGCAGGGTTCGGCGCAAGATTGCTCTGGAAGAGGTGGCAGCAATTCTGGTGGCCAAGAAGAGTGTGGTTCGCAGACGTGGTGCAGCTGGCAGTAGATCAGTACGTTCTGCCCAGGGTGCCAGATCTGCTCACTCAGGGCCCCTTACGCCATCCCAATTTACAAACTCTGGCTTTGACCGCCTGGCTGCTGAAACCTCCATCTTGATGGAGAAGGGGCTGTCTACCTCGGTTGTTGATACCATGATAAAGGCTAGGAAGAAATCTTCTTCCATTTATTACAGGGTTTGGCATGCCTACATTGACTGGCGTGAGTCTAAGTCTCTTCCCTGTTGTGTGTTCTCTATTCCCAGGATCCTGGAGTTCCTGCAGCATGGGTTGGAGATGGGGCTCCAACTAAGTACTCTGAAGGGTCAGGTTTCTGCCCTGGCTGTTTTCTTCCAGAAGTCCTTTGCTCCGCATTCTCTGATCAGGACTTCTTTCCAGAGGGATACTCATGTGCGTCATCCACGTAAGCCTATGGTGCCTGTTTGGGATTTGAACTTGGTTTTGTCAGCCTTGCAGGGTGCTCCCTTTGAACCTGTGCAGGATGCTGCCCTGGCCATTCTTACTCTCAAAGTTGTCTTTTTGGTGGCTATCACCTCTGTTAGGCGTGTGTCTGAGTTGGCGGCGCTTTCCATTCAGCCCCCCTACTATGAGAGACACCAGGACAAGGTGGTTTTCCGCTTGAAGCCAGATATTCTAAGTGTGCCATAAGATCTTCATGACATATGGGTAATATCCAGTAGAGGGCGAACTTCTGCAGAGATGAATTTGCAAAAAAGAAAGCCCCTCCTGGCCCATATATACCTGGGACCTCCCACTAATTTCCCAGTTCCTTCTCTGCAGGAAGGCGAGCAAGACAGAAGATGAAGACTTCTCTTACTTGCAGGTAAGCTGGGCTCTCGCTCGGCCCCCTTTTTTTGTACCTATTGCTGCCAGGATTCATTCTAAATTTACCCCTATTGAGCCTCCCAGCTTAGGCTGCGGATCCTGGCAAGGGTAGGAGCACCCTGTGGGTGCATTAGGAGCAGTGCTGCATCGTGAGACCTCATTTTGGGGTTAGGCGGAAAACCAGGTTGTGGTGATCCTGGTACGGGATGGCCGGGGTGCCCTTCCCCTCTCCGGTCCCTTACTTCCCTCTCGGGGCGGCTGGCGCATCCTAACTGGCCTCTCCTTTGCTTTATTTAATTAATTATTTAATTATGTATAGTGTGTGTGTGTGTTTATGGGTGCTTCACAGTTGTATGTGTGTGTGTGAGTGGTCCACCTGGCTGTAATCCCTTATGAATTGGTTGCAATTGCTTCCTGTCAGCCTGCGTGATTCTCTCAGGCTGTGTGTGTAAAAAAGGGGGCGGGGCCGGGCGCTCGGCGCGGTGGCTCCGCCCCCTCATTCGGCGCGTTTCTTTGTGGGGCCTCCCTCAGGCCAGATCTGCGCTGCTGTGAAGGGGGCGCGGCCGGAGAAAGCACGTCTTTGGTGCTGGCACGCCCCCCTTCTTCCTGGGTCTTGTTCTTCAATGCCAGGGGCCATCTTGTGTGCATCCGGCGTGGCTGTTGCTGTCCTAGGGGACAGGTAGGGGCCTGTTGGCCATTTTCATTGTTATTGGGGGGTCACTCTCTGGTGGAGTGGGCCCCCTGGGGTGTGCTTGTTGATGGCATTTTTTTAACCCTTTAAATGCCAAGCACGTAGTTTCTACGTGGTTGCTTCTCCTACCCTTAAGTGCCAAGTACTTAGAAGCTACGTGCCTGGCATTTCCCACAACTGGTTAAAAAGTAAAACAAAAGAAACACTTACCTCTTGTATCGATGTGAAGCTGGGGGTCCCCTCTTCCTGGGGGGGCATCCGATCCCCTCCCCCCGTTGTCCTCCGTCTTCAGGCAGCCTGTTTCGGAGCAGGGCGAGTGTGAGGTGAGGAGGCTCCGATCGGAGCCTCCTCTCATCCGCCCTGCACCGATCACTATCGGCATTTGACAGATGCCGGCGCCGGACAGCGACGTGGGACCCAGGATCGGAGGTGAGTATGGTAAAACTTGGGGGGTCTCCTGGGCAGGAACAGGGGGCTACCGATAAATATGTGGTACCGTTCTAATCGGTAGAAAGGGGGCTTTCACATGCAATATGGTTTTCCCTAATAAAATAAATTTTTTATTTAAAATAAAGGAGGCAATCTTTAAAAAAATGTTTTTATTTTTTTTTACTTAATAATAAATAAAATTAATAATAAATAAAATTTACAAACAAGACATTTCATGTTAAAGCCTAAACTCTGCTGCAAAAATATACATATCATTTTCCTGAAAATTCCAGCAAAAATGTTGCAAAACATGGCGCAAAATGGGGAAAAATGACCTGTCAACAGAGGGTGACAAAATCTCAAGTAGGCTGGCAGTTAAAAGGGTTAATAGTACCTCTGCATGTTGGGTATTGTTCTGTTCGGGGGACCTTGCGCTTTCAGACTTGGCTTGTTTTTTCTTGTTTACATATTTATATTTTAGGAAAAGGTGTTTTTTTATTTAGCTTTTTTATAAATTTTTTTAGGGAAACCCTGCGCAACCATAGAATTCTTTGAGGGATCAATTCCCGAAAGATGAGCCCACTACAACAAGCTGGGTACGCTTAGAAAGATTAACATGTGTACTTTCAGGGAATATATGGTTTATGGGGGATATTCCAAATGTAAAGGGTTGTTTTGGTTGAAAAATCGCAAGGTGCGCACTTTGTCTGCAGAGCTGAAATTTTCAAGAAAGAAAAATTACCGTTATGCTCATGCTTTACTTTTGGGTGTTTGGCAACTCTTCCCTTGACAGTAGCTATGCATGTTGGGTATCGTTCTGTTCGGGGGATGTTCCTTTTTCAGATTACACTTGTTTTTTCTTGTTTGTATATAGTTTTTTTTAGGAAAATGTGGCTTTGATTCTGCTTTTTTATCCTTTTTTTAGGGAAACTCTTTGCAACCAAAGAATACATTGAGGGATTACTTCCAGAAAACTGTGGCCACATCAACAAGCCTGGTACACCTAGAAAGCCTGAGGTGTATACTTCCAGAGAATATATAGTTTGTTTCAAATGTAAAGGGTTGTTTTTCTCGAAAAGCTGCATATTACAGTTGTATTTTTTCTGAAAATCCCCTAAAGCTCTGTTTCAGTTTGGGGGAGTCTCCTGGGCAGGAAAGGGTATCTACCAATACATATGTGGTACCGCTGTAACCGGGAGAAATTGGGATTTCACACGCAATAAGATTTTATTGACAAACTTACATTTTTTATTACAAAAAAACACTACATATTGTAAAAAATAGATTTTTTTTATTTTTTTGCACATATTTCACCCAAAAATATTGAGAATACACCTAAAAAATGACAAACAAGACATTTCATGTTAAAGCTCAGACTCTGCTGAAAAAAACAATATATCATTTTCCCGGGAAATCCCTTCAAAAATCACATTTTTGCAAAATACTGCAAAATGGTCTGGCAACAAAGGGTGACAAAAACTCCAGGTAGGCTGGCACTTAAAGGGTTAATGGATATATCTATATATAGGTGTATGTATTGTTGTACATTTATCAATTAATATGCTATTAATAGTAACTTATATGCCTATTATGTGTTGCAGATTGCTTCATATTGTGCATTTTAAGGGGTTCCTCCTGGTCCTGGGGTTCCTAGTTTTAAAAATTGCTCTCCTCTAAATCCTCCCATCGGGACTTTTAAGGGGCATCCCGGGTAGCGTAATTCCCTACGGTCTTGCGACTAACCACTATAAAATCACCATATGGAGGCTCCTCGGGATACTGGGCTCGGGCTCACCGTGGGTCAAGCCCGCCCATGTGCAGGGTGTGGGGCATCCCTTACGGAAGAGGATGTACCAATCTGTATCCCATGCACTCATAAGGCCATAACGCAGAAGTCTGGTACCCAGCCTTCTGGGTCGGCTCCTCCCGCTTCATCGCCTTCCCCTCCCCGCTTGATCCGTACCCCGAGTGACATTGGTGCCAGCGGGGAGTCGCAGTCGGATGTTTGTGCCAGGTTGGCCAGCATTGAAAAGTTTATTGTTAGCACAGTGGGCAAGAAGGCCCAGGTTAAAAGGAGACATTTGTCATCAGCCCAGCCTTTGTGGGACGTGGACGACTATTCTATGGATTTGTCAGATTACTCCCCTTTAGAGGAGGGGGGATTGTATGAGGAGACAGAGTCTGGTTTTGTACAGTCTGGTGATGCTTTTGTTGGGCTGGCGCCTGGGGATGCCGTGGATACGGCTGCTGTTTTGTCGCATATGTTGGAAGTGTTGGATATTGATCCCCCGGAGGCGCCTCCTCTAAAGAAGGGGGAATTTTTTGGGGTCCGCAAGCCCAGTCTAGAATTCCCTACTCAGGATCATTTTGACGCACTTATCCAGAAAGAATTGGAGAGGCCCAGTCGGCTTCCTGGTGCTCCCCAGGGATGGGATAAGAAGTATCCTTTTCCGGTGGAGGCAGTCAAGCGATGGGCCTCTCCCCCCCGAGGTCGATGCGCCTGTTTTGGGCTTGACCAATTCTTCTGTGCTGAACACCCCTGACGCTACTTCCCTTAAGGATGGCGAGGATAAGCGCCTTGGTCAGATGGCTTGTCATGCTTTTGCCAGTGTGGGATCGGCCCTGCGGCCGGCTTGTGCATCTGCTCTAGTGTCGCTTGCTACCAGGTCTCTTATTAGGGACTGGCTGAAAGACGGTCAGTTTGATCCGGCTAGTGCTGAGTTCGCTACCCTTAAGAGGTGTGAATTATTTATGGATTTTGTATTGTCTGCTATGGAAGATTCTATTGTCTTGTGTAGCAGGACTTCGGTCTTATTGGTGGCTATGCGCAGATCGGTCTGGCTATGTCAGTGGACGGCGGATTTTGGGGGCAAGAAGTCGCTCACAGCTCTTCCCTTCCTGGGTACGCGGCTGTTTGGAGATAAATTGGATGCTGTTGCTAAGGGAGGTAAGTTACCTCAACGGAAGAAACAGCGCCGTCCCTTTCGGGACGCCACTAGGGGTCTGCCCGTCTCTGGTGTCGGGGCAGAGGTCAGGCACGTCCAACGGCTGCCTGGAGTTCCAAGCCTAAGCCCGCCGGTAAGCCGGCTCAGCAATGAAGGGGCGCCCTCGCCTGCACGGGTGGGGGGGACGGCTGCGGCTCTTCTTCCAGGTCTGGGCCCGGGAGGTCACAGACAATTGGATCTTGGAAGTTGTCTCGTCCGGGTACAAACTGGAGTTCGAGTACTGGCCGCCGCCAAGGTTCTTAAGGTCTCGGGTGCCCTCGGACCCTCAGGCTGCACAGGGGCTCCTGTTAGCAGTAAAAAGCCTTCTGGACATGGGAGTTATTTGCCCGGTGCCTCAGTCGGAGAGAGGCAGGGGTTACTACTCCAACCTTTTCACGGTTCCCAAAAAGGAGGGTTCGGTGAGACCCATTCTAGATCTCAAGGTTCTAAACAGGTTTATCAGAGCCAAAAAGTTCCGCATGTATACTCTGCGCTCGGCTATCAATTCCCTTCACCAGGGGGATTTCATGACATCCATAGACATCAAGGATGCGTATCTGCATGTTCCCATTTTTCCAGCGCATCAGAGATTCCTCCGGTTTGCGGTGGAGGATCAACATTTTCAGTTTGTAGCCCTTCGGGCTGACCTCGGCGCCGAGGGTCTTCACCAAGGTCTTGGCGGGAATAATGGCCTTGCTCAGAGCTCAGGGCATTCACATTGTGCCTTATCTGGACGACCTGTTGATCTCAGCTTCTTCCCTCAGTCAGGCGGAGCTGGACACCCACCGGGTGGTGAGAAGTTCGGGTGGGTGATCAACCGCCCCAAGTCCTCTCTCTCTCCATCACGAGTGATTTCATTTCTGGGCATGAAGCTGGATACCTTTCAGGCCAGAGTGTTTCTGCCCCAGACCAAGGTGCAGGGGATTCAGGATCTGATCCGCCTTCTTCGGGCCAGCTCTTGTCCCTCTATTCGACAGGGGATGAAACTGGTGGGCTTGATGGTGTCCTCTTTCGAGGCGGTACCGTTTGCTCAGTTTCACATGAGGCCTCTTCAACTTCACCTTTTGACGCATTGGGACAGGTGTCCGCAGTCATTGGATCGCTCTTTCAGGATGTCTCCCAGGGTTCGGCAGTCCCTTCGGTGGTGGCTGGAGTCGAGCAACCTGTTAAGGGGCAGATCTTTTCTGGTCCCTTGTTGGGAGGCGGATGCCAGCCTGTCGGGCTGGGGAGGTTATTGGAAAAGTCATCAGTTCAGCGGGGTGTGGAGCCCTCAGGAGGCTCCCATCCCCATCAATGTCTTGGAGCTCAGAGCCATCCCGCTTGTTCTGTCACGGCTGACGTCACAATTACGGGGTCTACCGGTCCAGGTTCGGCCAGACAATCGTACGGCGGTAGCCTACATCAATCACCAAGGAGGGACTCGCAGCAGGAGTGCCCTCGGAAGTCTCTCTGATCCTGCGCTGGGCAGAGAGCAATGTTCCTTGCATTTCGGCAGTCTACATTCCGGGAGTGGAGAACACAGAGGCGGATTCCCTGAGCAGGGGATCCTCTCGCCAAGGAGAGTGGTCTCTCAACCCCAAGGTTTTTCTGGATCTTTGCCGCAAGTGGGGGACTCCAGAGGTGGATCTCTTTGCCTCGAGGCACAATCACAAACTTCCGGCCTTTGTGTCTCTTTCTCAGGATCCTATATCTCTGGCAGTGGATGCCTTGTCCCTTGCTTGGAAGGTTCTGGGTTTTCTGTACCTGTTTCCGCCCGTCTCCATGCTGGGCAAGGTAGTTCACAAACTGGTTCTAGAAGGGGCACCAGCAATTCTGGTGGCTCCAAGGTGGCCAAGAGAGGTTTGGTACGCAGACATTGTAAGGCTGGCCGTAGATCAGTACCTTCTTCCCTTGTTGCCGGATCTGTTATCTCAGGGTCAACTACTTTACCCCATTTTACAAAGGCTGGCTTTGACGGCTTGGCTGCTGAAACCTTCATTCTGAAGGAGGAAGGTTTGTCTGCGGCTGTTGTTCAGACCTTGATTAGGGCTAGGAAGAGGTCCTCTCCAGGGTCCTCCTTTTGAGCCGTTACAGGATATTGCTCTTTCGGTTCTTACTCAGAAGGTTGCTTTCTTGGTGGCTATTACCTCTGTTCGGCGTGTCTCTGAGTTGGGGGCTCTGTCGATTCAGGCCCCTTACTTTGAGAGACACCAGGATTAGGTGTTTTTTTGTTTTAAGCCAGATTTCCTTCCTAAGGTGGTGTCTGCTTTCCACCTCAATCAGGATATCGTTCTCCCTTCCTTGTGTCCTAAGCCTAACAATGACAAGGAGAGGGTTCTGCACAATTTGGATGTTCGCTGTGTGAAGTACTATTTGGTGACTACTTCTTCCTTCCGCAAGACGGATGCTTTTTTCGTGGTGCCCTGCGGGCCCAGGAAAGGTTTGGCACCTGCTAAGTCTACGATTAGCAAATGGATTCCTCAGCCCATTGTTGGGGCCTATTCTGCTAAGGGGAGGACTCCCCCTTTTAGAGTCACTGCGCACTCTACTCGTGCTGTTGGTGCATCCTGGGCTTTTCAGCACCAGGCTTCTGTTGAACAAGTTTGTAAGGCTGATACTTGGTCTTCCGTTCATACTTTTTCCAAGTTTTACAAGGTTGATGTGCGGGCTTCAGCGGATGCTGTTGTTGGCCGCAAGGTTCTGCAAGCTGCAGTGGTTTGAGTTGGTACATTCTTTACTGTTTCTGTTTCCCACCCATGACGGACACTGCTATTGGATGTCCCATATGTCATGAAGATCGAAGTGGAGTGTATGGCACACTTAGAATAATACCGTTCAGGTATTCTGGGGCTTTTATATGGTGAACCATTGGTTTTGATTGTTATGGTTATAATTGGTTCTTCCTGGTCCCCTTACTGCTTTTTTACACTGGGAAATTGGTGGGAGGTCCCAGGTATATATGGGCCAGGAGGGGCTTTCTTTTTTTCATATTCATCTCTGCAGAAGTTCGCCCTCTACTGGATATTACCCATATGTCATGAAGATCGAAGTGGAGTGTATGGCACACTCATAATACCCGTTTTAAAGGTGAGTACTCCCAAATGGTATTTTTCTGCCTAAGGTAGTGTCTGCCTTTCATTTGAATCAGGACATTGTTCTTTCTTCATTGTGCCCTAATCCTAGTAATGCTAAGGAGAGGGTTTTGCATTCTTTGGATGTGGTTAGGTGTCTGAAGTACTATCTGGTGGCTACTGCACCTTTCAGAAAAACTGATGCTCTTTTTGTGGTCCCTTCTGGTCCTAGGAAGGGTTTGGCTCCTGCCAAGTCTACGATCAGCAAATGGATCCGTCAGGCTGTTATTCAGGCCTACTCTAAGGGGAAGAGTCCTCCCTTCTGCCTTACTGCTTATTCTACTCGTGCTATTGGTGCCTCTTGGGCTTTTCAGCACCAGGCTTCTGTTGAACAAGTTTGCAAGGCCGCTACTTGGTCTTCTGTTCATACCTTTTCAGAGTTTTACAAGGTTAATGTTAGGGCCTCAGCTGATGCTGTTTTTGGCCGCAAGGTTTTGCAGGTGGCAGTGATTTAAACTGTCTGCTGTTACCTTTTTGGGGATCCCACCCTACTTTATGGACACTGCTATTGGATGTCCCGATTGTAAGTATTCTATCTGGAGCAGGACATACTGTATACTAAGAATAATACAATTCTGTGATTACTCACCTGTAGAATTGGTATTATGAGTATACAGTACATCCTACTCCACCCCACCCTTGGTTTTTGCATTATCTTGGATCCCCTGTATGGTGATTGTTATCATTGGTATAGTTACCTTTTAGGGTTGTTTTAATTCTCCCGGCTTCTCGTTAACTGCTTTTCAATGCTGGGGATTTGTGGGAGGTCCCTGGGTATTTGAGGGGCTGGGAGGAGCCTATTTTCGATGTCTCTGCAGTCCAGCGCCATCTGGCGGAGTAGTACCCGATTGTAAGTATTCTATCTGGAGCAGGACATACTGTATACTCATAATGCCAATTCTACAGGTGAGTAATTACATACCGTAATTTTATTTTTTTTTTTCACCTTTAGCTGGAAACTGAGCGATTTGAACTAAAAACCACCATATCTGAGTTGAAGGAAACCATATCCTCTTTAGAGAATGTAAATCGATCGCAGTCCGTTAATTTGGCCCAGGCGGTGGATGAGTCTTCACAATATAGAGCTGACATAAGCTCAGTAAGGTTAGCATTTTTGTATTAATATTTTTAATCTTAACCTATTTATCGATACAATAACCAAGGCAAAAAAATAACATCTTGTGACATTTTTTTTGCATGCATTAAATTTTACAAAAACTTTTCATTAGTCAAAGAATGAGTCTGGATCTGGCATTACTCTGTCAGATGTACCTGTTCCTCAGCATTTCTTTGTTACTGTATATATGAGTTGTGTGGCAGCCCCCCTCCCCCATGCATGTTTCATGTTTCAACCACTGTTAAAATGAGGTACACCGAAACAATTATGTAATGTCAGTGGTGTGCAATGGCAACACAATTGCTTTTGAGAAAAAAATTTTTGTACAAAGCTTTGTCTAAGGGTTTTTTTTTTTTTTTTTAATTCTTTATTTAGTTTTCAAATACAGTGTAATAAAGTATCGGGTACAAAAGGTTCAAAGTAGATACAGGAATAACATACAGGTAACAGTAGCTCTGGCCCGTCATATGTATGATTAACCCCCACATTCTTATGGTTTATGTGTCTCTAAAGTGTCCTAGTGGATCCAGGAGTTCGTAAGTAGGCACTGACAGCGTCTCTCCATTGCCTCCTGTCTCCCCAGAAGGTTTTTGGCTTATATTCACTTTTCTCGGCTCATAAAATAATGACTCGGATCTCCGAGTATCTATTCGCTGTTTACCAGGATATCTCAGTGAGCTCCTTGTCTGTCAGGTTCAATTTGTCTGGTTTGTTTTGAAAATTTGGGGGTCTACTTGGGATATTACACGACCAGAACCAGGCCAGCAAGAGAGAGTGAATGTAGAAGGGATAGGGAGAAAGAAAAAAGGGGAAAAAAAAAGGGGGGGGGGGAGAGGTATAGGAGGGGGGGTCCCCAGGTCTCCACGCTCGACTCCTAGGCGGGAACACAGCCAGACCGCTGCCAGTGGCCACATAACTGACTATCATCCACTTCAGGTTCCGCACTGGGTCCCAGAGGGCGAGGGGGCAAGTTGGCGGGGGGCGGGAAATATACCACGGCATCCAGAGTAATCGGGTCTTCTCCTCATTGTCCTGAGCTGCAGCCATCAGCTCTTCCATTTCCCTTATTTTGTCCACCTCTCGGATCCAATCATTTTCTGTCGGGGTGTATTCGGTCTTCCAAAGCCTGGGAATTAACATTTTGGCTGCATTTATTAGGTGCCTCAGAATCGACTTTTTGTATGCTGTCACACTGCTAGTGGTGTGATGTAGCAGCATGAGGGCTGGGCAGAGCGGGACTTGTGAGCCCATGATCTCAGTCATAGTTCCTGTGATCTTCTTCCAGAAGGCTGTGACTTTGGGTCATGACCATAAGATGTGTATTAGTGAGCCCTCTTCTGTTTTACATCTCCAGCACATAGGTGAGGAGCTCGGAAAGATGGTGGCCAGTCTCTTTGGAGTGTAGTACCATCTAGATAGATATTTATAGTTCGTTTCCTACACCTGTGCTGAGATTGAGGATTTATGAGCGAGTGAGAATATTTTCTTCCATTCGTCCCTCGTGAACACCCTGCCCAGCTCTCTCCCATTCTCCGCAAAAGGCAGGTGTCGTCTCTTGCTCTGCATCAAGAAGCTGATATATCTGGGATACCACCTTCTGTGGTGAATCCTTTTGCATAACCAAGGTTTCAAATTGGGTAAGATCTCGTCCAAATGAGTTTTTCGAGCCTGTTCTTTGTAGGAAGTGTTGGAAAAGTAGCAACTGCCAGGGGTCTAGGTGTGGACAGCTCCATTTGCTTCTAAGCTCCTCTATTCTGCACCATTCCCCTCCTCTCAGTAGGTCTCTCCCTCTGACTGTTCCCAGGTCTCTCCAGTTCCCTCTGGTTAGCAATCCCAGGCTAATAGGCAGCTCTGGGTTCCCAATTACAGTGATCAAAGGTGACGGCCAAGGTGAGATCCCACTAAGCTTCCAAACCGCATCCCAAACCCTGAGAGTCGGCCCGATCATTAGGTTGGGACCTCCCCATCGGCTTGAGGTCTCTGTAGCCCATGGGATCTCCTTCAACGGGGTATCTACGCAGCTAGATTCCACTGCGACCCATTTTTTCTCCCCTCCATTTCTTCCCCAGTCTACTATTCTCTGTAAGTGATCTGCCTGCCAGTACCTCTTCAGGTTTGGGACAGCCAGGCCTCCTTTCGTTCGTGACCTCTGTAGAAGCCCAAATCAGATCCTTGACTTCTTACCCCCCCAAATGAATTTTAGGAATAGTGTATTCAGGTTCTTGAAGTGCTGAAGTAGTGACACGGGAGGGTTTGAAAAAGGTACAGTATTCTTGGGAGTATTGTCATTTTTATGGCACTCATCCTTCCCAACCAGGTAAGCGTAAGAGAGTCCCATGCCGCTAAATCTGCCTTGATTTTATTCAGCATAGAAACAAAGACATCTTCGGCGTCTTTCGAGATCTTCTTACCTAAATAAGATAACGTGGGTGATGACCACCTGAATGGGAAAGAAGACCTGATGAGGGATACTACGGCTTCTGGGAGTCCAACATTGAGTGCCTCTGACTTGTCAAAATTGATCTTAAAATCAGAAAGTTTTCCAAATTTTTCGAATTCCCTCATGAGGTTAGGGAGTCCCACCACTGGGCTGGAAATGAAGAACAGAAGGTCGTCCGCGTAAGCGGAGACCTTGTGCTCTACGTCTAGTACTTGGATTCCTCTCAAGTCCGTATTCTTTCTTATGTGTCTTAAGAAAGGTTCTACTACCAGAGCGAAAATGAGGGGGGACAGGGGGCATCCCTGCCTGGTCCCGTTTGAGATCTGGAAAGGTTGAGAGAGATGGCTGTTTACTTTTACTCTGGCCCGTGGTCCGGAGTATATTCCCAGGATAAACCTTAATGCCCTTCCATGAAGCCCTATATGTTTTAGCACTTCAAACGCGTAGTTCCAGTCTACCCGGTCAAACGCTTTTTCAGCGTCTGTGGATAGCAACATTACCGGGGAGTTATCTATCCGTGATCGGTGTATAAGATTTAGGGTCCTTATCGTATTGTCCCTGGCTTCTCTGCCAGGAATGAACCCGCATTTGTATTTCTCAACCAGGTCCGGTAGGTGAATTGCCAGTCGAGTTGCGAGTATTTTGGTGAATAACTTAAGGTCTACGTTTAGTAGCGAAATAGGGCGGTAGCTTTTGTCTAAGGGTTTTTTGCTGAGATCCCAAATCACTTTCCCAGGGTTTCCGTATGTACATTTATTTCAAGTGCATTGCCCTTAGGTATCCTATATATATGATATAACCATATAAATATGGTAAATCAAACTTTCTCATGTAGGTTTCTCAATGAACAACTCCAGAAATCTATGGAGGATCTTCAGCACCGCCTCTCTGTTAAATGCAATGAACTCCAACTCTCACAGGAAGAGGTTTTAACATTGGAGGAAAGAATAGGTAAAGTGTATGTTTGCATATACAGTGTATGATACATGACTGTTTACTTGTTGTTTTGTTTCCTAGTAATCTCTGTGTAAATAAATACTGGTGCACACGGATATATGTGGCTTATTTACCTCTGGTTGTAGGGTGGTAATGATTTAGGGTATTCCCACTGTGGCAAACACAGTAATGGAGTCTATTCTAAAGAGCAGGTAGGGCGATTCTGCTAATGTATGTACTACTTCCATTTTTTTTCTTTATTTTCCACTTTTCTTCACTTATAGTCCATACACAAGAGTTTTGACCTCCTCCTGCCAGGAAAAGCTGGAGATTATGCAAAACTAAAACTTATGAAGACAGGTGGCTGTTTGTGCTCCCTCTCTTCCGGCTTGTGACCGGAGAAAGTCACATCTGGGTTAGGCTGTGACATAATTTCTGGCTGGTGGAGGCGTCATTCCCGGGCAGTTTCGGCCCACAAAAGTGTCCCATAGAGGCTAAAGGAGCCCAGGAAGCAGAAAGAGCCCAAGGAAACTAAATTGGTCCAACCTGGATTATGTGTTAAATATCAGGACACCTTGCCAGAGGGCTTTTCCAAGCTCCTGTGTAAGAATTGCTTGGAAGAGGTAGCCATGGGCAAATATCCGTGTATCCTTTGAATCCTTTGACTCCAGAATGGCTGATTCTTTTGAATATTTATATTGAATTTATAAGAACCACATGGCCCAGGCAACAATAATAGGGTCAGAAGCCGGGCCATCTGCCCAGCCGAGACCTCAGTCTCTTCTCACCCCAGACCCAAGGGGGGGTAGCCAGGGTAGACCAGTTTCTTCAGATGAAGAGGAGAAGGTTTGTGCCTCTTGGGATGAATCAGTCCATTCATCAAGCTTTAGATTTAATTTTTCCCGCAAGGATACACCAGAGCTAATTAGGGGCTTTCTATTGTCCCTTAAAATTGTGTCTGAAGATAAACTCCTCTCTATTCAGGATTCCCTTTACCAGAGTCTTGGTTCTTCCTTCCTAAATCTCTCAAGAGTAGATTCCCCTTTGAGGAATCTGAGACAGATGTTTGTGCTAAGTGTCCCAAGTCAGATCTCTTCTTTGAAGACATTGGTCCCCTTAGGGATCCTTTAGGCAAAAGGTAAGATATTCTGCTTAAAAGGGCATGGTATTCTGATTTCTTTCAGTTCAGTCCCCTGCTGTACAGATTGTGTAAGTAGAGTATCGGAATTCTGGATTGACGAGGTCAAAAGTGGGATATCTTATGATGCTCTGAAAGAGGAGGTTTTGGACGCTCTGCTCTTTGTTTCTAAAAGTGAATTTTATTTGATACTGCTTCAGAGGCCATTAGGGCCAACACTAAAAGTATGGCCTTGATTAATTGTGCTCACAGAACACTCTGGCTCAAGACTTAGCAGGGAGACCAGTCCTCTAAATTGCACCTGTGTAGCATACCATTTGAGGGTAAGCTTTTGTCTGGGTCGGAACTGGAGAAAGTGCTAACCCGTTTGACTGAGGTGAGGAAGAGGTTTCTGGCTAAATGGAAACATCTACACCCGCCTCATTCAGAAGCCAAGAAACCTAGAATTTCCCAGCGGTATTTCTGAGACTCTGATTCCTGAAAGGCTTGGGCTTCACAGAAGCTGAAGGGCAAAGGAGGTCTATTGTTTAAACCTGGTCAGCAGTCTAAACAGCAGACTGTGGTGGGGGCGAGACTTGTGTCAAGGCCGGAGCGTTTTTTTTAGTTACTCAAATTTCCAGAGATCCGGTAAAAGCACAGGCCATGCCTTGAGTATTTACACAACAAAACTAAATGGCTGTCATAGAGGAGGTTCCATGGCACCTGAAAGGAACAGGTTTTTACTCCCACGTGTTTTTGGGCCGGGAGCCATCAGGAAAATTTTGAAGGATTATGAACCTAAAGCAGTTACATTTGGGAATCAAATACAAGAGGTTCCGTATAGAGTCAATCAAAGATATCCTGTTCTAGGGCATCTAGATGGCCTCTATAAATCTCCAGGATGCATATCTACGTTCCTATTTTTTGGGCTCACAGAGCTTTGCAGTAATGATAGGTGGAGTGATTTATCATTGGCAATTCAGAGCAATGCCCCTTGGTCTTTCATCCGCGCCTCGGATATATACCAAGATATTTGCGGAGGCAATGGCATTTCTGATTAAAGCAGAACCTTTCTTCCACTTACCAAGATCGAAAGGATTGTCTCCCTGTCCTCTTACGCTCAAGAACATACCAAAATCTCCCTAAGACAGATTCTGGTACGTGCTGGGACTTATGTCCTCAGCCATCCCAGTGGTCATATGGGTCCAGCTACATTCAAGAGCCCTCCAGACGTTCTTTTTACACACCTGGAATAGAGATCCAGAGACTCTGGATTCTCTGGTTTGGTTCTCTGGTCGGATCACGGGAATCTATCCAATGGGAGACCTTGGCATCAGATAGACCCTATCCGTATCACAATGGACGCAAGTGCGCAGGGCTAGGGTCCCATACTCTTCATTGCCAGGTGCATGGAACCTGGGTCAGCAACATGACCCAAAGATCTTCAAACTTTCGTGAGTTTAAAGCTGTTCACAACATTATATGGAATCGAGAAGTGCTTATGGTCTCGGACAATGCCACAGTTGTGGCTTATCTGATCCATCAGGGGGGCACGAATGAAATAAATTATTCAGTCATTATTAGTTAATTAATGTCTCTCTCCGCTACAGTATGTGCGAGGATGGAAAGTATGGTGGTCTCCTTGAAAGCAGTCCACATCAAAGGAGAACTAAACGTTCTGGCGGACCTACTCATTCGAGTTTAGCAGGGCAGACAGAATGGAAATTAAACCAGAATGTCTTCAGGCAACTGGTAGACCTCTGGGGCTCCCCGGAGGTGGATCTGTTCACCACAAGAGAAAATTCCAAATGCCAACACACCAGAGTGCACCAGAGTCAGGGGGCTCTGGGGGAAGGGGGGCGCCCTGGGTCAGAATAGGGTGACATTCTATCTATGCTACGCCTTTCCCCCATTATAGATTCTCACTGGTTATAGGAAAGATCAAATTGGACCAGGCAAGGATGATCCTGATTGGCCCCCTGGTGGCCTAGAAGACTGGTTCCCGCTACCAAAACAAATGTCATTAGGTCCTCCAGTAACTCCTGCTGACAGCAGATCTGCTACATCAGGGACCAATGTTCCACCCTTGGGTACAAAGCATCCCCTGGACCAATGTTCCACCCTTGGGTACAAAGCATCCCCTTTATGGCATGCATACTGAACTCTTACTAAGGACCAGGGGCTTTCCGTTGGGGTTATTAAGACCCTTCTCCAGCAGGAAAACGGTTACCTGTAAGATCTATGGGAAAGTATGGAAGAATGTATGAAATGTAAACTCAGAGCCCCAAGGTGACCCCCAAAAGAACACCCCTGTATTAATTCTGCTGCACGCTTACAATGAAATCACAAAATGTTATATTAGGAATCTCAACGTAGAGGCAGATTTCCTCAGCAGCTTAAGATTAGACCAGTCAGAATGGGTACTGCATCATCAAGTGTTCGCTCAGTTAGTCGATCATTTGGGACTGCTGGACATAGATCTGTTTACCAGAAGCCAGAATGCCAGGTGCCTGAGATATCTCTCTTTCGAGGGATCCGGTAGCCTGGTGTCTGGATGCTTTAACTATCCTTGGGGGGAGTACGAGCTCTACTATGCGTTTCCCCCAATAAGGTTGTTGCCTTTTGGTTTTGAGGAAGATCAGATGGGATCAAGCCAGAGTTCTCCTAACCCCCATGATTTTTGCCATCCACAGCCCCAGTCATTAAAACTGGCGTCCTGGATCCCGAATGGGGCATTCTAAAGAAGGGTCTTTCCAATAGGGTCATTTCTATACTATTGGATAGTAGAAAGATAGTTACACGCAGGATTTACTGTAAGTTATGGAGGCACTACAGATACTTCACGTCAGCCTATTCCATAAAAGTAGAGGAGATAGACTCGGTCCTAGAATTGCTTCTGAAGGGTCATGTGCTAGGTTTAGCTTTAAGCACCCTTAAGGTACAGCACTTTCAGTATTCTTGGAAGACCGGCTTAGAGATAATTCTCTGGTGGACCGATTTTTATTTTTTATCTCCATAGCCAGAAAACAAACAGTCAGGACTAATTTGTTTCCCAGCTGGGATTTAACGTTAGTTCTTCAAAGACTAACATTGCATCCTTTTTAAACCTATAGAAAAAGCCTTCTTTAAGATGTTATCTTTAAAGGTTGCTTTTATTTTAGCAATTTCATCTGCCAACTACCTCACTTAGGGCTCATCCATCCAAGAGCCCTACCTGAGGCATTTTCCCGGTAAGCTGCTTCTAAGACCAGATCCTTCGTACCTACCCAAGATGGCTTCCATAGCAAGATGGATCAGCCTATCAAGCAGTAGGTTTCCCACTCCCTTTTGGAATTAGAGCCCATTCTACCAGAGCAGTATCAGCTTCTTGGGCTTACAACGATGGCATTTTACTGGAGGAAATATTCCTGAAATATTACAAGGTGGACCTTTTGGGATAACCAATAGCAGAAAGGACAGTCTTCCCACCCTGAGGTAGGAAGCTGTGTTTTTGCTTGCTTCCTATGGCTAGCCGTCCTGGAGGACGCCTGCGGAAAACCCGTTAGTCTTAGTGGTAACAGTATTTCCAATAGTCCTCCAGGACAGCATCCTACACCCCACCCTAATTTTGTTATATTCTATTTGTTATTTCGGTTGCATGGGTGTCATTTATGCTTCTGTCCTTTTCCCTTCTGGTCTTGCTCAAAACACTGAGGGTCGAGGGAAAGGGGCAGGGCTTTAATGCTCTATCAGTTTTGTGTTTCCTGTTTAGGTAGAGGAAGTAGGGGCTAGCCGTCCTGGAGGACTATTGGAAATACTGTTATCGATAAGACTAACTGGCGTTTTACTAAATGTAAGAATTTGTTTTTCCTTCAAGGCGAATTGAACCGAAGGGTATCCACGCTGGATGGAGAAATATCTATGCTCCGAAACACGATTACCGTTCTGGACAAAGAGAAAGATAAACTGCAGGAAATTGTGGATGAAAAAGCAGAGCGAGTTGCTGGCTTGGATGATAACCTTGAAAATAAAGTAGGTTGTGCAGTTCAGGGTGATCTTGTGATGCCATGTGCTCACACTTATACTGTATCTCGCTATGTGTTCATATATTACCTGCACAAAATGTGTTTGGGATGCTTTATACAATACAGTATACTAACCATTTCAAATTATGGAAACCCTGTCTGGGCATAGAGACTAATTATCGCACCTGAGCTTTATGACATAAGAAAATTATCAAAAAGCCATGCAGCATAGTAATCTCGAAATGTGCACATAAGAGAAAATCATTTTATAAGTTTATAAAGGTTTGATTTGACACATGAGTTTTATCACCAGTCCCGGGGAAGTCTTGTGGGTGATCTGTTGGGGGCTCACACAGTAGGGCATGCTGAATCGGGCACCTAGTCGGTCGGCCCTGGAGTCTTTTAGAGGGTGATTGGTCTTTTTTCTATTGGTGATTAAGCTGTACAAAAAAACATTTTGACCTGTCTCCCCCCCCCCCCCCCCCAGCTGTTCAAGCCTGCAATGATGTCTATGGTGCACTACCAAAAATTAAACTTTTCTCCTATACTCTGCTCCACCTTGACGGGCACTCATTGCATGTGGGTTGTCAGCTGGTAGACATGTCTGCAAAGATAACAAAACAAAAAATGGTAGCTCCTCCCACCCAGCCTATATAGAGCTTGGCTGTCCCTTCAGGCCCCGGTCTTTCTTTGCAGACAGCCTGGAGAGCTGCTGTGAAGATTTTTGCAAGGATTTTATGTCTCTTTATCACATTTCTTCTATCTTCATCTTTTCAAGTGAGTCGTCGGACAGCGGGGTCCCTACCCCATGCTCCTGAACTGACATTGCGCCAAGTTTCTTCCCTGAGGACCCACTACACATGCCTGCTGGCCGGTATCTAAACCGGGAACTGGGGAAGACCTTGATGTCTGTGAGGACGTGTTGGGTCAAGTAGGCACGAGGCCCTGGCATCCAGTTAATTTTGGTCTTCTATGGTGTGGATTAGGACACCCCCCTCCCCCCAGCTCCTGGACTTGCCTTCGGGTGCCCCTACATAGCTCCTGGACTTACCTTCGGGGTGCCCCTACAATGCTTCCCTCACCCCCCTTTCCCTTTTACATACTGTGGTAGTATGTGACTGGGCGGGGACTGTCGGGTGTTCCTCTGGTCCCGCCAATGTGTCTTTTGCAGCTGAGTGCAGGGGTTTGACTTGGCGGGGCAATCCAGTGGTTCCCTGTCTGGTATCTTTACAGCAGTTGGTCCGCTGTGCCGTTTTGGGCGGGGGGTTCGGCCATCGAGGAGGAGGCCGGGTCGGGATCTGACAGAAGGATCAATAAATGCGGGGTCAGGAAAGCACTAGAGCCCCCCTGCATTTATTGGTCCTCCTGTCTGGTCCCTCCCCCCTCCTCCTCGCTGGCCGGTTAAGTGCCGTTCGTGTGCCTTTTTTTCCATTCATTCTTCAGGACTGCCACTTTAAAAACAGAGCTACAAACTGGGACAGTTTAAAAGCCCTGCCCTTTTCTCCTAGTCCTCAGTATTGTTTTTCCTCTCCAGGAAACGGCTTCGTCAAGTTTGTTTTTTCCTCTTTTTAATATTAAAACCCATGAGTCCCTGGGGTGGTGCTCACAGAGCCCGAGCTTTACTTCTGCAGGTTAGTCTTCCTGCGGCTATGGCAGTGAGATACATACAGCTGTGGGCGGGACTGCAGCCAGTACTTCCGGGTTGTGCGATCTTGGAGGCTGGCCTCCAACCCACCTAATTCTAGGTCAGAGAACTGTTTCCAGGCCTGAGCCCGGAAAAGAGGGCCTGGTAAGTGGTGGCTCACTTTTATGCTCAGGCGGTGGGCACACACGCCATTGTGACTTCTTCTGCTGGCTCCCGCGGTACGTGAGTAACTCCGGTGGGGTGGAATTTTTCTATTTCTTCTGCATTATCTCATGGGGTTGTCTATTATGTCTTTCAGGCGGGTTAAAACTTCGGCACTTTGGTTTCTCCCGGTCTTCTCCCCTCATTACTCCCACTTCCATAGCGGGTCATTGGGGCACCCCGGGTATTATTAGCATTAACACTTACTGGCCTGTTGTGCCACAATAATCACCATATGGAGGCTTCTGGGGATGATGTGCTTGGGGTTCCTTCGGGACAAGCCCGGCTATGTGTTGCGTGTGGGGCATCCCCTATAAGTGATGATGTCAGGGTGTGTGTACCCTGCGCCCAGCAGGTGCTTGCGCTGCAGTCTGGGTCGCCTGCTGCTGGGCCTAGTGCTGCGCCTCTGGCTTCGCCTACCCTCCCACGCTTACATCTGACCCCCAGTGGGGGGCAAGCCAGAGGGGAGTCTTAACCTGATTTGGCTGCACGGGTGGCCAGCATTGAAAAACATATTGCTGTTTCTGCCCCGCGTAAGGCTTCTGCTAAGAAACGGCATTTATCACCCTCGGGTTCCCTCTTCCCTGTTGAGGCTGAGGAATTTTTTGACATTACTGGTTATTCCCCCCTGGAGGAGGGGGGAGTTATTCTCTGATTCAGAGTCATCTGAGGAACAGCCTAGGCTTTATGATGGTACCGGGTATCCCTTTGGAGAAGACCCATGGTCCTCAGATGACACTGACAGGCTTTTGGCTCATATTTTTGAAGTGCTCTGTATCTCCGCTCCTGCCGTGGCTCCGCAGCAGCAGGGGGAGCTTTTTCATACGGTTAAACCACGTTTGGAGTTTCCTGAGCAGACTCATTTTAATAATCTGGTGCTCAAAGAATGGGAACAGCCTAGCAAGCTCCCTCGGGTGCCCAAGATAAGAGGTATCCCTTTCCTGCTGAGGTGATAAAGCATTGGTCAAGTCTCCCGAGGTGGATGCGCCCCAGCTGGCTTGTCATGCCTTTGCCTGTGTGGGGACCGCGCTACGCCCGGTTTGTGCCCCTGCTATTACAGCTATTGCTATTAAGGGTTTGCTTAAAGTGGACCAACACCCAGGATTTTGACTATCCTGGGTCTTGGTCCACTTCGGTGGGGCACCCCCGATCGGGGTGCCCCGCTGTGTGAAACCCCCCCCGAACCCCCCGAAAAACTCACCTCTCCCCGCGCCGACGGACAAGCGGCTCCTCCGCCGCCGCCTCCCGCGCGTCCCTCTTGACGCGCGCGCGAGGGAGGTGGCCGGCCGCCGCCTAAGATAAGGTAAGGGGTTTGGGGTGTTTGGGGGGGTTTCACCCTGAGGGAGGTGATCGGTCCGGGAATCTTATAGATTCCCGGGCCGATCACCCGTGGGTGTTGGTCCACTTTAAGAGTCTCTTACATGGGGCCTCTCATGATGCGGGAGGAGAAGAGTATAGATCTCTTCTGCTTTGCTATGAATTTGTTGCAAATGTTCTGTCTGCCATGGATGATGCCATTAGAATGTGTGGGAGGACATCTGCCCTGTTGGTGGCTATACGCCGCTCTGTCTGGCTGCGTCAGTGGGTAGCTGATAATGCTGCTAAGAAGGCTCTCACTGGCTTTCCTTTTAAGGGGCTGCTCCTCTTTGCTGAACGCTTGAACTTGTTTGCCAGGGGCGGCAGGTTACCTCAACGTAGGAGCCGTCCTGGTCCTTTAGGGGGACAGGTTCCTTTCTCCCTTCCTTTCGTGATTCCAGAATTAGTCGTGGAGTATCCCTTCCTGGGGCTCGTGGAGGCTATTGGGGAAGGGGCAGAGGACGTGGCCGCCCTGGCCCCTTCTGGGGTCCCAAGCCTAAGTCCACCCCAAAGCCCCCTCAGGCATGAAGAGGCGCCCTCACTCATCCGGGTGGGGGGACGGCTTCGGCTCTTTGCTCACGTCTGGAGGCTTCATGTCTCAGACCGGTGGATTCAGGAGGTAGTATCCTCCGGTTACAAGATAGAGCTTGCAGCCTGGCCACCCCCAAGATTCGTCAAATCCCGGATGGCTCAAAACCCCTTCTCAGCACAGGGTTTGTGCCGTGCTGTCCAAAACCTTCTGGAGTTGGGGGTCATCTGCCCGGTGCCCTTAAGGGAAAGGGGCAGAGGCTTTTATTCCAATCTTTTCACTGTTCCCAAAAAGGACGGGTCCCTCAGGCCCATCCTGGATTTAAAACCTCTCGACAAGTTTGTCAGATGCAAGCATTTTCGCATGGAGACCCTGTGTTCTGCAGTCAATTCACTGCGCCCGGGCGACTTCATGACCTCTGTAGACATCAAGGATGCTTACCTTCATGTACCTATCTTTCCAGGTCATCAGAAATTCCTCAGGTTCGCTCTAGAGCAGGGGTGGGCAATTATTTTTTCCATGGGGCCACATGAGAAACTAAAAATATTGTGGAGGGCCGGGCCAAACGGCTGAACTCAATTCTGCATAATATCATTGTATTTCTTTATAAAAAGCAGTAAATAGCATTGTTGTGACAAGCTGGTGCGAGTATATGTTATAGTTATGACAAGCAGGTGCAAGTATATGTTATAGTTATGACAAGCTGGTGCGAGTATATGTTATAGTTAAACAATGAAAAAGTGAGGTTGCTTTACAAAAAAATGTAATTTATTAAATAAACCACATTTTGTGTTTCCAGTGAGGTCTCATTCAGCAGATTGGGATGCCCCAGAGGCATGATGCCTGTAACCCAGCCCAGGATTCCTTCACACTCCAAAGGGCTGAGTTACACGGGTTTTGGTCTGCTTTAAAACATCATGACCAAATCAGGTTAGGATGGAATAACCCCCATCCTTTACATTATTATTAAAGTAACACAGCGCTGCTCACACTTTTTACTCGGTAGTAATGTGAAAAATTGCGGATTCCCTCACATAAAGCAGAACAAAAGCCAGAGCGGCCACTGGTCTTCCCCCCCCCTGGAAATCCCAGATCGGGATGCCCCACTGTGTGAAACCCTTTTTACTCAGTAGCAACATGAAAAATGGCAGACTCCCTCCCTTAAAGCGGAACAAAGCCCCGATCTTGGATGCCCAGGTGGAAGGCCAGTGGCTGCTCTGGGTTCATTTCCACTTTAAGGGGGTGTGGGGAACCGCTCTGGTAGATACTTGGTAGCTGTGCAGTAAGCAGGGTCACAGCCAGGATACAGTTCAATTCAAGTGTTTTTATTTCACACTTGTAGCTTCCAACATCCACAGGGCCTTAACATCAGGCTTAAACAAAAATAAATCCTGCTCGGCTAAGCAACTCACTAATATGTAACAAACCCTAGCTATACGTGGGACTGGCTATCCGGCCCACAGTTACCAATCACAAGCGTTGTGTGGCCCGTTCAATACCTCCTCTAGTCCAGCAGTCAGCTCTCCGGGTATGGCCACACTCTTCAGATCGGCAGTGAGCTTTAAATTAGGACCCGAGGATCCACAGCTGCGGGCTGTGGAAGCCCCGAACCCCCGGGTGGAGTGAGCGTCCCACTACCAACCTCACTCACTCCAGAACAAGCAGGTCCCAGTACGTATTTTACAATCTGTCTATGTTAGCTATGGCCAACATCGACAACACAGACTATCAATCCTGCTTATACTGTGTCTGTGTTAACCCTTTGGTTACCAGAGACACACCCAAGGCTTACCATTCACAGTTTAACCATTTCAAGGGCAGATATCTGTTCTCCCAAAACATACCCTTCTCACACTCCCTCCCCCTCAGTTCAGACCCACTGGGGCGAACTTCTGACATCAAACAATGGGTCCGGGATAAGGCATCCGCGTTACCTTGCAGTTTCCCAGCTCGGTGCTCCACTGAGAAACTGAAGTTTTGCAACGACAAAAACCACCTTGTGACTCTGGCATTCCTCTCCTTGGACCTACTTATCCAGGTGAGGGGCGAGTGGTCAGTTATCAGACGGAACCGTCTTCCCAGCAAGTAGTATCTTAGTGCTTCTAAGGCCCACTTTATCGCCAGACACTCTTTTTCTACAATGCTGTAGTTTTTCTCAGCTGGTGTGAGTTTTCTGCTCAGGTAGGTAACTGGGTGCTCCTCTCCATTCACCTCCTGAGACAGGACAGCTCCTAACCCTATATCTGACGCATCGGTCTGCACAATAAATTTTTTCTTGAAGTTTGGCGTAATGAGGATGGGGAATCCACATAATGCCAACTTCAAGGCCTGAAAAGCGCTTTCTGCTTGTGCATTCCACCGCACCATGACGGACCCTTTTCCTTTCGAAAGGTCAGTCAGGGGAGCTGACAGCGTGGCGAAGTTGGGTATAAACCGCCTGTAATACCCAACAATGCCCAGGAATGCCCTGACTTGTTTGGTGCTGACAGGTTGAGGCCATTCCTGGATAGCGTCAACCTTGTTGACCTGGGGTTTAATTATGCCTCGTCCAATCACATACCCCAAGTAGCGTGTCTCCTCCATCCCGACCGCACACTTCTTGGGGTTTGCAGTTAGGCCGGCTGCCCTTAAAGAGTTCACTACAGCCTGTACTTTGGCCAAGTGACTCTCCCAGTCATCGCTGAAGATGATAATATCATCCAAATATGCTGAGGCGTATCTCCTGTGAGGCTTTAGCACTACGTCCATTAAGCGTTGGAACGTCGCGGGGGCCCCGTGAAGCCCGAACGGTAACACGACATAGTGGAATAGGCCCTCAGGGGTGATGAAGGCTGTCTTCTCTTTAGCGCTTTCTGTCAGGGGTACTTGCCAGTATCCCTTGGTGAGGTCGAGCGTAGTGAAATATCGAGCACCTCCCAGTCTCTCAATAAGCTCATCTATACGTGGCATGGGATAGGCGTCAAATTTAGAAACTTCATTTAATTTTCTGAAATCATTGCAGAAACGTAGGGTACCATCTGGCTTGGGAATCAGAACAATGGGACTGGCCCATTCACTTTTGGACTCCTCTATGACTCCCAACTGCAGCATTTTCTTAACCTCCTCTGCAATGGCCTGACGACGAGCCTCAGGGACTCGATATGGTCTTAGCCGAACCTTCACCCCAGGCTCCGTGACAATGTCATGCTTGATTACGGACGTGTACTCTGGTAACTCTGAAAACACGTCTGTATTCCTAGCTACAAATTCTAGAGCCTCTTGGCGTTGTCCTTTCGTGAGGGTATCTGCAATTGTCACTTCTGCCCCCACCTCCGCAGGCTTAACGGTAGCCTGGGGGGGTAGCACAGAAGGGAGTTTAACCGGAGACTTCTCTGTAAGCAGACTCTCCCTGTCCTTCCAAGCTTTGAGTAAATTGACATGGTACACCTGCTTAGGCTTCCTCCTACCAGGCTGATGTACCCTGTAATTTACTTCACCCACCTTCTCCAATACCTCATACGGCCCCTGCCACTTGGCTAGAAACTTGCTCTCCACTGTGGGAACCAGAACCAAAACACGGTCACCAGGTTTAAAGGTCCTTACTGTGGCTGACCTGTTATAAACCCGGCTTTGAGCCTTCTGAGCAGCCTCCATGTGCTCCTTAACGATGGGCATAATGGCTTCCACCCTGTCCTGCATACTGGCGATGTGGTCTATAACACTTTTGTGGGGGGTGGGTTCCTGTTCCCAAGTCTCCTTTGCAATGTCCAGCAGGCCTCTGGGATGTCTGCCATAGACTAATTCAAAGGGAGAAAACCCCGTAGAAGCTTGGGGTACCTCCCGGACTGCGAACATTAAAGAGGGCAACATAACATCCCAGTCCCTCCCATCTTTGTCCACCACCTTTTTCAGCATACTCTTTAAGGTTCTGTTGAATCTCTCCACTAATCCGTCCGTCGGAGGATGGTATACCGACGTGCGTAATTGTTTTATGTTAAAGAGTTTACACAGTTCCTTGGTGACTTTAGACATGAAAGGGGTACCTTGGTCCGTGAGGATCTCCTTGGGCAGGCCCACCCGGCAAAACATGGCGAATAGCTCTTTAGCTATCAGCTTCGCCGATGTGTGCCGCAGGGGAATGGCTTCAGGATACCGTGTAGCGTAGTCCATCACTACAAGTATATGCTGATGCCCCCGGGCAGACTTAACCAACGGACCTACCAAGTCCAAGGCAATCCTTTCAAATGGGACCTCGATGATGGGGAGGGGTACTAATGGATTCCGAAAATGACCCATAGGAGCACGCAACTGACATTCGGGGCATGATTCACAATAACGTTTAACCTCAGTATATACCCCTGGCCAGTAAAACCGCTGCAGGATGCGATCCAACGTTTTTGTGGCCCCTAGGTGTCCCCCAAGCACATGTTTATGAGCCAACATCAGCACAGTTTGGCGATAAGGCTTGGGCACCAGCAATTGCTCCCAGGTCTCACCCCGCATCTTGTCAACCCGATATAAAAGTTCTTGGTCAACCATGAAGTGGGGAAATATCTGATTAGCATTGGCGTGCTGGGGCACCCCATTCACCACCACAACATTTTCCCTAGCCCGGACCAGTGTAGGGTCCTGGAGTTGTGCTGTGCCAAAGTTGTCATGGGATACCTCCAAATCTGAAAATTGTGGCCCAGTCACTAACTCTTCAGTCTCACCGGCCATCACATTTAGGGGAAATACAGTGCTTACATTACTTTCATCACTGGTCACCCCTACAGCTGGGACCCCAGAGTCTGGGTCATTGGGCTCCGGGTCTAAGACTTGACTCTTCTGTTGGGGTTGTACTCTTAAGGGTGGTCTCCCCGTCCTCTGATTTCCCCGCCACAGAGTCCAAAACAAGGGGAAATCCCGTCCCAAAATAAGGTCATGGGGCAAGTTCATGACAACCCCAACCTCATGTTGACTTTCTCCACAGGGGGTCTGGATGGTCACAATGGCAGTAGGATAGTCTTTCACGTCCCCATGAATACACCGGACCCCAACTGTGTGGCCTGTGACAGTCCCAGGGTTAATATGGGATCCATTAATTAGAGTCACCCGACTTCCAGAGTCCAACAGCGTCAGCACCTGGAGCCCTGCCACTGTCACCTGGCAGAGGTGGCGCTCATCCATAGAGTCTGGAGTAGCAGCAGTATAAACCGGGGCCGCATAAAGGGAAACCCTCCTGGCAGAGCTGCAGTCCATGGGCTCAGGTTTATGGGGACACTTGGCTGCAATATGGCCAGGTTCCTGGCAGGTCCAACAGATAGGAGCCTCCGCTCTCCTCCTCCCCTGGGGCAACACCTGAACATAGGGATTTACACTGGCCCGGGAGTTGGCCGGTACCATAGGCCTTCTGGACTTGGGGCTGGCTGGGGTGGGAGAGGCCTTTTTCCTCAGAGCTTGGGTGGCTGAGTACCTCTCCACCATCCCCACCAAAGTATTAGCGTCAGCTGGGTCCCCATGTCCTACCCACTGCTGTATCTCACCTGGCAAGGCCCTCAAAAAGCGGTCCAGAACAACCTTCTCCACCATCTTGGCTGGGGTTGATGTCTCCGGCTGAAGCCACTTGCGAACCAGGTGGATGAGGTGGTGCATCTGGGCCCTTGGTGGTAACGCCTCTTGGAACCTCCAGCTATGGACTCTTTGGGCACGAAGGTATATATCAACTCCCAAACGGGCTAGGATCTCCGCTTTTACAGTAGCATAATCCCGGGCTTCCTGCTCGCTTAGGTCGAAATAGGCCTGCTGTGGTTCTGCTATGAGGAAGGGTGCCAGAACCTCTGCCCAGTATTCCTGAGGCAGCCTTTCACGGGTGGCCACTCTTTCAAAGCCTGTTAGGAAGGCCTCTACATCGTCCTCTGACGTCATCTTTGTCATGGCTTTCCGAACTTCTCTCCTGGCATCCCGCTCCGGTATCGCTGCACCCAGCTTTTGTTGTGCAGCCGCCAGTGCTGTCATCTGCTGTGCTAGCAGCCTGTTAGTTTCTTGCTGCTGTAAGTTGGCCTGTTGCTGGGCCTGCATAGCCTCAGAGTGTGCCTTCTGTTGCTGGAAGTTGGACTGAACCAGCTGTTTAATTAGCTCATCCATGGCTGTGGCTTGTTGCTTGTTGAAGGCCAGGACATGCACCCAGTGTATGTTTCACTGCACTGTGCCCGCTCCAAGCCACCATATGTGGGGAACCGCTCTGGTAGATACTTGGTAGCTGTGCAGTAAGCAGGGTCACAGCCAGGATACAGTTCAATTCAAGTGTTTTTATTTCACACTTGTAGCTTCCAACATCCACAGGGCCTTAACATCAGGCTTAAACAAAAATAAATCCTGCTCGGCTAAGCAACTCACTAATATGTAACAAACCCTAGCTATACGTGGGACTGGCTATCCGGCCCACAGTTACCAATCACAAGCGTTGTGTGGCCCGTTCAATACCTCCTCTAGTCCAGCAGTCAGCTCTCCGGGTATGGCCACACTCTTCAGATCGGCAGTGAGCTTTAAATTAGGACCCGAGGATCCACAGCTGCGGGCTGTGGAAGCCCCGAACCCCCGGGTGGAGTGAGCGTCCCACTACCAACCTCACTCACTCCAGAACAAGCAGGTCCCAGTACGTATTTTACAATCTGTCTATGTTAGCTATGGCCAACATCGACAACACAGACTATCAATCCTGCTTATACTGTGTCTGTGTTAACCCTTTGGTTACCAGAGACACACCCAAGGCTTACCATTCACAGTTTAACCATTTCAAGGGCAGATATCTGTTCTCCCAAACCATACCCTTCTCACAGGGGAGTCCACCAATGTCAAGTTGCTACTAGGTAACAAGGGTTTCACACAGTGGTTCATCCTGATCTGTGATACCCAGGGGGAAGACCAGTGGCCGCTCTGGGTTTTGTTCTGCTTTCAGAGAAGGAGTCTGCCTTTTTTTACGTTGCTACTGAGTAAAAAGGGTTTTAAAAACTGGAGCTTCCCAATTTGGCATGCCCGGGGGGGAAGGGAGACCAGTGGCCGGCCTTGGATAAAAGGCTGTGTGAAACCCTTCCCACCTTGCAGCATGGTCCCCCCGCCCTCCCAAAGGCATTGGTCTGGCCAGAAATGGACTACGAGAGCCAGTGCACCATCCTGTAACACATTTGGTGTGGACTACAAGTGCCAGCAGCCTGCGACGTGAGGCACAGACAAGTGGCTGAAGTATCTCCATCTCCGGCGTCAGCTCTGCAGCGACTGACACATGCCACACAGTACAGGCCAAGGGTGGGAAGAGAAACTCAGCCCACAGCCAAACCTGCAGGAGGGAGCTGTCCAATAGGAGAGCAGGCTCTAATCCACCCCCCCCAGCTACATTAGACTCACTACAGAATGGAAAATGTGCTGTTCATACTAGGCACTATCTTTTCTGACAAGACTGTGCAGACAGTGGGCGGGACTGAGCAGCGGGGGCGTTGGCCGTGCACCTGACAGGGAACGCTGATCGCGGGCCAGTCAGAGCCAATCAAAGGGCCATATGTGGCCCTGGGGCCTTACAATGCCCAGGTCTGCTCTAGAGGATCAGCACTACCAATTTGTGGCCTTGCATTTCGGTATCACCTCAGCTCCCAGGGTTTTCACCAAGGTGCTGGCGGGCGTAATGGCTCTGCTGAGATCTCAGGGCATTCGCATCCTTCCTTACTTGGACGACATTCTCATCACGTCTCAGTTCTTCCAGCAGGCAGAGCTGGATACCCAGACGGTGGTGTCCACACTGGAGTCCTTCGGCTGGGTGATCAATCACCCCATGTCTTCCCTGTTCCCGTCATTGGTGAGGTCCTTTCTGGGCATGACTCTGGATAGATCTCAGGTTAAGATTCTTCTCCCTCAGCAGAAGGTGGAGAGTCTTCAAGCTCAAGCAAGGCTTCTTCTGTCTTGCCCCCATCCCTCCATCCGGCAGGGGATGCAGCTGGTGGGTCTGATGGTGTCTTGCTTCGAGGCGGTTCCATACGCTCAATTTCACATGAGATCTCTTCAACTTCATCTCTTGTCAGTATGAGATCGGGACCCTGTGTCTCTGGATCAGGTGTTTGTTCTGTCCCCTCTGGTCAGGTGGTCTCTTTCGTGCTGGCTAGACTCAAGGAACCTGTTGATGGGCAGATCCTTTCGAACCCCTTGCTGGGAGACAGTCACCACAGATGCCAGTCTGACAGGTTGGGGGGCTTCTGGAAATCACTGAAGTTCCAGGGTCAGTGGGGCCCTCAGGAGGCCCATACCCCTATCAACATTCTGGAACTGAGGGTGATAAGACTAGTTCTCGCCCAGTTAACTCCACACCTTCAGGGTCGGGCGATTCAGATCCGCTCGGACAACCAGACGGCAGTTGCCTACATCAATCATCAGGGAGGGACCCGGAGCAAGAGGGTCCTCAAGGAAGTGTCCCTGATTTTGTCCTGGGCGGAGGAGAATGTCCCTGCATATCGGCAGTTTACATCCCGGGAGTGGAGAACCTGGAAGCAGACTCCTTGAGCAGGGGGATGTCTCGGCTGGGGGAGTGGTCCCTCAGCAACAAGGTGTTTTGGTCCCTGTGCCGTCGTTTGGGGCAGCCGGATGTGGACCTGTTTGCGTCCCATCACAATCACAAGCTTCCAGTCTTTGTCTATGTCCCAGGACCCTCTGGCCCTGGCCATGGATGCGCTAGCAATGTCTTGGAAGAGTTTTCAGCTCCTTTATGTGTTTCCTCCATTCCCTCTGCTGGCCAGGGTGCTGCGCAAGATCTCCCAGGAAGGGGTGCCAACCATTCTGGTGACCCCCCCGTTGGCCAAGAAGAGTGTGGTTCGCAGACATTGTGCAGTTGGCAGTAGATCAGTATGCCCTGCCCAAGGTTCCAGATCTGCTCACTCAAGGACAGCTACGCCAATTCCAATTTACAAACGCTGGCTTTAACGGCCTGGCTGCTGAAACCTCCATCTTGATAGAAAAGGGGCTGCCTGCCTCTGTTGTTAGTACTATGATTCAGGCTAGGAAGAAGTCCTCGTCATCTATCTACTATAGGGTATGGCATACTTACATTGCCTGGTGTGAGTCTAGGTCGCTTCCCTGTCGGGGTGTTTTCTATCCCCAGGATTCTGGAATTCCTGCAAAATGGTTTGGATCTGGGTCTTCAACTTAGTACCCTCAAAGGTCATGTTTCAGCCCTGGCTATTTTCTTTTGCCAACCATCGTCTGGTTAAGACCTTTTTTCAGGGGGTTACTCACGTGCGTCCTCCTCGTAAGCCTATGTTACCAGTCTGGGATTTAAACTTGGTATTATCGGCCTTGCAGGGGTCTCCCTTGAAACCCTGGCATGCGGCCCCTTTGTCTATTTTTGACGCTTAATGTAGCCTTTTTGGTGGCTATCACTTCTGTTAGGCATGTTTCTGAGTTGGCGGCACTTTTTATCAAGCCTCCTTACTTTGAGAGACACCAGGACAAGGTGGTGTTTTGTTTTAAGCCAGATTTTCTGCCTAAGGTGGTGTCTGCTTTTCATCTCAATCAGGACATTGTCTTTCCTGCCTTCTCTGTGCCCTAATCCTAGTAACTCTAAGAAGCAGGTATTACATTCTCTGGATGTGGTTAGAACCCTGAAGTTCTATTTGGTGGCTACTGAACCTTTCAGGAAGACTGATGCTCTTTTTGTTCTCCCTTCTGGGCCTAAGAAGGGTTTAGCTCCAGCTAAGTCCACCATCAGCAAGTGGATCCGTCAGGCTGTGGTTCAAACCTATTCTGCTAAGGGGAAGGAACCTCCTTTCTGCCTTACTGCTCATTCTACTCGTGCTATTGGGGCCTCTTGGGCTTTTCAGCACCAAGCTTCCTTTTCTAAGTTTTACAAGGTTGATGTTAGGGCCTCGGCTGATGGTGCTTTTGGCCGCAAAGTTCTGTAGGCGGCAGTGGTTTAAACTGCCCGCTGTTGCTTTTGGGGATCCCACCCTACCTTACGGACACTGATATTGGATGTCCCATGTGTAAGGAATCCTCTGGAGCAGGACGTGCTGTATACTTGGAATAATACAATTCTGTGATTACTCACCTGTGGAATTGGTATTATAAGTATACAGCACGTCCTGCTCCATCCCACCCTTGTTATCATTATTCTTAGTTACCTCTGTATGGTGAATGTTCATTTTTCATTTGGGACTTTTGTTATTACTGTTCTCCCGGCTTCTTGTGTTACTGCTTGTAAATACTGGGGAATTTGTGGGAGGTCCCCGACTTATATAGGGCCGGGATGAGCCACAAGCTGTTTTCTGCAGTCCAGCGCCATCTTGTGGATGTATAACCCATGTGTAAGGGATCTTCTGGAGCAGGACGTACTGTATACTCATAATACCAATTCTACAGGTGAGTAATCACAGAATTGTATTTTTGCCTCCACTTGTTTTTTTTTTACTCTTGCACAGTGGGGGTTCTCCACTGAGGGTCTGCTTAGCTGTTCTTGAACCAGCTATTCAGGGTCACATCCATGTAGTCGCCCTGGGGCGTCCCACATGTAATGAATGCCCGTCGAGGTGAACCATAGTAAAGGGAGAATTGGAGAAAATAAAATTTTTCATCTGTAAAATGGATTTTGCCATATTACTCTGCTCCACCTCGATGGCCCTGCCCTTTGGTTACTTCCTGGGTTGATTACCTAATCTTGCTGCCATCGGTAGTGCTTCTCTACTTGTTCGCCCTTGAGCTTTTCATTTATGGGTTTCCAGTGGTTCCTCCCACAGCTGGGGCTACTGATTTTCGACTGACTGTGACCTGAAGGGACACTTATATATAGCTACAGCTGAGTGACAACCGATGTGTAATGACTGCCGGTCGAGGTGGAGCAGAGTAACACGGAGCCAAAATGGTGCGGAGCCAAGTTCTCACCAAATGGTGTATATCGGATCAATAACAAAATCACATTTATTAAGGCAAGAAAATGCACAATAATATTAATAATGAGGTAATCCTAACAGACATACTAGGTAATAAACCCCCATGAGGACCCTTAAAAGCATAATCCTGTTGGGCGTGGGTTGCAAGTGCAACAATTGTGTACATCACCAAGAGAGTTGGTCCAAATGGTGTTCCCCAGATGCAATCTAGAGGCGACAACGCATTTCGTGGTACCTGACCACTTCCTCCAGGCATCTATTGGTGATTTAACTATTTTAATAAATGCATTGTGCTCTTGTTACATGTTTTCCTTCTGCATACTTATGTCATTATATTATGTTTTATATTTGCAGGAAAAAACAATTACCAACTTAAGGCTTACGCTTTCTGAGTTGGAGGCCACTGTTGAGTAAGTCTATTCATGTGTATATATTGTTTGGTGTATTTCATTGTGTCGATGATGGGAAATATTTGCATAGTGCTATTTCCTCATGTAATAAAAATAAACACATTGTGAACAGAAAAACAGGTAAAAATATACAATACCGCCAATTAAACCGTTAGATTCATGTGAATGACTTTCTAAAGAATGGGCAGTACGCTGCTATTCAAACTGGCAAGAAATTACCTCCAGTACTGTTTCTGAATAGTCGAGATGCTTCTATATTTAAAGCACAAAAAGGGGCATGCTGGGCTTTCTGAATAGAAAAATGGCTGAGTCTGTTACAATTTTTGGAGTCCATAGGACTCTGGACTCTCTAGCCTACTTACTTGAGCATAGAGTCTGGCTCCTGGCCACAGTTTGAATCAGGCTAATTGGAGATGTATCAGAAGAGCGGAAAGTTATTACCAGTATAATATAAGAAAACCTAATTTGCTCCTTCTTTTTAAGACCATAGATATTAAAAGATCAGTTTACTGTGGCTGCTTTTATAATATCTCTATCCAGTCTATCTCTTAGCGGGGTGGGGAGCCCTCAATGTGCCTCAATTTATTGTTACAGGCTTCTGTACATATGCCATTAGAGTCCTGTAGGCTAGTGTAAATGTTTCTATATATTGGTTGTCACTGGTTAACTTTAGGCTGTATTCTTTACCTACAACTCTAATCTTCTAATTGCTAGCCAACTGCAAGACTCCATTGGAAACAAAGATCGGGAGATATCAAGTCTACGCCGGCAACTTGATTCTGTTAATGCTGAGCTTTCAGAAAATATAAGAATGAAAGAAATTTCATTGAAGGAGAATAGAAGATTGCAGGATGACCTGGCCACCATGACGAGAGAAAATCAGGTACTTCAACTAATGGCTTGATTAAAAGTTCTTTAGTGCACCTACAATGTTTTGTTTAATTTTAAAATAAAGTCACAGAGTTACAATGTCTATTGGCAGGATGTATATATGGGGCTTCTTGTTAAACTGGACCTTCAGCATGATTTAATGAAAAGCCCAAACCCTTAAACTTTTCCCCAGCATCTTAAATTAATATATTTTACGTTTTTAGTCACTTACTTACTATTCTTTCCCCCACTGGACTTCAACTCTGTTCAGGACCCTAGGATACGGGGGCCACCAACTTGACTCAAAAGCATCACATAATGAGGAGGGGAGAGCGGTGAAAAGCACAGGGTGTGGGCTTATATCTGTGCTTTGCACAGAGTAGAGCTGGGGTCAGGGAAAGGACAGTAATCCCAGAATGCAGAGCCACACAGTCAGAAGACACTTCCTGTTTGCAGGCTGCCTGATGCTCCATGAGCCGCCATCTTGGATGCTTAAAGGCTCATAACATGCAGTAGATGCATGTAGGATGATTTTTAATGTGAGGAATCTGTATGTACAGGGTAGAGGAAACATATAAAATAGACTTATTCAGGGTGAAGGTCCACTTTTGACTATCCTGGGTTTTGGTCCACTTCGGTGGGGCACCCCGATCGGGGGTGCCCCGCTGTGTGAAACCCCCCAGAAACCCAAAAAAACTCACCTCTCCCCGCTCCCACGTGAACGCCGCAGCCAATCCCCGCCAACGTCCAGGCGGGGGACAGGAACGTACAAGCCGCTGCCGCCGCCGCCTCCCGCGCGTCACTCTCGGCGCCCGCGCGAGATTTCCGGGCCGATCACCCCTGGGTGTTGGTCCACTTTGAGGCCTTACCCTTATAGCTATGAGCTCTGAGCAGTTTGCCTTTTTGCTTGCTTGTTTGCTATGCTGTTCACCTCCCGAGTCAAATAATAAAATGGGGAATGTCTGATCTTGCCGTCAACACATCATAAAGCCAAAAATTGCCATCCTGCCCATTAGGATAGGGCGTTCTCCCCTCCACTGTATTGTTTGTGGATGGTGGGTGGGAAATAAAGGATGGAGCTACATGGCCTATTAAGGATTGTCACAATGACCTCCAAGTCCTGGATGTGGGACAATATATACAAGTGACTACCCACCGCACATGCAGGATTGCTGGTTAGGGTGGTCTTTGATCTGTGGCTGAACCAGGTGTCTCTAAGTGTCTATCCAGTAGACTAAAGTCATTTGAGTCTCAGGACAAACCGCACTGCTGTATGGAAAAAAAGAAGTAACTGCAGGCTTCAGGTCTGTGAACCTGCTATGGATACTCCTCATCAAAGTCCAGCATGTACAATAGCCAGTGGTCCAACTAGTCAATAACATTTCAAACCTTATTTCAAGCAATTAAAATGCAAAAATACTCTCCCAATATTAAAAAGAAGACATCAGGGTAAATGAAATGCTGGTAACCCCCCCTCCCCCATCAATGTATTTCAGGCACAAGCTGTTGTTTCTACCAACTAATGCCGATTGTAGAGTACGGTCCTCCCTGTGCTGTGCACGTTTCTGCCCACCCATTCACTTCAATGGGCAGCCAGGAGCGTGCACAGTGCATCGCACTATGCACAGCCCCTCCTGCCCATTCACTTGAATGGACAGATGGGAGCATGCACGGTACGGGGAGCATCACACTCTGACAAGGAAGATGGTGGCACCTGGTGCTCCGTTTATGTAATCATGACCACTGCTGTGTGTGCCTGACTGCTAGTTTTTGCAAGTTGGAAAGGAGGCAGAGACACGTTCTGTGTTGGGTCCTTGAGCGCAGCCCATAAATGTTGCTCATAAAACCACCTCCTGTTAAGTCCTGTGGACTGGGACATTTGTTGATGCTGGCAGACACATGAAAACTTTCCTTCAAAATGGGGGCTGACTGCAATAAACTGCTGGTATCCTTGTGTGCTGCTGTTTGACATGTAAGTTTCTTTCAAATCAAAAGTAAAAAAAAAAAAATATTCTTGGTGTGCCACACACCCCGCTTCACTTCTTAAATATTCATCACTTAATGGGTTAATCCACCGCAGGTGACGTAGTGCAGAGAGGAAGTCTTGTAACGAGCCCCCTTCCGGCCTATATATACCTGGTACCTCCCTTCAATCACCAGTATTTTTTCTCTCTGCTTGCTGACAAGTCAGAAGATGGAAGTCTCCTGCTTACAGGTAGGCCGGGGTATTCTTAGCCCGCCACCCCCCTTTTGGTCTATTTCTGCCCGGTTTGAGTTTGTATACCTTTATGGCGAAATGGAAGACTCCCAGCCTTGGCTGCTCACCGGGCAAATGGTAGAGGGCACTTAAGTGCCTAGGAGCTTATCTCCTACCGCTCGACCTCATGCGTGGGGCAATGCGGCTAACCGGCATGGTGATCCGGAAATGGGATGCCCCTGTCCCGAGGGTCCCCGTAGCCCCTTTCTCTCCCGTTCGGTCCCTTCTCCCTTCACTATGGGGGGAGGGGGGGGGGTGAGGGTGTGCTTTTAGTATGTGTGTTTCACTGTATCACTGCATGTTAACATATATGTCATGTTTATACATTCACTGTAGCATGTGTATATTTTGGGTCTGCTTTAAGGGCAGCTTGCGCTGGGTATGGGCTGGCCACTTCTCTGGCAGTTGGTTGCTTTGTTGCCCCCTCCCCCCTCTCCCCTCTCCTCGCCTGGCATTCATGGAGCTTTGTCAGCACATGCGGTTTTTACCCTCCCCCCTCCGCCGCCTCGGGCGCGTGCTGTGATCAGCTATAAGTGTTCCAGCTGATCGGCGTAGGGGGGGGGTCCTGCTGACGCGGGGGCGCGGCGCAGACGTCGTGCGGCGTCAGCAGCGTCTGCGGCGGGCCCAGCGTCCTTGCTTCCTTCAAAACAGGAAGGCACGTGGGCGCACGGCCGCACTTTGTCTTCATGCCGGCTCATGGTGCTGGCTGCAGGCTTACCGGCTGGTTGCTGTACAGGTAAGCGGCCCCTCCCGTTGGGGCCGTTAAATGGGGAATATTTTTTAATAATACAGGGAGAAATCACTGTTATTAAGGGGGCGTCATTTAAGGGCACTTGGTGCCATACTTGCCTTGCAGATCCTGGGATCCCTGCTTATGCTAGCCCTCCGGCTCTATGTGCCTGGCTAATTATTGGGATTGATTTGAATGTTTATATACATAGACTATATATAAATATATATATATAGTTTCTATCAAAGGGGACCTAAACTTAAAAAAAAAAAAAAAAAAATTTATATAAATCCTCCCTTCCGGGACATTACTAAAATAAAGGGGGCATCCCGGGTCGGCTTATGCCTTAAAAGTCCCATTATTGTGAATACCATAAATCACCATATGGAGGCTTCCGTAGATTCCGGAAACGGTTCTGCTGTTCCGTTTGGGGGGTGCATAGGTTGTGGGGTTCCACTCCCAGCTGATGATATCTTTATTTGCATCCCTTGTGCAAAACAGACTATTGCGCGCCAGTCCGTTGCTTCGGCTGCGGTGCCATCACATCCTTCATCATCTCCTACCTCTCCCTCCCTATTCTGGACCCCGCATGACACTGTCAAAAGTGGGGATTCGCATTCCGAGGCGGCAGCACAGCCCTGCCCCCGGAAAATGATGCCCGTTAAAGCAGCGTTGAAGACCGCTACAAAACGAAGGCACCTGACTCCGGTACCTTCGGCTCCACAGGACCAGTTTTGTGAACCTGTGGAATGGTCCGATGGATCCCCTGACGAGGATGAACTCCCGTCGGAGTCAGATGAGCCGACAGGTCAGCATGTGGCTGATGAGATCGGCGATTGGTCAGAGGGGGTTGACACCCCCTCCATTCTGGCTCAGATGTTTAAAATTTTGAGTTTAGATACGCCTGAGGCGGCCGCCCCGCCAAAGGGTCAGTTATTTAAAGAGCCTGAGCCGAGTTTGGTTTTTCCCAGACAGCACCACTTTGAGAGGGTGGTTCTTAAGGAATGGGAACATCCCACACGGTTATCTGGAATTCCTTCCAGTTGGGAAAAGCGTTATCCTTTTCCACCAGGATTGGTGAAGCTGTGGTCTGTCCCTCCGGACGTCCCCCTGTACCCCTGTACTAGGACTCTCCAGCTCGGCTATGGTACAATCTGCTGAGACCACTGTCCCCAAAGATGGGGAAGATCGCAGGATTGACCAATACGCTCGACATGGTTTTATCTATTCCGGGTCAGCATTGCGCCCGGTATGTGCTTCAGCCCTTCTTCTATTGGCAATTAAGTCCCTAATTCAGGGGCTATATGAGGATCTTGATCCCGCTTGCAAACAGTTCACTGCACTTAAGCAGTGTGAATCTTTTGTGGCTTATGTCCTGGCCGCTCAGGACGATGCGCCGACTATGAGTAGCAAGGCGGCAGCTATGCTGGTGGCTATTCGCAGGTCAGTATGGCTGCGTCAGTGGTCAGCAGACACGGCTTCCAAAAAGGTACTCACAGCTCTCCCCTTTTTGGGGTTGCATCTGTTTGGGGAGAAAATTGATTGTCGCAAAAGATGGTAAGATGCCACAACGCAAAAGGCCTCGTGGTCCCTTCAGGGGGACAAGTTCCGGTAGGCCTTCCTTTCAAAGGTTCGGAGCGGGCAAAGGTACGTCCTTTCCCGCTACCAGTGGCGCAGGTTGGACTCGGGGGAGGGGCCGTGGCCGCGGCCCACTCAGTCCTGGGGCACCAAGCCCAAGCCTGCTGATAAGCTCACTCAGTAATGAGGGGCTGCCCTCACCCGTGCGGGTGGGGGGACTATTGTGACACTTCTACCATTGGAACCATGTGGTTCTAGGCAGATGGATCCAGGAGGTAGTGTCGACAGGTCACAACCTGGAATTCGAGTCTCACCCTCCCTCGCGGTCCATTCAGGGGTCGGTTCATCCCGCCCTGAACTCTCATCAAGACGGAGTGTGTCTTTCTTTTGCCCAAATTCGCACAAGAACACTTCAGCTATTTCTGCTAGCGTGTTGGGTCCAGCAACCTCTGTTGTTGGATCAGTCCTTCCAATTGTCCTCCCGTGTACGGCAGTTCCTCCTGTGGTGATTGGTCTCGACCAATCTTGTATAGGGCAGGTCTTTCCTGACCCTCCCTTGGAGAGGTGTCACCACGGACACCAGTCTGTCGGGATGGGACAGATTCTGGAAGGAGCTGCGGCTTCAGGGGCAGTGGAGGCCCCACTTACCCATCAGAGAAATGTCCCTGATCCAGACATGGGCAGTGTTCCATGTTCCCTGTCTCTCGGCGGTTTACATTCCAGAGGTGATGGAACAGGTAGCGGACCGGTTGACCAAGTGCTCTCCCCGTCTGGAAGAATAAGCTCTCCATCCTCGGGTGGTTCTCTTATTGTGTCTCCAATGGGAGACTCCGGAGGTGGACCTGTTGGCCCCTCATCACTATCACAGGCTCCCGAGCTTCGTGTCACTCTCCCGGGATCCTCTGGCTCTGACAGTGGACGTCAGGTCCCTGAACTGAGGAGCTCTGGGATTTCTATACCTGTTTCCTCCGTGGCCCTTGCTGGGCAGAGTTCTTCAGAAGTTGGCTCTGGAAAGGGTGTACGCCGTTCTCATGGCCCCAAAGTGGCCAAAACGAATAGGGTTCGCAGACATCGTTTGGCTGGCAGTGGACCAGTTCATTCTGCCTCTTCGGCCCGATCTGCTCACTCAGGGTCAATTGTGTTACCCCAATTTACCAGCGCTGGGTTTGATGGCCTGGCGGCTGAAACCTCCATCCTGAAGGAGGAGGGTCTTTCTGATTCAGTCATTTAAGACTCTGATCAGTGCCCGGAAGAAGTCTTCTTCCGTCACCTACTATAGGACTTGGAAAGCCTATATCACTTGGTGTGAGATGAGATCTTTTCCTTGTAGGGTCCTTTCAGTCCCCAGGATTCTGGAGTTTTTACAATCAGGGCTGGACTCTGGTCTCCAGCTAAGTACATTGAAAGGGCAGGTCTCTGCCTTATCTGTCTTTTTTCAGAAGCGTGTTGCACTTAAACCTTTCCAGGAAACCATTACTCCCTGTTTGGGATTTGAATTTGGTTCTTTCGGCTCTTCAGGCTCCTCCTTTTGAGCCTTTGCAAGATATTGCTTTGTCTACCCTGACTCAGAAGATTGTCTTCTTGGTAGCGATCACTTCTGTCCGGCGTGTCTCAGAATTGGCGGCCTTAACTATCCAGGCGCCCTACTTCGAGAGGCATCAGGATAAAGTGGTCTTTCGGTTCAAGCCAGACTTTCTTCCTAAGGTTGTTTCTGCTTTTCATTTGAACCAAGATATTGTTCTTCCCTCCTTGTGTCCTAATCCTAAGAATGACAAAGAGAGGGTTTTGCATTGTTTGGATGTAGTACGCTGTGTTAAGTACTACTTGATTATCACGTCTCCTTTCCGTAGGACGGATTCCTTTTTTGTTGTGCCCCATGGGCCTAAGAAGGGTTTGGCACCAGCCAAATCTGCCATTAGCAAGTGGATACGTCAGGCCGTTACTGCGGCCTATTCTGCTAAGGGAAGAGTTCCCCCTTTTCGTATTACTGCTCATTCCACTCGCGCTGTTGGGGCGTCTTGGGCTTTTCAGCACCAAGCTTCTGTTGAACAGGTTTGTAAGGCCGCCACCTGGTCTTCTGTTCACACTTTTTCTAAGTTTTACAAAGTTGATGTGCGGGCCTCAGCGGATCCTGTTTTTGGCCGCAAAGTTCTGCAGACTGCAGTCATTTAAGTTATGCTTCACCTGGCCTTGAGATGCCCTTCCCTTGTGGACACTGCATTTGGATGTCCCATTAAGTGATGAATATTTAAGAAGTGAAGCGGGGTGTGTGACACACCAAGAATAATACCATTTTGTGAGTACTCACCTGAAAAATGGATATTGTTGGTGTGCCACACACCCCGCTTCACACCCGCCCTTTTCGGTATTACCGAAGCATTTATATGGTGAAGCCCTTTTTTATTTATATCAAAATTGATTTTGGAGGTTACTGGTGGAATACTGGTACCTTGTATTACTGCTTTTTGAATATACTGGTGATTGAAGGGAGGTACCAGGTATATATAGGCCGGAAGGGGGCTCGTTACAAGACTTCCTCTCTGCACTACGTCACCTGCGGTGGATTAACCCATTAAGTGATGAATATTTAAGAAGTGAAGCGGGGTGTGTGGCACACCAACAATATCCATTTTTCAGGTGAGTACTCACAAAATGGTATTTTCAGTAGCTTACCTTTCATTGAGTGGCTGGAGCGCTGTGATTTTCCTGGTGTCCTGTTCGGGTCGCTCTATTCTTGACAAGTGGGTTATCCACCACAAGGTGGCGCAGTGACTGCAAGATGAAACTTGTGGCTCCTCCCGGCCCATAGAAAGGCATCTGTCTCCCCAAGAATCCCCAGAGTTCTTCTTGCAATCGGCCTGCGAATATGGAATGCCATCTCTCTTTGGATATCGCAGATGAGCGGGGCATCCCAAGCCTGTCGGCCACTTCAGCCCTATTCCCACCTACTTCCGGGGACCCATCCTGCCTCCCAGCCCTGGCTACGGATCAGGTGATGGTAGGGGAATGTCGAGGGTTAGGCGTTCACAGAGCTAGGCTCTGGGCCGCAGACCCTGTCCCAAAGGGTAGCCGGCCATAGGGTATGGTGAGCCTATTGGGGGGGGGGGGGGGGGGAGGAACCACCCAGGGACCACTTCTGCCTTTATATAGCCCACATGCTTTATTATATATGTGTCTTGTGCTTCACTGTTTTCACTTATACTCACCCTCCTCGCTCCTGCTCCTCTCGCCTCTCCGGCGTTCAGGCGTTGCGAGGGGGGCGCCCTCCTACACGAGGGCGCCGTACCTTCGGCTTTCTCTGCCCTGCCGCTCAAGGTGCTGCCCGGAGCTCGTTCTCAGCGCCATTCTCCCTGCCTGTCTGCGTTGGAGGCACACGGATCCTCGCGCTCCTCTCATCCGGGGGTCCATCTGGTGCTGCGCTGGCCTGCCTGCGTTCCCTCTGCTGTCGGCAGGCCGTTATCATTGGTCCGTGAGTCTGGTCTTTCCTTGATATTCCTTGCTTGTGCATGCACTGTGGGATGCTCATGTGTGTTCCCCCTTGTGTCTTTCAGGCGGGCCCCATATTACTCTCAGTACTGTGGTTCCTCCCGGTCCCATCCACCCCGACCCCCCCCCCACCCCCCGCAGGGATCTATCAGGGGCTGTTATTGGAGATGGTCCAGGTTTGGGCCGTCGGTGCCTTGTAACCCGTTTATTTGGCTACTAATCACCATAATGGAGGCTTCTGGGGACAGCAAGCTTGGGGGCCCCTCGGGGCGGGCTAAGCTTTGTCTCGTGTGGACATGCCCTTTGAGCGGTCGCAGCGCTGTTTGTGTCCCCTGCACCCCAAAGTGTCATTTCAGAACGGGATGGGGCCAGCGCTACTCTCCCCAGCCCTATGTTACCTACGGCCTCGCCGACACCCCCGCCCCCAGTGACGGGGAAGCCAGCATGAGGTCTCAATCGGACTTGACGGACACAACTCATTCTACCATAGCTATTGGAGCCTCTTGGGCTTTTCAGCACCAGGCTTCGGTTGAACAGGTTTGTAAGGCCACTACTTTTTCTAAGTTTTACAAGGTTGATGTTAGGGCCTCAGCTGATGCTGTATTCTAAGCAGACAGCACGTCCTGCTCCAGACATAGTCCTTACATGTGGGTATACCTCCGCCTTCAGCGCCGTGCACTGCAGAACATGAAGAAAACAAGCTCCTCCCGGCCCTACATATACCGGAGGACCTCCCACAAATCCCCAGATTTCTCTGCAGTGCTGAAACTGCGAAGACATGAAGTATCACGCTCTCGCAGGCGAGTGGGGCTTGACAGCCCGAGGCCCTGCGGGACTATTTCCACCCGTCCTCATTGTGAATTAATGCCTCCCAGCCTGGGCTGCGTTGGTCGGGTGAAGGTAGGCAGCACCTAATGTGCTTATGGAGCTAGACTCCACCGCAATCCCCCTCCATAGGGTAGGCGGTTAAGGCGTATGGTGAGCCTTCAATTGGATGCCCCTCCCGCACTAGTGCCCCTCGCCCGGTGTAGCGGTGAACCCAGTATTTTGGATCACCTTCCTCCCTAATTGCCCCGTTAGTGGGGGAAAAAAGAGGGGGGGTCATGTGTACGATGGCTAACCCTTGCCCTAATCACACTAGTCACCCATTGTCTTAATGGGTACCGGAGTCAGAGCCGCGCTTCACTTTCAGCTTTTAGCTTTCCACAGCGCTTTTCATTGCATTACTCGGCGCGTACTTCGGCTCTATTCGATTTACGCTTGGCGTTCTATCACAGTATTCACCCTGTCAGATTTCTCTGAGGTGATTTTTCCCTGACAATATCTGTCGCTTCTGATTGGCTGCGCGCCTTCAAGCTTCGTGCTCTCCGGAGGGGGGGGGCGTGGTTCGGTTGGCGTGTTCCGCGTCATCGCCCGCTCTGGCCTGCCCTTCGAGGTTCGCTTGGCGCCATTTCCTTCTCACATGCGCGTGATGAAGACGGTCCTCCCCTCGCTGTTCTGTAAGTGCCCTCTTGGGCGATTCCTTTCCTAGCTTTGGCTTCTTCGCGCTTGGCTCTGACATCCCTGTTCCCCTTGTGTCTTTCATACCGCGGATTTCAGCGGCTTCTCCTGGCCCGGCATAGCATCCGGTCCAGACAAATCACTCCCACTTCCCAGCGGGTGTTTGGGGCATCCAGGGTTGCTTTACAGCGTCAATCCCTACTGGCATATTAAATCTAATAATCACCGTATGGAGGCATCTCAGGATATTGTGAACGGGGTTCCTTCGGGACAAGCCCGTCTGTGTGTAGCTTGTGGGGTCACACCTAGCAGTGGTGACAATGCACGGGTCTGCGTCCCTTGTGCCCAGCAGGCGCTAGCTGGCCTCCCCACCTCTTCCAAGGCTGGGCCCGCACCTCGCCTTGCTTCTCCTACTCCCCCAAGCCTGAGCCTAATCCCCAATACTAGTGGGGACTCTCATGCTGATTTTGCCACTAGACTGGCTAGCGTGGAAAATTTAATCGCTGGCTCCTTGGCGCGCAGGGCTACTGCCAAGAAGCGCCATTTGAATCCTGAAGCTACTATTCTTCCTGTAGAATCTGACGACTTACATCTGTCTTATGCACATTCCCCCTCAGAGGAAGGGGAACTGTTTTCTGACTCAGGGTCCTATGACGACGAGTCCAGGAGTCAGGATGAATCTGGTTCTGATCTTTGGTCCCAGGATGACGTTGACAGATTGCTGGCCCAGATCTTTGATGTGTTATCCCTCTCTCCCCCGCCTGCGGCTCCTCGGCAAAGAGGTGACCTGTTTCATACCACTAGGGTGCGATTGGAGTTTCCTGAACAAACTCATTTTAATAATCTCGTCCTAAAGGAGTGGGAACATCCCAGCAAACTCCAGGGAGTCCCTAAAGTTGTGGATAAGAATTATCCATTCCCTGCCGACCTGATCAAGTGTTGGACTTCGCCGCCCGAAGTCGATGCCCCGATCCTTGGTCTCTATCATGCACTCCCCTGACACTACTACGCTGCGGGATCTGGAGGATCGGCGGGTTGACCAACTGGCTTGTCATGCATTTTGCATTTGGGGGAGCGTCGCTCCGCCCGGTTTGCGCCTTAACCACAGTCCTGAGTGCCACCGCCGTGATGGCTAAGACTGCTCTTGAAGGGGCGGATGACTTGCCATCTGATGCCGCCAATGCTTTGGTTACCTGTGAGACTTTTATCAATTATATCTGTCTGCATCGGACGATGCTATTAAGCTGAGTGCTAGATCCTCTGCTCTGGTGGTAGCCATACGCCGTGCGGTCTGGTTACGCCAGTGGGCCGCTGACAATGTCGCCAAGAAGGCTCTTACGGGGCTTAAAGGTTAGATATCTTTGCTAAAGGGGGCAAGCTGCCCCAGCGCAACGTCAGATTCGGCCCTTTCGTGGCCCAAGCTCCCACTCGACCCCCTATCGTTGGGCTAAACAGGGAAGAGGGGTGTCCTTCGCCGGAGCTCGCACAGATTCCTGGAACAAGAACAGAGGACGTCGCCCCAGTTCTTCCTGGGGGCCAAAGCCCCTCCCAAGACCCCCCAGGCATGAAGGGGCGCCCTCGCCCGTCAGGGTGGGGGGACGTCTACAGCATTTTCAGCATGTCTGGAGACGCCACGTGCCAGACCGGTGGATTCAGGAGGTAGTGTCCTCCAGTTACAAGATAGAGTTTGCTGTACTGCCCCCTCCCAGGTTCGTCGGGTCCCGAATCCCACAGGATCCTGTCTCAGCTCAAGTCTTGATGCTAGCGGTGCAGGACCTTTTAGACCTCGGGGTCATTTGCAAGGTCCCCTCAAAAGACAGGGGCGTGGGGTTTTATTCCAACCTGTTCACGGTGCCTAAAATGGACGGGTCAGTCAGACCCATTCTGGATTTAAAAATCTTAGACAGATTTGTGAGAAACAGACATTTTCGTATGGAAACTCTGCGCTCGGCCATTGCCTCGTTGCGCCCAGGGGACTCCATGACATCTGTGGACATCAAGGACGCTTACCTGCACGGTCCGGTGTTCCCAGGGCATCAAAGGTTTCTCAGATTTGCGCTGCTGGATCAGCATTACCAGTTTGTGGCTCTGCCATTCGGACTTTTGTCGGCCCCCAGGGTATTCACCAAGGTGCTGGCAGGAGTAATGTCTCTGTTGAGACTAAAAGGCATACGAGTGTTGCCCTACCTGGACGATATACTCATCTCATCTCAGTCTCTGCAGCAGGCAGAGATGGACACGCGGTCGGTGGTGACCACCCTGGAGTCCTTCGGCTGGGTGATCAATTACCCAAAGTCCTCTCTGTCCCCCTCCTCAGTAACCCCGTTTCTGGGGATGATTCTGGATTCAGTTCAGTCAAGGATATTCCTTCCTCCACAGAAGGTGGAAGCTCTGACAACGCAGGTGAGGTCCCTGCTCTCGAGCCCTCATCCCTCCATCAGGCAGGGAATGCAGTTGGTGGGCTCGATGGTGACAAGCTTCGAGGCGGTGCCCTTTGCACAATTCCATTTGAGAACTCTGCAGCTTCACCTTCTGTCAGTTTGGAACAAGATCTGGACGAGATCTGGGTGCTTCCCTCCTCGGTCAGACAATCCCTGGCGTGGTGGCTGGACCACGGGAACTTGACAAGGGGCAGATTCTTCCTGGCTCCCTCCTGGGAGACGGTCACAACGGATGCCAGTCTCTCGGGCTGGGGGGGATTCTGGAAGTCCCTGCGTTTCCAGGGGAGGTGGGGCCCTCAGGAGGCCCATCTACCCATCAATGTCCTGGAACTCAGGGCGGTCAGGTTGGTGCTGGAACAATTGACCCAGCACCTGAAGGGTCTGGCGATTCAGGTACGCTCAGACAACAGGAAGGCGGTGGCCTACATCAATCATCAGGGAGGAACCCGGAGCAAGGGTGCTCTCCAGGAGGTGTCTCTGATTCTAACATGGGCAGAGACCAATGTTCAATGCATCTCGGCTGTTTACATTCCGGGGGCGGAAAATCTGCTAGCAGATGCCCTGAGCAGGGGGTCGTCCCGTCAGGGGGAGTGGTCCCTCTCCAACTCGGTATTTCAGTCCCTGTGCCACCTTTGGGGTGTCCCAGACGTGGATCTGTTTGCGTCCCGTCACAATCACAAGCTCCCGAGCTTTGTATCCCTGTCTCAGGATGCTCTGGCTCTGGCCACGGATGCTCTGTCAATGTCTTGGAGGGAGTTTCAGCTCCTGTATGCGTTTCCACCAATTCCCCTTCTGGGCAGAGTGCTACGCAAGATCGCTCTGGAAGGGGTACCCACGATTCTGGTGGCCCCAAGGTGGCCAAGAAGAGTGTGGTTCGCAAACGTGGTTCAAATGGCAGTAGATCAGTACGATCTACCAAGGATTCCAGACCTTCTAACTCAGGGGTCTCTACGCCATCGCAATTTACTAACTCTGGCTTTGACGGCTTGGCTATTGAGACCACCATTTTAAAGGAAAAGGGTTTGTCCGCTTCTGTAGTGGCTACCATGGTCCAAGCCAGGAAGAAGACCTCTTCTGCTATATATTATAGGGTATGGCGTGCCTACATTGACTGGTGTGAATCCAGGTCTCTTCCCTGCCGGGAATTCTTAGTCTCCAGGGTGCTGGAGTTTTTACAACATGGTCTAGACTTAGGTCTGAAGCTTAGTACTTTGAAGGGCCAGGTTTCGGCCCTGTCTATCTTCTTTCAGAAGACCTTTGCCCAGCACTCTCTTATCAAGACCTTCTTTCAGGGGGTCACTCATGTGCGCCCCCCTCGGAAACCTATGGTTCCGGTTTGGGATCTGAATTTGGTTTTGTCGGCCCTGCAGGGTCCTCCTTTTGAGCCTATTCACGAAGCAGCTCTTGCTGTTCTCACGCTCAAGGTGGTCTTTCTGGTATCCATTACCTCGGTTAGACGTGTGTCCGAGTTGGCTGCCTTGTCTATTCAGCCTCCCTACTTTGAGAGACACCGGGATAAGGTGGTATTTCGCTTCAAGCCAGACTTCCTGCCTAAGGTTGTGTCTGCATTTCATTTGAATCAAGATATTGTACTTCCTTCCTTGTGCCCTAATCCTAGTAACCCTAAGGAGAGGGTTTTGCATTCCCTGGATGTGGTTAGGTGTGTCAAGTCTTACCTGGTTACCACTCAGGCCTTTAGGAATACGGATGCTCTCTTCGTTGTGCCTCACGGGCCTAGGAAAGGTTTGGCTCCCGCCAAGTCTACCATCAGTAAATGGATTCGTCAGGCTGTGGTTCAAGCCTATACTACTAAGGGGAAGACTCCCCCCTTTCGTCTTACTGCTCATTCTACTAGAGCTGTTGGGGCTTCTTGGGCTTTTCAGCACCAGGCCTCTGTGGAGCAAGTTTGCAAGGCCGCTACTTGGTCTTCGGTTCACACCTTTACAAAGTTTTACAAGGCTGATGTTAAGGCCTCAGCTGACGCTGTGTTTGGCCGCAAGGTTTTGCTGGCCGTAGTTGTTTAAACGGCTTGCTGTTGCCTTCTGTTGGGGATCCCACCCTTCTTTACGGACACTGCTATTGGATGTCCCACATGTAAGGACTATGTCTGGAGCAGGACGTGCTGTCTGCTTAGAATAATACAACTCTGTGAAGTACTCACCTGTAGAGTTGGTATTATATGCAGACAGCACGTCCTGCTCCACCCCACCCTGGTTTCACTTTGTTCTGGATCCCCTGTTTTCTGATTGTTATCCTTGATATTTTTTTGCCAGTTTTGGGTGGTTGTTTCTCCTGGCCTCTCTTTCTCACTGCTTTTCAATGCTGGGGATTTGTGGGAGGTCCTCCGGTATATGTAGGGCCGGGAGGAGCTTGTTTTCTTCATGTTCTGCAGTGCACGGCGCTGAAGGCGGAGGTATACCCACATGTAAGGACTATGTCTGGAGCAGGACGTGCTGTCTGCATATAATACCAACTCTACAGGTGAGTACTTCACAGAGTTGTATTTTTTGGCCGTAAGGTGCTTCAGGCGGTAGTGTCATGAACTACGTGCTGTTGCTCACTGGGGATCCCACCCTTCTTTGGACACTGCTTTTGGATGTCCCACTTGTCAAGAATGGAGCGACCCAAGCAGGACACCAGGGAAAAATACAATTCTGTGAGTACTCACCTGTAGAATTGATTTTGGTGGTGTCCTGTTCGGGTCGCTCCATCCCACCCTTGTTCTGTTATCCTCTTTGCCTGTTATGGTGATTACTAATGTCATTTTGAGGCTGTGTGAAGTAACATGGTCTTAGGCCTCCCGGCATGTCTCTGTTTTTACTGCTGTTTAACCACTGGGGATTCTTGGGGAGACAGATGCCTTTATATGGGCTGGGAGGAAACACAAGTTTCATCTTGCAGCCACTGCGCCACCTTGTGGTGGATAACCCACTTGTCAAGAATGGAGCGACACGAACAGGACACCACCAAAATCAATTCTACAGGTGTGTACTCACAGAATTGTATCTCCTCCTGTCTCCTTACTTAGGAAAAATCACTTCCTCGTTCAGTTTTCAGTCCCCATCTCGCTGACCTGATCCATTAATCAACCTTCAGTGGACCAAGTATGGAACTCCACCCCCCCCCCCCATTTCCTGCCCAGACGTCCTGATTGGCTGACTCTCTCTGCAGCTCTGAAACCTCTCTTCTCTCACATTCATCACAGTGTGCTTACATCACATCGCTGTTGCCACACCCACTGTTCCTACTAATTTTTTCTATGAATCTCCAATGCTCTAATTTTTTTACAAGTATCTTAGGAACTACAGGGTCTTTTTGGAAATGGATTGAAGTTTGGGACAGTGCAACGTGTGGCCCGAGACTACGGGAAAAAAATCAGGCTTGCCTTTAGTATAATGTAAGCCTAAAAAGCTGCTGTGATTGTCTACATGCCCTAATGTACTTGTTGGCCACAAGTGTCTCATTCATTAAAGCAGAAGTCCCCCCCCCCCCCCCAGCATAGGGGGGGAGGCAGTGTGAGTGTGGTGAATATATTAATATAATGGAGCAGTTATTTTTTATTTTTCACAGTAATCATGGGCTGGAACCTACCTGCAAAGAAGGATGGTTGGTTATGTAGATTAGAAATTTCTAATTAGAAGTCCTAAAGTGGAACAGATCCTGCGGTTTTCACTATTCCTGATGTGTCCTAACTAGAACAAATATTTTCATTCTGCAGTACTTGAGTTTTTCTTTAAAGCAGCCAGGGTTTTGATTAAGCTAGCCATCCATGGATAGATATACTGTACTTGCTTAATACTGTGGTAGCCTGAATAAACAGATGGTCATTCTCCAGTGAATGGCTGCAGAAATATAACAGCTACCTTGTTCTGTGCATTTCTACCAAGTCGCAGTAAACTGTATATTTTATTTTTGTCTTAGACAGTTAACCTGGAGTTAGAAAATGCCATACATGAAAAAGAAGAATTGAAGCTAAGAGTTCATGGATATATCTCTGAGGTTGCCAGAATTGAAACTCTAATGGCCACCAAGGTAAGGACTGCTATATTTCTTTAAAATGAAGGTGTAATTAATTGTCTTTCTACTGCACATAAGTATTAGTGGTGATTTTAAGATCATTTATTCACTTAGAAAGTAGTCAGTGACGTTTAAGTACTGGCATTTCTTTATCACACATCCTGCTTGTTACCAATAACTGTAGTAGTATTAGAACAGCTCAGCAGTGGTACATTAGACTAGCACCAGTGAGTCTTGTTTATCTAACCAAACACAAGTAGACTGTTGCATCAGAAACTTTTACAAATAACTTTTTTGTATCGAGACTTTTCAAATCAACCTAAATTCTCCCAATTCTGTACATAATTATTGGTAAAAGCTGTTGAGATTACAGATCATTGTACCTGCTGATGTACTTAGAATGATGGTTACATTACTTTTAAATAGATTTTAAAGAGGCTGGCTTGCCCTTTTTTTGAACAGTTATGCTATCAACCTGGTCCTTTTGAGCTAGGAAAACAAAATACATTTACATTAGTATATTTATGTATGTGCTGCATCAAACTTTGTTCACAGAGCAGGACATCCTAGTTTGGGATGCAGAGGGAATCAGCCCACCTTTAAACTCCACTTTAAAGTGATCTCTTACCCAGAAAGAAAGTTTCCACCTTCTATACCAATCCCGGTGCTCCAAAACAGCCTGTTACTCTTAGTATACAGTACGTCCTGCTCCAGATTAGATTACTTACACTTGGGTACTACTCCGCCAGATGGCGCTGGACTGCAGAGACAGCAAAATTGGCTCCTCCCGGACCCTCAAATACCAGGGACCTCCCACCAATCCCCAGATCTGGACTGCGAAGGACAAGAAGATGGCTCTTTCTTCTCGCAGGTGAGCGGGGCTATTAGCCTGCGGCCCTGTAAGACTATTCCCACCCGTTCCATTATTAATGTGCCTCCCAGCCTTGGCTGCGCTGGTCGGGTGATGGTAGGCAGCACCGCTGTCAGGTGCTTAGGAGCGCTACTCCACCACAATCCCCCACCAAAAGGGGAGGGGGGTGTGTGTGAATTTGCCTTGGTGCTTCACTGTATTATGTACTTATGGTTGGTGTCAGTCGCCACGCTGACTTGGTTGCACTGGTTGCTTTTTTAAATTTGCTTCCACTGTGTTCCGCGCTTGGCGGCGGCGTTACCTCAGGCGCTGGTGCGTCGTTATTGGCTGCTTGTCACGTGTGCGGCTTCGCGCTCTTCGGGGGGTGCGGGGCCCGCGGTTGGGGCGTTCCGCGTCACTGTCCCCGCAGCCCACCCCTCGAGGTATACCTGGTGCCATTTTCTCTTGCATCTGGCGGCTGCGTGACTGGCACCTACCTACCGCGGTCCGTGAGTGCCCTCGCGGGCGGCTTAACTTACCATTTGTCATTCCCATGTCACTTACGGTTCCCCTTTGCTTATGTTTTTCAGACGGGCCGACCCCTATTGGTTTCTCCCGGCCCTACTCCCTCTATTTAGTTCTTTAACTTGTGTGTAATTTACTCCCACTTCCCTAGCGGGCTATTGGGGCATCCTGGGTTGCTTGTTATAGCGTAAATCCCTATCGGCCTGTGTGTAGTTTGTGGGATGTTCCCTACTAGTGCTGACAATGTGCGGGTCTGTGTACCTTGTGCCCAGCAGCTGCTTGCGCTGCAGCCTGGCTTACCAGTAGCTGGGCCTGCACCTCGTATGGTTTCACCTACTCCCACAAGCTTAAATCTGACTCCCATTGAGTTGCATACAAGTGGGGAATCTCAGCCTGATGTGTCTTCCAGACTGGCTAGTGTTGAGAAGTTGCTTGCTAATACCTTGGCGTGTAAGGCCTCTGCAAAAAAAGCGGCACTTAACGCCTGATGTCACTCTTTTCCCTATGGAAGCTGATGAATTTTTCGAACTGTCTGGCTATACCCCTTTGGAAGAAGGGGAGTTATTCTCTGACTCAGAGTCATCTGATGAGAGGCCCAGGGGTCATGACGATTCTGGCTCTGACCCCTGGGCCCCAGATGATACTGATAGGCTGTTGGCTCAGATTTTTGAGGTTCTGTCTATCTCTCCCCCGGTTGCGGCTCCCAGGCAACAGGGGGAATTGTTTCATACTGCTAAGCCACGTTTGGAATTTCCTGAGCAAGCCCATTTTAATAATCTTGTGCTCAAGGAATGGGAGCGCCCCAGCAGACTTCCCGGTGTCCCTAAGAGTTGGGATAAGAGGTATCCCTTTCCTGCTGATGTGGTAAAGTGTTGGTCATCCCCTCCAGAAGTGGATGCCCCGGTCCTAGGGTTATCTAACACCTCTGTCATGCACTCTCCTGACTCTACTACGCTGCGGGATGCTGAGGACCGGCTGTTTTCTTCCAGAGGTCCTTTGCCCAGCATTCTCTGGTCAGGACTTTTTTCCAGGGGGTTACTCATGTGCGTCCCCCACGTAAGCCTATGTGGCCTGTTTGGGATTTGAACTTGGTCTTGTCTGCCTTGCAGGGTGCTCCCTTTGAACCTGTGCAGGATGCTGCCCTGGCCATTCTTACTCTCAAGGTTGTCTTCTTGTTGGCTGTCACCTCTGTTAGGCGTGTATCTGAGTTGGCGGCGCTTTCCATCCAGCCCCCCTATATTGAGAGACACCAGGACAAGGTGGTGTTTCGCTTCAAGCCAGATTTTCTGCCTAAGGTGATGTCTGCTTTTCATTTGAATGAGGACATTGTTCTTCCTTCTTGTTCCCTAATCCTAGTAATGCTAAGGAGAGGGTCTTGCATTCTTTGGATGTGGTTAGGTGTCTGAAGTACTATCTGGTGGTTACTGCACCTTTCAGAAAAACTGATGCTCTTTTTGTGGTCCCTTCTGGTCCTAGGAAGGGTTTGGCACCTGCCAAGTCTACTATCAGCAAATGGATCCGTCAGGCCGTGATTCAGGCCTATTCTGCTAAGGGGAAGAATCCTCCCTTCCGCCTTACTGCTCATTCCACTCGTGCTATTGGTGCCTCTTGGGCTTTTCAGCACCAGGCTTCTGTTGAACAAGTTTGCAAGGCCGCCACTTGGTCTTTTGTTCATAACTTTTCAAAGTTTTACAAGGTTGATGTTAGGGCCTCAGCTGATGCTGCTTTTGGCCGTAAGGTTCTGCAGGCGGCAGTGGTATGACCTGTCTGCTGTTTCCTTTGGGGATCCCACCCTACTTTACTGACACTGCTATTGAATGTCCCAAGTGTAAGTAATCTAATCTGGAGCAGGACGTACTGTATACTAAGAATAATACAATTCTGTGATTACTCACCTGTAGAACTGATATTATGAGTATCACAGAATTGTATTTTTTTAAACTAAAACCTTTTGCTCCAATATTTATAAAAACATGAACAGGAAGCCGTATGATGGTGAATGGCAGTCATATGCTAATGAGTTCAGTTACAACTACTGTCACATCATGGGAGTTAGGTTGTAGCGCTCCCCAATGCTGAGCTGTGTGTACTGTAACTGAATGTATCATTGCTGGAAAGCATCAGGGGTTGGGACTTGTGCAGCCAGGGAGCAATGTGGCCAACTGCATCAGGTCTGGGTTATGAATATTTGGCAAAAGCATTAGTGAACACAGAAACACAGGCTGTTTTGGGGCACTGGGCCTGGTATAGAAGGTGATGACATAAACTTCCTTTCTGGGTATAGCTTCATTTCTGTATAGAGTAAACCCCCTGTTTTTAAAGCCGTCCTCCAGTCAAGAAAATCAAAGCATGGCATCGACCATCTTGCCACACACATGAGAGATTTGCTACTGAAAAATAGAAACCCACAGTTAAAAGTGCCTCATAGCTCTGTGTAATCATCCCTTATTTTTGGCTAGAAGGAGAAAGCCTTCACCTGTAATGACTCATTACTTTGCAAACAGCTGAAATCTTTTAAATACATTGTATCTCCTGACTGGATGCTTTTGCCTGCATAGGGTTGTGTTGTAGTAGCTTCACACACATATATGCTTTGCTACATTAGCTGTTCAGTGTTTGCATCTATGAAAAATGACAGGCAAACTTCTTGTTTCTGAGGTATATCTCTCTCTCAATTTGGTGTGAATTGCTGCTGGCACAGCTCCTCCCTAATTCTCATGTGGAAGATGGCCGCCCCCATGTAATTCAGGAGTAAACCAATGCCATTCCACAACATCTGCATGGATTTAGCTTTCCCAAACTGCATATGCCAATGATCATAAGAGGGGAAGCAATTTACTAAACTTTCTTTTTTTTTTACTTAAACCGGACCTTCAGCATGATTTAATGAAAAGCCCAAACTCTTAAAAAACTGTTCCCCAGCATCTAAAATTAATATATTTTATGTTTTTAGTCACTAACTTATTATTCTTTCCCCCACTGGGCTGCAACTCTGTTCAGGAATTTAGGATACGGGCGCCGCCATCTTGACTCAGAAGCATCACACTTACTGAGGAGAGGAGAGAGGGATAAGGTACAGGGGGGCGGGTTATAGCTGTGCTTTGCTCAGACAGAGCAGAGCTGGGGTCAGGTAAAGGTCAGCAGTCCCAGAATGCAGAGCAGCACAGTAAGGAGGCACTTCCTGTTTGCAGGCTGCCTGATAAGATGGCGGCTTCCATAAGCCTCCATCTTGGATGTTTAAAGGCTCATAACATGCAGTAGATGCAGGTAGGATGATTTTTAATGTGGCCAATCTGTATGTACAGGGTGCGGGAAACATATAAGATAGACTCTTATTCAGGGTGAAGGACCGCTTTAAGGTTCGCTTTAGGTGCAGTCTCCACAAGGTCAAACAATGCTGTGTACTTTTTTTTTAAAGGAACAAGAAAACCGCAATCTTCTGGATCAGTTTAGAATGATGCACAGCCAGGCTGAAGAATGGGAAGTTAAGGCCCAAAATGCCGCAGGAGAAAGCAGTTCTATTAAAATGGAGTTGCTGTCTGTGGACACAGATAGAAGACATCTAAGAGAGCGACTAGTAGACCTGGAGAATGAAGTCCAAGAGGTAAGCATGTGGGTGGCTGTTCTGGATAAATGGACATATGGTCAAAGTACCTTTTCTTCAAATGACTGATAAATGTAAATGGTATTCTGTTAAGTATCCTAAAACTCCAGTTCCATTGTCCCATTACAGCACATGAATGCACACCAGGCTTATGAGGTTCAGATCTCCTCCATGGCTAAAGCAATGTCCAAATTAGAGGACCAGCTCCGACTTGAACAGGATGAGAAGGCTTTGATTCTCTCTGACTTGGCATCGGTTAGGGAGCTGTGTGTGAAGTTGGACTCCAGCAAAGATCAATACTCCCGACAGCTAACTGCTAGAAACATGGAGTGTGAAAGAGTAAGTAACAAACTAGGTATACACGGCCTGCTGGACATTGAAATTGAAATATTATTTCACTTGCTCGACGAGGCTCCATTATAAAAACTACACTGTTCAATGGCTACCCTTGCTAGCCATTCACGAATGCCTGGTTACAGGGTAGTGTGGCCATTGGATAGGGTATCAGGTAGGCTTTACTGGGGAATTCCTGGGGGCAGGGTTCACACAGAGGGGCATCCCAAATCAGAATGCCCTGGGGTGAGGGAATCTGGCAGCTGTCCAAGATGGGTTTTGGTCCACTTGAAAAAGTATTCACATTCCCTTGGAACAAATGAAGTAGTGCTTGGGGGGCCCCCCTCCCCCATGCGGCTAAGAATCTTTCTTGCTATTTGTCTATTGTGTGACTATAGCTTTACATAGGATCCATCACATTTGTGGTGTCTAAGCATTTCCTATTTGGTTTAGATTTGTAGCATTGCTGCAGTTTATTAGCACTTTGTGTGTTATTTCTTTGTAGTGCTTTTTTTTTCTTACTTTTCTTTATACATAAGATGTGAGGGCTGTGTATTCCCTTACTGGGTCCTCTTGTTTTTTTTGATTTCCATTAAATGTGGTTGTAGACAGTATTCCTGCCTCTTGTAGCATCTTAAAAATGACTGTGGTAAATACAGGAGATAATTAACAAACAACATTTCCGTTCAAGACTTCAGATTTCAGAGGGTAAGACAGGTATGCTTTGGTTTTACATACAGCCTTGGGATGTTATTTAACACAGTGAGTCCTCCGTTCCTTATATGCGTACACATATGCTGGTTTGCTTGCTAAATATTGGGTGAAGGAGCATAACCGCTTGATTTCAGTAGGTACAGTGGCTGAATCTTCATCATGGGTATCCTATGGTTTCTCTCTAGGTCATGGATGAACTGGAGGACTTAAAAGCAGAAGCTGAACTTTTGAAGAACCAGCTTGCCAGTGAAAGACTGACCATTAAGAACTTGGAGACACTGCTGGCCACTAACCGAGAGCGAGAGTTCCAAAGTCATCTAACTACCCATGAGAAAGACTCTGAGATTCAGCTGCTGAAAGATAAACTTACCCTTTCTGAAAGTAAACTGTGAGTACTCAATTGCATCCGCTCCATCTTAGAGAAATACCATGGATGTAAAAATTGACTGGCTGTGTTTAGTCCCAGTGCTTTTCTAAAACTGAAAGGATTTGTACGGAGCATACAAGCCAAGGAGAATGTAATTTTTCTTAGAATCTCTTGCAGTATGCGGGCCATGCAAATTATCCCTTTACACCTCTTAAAGCTATATCCAAAGTGCCTGGATCCGCCAAGGTGCTCAATGCTCTGGAGAAGCATAAAAGAAAATGTCACCATCTACTCCTACCTGTGAACACACGTTTCAGGTTTTTGACCCTTGTCAGCACAGGGCTGGAGCTAGATGGTGGTCTTGACCACATGTCTAAGCCTGAGGCTCATTTCAGCTGTAATAATAGTAGGCTAGGATGGAACACTCCACACTATCACTTAAGCCAAAAGGAAGGAAACTCCAATGCGGAGCACACAGTGTGCTTGCATTCCTCATCCCTGCTACTGCCATCAGAGGACAGCACAACATGGGGAAACTCTGTTTTATAATTAACCAGGCAAATATAACTTCATTTTCAAAAATAAAAAACATTGCCTTGTGTAGCCCCACCCAATTGTTATACTATTCTAAGTATACGTCCTGCTCCAGATATAATACTTACACTTGGCATTCTCCGCCAGGAGGCGCTGTGCACTGCAGACATGAGAAAACAGGCTCCTCCCGGCCCCTTAAATACCCAGGAACCTCCCACAAATCCCCTCCAGATTTCTCTGCAGTGCTGACTGCGAAGACATGAAGTATCACTCTCTCGCAGGTGAGCGGGGCTATTACAGCCTGCGGCCCTGTTGGACTACTCCCAACCGCCCTCCTTGTGAAGTGCCTTCCAGCTTTGGCTGCGCTGGTCGGGTGAAGGTAGGCAGCACCATGTGTGCTTATGGAGCCACGCTCCACCGCAGTCCCCCACCAAAGGGTAGGCGGTTTAGGCTGATGGTGAGCCTCTAGTGGATGCCCCTCCCGCATTATTGCCCCGTGTAGCGGTGGGCCCTGTACAAAGGGCCGCCACCTTCCCTCGTTCCCCCCGTAGCTCGGGGGGAAAGAAAGAGGGGGTGTGTGTGTGTGGCAGTCTCTTGTACTGTGATCACACGCTTTTGGCCTTAGTTTTGCCCTTTACTTGTAACTTGGTGTCAGAGCCGCGCTGTTTGCTTTTTTATTGTGTATCTGCCGCCGCCACGCGCGTCTCTTTCCTTTATTGGATGCGCTGCGCCCAAGGCGGCGGCGTCGCCTCAGACGCTGTGGTGTCTTCATTGACAAATCATTTTTCTAAGTGTGTCATACACTTCGTTCCTCATGACAAAGTTGAAATTATCTCAGAGCTTCACGCTCTTCGGGGGGGGGGGGCGGGGACCTGGTTTGGCGTGCTCCGCGTCACAGCCCGCTCTGGCCCGCCCTTCGAGGTTCGCTTGGTGCCATTTTGATGCTAGTCGCACGCACGCGTGGTAGCGGTCCTCCTCCTCCCTTGGTCTGTAAGTGCCCTCGCGGGTGATTTTCATGATCCTTGATTACTGCGCATGGTTCTGACACCCTTTATTCCCATTATGTCTTTCAGACTGATGAACACCATTGACTTCTCCCGGCCCGGTGTAATTATAGTGGGCCTTGTAAATTTACTCCCACTTTCCTAGCGGGTCTTGGGGCATCCAGGGTTGCCTATTGCGTAAATCCCTACTGGCATATCGTGCCTAGATAATCACCATATGGAGGCATCTCAGAATTATGTGACCGTGTGGACAGCCCCATGCTGATGCTGACAGCACGGGTCTGCGGAGCCTGTGCTGAACAAGTACTGGCCCTGCAATCAGGGTTGCCAGTGGCTGCACCTCGTTTCAATACACCTGTTTCCCCGTGCTTAAATCTCACTCCTGATGAGTCGCACTCGAGCGGGGATGACCAGCAAGTCGTGCCGAGCAGACTGCCTACGGCTGATCAGATTGTTTTGAGGTTGGCAGAGCGCTTGGGCCCTGGTAAGGAGCGGTCCCTGACGCCTCCGTTCTCACCTTTTCCTGGAACTGAGGAGTTCACTACTCAGCTGGTTTTTGCTCCTTCTGATGAAGGTGAGCTGTTCTCTGACTCAGGCTCATCTGATGAAAGGCCGAGGAGTCGTGATGATTCTGGCCCTGGTTCCTGGGGCCTGTGTGACATTGATGAATTACTGATAAAGATCTTTGAGGTCTTGTCTATCTCTCTCCCTGGTGAGGCTCCCAAGCCTAGAGGGGAGAGTTTCCTTACAGCGACATCGCGCTTGGAATTTCTGGAGCAGGATCACTTCCAGGCTCTTGTACTCAAAGAATGGGAATTCCCTTGTAAACTTCCAGGGGTTCCAGGGGACTGGGATTGGAAATACCCTTTTCCCCCTGATGTGGTTAACTGTTGGTCATCACCTCCCGTGGTGGATGCACCGATCATAGGGGTTCTTAACCCCCTCCTTTATTGCAGCCCCTACTTATCGTACCCTTCGGGATGCTGAGAACCGGCGCATTGATAGGCTGGCTTCCCACGCCTTTTCTTGTGCAGGGACGGCTCTGCGCCCGGTCTGTGCCGTGGCCATCACTGCAGTGGCCGCTAGGACCCTCATCAGAAAGATGCTTGATCATCAACCTGAGGATCTCCCCTGGGAGGTGTTTAATGCACTCTCCAGTTGTGATGTATTTGTAAGGTTTATCCTTTTAGCGCTGGATGACACCATTAGGATGTGTGCAAGAACTTCTGCCCTTGTGGTAGCTATACGTCGCTTGGTCTGGCTGCGACAGTGGGGTGTTGACGATGCTACCAAAAAGACTCTTACTGGGCCCGTCTGGACCTGTTTGGAAAAAAGGTCAAAACACCCCTACGCAGAAGGCTGTCTTGGCCTCCTCGGGGCAGGGGCACCCCCCCCCCACGTTAGTGTCAAACACGAACCAGGGGTGTCCTTCCAGCTATTTGGTGTAGATTCCTGCCCCAGGAGTGGCAGACAACATCCTGGCCCCTCCGGCCGGACTAAGTCCAAATCTTTCACCAAAACTTCCCAAGCATGATGGGACGCCCTCGCCCGTATGGGCGAGGGGATGGCGCAGCACCTTGCTCCTATCAGGAGGCGTCATGCCTTGTTCTGGTGGATTCAGGAGGTAGTTTCCTCCGGATGCAGGATAGAGTTTGCTGGGCGGTCCCTTCCCGAGGGTGCTTCTGGTCCCTGTCTCTCTTCAGGTGTTGGTGCAGGCCATGCCCGGCCTGCAAGGTCTGGGATCGCTTGCAGGTTGCCCTTAACAGGCAGAGGCAGGGGCCTCTATGCCAGCCTTTCCACATTCCCCCAAAAGGATGAGGCAGTCTGGCCCATTCTGGCCTTCCATAGGTTCGGCAATTTTACATTCACAGGCAGTTTCTGCATGGAATCTCTGAGTTGGGCCGCCAGCGCCATGCGCCCAGTGGGCCTCTTGCCGTCTGTGGAGATTTAAGATGATTATTTTAATACCCCTGTGTCTTCTGGACACCGAGGCTCTTACAGGTTAGTGTTGGAGGACCAACACTGCTGATTGTGGCCTTGTTATCTGGCCCCTCTTCTGCTCCCAGAGTGCTCGCCAAGGCACTGTCGGGGGTGATGTCTCTGAGACCAAGGGGCGTCCGCATGAGGACCTACCTGGTCGTCCTTCTTTACTTCCCAATCTCTACGTCAGGCCGAGTTGGTTACTCGGCTGGTGGTGTCTTTTGGGAGTCATTTGGATGGGTGCTCAGTCACCTCAATTCCTCATTGTCCCCTTATTTGGTATCTCCATTCCTAGGGTTGCATTTGGATTCGTTCAGGTGAGAACCTTCTTCCTTGGCAATAAGTGGACAATCTGGTTACATGGGCTCTGTCCCTCATTGCTGTCCCCGTACCTTCACCAGGCAGGATTGCAGCTGGTGGGCCCCTTGGTGGCTGCTCAGAGGATGTCCCTTATACTCAGTGCCCTTGGGCTCTTCGGCAACTTATATTGTTAATACTGGACAGGGTTCCAGCACCCCTGGAGCTGGGTCTGTGCGCCTTCCCCCTTGGTACGGTGGTTCCTCTTGAGATGGTTAAATTCAAGGAACCTGTCAGGGAGCACCCCCCTTTCCTGCATCTTCCTGTAGATGGTCACCATGGATACCAAATCTAGCAGGTTGACGGGGGGGGGGGTTCTTCTGAAGTCCCCTGTGGTTCCGAGGTGGGGCCCTTAGAGGGTCCATACACCTATTGATTTTTGAAACAGTGAGCCTTCAGTTTGGCTCTATCTTGCTGGACTACTCCTCTTCAGGACCTGTCTATTTGGGGGCTCTTGGTCTGTCTGACGACAGTGGCCTGTATTAATTATCTGTGTGGGACTTGGAGCAGGATGATCCTCCAGGAAGGTATCTGATCCTGATCTGGGTGGAGGACAACGTTCCCTGCATATCAGTGGTATTCGCTCCGGTGGATGTCCTTCTGCGTCAGGATGTGCTAATCCTGGTGTCACTATGAGATCCAACTAGTGTGGATCTGTTTGGGCCCCGTCACTATCACAGGTTCTCGGCCCTTGTTTCCCTGTCCCAGAATATTCTGACTGTGGTCATGGGGCTTAGTAACGTTATGGCTGGACATTCTATTCTATATGTCTTATCTTCATTCACCCTGCTAGGCAGGGATCTGCGGATGATTGCTCTGGAAGGGGGGACCAGTGATACTGGTGGCCCCTGGGTGGCCTAGTGGAGTGTGGTTCGCAGACGTGGTACTGAGGACAGCGGACCAGTACGTTCTGTCAGGAGTGCTGATCTGCTCACTCAGGCCCCCAATCTACAGGCTCTGGTCTAGACGGCCTGACGGCTGATTCATCCATCTTGATGGAGACGGGCTTATTTTCTCGGTGACTGTGACTATTGGAAGTCTAGGAGCAAGCTTCTTCTTCCTCTTCCGTCTATTATAGGGTATGGTGTACCCATATTGATTGGTGTGAGTCTAGGTCTCTCCCCTGTTGGGCATTCTCTGTTCCCAGGGTTATAGAGTTATTACAGCATGGGTTGGAGTTGGTTCTCCATCTCTGTACTCTGAAGGTTCAGGTTCTGCCCTGTCCGCCTTCCTATTGAAGTCTTTTGCTCACTTTTTCCTTGGTTAAGCATTCTTTCGGGGATTGCTCATGTGCATTCCCCACATAATTCTATGGTTCCCGTTGGGATTTGAATTTTATTCTGTTTGCCTTGCGGGATGTTCCCTTTGGACCAATTCCGGATGCTGTCTGACTGTTTTTACCCTCAAGGTTGTCCTTCTGGGGGCTGTTGATTCAGTCAGACGTGTGCCTGAGCGGGCGGCTCTGTTTAGCTAGCCCTCGTTCTTTGATATACGCTAAGATAAGGTGGTGTTCCGCTTTACGCCGGACCTTCTGCGTAAGGTGGTGTCTTATGCTCATGTATTCAAGAAAAAAAAAATAGGGGGTCTACGTTCCCTCAACAGCTGTTGAAAGTGTTTTCCTGGATTGTCTCTCGTCCCTTAGGGGGACTGATGCCCCTTGGGGTTTGCGGACGTCTCCATCCTGTATGTGCCTGATTTCGTCTGATTCCAGGGGTTAAGCGGCCTTTGGCCTGGTCTTTACTTGGATGGGTTGTCCCTTCTGGTCCTAGGAAAGGTTTTGGCTTCTGCCAAGGCTACTGTTAGCGTTTTGGACTTGTCAGGCTGTTACTCAGGCCTATTCTTTTAAGGGGAAGAATCTTCTTCTCGCCTTACTGCTGATTCTACTTGTGCTTCGGTATCTTTTGGCCTTTCGGCACCAGTTTTCTGTTGAACAAGTCTGCTAGACCGCTACTTGTTCTCTGTTCATACCTTTTCAAAGGTTTTTATGTGGTTGTCGTTAGAGCTTTTGCTCATGTCGCTCTTGGTAGCAAGGTTTGCAGGTGACAGTGCTTTTAACTGTCTGCTGTGCCTTTTTTGTTGGGGATCCCACCCTGCTTTATGGACTGCTATTGGATGTCCCAAGTGTAAGTATTATATCTGGAGCAGGACGTACTGTATACTTAGAATAATACAATTCTGTGAAATACTCACCTGTAGAATTGGTATTATACGTATACAGTACGTCCTGATCCACCCCACCCTGGTTTTTGCATTATTCTGGATCCCCTGTATGGTGATTGCTATCATTGTTATAGTTACCAGTTTTGTTGGTGGTTGAATTCTCCCGGCTTCTTGTTCACTGCTTTTCAATGCTGGGGATTTGTGGGAGGTCCCTGAGTATTTAAGGGGCCGAGAGGAGCCTGTTTTCTCATGTCTGCAGTGCACAGCGCCTCCTGGCGGAGAATACGAAGTGTAAGTATTTATATCTGGAGCAGGACGTACTGTATACGTATAATACCAATTCTACAGGTGAGTATTTCACAGAATTGTATTTTTGTTTGTGCCTGGACAATCCCCTTAAAGCGGATCGCCAGTCAAAAAAATCAAAGTTAATAAATTGCTCCCCTAAACCCTGTCAATTGGTGATATAATATATCTTTGCTTAACTCCATTCAGATGTTTTGGGATAGAAGTGAGATTCTATGCTATTGAACTTCATGGGGGCAGCCATCTTGCCACAATCCGGACAGGCTTGCCTGTGAAAATTCCAGTTCTACAGTCAAAATGACCCTAGATTTCTTTGAAATAATGCTTTATTTTCCAGGTGTACAGCACGGCTTGCTTCATTTCAATTCTTTATATGTGGGTAATCCGCCACAGGTGGCGCAATCGACTGCAGGAAGACTTGTGGCCCCTCCCGGCCCATAAAAAGTCCAGAATTACCCAGAAGACCCCAGTCTTCTCCTGCAGTCTGACTGCGAAGATGGTCTCTTTCTCTCTCTCCATGGACTTCGCAGATAAGTGGGGCATTACTAGTCCGTCGGCCTCTGCAAGCCCTATTCCCACTTACTTCCAGGACCCTTCTTGCCTCCCAGCCATGGCTGTGGATCAGGTGCAGGTAGGGGAACGCCGAGGGTCAGGAGTTCGGCAGAGCTACTCTCGGGGCCACAGACTTTTGCTAAGAGTAAGCAGGCCATAGGCTATGGTGAGCCTGTAGGGGAGGGGAGGAACCACCTTTTTTTCCCTTTTCATTATGTGTCCCACATGCTTCATTCTTGTGTATTTTATCCAAAGAAAAAAGGAACTGCACTGCACTAACAATAACCTCTAACAGGTGCTAACCCCTAGGACCCTCATGACAATATCCTAATACCAATAGATGGGATTCCAGGGCTAACCCACCTTTTTTGTCCTACTTTAAGAGGCTGCACACTGGTATAAAAAGTCAAATCATTTATTATTCCAAAAATACATATAATGATAATTAGTTCGTGTGGTACACATATGAAATATAAAACATAGAAAGCCACATATAACAATTACTTAACAACACATAACATTACATCATAAAAACAACACTTTAAAACCTATAAAGTGGGGAGGACCTCACAGGGCTTGAACCAATTTGAATACACCTTAGTATTTCTGACACCAAGATCAAGTATATATAATAGTCATGGCACACAGCCTATGAAGACAGCATACATATATAGCCGCTTAGCAAAATAAAGTGCAAGTGCTTATTAAGTATATATTTCTCTGACTATAGCTTAATAAATCAATCATGAACAAAAAATAGTGCCTAACAACATGCAATGCTAACTCTAAACTCAAACTACTCTCACATAAGTGTTTAAAAAGTGATCATGCAGTTGATCTGTGCTCAAAGTGCTAAGTGCAATAGTGACTAAGAAATAACTCTCCTAAGTGCCTTTGCTAAGCGTATATACATGCACGCATAATAATCACCATCCTCAACATGGTTTAACCAAAGTCAATGAATAAACAATACCGCGCCCTTATCGTCCTCCCCACTTACCTCACCTACGCGCTGCGTGGTTTACAACCACTTCTCCTGGGTGCCTGAGTGCTGACTGTTTGTCTCTACCTTTATATCTGTGGGGCATGCCGACCGGATGAAAATCGCTTACACCTGTGTGTATTTGTGATGGATCACATAGCGTCCGTGAGGGCGGAAGTGACACAGTTCCCTCCTGTCCCACTTCCGCCCTCTGGAACGCATCCTACATGCAGCTTCCCCTGCTGATGATTGCGCATGCGCGCCCTCAGATCGTGCTGGCGCCTGCGCACTGTCCCCTGTATGTGCCAGAAGTCAGAGAAATATATACTTAATAAGCACTTGCACTTTATTTTGCTAAGCGGCTATATATGTATGCTGTCTTCATAGGCTGTGTGCCATGACTATTATATATACTTGATCTTGCTGTCAGAAATACTAAGGTGTATTCAAATTGGTTCAAGCCCTGTGAGGTCCTCCCCACTTTATAGGTTTTAAAGTGTTGTTTTTATGATGTAATGTTATGTGTTGTTAAGTAATTGTTATATGTGGCTTTCTATGTTTTATATTTCATATGTGTACCACACGAACTAATTATCATTATATGTATTTTTGGAATAATAAATGATTTGACTTTTTATACCAGTGTGCAGCCTCTTAAAGTAGGACAAAAAAGGTGGGTTAGCCCTGGAATCCCATCTATTGGTATTAGGATCTTGTGTATTTTATGCTGTGTTTTTTTTTTCTCACATTATTTACCCCACAATATACTTACCTTCCCCACTCCTGCTCGTCTTGCCTCCTCTACGTTATGGCGTGGGGGGGGCCCGCCCCTTGAGGTGCTGCTTGGGCAGGCCGGCGCCACTCTCCTCACAGAGTTTCTTGAGGTAAAGTTCCTTTTTTTACCTCACGCCGTCGCTCCTTGTTCTGCTGACAGGCTGAACAGGCTCTTCAACTGGCTCCCGTCCCTTGAGGCAGCCCGCCCCTTGAGGTACTGCTTGGGCAGGCCGGCGCCACTCTCCTCACAGAGTTTCCTGAGGTAAAGTTCCCATTTTTACCTCACGCCATCGCTCCTTGGTCTGCTGACAGGCTGCACAGGCTTTTCAAATGGCTCCCTTTTGGTCTGTGAGTCTGGTCTTTTCTTGTTGGTACCTTTTTATCATTGTTTTTTATATTGGCTGTGCATGCGCCGTGGGACGCTTATCTGCTCCCCCTTTTGTGTCCTTCAAAGTCCCATATTGAGATTCTTGTGGTTCCTCCCAGTCCATACACCCCCCCCCCCACCCTTTCCTGCCCTGTGGGTTAAGGTGCTGTGAGTCAAATTGGGTTTTTTTCTGTATGGTTCTGGGCCATCTTAGTGCCTTGAGACCAGTCTTTCTTATCATAATCACCATAAGGGAGGCTTCTGGGAGTAGCGGGCTTGGGAACCTCCCGCGACTTGCTAAGCTTTGTCTTGTGTGTGGTACATGTCCGCTGAGTGGTCGCAACGTGGTTTGTGCGCTCAGAGTGCTATTGCGGATCAGGATGGGGCGAGTGTTGCCAGCCCCAGTCCCATTGCTCCTCTGGCCTCGCCAACTTCCCCGTGCCTGCTTCTGGCCCCTAGTGAGGGGGAGGCCAGCAGGAACTCGGGTAGTAATTTTGAGCTCAGACTGGCTAGCATTGAGCATCAGTTGGCATGTTCGGCCGCTGGCAAGTCCAAGATTAAGAAGCGCCATTTGGAGCCAGCTCGCGCCTTTTTTGCCGATGACGATTAAGAGGCCTTCGGTGGCCGAGATTCCGCTGAGGAGGGTGAGTTGCTCCAGGGGTCCGACTCCTTCGGGGGTAGTCGGGGGGACCTTGACATTCGCCACGGGTCTTCATCTGACGAGGACGAGTGGCCCCAGGATGATACTGAGCAGCTGTTGTTGGCGGTACTTGATACTCTGCACATTGTTCCTCCTAAGGCGGCCAAGAAGAAACAGGGGGATCTTTTTCGGCCGGAGAGACAGTGCCTTGTCTTTCCTGAACAAGGCCACTTCTCTAAGATGGTTTTTAAGGAATGGGAGAAGCCTAATAGGTTGCTGTCGGTGCCTTGGGGTCTGGACAGACGGTATCCCCTTTCGGCAGATTTGGTTCGCCTATGGTCCCATCCTCCGGAAGTGGATGCTCCTGTTCTGGGGCTCTCCAATATCTCCGTTATGCCGTCTCCTGAGACTTCCTCCTTGCGTGATCATGTTGACAGGCGCATGTATCCACTAGCCTGTCACGCCTTAATTTCTGTGGGAACTGGTCTGCGCCCTGTCTGTGCTGCGGACATTGTTTCCATGGCCATTAAGAAGAAGGTAAGGCGTCTCGTGGATATTGCCAAATCTTACAAGCGAGCGGAGGAGTATGGGGAGCTTTTGGCTTGTATGGACTTCCTTGCCTTTGTTATATCGGCCATGGATGACGCCGTCCGTTTTGGTGGTAGGGCTTCGGCTGCGATGGTCACGCTGCGTTGCTCTATCTGGTTACGACAGTGGGCAGTGAATGCCGCCGCCAAAAAAGCTCTCACAGGTATTCCCTTCCTGGGACTGTTTGGGGAACAGTTGGACCTTCTGGCTAAGGACGGGAGACTTCTTCAACGTCGGAAGCAGGTACAGCCTTTTCAGGGCTCTTCTTCCTTTCGTCCCTCTCGGGGAGGACGAGGATCTTCCTTTTCTGTTGGCCGCAGAGACTCATGGGGACGAGGTAGAGCCTGAGGTTGTCCCGGCCTTGCCTGGGGATCCAAGCCTAAGCCCCCTTCCAAGGCCCCTCAGGCATGAGGGGACGCCCTCACCCAGCCGGGTGGGAGGATGGCTTCGGCTCTTCCCGGATCTCCCAGAATCCTGTGACGGCGCAGGGCCTGAGGGTGGCCATTCAACATCTGTCATCAGGAGTGGTTTGCCATGTGCCTCTTCAAGAACGGAGGCGAGGGTTCTACTCCAACCTGTTCACGGGGGATCAACACTACCAGTTTGTGGCCTTGCCGTTCGGCATCACCTCGGCCTCCCGGGTGTTCACTAAGGTGCTGGCGGGTGTCACGGCCCTTCTCAGGAGCCAGGGCTTCGCGTTCTTCCTTACTTGGATGACCTTTTGATTGCAGCTCCATCTTTGCATCAGGCAGAGAGGGATACTCGGATGGTAGTGTCCACCCTCGAGTCCTTCGGTTGGGTGGTCAATTACCCCAAGTCTTCTCTCTCTCCTTCATTGGTAAGATCCTTCCTGGGATTCATGCAGGATACTTCTCAGGTCAAGGTGTTTCTTCCTCAGCAGGAGGTGGAGGGCCTTCAGATGCAGGCGCGGGCCTTTTGGCTTGCTCTCATCCCTCCATCCGTCTGGGGATGCAGTTGGTGGGTCTCATGGTGTCTTGCTTCGAGGCTGTGCCTTTCGCTCAGTTCCACATGAGACCCCTTCAGTTGAATCTCTTGACCGTCTTGGATCGGAGTCAGGAGTCCTTGGAGCAGGAATTCGCTCTATCCCCTCTGGCCTGACAGTCCTTCTCGTGGTGGCTGGACTTGAGGAATCTTCTAGTGGGCAAGTCCTTTTTGCCTCCGTGCTGGGAGATTGTCACCACAGACTGACCGGTTGGGGAGGGGTTTGGCAATCGCTGAAGTTCCAAGGCCAGTGGGGCCCTCAAGAGGCCCACGCGCCTATCAATCTCTTGGAGTTGAGAGCGATTAGGTTGGTTCTCTTCCAGTTGGCTCCCCACCTTCGGGGTCGTGCGGTCCAGGTCCGCTCGGACAATCAGACGGCGGTCTCCCACATCAATCATCAGGGAGCGACTCGAAGCAAACGAGCCCTCAAGGAAGTGTCCCTGATATTGTCTTGGGCGGAGGAGACGGTTCCCTCCATCTCGGCGGTTTACATCCCCGGGGTGGAGAACCAGGAGGCAGATGCCCTGAGCAGAGGGACGTCTCGCCTAGGGGAATGGTCTCTCGACAACAAGATCTTTCATGCCCTGTATCGCCGCTGGGGTCAGCCGGACATGGACCTGTTTGCGTCCCGTCACAATCACAAGCTTCCGAGATTCGTATCCCTGTCGAGAGATCCTCTGGCCTTCGCCATGGACGCGCTGGCATTTCCTTGGAAGGAGTTTCAACTCCTTTATGTCTTTCCTCCCTTCTCTCTGTTGGGTGGTGTGCTGCGCAAGATAGCCCAGGGGGGCGGTACCGACCATCCTAGTGGCCCTCCGCTGGCCGAGGAGGGTATGGTTTGCAGATGTCGTCCAGATGGCGGTGGATCAGTACGTCCTGCCCGACGTTCCAGAGCTCCTCACTCAGGGACAGCTGCGCCACCCCAATTTACAAACGCTGGCTTTGACGGCTTGGCTGCTGAAACCTCCATCCTGGTGAATAAGGGTTTGCCGGCTTCGGTCATCTGTACTATGATGCCGCATCTTCTCCCTTTCCAGGATTCTGGAGTTTCTTCAACACAGTCTAGAATCGGGTCTACAACTGAGTACCCTCAAGGGACAAGTTTCTGCCTTGGCAATTTTTTTTCCAAAGATCTTTCGCTAATCATAGGCTTGTCAAAACATTTTTCCAGGGAGTCACTCATGTACGTCCACCGCGTAAGCCTCTGCTACCGGTGTGGGATTTGAACTTGGTGCTTTCTGCTCTTCAGGGTCCCCCCTTCGAGCCCCTGTGCGATGCTGCTCTTTCTATTCTGACTATTTAGGTGGCCTTTTTGGTTGCTATCACTTCGGTGCGTCGCGTCTCTGAGCTGGCGGCGCTTTCCATGAAACCTCCTTATTTTGAGCGGCATCAGGATAAGTTGGTGTTCCGTCTTAGGCCGGAATTCTTGCCCAAGGTTGTTTCTGCCTTTCATCTTAATGAGGACATTGTCTTACCTTCCTATTGTCCTGCCCCTGCTAATTCCAAGGAACGGAACCTTCATTCTCTGTATGTGGTCAGGGCACTCAAATATTTGGTCGCCACTGAGTCATTTCGGAAGTCTGATTCTCTTTTGTCCTTCCTTCCGGACCTAGGAAGGGCTTGCCTCCAGCCAAATCCACTATCAGTAAGTGGATTAGACAGGCGGTGGTGCAAGCATACTCTGCTAAGGGGAAGGAACCCCCTTTCCGTGTTACAGCTCACTCCACTAGGGCTATTGGTGCCTCTTGGGCCTTCCAGCACCAGGCTTCTGTTGAACAGGTTTGTAAGGCCGCTACTTGGTCTTCGGTTCATACTTTTTCCAAGTTTTACAAAGTTGATGTTAAGGCTTCAGCTGATGCTGTTTTTGGCCGCAAGGTGCTTCAGGCGGAAGTGGCTTGAACTGCCTGCCATTGCTCTCTGGTGATCCCTTCCTTCTTTTTTGGACACTGCTTTTGGATGTCCCACATGTAAAGAATTGAAATGAAGCAAGCCGTGCTGTACACCTGGAAAAATACATTTCTGTGATTACTCACCTGTAGAATTGTTTTTACAGTGTACAGCACGGCTTGCTTCATCCCACCCTTGTTATCGTTGTTCTCTTTTTCCTTGTTATGGTAATTTTTGTTGAGAGAGTTTCCTTTTAGTGGGCTGTTTTTTACTAACATGGTCCTTGCCTCCCGGCTTCTTGCATTACTGCTTTCAAACACTGGGGACTTCTGGGTAATTCTGGCCCTTTTATGGGCCGGGAGGGCCCACAAGTCTTCCTGCAGTTGATTGTGCCACCTGTGGTGGATTACCCACATGAAATGAAGCTAGCCGTGCTGTACACCGTAAAAACAATTCTACAGGTGAGTAATCACAGAATTGTATTTTCTAGCGGCGCACTTGTCCAGGCGCCTTAGCCATCAGCGGAGTCAGAGAGCCGTGTGAAAGCTCGCTCTCGGCTTCAGCCTGCACTGTGGGAGCGACTGGAAGCTGAGTGGATCGGGGGATACACACAGCAAGGCCTCCCGATTCGGGATGCCCCGCATTGAGGAACACCATCCTGAAGTGAAAATTGTGTGTTCCTCCTCTTTAAAACATTGTATCACCATGGTAAACAACTCTAAGGCAGCCAAGCCCATGACTTACATTGAAACATATTTACATTCATCCCCTCCAGCACCTGGTGATTCAGCGTGTGTGTAAAATGAGAAACATGCTGGTCACTTTTCTGAGGTAAATCTCTGAGTTTGGTGTGGGCTGCTTATAGCAAGCTCCAAGCTCCAGACCTGCATTGTGTGAAGAAACCATATCACACAGACATACTGCAGCAATGATGATTTTCAGTGTAGCCAGCATTATCTCCCTCTGACATTGTGTATAAAATCTCAATGTGACTGGTTGGGCTAATTATAAGAAAGCTCCCAGTTCACTGGAATTGTCTGTGTGCTAGCAACAGCTCTCCCCCATCCCCCCCCCCACACACACACACACACACACACGTGTGTAATCAGGGCTTAATTTAGCGGCTTCCATGTAGTTCTAGGAGCACAACTATTCCACAACATCTGAATGGCCCAAACCCTTAAAATATATTAATTTTAGATGCTGGGGAATAGTTTAAGTTTTTAGTCACTTACTAATCTTTCCCCTTCTGGGCTGCAATTCTGTTCAGGACTCCAGGATATGGGCGCCACCATCTTAGCTGAGAAGCATCACATACTAAGGGGAGGAGAGCGGGATAATGTACAGGGGGCGGGGTTATAGCTGTGCTTTGCACAGACAGAGCAGAGCTGGGGTCAGGGAAAGCACAGCAATCCCAGAATGCAGAGTGACACAGTCAGAAGACACTTCCTGTTTGCAGACTGCCTGATGCCATGAGCCGCCATCTTGGATGTTTAAAGGCTCATAACATGCAGTAGGTGCAGGTAGGATGATTTTTAATGTGAGCAATCTGTATGTACAGGGTGTGGGAAACATATAAGAAATGCTCTTATTCAGGGTGAAGGTCCGCTTTAAGCTCTCTCAAGCAGCAGAGGATACTGATCATCAAAGAGGGGCTTTAGGAGAGCAAATTACTAATCTTTATTTTCTTGACTGTAGGTCTGCTTTAAGGGCCTGTGGAATGTATTCATAGCCTGTTATTTCCCTTATTCTAAGCATACAGCACGTCCTGCTCCAGATGTAGTAATAACATGTGGGTAATCCTCCGCCTGAGGGCGCTGTTCACTGCAGACATGTAGAAAACAAGCTCCTCCCGGCCTTACATATACCGAAGGACCTCCCACAAATCCCCAGATTTCTCTGCAGTGCTGAACTGCGAAGACATGAAGTATCACGCTCTCGCAGGCGAGCGGGGCTTTACAGCCCGTGGCCCTGTGGGACTATTTCCACCCGTCCTCTTTGTGAAGAATATGCCTCCCAGCCTGGGCTGCGTTGGTCGGGTGAAGGTAGGCAGCAACTTTTGTGCTTAACGGAGCCATGCTCCACCGCAATCCCCCACCATAGGGTAGGCGGTTAGGCTGATGGTGAGCCTCTAGTGGATGCCCCTCCCGCATTATTGCCCCATGCCCTGAGTAGTGGTGGACCCTGTTTACAGGGTCGCCACCCTCCCTTTTCCCCAACTAGTTAGGGGGAAAAGAAAGGGGAGGGGTGTGTGTGTGCGCGGCGGTCACTGTGTACTGTTAGTCACGCTTAAAGTGGACCAACACCCAGGGGGGATCGGCCCGGAAATCTATAAGATTCCCGGACCGATCAGATCCCTCCCCGCGGGGCATCCGAAATCGGGATGTCCCGCGGGGAGGAACCCCCCAGGAGGCCCACAATCCTCACCTTACCGGCGATCCAACGGCGCATGCGCGAGACGCGGCCGCGTCTCTCGCTTCCCTCTAGCAGGGCGCGCTCCCGCGCCGGCCGTTTTGTGAATGGCCGGCGCAGGAGCGCTCCCTGTTAGAGGGAAGCGAGAGACGCAGCCAATGACAGCGCTCTGGTATGCGCGTCCAAGCGGCTTTGGACGCGCATACCAGAGCTGCTCTGAGCGCTGTCATTGGCCGGACGAGGTCACGTGGGAGCGGGGAGAGGTGAGTTTTTGCGGTGATCGGGGGGGTTTCAGACAGCGGGGCACCCCCGATCGGGGTGCCCCACCTAAGTGGACCTACACCCAGGATAGTCAAAATCCTGGGTGTTGGTCCACTTTAAAGCCTTTAGCTCTGCTTCTATGACATCTGGGTGTCAGAGCCGCACTGCTTGCTCTTTATTCTGTTTGGCTGCCGCAGTTTTTTTCTCTCTATTACATAGTTCGCTGAGTCGTTAGATGCCGCGGCTCCTTTTCGTTACTATAGCAGTTGTGGTTTTATCCTTGCTCTCTTTTTTTCATTACCTCAGAGCTTCGCGCTCTTCGGGGTGGGCGGGGGCTTGTCTTGGCGCACTCCGCGTCACGGCCGAGCATTGAGCCCGCCCTTCGAGGTTCGCTGAGCGCCATTTTGATGATCTTCGCGCGTGGCGGTGTTCCCCTACTCCCTTGGTCTGTAAGTACCCTCGCGGGTGATTTCCTATTATATGTTCTTCCAGCTGCGCATGGCCCTGACGCCCTCTTTCACCTTATGTCTTTCAGATGCCGAGTCTCCGGCGGCTTCTCTCTGCCTTTTTATATCCTTATACATTATATATTCATATATAGTTATTAGCGGGCCTTCCTACAAATCTCCCACATTGATCAGCGGGTCGTTGGGGCATCCAGGGTTGCCTATTGCATAAATCCCTATGGGCATACGGTGCCTAGATAATCACCATGTGGAGGCATCTCAGGATTACGTGACCGGGGTCCCTCTGGGACAAGACCGGCGGTGTATAGCGTGTGATCTCCCCCATGCTGATGCTGACAGGGCACGGGTGTGCGCGCCCTGTGCCGAGCAAGCACTGGCCCTGCCATACGGATTGGCATGAGTCTTGGTCTCTCCCCTGTTGGCCGTTCTCGGTTCCTGGGGTTCTAGAGTTGTGCCAGCATAGGTTGGGGTTGGCTCCCCACCTAGGTACTTTCAAGGTTCAGGTTCTGTCCTGTCTGCCTTCCTGTAGAAGTCTGGTTCAGTCTTTCTTGTCAGGAGTTCTCTTGGGAATTGCTCAGGGCATCTCTCAAGTGGTGCTATGGTCCCTGCTGGGATCAATTTTCATTCTGTCTGCCCTGCTGATTTTTCCCTTGGGTCTGATTCTGGTTGCTGTCTAAGCTGTTATTTGGGGCTCAGTCGCCCCTCTGGGGGCTGTTGCTTCAGTCAGACGTGTGCCTGAGAAGGTGGCTCTGATTGCTTAGCCCTCATTCAATATATATATATATATATATATATATATATATATATATATATATATATATATATATATTATATGTACACACCATGATGTGGTGGTATTCCGCCTTCCGCCGGACCTTTCTGTCCATGGTGGTGTTTTTATGGTACTTGTTAAGTCCTTTTGGTCTGCCTATGGGACAGGTGTGGCTCTTTTCCTGGTCGTTTCTGGTCCCTTTGGGGGACTGATACCCTTTGGGGTCGAAGGGCGCCTCCACAAGTATGCGCCTGATTTTGTTTGCTTCCAGGGCCTATGCGCCCTTTGGACTGTTCTTACTTGGATGCATTGCCTTCCTGGTCCTGGGTACGGGTTTCGGCTTCTGGCTGATCCTTAGTGAAGGGGTCGGTATCCCCGCCTTACTTGCGGGAGCCCTGTTTTCTATTCCCCGTTGGGGAGAGTTTTGAGTTTTACCCAGGCTTCTGTTGCATTGGAGTGTGTTAGGCAGTTACTCTGGCTTATTCCTTTAAGGGGGAAGAACTTCGCTCTCTTTCTGTTTTGTTCCACTTGTGCTTGGGTACCTTTGGCCCTTCAGCACCAGGTTTCTGTTAAGCAGGTTTGCTAGACGGCTGCTTGTTTCTGTTCGTACCTTTTCAAGGTTTTGTTATGGAATTGACGTTAGAGCCTTTTCTCATGTCGTGCTTGGTAGCAAGGTTTGCAGGTGACAGCGCCTTTACTGTCTGCTGTGCCTTTTTGTTGGGGATCCCACCCTACCTTTATGGACACTGCTATTGGATGTCCCACATGTTATTACTACATCCTCTAGCAGGACGTGCTGTATGCTTAGAATAATACAATTCTGTGAGATACTCACCTGTAGAATTGGTATTATATGCATACAGCACGTCCTGCTCCAACCCACCCTGGTCTCACGTTGTTCTGGATCCCCTGTATGGTGATTGTTATCATTGTTATTATTGCCAGTTTTTGGGTGGTTGGTTTCTCCCAGCTTCTCCTTCTCACTGCTTTTCAATGCTGGGGATTTGTGGGAGGTCCTTCGGTATATGTAGGGCCGGGAGGAGCTTGTTTTCTACATGTCTGCAGTGAACAGCGCCCTCAGACGGAGGATTACCCACATGTTATTACTACATCTGGAGCAGGACATGCTGTATGCATATAATACCAGTTCTACAGGTGAGTATCTCACAGAATTGTATTTTTTGAGCAGCAAGCTCTTCTTATTGTTACTATAGCGCCCCCTTCTTCCATAGCGCTGTACAAGTTCTTATCCATGGTCCTGTCAAGGACAGGATTGTGGTTACAAGTAACTGAGCATTATGTGTGATTTGTAGTAACACTCAGTCTCGGGAAGTGGCGATGCTGCGAACTAAACTCTCCCAGCTCCAGTCTGACCATGATGTTGCCAAACGCCAACTCACCACAGAGCGCTTTGAGAGGTACGCATTTTGTCATTCGCAAACCTTTAGCCATTATAAATGCATGCTGTGTAAAAGAAACAAAATATTCCTTTACAGTCCTTGTCTGAACCAAAATAAAAAAATACAATCCTCCCCTTTTGTGCCCTGCTGGTGCTTCCTCCTACTCTAAGACACATGACATTCACTGCCTCCTGCAGAGGTAATACCTGGCACACCCCCGTCTATTGCAGTGACTAGAGCTAAAAAAAAAAGGGGGGGGGGAGGTCCTACAAAATATTGTGTTTTTTTTAATTTCAGCCTGTACAATCCCTTTTACAAGTTTTATAAGTGTTTGAATTTTCCTGTTTTAGCTATAAATCCAGAATCGTTGCTTCAGTCCAATGATTTGTAATGGATGAGGTGGCAGCATTTAATAGGCGCAACCACTGGCCTATAGGACCGGTGGCCTCCCTCTTTTGTGGGGCACCCCAAAAAATAATTGCCTTAGAACTTACCTTTACCGTGAACCCACAGCATGCATGGTGGTGGCATTCCCCCCGCTGCTACTTTGTCAGGCCAATCCTAATGGCTGGATCAGGTTCGCACATCTGGAGGGAAGCGCCCCTAAGAATGCTTACAACTCTACCTCCTTTCAGGTTACTATGCTGCTTATTAATATGCACAACATTGAACGCTGAGAGGAGAGGTCGCTGGAGAAGTAAGTACAGTGGCATTACCTGGGGGTTTAAGACAAATCTGGATATCCCCCAGGATGAGGAACACAACAAGGAAAGTGAAAATCATGGGTTTGGTGGTTCTTTACATGATAACTTAAAATGTACCTATACACAAAAAGGATGTTTCTGTAGCCTCCTTCTATTCCCAGCCCAGTGGCCCAAAACAATATTTTGCACAATAGTCAAATAAACCAAAGGAAACTGAATGACAAAGAATGGCGGCCGCATGGCTCCGTGGCCATACAGCAGCGCCTACCAGTGCTCTCCAGCAATGATTCATTTAGTTATACAGTCCAGCATTGCGGGTCAACTTTATCCATTATATTAACTGCAATAAATCTAAAAGCACTACAAGCTAAAATGCCACATACACATCAGTAAATCAAGGGGCAGTTTAGCTTGTGATTGAATGACTAGTCACTAGAGGGCACCAAAGGGTGCCGCTGCATGGTCAGGGAGCCATACCGCCACCATTCATTAGGGCTGTGAATTACCAAGAATCTGGCAATACTATATGTATCACGATACACATACGTCGAAACAATATATCCCGATTCTGTCGATATATTGCGATTTTTTTTTTTTTTTGTTAATGAATAGAACTTTGGAAAACATAATCTATACATCAATACAATATTCACACATAACATAACCATACAGGACAACTCTCGCGGGATCTCTGCTGCGGGTTGGACAGAGCTGCTGAATAACAGGCTTGTTGGTGTGCTGCCAACTAGTGGGCAGGAGTAAATGTTACTTATAAACAGGGTGGATTTGATTTAAATCACGATTTAAATCACTAGTCAGTAAGGCTTGATTTAAATCAGTGAGTTTCTACCTAAACTAGTTCTTGCTATTTTAACATGCAAGTAGATGAAGATTTTTTAGAATCACTTTTTATATTACTTTTTTCTCCCCAGTTTAATGGGTTAATCATTCATATTTGGACACCACTGTTCTGTTGTACTTAGGAAGGAGAAAAATAACCCTGACCTTAATAACAATTTAAATAGATTTATTCAACTGAAACAATAACAACATTACAGCATAAGTTATTTGCTTAAACAAACATCCATGTTTTGTTAACTAATTTGGCTAAACAAAATATATATATATTTTAAGAAACTTAGACTGTCAGCCCAGCCGACACATGAAAAACTTAAATCCTACTGTCTCTGCTGTCCTCTGTAGCTCACTAGTCATAGGTTTGTAGAACAATAGGATTAAGGTCTTTTTCTCAACTCTGTTCATGTTGTAACATTTTTGCTGTGAAGAAGAGGCTGGGACCTCTGCGGAGTCAAATTCAGTTTTGAGAACTGCGTAAGTAAAGCGAGCGTCTGTGATAATATAGGAGAGAAACTGCCCACTAATCCTACAGAAACCTCTGGAAGAGCATGGCATTGTGAATGTTACACATATACAGCCTTTATTCTACTGAGTTAAACAACTCAGCTTTATCTCATGATGGAAGAACCTTTGGATGGTAAAATATTTTCCTCAAAAAGCAGTTTATTGAAAAAAAATCCGATTTTTTTTTGATTTTTTAAAAAAAAAAAACATTGATTTTTATCCTCCCTGCTTATAAATAGTTTATAAAAGATCGTTTTGATGAATTTTGATTCAATACTAGTATTGTCTAATGAAATTTGACAGAATCGATTTTTTTTATGACACCCCTACCCTTCATCCTCATTCTGCTTCCTGTTTAGTGTCTATTTGACTCCTCCATTCGAACATCAGACTGCATTCTGTTAAGAATATTCAGCAAAGAAAGAAACACAGGCTGTTCTGGGGCACTGGGCTGGGGATAGAAGGTGATGACATCACCTGGAATTTACCTGCAGCATCCAGTGTCTTTATGTATCTGTGGCATGGCAAGTTCTCTTTTAGGGGACTGTGGATTGGCATTTGCAGGGCTACCAAGCTATTTTGCATAAATTTAAGTATAAACAAAAGCTGTGACAGACATTTTGAACATGATTGCACAGTGTAGGGTACCGCACTTCACACTTAGCAGATGGATGGATTTGGATTTGATGTGGTTTGTAGTAGGTTAGAATGCTGGTTTCTTTTGTCTGCCACAGGGAGCGAGCAGTCCAGGAGCTGCGCAGACATGGTCTGTCTACATCCATACGTACATCATCACCTCTAACCTCCACCATGAAATCACCAGCATTGTCTCCAGAACGTTCCATTTTAAGATCTGTGGATCGGGCTTCTGACAAGACTGCAGAAAAGTAAGTCCAGTCTGATCCACTTATTAGATTATAATCTATAACAGGTATTGCTGAGTGCCCCACTCAATAATAAAACAAAAGGGAACTCCCCTCTTGTCCCCTGCAGATGACTGGTCCGAGTCTGGCAATCAGCAGCTCACCTGATTGCTGTATCCCAGCCCGTGCATCTCACACCACCCTAGGCCCCGAATATGGTGCCAGGATTGATGAGGTGTCAGGCTCATGACCCCCTTCAGTCACAGTAGCGCTACCACACACACTTCTTTCACTGCAATGGAGGGGTGTCTGACATGCCCTTTCTATTAAAGTTGAATGGAGAGAGTGTAGCCGTGCCCATGTGACTAATGGCAGGGGGGTGCAAGCTGGACAAAGAAGCGCTGGTCAATGGAGTTCAGACCTGGGACGATGTGGTACACAAGCGGCAACTCCCCTGCTCGCTGAATAACAGCTCAGACCAATCAGCTGTAAAGGACAAAAGCCAGTACTTGCCCTCCCCCCGTCTACATTTAAACACTGTTATTAACAATATAGTTGCCTCTAGTTCCCTACCCCCCGCCCCCCATATCTTGTGCCTGTCCAGTGGACATCTCGGCCAAGAAGCACTATTTACATAATTAGACTTTGGGCGTCGCCTCACAGTGGGGTTGATTCAGGGCCAGGTGAGAATTCTCACTCCTTTTTTGGGAGAGAAAACTGCCATTCATTTTCATTATCTGCCGGGTGCAAATTTTCACCTGGCTCTCAGCCCCAAGGTAGAGCCAATGGCAGCTTTCTCTCCTAAAAAAGGAGTGAGAATTCTCCCCTGGCTCTGAACTGACCCAGTATGTTCACCAATATAATGAATGATTTGGGAGATTCCCTCACAACCACCACTCACTTGATCTCTCCCGGGACATGCATGTATTGGACAGCATGCCCCAGAGGAGGGACCAGCCGTGCTGGAGGAAAGGAAAGGCTTGAGGCGGGCACAGAAGAACTGGGTGATATCACAGGTCCGAAACGGCTAAAGCAGAGGGAGGTGGAATTTCCATTATGAATATAAGGGGAAAAGGAAGTAGGCGCTCCAGACGATGTCCAAAAGGTATGCAGCGCTGGGGGGGGGGTGGATTATTCACACCAAGTGGATTGAAGGTCTGCTCCTCTTTGAGGGGATCCTGCTGTCCAACTTTCCCTTAGCTCACCCGGCCTTTCCTCAAAGAGAGGCGTAGATGTGAAGAGTTGAAATAATGTCTTTCTCTGTCTTCCCATACAGAAGCGTGAGCTTTAAGGAGTGACTTTTATAAAGATTCCCAGCAGAGAAGGAGCTGCAATGCCATATCCATGTGCCACATCTGTTGTGTGAATAGTATTGTTTGAGTACACTCCAATGAAATGTCCTAATACCTCCATTTTTATCATTAACCACATACCTAAACCTAACAGATGTCTTATAGCAGAATAATCTAATGCTGCCCATACCTCGAACACCAGAAAAAGGGTTCCATAGAATATATAGAGGTGCTACAAATGCTTAGTTCATCTGAAATATGCCACCCATCATGTTCTTATGCTGATCTTTCATGCCAATGACCACTATAATTATTTACAGTGCCTAAACCACACAAAGGTTTTAACCTGTTTTAAACTCAACCGTTAGCCCTCGTTCACATCAGTGCATTCGCGTCAGACACGATAATAATAATCCAGCAATGTCACCCCTATGGCCCCTTGAACACCTCTATGGTGCGGCAGAGAGGAGAAAAACGCGGCCGCAAAAAGTCCTGCCTGCTGCGTCTGGGCCACAATTGTATCCAATTAAAAAGGGATTTAGAATGCAGATGCAAGCGCATACAATACCTAACAAAAAGCGCAAACGCAAAACCCATGTCTCGAACGCGGCCAGACAGGTGTGAACGTAGCCTAAGAATTTTTAAATTTGAACCTTCTTAAGTTGGTTAAAGCCTCCTTTTAAGTCCCAGTTTTACTGTCCTTTTATATTAAAGATTGCAAAGAAAAGGTTTTATTTAGTCAAAAAGTATTGGTGCCATTGATTTATTCCCCTTCTTTTTGAACAACACAACATGCTATAGAATTTTCTCCAACCTCCAGACTCCAGTACTTTGCACTTTCTTATGTGTTGCGTGAGAAAGTCTCCAAACTCAGTACACAAATCGCGTACACAAAAGGCGTGAGCCTTGTCTTGCTAAATGTTTGTATTGTATGTGTTACGGTTGGAAATTTTATATTAAGACCATGTGCTTCGCTGCATTATTTTTTTATTTAAAACCGACTTTGTATATTTCCTTGTAAAATGTTGTACAGTATTCAGGTACTAAACAAATGTGAAATTTCCCTGTACTGTAAGATATTTATGTTGCTGTCAAGCATATTTATTTTTATATGAACTATTAAATTACTATTTATGATAAACACAGAACTGTTTACTTTTGTTATCTAATTTATTATCTTCTATCCTTTTTTTTTTGCACTTTACTCATAGTTTTTTTGGTATTCAGGTTTCGTATTTTACAGGGGTTGCAGTATGTTATAAATATTATTAGGAACATTATATGCACATGCATACACTTTTATTAGTGTTTTTTTTTTAAGTAGTTTTTTGGTGCGTTTTAATCCACTACTGTAGTATCTCTGTATCAAATCTTTTAGCTATGTATTAGGATTAGGTATTGGTAGCCAGCAGCATCCTGATTGTTACTGTTATTTTTGCTATAATTATAAGGGTGCCTTCACACTATTGTGAACTGTGCTGTATCTGCATTAGTGGATACGGTGTGGAGGGTACCCCATAAGCCAGTCCTGCATCACCTATTGTTCAGGGAGAGGTAGGTGAGCAGATCAGCACCTGGATAGTATCTTCTATAGAACAAGAATGAAGATGCATTGTGTCTCTTACTTGTATAGTAAAAGTTAATCATTTTAGCCGCTATATTTTGCACATGCTTCATGTTCAATGTGTTATTTAAATCTTCAGCCAGTTCTGAAAAGCAAGAATAAAAGAAAGCAAGATAGGGCAATAAAAGGGTAACTTAAATGGCAGCCATGCTTGCAACATAAGCATGAACCTCTCCTGTGTATTCGCCCGCTCCCCTGCTCTCCTCTGAAACAAGGTAAACGTGGGTGTATTGAAAGTTCACAATCCCATACGATCTGCTATTTATTCTAAGTATGTCACACACCCCACTTCAAACATTAATAATTACACTAGGGTTAACGCACCGCTAGGTGGCAGCATTGCAGAGAACTCTCCAAAAAACTTCAACAGGCCCCTCCCGGTCTATACATACCTGGTACCTCCCAAGAACCTCCCAGTGTTGTTCTCTGCAAGGTGGCGACAAGACAGAAGAAAGAAGTCTCCTGCTTGCAGGTAGCCGGGGTGTCCCCCCCCCCCCCCCCCCGTGGTCTATTTCTGCCCGGCTCTTGTTTGAGAGTATACCATTTAATGGCAGCCTCCCAGCTTCGGCTGTAGGCCGGGCAAAAAGGTAGCCGGCACCATTGGTGCCTAGGAGATTAGCTCCTCCGCTCGACCCTTCATTGCGGGGCATAGCGGGATTCTCGGAGTGGTGATCCGGATGTGGGATGCCCCATTTAATAGGAGGTTAGCGGTCAGGATGTGCCTAGCCCTGGGATATTGTTGTTTCACATTCCGGGGTGTGGGGCGCGCTTGGGACGGTGACATGCTGTGTGAGTGTGGCTGCTGCGCTGCTACATTGTGAGGCTTTTCGTGATTTTTACTGTGACTACCTTTATTGCAAGTTTTGCCTGGGTGTCCCCCTGTCTGTGTGTCTGTCCTCTCCCCGCCGTGTCCGGCGCTTGCAGCCTGCGTGTCCGGTCTGCACAGGGGGGGGAACTGAGTATCAGTGTGTGGGTCTGTGTCTGGTGCGCACTGGGAACCGGCGGGTTGCTCCGCCGGTCCCGTCCTTGAGGTCTGAGCGCGGTCTCCGCCGGCTGACGCTGCCAGGGGGCGGGGTCGCGCGCGCGGGCCGCGCACTGATTGGATGTCCCGGAGGGGCGGGGCCTTCTCGGCTCCCGCGCTCCCGGAGCTTGTCTTCTCCTCCCCCACAGCGCTGTGTGCGGGCCGCCATCTTCTGCGGTGCCTGGCTGCGCGGTTTCTCTCTCCCTCTCAGGTAGGCGTTTTTAGTTTTCTTGCGATGGCCCCTCGGATTGCGTCCTCTCCTCCTTCCTCCTCGCTCCGGCGCATCTTTAAGGTGCTGGTTTGTATTAACCATTTCCTGTGTCTTTGGTTAATGGGGGGGGGTGGTGTAAGGGGGGTTTTGTATGTTATGTTGGTTTTTGGTATATGGTGCTGGATTGACGCCTGTCCCTCTCCCTTTGTGTCTTTCAGATCCTGGGATCCCGTCTGGCAGGGCTCTCCCGGTCATATATACCTGGCTCGTGGGGGGTGTTTTTTCATTGCAATATATATATATATATATTTATATCTTTATATATTTTTATAAGGGTCTTATGCTATTCCCCTGGGTCAGGATCTTGTGACTATCCTTAGACAAGTGTTAGGTTATTAAGGGGCATCCCGGGTCGCGTACCGCATAAATCCCTGGGTTCTGCGAATACCATAAATTTCACCACATGGAGGCTGCCACAGATACCGGGAATGGTTCTTCGGGACAATCCAAGGTGTGCGGGGGTTGTGGGACTCCACTCCAGGGAGATGTCATTTTGTGTATCCCTTGTGCACAGCAGAACATTGCACGGCAGTCCAGTACTCCGGTGCCTAGCACTTCTTCAGCCGCGCCATCTCCCTCTCCCCCTCGCTTATTCCGGACCCCGTGTGACGTTGTCCTGGGCGGGGATTCGCAGTCTGATGTATGTGCCCGCTTGACCAGCCTTGAGAAGCGGTTTTCTGCTATAGCCGCTCAGAAGGTTTCAGCTAAGCGGAAGCATCTGTCTCCGCCTCCGCCGGATTCAGATGAGGAAGTGGTGGGAGATCTGGATTGGTCGGATCGTCCCCGTGAGGAAGGTGAGCTCATTGGGGAAGAAGATTCTGATGTTCAGCAGTTGCTGGGTTCTGAGGGGGATCAGGATGATGGCCTCCCTCTCGATTCCTCTACCATTCTGAGCCAGATGTTTGAGGTTTTGGATTTGGAGCCTCCGGTTGTTGCTCCTAGGCCTAAGGGTCAGATTTTTGGGGTGTCCAAGCAGCGTTTGGAGTTTCCCAGCCAACAGCATTTTGAAGAAATTGTTTTCAAGCAATGGGAGCAACCTACACGTCTTGTTGGTGTGCCGTCTAGCTGGGATAGGAAGTATCCCTTTCCGGCGGAATTGATGAAGCGTTGGTCTGTTCCCCCTGAGGTAGATACTCCGGTCCTGGGACTGTCCAACACGGCGGTCGTGCATTCCCCTGACACGACTTCGCTCAGGGACGGCGAGGATCGCCGGGTTGATCAGCTTGCCCGTCACGGTTTTGTATGTGCGGGTTCGGTGAAGGCCTGTCTGTGCTTCGGCCCTGTTGACTTTTGCTGTCAGGTCTATTGTCAGGGACTTGGGGGTGGATCTCGAGCCCACCAGTGATGAGTCCCTTGGGCTTAAGCGCTGCGATGCTTTTTTGTCTTTTATCCTGGCCGCTCAGGAGGATGCCATGCTGATGTGTGGCAGGGCTACTGCCTTGCTGGTGGCTATCCGGCGCTGTGTGTGGTTGAGACAGTGGACGGCCGATTTTAATTCAAAAAGATCGCTCACGGCTCTGCCCTTTTTGGGTTTGAGGCTTTTTGGTGAGAGGCTGGATTCTGTTGCCAAGGGAGGTAAGTTACCTCAGCGCAAGAAATTTCGCCGTTCCTTTCGGGGGATGGTCTCGTTCAATCCGTCCTTTCGGGGAGTCGGAGCCGGTAGAGGTGCGGGCTCCTCGGCCCCCAGGGGCGCCAGTTGGAATAGGGGCAGAGGCCGTGGCCGCCCCACTCGCGTCTGGGGTGCCAAGCCCAAGCCGGCTGCCAAGCCCACCCAGCAATGAGGGGGCGCCCTCACCCGTTCGGGTGGGGGGACGGTTGCAACTTTTCTCCCGGGTGTGGGACCAGGAGGTCCCGGACAGATGGATCCGGGAGGTGGTTTCGGCCGGTTACAAGTTGGAGTTCGAGTCCCGTCCTCCTCCAAGGTTCTTCAGGTCTCGGGTGTCTTTGGATCCTTTGGCCGCGCAGGGGCTCCTGGCGGCAGTAAGGAATCTTCTAGATTTAACTGTCATTTGCCCGGTTCCTCCTTCAGAGGTGGGGCGCGGGTTTTACTCCAATCTCTTCACGGTTCCCAAAAAGGACGGGTCCTTCCGGCCTATTCTGGATTTGAAGTTCCTCAACAGGTTTATTCGTCCTCGGAAGTTTCGCATGGAAACCCTGCGGTCTGCGATCGGTTCGCTTCGGCAGGGGGACTTTATGACGTCCATAGACATCAAGGATGCGTACCTGCACGTGCCGATCTTTCCTGCTCATCAGCGGTTCCTTCGTTTCGTGGTGGGGGATCGGCATTTTCAGTTTGTGGCTCTTCCGTTCGGCCTCACCTCTGCTCCGAGAGTGTTCACCAAGGTGTTGGCGGGGGTGATGGCCCTGCTCAGAGCTCAGGGGATTCGCATTGTGCCTTACCTGGACGATCTTCTCATCATGGCTCCTTCCTTCAGTCAAGCAGAGGGGGACACCAGCACGGTGGTGTCTATGTTGGAGAGGTTCGGCTGGGTGATCAATTTCCCCAAGTCCTCGCTGGTTCCGGCCAGGGTGGTGATCTTTCTGGGGATGTCGTTGGACTCCTGCCAGCACAGAGTGTTTCTTCCTCAGGCCAAGGTTCTGTTGATTCAGGAATTGGTCCAGCTGCTCCTCTCCCATCCTCATCCGTCCATTCGTCTGGGGATGAGACTGGTGGGGTTGATGGTGGCCTCGTTCGAGGCAGTTCCCTTTGCTCAGTTTCATACGAGGACTCTTCAACTTCATCTCTTGGCGTCTTGGAACCGGTGTCCGGGGGCGTTGGATCGGTCCTTCCGGTTGTCCCCTCGGGCTCGGCAGTCCCTTCTGTGGTGGTTGGTCTCGGACAACCTTCTGAAGGGCAGGTCGTTTCTGACTCCACTTTGGGAAACTGTCACTACGGATGCCAGTTTGTCAGGCTGGGGAGGTTTTTGGAAGGATCTTCGGTTTCAGGGGCAGTGGGACCCTCAGGAGGCCTACTTGCCCATCAATGTTCTGGAATTGCGAGCCATCAGGTTGGTTCTGTCTCGCTTGACGCATCATTTACAAGGTCTGCTGGTTCAGGTTCGCTCAGACAATCAGACGGCGGTTGCTTACATCAATCACCAAGGCAGGACTCGCAGTCTGGGTGCCCACAGGGAAGTGTCTCTGATTTTGGTCTGGGCGGAGACTCATGTCCCTTGCATCTCGGCAGTTTACATTCCGGGTGTGGAAAACACAGAGGCGGATTTTCTGAGCCGGTGTGCGTCCCGTCGGGGGGAGTGGTCTCTCCATCCCCAGGTGTTTCGGTCACTTTGTCTCCGGTGGGGGACGCCGGAGGTGGATCTGTTTGCCTCTCGTCACAATCACAAGCTTCCGTCCTTTGTGTCCCTGTCCCGGGACCCTCTGGCTCTGGTGGCGGATGCCATGTCCCTGAGCTGGAGGGACCTGGGGTTTCTTTATCTGTTTCCTCCGATTCCCATGCTAGGCAGGGTTCTGCGAAAGTTGGTTATGGAGGGAGTTCCCGCCATTCTCGTGGCTCCAAGGTGGCCAAGGCGGGTGTGGTTCGCGGACATCGTTCGTCTGGCCGTAGATCAGTTCGATCTGCCTCTTCGGCCAGATCTTCTCACTCAGGGTCAACTATGTTACCCCAGTTTACAAACGCTGGCTTTGACGGCTTGGCTGCTGAAACCTCCATCTTAAAGGAGGAGGGTCTTTCGGATGCGGTCATTCAGACTCTTATTAGTGCCAGGAAGAGATCTTCTTCTTCCATCTATTACAGGTATTGGTTGATTGGTGTGAGGCTAGGTCTTTGCCTTGCCGGGTCTTTTCTGTGTCTAGGATTTTGGAGTTTCTTCAGTCGGGGTTGGACTCCGGTCTTCAGCTGAGTACCTTGAAGGGGCAGGTTTCTGCTTTGTCTATTTTTTTCCAGAAATCTTTTGCTAGTCATTCCTTGGTCAAGACTTTTTTCCAGGGGGTTTCGCATGTGCGGCCTCCAAGGAAGCCTGTGCTCCCAGTGTGGGATTTGAATTTGGTTCTTTCCGCTCTTAAGGCTCCTCCTTTTGAGCCTTTGCGGGATGTCGCTTTGTCCATTCTTACTCAGAAGGTTGCCTTTCTGGTGGCCATCACTTCGGTTCGGCGTGTTTCAGAGCTGGCAGCTTTGTCTATTCAGGCTCCTTATTTTGAGGATCATCAGGACAAAGTGGTTTTTCGTTACAAGTCAGATTTTCTCCCTAAAGTGGTCTCTGCTTTTCATCTTAACCAGGACATTGTTCTTCCTTCCTTGTGTCCTAAGCCTAAGAATGTCAAGGAGAGTGCTTTGCACTGCTTGGATGTGGTACGATGTGTCAGGTACTATCTACGTGCTACGTCTTCTTTTCGTAAGACTGATGCCTTTTTTCTTGTGCCATGTGGCCCTAGAAAGGGTTTGGCTCCGGCCAAATCTTCCATTAGTAAATGGATTCGTCAGGCCATTGTTGGTGCTTATTCGGCTAAGGGGAAGGATCCTCCTTTCCGAGTTACTGCTCACTCTACTCGTGCGGTTGGTGCGTCCTGGGCTTTTCAGCACCAGGCTTCGGTTGAACAAGTGTGTAAGGCTGCAACTTGGTCTTCTGTTCATACTTTTTCTAAGTTCTATAAGGTTGATGTGCGGGCTTCAGCGGATGCTGCTTTTGGCCGTAAGGTTTTGCAGGCTGCAGTGGTTTGAGTTTTTTCTGCGTTATTGCCTGTTCGGATACCCACCCTTTTCTGGACACTGCTGTTGGATGTCCCTAGTGTAATTATTAATGTTTGAAGTGGGGTGTGTGACATACTTAGAATAATACCATTTTGTGAATACTCACCTGTAAAATGGGTATTATAAGTATGTCACACACCCCACTTCACCCGCCCTTTTCGGTATCCTGGCTCTTTATTTGGTGAAGTTTAGTTCTTTACGTTGAGGGTTACATTGTTGGTTCTGGTACCTTGTCTTACTGCTGTTCTAATACTGGGAGGTTCTTGGGAGGTACCAGGTATGTATAGACCGGGAGGGGCCTGTTGAAGTTTTTTGGAGAGTTCTCTGCAATGCTGCCACCTAGCGGTGCGTTAACCCTAGTGTAATTATTAATGTTTGAAGTAGGGTGTGTGACATACTTATAATACCCATTTTACAGGTGAGTATTCACAAAATGGTATTATTCCCTAGCAAACCTTAACATTGGACTAAATGACTACTGCTGTCCACATTCCAGTGCTGCAAGTATGGTCTGTTTTACCTGGCAGTAATGTACAGAACCATTTAGAGCACCTGCGATCCCGGGAATGCAAAAGGATTATGATGTCTGATTTGTTTGGGATTTTTCGTTATACAACAATCTAACATCTCAAATCAGGCTGCCTGAGATGTGGGGGCTAGAACAGGGGTTGGGCTGTTTTGGCTCTACCTTTTTTAAAATTAAAATACAAAAAATGTATTTATTTAACCAGTGGATTCATGGGCAGGTTAAAGTATCCTGACTTGCAGTCCAAATTATACTATCTGAATACAGAAACCCATGCCCAGGAGAGTTTCTAGGCAAAATAGTTCTCACCACTAACAGGGGCTCATCTGCAGAAAACAGGATCGCTGGGATAAAGGCGCCCCCCAATTACCTTTGCACCTAGGGCATTTGCCCTGCTTGCCCTCCCCTAGAAACAGACCCTGTCCATTCCTTAAATCTGTTCCTAATTATGATATAATATTTTACAGAAAGATTAGTAGACGCTTGGAACAAACTTCCAGCAGAGGTAGTTGAAAAATTGACAGTCACTGAATTTAAAAGTACCTGGGATAAGCACACGTCTATCCTAAGATAAAGAGTATATACAGTATACACATAAGGGCAGACTAGATGGACCATATGGTCTCCCTCTGCTGTAAACCTTCTATATTTCTATGTACTCAGTTTTAAGTCTAACCGTATGTCAGTGATTTTCCATTTACACATATAGATATCAACATATTCCCCAACAGTAGTTCTCTGGCTATAGTGGTACTTCTAAAGCAAAGTATACTTTAGCAAATGAGTATTTTCTAACATTATTCCTGATCTTCCCTCTGACTAGCTTTATGTTGTGCCCCCCCTTGCTCTATCATTTAGTTTCTTCTTAAAAACACTTCCCTCCTCAACCTTATTCAGTCTTTTCACATATTTAAAGGTCTCAATCATATCCCCTTCTACCATTTTTTTGCCCTCCTTTGGACACGTTCTATTTGAATAATGTCTTTTTGCAGGTAAGGTCTCCAGATACTGCACACAGTATTCTAGCTGTGACCTCACCAGGGCTCTATACAGTGGCACCACAACCTCCCACTTTCTACTGGTGATGCCTCGAGCTATGCAGCCGAGCATCCTGCTTGCTTTTCCCACTGCCTGGCTACACTGTCCACTCATCTTGCAGCAATCAGTAATCAGTTTCCCTAAATCGTTTTTCTCAGAGGTCCTGGCTAACGCAGCACTGCCCATACGGTACTCAGAACAGGGATTCCTTCTATCCAAGTGCATGATTTTACATTTAGAGACATTAAACTCTAGTTTCCACAGTTTTGACAATTATCCAGTAAAGCTAAATATTTTTCCATGTTGCAGACACCTCCAGGAATATCCACTCTATTACTAACCTTTGTATCATCAGCAAACTGACAAACATTTCCTACCATACCTTCTCCTATGTCACTTAAAAATATATTAAAAAGAATGGGGCCCAGGACAGAGCCCTGCGGCACACCACTTGTAAGTCGCCTTTGTTCAGATTGCACACCATTTACAACAACACTCTGATACCGATCCCTCAGCCAGCTGGAAATCCACTGAACTATCCAGGGAATTTAGTCCTAACTTCAGTTACTTATCTATGTGCTCTTTATGCTCATTGATAAGTTGGAACCATATGTTTTATATTAATCTTTACTTATCAAGGGTGCTAGACTTTCGTTAATTTCTTGTAAGAGACAATTGCCAGGTGTGAAAGATCTGGGCATTTATTTGTCACTGCGTTATATGCTTTTATCATTGTATAAACATCATTATAAAAACACAGAAATCAACACACACTAAAACAAAGAAATTCAAGAAAAAGGGTAGGCAAAAAAAATCTCCCTGATACATGTGTATATGTCCAATAACTAAATTGACAAAGATTTGATGAAAATGGGGTGAACCCATCAAAGGGTCAGTGAAACCCCAAGATAGATGCGGGAATGGCACGTGGTTCATAAAGGAACAAACTCATGTCTAGGCGAAAACATCAAACCTACTCTTCCGCTGCAGCACCTAACTATAGTCCTGGCAGTATAAGGATACCTTTCCTTTTAGAATAGCCTGGGGAGGGGGGGCATTAATACACTTGGATGCCTTTGGAATGTATACAGCTCTTACAATTGTTTGTGGCTTGTGACTAATTGTTTTTTATTCCAAAAATACTACATGCGTTCGAGCACATTTGATAAGTGCACTGACTGACAAGCGCCCACATTGAATATAGCAGAAAAATGAACCATTATTGTTATGCTAAAGCTGATGTAGGATGCTCATTACCATGCATGGCCATTCACAAAGTGCTTCAGACATGAACAAAGCTCTGCCTTGTTTCATGCCATGCAACATCAATGTGCGCTTCTTCTTATCTATAGATCTGTGTAGAACATTACATTCTTTTCTGAGTGTAGGTGTTTGCATTTCTAGACAAATGACTAATCTGTTCAGTTATGCTGTTATGCTTTAACACTCTGTAATCATCTGGGACTTTCTGTGTTTTGGGTAGCACTTGCCTTGCAGCAATAGGGTCAAGGGATCACCTGTTGGATGCTGTTTTTTAATTCCCCTGTTTCATTAAACAACCCAAAACCATAGTAGGAGGTTATCTGGTGTTTGGCTAAATCTGGCCTGTAGCCCAGAGAAACGATAGATTGTGAGCGCTTTAAAAAAAAAATGCTGCTATTGGCAAAATACACCAGAAGAAAGATGCCCTGTATACACAGAACAGTTCTGCTGGGCATGTGAAAGGTTGACTGAGCTCCCTCACCTCAGCAGCGGCTAGAATAGCAGTTCTGTGTGTACAGGGCTCACTTCTTTTCTTGGTTTACAGTTGCCAATGGTGACAGGTTGCAGGTAGACAGCATGTATTCTAAGTATGTCACACACCCCGCTTCAGATAGTCATTACACTTGGGTTATACCAACCTGTAGAGGGCGATCTTGCAGAGATGTCATGAAAAAAGGGAGCCCCTCCCGGTCCATAAATACCTGGTACCTCCCACTCATTCCCCAGTCTTTCATCTCTGCAGACGGCGAGCAAGTCAGAAGATGGATGTCTCCTCCTTGCAGGTAGCCGGGGTAACTCCCGGCCTGCTTATTAGTCTATTTCTGCCTGGACCGTCTTAGTATTCACCTTGCCTCCCAGCCTAGGCTGCTGGTCCGGGCAAGGGTAGACAGCATACTAAGGGGTAGGCGGTTTTGCCGGGTTTGTGATCCCGGTTTGGGATGCCCCGTCCCTTGCCCGTCCACCTTCCAGCGTGGATTCCCCCTCTCCCGGATTGCCCTTGCTCCTTAGAGGGGGGGGGGCAGTGTACGGGTCCCCTTTTTCCCCTAGTTTAATCTTTGTGTGTGTGTGATTCACGATGTGCATCTCTACTAGTACTCAGCCGGCGCTGGCTGTGCCGCAGCGCCAGCCGTTGTAGCAGCTTCGGCGGGGGAGCTTCTTCCCCTCATGGTGCCGTTGGTAGGGGGTCGGGCGCTCGGCGCGATCGCCTCCCGCCCGTGCCCTTGGCGCCGCTGCGGAGCCCGGCCACTGGCCGGGAGCGGCGTGTTGTCAGGGAAGGGGGCGGGGCCGGGCGTGTTGCGCAGACCGGGCAACCCCGACAGTGTTTGGGGTGTGGGGCATCCCTTACAGGGGATGATGTTTTCCTTTGCATACCATGTGCGCAGCAGACTATTACGCAGCAGTCCAGATCCCAGGCGTCTGGTTCTGCGCCGCCGGTCCCTTCTCCTACCCCTCCCCTCCTGACCCGTTTGATGTTGTCACGAGTGGGGAGTTGCAATCTGAGGTGTGTGCCAGATTGTCCAACCTTGAAAAATTATTTTCTAGCGCTGTGGCCAGAAAGGTCCCGGCTAAGAGAAAGCACTTATCCCAGCCACGCAGGTTTCTGATTTTGAGGAGTTTGATTCACTGGACTGGTCTGATTACCCCCCGCTAGAGGAGGGGGAACTTTTTGAGGAGTCTGATTGTTCTGACGATCAGCAGGTTGTTGGCGCTGATGCTGAGCGGGGTCAGGGGGATTCTTTGGATACCCCTAAGGTCCTGGCTCATATGTTTGAGGTTCTGGCAATCTCTCCTCCTGAAGTGACTCTTCCGCAGAAGGAGGAGTTCTTTGAGGAGGCTAAGCCGCGCTTAGAATTCTCTAATCAAAGGCATTTCGACGGCATTATTCTTAAGGAATGGGAGAGGCCTACTCGGCTCCCGGGTGTCCCTCCGGGTTGGGATAAGATATATCCCTTTCCGGTGGACGCGGTGAAGCGCTGGTCGTCCCCTCCCGAGGTGGACGCCCCTGTTTTGGGGTTGTCTAGCACCTCTGTCTTGCATTCTCCCGACTGTTCTACTCTCAAGGACTGTGAGGACAAACGCATTGACCAGATGGCTTGTCACGGTTTTGCCAGTGTTGGGTCGGCCTTGCGGCCTGTTTGTGCTTCAGCGCTTTTGATAGTGGCTTCTAGGTCGGTTGTCAGGGACCTGTTGTCTACCGCCAGGCTTGACTCGGCTAGTGATGAGTTCACTGCCCTTAAGCGGTGCGAATTGTTTTTGTCATTTGTGCTAGCCGCCCTGGATGACACCATGGTGATGTGTAGTAGAACTTCGGCCTTGCTGGTGGCAATTCGGCGGTCGGTTTGGTTGCGCCAGTGGGCGGCTGTTTTTGTGTCCAAAAAGTAACTTACGGCTCTTCCCTTTCTGGGATTGCGGCTCTTTGGAGAAAAATTGGATTCGGTCGCAAAAGGAGGTAGGTTACCTCAGCGTAAGAAGCAACGCCGTCCCTTTAGGGGGGCGGCTTCATTTACCCCTTCCTTTCGTGGGGCCAGAGCTGGACGGGGATTGGCTATCTTCCCCTCCAGAGGTGATTCCTGGAACAGGGGAAGAGGACGTGTCCGTCCAGGTCACAGCTGGGGCTCCAAGCCGCTGCTAAGCCGGCTCAGCAATGAGGGGGCGCCCTCACCCTCGCGGGTGGGGGGACGGCTGCGACACTTCTCCCAGGTCTAGGACCAGGAGGTCTCGTACAGAATGGATTCGGGAAGTGGTGTCTTCCGGTTACAAGCTGGAGTTCGAGATCCGGCCTCCTCCCAGATTCTTCAGGTCTCGCGTGCCCTTGGATCCTCTGGGCCGCGCAGGCCTCCCTCGGACCGGGGCCTGGGATTCTATGCCAATCTGTTTACGGTGCCCAAGAAGGATGGCTCCGTTCGTCCCATCCTGGATCTGAAGTTTTTCAACGGGTTTATCCGTCCCAGGAAGTTCCGCATGGAATTCTGCGCTCTGCCAGAAATTCACTTCGGCAGGAGGACTTCATGACGTCCATAGACATCAAGGATGCTTATCTGCATGTTCCAATCTTCCCGGAACATCAGAGATTTCTCAGGTTTGTGGTGGAAGATCGGCATTTTAAGTTTGTGGCCCTTCCGTTTGGCCTTACCTCGGCTCCAAGGGTTTTCACCAAGGTGCTAGCGGGGGTGATGGCCCTTGTCAGAGCCCAGGGAATCCGCATCGTGCCTTATCTTCTTATTATGGCATCCTCTCTCAGCCAGGCGGAGCTAGATACCAGGACTGTGGTAGCCACCCTGGAAAGATTCGGCTGGGTGATCAACTATCCCAAGTCCTGCCTCTCTCCGTCCAGGGTGGTGGCGTTCCTGGGAATGTCTCTGGATACTTCTCAGTCCAGGGTGTTCCTCCCCCGGCCCAAGGTTCTTTTGATTCAGGAATTGACTCAGCTTCTCCTATCCATCCCTCGCCCGTCCATTCGGCTGGGGATGCGACTGGTGGGATTGATGGTGGCTTCGTTCGAGGCGGTTCCCTTTGCCCAGTTTCACACAATGACGCTCTAGCTCCATCTCTTGGCGGCCTGGGACGGATCCCCGCTGTCATTGGATCAGTCTTTTCTGATGTCCCCCCGGGTTCGGCATTCCCTTCGGTGGTGGCTGGAACCGAGCTATCTGTTGAGGGGCAGATCCTTTCTGACCCCTCGTTGGGAGACGGTCACCACGGATGCCAGCCTGTCAGGTTGGGGGGGATTTTGGAAGGATCTTCAGTTTCAGGGACTGTGGGGGCCTCAGGAGGCTCACAATCCCATCAATGTTCTGGAGCTGAGGGCCATCAGGTTGGTTCTGGCTCACTTGACTCATCAGTTACAGGGCTTACCGGTTCAAGTTCGGTCGGACAATCGGACGGCGGTCGCCTACATCAATCACCAGGGAGGGACTCGCAGCAGGCGTGCCCTCAGGGAAGTTTCTTTGATCCTCGCTTGGACAGAGAGTAATGTCCCATGCATCTCTGCGGTGTACATTCCGGGAGTGGAGAACACGGAGGCGGACTCCCTGAGCAGGTGCTCATCTTGCCAGGGGGAATGGTTGCTCAGCCCCAAGGTGTTTCTGTCGCTTTGCCACCGGTGGGGGACTCCGGAGGTGGACCTCTTTGCCTCTCGTCACAATCACAAGCTTCCGGCATTTGTGTCTCTCTCGCGGGATCCGCTGGCTCTGGCTCTGGATGCCATGTCTCTGAACTGGAGGGATCTGGGCTTTCTCTACCTGTTCCCTCCGTTTCCCATGGTGGGCATAGTGGTGTGCAAGCTGGCCCTAGAGGGCGTGTCCGCAATCCTGGTGGCTCCAAAATGGCCAAGACAGGTTTAGTTCGCAGACATGGTAAGGTTGGCAGAGGATCAGTTAGATCTGCCCCTTCTGCCGGATCTGCTCACTCAGGGTACACTGCTCTACCCCAATTTACCAACGCTGGCTTTGACGGCGTGGCTGCTGAATCCTCCATCTTGAAGTAGAAAGGTCTTTCTGATGCGGTCATTCAGACTCTGGTTAGGGCTAGAAAGAAGTCTTCCTCTGCCATCTGCTATAGGATTGGAGGTCTTATATTGATTGGTGTGAGGTCCGGGCCTTGCCTTGCAGGGTGTTTTCTATCCCTAGGGTTTTGGAATTTCTGCAACATGGTCTGGACCTGGGTTTGCAGCTTAGTACGCTGAAAGGGCATGTTTCTGCCCTGGCGGTTTTCTTTCAAATGTCTTTTGCACTTCATCCTCTGGTTAAGACCTTTTTCCAGGGGGTTACGCATGTGCGGCCTCCTAGGAAGCCTTTGCTCCCAGTTTGGGATTTGAATTTGGTTCTTTCTGCTTTTCAGGGTCCTCCTATTGAACCTTTGCAGGATATTGCTCTTTCTACGCTTACTCAGAAGGTTACGTTTCTGGTTGCCATCACTTCCGTTCAGCGTGTATCGGAGTTGGCGGCTTTGTCCATTAAGGCTCCTTATTTTGAGAGGCATCAGGACAAGGTTGTTTTCCGCTTCAAGCCAGATTTCCTTCCTAAGGTGGTTTCTGCTTTCCACCTTAATCAGGACATTGTTCTACTCTCCTTGTGTCCTAAGCCCAGCAATGACAAGGAGAGGGTTTTGCATTCTTTGGATGTGGTTCGCTGTGTGAAGTACTATTTGGTGGCTACTTCTTCCTTTCGTAGGACTGACACCCTTTTTGTGGTGCCCTCCGGGCCTAGGAAAGGTTTGGCTCCCTCCAAGTCTTCCATTAGTAAATGGATTCGCCAGGCCATTGTTGGGGCGTATTCTGCCAAGGGGAAGGTTCCCCCTTTTCATGTTACTGCTCATTCTACTCGTGCCTCTGGGGCGTCCTGGGCCTTCCAGCATCAGGCCTCTGTTGAGCAAGTTTGTAAGGCTGCTACTTGGTATTCTGTTCACACTTTTTCCAAGTTTTACAAGGTTGATGTGCGTGCCTCAGCGGATGCTGTTTTTTACCGCAAAGTTCTGCAAGCTGCAGTGGTTTAAAGCGGACCTTCACTCTAAATAAGAGTCTATCTTATATGTTTCCCACACCCTGTACATACAGATTGCTCACATTAAAAATCATCCTACCTGCATCTATTGCATGTTATGAGCCTTTAAACATCCAAGATGGCGGCTCATGGAAGCCGCCATCTTATCAGGCAGCCTGCAAACAGGAAGTGCCTCCTGACTGTGTCGCTCTGCATTCTGGGACTGCTGACCTTTCCCTGACCCCAGCTCTGCTCTGTCTGAGCAAAGCACAGCTATAACCCGCCCCCCTGTACCTTATCCCACTCTCCTCTCCTCAATAAGTGTGATGCTTCTGAGTAAAGATGGCGGTGCCCGTATCCTAAATTCCTGAACAGAGTTGCAGCCCAGTGGGGGAAAGAATAATAAGTAAGTGACTAAAAACTTAAAATATATTCATTTTATATGCTGGGGAACTGTTTTTTAAGAGTTTGGGCTTTTCATTAAATCATGGTGAAGGTCCGGTTTAAGTTTGTGCATTATTGCCTTGTTTTGGATCCCCACCCTTTATGAACACTGCTATTGGATGTCCCAAGTGTAATGACTATCTGAAGCGGTGTGTGTGACATACTTAGAATAATACCATTTTGTGATTACTCACCTGTAAAATGGGTATTATAAGTATGTCACACACCCCGCTTCACCCCGCCCTTGGGTATTCTGGATCCTTTTTATGGTGAACCTTTTTTACTGTTGCTGGTTGTTTTGGCTCTTCCTGGTCCCTTTACTGCTGTCTTAATACTGGGGAATGAGTGGGAGGTACCAGGTATTTATGGACCGGGAGGGGCTCCCTTTTTTTCATGACATCTCTGCAAGATCGCCCTCTACAGGTCGGTATAACCCAAGTGTAATGACTATCTGAAGCGGGGTGTGTGACATACTTAGAATACCCATTTTACAGGTGAGTAATCACAAAATGGTATTTTTATAGAAGCAGTTTTTACTAACATAGGAAAAAAAAGACAAAATAGGCTCGCACCTTGAGGACATCATTTTGGCGCAAATAAATTTGCGCAAAAATTTAATTGAAAGTGGACTTAAAACATTTACTTTAAAGCGAAAGTCCAGTAATGTAAGGAGGGAGACCACCAATGCTAAAGGGTCTTATAGGCTCTAGTCTGGTGTTTGCACCTCTTCAAAATAACACTAGGTTAAATGTCAATATGGAAGATGCTAATGGGCAACAATTGCCTTCTCCGATGTTCTAATTAATGTGCATCACACTTAAAGTGGACCAACAGTCAAAATGAATTAAATCAGAACACAACAAACAGTGCTCATATGCATCCCTCTCCAGGGCAATTTAGATTACTTCACATAAAAAATAATTTATCTTATTCCAAGTATACAGCACATCCTGCTCCAGAAGCTTCCTTACACGTGGGTAATACATCCACAAGATGGCGCTGGATTGCAGAAAACAGCTTGTGGCTCCTCCCGGCCCCATACAAACCAGGGACCTCCCACAAATTCCCCAGTTCTTATCTGCAGTCTGGGCTGCGAAGAATAGAAGCTGGCTCTTTATGCTGCGCAGGTGAGCGGGGCTATTAGCCTGCGGCCATGTAGGACTATTCCCACCCATTCCAAACCCACTGCCTTCCAGCTTAGGCTGAACTGGTTCGGGTGAAGGTAGGCAGCACCGGGGTCAGGTGCTAAGGAGCGCTGCTCCAACCGCAGTCCCTGTCTTAAAGGGTAGGCAGTATAGGCCCGTGGTGAGCCTTATAGGATGCCCCTCCCTCTCTCTGGGGTCCCCCTTATTCCATGACCCCTTAGTTGGGCCCCTTCCTTTAGGTTGGCTGCTGCTGCCTCGCTCTCCCTGGGGACAATTCCGGGGGGGGGGGGTGTATGTGTGCTGCGGCAGCCAATGCAAGGTTGTAGAATTGCTTTCTCTTCGATGACGTTATTCTAAGTATACAGTACGTCCTGCTCCAGATATAATACTTACACTTGGGTAATCCTCTGCCAGATGGCGCTGCACTGCAGAGACATGCAAAACAGGCTCCTCCCGGCCCTTCAAATACCCGGGGACCTCCCACAAATCCCCAGATTTTCTCTACAGTGGCGAAGACATGAAGTATCACTCTCTCGCAGGTGAGTGGGGCTGTTACAGCCTGCGGCCCTGTTGGACTACTCCCACCCGTCCTCTTTGTGATGTGCCTCCCAGCCTGGGCTGCGCTGGTCGGGTGAAAAGTAGGCAGCACCATGTGTGCTTATGGAGCCACGCTCCACCGCAGTCCCCCACCAAAGGGTAGGCGGTTTAGGCTGATGGTGAGCCTTCAGGGGATGCCCCTCCCGCATCATTGCCCCGTGTAGCGGTGGACCCTGCCCAAAGGGTCGCCATCCTCCCTCGTTCCCCCCTTTAGCCCGGGGGGGGGGGGAGGGGTGTGTGCGTATGGCAGCCTTAGTGTACCCTATTACATGCTTATGGCCTTAGTATTGCTTTTGACTGGGAATGGGTGTCAGAGCCGCGCTGTTTGCCCTTTATCTTGTATCGGTCGCCGCCGCGCCTTTCCTGTATTGACTGTGCTGCACGGGCGGCGTCTCTTTTAGTATTGTAGTGGCTCTTCTGAAGTAATCCACTCGATCAACTCCTTATTCTAAGTATGTCACACACCCCGCTTCAGGTTACTAAATCATTATACATGGGTTATACCTACCGCTAGGTGGCACTCTTGCAGAGAAGTCCAAAAAACAACAAGCCCCTCCCGGTCTATACATACCTGGTACCTCCTAACAAATCCCCAGTCTTCTTCTCTGCAAGGTGGCGACAAGACAGAAGAAAGAAGTCTCCTGCTTGCAGGTAGCCGGGGTCACACCCCGGCCCCCCCCCATGGTCTATTTCTGCCCGGTTTTAGTTCCTTTACCCCTGACTGATTGGTAGCCTCCCAGCTTAGGCTGGTGGCCGGGCAATGGTAGATGGCACTTAGCAGTGCCCAGGAGATTAGCTCCTCCACTCGTCCCCATATTATGGGGCATAGTGGTAGTCCGGCCGTGGTGATCCGGATGTGGGATGCCCCTGTGTTAGATAGGATAGGTCCCCCTATTGGCATTCTCCCCGTCGGTTTTATTATTGTTGTGTGTGTGTTTGTGCAACTGTATTCATGTTTTGGCGAGGACGGGTGCCTGGAGCCAGCCCGTCGGCTCGCCTGGTCTCTCTTGTCGGGGGAGGGGGCTCCTTAGCCCCCGGGATGGCGCCTCTGTCGGTATCGGGGGGGGTGGGGGCGGGTCGGGCGGCGCATTGCCACCGGCCCGCCGTTCCCCTCTGGAGGACAGGCGCCATTCCTTGGCGCCCGCCTCGCGGTCTGTTCCTCTGGACCGGCGGTGGACTGTCGGAGCGCCGAGTGTCACTGCTCGGCGCCCGCTGGCGGTGTTTAGTGTTACAGGCGGGTGCGGGAGGCATGCGTGCCGCCGGCCCGCCTGACGGCACATTCCATGGCGCCCGCCCTTGGCGCGATCCTGGAGGGGTGGGCGGGGCCGCGGGCTGCGCGGCCCGCGCCGTGTCCTTCTGGCTAGGTGAGGGGCGGGGCCACAGCGTTTCCCGCTTCTTGCTTGGCCCGCCCCTCTTCTCCTCTCGTTCCTCCGTGGCGCAGCCGCCATTGCTGTTTGGATCAGGTAGGCGGTTTCTTCTTGTTGGGGTACCGCTGGACAGAGGGGTGGGCAGCTTTGGTTTGGGCCCCCTTCCTCGCCGATCAGGGGGGGGGGGCCTCCTTCCCTTTGTCTTGGTCCCTGGCCGGCTGGCAGGGAGCCTCCTGCGGCCTGGTCCACATTAGCCTTGTCTGTGCATCTATATATGTGTTTTTACATATATATATATATATATATATATATATATATATATATATATATATTCCTCCCATAGGTATATATATATACATTTATAAATGTTTTATGTAGACTGCATTGGTCTCATCATTGTTATATAATCATCCAGGTGTTATGGTGTGTTTGTTTGACGGCTGTCTTTTGTTTTTCAGATCCTGGGATCCCACGCTGCGGGGCTCTCCCGGTCTTATATACCTGGCTAGTTGGGGGGGCCATTGTTTGAATTAAACATTTTTTTGTGTCTAAATTCCAAAATTTTGGGGATAGCTATTTAGTCAGTACTGAAGGGGCATCCCGGGTCGCGTTAGGCGTAAATCCCTGGTTACTGCATATACCATAATTTCACCATATGGAGGCTACCAAAGATACCGGAAATGGCTCTTCGGGGCAGTCCAGGCTCTGTGGGGGGTGTGGGTCTCCGCTCCCAGGGGATGATGTCATTTTATGTATTCCATGTGCACGGCGGAACATTGAGCGCCAGTCCGGCACCCCGGTGCCCGGTACGTCCTCGGCCGCACCATCTCCCTCCCCTCCCCGCCTGTTCCGGACCCCAGGTGACGTTGTCGTTGGGAGTGATTCGCAGTCCGAGGTGTGCGCACGATTGGCCAGCCTCGAGAAAATGTTTTCCGATGTCGCTCAGAAGGCCCCGGCTAAGCGGAGACATCTGTCCCCGCCCCCGCCGGACTCAGATGAGGAGGTTATTGAGGATCTGGATTGGCCGGATCGGCCCCTTGAAGAGGGCGAGCTTGTTGATGAATTTGAGGATCCCGAGGGCCAGCAGTTGCTGGGTGCTGAGGGTGATCAGTCTGAAGGGCCTGTCCTGGATACACCTTCCATTCTGACCCAAATGTTTGAGGTTTTGGATTTGGATCCGCCTGAAGCTGCTCCTCAGCCTAAGGGTCAGCTTTTCGGGGTGTCCAAGCCGCGCTTGGAGTTTCCCAGTCAACAGCATTTTGAGGACATTGTCCTTAAGCAATGGGAGCAACCTACGCGCCTCGTCGGGGTGCCGCCTAGCTGGGATAGGAAGTATCCCTTTCCGGTGGACTTGATCAAGCGTTGGTCTGTCCCTCCCGAGGTTGATGCTCCGGTTCTGGGACTATCTAACACGGCGGTTGTTCATTCACCTGACACTACTTCTCTCAAGGACGGCGAGGATCGCCGGATTGATCAGCTGGCCCGGCATGGTTTTGTTTGTGAGGGTTCAGTTCTGAGGCCAGTCTGTGCTTCGGCACTATTGTTGATGGCGGTTAGGTCTATCATCAGGGATTTATGTTCAGACCTTATTCCCACTTGTGCTAAGTTTCTGGCTCTTAAGCGTTGTGAATCTTTTTTGTCTTTCATTCTGGCAGCCCAGGATGATGCCATGTTGATGTCAGGCAGGGCTACGGCTCTGTTGGTCGCCATTCGCTGATCAGTATGGTTGCGGCAGTGGACGGCTGACTTTAATTCCAAGAGATCACTCACGTCTCTTCCCTTTATGGGTCTGAGGCTTTTCGGTGAAAAGCTGGACTCTGTTGCTAAGGGAGGTAAGCTGCCTCAGCGCAAAAGTTTTCGTCATTCCTTTCGGGGGGCGGCCCACTTCAATTCCTCCTTTCGGGGAGCCAGAGCTGGCAGGAGTGCGGGCTTCTCGGCTTCCAGGGGTGCTAGCTAGAACAGGGGAAGAGGCCGTGGTCGCCCTTTTCACACCTGGGGCGCCAAGCCCAAGCCAGCTGCCAAACCCACTCAGCAATGAGGGGGCGCCCTCACCCTTACGGGTGGGGGGACGGTTGCGACTCTTCTCCCGGGTGTGGGACCAGGAGGTCTCGGACAGGTGGATCTGGGAGGTGGTGTCGGCCAGCTACAGGCTGGAGTTCGAGTCCCGCCCTCCTCCAAGGTTTTTCAGGTCCCGTGCTCCTTCAGATCCTTTGGCCGCGCAGGGGCTCCTGGCGGCAGTAAGGAATCTGCTGGAGTTGGCAGTCATCTGTCCGGTCCCGCCTTCGGAGGTGGGGCGCGGGTTTTTTTCCAATCTCTTCATTGTTCCCAAAAAGGATGGGTCGTTTCGTCCCATTCTGGACTTGAAGTTTCTCAACCGGTTTATTCGTCCCCGGAAGTTTCGCATGGAAACACTTCGGTCTGCGATCGCTTCGCTTCGGCAGGGGGATTTTATGACGTCCATAGACATCAAGGATGCTTATCTTCACATTCCGATTTTTCCGGCTCATCAGAGGTTCCTTCGCTTCGTGGTGGAGGGCCGGCATTTTCAGTTTGTAGCTCTTCCGTTCGGCCTCGGCTCCGAGAGTGTTCACCAAGGTGTTGGCGGGAGTTATGGTCTTGCTCAGAGTTCGGGGGATTCGGATTGTGCCCTACCTGGACGATCTTCTCATCTTGGCGCCTTCCTCCAGTCAGACGGCAGAGGACACCAACATGGTGGTGTCTATGCTGGAGAGGTTCGGCTGGGTGATCAACTACTCCAAGTCCTCCCTGGTTCCGGCCAGGGTGGTGACTTTTCTGGGAATGTCCTTGGACTCTTACCAGCACAGGGTGTTTCTTCCTCAGGCCAAGGTTCTTTTGATTCAGGAATTGGCTCAGCTTCTTCTTTCCAATCCTTGTCTGTCCATCCATCTAGGGATGAGACTGGTGGGGTTGATGGTTGCTTCGTTCGAGGCAGTTCCCTTTGCGCAGTTTCACACGCGGACGCTTCAGCTTCACCTGTTGGCATCTTGGGACCGGCGGCCGGGATCGTTGGATCGGTCCTTCCGGATGTCTCCCCGGGTTCGGCAGTCTCTACGGTGGTGGTTGGTTCCGGACAATCTATCGAGGGGCAGGTCATTTCTGACCCCGCTTTGGGAAACTGTCACCACGGACGCCAGTTTGTCAGGCTGGGGGGGCTTTTGGAAGGATCTTCGTTCCGGGGCCGGTGGGGTCCTCAGGAGGCTCACTTACCCATCTATGTTCTGGAGCTGAGAGCCATCAAGGTTGGTTCTGTCTCACTTGACACAGCATCTACAGGGTCTGCCGGTTCAGGTTCGTTCGGACAATCGGACGGCGGTTGCTTACATCAATCACCAAGGAGGGACTCGCAGTCGGGGTGCCCACAGGGAGGTGTCTCTGATCCTGGTTTGGGCAGAGACTCATGTGCCGTGCATCTCAGCGGTGTACATTCCAGGAGTGGAAAACACGGAGGCGGACTCTCTGAGTCGGTGTTCGTCCCGCCGGAGGGAGTGGTCTCTCCACCCCCAGGTGTTTCGATCTCTTTGTCTTCGGTGGGGGACGCCGGAGGTGGATCTGTTTGCCTCTCGTCACAGTCACGAGCTTCCGACGTTCGTGTCGTTATCCCAGGACCCTCTGGCGGCGGATGCCATGGCTCTGAGCTGGAGGGACCTGGGGTTCCTTTATCTGTTTCCTCCGATTCCCATGCTAGGCAGGGTTCTGCGAAAGCTGGTTCTGGAAGGAGTTCCCACCATTCTCGTGGCTCCAAGGTGGCCAAGGCGGGTGTGGTTCGCAGACATCGTTCGTCTGGCGGTGGATCAGTTCGAGCTGCCTCTTCGGCCGGATCTTCTCACTCAGGGTCTACCGTGTTACCCCAGTTTACCAACGCTGGCTTTGATGGCTTGGCTGCTGAAACCTCCATCTTGAAGGAGGAGGGCCTTTCGGATTCGGTCATTCGGACTCTTATCAGTGCCAGGAAGAGATCCTCCTCTTCCATCTATTATAGGGCTTGGAGATCTTATATTGACTGGTGTGAGGCGAGATCTTTGCCCTGCCGGGTCTTTTCTATCTCTAGGATTTTGGAATTTCTTCAGTCTGGGCTGGACTCTGGTCTGCAGCTTAGTACATTGAAGGGGCAGGTTTCTGCCTTGTCTATCTTTTTTCAGAGGTCTTTTGCCCTCCAATTTTTGGTCAAGACTTTTTTCCAGGGGGTTTCGCATCTGCGGCCTCCTAGGAAGCCTTTGCTTCCTGTTTGGGATTTGAATTTGGTCCTTTCTGCTCTTCAGGCTCCTCCTTTTGAGCCTTTGCAGGATGTTGCTCTTTCTGTGTTGACTCAGAAGGTTGTCTTTTTGATGGCCATCACTTCGGTTCGGCGTGTTTCGGAGTTGGCAGCCTTGTCCATTCAGGCTCCTTATTTTGAGAAACATCAGGACAAAGTGGTTTTTCGCTTCAAGCCAGACTTTCTTCCTAAGGTGGTCTCTGCTTTTCATCTGAATCAGGACATTGTTCTTCCCTCCTTGTGTCCTAGGCCTGGGAATGACAAGGAGAGGGCGTTGCATTGTTTGGATGTGGTACATTGTGTCAGGTACTACTTGCGTATTACGTCTGCTTTTCGTAAGACTGATGCCTTTTTCGTGGTGCCCTGTGGTGCTAGGAAGGGCTTGGCTCTGGCTAAGTCTTCCATTAGTAAATGGATTCGTCAGGCGATTGTTGGAGCCTACTCTGCCAAGGGGAAGGATCCCCCTTTTCGTGTTACCGCTCATTCGACTCGTGCGGTTGGAGCGTCCTGGGCTTTTCAGCACCAGGCTTCTGTTGAACAAGTTTGTAAGGCTGCTACCTGGTCTTCGGTTCACACTTTTTCCAAGTTTTACAAGGTTGATGTGCGGGCTTCAGCGGATGCTGTTTTTGGCCGCAAGGTTCTGCAGGCTGCAGTGGTTTGAGTTTCTGCATTATTGCCTGGTTGGATACCCGCCCTTTTTTGGACACTGCTGTTGGATGTCCCATGTATAATGATTTAGTAACCTGAAGCGGGGTGTGTGACATACTTAGAATAATACCATTTTGTGAAATACTCACCTGTAAAATGGGTATTATAAGTATGTCACACACCCCGCTTCACCCGCCCTTTTTGGTATCCTGGTTCTTTATATGGTGAAGCTTTTTTGTTATACTTGAGGGTTACCGTTGTTTTTTTTCATGGTACCTTGTCTTATTGCTGTTTGAATTACTGGGGATTTGTTAGGAGGTACCAGGTATGTATAGACTGGGAGGGGCTTGTTGTTTTTTGGACTTCTCTGCAAGAGTGCCACCTAGCGGTAGGTATAACCCATATATAATGATTTAGTAACCTGAAGCGGGGTGTGTGACATACTTATAATACCCAATTTACAGGTGAGTATTTCACAAAATGGTATTCTTCAAGTGTCCTTGCCCTGCTGTCTATATTGGCTACGGGTTTTGGAGCTTCGCGCTCTCCGGGGGGGCGGGGTCCTGGCTTGGCGCGCTCCGCGTCACGGGCAGCTCTGGCCCGCCCTTCGAGGTTCACTTGGCGCCATTTTTACTGGTGAAGACCATCCTCCCCCCTTGGTCTGTAAGTACCCTCGCGGCGATTTTCATTGTTTCTTTTTCTTGTGCATGGCTCTGACATCTTTGTTCCCTTTATGTCTTTCAGACCGTGGAATCCCGTGGCTTCTCCCGGCCCGGTGTAGCTCCCGGTTGAGCCTATTAAATTTACTCCCACTTCCCCGCGGGTTATTGGGGCATCCAGGGTAGCTTACAGCGTCAATCCCTACTGGCCTATTGTGCCGACAAGCCTGGCTATGTGTAGCTTGTGGGGTCTTACCTAGCAGCGGTGACAATGCACGGGTCTGTGTTCCTTGTGCACAGCAGGCGCTATCGGTTCTTCCCGCCTCCTCCGTGGCTGGGCCTGCACCTCGCCTCACTTCACCTACTCCCCCAAGCCTGAGTCTAACCCCCAATACAAGCGGGGATTCTCATCCTGATATGGCTACTAGACTGGCCAGTGTTGAAAAATTGCTTGCTAGTTCATTAGCGCGTAAGGCCACCGCAAAGAAGCGGCATTTAACCCCTGACTCTGCTCTTTTCCCTATGGATTCTGATAAGTTGTTGCATCCTTACGGCCATACCCCCTCGGATGAAGGGGCGCTGTTCTCTGACTCAGGGTCATCCGACGAGAGGTCAAGGGGTCATGACGAGTCTGGTTCCGAGCACTGGACCCCAGATGATACTGACAGGCTGCTGGTTCAGATTTTTGAGGTTTTGTCCATCTCTCCCCCTGTTGCGGCTCCCAGGCAAAGGGGTGAGCTCTTTCATACTGCTAAGGCTCGTCTGGAATTTCCCGAGCAAACCCATTTCAATAACCTCGTGCTTAAAGAATGGGAACATCCCAGTAGACTTCCCGGGATCCCTAAGAGTTTGGACAGGAAGTATCCCTTCCCTGCTGACTTGGTTAAGTGCTGGTCATCGCCCCCCCGAGGTCGATGCTCCTATTCTAGGGTTGTCCAACACCTCTATTATGCACTCCCCTGACACTACTACGCTGCGGGACTCTGAGGACCGGCGTATTGACCAATTGGCATGCCATGCCTGCATTTGGGGATGCGACTCTGCGCCCGGTTTGCGCCTTAGCCATTACGGCAGTAGCGCTCAGGGCCATGGTCAGGAATGCACTCGATGGCTCAGATGAGTTGCCACCTGATACTATTAATGCACTGTCTAACTGTGATGTGTTTGTGAACTTTATCCTGTCTGCATCGGATGATGCTATTAGGATGTGTGCAGGATCTTCTGCCCTGGCGGTAGCTATACGCCGCGCGGTTTGGTTGCGCCAGTGGGCTGCTGACAATGCTGCTAAGAAAGCCCTTACTGGGCTTCCATTTAAGGGGCTGCGCCTGTTTGGGGACCGTCTAGACCTCTTCGCCAAAGGAGGCAAGTTACCCCAGCGCAGGCGACAGTCTCTGCCCTTTCGGGGCCAGGGCACCCTTTCAATTCCCTACCGTGAGGCTAAACAGGGAAAAGGGGTGTCCTTCGCTGGGTCCCGCGCAGATTCCTGGCACAGGAACAGAGGACGCCGTCCTGGTTCCTCCTGGGGGTCCAAGCCCAAAGCCTCTCCCAAGACCCCTCAGGCATGAAGGGGCGCCCTCGCCCGTCAGGGTGGGGGGGCGTCTGCAGCACTTCGAGCATGTCTGGAGGCGCCACGTCTCAGACCGGTGGATTGAGGAGGTAGTGTCCTCTGGCTACAAGATAGAACTTGCTGTGCGGCCCCCCACCAGATTCATTGGGTCCCGGATTCCACAGGACCCTGCTTCAGCCCCGGTCTTGTTGCTGGCCGTACAGGATCTCCTGGATCTAGGGGTCATTTGCCAGGCCCCCTTAGGAGACAGGGGCATGGGGTTCTATTCCAACCTTTTCACAGTACCCAAGAAGGATGGGTCAGTCAGGCCCATTCTGGATTTTAAAATCCTCAACAAATTTGTCAAGAACAGGCACTTTCGCATGGAAACTCTGCGCTCGGCCATTGGCTCTCTGCGCCCAGGGGGCTTTGACGTCCGTAGACATCAAAGATGCTTACCTTCACATACCGGTGTTTCCAGGACACCAAAGGTTTCTCAGATTTGCACTGAAAGATCAGCATTACCAATTTGTGGCCTTGCCATTCGGCTTGACGTCGGCTCCCAGGGTGTTCACCAAGGTGCTGGCAGGGGTGATGTCCCTGATAAGGTTAAGGGGCATACGCGTGCTACCCTACCTGGACGATATACTCATCACCTCTCAGTCTCTGCGGCAGGCAGAGTTGGACACTCAGCTGGTAGTGTCCACCCTGGAGTCCTTCGGCTGGGTGATCAATTACCCAAAGTCCTCTCTGTCCCCCTCCTCGGTGACTTCATTCCTGGGAATGATTCTGGATACGGTTCAGTCAAGGATATTCCTTCCTCAACAGAAGGTGGAAGCTCTGACTGCGCAGGCGAGGTTCCTGCTCTCGTGCCCCCAGCCCTCCATCAGGCAGGGAATGCAGCTGGTGGGCCTGATGGTGGCGTGCTTCGAGGGGTTGCCCTTTGCTCAGTTCCATTTAAGACCTCTGCAGCTTCACCTTCTGTCAGTGTGGGACAAGAACCCAGCGTCCTTGGACGGGGTCTGTGTGCTTCCCCCCTTGGTCAGACAGTCCCTTGCGTGGTGGCTGGACCACAGGAACTTGATAAGGGGCAGGTCCTTTCTGGCCCCCTCCTGGGAGACGGTCACAACGGATGCCAGTCTGTCAGGTTGGGGGGGATTCTGGAAGTCCCTGCGTTTCCAGGGGAGGTGGGGCCCTCAGGAGGCCCATTTACCCATCAACATTCTGGAATTACGGGCAGTCAGGTTGGTACTGCAGCGGTTGACCCACCACCCGAAGGGTCTGTCGTTACAGGTGTGCTCGGACAACAGGACGGCGGTTGCCTACATCAGCCATCAGGGAGGGACCTGGAGCAAGGGTGCCCTCCAGGAGGTGTCTCAGATTCTGACATGGGCGGAGGCCAATGTCCAATGTATTTCGGCCGTGTACATTCCGGGGGCGGAGAACCTCCTAGCAGACGCTCTGAGCAGGGGGACGTCCCGTCAGGGGGAGTGGTCCCTCTGCAACAGGGTATTCCAGTCCTTGTGTCACCGTTTGGGTCTACCGGATGTGGACCTGTTTGCATCCCGTCACAATCACAAGCTCCCGGCCTTTGTATCTCTGTCTCAGGATCCTCTGGCCTTGGCCACGGATGCCCTGTCCATGTCATGGAAGGAGTTTCGGCTCCTGTATGTATTTCCACCATTCCCCCTTCTGGGCAGGGTTCTGCGCAAGATTTCTCTGGAAGGGGTACCTGTGATTCTAGTGGCCCCCAGGTGGCCAAGAAGAGTGGTTCGCAGACATGGTGCAAATGGCAGTAGACCAGTACGCCCTGCCAGGGGCACCAGACCTGCTCACTCAGGGCTCCTTACGCCATCCCAATTTACAAACTCTGGCTTTGACGGCCTGGCTGCTGAAACCTCCATCTTGATGGAGAAAGGTTTGTCTACCTCGGTGGTAGGTACTATGGTGCAGGCTAGGAAGAAGACTTCTTCTGCCATCTATTATAGAGTATGGCGTACCTACATTGACTGGTGTGAGTTTCGGTCTCTTCCCTGTAGGGAGTTCTCTGTCCCTAGGGTTCTGGAGTTCTTACAGCATGGTTTGGAGTTAGGTCTAAAACTCAGTACTTTGAAGGGTCAGGTTTCTGCCCTGTCCGTCTTCTTTCAGGAGTCCTTTGCTCAGCATCATTTGGTTAAGAACTTCTTTCAAGGGGTCACTCATGTGCGTCCCCCTCGTAAACCTATGGTCCCTGTTTGGGATTTAAACTTGGTTTTATCTGCCTGGCAGGGTGCTCCCTTTGAGCCTATTCATGATGCTGCTCTGGCTGTTCTGACTCTCAAGGTTGTCTTTTTGGTGGCTATTACTTCGGTTAGGCGTGTGTCTGAGCTGGCTGCTCTGTCTATTCAGCCTCCGTACTATGAGAGACACCAGGACAAGGTGGTGTTCCGCTTCAAGCCGGATTTTCTACCTAAGGTGGTGTCTGCCTTTCATTTGAATCAGGATATCGTTCTTCCTTCATTGTGTCCCAATCCTAGCAATGATAAGGAAAGGGTTCTGCATTCCTTGGACGTGGTCAGGTGTTTGAAGTATTACCTGGTAGTCACTGCAGCTTTCAGGAAGACTGATGCTCTCTTCGTTGTGCCTTCCGGGCCTAGGAAGGGTTTGGCTCCCGCCAAGTCTACTATTAGCAAATGGATTCGTCAGGCTGTGATTCAGGCCATTCTGCCAAGGGGAAGGTACCCCCCTTTCGCCTTACTGCTCATTCTACTTGTGCTATTGGGGCCTCTTGGGCCTTCCAGCACCAGGCTTCTGTTGAACAAGTTTGCAAGGCCGCTACTTGGTCTTCGGTTCATACCTTTTCAACGTTTTACAAGGTTGATGTTAGGGCCTCAGCTGATGCTGTGTTTGGCCGCATGGTTTTGCAGGCGGCAGTGGTTTAAACTGCCTGCTGTTGCCTTTTTGTTGGGGATCCCACCCTATTTTATGGACACTGCTATTGGATGTGTAAGTATTATATCTGGAGCAGGACGTACTGTATACTTAGAATAATACAATTCTGTGAAATACTCACCTGTAGAATTGGTATTATACGTATACAGTACATCCTGCTCCACCCCACCCTGGTTTTTGCATTGTTCTGGATCCCCTGTATGGTGATTGTTATCATTGTTTGTTATTACCAGTTTTGGTGGTTAAATTCTCCCGGCTTCTTGTTTACTGCTTTTCAATGCTGGGGATTTGTGGGAGGTCCCCGGGTATTTGAAGGGCCGGGAGGAGCCTGTTTTGCATGTCTCTGCAGTGCAGCACCATCTGGCGGAGGATTACCCAAGTGTAAGTATTATATATGCAGCGGGACGTACTGTATACGTATAATACCAATTCTACAGGTGAGTATTTCACAGAATTGTATTTTCCGCATCTTCTCAGCGGCCCGCCCCTCGAGGTATATGCGGGCGCCATTTTGTCTCCTGTGCTGCGTGGCTGCTCTCTACCTACTGCGCTCCGTAAGTGCCCCTGTGGGGTGGCCTTTTTATGTCTGTTTATTTTAAGTGTTTGCTTATGGGGATGTCTGCTTATGTCTTTCAGGCGTGTCAAACTTTTTGTGGTTTCTCCGGTCCTCTCCCCTTGGTTTAGCGCTAATCCTATATTGGAGGGCTATTGTATTTATATATCCCCCACTTCCCTAGTGGGCTTTTGGGGCATCCCGGGTAGCTATATTTAGCGTTAATCCCATATTGGCCTGCGGTGCCACATTAATCACCATATGGAGGCTTCTCAGGATAATGTGCTTGGGGTTCCTTCGGGACAAGCCCGGCTTTGTATTGCGTGTGGGGTATCTCCTATAAGTGATGATGTCAGGGTGTATGTACCCTGTGCCCAGCAGGTGCTTGCGCTGTAGTCTGGGTTACCTGTGGCTGGGCCTGCGCCCCCTCTGGCTTCGCCTACCCCCCCACGCTTACATCTGACTCCTAGTGAGGTGCATACCATTGGGGAGTCTCAACCTGATTTGGCTGCACGTGTGGCCAGCATTGGAAAGCATATTGCTGGGTCTGCCCCGCGTAAGGCTTCTGCTAAGAAGCGGCATTTATCATCCGCTGTTTCTCTTTTCAATGGAGGCCGAGGAAATATTTGACATTACCGGTTATACTCCCCTGGAGGAAAGGGAATTATTTTCTGATTCAGAATCATCTGAGGAACAGCCTAAGGTTTATGGTGATACCGGGTCTGGGGCTGACCTATGGTCCTCAGATGACACTGACAGGCTTTTGGCTCATATTTTTGAAGTGCTCTGTATTTCCCCTCCTGCCGTGGCTCCGCAGCAGCAGGGTGAGCGTTTTCATATGACTAGACCACGCTTGGAGTTTCCTGAACAAACTCACTTTAATAATCTGGTGCTCAAAGAATGGGAACGGCCTAGCAAGCTTCCTGGGGTGCCAAAGAGTTGGGATAAGGGGTATCCCTTTCCTGCTGATGTTGTTAAGCGTTGGTCATGTCCTCCCGAAGTGGATGCACCTGTTCTGGGGCTGTCCAATACTTCCGTCATGCATTCCCCTGACACTACTACTCTGAAGGATGGTGAGGACCGGCACATGGACCAGCTGGCTTGCCATGCTTTTGCCTGTGTGGGGACCGCGCTGCGCCCGGTTTGTGCCTCTGCCATTACTCCTGTTGCTATTAAAGGCCTGCTCAAGAGTCTCTTAGATGGGGCCTCTGATGACGTGGGAGGAGAAGTGTACGGTTCTCTCCTGCTTTGCTATGAATTTGTTGCATATGTTCTGTCTGCTATGGATGATACCATTAGCATGTGTGGGAGGACATCTGCTCTGCTGGTGGCTATACGCCGCTCTGTCTGGCTGCGTCAGTGGGTAGCTGATAACGCTGCTAAGAAGGCTCTCACTGGCTTTCCCTTTAAGGGGCTGCGCCTCTTTGGTGAACGCTTGGACTTGTTTGCTAAGGGTGGCAGGTTGCCTCAACGTAGGAGGCAGTCCCTGCCCTTTCGGGGTACAGGTGCCTTTCTCCCTTCCTTCTGTGGTTACAGAATTGGGCGAGGAGCCTCCTTTGCTGGGGCCCGCAGAGATTTTTGAGGAAGGGGCAGAGGACGTGGCCGCCCCGGCCCTTCCTGGGGTCCCAAGCCTAAGTCCTCTCTCAAGCCCCCTCAGGCATGAAGGGGCGCCCTCACCCATCTAGATGGGGGGACGGCTTTGGCTCTTTGCTCACGTCTGGAGGCGTCACGTCTCAGACCAGTGGATTCAGGAGGTAGTGTCCTCCAGTTACAAGATAGAGCTTGCAGCCTGGCCACCCCCAAGATTTATCAAATCCCGGATGGCTGAAAACCCCATGTCTGCTCAGGGTCTGTGCCTTGCTGTTCAAAACCTTCTGGAGTTGGGGGTCATCTGCCCGGTCCCTTTCAGGGAAAGGGGCAGAGGCTTCTATTCCAACCTTTTCACTGTCTCCAAAAAGGACGTGTCCCTCAGACCCATCCTGGATTTAAAGCTTCTCAACAAGTTTGTCAGATTCAGGCATTTTCGCATGGAAACCTTGCGCTCTGCAGTCAATTCACTGCGCCCGGGCGACTTTGTGACATCTGTAGACAAAAAGGATGCTAACCTTCATGTACCAATTTTCCCAGGTCATCAAACATTTCTCAGGTTCGCTCTGGGAGATTAGCACTATCAATTTGTAGCCTTGCCTTTCGGTCTCACCTCGGCTTCCAGGGTTTTCACCAAGGTACTGGCGGGAGTAATGGCTCTACTGAGATCTCAGGGCATTCGCATCCTTCCTTACTTGGACGACATTTTCATCACTTCTTCACAGTCTTTCCAGCAGGCAGAGCTGGATACCCAGAGGGTGGTGTTCACACTGGAGTCTTTTGGCTGGGTGATCAGCCACCCCAAATCTTCCCTGTCCCCGTCCTTGGTGAGGTCCTTTCTGGGCATGACTCTGGATACGTCTCAGGTCAAGATCCTTCTCCCTCAGCAAATGGTGAAGTGTCTTCAAGCTCAGGCCCAGCTTCTTCTGTCTTGCCCTCATCCCTCCATACGGCAGGGGATGCAGCTGGTGGGCCTGACGGTGTCGAGGCGGTTCCATACGCTCAGTTTCATATGAGACCTATTTAACTTCACCTCTTGTCAGTATGGGAATCGGGACCCTGTGTCCCTGAATCAGGTGTTTGTTCTGTCCCCTCTGGCCAGGCGGTCGGTCTCGTGGTGGCTGGACTCAAGGAACCTGTTGGTGGGCAGATCCTTTCTGACCCCTTTGCTGGGAGACAGTCACCACGGATGCCAGATCTGTGGATCTGTTTTGCGTCCCGTAACAGTCACAAGCTTCCAGTCTTTGTTTCTCTGTCCCAGGACCCTCTGGCTTTGGCCATGGATGCGCTAGCAATGTCTTGGAAGAGTTTTCAGCTCCTTTATGTGTTTCCTCCGTTCCCTCTGCTGGGCAGGGTGCTGCGCAAGATCTCCCAGGAAGGGGTGCCAACCATTCTGGTGGCCCCCCATTGGCCAAGAGTGTGGTTCGCAGACATCGTGCAGTTGGCAGTAGATCAATACGTCCTGCCCAAGGTTCCAGACCTGCTCACTTAGGGGCAGCTACGCCATCCCAATTTACAAACGCTGGCTTTAACGGCCTGGCTGCTGAGACCTCCATCTTGATGGAAAAGGGGCTGCCTGCCTCTGTTGTTAGTACCATGATTCAGGCTAGGAAGAAGTCCTCGTCATCTATCTACTATAGGGTATGACATGCTTACATTGCCTGGTGTGAGTCTAGGTCGCTTCCCTGTCGGGTGTTTTCTATCCCCAGGATTCTGGAATTCCTGCAACATGGTTTGAATTTGGGTCTTCAACTTAGTACCCTCAAAGGTCCTGTTTCAGCCTTGGCTATTTTCTTCCAAAGATCTTTTGCCAACCATCGTCTGGTTAAGAACTTTTTTCAGGGGGTTACTCACGTGCGCCCTCCACGTAAGCCTATGTTACCAGTCTGGGATTTTAACTTGGTCTTATCTGCCCTGCAGGGGTCTCCTTTTGAGTCCTTGGGTGTGGCCCCTTTGTCCATTTTGACGCTTAAGGTAGCCTTTTTGGTGGCTATCACTTCTGTTAGGCGTGTTTCTGAGTTGGTGGCTCTTTCCATCAAACATCCTTACTTTGAGAGACACCAGGACAAGGTGGTGTTTTGTTTTAAGCCAGATTTTCTGCCTAAGGTTGTTTCTGCTTTTCATCTAAATCAGGACATTTAGGTTGATTCAAAGAAACATGTAACAGCTTGGATTTGGCTCACGATCATCCTATTTTTCACGTCCGCTCGTGCGTTCGTATGAACTTGCGAGTGATTCAATAAGCAAATACGTTTCTATCCTAAAATATACGTCCGTTCGTATGGCAGTTCGGGAATCAGACCTATGTCAGTTTCCATCCTGAATTTTCCGTTTCATTTCTCAGGTTGCAACATTGGTTTTGCCCTTTTTCCTTTTTTGTCTGGACGTAAATCCTTCTGATCTTGCGGCTCCGCACTACAAACTTACCTCATTAAAGTGCATTCTAAATATTTGGTCTTTTATTTTTCTTTATTTCATTCATTTTGTAGTAACCAACCATTAATGAATGCATTTGCATAAGTAAATCTTACTTTGTTTAATTTTTAGTTAACTTGCATTTTTTACTTGTGGATTTAATTTTAATATTTATGCTTCAAATGGTACAACTTTAAATTTTTTGTGTGGTTACCCACACCCTCTACATACAGATTGCTCACAAATATTAAAAAACACCCAGCAACTTCTGCATGTTATGAGCCTAGAAACAGCCAAGATGGCGGCTCAGGTATTATCGGGCAGCCTGCAAACAGAAAGGGCCTTGTGACTGTGTTGCTCTGGATTCTTTGATTTCTGACCTTTCCATGCCCCCAGCTCTGCTGTGTCTGTGCAAAATACAGCAGTAACCCACATCCTGCACTTTATCCCGCTCTCCTCTCCTCAGTAAGTGTGATGCATCTGACCAAAGATGTGCTTAAATAATTAAACAAAGCAAAGGTAAACAACTACACCAATAAATGCAATCTAAAAATATTATTCTAGTACCTCAATTTTAAAATAAATAACAAAGGACATAAGTTTCTTTAATTAACGCAAATATATTGCAAAATAAAGGTTTACATGCAAAGGACTAATTAAGGTCCACATTAAAATGCTTTTATAAGGCATACATGAATCAGGTATGCATTGCCATACAATTTATGGCCTCGGCCATGCTGATACATGCAGTTCATCGGAGCTCAAGACGCGCAGACTCCTCCACATAGCCAAAAAACCTGTTCACGAACAGCAATCCGGCTGCTAAAAGGTGTCGGCTGTGGCTTTCTTTTAAAACGCGTTTAGAGGTTTCTCTGAATCACACCTAAACACATCCAATTAACCTAAGTTTTACGTTTTGATCCTAAGTTTTAGGATTTGATCCTAAGTTTTACGTTTTGATCCTAAAATTTAGGAACGAACTTCCGCTGATCGTAAGAGCATATACGCATTCGTACGTAGGCTCGTGCGAGTCGGAAATGGCCAAAAAAACAGGAAAAAATGACTAACACCCACCCAAACTTACGATTCTCGATACGAAATCAATTAACTTTTGCTCTTTGAATCGAGGGGATTGTGTTGCCTTCTCTGTGCCCTAATCCTAGTAATCCTAAGGAGAGGGTCTTACATTCTTTGGATGTAGTCTGGAACTTGAAGTTCTATTTGGTGGCTACTGAATCCTTCAGGAACACTGATGCTCTTTTTGTTCTCCCTTCTGGGCCTAAGAAGTTCACTACCAGCAAGTGGATCCGTCAGGCTGTGATACAAGCCTATTCTGCTAAGGGGAAGGAACCTCCCTTCCGCCTTACCAATTCTACAGGTGAGTAATCACAGAATTGTATTTTTACCTATTGGGATAAATTTTAAAAACAAGATGGCCGCTCATGGACTTGCAGGCCACCTGCAAACAGGAAGTGCTGCTGGGCTTCATGTTGCTGTGCATTTCAGTTATGTCAGTTGGGAGCGGAATCTCCAGAATGGCCGCTACCTTTCTTTTCCAACTGTGCCAGACTCTTGGTCTGGTTTAAGTATGCTCATCACTTACTTTCTAACCTTGTGCACAGCACTGCTCTTCAGCTTGTAAACATTGCTGTAGACTGGCTATGGGAACCTACTTCCTAGCCAAACAGCTACTCCCCCTCACATTCAGTCCTCAATCAGCTTAGCACAGCAGGAACAGAAATGTCAATAGGCTCCGCCCCTCCTCCTGTGTAGTCTGTCCCTCTCCTTTTCTGGCTCCATTCATCAGTTTTCCCCTTATTCTTAGTATACAGTGCGTCCTGCTCCAGATATAGTACTTACACTTGGGTTATCCTCCACCAGATGGTGCTGCACTGCAGAGACATGCAAAAACAGGCTCCTCCCGGCCCCTCAAATACCCAGGGACCTCCCACAAATCCCCAGATTTCTCTGCAGTGCTGACTGCGAAGACATTAAGTATCACTCTCTCGCAGGTGAGCGGGGCTATTAAAGCCTGCAGCCCTGTTGGACTATTCCCACCCGTCCTCCCTGTGATGTGCCTCCCAGCCTGGGCTGCGCTGGTCGGGTGAAGGTAGGCAGCACCATGTGTGCTTACGGAGCCATGCTCCACCGCAGTCCCCCACCAAAGGGTAGGCAGTTTAGGCTGATGGTGAGCCTCTAGGGGATGCCCCTCCCGCATTATTGCCCATGCCCCGTGTAGCGGTGGGCCCTGTACAAAGGGTCGCCATCCTCCCTCGTTCCCCCCGTAGTTCGGGGGGAAAGAAAGGGGGGGGTGTGGTCTCAGTGTATTGTGATTACACGCTTATGGCCTTAGTATTGTCCCTTGACTTGTATACTTGGTGTCAGACGCCGTGCTGATTTGCATTTTTATTGTGTATCTGCTGCCGCCGCGCGCGTCTCTTTCCTTCATTGGAAAGACGCCTCAGACGCTGCGGCATCTTCATTGGCAAATCATCTATTCTAAGTGTGTCATACACTTCGCTCCTCATGACAAGTTGACTACTGTCTTCGTGCTCTTCGAGGGGGCGGGGACCTGGCTTGGCGCGCTCCGCGTCACGGGCCGCTCTGGTCCGCCCTTTGAGGTTCGCTTGGCACCATTTTGATGGTAGTCGCGCGCGTGGTAACGGTCCCCCTCCTCCTTTGGTCTGTAAGTGCCCTCGCGGGCGATTTTCATGCTTCTTGCTTACTGCGCATGGTTCTGACACCCTTTATTCTCATTGTGTCTTTCAGACTGGTGAACACCATTGGCTTCTCCCGGCCCTGTGTAATTTATAGCGGGCCTTGTAAAATTCTCCCACTTCCCTAGCGGGTCTTTGGGGCATCCAGGGTGGCCTATAGCGTAAATCCCTACTTGCATATTGTGCCTAAATAATCACCATATGGAGGCATCTCAGAATTATGTGACCGGGGTCCCTCTGGGACAAGACCGGCTGTGTATTGCGTGTGGACAACCCCATGCTGATGCTGACAGGGCACGGGTCTGCGGACCCTGTGCCGAGCAAGCACTGGCCCTGCAATCAGGCTTGCCAGTGGCTGCACCTCGTTTCAATTCACCTATTTCCCCATGCTTAAATCTCACTCCTGCTGAGTCGCATACAAGTGGGGATTTGCAGCCTGTTGGGTCTTCCAGACTGCCTACGGCTGAACAGATTATTGCGAGGTTGTCAGAGCGCAAGGGCCCTGGTAAGAAGCGGCACTTGACGCCTCATGTTACTGTTTTTCCTATGGGAACTGAGGAGTTTACTACTCCGTGTGACTATACCCCTTCTGATGAAGGGGAGCTGTTCTCTGACTCAGGCTCATCTGATGAGAGGCCGAGGAGTCATGACGATTCTGGCCCTGAATACTGGGGCCAGTGTGACACTGACGATTTGTTGATTAAGGTCTTTAAGGTTCTGTCTATCTCTCTCCCTGGTGAGGCCCCCAAGGCGAGAGGGGAGCGTTTCCATACGGCGACAGCACGTTTGGAATTTCTAGAGCAGGCTCATTTCCATGGTCTTGTGCTCAAGGAATGGGAATGCCCCAGTAAACTTCCAGGGGTCCCCAGGGGACTGGGATAGGAAATACCCTTTTCCCCCTGAGGTGGTTAATTGTTGGTCATCACCCCCCGTGGTGGATGCCCCGATCATAGGGGTTCCTAACCCCCCCTTTATTACAGCCCCTGCTTATAGTACCCTTCGGGATGCTGAGGACCGGTGCATTGATCTGCTGGCCTCCCACGCTTTTTCTTGTGCAGGGACGGCACTGCGCCGGGTCTGTGCCGCGGCACCCCAAGTCCTCATTGTCCCCTTAATTGGTAACCTCATTCCTAGGAATGAATCTGGATTCGGTTCAGGCGAGAATGTTCCTTCCTCAGCGATAAAGTGGACAATCTGGTTGCATGGGCTCAGTCCCTCATTGCTGTCCCCGTCCCTTTACCAGGCAGGGATGCAGCTGGTGGGACCATTGGTGGCTTGCTCAGAAGAGGTCTCTTATGCTCAGTTCCCCCTGGGCCCTTCTACAACTTCTATTGTTAGTACGGGACAGGGATCCAGCATCCCTGGAGCAGGGTCTGTGTGCCTTCCCCCCTGGTGAGGAGGTCCCTCTTAGAGTGGATGAACTCAAGGAACCTGTCTGGGGGCAGTTCCCTTCTTGCCCCTTCCTCCATGGATGCCAATCTATCAGGTCGAAGGGGGGGTTTTCTTCTTAAACTCCCTGCGGTTCTGGGAGAGGTGGGGCCCTTAGAAGGTCCATACACCTATTGACGTTTGAAACAGTGAGCGTTCAGGTTGGTTCTATTTCGCTTGACTAGGCCTCTTCAGGGCCTGCCCGTTCGGGGGCGCTCGGTCTGTCTGGCGGCAGTGGCCTACATTAATCATCTGGGAGGGACCTGGAGCAGGAGGGTCCTCCAGGAAATGTATATGATTCTAATCTGGGTGGAGGACAATGTTCCCTGCATATCAGTGGTATTCGCTCCGGTGGGGGTCCCTCTGCGACAGGATGTGCTAATCCCTGTGTCACTATGGGGTCCGACCAGTTGTGGATCTCTTTGTGTCCCGTCACTATCACAAGCTCTCGGCCCTTGTTTCCCTGTCCCAGGATCCTCTGGCCGTGGTCATGATGCCTTGGTAATGTCATGGCTGGACATTCTGTTCTGTATGTCTTTTCTCCATTCCCCCGCTAGGCAGGGTTCTGAGCATGATTGCTCTGGTAGGGGGGACCAGTGATTCTGGTGGCCCCCGGGTAGCCCAGTAGAGTGTGGATCGCAGACGTGGTACTGAGGGCAGTAGATCTGTACGTTCTGCCAAGAGTGCCAGTTCTGCTCACTCAGGGCCCCTTTACGTCACCCCAATCTACAGACTCTGGCCTAGACGGCCTGTCTGCTGAAACTTCCATCTTGATGGAGACAGGCTTATCTGTCTCGGTGATTGAGACTAGGGGAAGACTAGGAGCAAGCTTCTTCTTCTTCTTCTTCCATCTGTTATAGGGTATGGCATACCCATATTGATTGATGTGAGTCTAGGTCTCTTACCTGTCGGGCGTTCTCTGTTCCCAGGGTTCTAGAGTTATTACAGCATGAGTTGGAGTTGGTTCTCCAAATCAGTACTCTGAAGGGTCAGGTTCTGTCCTGTCCGCCTTCCTTTAGAAGTCTTTTGTTCAGTTTTCCTTGGTTAAGATTTCTTTTTCAGGGGGTTTACTCATGTGCGTCCCCCATGTAATCCTATGGTCTCTGTTGGGATTTGAATTTGATTCTGTCTGCCTTGCGGGGCTTTTCCCTTTGGTCCTATTCAGGATGCGGTCTGGCTGTTCTTGCCTTCAAGGTTGTCCTTCTGAAGATACACCAGGATACGGTGGTGTTCCGCCTTAAGCGGACTCTCCGCCTAAGGTGGTGCCTTATATTCTTTGATTCAAGGGAACAAAGAACTTCCTTCCGTGCCTTATTCCTAGCAATGCTGAGGAAAGGGTTCTGCATTCCTTGAACAGGTGTTGGAAGTTTTTTCCCTGGTAGTCACTGTGTCTTTTAGGAGAACGGATGCTCCTTTGGGTCTACGGACACTCCATCCTGAATGTACCTGTAGCGATAACCCTTATCGCCGGAGGGCTTCACCGCCCGAGACGTCCTTTTCCCAATCGTAAGAGGTGCTGCTGGAATTCCAGAGTCGTCCGTGAGGAAACAGGAACAGCCCTTACAAGGGCTAGTGAACTGTAATATAGCGTTTCCCCCAATAAGAGACAGTATTGAGGGTGAAGGTGAAGTCTTTACTAGTGCCACTCTAGGCCTTATATACACAAGTCTCCATGCAATGACAACCACACTGACCAATAGCAGCAGGGCACACAATCCCTCAACTCTGCCGGTGACGCAATCAGTAGAACAATAGCAGGCTGTAATACCATCAATCAGGACAATGCCATTGACTGTGACGTAATCAACAATACACAATGGCAGTCTGTAATACAATCCAAAATACAATGACATTGCCTGTAACAGTATCAAAATACAATGACATTGTCTGGAACCTAATTAAGAAAAGGCCAGTGAATGACCCGGTGGGCAACTGAATAGTGATGACATCCAAAAGACAGAGCCTCTGTCACAGTACCCGATCTCATCTGATCTCGGGGGGTTAGGCGGCTTTGGGCCTGGTCATTTCTTGGATGAGATGGTTCCTTCTGGTCCTAGGAAAGGGTTTTTTGGCTTCTGCCAAGTCTACTGTTAGCGATTGGATTTGTCAGGCTGTTACTCAGGCCTATTCCACTAAGGGGAAGAGTCTTTCCTTTTCGCTTTACTTCTTATTCTACTTGAGCTTTTCTTGCCTTTTGGGCTTTTCAGCACCAGGCTTCTGTTGAACTAGTTTTTCTAGGCCGTTACTTGGTCTTCTGTTCATACCTTTTCAAAGTTTTACAATGTTGATGTTAGGGCCTCATGCTGTTTTGGCCGCAAGATTATGCAGGTGACAGTGGTTTTAACTGTCTGCTGTTGCCTTTTTTGTTGGGGATCCCACCCTACTTTACTGGACACTGCTATTGGATGTCCCAAGTGTAAGTACTATATCTGGAGCAGGACGTACTGTATACTAAGAATAATACAATTCTGTGAAATACTCACCTGTAGAATTGATATTATTTGTATACAGTACGGCCTGCTCCACCCCACCCTGGTTTTTGCATTGTTCTGGATCCCCTGTATGGTGATTGCTATCATTTTTATAGTTTACCAGTTGGTGGTTAAATTCTCCCGGCTTCTTGTTCACTGCTTTTCAATACTGGGGATTTGTGGGAGGTCCCTGGGTATTTGAGGGGCCGGGAGGAGCCTGTTTTTGCAAGTCTCTGCAGTGCAGCGCCATCTGGCGGAGGATAACCCAAGTGTAAGTACTATATCTGGAGCAGGACGTACTGTATACAAATAATATCAATTCTACAGGTGAGTATTTCAAAGAATTGTATTATTCCCACCCCTTCCCCTGTGAAGCGGCCTCCTTTTCGGCTCCGGTGTCTGGCGGTGCTGCCTGTAAAGGTAATGCAGCACATCCAGCATGATGGCAGCCACTTCCAGCCCTGCTTTCAGCTCTGTGACATGCGCTGAGGAGGCACAGAGTGGGCACAGTGAGAGCAGCACTGGAGGCAGCCATCATGCTGGATGTGCTGCAGAAATGTGAGTTTCCCCACTGCATTCCTCCCCCCCCCCCCCCCCGCGATTACAGCCACTGCTGCTGTGGCTCCCGCGTGTGTCATCCCCACACTGATGTCCCCCCTCTGAGTGCTGCTGCAGCCCCCTTTTCCCTCCCTTGTGTCATCCCTGCACTGATGCCCCCTGGCGAGTGGTGCGAGGGCTGCTGCTGAACCCCCATCCCCCATCTGTCATCCTAACTCTGGTGCCCCCCTCCTCCCCCTGAATCACCCCCCTCCCGGCAAGTACTGCCCGCCATGCGCATGGGAGTATGTGTGTTGTAGAGTGGTACATGTGCATGGGAGTACATGTGGGTGTGCAGCCACTTTGGGAATGTGAGCATGCATGTTTGGGAATGCATGCATGCGCATATGGGATGTTTGTCTGGGAGTTCTGGTCTAGTCACAAAGCAGCATCACAAAGCCAAGGACCACGCCCACTTTTTTCAGAAGAGAAATCATGATGTGAACCTGTAAAACTCAATATCTCACCCATTTCTTCTTCAATTTAAAAAAAATTAGGACAGTGCTAAATGTAGCCCAATGCAATGGTGTAACCATTACCTTTGCCTGTTGTTGCACAACTATCATCTTCCTCTTCTGGGGACAAGACGGGATATTTTCATTGCAAACGCTCCTCTAACCAACAGAGAATGTAACGAACTTTTCTCAAAACATCCTTAGGGCAGCATATTACTGAGAAATTAAAGCTCCGCCTCAAAGTCGGAACACATGACCACCAGAATACACAAAGGCTTTAGCTCCTCCTCCAGACACCAGGTCTTTATGTGAACCATGGGTTTAGGTAAGTAGTATGTCACTATGGGCCTGATGGGGTTGACCCATTCCCTGGCTCTGCAGGCAGGGTCCCAGGGAATAGACCAGATTCCCCTATCGCTGACTATTAGCCGGGGAGGGGGGGGGGGGTCAGCGCTAGCCTCAGGCCAAGTATGCTAACAGTCTGAGGCATTGTAGAAATCGTCAGGGGGTATTTCCGGGTCTCCTCCTCTTCCCTTGTTGAGGTGTACGACTGCGGGCAGTCGGGCTGCCTTATGTTTTTCTTCTGCTGGTGCAGGTCTGTGAAACTCACCCGAGGCCAAGCTGTGGTATATGTGCGCGCCTCTTCTGTTTTTTCATCCTTATGGAAGGGGGGGGGATGCTGCAGGGGCTATTCCACCCAGCGGCGCTTGATGAGCACTATTCACTGCTGAAAAACCCAGCTAATGCACGTGCAGCTTAAGTGTCTATTCTAAGCATACAGTACGTCCTGCTCCAATATAATACTTACACGTGGGTAATCCTCCGCCAGAGGGCGCTGTTCACTGCAGACATGCAAAAACAGGCTCCTCCCGGCCCTTCATATACCCAGGGACCTCCCACAAATCCCCAGATTTCTCTGCAGTGCTGACTGCGAAGACATGAAGTATCACTCTCTCGCAGGTGAGCGGGGCTGCAGGACTATTACCACCCGTCCTCTTTGATAAGGATGTGCCTCCCAGCCTGGGCTGCGCTGGTCGGGTGAAGGTAGGCAGCACCATGTGCAATCCCCCACCATAGGGTAGGCGGTTTAGGCCGATGGTGAGCCTCCATTAGATGCCCCTCCCGCATTGCTGTCCATGCCCCTCGTAGCGATGATCCGCAGGTTCGCCTTCTCCCCCGCTTCCTCCCGTAGCTCGGGGGAAAAGAAAGGGGGGGGGGGTATGTGTGTGGCGGTCCCAGCGTAATGTTATACACGTTTATGGCCGTTGCTTTTTTTCTTAAACTTGGGAGTCAGTGCCACGCTCCTTGCTTCACATAACCCTTGTCTGGTTGCGCGCGTGTGTGTCCTTTTCATTTACAAGTAGTGTGCAGCCTGGGCGGGAGCATGATTCTCTAGTTTTGAGAGCAATCTCCTTAACTACATTCTGTATGTGTGTCCTATGCACTGCTGTCATTGACGTTGCGCGGGTTAGAGCTTCGCGCTCTTTGGGGACTTGGCATGATGCGCCCCGCGTCACGGCCAGATCAGGCCCGCCCCTCGAGGTTTGCTTGGCGCCATTTTGACGGTCTTCGCGCGCGTGGTTGCAATCCGCCTCCTCCCTTGGTCATGTTACTGCCCTCCTGGGCGGTTTTTTGTTATTCCTATGATCTTTCATTCGGCTGCGCATGGCACTGACACCCCCCTTTTATCCTCTTATGTCTTTCAGACGCCAAGATTTCGGTGGCTTCTCCCAGCCTGACATATATTATAGCGGGTTCACATAACAAATTCTCCCACATCCCTAGCGGGTCTTGGGGCATCCAGGGTTGCCTATTGCATAAATCCCTGCGTGCATACTGCTCAGATAATCACCATATGGAGGCATCTCAGAATTATGTACCTGGGGTCCCTCTGGGACAAGACCGGCTGTGTACAGTGTGTGGTCAGCCCCATGCTGATGCTGACAGAGCACGGGTCTGCGGACCGTGTGCTGAACAGGCACTGACCCTGCAATCAGGTTTGCCAGCGGCTGCACCTCACTTCAATACACCTGTCTCCCCGGACTTAAATCTCACCCCTGATGAGTCTCACTCAAGCGGGGATGACCAGCACGTGCCGCGCAAGCTGCCTACGGCTGAGCAGGTGTTATCTAGTTTTGCGGAACGCTTGGGCCCTGGAAAGAAGCGGTCCCTGATGCCTCCTGGTTCTCCGGTTCCTAATGATACTGATGAATCTGCTGCTATGCAGGACCTTGACCCTTCTGATGAAGGTGAGCTGTTCTCCGATTCGGGCTCCTCGGATGAGATGCCCTGGAGCCGTGATGATTCTGGACCAGGTTCTTGGGGCCTGTGTGACACAGGCGAACTACTTATTAAGATCTTTGAGGTTTTGTCAATCTCCCCTCCTGGAGAGACTCCCAAGCCTAAGAAGGAGAGTTTCCACACAGCCACGCCACGCTTGGAATTCCTGGAACTGGAGCATTTCCAGAATCTTATATCCAAAGAATGGGAATCGCCTTGTAAGCTTAAAGGGGTCCCGGGGGTCTGGGATTGGAAGTACCCTTTTCCCCCTGATGTGGTTAACTTTTGGTCAGCACCTCCAATGGTGGATGCACCAATTATAGGGGTTACTAACCCCCCCTTCATGACTGCTCCTCATTACCGTACCCTTCGGGATGCTGAGGACCGGCGCATTGACAGACTGGCTTCCCACGCCTTTTCGTGTGCAGGGACGGCTCTGCGCCCGGTCTGTGCCGCGGCCATCACTGCGGTGGCCGCCAGGACTCTCGTTAGAAAACTACTTGATCACCGACCTGAGGACCTCCCCTGGGAGGTCTTTAATGCACTCTCAGATTGTGATGTGTTTGTGAGGTTTATCCTCTCAGCGCTGGATGACACCATTAAGTTGTGTGCTAGAACCTCTGCCCTTGTGGTAGCTATTCGCCGCCTGGTCTGGCTGCGACAGTGGGGTGCTGACGATGATACGAAAAAGGCTCTCACTGGCCTTCCCTTCAGAGGACGGCGTCTATTTGGGGCCCGTTTGGACCTTTTTGGAAAAAAGGGTAAGGCACCCCTACGCAGAAGGCCTCCTCGGGGCAGGGACACCCCTCCCCCTCCCTACGTTAGTGTCAAACACGAACCTGAGGTGTGCTTCCAACTTTTCGGAGTGGATTACCACTCCAGGGTGGACAGGCAACGCCCTGGGCCCTCTGGCAGGGCTAAGTCCAAATCTGCCAAGACCTCCCAAGCATGAAGGGACGCCCTCGCCCTTCTGGGCGAGGGGACTGCCACAGCCCCTGACTCCTATCAGGGACTTCTATCAGGGACTGTATCTTCTCCTTCTGGTGGATCCAGGAGGTAGTTCCCCTGGACACAGGATAGAATTTGCTGGGCGGTCCCTCTCAGAGGTTGTCAGGGTGCTTCTAGCCCCTGTTTTCCCCTCAGGAGTTGGTGCAGGCCGTATTCGGTCTGCAGAGTCTGGGCTCACTTGCAGGTTGCCCTTAGCAGGCTGGGGCTTATGGCCTCTAAGTTGTCCTTCTTCCTTCCTTCAAAATGACGAGGCAGGTTGGGCCCTGCTGGCCTATTGTAGGATTGGCAATTCTACACTCACAGGTAGTCCCTGCATGATATCTCTGTCTTGGGACACAGGCGCCCTCTGCAAGGGGGGCCTCTGGTCTCCTGTGGAGATCTAGATCCTTTTAGTTTCCCCTGTGTCTCCTGGACACCAAGACCCTTACTAGTCAGTGTTGAAGGACCAACCCTGCGGATTGGGGCCTTGTTTTTGGCCTCTCTTCTGCTCCCAGGCTACTCGCCAAGGCGCGGATGGGGGTGATGTATCTGACATGCCTGTGGGGCGTCCGCACTAGGACCTACCGGATCGTCCTTCCTTACTTCCCAATCTCTACGTCAGGCCGAGTGGGTTAGTCAGCCGGCGGTGTCCTCTGGGAGTTATTTGGATGGGTGCTCAGTCACCTCTATCCCTCATGGACCCTTATTCGCTATCTCCATTCCTTGGATTCAGTTCAGGCTTGAACCTTCTTCCTTGGCAATATAGTGGACTCCTGGTTACATGGGCTCTGTCCCTCTTTGCTGACACCTTACTTTCACCAGGCAGGATTGTAGCTGGTGGGCCCGTTGGTGGCGGATCAGATGATGTCCCTTATATACATAGCCCTTGGGCTCTTCGGCACAGTAGGTTATTGATCCTGGATGGGGTTCCAGCACCCCTGGAGCTAGGCCTGTGCTCATTCCCCCTTGGTACGGTGGTCCCTCTTGAGCTGGTTAAATTCAAGAACCCTGTCAGGGGGCACCCCCTTCTTTGCTTGCATCTTCCTGTGAATGGTCACCTTGGATACCAAGTCTCGCGGGGGGGGGGGGGATTTTCTTCCAAAAACCCCCTGCGGTTCCTAGGTAGGGTCCCTTAGAGGGTCCATCATACCTACTGATTTTGTTATGAGCCTTCAGTTTGGCTCTATCTTGCGGGACTTCTCCTCTTCAGGACCTGTCTATTTGGGGACTCTTGGCCTGTCGGAGGACAGTGGTCTGTAGTTATTATTGGTCTGGAACTTGAAGCAGGATGATTCTCCTGGAAGGTTTCTGATCCTGATCTAGGTGGGGGTCTACGTTCCCTGCACCTCAGTGGTATTCGCTCCAATGGATTTCCTTCAGTGGCAGGTTGTGCTATCCTGGTGTCCCTCTGAGAGCCAACTAGGGTGGCTCTGTTGGGTCGCGTTAATATCACAGGGGCTCTGCCCTTGTTTTTACTGCCCCAGATTATTCTGACTCTGATCATGGGGGCTTAGTTATTTTATGTCTGGACATTCTATTTTATATGTCTTCTCTTCATTCGCCCTGCTATGTGGGGTTCTGTGCAAGATTGCGGCCTAGTGGACTGTGGTTCGCAGATGTTTCTGCTGAGGACAGCGGACCTGTACGCTCTCTCAGGAGTGCGGTTCTGCCCTTTTTCAAGCTCCTTATTACGTCGCCCCAATCTACAGGCTCTGGTCTGATGGCTTGACAGTTGATTCATTCACCCTTTCGGAGACGGGTTATCTTCTGGGTGACTTTGTCTATGGGGGGCTAGGAGCAAGCTTCTTCTTCTCCTTTTTCCGTCTATTATAGGGTATGGCGTACCCATATAGATTGGAGTGAGTCTTGGTCTCTCCCCTGTTGGACGCTCTCGGTTCCCAGGGTTCTAGAGTTATTACAGCATGGGTTGGGGTTGGCTCCCCATCTTGGTACTCTGAATGTTCAGGTTCTATCCTGTCTGCCTTACTGTAGAAGTGTTGTTTAGTCTTCCTTGTTAAGCTTTCTCTTGGGGATTGCTCACGTGCATCTCCCAAGTAGTTCGATGGTCCCTGTTGGGATCAATTTTCATTCTGTTTGCCTTGCGGGTTGTTCCCTTGGGACTTATTCTGGATGCTGTCTGAGCAGTTTCATAGTTCAAGTTGCCCCTCCGGGGGCTGTTGCTTCAGTCAGACGTGAGCCTGAGAAGGTGGCTCTGTTTAGTTAGCCCTCGTTCATTATATATATATATATATATATACCATGATGTGGTGGTATTCCGCCTTACACCGGAACTTTTGCCCAAGGTGGTGTATTATGCTCATTATTTCAGTCCTTTAGTCTGCCTATGGGCCTTATTCTTAGTAATGCTGAAGTAAGGGGGTCTACGTTCCCTCAACAGGTGTTGAAGTTTTACTGGTTGTTTCTTGTCCCTTAGGGGGACTGTTGCCCTTTGGGGTCTGCGGGCGCCTCCATTTGTATGCGCCTGATCTCGTCTGCTTCCAGGGCCTATGCACCCTTTGGACTGATCTTGCTTGGATGGTTTGCCTTCCTGGTCCTGAGTAAAGGTTTCGGCTTCTTGCTGATCCTTGTTAGTGTGGGGGTCAGTATCCCCGCCTGTCTTGCGGGAGACCAGTTTTCTATTCCCCGCTGGGGAGAGTTCTGAGTTTTACCGAGGCTCCTGTTGCATTTGGGCTGGTCAGGCCGTTACTCTGGCCTATTCCTTTAGGGGGAAGAATCTTCCTCTCTTTTTATTCTGTTCTACTTGTGTTTGGGTACCTTTGGCCCTTCAGCACCAGGTTTTCTGTTAAACAGGTTTGCTAGACCGCTGCTTGTTTTCTGTTCATACCTTTTCAAAAGGTTTTGTTATGAGATTGACGTTAGAGCCTTTGCTCATGTCGTGCTTGGTAGCAAGGTTTGCAGGTGACAGCGCCTTTACTGTCTGCTGTGCCTTTTTTGTTGGGGATCCCACCCTACTTTATGGACACTGCTATTGGATGTCCCACGTGTAAGTATTATATTGGAGCAGGACGTACTGTATGCTTAGAATAATACAATTCTGTGAAATACTCACCTGTAGAATTGGTATTATACGCATACAGTACGTCCTGCTCCACCCCACCCTGGTTTTACATTTTTCTGGATCCCCTGTATGGTGATTGTTATCATTGCTATTGTTACCAGTTTGGTGGTTGGTTTCTCCCGGCTTCTTTTCTCACTGCTTTTCAATACTGGGGATTTGTGGGAGGTCCCTGGGTATATGAAGGGGCCTGGGAGGAGCCTGTTTTTGCATGTCTGCAGTGAACAGCGCCCTCTGGCGGAGGATTACCCACGTGTAAGTATTATATTAGAGCAGGACGTACTGTATGCGTATAATACCAATTCTACAGGTGAGTATTTCACAGAATTGTATTTTTTCTGCCCTCCTTTTCATTTTACCTGTTAAAAGACTCAGCAATTAGGAACATCCCTGCTTGCTTTTTTATTGAGTCTTGGGGAGGGGCACCTCTAACCACACCAGACTTGAGAATGGCGGATCAGTCAGATTAATCCTTGCAAATCCCTTCTCCTCTATCATCTACTATGGGAGACTTTGCTGTGGATCATCCTTCCAACCCGATTGATTACATTTCATCGGAGACTCTGTCGCCGCTCAGTCTAGGAAGAATGGGTCCGGCTCTGCTCTGGTAAGTCCTTTTATTTATGGGCACGTTTGCAGTTTTAAGCGCTCTTTTGAGTCATGTTCATCTGATTGGAAGGTTATACAGGACCCTTACAGCCTACTACTCCTCTTTTTGTATTTTGGACCAAGCCCTCTAAGGAAGTGTCCAAGACTAAAACTGTCTCCCAAGTGGAAGGAAAAAAGTAGCAGACGCCCTTTATGTGAAATCAAGCTACTAGATTCGTATAGGAAGCCTCTTTGCAAGCCCTGTATTGATAAGTTCCCGAGTAAGGAACGTCAGCCCAGGATGACTGATATTATGAGAGTTCTGAAGGATTATATTTCCTCTGAGAATCCTTTGAGAATCTTAGGACCCCATGGGACTCGGCTGGAGTTTCACCCCTAGGTCTAAACATGATGGGTTCTATCCCGATTTTGTTCCTGATTTCCCTATGACCCACTCATAACTCAGTTAAGTCGGCTATTCTTAATGGACTAGGGAAGTGTGGAAGGAACCAGTTAAGAAGAATTATAGATCAGGGGCTCTTAAGGGGCATTATCCGTTCAATGAGGAACACTCACATATTAGGGATAAATGCCCCAAACTGGATGCCCCCCTTTATAACGTCTTTAGGAGGGTGGATTTAGCCTTTGAGAACTTTGGTATCCTCTAAGATCCTTTAGACAAGATGGATTCTCTCTTGAAAAAAGCATGGCAGGCTAAACCTTGTACTTAAACCGATTCTAGCCTCTACTTGTGTTGCCAGGAATTTTTATTATTGGCTTCAGCAGCTTAAATCATGTCTATTGAAGCAAACTGGTTTTAATGAGATTATGAAGGCTTCACCAATTCTGTTTTCAGCAGCCTCTTTTTTGTCTGATGCCACAGCAGAATCTTTGAGATTGTTGGCTCGGCCATGGCCCTCACCAATTCAGTGCGTAGGACTTTGTAGCGGCGTACTTTAGGCGATACAGCTTCAAAGTTGTGCCTGTGTGCCATGACCTTTAACAGGGAATTATTATTTTGCCCAGAACTAGGGAAGGTGTTAGACGGGTCTGCTGACAGAAATAAGTCTTTTCCCACTAAGCGTAGAGATTTCAGGAATATAATTTTTTTTCTAGTCAGTCCTCTTATAAACGGCAGTTTCTTAGCAAGAAACAGTTTAGAGGGCCTCCCTACTTCTTAGAGAGGCAAGTTCTACTCGAGCATTTTTCTGGTAAGGGGGTCCTCAGTAGGATTCTACTTTGTTCCCATTTTGAAGAAGGTGAATCTGTCGGTACGCTACAGCTGCTTCCACATGGCTCCTTCATGGTCTCAACTGACCTGAAGGATGCCTATTGCCAGGTATCGATGTGCTTGTCAGCTCAAGCCTTTTTGAGATTTGCAGTAAAGTTGGGGGACCAAATACTCCACTTCCACTTTGTATGCCTACCTTCGGACTGGCGTCGGCTCTGAGAACTTTTACCAAAATTCTAGCAGAACCTCTAGCTGCTCTAAGGCAAAAAAAGAAACATAGCATATCTAGGCGACCTTCTCCTTTTTGTCAATTCCAGATCTTGGAGCAAAGCATTTTTTGCTACGATTGGGTTGGATCCTGAATTACTGTCACAGGTCATGGCTTATCTGGGGTTCGAGATCAATACGATCCTTAAGAGAATCTTTCTGCCTCAGTGGAAGATAACAATCCTTCAAGAAGTTCAGTCCCTGTGTTCCAGTTGGTCGATTCTGGTTCGTCGGGTTATGTGGGTCTTGGGGCTAATGACCTCATCCTTCCCTGCTGTAATATGGGGTCAGCTACACTCAAGGACTCTCCAGTTGCATATTCTAAACTCTTGGGACAAGTCTCAGGAGTCCATAGACAGGATAATCAAAGTCCCAGGTTACGTGAAGGAATCTCTGACTTGGTGGCAACACAAGCACAGGTTTGTCAGTGGTCTATCTTTTTCGGACCCCAGGGCATTTTAGTAACGACGGACGCTTCTTTATGGGGTTGGAGGGCCCATTGCAGATCAGTGTCCACTCAAGTGAAATGGTCCAGAAGACTGAGCCTATTCTCATCGAATCTCAGAGAACTGATAGCCGTGAGAGAGGCATTACTAGCCTTCTTTTCCCACCTGAAGAGTCATCACGTACAAATTAGAACAGACAATGCGACTACTATGGCATATCTGAATCGCCACGGAGGGACATCCGTCCTGCAACAAGCAGCAAAGGAAATTTTGATCTGGGCAGAACTGAACCTTTTATCAGCCATCCATCGGAAAGGTTGCCGAAATCAGGTGGCAGATTTTTTAAGTCACTCAATCGGAAACAGATTGGTCACTGAACCAGGAGGTATTCAATCAGATTTGTATCCTGAGGGAAACTCTGGAGGTGGATCTTTTTGCTGCTTTCCAGCAGAAAGGAGGTGACAAGGAAGATTTATTTAAAAATTTGGAAAACTTTTAACACCTGAAAGGTTCATAATCAAAGATCCCCTTCTAGTCTTCCAGTCATATTGGATTTCCTTCAGGAAGGAGTAAACCTGGGTCTCAGCATCAGTACCCTGAAGGTCCAATTAGCAGCCCTTTTGGTTTTTCTAGATAAGAGACTTATCTTTCGCGTTGGTCAGGAGTTTTTTGCTAAGTGTTAGGTGGTCCAGACTGGTCCGTTTTGAAATTAGTTCCTCAATGGGATCTCATCCGGGTCCTTAGAGCACCACCCTTTGAATCTCTGTCGAGCTCTCATATTAAATTTCTTACATGGAAGGCTCTCTTTTTGGTGGCAATAACTTCAGCCAGGCAGAATCCGTGATACCCAGGCTCTATCCTGCTGTCACCCCTTTCTTCAAGTTTTCCAGGATTGTATAATATTATGGGTGGATCCTTGCTACCTTCCTAAGATCTCTTCTGACTTTCATTGAATCCAAGAGATTGTACCTCCATCTGCCGTGAATAGTGATTCCTCCACGGGTTCTGTAGATAAGTCTTTGGATGTCAGGGACTGTTTGCTGGGTTACCTTCGACAAACAAAGAATTAAAGAATGTCGCCTGCATGCGCTGCCGCTCCCTGCTACATCTTTAGCACTCTCCCTGTTAGATGGTTGCGGGGATGTAGCTGCCGGTGTGTTCGTCTCTGCTTCTCTAGACTCGGCTGGAGCCGAGTGCTTAGATGAGCCTAGGCGAGTTAGTGTCAGCGCAGTTTTTCGTACTATTTCAGGTATCCATACGAAATAGTGCAAGAACAGCTCAATTAAAGCAGTACAAGAGTGACAGACCTGGATAGTGATAGGATGGTTAAGATCCTCTAACGCGTTTCGGACATATGCTGCTGGTCCTTAATCATGAGTGAACCATTACTTGCGTTGAAGGATGCCCCCCATCAGCTTCTTGGACAGGCTGGCCTTTCATGAAGAATTTTATTTCCTTAGCTTTGCTTATCATATACCATATACTCACCTCAAATTCTTAGTCTACAAAGGTAATGTCCAGGAAACCATTCAAACCTAGGGGAATGCTTAAAGCATTTTATCTAATATGTATATCTAATAATGTATATGCAGAGGTGAGGCGGAATAAAGAAATAGGACAAGGGTAAGGTAAGCAGAAGTGGTAAGAGGTGAAGCAGAAAGAGGTGGGTAGAGGGAGGCAGATGTGAGTTGGGTAAAGGTGAGGTGGAAGGATGTCAGCAGAGTTTAGGAGAGATGAGCAGAGATAAGGGAAGAATTGAGTGAAGCAGGCAGAGGTTAAAAAGGATGATGCAAGTATAGGTGAAGTGGGAAGAGGTGTGACAGATGTGATGTGAAAAGCTAAGTAGAGGGGAGCAGAACACTGTCTCTAGTGCACTGCAGGCAAGGCAATCTCCGCTTTACAAATATGATGTCACGCTCTGGTAACTCCAGCCCTCTAGGTAAGCCCTCAACCCCCAATCTCCGCAGCCAGCTTCACCTGTAGGAGCCCCCGCTTGCCGGGACGCAGAATACGCCTGCCCGGGATCGGTTGCCCCCAGGACTTCAATGGCTCAAAGGATGAGAGCTTACAGGTATAGAGGTCTGAAGAACCAATGGCTAAGAGCGAGTGTAGCGGAAGTCCAGAGGCAGGCCAGAGGTTAACACGGGGAGTCAGAGTTCGCAGCGGTACAGAGGGGGGAGACAGCTCGAGGTCTAGGTACAAGGCAGAGGTCGGCAACGGAGATCAGATCGAGATTGGTCGGTTCAGGCAGAGGTCGGCAACGGAGATCAGAATAGTCGGTTCAGGCAGAGGTTGGCAACGGAGATCAGATTGAGAATAGTCGGTTCAGGCAGGGGTCGGCAACAGGGTTTCAGATCGAGAGGCGTCAGCAAGGCAGAGGTTGGCAACTGGAAATCAATCGAGCTTCAATGCACAAGACAAGCTTGGTACTAGGCGCTATAACAGGCACTGACACACTGCAGTGGCAATCCCTTTATAGGGGTAGACCCAGCTGGATTGGACAGGGAGGCAGTGGCTGTGATTGGTGCACTTTGAATCTGTGAGCTGATTTGTGCATTTCGGCCCTGTGGTCTGATTGGTGCACTCAGAGAGCTCTGGGCTGATTGCCCCAGCTGAACTCCACAGGCATACTGCTCAGAGCTGCACCTCCTAGGTTTCGCTCTTTTAAACAGCCTCCAGTGGCCATTCTGTGTATTGCGCCACCGGAGGACATGAGCTGACTGTACACGCGTGCAAGCGCAAGTTGAATGACAGTGGGCAAGGGAAGAGGGCTTGCTTGGAGACACATGCGCCACTGGGGATGGCACCCGAGGCAGAAGCGGCTGCTGGGCAGGAGGATCCCCAGCCAGTTGCCTAGGGACACCACGGGCACGGGCTGAAGGCGAGTCATTCATGACATGAAATATAGGGATGGGGTGCCAGGGGCTGCAACTGAGGACATATCTCTTTTTCTCAGTCTCTGACATTTTCTATTTTTTCTCTTCCTGTTCGTTTCCACTACCATTTATTCCCTGATGTGTCATCAACTCTTCTCCAAATTCCCTTCTTCTCTTTCCCATGTTGATTCAGAGCCAGGTGAAACCTCAAAGCCTGGTAGGCAATATAAGTCGATGGCCGTTTTCTCCTTTAAAAAAAAAAAAAAAAAAAAGGAGTGAGAATTCTCACCTGGCTCTGAATGGACCCCATTGTATCTATATCTTTCTGTTTTGTGTGTTGCATTTATCACTCTGTCCGGATTTAATTTTCTCTTCCAATTTTTCTACATCTTTTTACTCTTTACTCTTTTACTTGTCCCTGGCTCTGTCTTTATCATTTTTATGTGAGTCTTTTTTTTTCTTCACATTCTCTCATCACCTTCCTTCCACTCCCTTTGTTCACCTTCTCCCCCTCCACTCCTTCTCTCTATTTTGCACATTCCCTTTGTCTCCTTCTTTTCCACATTCCCTCTCTTGCTCTTTTTTGTGTTCCATTTTCAGAATCCATTTCATCTTTCCAGCTACTGCTCCATCTTTCTACCATTTTCCCTTCATCATCCCTGCATTCACATAGGCTGGGCCCATCCCATCAGATTTTAAAGCAGGTCAAAAGTCAAACTAAAGTTTAGTAAATTGCACCCCTAAAGTCCCACGCTGGCAATCGGTGACAAACTATTTGAGAGGGTTAACTCCATGTAGATGTTATGGAAGAGCAGGCAGATTCTATGCTGCATAACTGCATGGGAGCGGCCATCTTGCCACATACACATGTCCAGCTTATGATATACCCAGCCTCACAGTCGAAATCGCCTCATATCGGCGCAATCCTCCTTTATTTCTAGTAGAAAACCATAAGCTGGGATGACTCATTGCTCTGCTGCACAGCTAAAAGAATTGTAACACTTTAGAAGATACATATTTTTTACATTGACTGAATAGTTGTTGATTGCTGCAGGTTACCCTTCACATACACAATCTCTTTAGCAGCTGGTTATTCAGTGTGTGTGTGTTTATATAACATAATACACAGGCTGCCCATGTTTCAGAGGCATTTATCCCTGTTTGGTGTGTGGGATGCTTCTGGCACAGCACCCTGCTCATGCTTATGTGTGTGACAAGATGGCCGATCCCATACAGTTCTGCAGCAAAGAATCGGCCTGTTATTCCAGAACATTTGCATGGAGTTAAGCCCTCTCAAATAGTTTTTGCCAGAGGGGGGCTTAAACCGGACCTTCACCATGATTTATTGAAAAGCCCAAACCATTAAAAAAATGATTCCCCAGCATCTAAAGTTAATATATATTCTAAGTATGTCACACACCCCGCTTCAGATAGTCATTACACTTGGGTTATACCGACCTGTAGAGGGCGATCTTGCAGAGATGTCATGAACAAAAGGGAGCCCCTCCCGGTCCATAAATACCTGGTACCTCCCACTCATTCCCGGGACACTGAAGGGGCATCCCGGGTCGCTTATATTGCGCAATTCCCTTGGGCATTGCGACTACTGATAAAATCACCATATGGAGGCTTCCCAGGATACCGGGCGCGGGCTCCCCTTGGGGCAGTGTTTGGGGTGTGGGGTATCCCTTACTGGGGATGATGTATTTCTTTGCATACCATGTGCGCAGCAGACTATTACGCGGCAGTCTGGATCCCATGCGTTCTGTGCCGCCGGTTTCTTCACCTACCCCTCCCCGCCTGATCCGTACCCCATGTGACACTGTCATGGGTGGGGAGTCGCAATCTGAGGCGTGTGCCAGATTGGCCAATCTTGAAAAATTATTTTCTAGCGCTGTTGCCAGAAAGGCCCCAGCTAAGAGAAAGCACTTGTCTCCAGCCACGCCGGCTTCTGATTTTGATGAGTTTGATTCTCTGGACTGGTCTGATTACCCCCCTCTTGAGGAAGGGGAGCTATTTGAGGAGTCGGACGGTTCTGATGATCAGCAGTTTTTTGGCACTGATGCCGAGCGGGGTCAGGGGGATTCTTGGGATACCCCTAAGGTCCTGGCTCATATGTTTGAGGTTCTGGCAATTTCTCCTCCTGAAGTGGCCCTTACACAGAAGGGGGAGTTCTTTGAGGCGGCTAAGCCGCATTTGGAATTCCCTAATCAAAAGCATTTCGATGGCATTATTCTTAAGGAATGGGAGAGGCCTACTCAGCTTCCAGGTGTTCCTCCGGTTTGGGATAAGAAATATCCCTTTCCGGCGGATGCGAAGCGATGGTCGTCCCCTCCCGAGGTGGACGCCCCTGTTTTGGGGTTGTATAGCACCTCCGTTTTGCATTCTCCTGACTGTTCTACTCTCAAGGATGGTGAGGATGAACGCATTGACCAGATGGCTTGTCATGGTTTTGCCAGTGTCGGGTCGGCCTTGAGGCCTGTTAGTGCTTCGGCGCTTTTAGTAGTGGCTTCTAGGTCGGTTGTCAGGGACCTGTTGTCTACTTCCAGGCTTGACCCGGCTAGTGATGAGTTCACCGCCCTTAAGCGGTGCGAGTTGTTTTTGTCATTTGTGCTAGCCGCCCTGGATGACACCATGGTGATGTGTAGTAAAACTTCGGCCTTGCTTGTGGCTATTCGGCGGTCGGTTTGGTTACGCCAGTGGGTGGCTGATTTTGTGTCCAAAAAGTCGCTTACGGCTCTCCCCTTTTTGGGGTTGCGGCTCTTTGGAGAAAAATTGGATTCGGACGCAAAAGGGGGTAAGTTACCTCAGCGTAAGAAGCAACGTCATCCCTTTCGGGGGGCGGCTTCCTTTGCTCCTTCCTTTTGTGGGGCCAGAGCTGGCAGGGGATTGGCTGTCTTTTCCTCCAGAGGTGATTCCTGGAACAGGGGCAGAGGACGTGCCCGTCCAGGTCACAGCTGGGGCTCTAAGCCCAAAGCCGCTGCCAAGCCGGCTCAGCAATGAGGGGGCACCCTCACCCTTGCGGGTGGGGAGACGGCTGCGTCACTTCTCCCAGGTCTGGGACCAGGAGGTCTCGGACAGATGGATCCGGGAAGTGATGTCTTCCGGTTACAAGCTGGAGTTCGAGATCCGGCCTCCTCCCAGATTCTTCAGGTCTCGGGTGCCCTTGGATCCTCTGGTAGCGCAAGGGCTCTGGGCGGCGGTAAAAGATCTCCTGGACATGGCTGTCATTTGCCCGGTGCCTTCCTCGGACCGGGGCCTGGGATTCTATTCCAATCTGTTCACGGTGCCCAAGAAGGACGGCTCCGTTCGTCCCATCCTGGATCTGAAACTCCTCAACAGGTTTATCCACCCCGGGAAGTTCCGCATGGAAACTCTACGTTCAGCCATAAATTCGCTTCGCCAGGAGGACTTCATGACGTCCATAGACATCAAGGATGCTTATCTGCATGTCCCGATCTTCCTGACACATCAGAGATTTCTCAGGTTTGTGGTGGAAGATCGGCACTTTCAGTTTGTGGCTCTTCCGTTTGGCCTTACCTCGACTCCAAGGGTTTTCACCAAGGTGCTGGCAGGGGTGATGGCCATCCTCAGAGCCCAGGGTATCCGCATCGTGCCTTATCTGGACGATCTTCTCATTTTGGCATCCTCTCTCAGCCGGGTGGAGCTGGATACCAGGACTGTGGTATCCACTCTGGAGAGATTCGTCTGGGTGATCAACTACCCCAAGTCCTCCCTCTCTCCGTCCAGGGTGGTGTCATTTCTGGGAATGTCTCTGGATACTTCTCAGGCCAGGCTGTTCCTTCCTCGACCCAAGGTTCTTTTGATTCAGGAATTGACTCAGCTTCTTCTGTCCCTCCCTCGTCCGTCCATCTGGCTGGGGATGAGACTGGTGGGATTGATGGTGGCCTCTTTCGAGGCGGTTCCCTTTGCTCAGTTTCACACAAGGAAGCTCCAGCTCCATCTCTTGGCAGCCTGGGACAGGTCTCCGCTGTCATTGGATCAGTTATTTCTGATGTCCCCCCGGGTTTGGCGTTCCCTTCAGTGGTGGCTGGAACCAAGCAATATGATGAGGGGCAGATCCTTTCTGACCCCTTGTTGGGAGACAGTCACCACGGATGCCAGCCTGTCAGGTTGGGGGGGGTTTGGAAGGATCTTCAGTTTCAGGGACTGTGGGGGCCTCAGGAGGCTCACGATCCCATCAATGTTCTGGAGCTGAGAGCCATCAGGTTGGTTCTGGCTCACTTGACTCATCAGTTACAGGGGCTACCGGTTCAAGTTCGGTCGGACAATCGGACGGCGGTCTCCTACATCAATCACCAGGGAGGGACTCGCAGCAGGAGTGCCCTCAGGGAAGTGTCCTTGATCCTTGCTTTTCGGTCACTTTGCCACAGGTGGGGGACTCCGGAGGTGGACCTCTTTGCCTCTCGTCACAATCACAATCTTCCGGCATGTGTGTCTCTCTCGCGGGATCCGCTGGCTCTGGCAGTGGATGCCATGTCTCTGAGCTGGAGGGATCTGGGATTTCTGTACCTGTTCCCTCCGTTCCCTATGGTAGGCAAGGTGGTGCGCAAGCTGGCTCTAGAGGGTGTGTCAGCGATCTTGGTGGCTCCAAGATGGCCAAGGCAGGTTTGGTTCGCAGACGTGGTGCGGTTGGCAGCGGATCAGTTCGATCTGCCCCTTCTGCCGGATCTGCTCACTCAGGGTCAACTACTCTACCCCAATTTACCAACGCTGGCTTTGACGGCGTGGCTGCTGAAGCCTCCATCCTGAAGGAGGAAGGTCTTTCTGATGCTGTGATTCAGACTCTGGTTAGTGCTAGGAAGAGGTCTTCCTCTACCATCTACTATAGGACTTGGAGGTCTTATATTGATTGGTGTGAGGTCCGGGCCTTGCCCTGCAGGGTGTTTTCTATCCCTAGGGTTTTGGAATTTCTGCAACATGGTCTGGACTTGGGGTTGCAGCTTAGGACGTTGAAAGGGCACGTTTCTGCCCTGTTGGTTTTCTTTCAAAGGTCTTTTGCTCTTCATCCTCTGGTTAAGACTTTTTTTCAGGGGGTTAAGCATGTGCGGCCTCCTAGGAAGCCTTTGCTCCCAGTTTGGGATTTGAATTTGGTTCTTTCTGCTCTTCAGGCTCCTCCTTTTGAGCCTTTGCAGGATATTGCTCTTTCTACGCTTACTCAGAAGGTTGCTATTTTGGTTGCCATCACTTCCGTTTGGCTTGTATTGGAGTTGGCGGCTTTGTCCATTCAGGCCCCGTACTTTGAGAGGCATTAGGACAAGGTTGTTTTTCCGCTTCAAGCCAGATTTCCTTCCTAAGGTGGTTTCTGCCTTTTATCTTAATCAGGACATTGTTCTACCCTCCTTGTGTCCTAAGCCCAGAAATGACAAGGAGAGGGTCTTGCATTCTTTGGATGTGGTTCGCTGTGTAAAGTACTTGGTACCTTTTTGGTGGTGCCCTCCGGACCTAGGAAAGGTTTGGCACCCGCCAAGTCTTCCATTAGTAAATGGATTTGCCAGGCCATTGTTGGGGCCTATTCTGCCAAGGGGAAGATTCCCCCTTTTCGTGTTACTGCTCATTCTACTCGTGAGGTCGGTGCATCCTGGGCTTTCCAGCACCAGGCCTCAGTTGAGCAAGTTTGTAAGGCTGCTACTTGGTCTTCTGTTCACACTATTTCCAAGTTTTACAAGATTGATGTGCGGGCCTCAGCGGATGCTGTTTTTGGCCGCAAAGTTCTGCAAGCTGCGGTGGTTTAAGTTTGTGCGTTGTTGCCTTGTTTTGGATCCCCGCCCTTTATGGACACTGCTATTGGATGTCCCAAGTGTAATGACTATCTGAAGCGGGGTGTGTGACATACTTAGAATAATACCATTTTGTGATTACTCACCTGTAAAATGGGTATTATAAGTATGTCACACACCCCGCTTCACCCCGCCCTTTGGTATTTTGGATCCTTTATATGGTGAACCTTTCTTACTGTTACTGGTTATTTTGGCTCTTCCTGGTCCCTTTGTTTCCTTACTGCTGTCTTATTACTGGGGAATGAGTGGGAGGTACCAGGTATTTACGGACCGGGAGGGGCTCCCTTTTTTTCATGACATCTCTGCAAGATCGCCCTCTACAGGTCGGTATAACCCAAGTGTAATGACTATCTGAAGCGGGGTGTGTGACATACTTATAATACCCATTTTACAGGTGAGTATTCACAAAATGGTATTTTTAAGTTTTTAGTTACTTAGTTTTTATTCTTTCCCTCACTGGGCTGCAACTCTGTTCAGGACTTCAGGATGCGGGCGCCGCCATCTTGACTCAGAAGCATCACACTTACTGAGGGAGAGGAGAGGGGGATAAAGTACAGAGGGGAGGGTTATAGCTGTGCTTTGCTCAGACAGAGCAGAGCTGGGGTCAGGAAAAGGTCAGCAATCCCAGAATGCAGAGCAGCACAGTCAGGAGGCACTTCCTGTTTGCAGGCTGCCTGATGTTCCATGAGCCGCCATCTTGTTTAAAGGCTCATAACAAGCAGTAGAAACAGGTAGGAAGATTTTTAATGTTAGCAATCTATATGTACAGAGTGTGGGAAACATATAAGATATGCTCTTATTCAGGGTGAAGGTCTGGTTTGGGGAAATAAATTTACTCAACTTTTTTGTTATGACTTTTGGAGCGCTTTTGGTTTTGCCTCCATCTGCCTGTACTGTCACTTTGGCGGGTGAGGTGACCTGCCTGATCCAACAAGTATTTTCAAATTCATGACAGGACGTGTAAGCTTTCGAGGCATTTAGCACATGGACTGTGTAAAGCCCTGTAGCTCCCTAGCCATTAGAGATAAACTGCAGTGCATAACACACTCGTGGTTGTATCTAAAAATAAAATACAATGGATGTGTTCCCGTCTATGTGTTGTGTCCAGCGTGGCAAACCCTTTAAAGGAGCAATTGAGCACTACTGCAGCAAATCCCATAGAAATCTATGGCAGCTCATTGTTTCCTGTTTTTTCAGACACTAAAGCTTGTAGATGGCTGTGCACACTTAATAAAAAAAACAAGGAACTGCATTTTACCTACACGTTCTGTGTATTGTCATAAGCTTTGCAAGCTGAAAAGCAATGCAGTATATCTCATTGCCTTATATCCTAATAGCAACACAATGCAACCGCTATGTGTGAACGTATGGTAGGGCCTAGGCTCTTCAACAAGTCCAAACCTTGCTACAAAACCTGGTGGTTTGCAGATATAGCTAGAGATGAAGCTAGCACTTTTTCTAAGTGTACTTCTGAGGCGCCGCTTTGCAGTTGAGAGGGGATTTCTTCCTACGTTCACGTGCGCAGCAGTGTACACACAGCACATCTATTTTTGTCTCTGTGCTGCCTCAGCTAAAAGTGGGTAAAACATCCGGTGCCTACAATGGCGTTTCTTTATCTCTCCCCCTCAGACTAGCTACTGAAGGTGTCTGGGCATCCAAATCCAGCAAGAGAAAGTAATGGCATCATTTAATCCAAGAATGAGTAAAAATGTTACCAGTACATATTGGTATTCTATATTCTCAAGGTGACCTTACACTGAAACATGCTTCCCACCAGAGACAACTCAACATACACACAGACATATATTTATTGTATATAATCGGAGAAGCCAACCTGACCCATTCCCACAGGTTTCTCCAGTCCTGCACATGGTCACATTGACTATTTACCTCAACACACCTGGACTTAGATAATTAGAACTCCTAACCCAGTTAATTGGCTGAGCCCAGGTTTGCAGGACTGGAGAAAAAGCATCCTGCAGGACTGGGTCAGGTTTGAATCTCTGTATAAATTTAATAAGCTAAAATCATTCGGCATCAGCGTATTTTTCTCTATAATTAACTTCACTGGTGCGATGGATTTTTGTATTTAAAGTGGACCAACACCCAGGATTTTGACTATCCTGGGTTTTGGTCCACTTCGGTGGGGCACCCCGACCATTGGAACGGGGTTAAGGTAAGGTTTCTGGGCTTCCTGGGGGGTTTCACCCCGCGGGACATTCCCGTACCGATCCCCCCTGGGTGTTGGTCCACTTTAATGTGTTGTGCGGTATTCTGGTTGGGTAAGGCAATGGGGGGGTGGCCCACAATTGCTCTTCTACAAGTATTTACTCACCTCAGATATGTTTTGGCCTTTATGTCCCGCACCGATCATACACACACGCTGTGCGCATCCTGTCCTGCAAGGGGAGCGCACGGCTTATGTTACCATTCAGCCGGCTTGTGCTCCAGCATAGAAAGCAAGCCGCTGTTGTGGCGCTTCCGGCTTCATCCTCCCCCCTGGAGACCGACAACACACTTCTGGGGAGAGTGCAAGCAGTGGTTCTCCGATGCCGAGGGGACAGCTGTTTGCCATCAGGAGGATTAGGTATATATAAAAGGGAGGGAGGACGGGTGGGGAGAGTCATAGGACACTTGGAAGTGTCCCTGAGGAAGTGACGGGTTGCCACTGTCACGGAACGCATGGGTTGGCAGGGGACACTGCAATGGCTTCAATCACTGGAGAAATTTTTATTTACTATATGTTATTGATAGTATATGGATTGCTTCATTTTCCTCTGGGTACTTTTCCACCAGGGGACTCATATAAAGGGAAAGGCTGTTTGGCACAGGCACTTTATGGCATAGAATATGGGGATTTTTTATATGATTAGTGGGTTTTTATAGATAAATGTGATATTTGAGATATATGTTGCATTTGCACTGATTTCAGTGTATGTATTTTGCACATGCACTTTGCACCTTGGGGATAATACAGTGATGTAGGAATGACACATTTTTGTGTCAAGGAACCACCTTATTATTTGTTGGATGATATATGAATTAACAGTGTAGTGTCCCACATACAATATAGTGTATGTATGTGTGTATTTGTTGTTTAAACAAACCTTTTTAACATTGTCTTTTGTGTGGTTGCCCAAATACAATCAAATATTATTCATTGTAATTATATGGTGGTGCGGGAGTTTTTCTCTGTTGTGGTTGTGAGGGTGTTTGGGCCACCCCCACTTTTTTTGTTTTTCTCTCTTTAAACATGGTCTCTGCGCATGAGACCTCTGGACCGCCTTCTTTTTACGGGTGGGGAAATCAGGCTGCTGGACATACATAGGTGGGCAGAGGAGTCTGGTGGTCTCAGTGGGCAAGTTTATACAGCATTAGATCTACATCTACAGTTTAGTGGTAATTGTAAACCACATTTGATCTACGGTTTTCAGTTAGTGGGAATTGTATACCACATATGATCTACATTCTTCAAGTAGTGGTAATTGTATACACATTTAATCTTTATTCTCAGTTAGTGAGAATTGTATACCACATTTTTTTGCAGTCTACAGTTTAGTGGGAATTGTATACCACATTTGATCTACATCTTACAATTTAGTGGGAACTGTATACCGCATTTGCATGCCATTGTTTCAAGCAGTGCACAGGCAGCAAGGCAACAGTCCCTGAAACAATAGTGTGAACTGTATACCACATTTGATTTACATCCTACAATTTAGTAGGAATTGTATACCACATTTGATCTGTATTGTACAATCAAGGGAAATTGTATACCACATTTGATCTACCTCCAACAATTTAGTGGGAACTGTATACCACATTTGCTCTATATTGTACATTTAGGTGATATTGTATATCACATTTGACCTACATTCTTCAGTTTGTGAGAATTGTATACCACATTTGAACTATATTATACAAGCAGGTGGCATTGTATACCCCATTTCGCCCATATTGTACAATCAGGGGAAATTGCATACCACATTTGATCTACATCCTACAGTTTAGTGGGAATTGTATACCACATTTGAACTATACTGTACAATCAGGTGGGAATTGTATACCACATTTGATCTATATTGTACAACTAGGTGTAATTGTATACCACATTTGATCAACATCCTACAACTTAGTGGGAATGGTATATCACATTTGATGTACATCCTACAGTTTAGTGGGAATTGTATACCATATTTTACGTACATCCTACAGCTTAGTGGGAATTGTATACCACATTTAATATATACTGTACAATCAGGTGGAATTTTATATCACATTTGATCTACATTCTTCAGTTAGTGGGAATTGTATACCACATTCCATCTCCATCCTACAGTTTAGTGGGAATTGTATACCACATTTGATCTATATTGTACAATCAGATGGAATTGTTTACCACATTTGATCTACATTCTTCCGCTTAGTGGGAATTGTATACTACATTTCATCTACATCTTACAGCTTAGTGGGGATTGTATACCTCATTAGATCCACATCCTACAGTTTGGTGGGAATGGTATACCACATTTGATCTACATCCTACAGCTTAACAGAAATTGTATACTACATTTGATCTACATCCTAGAGTTCAGTGGGAATTGTATACCACATTAGATCTGCATCCTACAGTTTAGTGGGAACTGTATATCTCATTTTATTTATATTGTACAACCAGGTGGAATTGTATACCATATTTGATGTGCATCCTACAGTTTAGTGGAAATTGTATACCACATTTGAGTAATGGAGTTACTAATGCTCTATGAGGACAATCCTAGCTGGCATACCATGGTCCATCCACCTGCCCTGGCCCCATTTGCAGACCTAGGGTTCCCAGATGCCCAACAAATTGTGTTGGAGGATGAGGACGTGGCCAGCCAGCGAGGACACCTGCAATGATGATGAAAGCCTAGTGCCGACTGCTATGGGTTTCTGCAATGAGGAGGCTGAGAGGGTGGGTATCGAGGAGAGGGGCTGGAAGACGATCCCAGGGGGGATCCTAGACCCAACATGAACTGAAGGCCATCAGTGTTTGAAGAAAGAGGTGGTGGTCATGCAGCCCCAGACAGCCAGCAGACGAAGAAGGATGCAAACCCTCAGCAGTCAGCCCATTGCTACTACTGCCCACCAAGACCAGGGACTGAGCATGCCAAAGCTGGTTCAAAGGATGTCCCCAGCATGGCATTGTTTCAAGCAGTGCACAGGCAACAAGGCAACAGTCCCTGAAGCGAGGGAAAGCCTTAATAATCTCTGCACATGTCCATGACCAGGCACCTGCAATCCAAACACGAGCCGCAGTGGCAGGAACCTCTAAAAGTTGTGCAAACACCCGAGGCTCCCTCTGCTGCTTCAGTTGACTTCGGTCTCCCCCCCAAAAGGAGGATGTGAGAGCACCACCACCAGCGGCACTGCCATGACCATCACCAAGCCTGTCCACGCCATCCCAAGGAAGCGTTCAGCTGTCTATCCCTCAAACTTTGGAGAGAAAGCTGAAGATGGGCCTATCTCACCCACAAGCCCTGGCCCTGAATGTGAGCATTTCTAAATTGCTTGCCTTTCTTGAAATGCTCCTATTCCCCCTGGTGGAGGCAGACAGTTTTAAAGATCTGCTGTGGCAGCTGTTTCACAATATGCTATTCTCAGCCGCCACTACTTTTCTCACCAGAACATCCCTGCCCTGTAGCAACATATTGTGTTGAAAATAAGGTGTGCACTGGGCAATGCAAATGGAATTAGTTCCAGTGTCCAAAAGACCACTGACATGTGGAAAAGTAAGCATGGGCATGGACCTTATATCTCTCTAACTGCCCACTGGGTCAATGTAGTGGTGGCTGGGACTGAGGTGGGAAGCACTTTGATGCATATCCATCCACCACCCAGGATTGCTGGACATCACTTGGTGCCTTCTGTTGCCTCCTCCTACTCTGCTTCCTCCTCATGCAGTCCAGTACCTGCACCACCAATTTGAGCACAGCCATGGGTAAATGGGAGCAAGCGGTGATAAAACTCATCTGTCTGGGTGAAAGGCTCCAAGCCGCCCAGGAGCTGTGAACTGGAACCTAGTGGTTGCTGTCACTGCATTTGAAACCCGGCAAGTTGGTGTGCGACAATGGGCATAATTTTGTAGCAGCCTTGGGTGCGAGCCAGGTTGACGCACATACCTTGCCTTTTGCATGTGCTCAACTTGGTGGTGCAGAGCTTCCAGGCTTATTTTACAATGATGCCGGAGCTGCTGCATAAAATGCGTGGCGTGTGCACGCACTTTCAGCGCCCCTGATGCTACTTGCCTCTCTGCACTGCAGAGGAACTTCAGACTCCCCACCGCCTCATATGTGACTTGCCAAACAGGTGGAATTTCACTTGGTATATGCTGGAAAGGCTGTGTGAGCAGCAGCAGGCATTAGTGGAGTTCCAGCTACAAAATGCGTGGGTGAGTCGAAGTGTAGACCAACAGCCCTTCACCACCAATGAATGGTCCTCTATGAGGGACATTTGTGCTTCCCTGCAGTGTTTTCAGTAACCCACCAATATGGTAAGCGCTGATAACTCCATTGTGGTGGCAGCACGTGAAGGAGGATAATAAAGAGCAAGTCGCGAACGCGGTAGGGCCACTGGGAGGGTGAGCAAGGCTACAATGTCTGACACGGCCTGTATTTCCAGGAGGCAGGCTTTGTCTTTCAACGCATGACTGTCAACGCATCTTCTGGTAATAAGTGGTGGGTCTTCCCTGTTCAATTTTTTGGTCGCTAAATTGGACACCTTGTCAGAGCTTGCCCTCTGTGCCTTGGTGGTGCTGTCCTGCCCTGCAGTAAGTGTTCTATCAGAACAGGTGTCATCACTGACAGGAGGATCCACCTAGCCACCGCCAATGTGGACATCCATAACCAGGAACCAGGCATGGGTCCCATGGGACTTGGCTGTGTCAGCGCCTGAGTTTTGGTGTTGTCTACCTCCACATCCACCTCCTCCGCACCGCTAATGTATGTATTTCCTTACTTTCCTTCATTTTGTGCAGGGAAATCACCCTGGTGCTACCCCCAAATTGGCCATTGAGTCTTGTTAAAATATATATATATATTTTATTTATGTTTAAAATGTATGTATTTATTTATTTTGTTTTCTGTTATTGTTTTGAGCATATTCTCAAGCCCATTTTGGGCAATCTCCCTGGTATTCCCCCCTGATTTGCAGCCCTCTAGCTTTTGCTAACCCCCATTTTATAGCCATTTTTGGGCCCCCAAGTTTGCGTCCCTTCTGACTTCAATAGGGTTCGGGTTGAATCAGGGGACCCAAACTGAACTTCTGCAGCAAGTTTGGCTGAACTTACCAAACTTCCAAGGGCTCACTCATTACTAGCTACGACTTTATAGCTCACTTCAACCAAGAAAGTGTTCATGGAGCAATTAAAGGTTCAACCAGTCTTTGAGATTCAGTGTTAAAACTGATCTTCACCCTGAATAAGAGCATATTTTATATGTTTCCCCTACCCTGTACATACAGATTGCCCGCATAAAAAAGTATCCAACTGCATCTCCTGCATTTTCTGAACCTTTAAACATCCAAGATGGCGGCACATGGAGTCTCAGGCTGCCTGCAAACAGGACATGTCTTCTGACTGTGCCTCTGTGTATTCTGGGATTGCTGTCCTTTTGCCTGACCCCAGCTATGCCCTGTCTGTGCAAAGCACAGCTATAACCCCAAACCCTCTCTTCTGCTCAGTATGTGATGCTTCTAAATCAAGATGGCGGTGCCCATATCTTGACTTGCTGAACAGATTTGCAGCACAGTGGGGAAAAGAATGAAAAGTGACAAAAAACATAAACTATATGATGAAGAATAGTTTTTTAAGGGTTTGGGCTTTTTATTAAATGATGCTGAAAGTCCGGTTTAACCCAAGCGGTCATGAATAGTAGCTTTTCGAACAGAGCTAGAGATAGACCTATATATAACAAAACCAGCCAGGTCTTCTAGGTATTGCTTGTTATCTTCCTAAATTGCTGAATAAAATGATCTGCTCTGTGACATCATTGTATAAATAAAGTGGGGGGGTCATGCTTAAAATTTAGTGGGACAAGTTTAAATCTGGCATTTGGTTGTTAATTGCCACCGGCATCTCAGGGAACTTTCTAAATGTAACTTAAAAAATGTGAAATAAAAAAAATTTTTCTAACTTTTCCTAAAAAAAATTACCTACACACATGATTTTTACCGGGGAGGTGCGTAATTTTTCCAATGAGGTAAGAATCATTTTTTGTAAGTTTGGAAACAACAGCACTCTGTGGGCAATGCTAAATCATTCTTTCTGCATACCCCATAGAGTTCTGCTGTTTCTGAACTTTTCCTACCTCATTGGAAAAATGATATACCTCACCTGTAAAAATGCAGGTGATTTTAAAGGAAGAATTAGAACACTTTTTTGTGTGTTAACGCGGTCCTCCACTCTCCTCAGCAAGTGTGATGCTTCTCATTATCGTTTAGTTCCATTGATACCTTTGGTGTCAGGAAATGAGTCAGGGCCAGGGCAAGCTGCAAAAATAATGCAAACATTTCTCTCAGCCTTCCCTAATTAAACCCACCATTAAAATGTTGGCTGGAATTGAGCTTCAAATGACAGATATTGTTTAAATGGCCATGTACTAAAACAATCTCACTCCTGATACCCAAGCATAAGATTCTAGACATTTCTGCAAGGCCACCCTTAAAGCCAGTGTATGGGGCACAGCATACAGACACACACATTTTTTTCTATGACCTACTTCATTTACTCAACTATTTACATTTGGAGTCCCTCTATGTGGCACCTTCGAATAAAAATGACTGGGTAGAAAAATGTATTTCTTAATTCAAGTAGGTTATCTCTTCCCTGGCCCACGAAGGCTATGTGGGTTTGTATCCTTCAGGGCCAAGGGTCACAGAGGCTGGCCTCCATGCCCTGGTCTACAAGCCCTGCATATCAGGAGCCTGTACTGGTTTTACTGGGAAGGGGGGGATCGTATGATTTATTTTTTTTGTTGTTTGAATATTATTTTTTGGGAAATGTGGTTTTGATTCTGCTTTGTTATTCTTATTCAGGGATACCCTGTGCAACCAAATAATTCTTTGAGAGATTACTTCTGAAAACTGCACCCATGACAAGTACCCCTAGAAAGCTTGAGGTGTGTTCGAGATAATATATAGTTTGTGAGGAGTATTTTAAATGTAAAGGGTTGTTTTTCTTGAAAAACTGCAAGGTGCGCATAGTAGTTGCATTTTATTTAAAAATCGCATAAAGCGCTGTTTCAGTTTGGGGGAGTCTCCTGGGCAGGAAAGGGTGTTTACCGATATATATGTGGTGCTGGGATGAATGGGGCTTTTACATGCAATATTGTTTTCTTTAAAAAAATGTACATTTTTTCATTTAAAAAAAGTTAAAAAAATGGGAAAAATAGCATTTTTCCAGACATTTCACCCAAAATATTGAGAAAGCTCTAAAAAAGATACAAACAAGACATTTCATGTTAAAGCCCGAACATAACTGTCCTGGAAAATCCCTGGAAATTCTTTCAAAAATCACAGTTAAACATATATAGTGCAAAATAGTGATAATATTCAAGAAGGGATAGCAGCTGGTAGTGCTTCGTAGTGGCAGGCAGCGTTTGGTGAACGCGGGGCGCTGTACGCAAAACCACATTCATGAAATCGAATCTGTTGAGCGACTCAATCAGTGCCATGTAGCGTCCAATGTATTATTACAGGCGGCTCGGCGTACATCACCGTTGCTCTAGCTTCCAGAGCGCCAGGTATTACCTTTCACTCACTGTTGCTCTCACATACATTTCAATTGCCGTTCATTTGCTTCTGTTTAAACAGCGTTTGACTTTTTTTTCATTTTGCTTAAATCATTGTGTGACCTTTCCTGGCTGCAAACACTTTTTGGAATTTTGTTTACTTTTTATATTTTTATGCAGTCATTACAGGTCTGGCACTAAAGTGTTAATGACACAGTGTTAAAACAATGTAATTCCTGTGTTTTCGCTTTGTTACAGGTGGATATGTGTTCAAAAACAGACTTTAATCACACAGCGTCTGGCGCTCTATGCTATAGCAACCAGATTTAGAGTGCCGATGCTGTGTGTGTGTCCTTTTTTTGATAATTATGGTAACGGATGCTCTGTGCTGGCGCTATCTCTCACTACCTGTCGCTGGCTCCAGCGCTGTCCTCTTGTTAGATAACGGAGTAGTCTTGGGCGCTATAGCTCGGCCACCACCTAGCGTTTGCTGCGGCATTGTTCTCTTCTGTACATGCTGCGAAGTGTTGTACGCTATGGTCTTGGAGCTTTCTATAGCGCTCAAACCTTGCGGCAGGCTTTTTTTAGCGTTGTACCTTGGGATGTGTTCAAAGGTTTTACTTTCGGTTTCGCTTTATGCACTTCCTGTTTTCCCATGCGGTACAATGGCTGCCACCAAAACACAGTGTGAGACGATTTCCTAGCACCTCATCCTCTTCATCCGAGGAGGCACCAGCAAGGAAGCAGAGGCAGCGAGTGGACCCCTGTGTAAATGGTCAAATACCGAAAGTAAATATTTTTTTGTATTAATGTTATTTCTGGTGTGTTGCGGCCTACTATAAAGGTGTGGTTTTAGCATTATATGTTTGTTATAATTAGGAAACTTTAGCTTTTTTTTTATGTTTACTGCACATTTTTTTAATGAGTTAGTATTGTTATTAGAGGGGATTCCAAGCCATGGAAGAGATATTAGTAATATATTATATTACTTCTTTTTTTTATTTTTTCAAACCCCAGGGCATCCCAATTTATTTATTTTTTTAATAACAACTGGAGGATATCACATAGTGGCCCATCCACAATCCCTTTATGGTGGTTTTTTTTTTAAATAATTTTTTAGTTACAATTTAAGTAAATATACTTTAATCATGATATCATTTTTACAATAATTACGATACCATTTTTGTTTTTTTCTTTCCTCTCTGTGCATCTAGGATTTCTGCATAAAAGAATATGATTACCAGATTAGTCAGAAGTCCAACATCGTGGAGGTGAAGGCCACGGTGTCCCGGCATTTCAATGCAAATCTGAAGCCAGGAGTGCAGGATTTCAAGCGCCAAGAGCGTATAGAGCGTATATAGGCTCTGTGATGCCTACTCTTCTGGTAAGTTCTATACACACACACACACACACACAAATGTTAGATATGGCCACTTTAACCTACTGTTTTTCTTAATGTATATTTTTTGTCTTTTTTTTGTCTCCACAGATAAGTGCCCTCCCCTGTGCAAGCAAGGGGCCCTCTTGCCGGTGTCAAGTGGAAGACCCAGGGGAGAAAGGGGAGGAGACTGCTGAAAGGCCAGTGGAGCGTGCTGCTGAGGTGAGGCCGGTGTGGAGCATCAGCTCCTCTGAGTCTGCCTCGGAAGAGTCAAACTACTGTAGGGGCCGCTCTCAAGTCGGGAGTCCCAGTGGGGAGGATGAACAGGACTCCGCCACACTCCTTGAGTGTTCTGGGAGTCAAAAGGAAGGTGGGTGGCCCCTCGGAGTTTGGCTCTGCTGGGCGTAATCAGAGGAGCAGAGGCACCACTGCCTCACCTCATAGCCCTCCCTGGGAAGCTCCAAACAACTCATCACCTGGTGAGTCGTCTTCATTGTTTGGATTGTGTGGTCATTTGCAACATTATTGTTTGTAAAATTGCATTAATTTGATTTAATTTCTTTTTCAGGGCATCATAGAGCCACCACCGCGATGTTGGCCCAGCTGGGATCCGCCGTGTTGAAGGTAAGGTTGACATTAATAAAGATCAACACCTATATGCATCCTTAAACCTATAAGTGAGTTCTGATGTTTGTATATGTTTTTTATTTCTACACATAGATAATGCCACGCAGACGGACCCCAGTGGTGATTCTCCCCACCCAACATTGCCCCCATGATGAGGCTGAAGGCTTCAGCTGCATGGGCCAACTAAATTCTTCCTTTGGTCAAGTAGACCTTTAGGCGCTGGAGTGGAGCTGCAGTGAATGAGGGAGAGCGCCTCTACAGCACCACACAGGCATCACATTTATCAATGCGAAACTGATTACTACAGCGTCACGTCAGCGACTGAGGCGCTCTGTTACAGTGCCTGATACCCATTTACAGCATCTACTAGCGGTCGCTCTAAGCGCTGCTATACAGATGCTCACCTGGCAATACGTGGCGCTAGTAGTGAATCAGCCTCTTGGTGTACACTTGGCAATAACAGGTAGTGAAAACTGCTTCCATAAAACAAAATAAAAAATACTAGATAAGCTCAGCACCTTGCGGACATCATTTTGGCACAAACATATACTATACACTTTAAAAAACGGCAGAGTTAATTGACTACTTAAATAGTTTAGTTTTATTAATATGCAAAAAAATGGCACAAAAGAAAGGTAAGATTACTCCTTTAAAACAAAAAACAAAATCGCACCACGCTAGTTTTCTTTTACTGAAAAAAGAGTATCCAGTTGCAATTACATTTTTCAGATGAGAACTGCTCCCCCTAACTGTACCCTAAGAGTCAGAGACAGTAGCATTAACCACTGATAATGCCTATCCAAAAACATTGCATCATGGGAAATGCATCTACATACAACGTGCCATTATTCCAGCATGGGCTGGATTAGAGAACATTCAGTTACTTTTGAGCAGTCATCCTCAATAAAAGCAGAATGTTACATTCACAAGCCTACTCATCTTCGTACTATATATTTTTGCATGCTTTTATTATAAGACAAATTATTTGCTTTAGAGCACTTTTATCAATCAATAATGAATGTGAGGTAAAAATTACTAGTAATGTGAGGTTAATAGTGACTGGCAGTGTGGGGTCAATAGTGATTGGCTGTGTATGGTTAGTAGTGACTGGCAGTGTGGGGTTATTAGTGACTGGCTGTGTATGGTTAGTAATGACTGGCATTGTGGGGTTATTAGTGACTGGCAGTGTAGGGTTAGTAGTGACTGGCAGTGTGGGGTTATTAGTGACTGGCAGTGTAGGGTTAGTAGTGACTGGCAGTGTGGAGATAATAGTGACTGGCATTGTTGGGTTAATAGTGACTGGCAGTGTGGGGTTAATAGTGACTGGCTGTGTGGGGTTAATAGTGACTGGCAGTGTGGAGTTAATAGTGGCTGGCAGTGTGGGGTTAATAGTGACTGGCTGTGTGAGGTTAATAGTGACTGGCAGTGTGGGGTTAATAGAGGCTTGCAGTGTGGGGTTAGTAGTGACTGGCTGTGTGGGGTTAATAGTGACTGGCTGTGTGGGGTTAATAGTGAATGGCAGTGTGGGGTTAATAGTGACTGGCAGTGTGGGGTTAGTAGTGACTGGCTGTGTATGGTTAATAGTGACTGGCAGTGTGGGGTTAATAGAGGCTTGCAATGGGGGGTTAGTAGTGACTGGCAGTGTGGGGTTAATAGTGACTGGCTGTGTGGGGTTAATAGTGACTGGCAGTGTGGAGTTAATAGTGGCTGGCAGTGTGGGGTTAGTAGTGACTGGCTGTGTATGGTTAATAGTGACTGGCAGTGTGGGGTTAATAGAGGCTTGCAGTGTGGGGTTAGTAGTGACTGGCTGTGTGGGGTTAATAGTGACTGGCAGTGTGGGGTTAACAGTGACTGGCAGTGTGGGGTTAGTAGTGACTGGCTGTGTGGGGTTAATAGTGACTGGCTGTGTGGGGTTAATAGTGAATGGCAGTGTGGGGTTAATAGTGACTGGCTGTGTATGATTAATAGTGACTGGCAGTGTGGGGTTAATAGTGACTGGCAGTGTGGGGATAATAGTGAATGGCAGTGTGGGGTTAATAGTGACTGGCAGTGTGGGGATAATAGTGAATGGCAGTGTGGGGTTAATAGTGACTGGCTGTTTATGGTTAATAGTGACTGACAGTGTGGGGTTAATAGTGGCTGGCAGTGTGGGGGTTAATAGTGACTGGCTGTGTATGGTTAATAGTGACTGGCAGTGTGGAGTTAATAGTGGCTTGCTGTGTGGGGTTAGTAGTGACTGGCTGTGTGGGGTTAATAGTGACTGGCTGTGTGGGGTTAATAGTGAATGGCAGTGTGGGATTAATAGTGACTGGCTGTGTGGAGTTAATAGTGACTGGCAGTGTGGTGTTAGTAGTGACTGGCACTGTGGAGTTAATAGTGACTGGCAGTGTGGGGTTAATAGTGACTGGCAGTGTGGAGATAATAGTGACTGGCATTGTTGGGCTAATAGTGACTGGCTGTGTGGGGTTAATAGTGAATGGCAGTGTGGGGTTAATAGTGACTGGCAGTGTGGGGTTAATAGTGACTGGCAGTGTGGGGTTAGTAGTGACTGGCAGTGTGGAGTTAATAGTGACTGGCAGTGTGGGGTTAATAGTGACTGGCAGTGTGGGGTTAGTAGTGACTGGCAGTGTGGAGTTATTGTGACTGGCAGTGTGGGTGTTAATAGTGATTGGCAGTGTGGGGTTAATAGTGACTGGCTGTGTGGAGTTAATAGTGATTGGCAGTGTGGGGTTAATAGTGACTGGCAGTGTGGGGGTTAATAGTGACTGGCAGTGTGGGGGTTAATAGTGACTGGCAGTGTGGGGTTAGTAGTGACTGGCTGTGTATGGTTAATAGTGACTGGCAGTGTGGGGTTAATAGAGGCTTGCAGTGGGGGGTTAGTAGTGACTGGCTGTGTGGGGTTAATAGTGGCTGGCAGTGTGGGGGTTAATAGTGACTGGCAGTGTGGGGTTAGTGGTGACTGGCTGTGTGGGGTTAATAGTGACTGGCTGTGTGGGGGTTAATAGTGAATGGCAGTGTGGGGTTAATAGTGAATGGCAGTGTGGGATTAATAGTGACTGGCAGTGTGGAGTTAATAGTGACTGGCAGTGTGGAGTTAATAGTGACTGGCAGTGTGGTGTTAGTAGTGACTGGCACTGTGGAGTTAATAGTGACTGGCAGTGTGGGGTTAATAGTGACTGTCAGTGTGGAGATAATAGTGACTGGCATTGTTGGGTTAATAGTGACTGGCAGTGTGGGGTTAATAGTGACTTGCTGTGTGGGGTTAATAGTGAATGGCAGTGTGGGGTTAATAGTGACTGGCAGTGTGGGGTTAGTAGTGACTGGCTGTGTGGGGTTAATAGTGACTGGCTGTGTGGGGTTAATAGTGACTGGCTGTGTGGGGTTAATAGTGAATGGCAGTGTGGGGCTAGTAGTGACTGGCATTGTTGGGTTAATAGTGACTGGCAGTGTGGGGTTAATAGTGACTGGCAGTGTGGGGTTAATTGTGACTGGCAGTGTGGAGTTAATAGTGACTGGCAGTGTGGAGTTAATAGTGACTGGCAGTGTGGGGTTAATAGTGACTGGCAGTGTGGGTGTTAATAGTGATTGGCAGTGTGGGGTTAATAGTGACTGGCTGTGTGGAGTTAATAGTGATTGGCAGTGTGGGGTTAATAGTGACTGGCAGTGTGGGGTTAATAGTGACTGGCTGTGTGGAGTTAATAGTGATTGGCAGTGTGGGGTTAATAGTGACTGGCAGTGTGGGGTTAATAGTGACTGGCTGTGTGGAGTTAATAGTGATTGGCAGTGTGGGGTTAATAGTGACTGGCAGTGTGGGGGTTAATAGTGACTGGCAGTGTGGGGGTTAATAGTGACTGGCAGTGTGGGGTTAATAGTGACTGGCTGTGTGGGGTTAATAGTGACTGGCATTGTGGGATTAATAGTGACTGGCAGTGTGGGGTTAATAGTGACTCGCAGTGTGAGGTTAATAGTGACTGGCAGTGTGGGGGTTAACAGTGACTGGCAGTGTGGGGGTTAACAGTGACTGGCAGTGTGGAGTTAATAGTGACTGGCAGTGTGGGGTTAATAGTGACTCGCAGTGTGAGGTTAATAGTGACTGGCAGTGTGGGTGTTAATAGTGACTGGCAGTGTGGGGTTAATAGTGACTGGCTGTGTGGAGTTAGTAGTGACTGGCTGTGTGGAGTTAATAGTGACTGGCAGTGTAGAGTTAATTGTGACTGGCAGTGTGGGGTTAATAGTGGTTGGCAGTGCGGGGTTAATAGTGACTGGCAGTGCGGGGTTAATAGTGGCTGGCAGTGTGGGGTTAATAGTGATTGGCAGTGTGGGGTTAATAGTGACTGGCAGTGTGGAGTTAATAGTGATTGGCAGTGTGGGGTTAATAGTGACTGGCTGTGTGGGGTTAATAGTGACTGGCAGTGTGGGGTTAATAGTGACTGGCTGTGTGGGGTTAATAGTGACTGGCAGTGTGGGGTTAATAGTGACTGGCAGTGTGGGTGTTAATAATGACTGGCAGTGTGGTGTTAATAGTGACTGGCAGTGTGGAGTTAATAGTGATTGGCAGTGTGGGGTTAATAGTGACTGGCTGTGTGGGGTTAATAGTGACTGGCTGTGTGGGGTTAATAGTGACTGGCTGTGTGGGGTTAATAGTGACTGGCTGTGTGGGGTTAATAGTGACTGGCTGTGTGGGGTTAATAGTGACTGGCTGTGTGGGGTTAATAGTGACTGGCAGTGTGGGGTTAATAGTGACTGGCAGTGTGGAGATAATAGTGACTGGCAGTGTGGGGTTAATAGTGACTGGCAGTGTGGGGTTAATAGTGGCTGGCAGTGTGGGGGTTAATAGTGACTGGCAGTGTGGGGGTTAATAGTGACTGGCAGTGTGGAGATAATAGTGACTGGCAGTGTGGGGGTTAATAGTGACTGGCAGTGTGGAGATAATAGTGACTGGCAGTGTGGAGATAATAGTGACTGGCAGTGTGGGGTTAATAGTGATTGGCAGTGTGGGGTTAATAGTGGCTGGCAGTGTGGGGTTAATAGTGACTGGCAGTGTGGAGTTAATAGTGATTGGCAGTGTGGGTGTTAATAGTGACTGGCAGTGTGGGGTTAATAGTGATTGGCAGTGTGGGGTTAATAGTGGCTGGCAGTGTGGGGGTTAATAGTGGCTGGCAGTGTGGGGTTAATTGTGACTGGCAGTGTGGGGTTAATAGTGGCTGGCAGTGTGGGGGTTAATAGTGACTGGCAGTGTGGGGTTAATAGTGACTGGCAGTGTGGGGTTAATAGTGGCTGGCAGTGTGGGGGTTAATAGTGACTGGCAGTGTGGGGTTAATAGTGACTGGCAGTGTGGGGTTAATAGTGGCTGGCAGTGTGGGGGTTAATAGTGACTGGCAGTGTGGGGTTAATAGTGACTGGCAGTGTGGGGTTAATAGTGGCTGGCAGTGTGGGGTTAATAGTGACTGGCAGTGTGGGGTTAATAGTGGCTGGCAGTGTGAGGTTAATAGTGATTGGCTGTGTGGGGTTAATAGTGACTGGCAGTGTGGGGTTAATAATGACTGGCTGTGTGGAGTTAATAGTGACTGGCTGTGTGGGGTTAATAGTGACTGGCAGTGTGGGGTTAATAGTGGCTGGCTGTGTGGAGTTAATAGTGACTGGCAGTGTGGGGTTAATAGACACTGGCTGTGTGGAGTTAATAGTGACTGGCAGTGTGGGGTTAATAGTGACTGGCAGTGTGGGGTTAATAGTGACTGGCTGTGTGGGGTTAATAGTGACTGGCAGTGTGGGGTTAATAGTGACTAGCTGTGTGGAGTTAATAGTGATTGGCAGTGTGGGGTTAATAGACACTGGCTGTGTGGAGTTAATAGTGACTGGCAGTGTGGGGTTAATAGTGACTGGCTGTTTGGGGTTAATAGTGACTGGCAGTGTGGGGTTAATAGTGACTGGCAGTGTGGGGTTAATAGTGGCTGGCAGTGTGGGGTTAATAGTGACTGGCAGTGTGGGGTTAATAGTGACTGGCAGTGTGGGGTTAATAGTGGCTGGCAGTGTGGGGTTAATAGTGACTAGCAGTGTGGGGTTAATAGTGACTGGCAGTGTGGGGTTAATAGTGACTGGCAGTGTGGGGTTAATAGTGGCTGGCAGTGTGGGGTTAATAGTGACTGGCTGTTTATGGTTAATAGTGACTGACAGTGTGGGGTTAATAGTGGCTGGCAGTGTGGGGGTTAATAGTGACTGGCTGTGTATGGTTAGTATTGACTGGCAGTGTGGAGTTAATAGTGGCTTGCAGTGTGGGGTTAGTAGTGACTGGCTGTGTGGGGTTAATAGTGACTGGCTGTGTGGGGTTAATAGTGAATGGCAGTGTGGGATTAATAGTGACTGGCAGTGTGGAGTTAATAGTGACTGGCAGTGTGGTGTTAGTAGTGACTGGTACTGTGGAGTTAATAGTGACTGGCAGTGTGGGGTTAATAGTGACTGTCAGTGTGGAGATAATAGTGACTGGCATTGTTGGGTTAATAGTGACTGGCAGTGTGGGGTTAATAGTGGCTGGCTGTGTGGGGTTAATAGTGATTGGCAGTGTGGGGGTTAATAGTGACTGGCAGTGTGGGGTTAGTAGTGACTGGCTGTGTATGGTTAATAGTGACTGGCAGTGTGGGGTTAATAGAGGCTTGCAGTGGGGGGTTAGTAGTGACTGGCTGTGTGGGGTTAATAGTGACTGGCTGTGTGGGGTTAATAGTGACTGGCAGTGTGGGGTTAATAGAGGCTTGCAGTGGGGGGTTAGTAGTGACTGGCTGTGTGGGGTTAATAGTGGCTGGCAGTGTGGGGTTAATAGTGACTGGCAGTGTGGGGTTAATAGTGGCTGGCAGTGTGGGGTTAATAGTGACTGGCGGTTTATGGTTAATAGTGACTGGCAGTGTGGAGTTAATAGTGGCTTGCAGTGTGGGGTTAGTAGTGACTGGCTGTGTGGGCTTAATAGTGACTGGCTGTGTGGGGTTAATAGTGACTGGCAGTGTGGGGTTAATAGTGACTGGCTGTGTGGGGTTAATAGTGACTGGCAGTGTTGGGTTAATAGAGGCTTGCAGTGGGGGGTTAGTAGTGACTGGCTGTGTGGGGTTAATAGTGACTGGCAGTGTGGGGTTAATAGTGGCTGGCAGTGTGGGGTTAATAGTGACTGGCGGTTTATGGTTAATAGTGACTGGCAGTGTGGAGTTAATAGTGGCTTGCAGTGTGGGGTTAGTAGTGACTGGCTGTGTGGGCTTAATAGTGACTGGCTGTGTGGGGTTAATAGTGAATGGCAGTGTGGGGTTAATAGTGAATGGCAGTGTGGAGTTAATAGTGACTGGCAGTGTGGAGTTAATAGTGACTGGCAGTGTGGTGTTAGTAGTGACTGGCACTGTGGAGTTAATAGTGACTGGCAGTGTGGGGTTAATAGTGACTGTCAGTGTGGAGATAATAGTGACTGGCATTGTTGGGTTAATAGTGACTGGCAGTGTGGGGTTAATAGTGACTGGCTGTGTGGGGTTAATAGTGAATGGCAGTGTGGGGTTAATAGTGACTGGCTGTGTGGGGTTAATAGTGACTGGCTGTGTGGGGTTAATAGTGACTGGCTGTGTGGGGTTAATGGTGAATGGCAGTGTGGGATTAATAGTGACTGGCAGTGTGGGGTTAGTAGTGACTGGCAGTGTGGGGTTAATAGTAACTGGCCGTGTGGGGTTAATAGTGACTGGCAGTGTGGGGTTAATAGTGACTGGCAGTGTGGGGTTAATTGTGACTGGCAGTGTGAAGTTAATAGTGACTTGCAGTGTGGGGTTAATAGTGACTGGCAGTGTGGGTGTTAATAGTGACTGGCAGTGTGGGGTTAATAGTGACTGGCTGTGTGGAGTTAATAGTGATTGGCAGTGTGGGGTTAATAGTGACTGGCAGTGTGGGGTTAATAGTGACTGGCTGTGTGGAGTTAATAGTGATTGGCAGTGTGGGGTTAATAGTGACTGGCAGTGTGGGGGTTAATAGTGACTGGCAGTGTGGGGGTTAATAGTGACTGGCAGTGTGGGGTTAATAGTGACTGGCTGTGTGGGGTTAATAGTGACTGGCATTGTGGGATTAATAGTGACTGGCAGTGTGGGGTTAATAGTGACTCGCAGTGTGAGGTTAATAGTGACTGGCAGTGTGGGGGTTAACAGTGACTGGCAGTGTGGAGTTAATAGTGACTGGCAGTGTGGGGTTAATAGTGACTGGCAGTGTGGGTGTTAATAGTGACTGGCAGTGTGGGTGTTAATAGTGACTGGCAGTGTGGGGGTTAATAGTGACTGGCAGTGTGGGGTTAATAGTGACTGGCAGTGTGGGGTTAATAGTGGCTGGCAGTGTTGGGTTAATAGTGACTGGCAGTGTGGGGTTAATTGTGATTGGCAGTGTGGGGTTAATAGTGACTGGCAGTGTGGAGTTAATAGTGGCTGGCAGTGTGGGGTTAATAGTGACTGGCAGTGTGGGGTTAATAGTGACTGGCAGTGTGGGGTTAATAGTGACTGGCAGTGTGGGGTTAATAGTGACTGGCAGTGTGGGGTTAATAGTGACTGGCATTGTGGGATTAATAGTGACTGGCAGTGTGGGGTTAATAGTGACTGGCAGTGTGGGGGTTAATAGTGACTGGCAGTGTGGGGTTAATAATGACTGGCTGTGTGGAGTTAATAGTGATTGGCATTGTGGAGTTAATAGTGACTGGCAGTGTGGAGTTAATAGTGATTGGCTGTGTGGGGTTAATAGTGACTGGCAGTGTGGGTGTTAATAGTGACTGGCATTGAAGGGGTTAATAGTGACTGGCTCTGAAGGGGTTAATAGTGGCTGGCTGTGCGGGGTTAATAGTGACTGGCTGTGCGGGGTTAATAGTGACTGGCTGTGCGGGGTTAATAGTGACTGGCAGTGTGGGTGTTAATAGTGACTGGCAGTGTGGGGGTTAATAGTGAATGGCAGTGTGGGGTTAATAGTGACTGGCAGTGTGGGGTTAATAGTGGCTTGCAGTGTGGGGTTAGTAGTGACTGGCTGTGTGGGGTTAATAGTGACTGGCAGTGTGGGGTTAATAGTGACTGGCAGTGTGGGGTTAGTAGTGACTGGCTGTGTGGAGATAATAGTGACTGGCATTGTTGGGTTAATAGTGACTGGCAGTATGGGGTTAATAGTGACTGGCTGTGTGGGGTTAATAGTGACTGGCAGTGTGGGGGTTAATAGTGACTGGCAGTGTGGGGTTAGTAGTGACTGGCTGTGTATGGTTAATAGTGACTGGCAGTGTGGGGTTAATAGTGAATGGCAGTGTGGGGTTAATAGTGGCTTGCAGTGGGGGGTTAATAGTGACTGGCTGTTTGGGGTTAATAGTGACTGGCAGTGTGGGGTTAATAGTGACTGGCAGTGTGGGGTTAATAGTGACTGGCTGTTTGGGGTTAATAGTGACTGGCAGTGTGGGGTTAATAGTGACTGGCAGTGTGGGGTTAATAGTGACTGGCAGTGTGGGGTTAATAGTGACTGGCAGTGTGGGGTTAATAGTGACTGGCAGTGTGAGGTTAATAGTGACTGGCTGTGTGGAGTTAATAGTGACTGGCAGTGTGGGGTTAATAGTGACTGGCAGTGTGGGGTTAATAGTGACTCGCAGTGTGAGGTTAATAGTGACTGGCACTGAAGCAGTTATCAGCAGTGTCAGGTGACGGGAGCTGCCAGTGGTCTTGTTCTGGGAAGGGAATAGTTAATGGGCTCTGGGCAGAGCAGGGAGAGAGCCGGTGGTGGTAACAAAGAGCCGGGCTGAGCAGTGCTGGCTGGCTTCGGAGGAGCGGGCATCTCCGCTGAGCGCAGGGAATGGAGGCTGCCTCACTGACTGACAGCCGCTGCCTGGCTGCAGACACACTGCGGGGAGCGTGAGGCTCCATCTCTCCATCAGACAGAAGGAAGGAAAGGTAGGAGCCTGTGTGTCCATTGTCCTCCTGCCTCTTTGTCTCCCAGCCATTCATGGTGACAGGCTGCAGCAGCACAGCATGGTGGTCCCTGCACCGGTGTCCTCTGTTCACCCTCCACTAGCTGCTGATCATTGTTTAGCCATTACAGCCCCAGAGACAATGTGAGGATTGTCCATTGCTGGAGGCTGGGGGGTACCATTGCTCTGATGGCTGGGGGTACCATTGCTCTGATGGCTGGGGGTACCATTGCTGGAGGCTGGGGGGTACCATTGCTCTGATGGCTGGGGGTACCATTGCTCTGATGGCTGGGGGTACCATTGCTGGAGGCTGGGGGGTACCATTGCTCTGATGGCTGGGGGTACCATTGCTCTGATGGCTGGGGGTACCATTGCTGGAGGCCTGGGGTACCATTGCTCTGATGGCTGGGGGTACCATTGGTCTGATGGCTGGGGGTACCATTGCTCTGATGGCTGGGGGTACCATTGCTGGAGGCTGGGGGTACCATTGCTCTGATGGCTGGGGTACCATTGCTGGAGGCTGGGTGTCCTGCTAGTGCTGCATGGGCATGGATGGCATTTGATGGGGTGATATGCTGTATATTGGTGGTGTTATACTAATGGCACTGGGTATCGGTTGAGATCAATAGATTCATATGTGTGTGCGCTGGGAGAATTGGGTGGCTTGGGATGGACACAGCATGTATATATATTGGCAGTATACAGGAGGGAGAGGGTTAATACCGGTAGTATTGGATATACAGTACACAGTGTGTACATGCAGCTTGCCTTGAATAAACACATAGGAACATATTTATCAGGAGGGATGCAAGCAATCAGGTTCCATCTTTTAAATGAAACCAGAAACAGGTTTGGCTGTGTAGGGCAACTTGCTCATCTTTGCTTCAATCTTGATAATTGTGCCCCAGTGTGTATACTGATAGTAACTGTTGTGTATATTGTGTTTGCAACTAATCCTGGATATTATATTCTGGTAGTATAACATGTATACAGTGTGTGCACTAGCACTGGCTGAGTGTGTATAGTAATTAGTGGTGTTACATAGCTAAAGGGTGTAGACTGCTACTGCTAAATGGATTATATATAATCTGTATATAGAGTATATACTGGTATCTAGTAAACAAGCTTGTACACTACCAATGATGGATAGAAGAATGGCTTGTTTACTAGCAGTGTTGGATGGAGTAACGGGATGTACATCAGCAGTGTTGGGTAGTGACAAAAGCTTGTACACGATCAGTGTGGGGTGAAGTAATAGCTTGTACATTAGCAGTGTTGGGAGGAGTAATAACTTTTACACTAGAAGTCTTTGAATGGAGTAATTGGATGTACACTAGCCGTGTTAGTGGAGTAACAGCGTGTACACTAGCAGTGTTGGGAGGTGTAATAACTTATACACTAGACATCTTTGGATGGAGTAACAGTGTGTACACTAGCAATGTTGGGTGGAGTAACAGCTTGTACACTAGGAGTCTTTGAATGGAGTAATTGGATGTACACTAGCAGTGTTAGTGGAGTAACATTGTGTACACTAGCAGTGTTGGATGGAGTAACAGCTTGTACACTAGAAGTCTATAGATGGAGTAGTGGGAAGTAGGCTAGCACTGTTAGGTGGTATAACAGTGTGTACACTATCAGTGTTGAGAGGAGTAACTGGATGTACACTAGCAGTGTTGTGCGGAGGAATAACTTATACGCTAGAAAGTCTTTGGATGTAGTAGTAGTGTTGGGTGGAGTAACAGATTGTACACTAGAAGTGTTTGGATGGAGTAAAGGGATGTAGGCTAGCACTGTTAGTTGGTATAACAGTGTGTACAGTATCAGTGTTGGGAGGAGTCATTGGATGTACACTAGAAGGTATTACATCGCTGTAATATTTACATGCTCCTGTGGATTGTTTCTCTTTTTTATTGGTGTTTTTAAAAATTCAGTTAATAGAATGTAACCTTTCTATACATATACAGCACATATACTATACATGTTACATCACCAACCAGTGTGTGTTTCCAATTTTTAAAGCAGTATCTAGTATTCCATAGCCATAGCTGTACAATACTACAAAGTTTTTCTTTTTAAACCCACTCCCATTTAATGGTCCGCACAAGCAGCAATGTATGTACAACTGGTCTTATGTTACCTAAGATTATTAAAGGACCTGTCAGAATGGACCATTTAACCCTTAATTTCGGTCTACAGTCACCAAACAGGATTCAGTCTTTAACCTTGAAGTACTGTACAGTAGGTAACTGAAGCAACGTCTGTGTAAAGAGTTAATAGAAACCTAGTATGAGCCGCCATGCTTTGTGAAAATTTAATGCCTGCTCAATAATGGTTAGGAAACCGATCTGCTAGTAGGAGGACTGATAGAGGTGGGTGGATAGAAAGAAATGCTGTTTATGGCTGTGAAGCTGATATTCTTAAAATTGTTTACCCTGTCCATGGCATGATCTGTTTGGTTCCTATCTACCTTAGTAACTAGGGGTGGCCTCTCCTGAACAACACTCACAGTTGTTTTTTCCCATCTATGAGCCATTCATCTGTACATTCTGCACTGCCTTATATGGAGTCTAAAATCATGAACATGTTCACCATCCTACACGTTTCCTGTATGATATTCATTAATTTAGGGGATGCCAAGTGCAGTGTAAAATAAACACATTTTGTTGGGAAAAATTAACTGACCTCATTTACATGGTCTACCAGCACAGACAGATAAAGCAGCCAGCTTGGGTCAAGCATAGAGAGCAGGGATGCCATCAAACATTTCTGGGCCCCATACAAGGTATATCTCTGGGCCCCTTATGCAGAGATCCTTCTGACTCTATTGTTGTGGATTGTGTATGTGTGTGCAACCATTTTTGGTCTCCTTGATGGATGACGCTCAAAAGGGGAAAAGAGTGTGCACAGATTTGGAAGGGGATAGATAAGTAGAGTTGGGAGGGTGGGGTGAGTGAGTCAAGCTAGATGGGTGGGGTTGGTCCCTGAGTCGAGCTGGGCGGGTGGGGTGGTTGAGCTGAGCTGGACGGGTGGGGTGGTCGAGCTGAGCTGGGCGGGTGGGGTGGTTGAGCTGAGCTGGGCGGGTGGGGTGGTTGAGCTGAGCTGGGCGGGTGGGGTGGTCGAGCTGAGCTGGACGGGTGGGGTGGTCGAGCTGAGCTGGACGGGTGGGGTGGTCGAGCTGAGCTGGGCGGGTGGGGTGGTCGAGCTGAGCTGGGCGGGTGGGTGGAGATTAGCTGGCCTGCACTCTGAGCTCTTTTCAGGAATAAAAAAACCGTATACTCACTTTTTCTCCCACGCAGACCGTCATTCCTAGTCCAGGGCTGCAGCGCTCACCTGAAATGCTGGATCCAGGCCTCTGTGTAGCACCGCTCTATGGTCACGAGCCGCTTCCTGACTCCCAAAGTAATTCATATTGCTGCACATAAAAATTAATTTACTTTTTTTGTTACTTCTGCTGTGGTCAAATTTGCAACCAAAATGGCAAACCATGGAGCTGCAGGTAGCATGCAAAGTTTTCTTCCACTGTGCATTGTGGGTTATGTCGGTTAAATTCAGGCAGCAGCTAATCTGGGTTCTTCAAGATGGCTGCACCCAGGAGAAAATCAGGGAGGTGGCATTTAGCTTTGAGTGGATGCAGGGGCAAATGTAAGTGCTGATAATGATTCAGTATCATGCATGCAGATGGGGCAAAGGAGTTTTGGAAAGTTTTTTTTCTTTCAGCTGTGCCATGCTGTTTATCCGGTTTGACATGAATCCCTCAGTGTGGGATCTTTCCAGTAACTTGGTTGTGCTGGTCCAGTCTAGGCCATCAGAGCCCAGCATAGGTTTGTCACTTAGTCACTAATTTGCTTCAACCTAATCATCAGACGGGGGCTACATTGACGCAGCTGAGGCTGGTTGGATGAAGCGTGCGCCAGGTTCGTGCGTGAGACATACACAATTTTTTTGCTTTATAAGGTAAGCATTTACACTTGATATGAATAAGGGCCTTGTCCCGCTCCGGGTTCCGCAATTAACCACTTGGATAACTTCAGCTCTCTTGGTAAGGACCTCAACCCCCAATCTCCGCAGCCAGCTTCACCTATAGGAGCCCCCGCTTGCCGAGATGCAGAACACGCCTGCTCAGGATCGGTTGCCCCCAGGACTTGATGGCTCAAAGGATGAAGCCTTACTGAAAAGAGGACTGGAGAACCCGCAGCTGGAAGTGGAATTGGGTAACCCGATCTTGAGCGTAAGACTGAAGTCCGAGGACTGAGAGGAGAGTAGAACAAGGATGGTCAAAGACAGGCAAGGTCGGCAACTGGAGTGGAGATCGAGGATGGTCAAACAGGCAAAGGTCGGCAACTGGAATGGAGATCGAGGATGGTCAAACAGGCAAAGGTCGGCAACTGGAATGGAGATCGAGGATGGTCAAACAGGCAAAGGTCGGCAACTGGAATGGAGATCGAGGATGGTCAAACAGGCAAAGGTCGGCAACTGGAGTCAGGATCAATATAGGATAAACAACTACTACGGGTCTAGGCGCTATCACAGGCACTGAGCAACTGGTGGGGTAAACCTTTATAGGGAACGGATATGATTAGGACTGGGTGTGTGATTGGTGCTACAAAAAAACAGCACCTGATTGGACATAGGGCGTACAGCCCAGCAACTCCTATTGGCCTCATTGGCCCAATACACAACAGAGGGCGTGCTGCCCAGCTGGGCTCATCGGCCCTTTAACTGAAAGGGGGCGTGCCCCTCTGATTTAATTTATTCACCTCCTCCGGCGGCCGCGCTGAGTGCAGCGCCGCCGGAGGGCATAGAAGGAACGTGCTTGCGCACCCGCGCGAGCACGTGTGTTGATGCCGGATACGCCGGCAGAAGGAGAAGGAGGGGGCGCGCCCACGTGTGTTGATGCCGGATACGCTGGCAGAAGGAGAAGGAGGGGGCGCGCCCGCAGCCACGCGAGCTGCCGCCCGGCGCGGCCGGCGCCTGGATGGCGGGGCGACGGGGACACCGCTGGAACGCGGCACAGGTAAGCTGATCGTGACAGGCCTATAACGCTCGAAACATGTCATGCCGTGATTCATGGATATTATTGATCTGTGCTGCTTCCTGGATTTAACTGACAATGCCCAGTAATAAGAAGCCCAGCCGCACTTGTTTGCAGGTGTTGGGCTGGTTTTAGTCATTTTTGACTGTTGGTCCACTTTAAGAAGCGATATCCCCTACCCCATTCACTGCAGTCACCACCAGCGTCGGCCTGGGATGCCAAGGGCCCACCAGTAGAAGTGACTCTGGGGGCCCATGTAGGTGCCTTATTTTTCCCTATACCTGTAACTAGGGTTTATTCCTGTGCTAAGGCTTATGCTTAAAGCCAATACAGTGCCAATACTAAACATGAATTTGTATCTTTTTAAAAAGCCTATACTCACCTACCCCTAGTCACGTTGAGTGTTGTTGGTCTAGGGTGAGCTGACTATAAGTATCAACAGAAGATTGTTGCTGCTGCTGCTTTCAGCACATCTCTGAGATGAGTGGCCCATGTTAGGGGAGTATAGACTTTTTTTAAAACTGCAGTTGCACTTTATAAATCAATAACAATAGCTATGCATATAACAAGCCGTATAGACAGGACATTGGCAATTATTAATGAATGCTACAATCAATAACATAACGACAGCACAGAGTGTAAAAATAGCTGAGCATCTATATTGTAAAGAGCATACACACAAAAGGGTTGCCCATAACATTGTCAAAGTTAGGTTTATTTAGTTTAGAAAAGAGACGCCTGAGTGGTGATTTAATAACTATGTATAAATATATTCGGGGGCCAATACAAAGATGTGTCCCACAATCTATTTATACCCTGGAGTGTAACCATAACCCAAGGACATCCACTAAAGTTGGAGGAAAGGTACTTTCTCCACCCATATAGGAGGGGATTCTTCTCTGTAAGAGCAGTGAGACTATGGAACTCGCTGCCAGAGGAGGTAGTAATGAAGGATACAGTAAAAACTTTCAAAAGTGGCCTGGATGCCTTCCTGGCATGTAATAACATTTCCAGCTATGGCTACTAGACCACTGGAAGGAGATAAACAGGCTGAACTGGATGGACTAAAGTATTTATTCAGCCTTACATACTATGTTACTATTGTGTTGTAAAGCGGACACATCTGCTGTACACAACATGGCTAATACATGTGGACAATCAATGGGTTTGGCTTTTTAAATGAGAACTCCGTTCTCATTCTTCTTGACCTATCATCTGCTTTTGACACTGTTGACCCTGCTCTGCTTCTCAATATTCTTTCTTCTCTTGGAATCCAAGGTCTCGCACTCTCTTGGCTCTCCTCCTATCTCTCTGATCGTGCATTTAGTGTATCTTTCTCCAACACAATTTCCTGTCTGTTGTACCATAAGGCTCAGTCCTAGGAGCCCTACTTTTTTCAATATATACTTATGGTCTTGGCCAACTAATAACCTCACTGGGCTTCCACCATCTCACTCCCCTCCCCTCTCTAACACCACAATCTCTGTAAATAATCTTACAATAACTGCAACTCCTCAAGCTCAATGCCTGGGTGTTATTCGGGACTCCGCCCCTTCCTCTCACCTGATACCACTAAAATGTTAGTATCCCGACCTGACTACTGCAACGGCTTACCAACAATCAGACCAGCACACCTCCAATCTATTCTGAACTCTGCTGCTTGCCTCATCCACCTCTCCTCTAACTTCTCCAGTGCTGCCAATCCCTCCATTGGTTACCTGTCTCTCACAGAGTTCAGTTCAAACTTCTAACACTAACCCTCTCCAGCCAGGCCCCTCCCTATATCTCATCGCTATTCCAGTGATACCGAATCCAGACACAACCTCTACTCTGCCTTGAACATTCTCCTTTCCTCTTCCTCGCACTCCCATCTTTTAGACTTCTCCCGTACCTCTCCACTGCTCTGGAATCTACTCCCCCGCTCAATAGGTCACTCTCAAACACTCCAAGCCTTTAAAAGTGCCCTTAAAATCGCCTCTTCAGCATATAACCTTGCTTAAGCACTACCTTCACTGGGCACATGCCGCCAAATTTAGGTTCTACCACTTGTGATCCAACCCCTTTTTGTCTTCACCCCCGATCCTTTAGACTCTGCACTCCCAAGGGTAGGGCTCTCCTTCCTATTGTCTCTTGTTAGTTTAGTTTATAATGATCCCTGTACAGTATGTCTGTAATTGTACCTTTTACAGTGCTACAGAAGAAGATGGCACTATGCAAATAAACTATAATAAGTAAATAAATGCAAATAATTATTAACTGGAACCTAAAGCCAACCTTAACCTTCAAATATTTGCAGCAGAATAAACACTAAGCAGTTTGGTAACTTTAAATATGACATTATCTTAGAATTCCGCCACGCCGACACTATGTTTGTGAAATTTCTTCCATGTTGACCACCATTTAGTTCTAGTAATGTAAAGGAGACAGTGGATAGCAGCTCAGCTACAAAGCAGGAGGCTGGACCAGATCTAGGAATTGGACTGCCTAATGCTACAGTGTTATAGACGTAATTATTCGATTATTTTCATAGCTTGGGCTAGTCCCTTTAAATCCAGTAAAGATAAATGGTAATGTTACGTTACATCATAGCAAATCACTGTCTTTCAGCTTTATGGCAAAAGATTAGAGATGGCCCTTTTTTATTTCAGCATGGCGATGTCCCATTGCAGCAGGCCTGAAATTGCCCCCTCATTCAACTCTGTGCCCTCCCTGACCTTCTGGTCCAGGGGGACACTAAACTAACCAAACCCACTTGTAGCCTTTTCCTAGTGGGGCTGACAGAAGAAAGTAAAGCTTTACATGTGTGCAATTGACATACCAATATGAGGCAATAGGAGGTGCAGGGCACAGTGTTTTCCTGGACCCCTTCATACAGCTCTCCATTAGGAGAATGGAAGTCCTATATTTAGTGCAGCGGGAGTAGGTGGGTTAAGATAACTGCAGTCCTGGAACAGAGTTCTCAGGCAGGGTTTAGGTCCACTTCAAAAAAGCATTTACAGGTCGTTTGAACGTTTTGTCTAGACTACAAATATTCCAGATCAAAACATTATAAAATCTCTTATGTGTGAGTTAAATCCCCAAATGAAACTAGGTTCCATTACCCAAAATCAGTGCCTCACTTTAGTGGTTGATGGACTGACTGAACATTTAGGACTTGTGATCTTGAAATTAAACTGAAACACTTATAGCCTGCTCACACTTATAGCCTGCTCACACTTATAGCCTGCTCACACTTATAGCCTGCTCACACTTATAGCCTGCTCACATCCACCCTGTGAACCCTGTTTTCCATCACTCCGGGTGACTGGTTTCTGCCAGAGTTCACCTTCAAATTCCAGTAGTAGCTGTAAGAACCCTTGCACACCACCCACTATGAGGATGCGCAGGGGTGTAGTTAGGGGGGAGCAGGGGGGCACTTGCCCCGGGTGCAGCAGGTCGGGGTCGCCAATGGGGGGCCTGAGAACAGGTGGGGGCATTTCTAATCTTTGCCCCAGATGCCAGAAAGCCCAGCTACTCCTCTGGGGATGTGCATTGTGGCACATTTTGGGAAGTGCTGTATGCAGTGTTTTTCCCATATCGCAAGAGCAATGAAGCGCATATATGCCTATGGGCAATGCAAGTAAAGTATATTTACTGTGCTTTACTGGTGCTCTTGTGTACTTATGGTCTTGGCCTTACTAATAACCTCACTGGGCTTCCAATATCACGTTTATGCAGATGACACTCAGATCTACCTCTCTGGCCCAAATCTTTCTTCCCTCCGCTCTTGCCTTCCTGAGTGTCTAACAGCCATATCTTCCTTTATATCCTCTTGCTCCCTTAAACTGAACATGGACAATGCAAGTAAAGTGTATGTCTATGGGCAATGCAAGTAAAGTGCATTTACTGTGCTTTACTGGTGCTCTTGTCACCTCAGATGCAAAGTCCTCCATTTGCCTCTGCCTCCATCTACCAAGTGCTTCTGCCATCACCACCGCCATGGGCCAGGAAGCTGGAAGGGGCATGCTAATTATTTGATTCAGTGTGAATTGCAGTGTGCATTGCGGTGTGGATTGCAACCTGCATCTCGTTAAGCATTTTAGCGTTAACACACAAAAAAGTGCAACAAACAGTCCTACTTTTTTTCCAAAAAAATGACCTGGCGCTGGCTGGTCAATAAAATCCTGGGCTGATTTTAGGCTCCATGCTGCCATCGGGTCCAAAGTAAGATTGTATGACTTTATAGATGTAGCTATTTAACTGCTATTCCAACTGTCTCCTTATTTTAGGCGAGTCATCCTTGTGTAATCGGGCTCATCCAGCAAAGGCTTTTTAAATTGAATGTAATTGAATTTGTTCCCAATTCCTTTGTGAATGATTGGTTGTATTCCTATGAGGTTAGGGTCAGAGATATAAAACACATGAAAACTCCCTTGAGCTGTATTCCTGCAGCTTCCTCGCTCTCACTGCACAACCTTGTATGAACCTTATAATTATAATCTAGTGACTGCTTTTAAGAAACATATCAGCGAGTACATCAAGGAGAATCCTGCGGCTTTATATTCTTCTTGTCTGGAATTAATAAGCTAAAGTATATCTTGTCTTTCCTCTGTAAAACAAAAACACCTCTATTACTTTTCTTTTATTATTGCAGTCTGGGAATACTCTTGGGTTAGTTGGGGTGGGCAGGATTCAGTCCCGCCATCTGTATGTGTTTTTGAGTGTGTCTGGCCATTGTTTACCCTGCTGTGCTATATTTTCTGCCTTTGACTCTTCTTTCCTATTCCTGCCAGTCTCTGGCACTACCCTGATAAGTGTGTTTTTCCTAATCCTGCCTTCTTGATGGAACTTTCAGTGGCATCTCTTCTGCTGGGTGCGTCTGTCTTGAACTAGTCAGTTAATTCCATAGTCTACACCAGTGCTTAATGTCAACCTAATATGGACCTCCAGTCTCCCACTTTTCTTACCTATCCAACGAGCCCATGGCGTATATTTCTCGGGCTCTGCATGTTCACCATAACTGAATGGCTGGCTGCGCACAGCCGAGGGTTGCAGGGGTTGCTGCGTGCCAATTGCAAGTGTGCCTAGGATTTCATTCATCTTCTCTGGCCGCATACTGATTAGAGGAGAGCCACACATGCGCCATGGGGTCGTTGAAAAGGTAACAATAGCGGGTGACTGGAGGGGTTTCACGCAGCAGGGAATCCCAGTTTGGGTACAGGGGGATGGACCAAAACTCAGGATAGTAAACATTCTGCATTTTGGTGCAATTTCATCTTTTAAGTACGGGTCATTTAAGTGATTTGGAAACTGGTTCGCTCGCCACAATGAATACAGTAAGCTTAGATTTTTTTCATTTTGAATAGTATAATAAAGATTTTCCACAACTATCAGGATATCCACTTAATCCACAAAACTCCACTTAGAGTGGTTTCTTACACTTGTATGTCCCTCCACTACTCCACCAGAGGGCCACAGGTTGAGCATGCCTGTTCTACGTTGTTCTCTTGTCCCCTGGTGGTGTTCTTTATCAAAGTGGACCAAAACCAAGGATTTTGGTCCAATCGGGGGTGCCCCGCTGTGTGAAACTCCCCCAGGTTGCCTGAACAAACTCACCTCTTCCCAGTTGTATGGCGCATGCGCACCCACTCGTCCAGTCAGCACGCTTGGATCCGCTCCAGCCCCTTTGTTCAGAAGCTTGTCTAATGCGCGCGGATCAGAGTGCACTGGCGGGCGCATTCCCGACTACCCTGTACCAGGGAGCATGCCCGCGCTGGCCACTCACAAATGCCTGGCATGCCAGGGATAGTGGGGATGCAGCCTCTGCTGGTGCATGCGCTGTTGGATTGGGAACGAAGGTGAATTTTCAGGCAACCTGGGGGGTTTCACACAGTTTCTGGTACAATTCTATTGTTGACTCTGTGTTTGAGACAGACAGTTCATAATTAGTAGTGCAGTAAGTCAGATCAGTTCAGTCAGATCAGAAGGCATAAAATCTTGTTTATTATCCAGAGTGACGTTCCACTGATGTCACTACAGTCAAGATAGTTACCCTCCATATGTCAGACAAACTATTGTCACTCCTCCACTTCACCTGAACTTTGGGATGAGAGAAGTGATATCAGCTGTGACATCACAGAACATTAATGGCGGGTTAATAGCATCTCATGCATATAGCTGTTGCTGATCTTATCTGATAACTATAGGAAATAATTAGCTGAACATCTTAGGTGTGGTCGTACTAAAGAGATAAAAACAGTTACATATATAAATCCTTCATTGTGTGAGGTCATAAAGTATAATATAATCAAAAACAGCTGAAACTACTTAGAAATAATTAGCTGCGTGAAGATAGTTTAACAAGCTTGAACATTGAACTGATTATACTGAATTTACAAAAATCATGTTAGCTGATTAAAGATCATGTGGCACATGATTACCCATGACCTCCATTACCCCTAAATAAATATGTGTTTAAAGATGCTCTATTATGGAAAATGGTGTAAAACTAAAAATCCACATAAAATAAACTTGATGGGGGGACTGTCCAGACAAAGTGTATAAACTGATTTATCAGCTTATGGCTGCCCTCTCCCTTCCTCTCAGCTAGCAGCAGCACTTGAAAGCAGATACCAGGCACTGAGTTGTGGCACTCCTCCTGATTTCTATTGCAATAGACCACCAATCATAGGACTGAACTGGTGGGTTTGTAGCTCCACACGCATTGGTCTACTGCTCAGTCCTGCATAGTGAGCCATCCCAACAACCTGCTTCCCCTTGATCCTCTCAAAAAATGTGCTTATGGTGTATTTATATATATTACATCTTACGTACACCCATCATGCTTATGCAAATCACACAGTGTGATTGGATTACAGCACTCAGGCCACTCCCAATCACAGGCTGGAAATGAAGGTAAAAGTTTAAACCTTTATATTTCTCAAATGGGCCAGAAAAAGCTGCCATATGGAAGTCTAGGACCATATGCAGCAATATTGTCAGGGTCACCTTGACCTACCCTACCCCCATTTGCTGCCTTACCATTTAAGGATTTTATTATACCATTCTGCACCACTCCTTTTATAACTCAGCAGCCTCCATACCATGCACATATACCACTCTGCCCCCTATATATAACCCCGTATCTTACCTATACAAATCGTATCCATGTGTAAAGGGTTCCTCCATACATATACACATATCCACCAGTAACAAAGAGAAAACACATGGAATGACATTGTTGTAACACTGTGACATTAACATTTTAGTGCCAGACCAGTAAATACAATTCTGCATAAAAATAATAAAAAAATAAAAAAGGTATAAAAGTGTTTGTTTGCAGCCAGGAGAGGTCACACAATGATTTGAGTAAAAAAAAAAATTAAATTGCCAAAAACGCTATTTATACACAACTTATGAAAGCCCATTGAAATGCATGGGAGAGCGCTACAGAGTGACAGGTACTCCTGAGCCTAGAGCGCCGGCGCTATACGCTGAGCCGCCTGTACTGTGGGAAACATGTAAATAATACCATTTTGTGATTACTCACCTGTAAAATGGGTATTACAAGTATGTCTCACACCCTGCTTCGGAAGGATTAATCACTTCTGGGCAATGTCCAGTAGAGGGCGAACTTCTGCAGAGATGACTAGAAAAAAAGAAGCCCCTCCCGCCCCATAAATACCTGGGACCTCCCACACATTCCCCAGTATAACAAAGCAGTAAGGGGACCAGGAAGAGCAAATAAAATTTTTTTACCAATAAAAGGTTCACCATATAGAGGATCCAAGATACAACTCAGGGTGGGACGAAGCAGGGTGTGAGACATACTTGTAATACCCATTTTACAGGTGAGTAATCACAAAATGGTATTATTCCAAGTATGTCTCACACCCTGCCTCGGAATGATTAATCACTTTTGGGACATCCAATAGCAGTGTCCAACATGGGTGGGGATCCCAAAAGGCAATAATGCACAAAATAAACCACTGCAGCTTGCAGAACCTTGCGGCCAAAAACAGCAACTGCTGAGGCCCGCACAACCACCGTATAAAACTTGGAAAAGGTATGAACAGAAGACCAAGTAGCAGCCTTACAAACTTGTTCAACAGAAGCCTGGTGTTGGAAAACCCAGGAAGCCCCAACAGCACGAGTAGAATGAGCAGTGATCTGGAAAGGGGGATCCCTCCCCTTTGCATCATAGGCCCTAAGAATGGCCTAACGAACCCATATACTAATGGTAGACCCGACGGGTGCCAACCCCTTTTTGAGTCCCAAAGGCAACACAAACAGTGCGTCCGTCCTACGGAAAGGTGATGTAGCCACCAAATAGTACAATACACAACGAACAACATCCAGAGAGCGCAAGGCCCTCTCCTTGCCATTGCTAGGTATAGAACACAAGGAAGGGAGCACAACATCCTGATTAAGATGAAGAGCAGAGACCACTTTAAGCAGGAAATCTGACTTAAAGCGGAAGACCACCTTGTCCTGGTGTCTCTCAAAGTAAGGGGCCTGAACAGACAGAGCCGCCAACTCAGAGACACGTCGAACGGAGATAATAGCCACCAAAAAGGCAACCTTTAGAGTGAGAATGGAAAGTGCAGCATCCTGCACTGGCTCAAAGAAGGACCCAGGAGGGCTGACAAAACCAAATTCAAGTCCCAAACCGGAACAAGGCTTGCGAGGGGGCCGCACATGAGTGACCCCCCTGGAAAAAAGTCTTAACCAAAGGATGAAGGGCAAAAGACCTCAGAAAGAAAAACCACCAGAGTGGAAACCAGCCTCTTTCAAGGAGCTAAGCTGAAAGCCCAAGTCCAGACCGTGTTGAAGAAACTCCAAAAATTCTGGGAATGGAAAACACCCTACAAGGCAAGGCCCTAGCCTCACACCAATCAATAGAGGACCGCCAAGGCCTGTAGTAGATGTTGGAGGAAGAGTTCTTCCTAGCCCTAACAAGCGTCTGGATCACAGCATCAGACAAAACCTCTTCTTTTAGGATAGAGGTTTCAGCAGCCACGCCGTCAAAGCCAGCCTTAAGATTCCGGAAACAATTCCCCTTCCGCAAGCGGGGAATAATCAGACCCATCAAAAGAATCATAATCATTAAAATCGGGGCCGACTTGGCCGCAGAGCTAGCAATCATCTTCTCAATGTTGGCCAATCTAGCACAGACATCGGATTGCGACTCCCCGCTAATGACAACGTCACTTGGGGTCAAGGCCAGGAGTGGGGGTGTAGGTGATAAGGCCGGCGGCGCTGATCCAGACGCCAGGGGCCCGGATTGCCACGTAATGGCCTGCAGTGCACATGGCACACAAATTAGCACATTGTCCCCCGTAAGGGATACCCCACAAACCACACACTGCCGGGGTTGCCCCGAAGGGATCCCGAGCCCGGTATCCTGGGAAGCCTCCAAATGGTGATTTTTTTATGGTAGTCGCAAGGACCAGAGGGAATTGCGCTAATAAGCTACCCGGGATGCCCCTTAAACGTCCGTTAGTGGGAGGCTTTGTAAGTGGGAGGACTTCCACACAGCAGCAGAGTGAAGAGGAAGGATCGTGCGCCGTGTGGAAGTGGGAGGACTTCCACACAGCAGCAGAGTGAAGAGGAAGGATTGTGCACCGCGCGTGGCCCCGCCCCCTCCCGACGTGGACAAAGACAGGGGTTCCCAGCCATAAGCAGAGAACCGCAAAGAGCGCCAAAGGAGGGGGGCGGGCCGCAGCCGGCGCGCCGAGCACCCAGCCCCGCCCCCTCCCCTGACTAAAAGAAAGCAAAATGGCCGCGCTCCCAGCAAAACTGCGGAGCCGGCCTAGGAACCATACACGCCGCCTCAACACCCGTGGCCTGGCCACAGCCAGTCTGTGACCTACCTCTTAAGTGAACACACACACAAACACACATTCACACAAACACACATAGGCTGGCCCGGTAGCCAGGGAAAACAAAAAAAGTCACACCATGGAGGAACAAGCCCCCCCTCCCCCCCTATAATCCAGGAACAGGGAGCAATGGGTGGGGGGTCCCAAGCCACCTAATGCAGCGCAGGGAATAACACGGACAGGGCATCCCAAACCAGGTTCCCGAACCTGGTAGCCGCCTACCCCTTGGAGGGGGTCTCACGGAGGAGCATGGCTCCTAGCTATTACATCACTAAGGTGTATTCTACCCTCGCCCAGACCTACAGCCAAGGCTGGGAGGCATAGGGACTTAATTAACAAGGTCTGGGCAGAAATAGGGAAATAAAATGGCCGGGTGTAAACCCGGCTTACCTGTAAGGAAGGAGACAGCCATCTTCTGACTTGCTCGCCGTCTGCAGAGACGATTACTGGGGAATGTGTGGGAGGTCTCAGGTATTTATGGGCCGGGAGGGGCTTCTTTTTTCTAGTCATCTCTGCAGAAGTTCGCCCTCTACTGGACATAACCCAGAAGTGATTAATCATTCTGAAGCAGGGTGTGAGACATACTTAGAATAAGTAAACTGAATAACTGGAAGCCTAAGCTGAACTGGAGGGGCACGAGATTATTGAGAAACCAGAATCGATTCTGTACAAGATCTCTGGTGAAGGCCCAGCTACTTGTATGACTATAATAGCGAGAGCTCCAGAGAGTAACATTCAGCTGTAATTCAACTGTAAGTAGTGTTATACTGTCTTGAGCTTGGTTGTGTTGCTTAAGTTGCTCCTCAATAAAGTGTCTGGAAAATGCAAATCAGCAACTGATTTAACGCTTTCTGTTTCCCAGAAAACTGTTTGACCAATGGTATGTACTACACAGGACACATCAAGGCCCTTAGAATCCTTTCCTCACACCCCAGCAAAACATGTTTGTAACATATACCACCTGAAGCCCACCCATTAACACCTACACATTAACTGTATTGCCGAAACCTTCCATAGTCCCACCCGAGACCTCCCCATAAACACCATACTTTTCAAATATCTCATGTATAACCCTACTGGCCATTCACACCACATGGGCCTAGTAAAGCCACTCCATACCATGCTGCATCCCACCCATACTATCTATTATACCCATATATTCAAAGTGCCCCCAATATCCTCTTGTAACCCTGAATGCATAAACATCCATATCTGCCAGAGAAGCAGGCAAGAAGGAAAAAATAGAAGACATAAATCCAGGGTATGTGACAATAGATATTATTTTATAAGTTTATCATACAGTATTTATTGCAGTGGTTTTGTGAAAGGTCTCATATACATGCCTTGCAGTAAGAGAAATGTCACTGGGTTTGGCGGATAATTCTCTTGTTAGCTGGTATGCTGGAGGCCTTTCCTCCTATAATGGCTGCTGAATAACACATTAACTTTCAGATTCTCAATTAACTAGAAACACCATCTGCAGATCTGGGCTCTAAGCATGGCCTTTGTACTGCAAATTTAATTTCCCTGTTGTAGTGATACATTGGAATGGATAAGGGTTGGCCACCGCCACTCCTCCTTCCATATATTCCAAGACAATTATTCTATAAGGCTCTTTCACACCAGATACATTGCAGTGCTGTCTAAAAGGACAATAAACCGGACCAACAGCATTGCAGTGAGTTGTCACTCACTTGCCTGCATGCATGATACTGAATCATTGTCAGCTCTTACATTTGCTCCTGCACCCACTTAAAGCTGAAACACCACCTCACTGATTTTCTCCTGGTTGCGGCAGAACCTGGGAAGTTTTCTTTCCCAGCATCCCAGCCATGCTGCTGCCTGGATTGCACAATGCACAGTGTCAGGAAATGCAGAACCCCTCCCTTTTTATTGCCGGGGGGGGGGGGGGGGGTCATATGAGCACTGTTTCTTGTAAGGGTGTTGTTCCAGTTTAGGACCACCGAATGCCTCCGTCAATCTAGCATGCCCTCCACTGCATATTAAAAAGGAAGCCTGGGAATGGACTGAAGCACTTACCACTTTTGCATTACAGAAATGCAGAAACAAGTCCACCACCAACCAATCAGGTTCACCAGTTGCCTGTGCATCACACTATACAGCGAGGCTGCACAGACAAAGAATGTTCTGTGCACCACCACCGGCACATAGGGTGTGGGGTCTAGGCTGTACTGTGAGGCCTTCCACCCTATGGGCTGCACTCGAGGTTATAGGGCAATCTCAGGTAAGCCTGCTTCCAATTTATCTATTGCATTGTATGTCCCAAAGGGGGCTCTCAGAGATTAGAGTTAGGACTGCACCTGCAAAGAGGCACCATGGCGTTTGGTGGTGCAGCTTTAGCAGACTTCTGCAGATGTGTGTGGACCAAGTCCTCTGTTTTTAACCAGATTTAGAGACAGATTATAGGGTTGTCTGCAAGATAACAGGGTTGAGTGCTGTGGCTCCTTTAAGACTTGTGTATCCTAATTGCCCTGCTCACATTCACCTCCCAGGTTAGTTATAAAATGGTCTGAGCGGCTGCCACCCCTCCTTTGTCACCACCGGCAGACCATGTGCCATGTGTGTGCGGCTTAACTGCAGCAGTTACCTGGAAGGCCATGCCAATGGGTCTCGTCACTAGGCTAAATGAGGTTGTTTATTATTGCCAGGGCCGGAGTAAGTGTGGTGGAGACCCCTTGGCACAAAATGTGGTGGAGGCCCCAGATTCCTTTTTTTTTTTTCCTTTAAAATAATAGTCCAGCCAAGTAACTGATTGGTGGTTGTCTGGCACCCGCCTACTTACTGGATCGAGTCCCTTGTGCCCCCCTTGTGTGGGTGCGTACTGCTTGGGAACTCCTGCTTTGCCATTCTGTGTGAGGGTAGTGTAGTCGCCCGGCTGGTCCAGCAGGAAACAGTTGTGCAGCTTTGCTGCTCTAGACTCTCCGTCCTGCCCTGTGGTGGCTTTGGCTGCAGGTTTGCAAAAACAAAAAAGGCTTGCCCAGGCGCAGAGGGCCCCCACTGCTGCTGATAGCTATGGTGCTGCTGACCCCGTGGCCTGTCAGACCAAAGACTAAAAAATCTTCTTGGACCAGACCATAACCTAAAGGTTGGTGGAGGCCCCCTCTGCAGGGCAAGTGGTGGAGGCCTAGGGGGTCGTGCCTCTTGCGCCCCCCTCATAATCCGGCCCTGATTATTGCCCTAACGTGCATTAGTGCTGGAAGGAGGAGGGTTTACTATACAGAATATCCTAACATAACGTGGCAGAACAGTCCCCCATGGGCAGTCTTGTGCATTCACAAGATGAAGGCACTTCCCCGCTTTGTAAAGAGAAAGGCCATACAATACAGCTTTGGAAAAAAGAACGCTATGCAATACAGAGGTGAGCAGAACGGATTGATTGGGAATAGCGTTTGCTCTTTGGCTCGTTGAATTTGTCCCTTCAGCATCCTCTATGTTTGGAGAGCTTTACTCCCATGCTAGGAAGATGCGTTGTAACAATAAAAATATAATGTACCTTTACAATGTCATCCCCCAGTTGTATTTCTTCTGTCTTGTTACAATTGGGGTATAAAGGGATATAAATGTCATGGTGCTTCCAGGCAGGTGAGTTTCTCACTATGAAGGGCAAAGCTTTTGTTCTGCATTGTGAAAGGAAGATGCTGACAGAGAACGGGAGCAGTGTTCTGACCTGATACTAATGTACCACATGCACACATCTAGCTGTCAGGGGGCTGCAGCCAATGTGATGCACAGAGAAGATTACTGGCATCCTGAGGCTAACTGATTCACAGCAACCGTGCAGTGATATTGTTATTTAGAAATAGTACAATAAATGTTTCCTATGGTTCATTTTATGAATCATCCTAGAAAGCAGGGTCAGTGTCAGCACTGGGTATATCATTGTAGGTGCTGATGCCATTGACAGGGATGCACTCAGGCTGGCACTGAGTCAAGGGATGATCAGCATCAGGAGTGAAGCAAGGACTGGATGGCAAATGGTGGCAGCCATCAAGCACTAGAAAACAATCGGATGCAGTGAAGAAGGCAGTCGGGATCAGAGGTGAATGGTGACGTGACATGGAATGTGACATGGAGCACCACAAAGAGGCCCACTCATATTCTCCTACCCAACGGCCCACAGAGACCTGAAGATAGCCCTGCTACACAGTAGTTGTGTTGATCTGAGCTGATAATAGAAGATGTATCCCTATCAGCAAATAAACTCAAAGAATACCTCCACATCAACAAAATAATATATTCACCAAAAAACTCAAGGTTTTGGAATGGCCTCTTAATCTGACAGTTTTGGAGTAAAGAGCGGGCAGAGATTGGCCAGGTCTAGATGTGCCAGGCTGATAGACTTCTACCAAAAAAGACTGAATGCTGTCATAGATTCAAAGGGAAATCACTACAAACATCATGTCTGATGAAGAGAACTAGTTTGTGTAGATGTATGCAACCACATTATTTTACGTCTTTAATTTTCCACCCTAAATTATTTCACTTTGTTTTTCAATAGAATTGTACAGATTAAATGCGAATGTTATAACATGATGACAACCTACCAGTTACCTACCATGAGGGGCAGTTGTATCCCCTGGAGGTAAAGGAGCGGACCTGTCACCGGAGTTGGAAGTTCAAATTCTGGTCCTGGGTCATGACTGAAGTGCACCATAATAAGGGCATCACCTTAAAATGACCTCGCCCTCCCCTGTAACTTTATATTGTAAGCTTGCAAATACTTCTCTGCCTATTATATTGTATAAATGCAATATGAGCAGTCTGAGATTTCTTGTTTGAAACAGTGCTAATATGCAAAAAGATTGCTCTATGTAAATTAATAGTTATAATTAATATATATATATATATATATATATATATATATATATATATATTTATTCATGTATGTCAGCCCAGCTCAGCTCAGGAGTAAAAATACACATAGCTGCCTAATGAGTGGTGCACAGCACATTAAACTCCATTATCCATAAGACTGCTTGTCTTATCAGGATGATTGATTACCAAGACTACATTCAGCATCATCAATGAGGCTCCTAAAGTATATGAAGATGGGCAGCTTTCAAGGTTGATGGTTTGAAGCTCATTGTTCTAAAATGCTCCATCCACATTGTCCATTTGTGTTTGCAAGTTTATATTTTCAGACGGACGCGCCAATATTCCTAAACCTATTGATTAATTACTTTTATTTTACAAAGATTCCATCACTATTTTAAGATTATTTAATGTGTTGGCCCGTATTTAATAAACATTCCTCAAACTGAGCCTGGGATTTGATCCGTACCCTTGTGGTATCCCAATTTTAAATGCCCCGCTATGTGAAACCCCCGTTCTGCCCAATATATATACCTTTTCGGTGTTACCATGGCACAGGCACAACTCTGCTCTAATTTGTTTCTTTGACAGCGCATATTAATATGTGGCTAAGCAGGGTAAATGAGAGCTTAGCCGCACCCATGATTGGCACACAGTACCCCCTGTGCACATACATGCCAGCCATCCAGTTACAGTGGATGTGCCCCTGCTGCCGGCCACACTTGGGTTTGCTGGTGAGGTAAGAATATCATCCGACTGGGGGGGGGGTTTACGCAGTGAGGATCCCAAGTCAGGATGCCCCAGGGATCAGTATTTAATTGGACCTGACATGACTTTAATTAAAGTGTAGATTATTGCAATGATTTATCAAGCACTTCTGGCAGACTATGCCAAAAACAGGTTCACCTTGCGATTTCTTCTCTTGGCTCTGTGATGCTGCACATTAATTAGCATAATGGGTGGGATCTGTCACATTCCCAGAACTTGCTCCAGACATCCTGGTTGTGCTTCTCCCCTTTCCCCCTGTTGCTAGGCAACACTGGAGCCTAGACCAGCACTTCCAGACACACAAGACCTCAATCCCAATCACACATGCACACACTCCCAAATGTCCATGCACACACTCCCAAAGCGAATGCCCGCACATTGCACTCGTAAATGTCCATGCACACACTCCCAAAGCGAATGCCCCCACATTGCACTCGTAAATGTCCATGCACACACTCCCAAAAGCGAATGCCCGCGCATTGCACTCGTAAATGTCCATGCACACACTCCCAAAGCGAATGCCCGCACATTGCACTCGTAAATGTCCATGCACACACTCCCAAAAGCGAATGCCCGTGCATTGCACTCGTAAATGTCCATGCACACACTCCCAAAAGCGAATGCCCGTGCATTGCACTCGTAAATGTCCATGCACACACTCCCAAAGCGAATGCCCGCACATTGCACTCGTAAATGTCCATGCACACACTCCCAAAGCGAATGCCCGCACATTGCACTCGTAAATGTCCATGCACACACTCCCAAAAGCGAATGCCCGCGCATTGCACTCGTAAATGTCCATGCACACACTCCCAAAGCGAATGCCCGCACATTGCACTCGTAAATGTCCATGCACACACTCCCAAAGCGAATGCCCGCACATTGCACTCGTAAATGTCCATGCACACACTCCCAAAGCGAATGCCCGCACATTGCACTCGTAAATGTCCATGCACACACCCCAAAGCGAATGTCCACACATTGCACTCGTAAATGTCCATGCACACATGCCCAAAGCGAATGCCCGCACATTGCACTCGTAAATGTCCATGCACACATGCCCAAAGCGAATGCCCGCACATTGCACTCGTAAATGTCCATGCACACACTCCCAAAGCGAATGCCCGTGCATTGCACTCGTAAATGTCCATGCACACACTCCCAAAGCGAATGCCCGCACATTGCACTCGTAAATGTCCATGCACACACTCCCAAAGCGAATGCCCGCACATTGCACTCGTAAATGTCCATGCACACACTCCCAAAAGCGAATGCCCGCGCATTGCACTCGTAAATGTCCATGCACACACTCCCAAAGCGAATGCCCGCGCATTGCACTCGTAAATGTCCATGCACACACTCCCAAAGCGAATGCCCGCACATTGCACTCGTAAATGTCCATGCACACACTCCCAAAAGCGAATGCCCGTGCATTGCACTCGTAAATGTCCATGCACACACTCCCAAAAGCGAATGCCCGTGCATTGCACTCGTAAATGTCCATGCACACACTCCCAAAGCGAATGCCCGCACATTGCACTCGTAAATGTCCATGCACACACTCCCAAAAGCGAATGCCCGTGCATTGCACTCGTAAATGTCCATGCACACACTCCCAAAGCGAATGCTCGCACATTGCACTCGTAAATGTCCATGCACACACTCCCAAAGCGAATGCCCGCACATTGCACTCGTAAATGTCCATGCACACACTCCCAAAGCGAATGCCCGTGCATTGCACTCGTAAATGTCCATGCACACACGCCCAAAGCGAATGCCCGCACATTGCACTCGTAAATGTCCATGCACACACTCCCAAAGCGAATGCCCGCACATTGCACTCGTAAATGTCCATGCACACACTCCCAAAAGCGAATGCCCGTGCATTGCACTCGTAAATGTCCATGCACACACTCCCAAAGCGAATGCCCGCACATTGCACTCGTAAATGTCCATGCACACACTCCCAAAAGCGAATGCCCGTGCATTGCACTCGTAAATGTCCATGCACACACTCCCAAAGCGAATGCCCGCACATTGCACTCGTAAATGTCCATGCACACACTCCCAAAGCGAATGCCCGCACATTGCACTCGTAAATGTCCATGCACACACTCCCAAAGCGAATGCCCGCACACTGCACTCGTAAATGTCCATGCACACACTCCCAAAGCGAATGCCCGCACATTGCACTCGTAAATGTCCATGCACACACTCCCAAAGCGAATGCCCGCACATTGCACTCGTAAATGTCCATGCACACACTCCCAAAGCGAATGCCCGCACACTGCACTCGTAAATGTCCATGCACACACTCCCAAAGCGAATGCCCGCACATTGCACTCGTAAATGTCCATGCACACACTCCCAAAGCGAATGCCCGCACATTGCACTCGTAAATGTCCATGCACACACCCCAAAGCGAATGTCCGCACATTGCACTCGTAAATGTCCATGCACACATGCCCAAAGCGAATGCCCGCACATTGCACTCGTAAATGTCCATGCACACACTCCCAAAGCGAATGCCCGTGCATTGCACTCGTAAATGTCCATGCACACACTCCCAAAGCGAATGCCCGCACATTGCACTCGTAAATGTCCATGCACACACCCCAAAGCGAATGTCCGCACATTGCACTCGTAAATGTCCATGCACACATGCCCAAAGCGAATGCCCGCACATTGCACTCGTAAATGTCCATGCACACACTCCCAAAGCGAATGCCCGTGCATTGCACTCGTAAATGTCCATGCACACACGCCCAAAGCGAATGCCTGCACATTTCACTCCTAAATGTCCATGGGCGCACTCCCAAAGTGCATACGCAAACTCCCAAAGAGCATGTGCGCACTCCCAAATGTCTAAGCATGTGCTCCCAAAGCGAGCAGGTGGCGGATCGGACAGGTGGCAGTTCGGACAGGCAGGTGAGTGGCCAATAGGATGGGCAGTGGAACAATCGGGCGGGTGGCAGATCGGGCAGGTGGGGGGCCAATAGGATGGGCAGCGGAACAATCGGGCGGGTGGGTGGCTGGCCGATCAGCCAGGCGGGTCACTGGAGTGTCCTTTGGCAAGGTTAGCTACTGTTTTTTATTTGAGCATTTGCCTTTAGAATCCCTTTTTTATATTGACGCATATTTTGCACTGAAAACAATAAAATAAACACATTTACTAAAACATTAGCAGTGCAGGAACACGATGAAACAATTATAAATGATATAAATGAATTGCACTAGTCTAATTTGCACTAATGTAGCATTGTCTAGCAGAAGTGCTTAATAAATCAGGCACTGTATTTCTAGATGTCTAAGAAATTAATCTAGCTGATTTTTTAAAGTGGACCAAAACCCACCCTGGAGTCTATGAGAAGGGGCTCGAACGGATCCAAGTGTGCTAATTGGACAAGCGGGTGCGCATGCGCCGTAGGACTGGGAAGATGTGAGTTTGTTCGGGCCAGGCGGGGTTTTACACAGCAGGGCACCGGGGACAAGGATAGTCAAAATCCTGGGTTTTGGTCCAATTTAAATCCTGTAACTGAAATGTCCCCTAGTATCTTCTCTAGTCATGGCATTCCATGACTAAGTTTGACTACCCTTACAGCATAGAGCCTCCTTCCTCATGTCTTTCAGACTCCAAGGCAGGCCGGAGTGGCTTTTAGATGCTTTAAAGAGGAACTCCATTTTAAAAAAGTCCCTCTCTAATATGCAGCAGCGGGGAAAGACTCCTCTGCACTGTGCAGACGAGAACTGGGCTCATTTCTGACCATATTTTCTGTTTAACCCGTGTTGAATATGTTGAGTTTTTATCTTTTAGAGGCAGACCAGAAGCCACTACCCCTCATCCCCAGCGTCTAAAAAGTCTCCAGGACAGGGTGAATTCCAACGTTAATATGCGCTGCAATCAGTGATGATTGGATAACAAGTAAATTGTGTTATATAACAGTAACTGAAGGTCAGCCTACAACATACAATGCAGCAAGATATTGGAAAATTGACAGTTAAACTGAGAAAAGGGAAATGAGCGAGGAGAAGGGAAAATGGTGCTGGAAGGAGAGGGGAAAGGGGGCCCTGCCATATGCGTCCCACAGTGCTGCTATGCTATGCTACTCGGATTCATGGCTGAAGCATGCTAGAGGAGTACTCCCACATATTGAGGAACCTGGAATGTTTGCTGTGGTTTTTTTCATTGATTAGAAAGTTATTTATATTTGCACAAAACTCATAAAAGTGAATTTCAATGCAGTTGTTTGCTTGGTTACTAGTAGGACAAAAGTTTCTAGCTTACGTTGGTTGGTGATAAGCCCCTCAATGTTCTGATGTAAGAGAATGGTTCATAGTCATGATGAGCGATGCGTTCATTAAAGAGTTGGGAGGTGACCAGCGATGTGGACCCAAAATCTTACCACCAGGTATATAGCATTGTTCTCATCACACCATGGCCCTGAAAGCATCTGTCCAAATAGGATCAGATGGGTATTGTGGATGTAAATAGGTACCAATATGTATATAAGTACTTTGTAAGCTCGAAAGAGTGGTCACATTAATGCGATGGGAAACAGAATGCTTTCCATAACTTCCCACACTCCCCAATTTGTTAACATTTGTGTGCTCAGCATTAGTGGCCTTCACGTTTATGAGTGAATATGTGACAGATATTAGGTTTGGGCCTAAGGGGAACTTCAATGCATGTATGCTTGTAAGAAGTAAGGGTGGAGGAGGTCGGGGCCAACCTGAGAAGAGCAGTATTCCAATACTTTAAATAAATATATCTGAAGCATTTAGGTATTCAATGATGTTTCCTGACAATAGGGTTGATTCAGAGCACCTTTCTCACCTTTTTTTTTGCGTGAATATTTCCATTCTCGTTCATTATTTCCCCTCGTCTGATTCAGCAAAGCCTCTTTTCTGGGAGGACTTTGGTGTGAAATGTTTTCATTTTTGCATGATTTTTCGTTTGGTAGCAAGACCTCCAAAAAAATGATGAGAAAGGGGCTCTGAATCAACCCTAATGCCCCAGGGGATAAATGGATTGTTGGCCAGAAGAGTCCTCCACCGAAAAAATCTCAGAAAAAGTGGGTCATAGAAAAGAGATGTAAGTGGGAGGTTGAATGAATTATTAGTTTACTGGAAATTACTAGGATATTTCGCACTGTCCCAAATATTAAGGCTATGCTTCATTATCGGGTTTAAAAAGGTAGGTCATGTATCTGGAGGAAGCCACAAGAGTGCCACAATAGGCATTGGATGAACTTTTGGAATTTAAAGATAGTGGTGGGGTTTCATTAGTTGTATGTAGAGACACTAGCTCTGCAATTTGTGCAGACACATAGAAATTTGAAAAGTTTGGGAGACCCAGTTCACCTTTCCTTTTGTGTGGTAATCACTGATTTTGGTAGGGTTCCCATTTACTCAACATTCTTATTACACATAAGACTGACTGCCCCAGTCTACAGGAGCTCGCCCCTTAGAGCAAGAACAAAGCAATCCATGCTGTCATACAACACGCTTGTTTATGTCCAAAGTTTTAATTTAATAGGACAGCCCGCGTATATTAGTGAATAATTTTGCCAGTGTTTATTTTGTGCTCTATTTTTGTTTTCCCGTGAGTATTAAGCTGCTGATTACTATTCAGCTCACTTTCTTGGTAGCAGATTATGGGTTTATGTACAACGCCTGCAGTTGTTGACAGGCTGACAGGTTTGGTAGCTGATGTCATCAGGCTGTCTTCATGGATGAGCTATGCAGGCATTCTGTTTTAACAGTCCAATCAAGGCTGAGTTGTTGCTGAGTTGCGGACATTTTATTCCTTACCTTATGTTTTACAGTATGTGTCATTTTATCTCTCCATACTTTAATTCCTGGTTTGGATAAAGTGTGAGATTGTCCCTTCGAGGCTTGTGAACAGAAGGAATGATTTGTAAGAAATGGAGAAGAGTGTATTGCCTACAGTGTAATTAAAGGGGGCTTATACCCAGCCCGAAAGTACCAGAGGAAAGCTTTCCCTAGGGGCATCCTAATTTGAGTTGCCCCATAGTGTGAACTGCCCTGTGCCTCCATTTAGTCACCTCATTCCTCAATTCCACAATGCATGCTGCGTACCTGACAGTAACCCCCCCCCCCCCTCACTTCACCCTTAATGCCCCCAAGAAATTTAGGTCTGCCAAACATTATGAGCGCACACAGCATGGATTACTGCCGGAGGCCCGTGCACCTTGGAGTCAAGCCAAGAGATGCATAAATGGGCTTGGGTGGGCTCACATGGGTTCCATTCAAGATCAGGAGGTCACAGGGAAGAGATTCCAGTCCTCTTTAAAGATATAAGCAGCACTAAACTCATGTACCGCTTTTCTGGGTTAATCTTTCTGAAAACCCTTTAAATTCATGTTCACCCCAGGCCTAATGTGAGCTTTACTGACCTTTTCCTGCAATCATCAAGCCCAATATGGATAACGTCACATTTTCAGGCAACCTGCATGTGCCAGATTATCTTTGGGTAGGAGGGTGCAAGTGGATTCTTCTCTCTGAGTATAAAGGAGAACTGAACGCAGGAGGGTCAGGGTCCACTATAACAATGCTACCAAATCCCTCTTAATGTTGTCTGCATAGGGTAAAAACAAATTCACTGTAGTTTTATTTTGTGGTATGTAGCCCCTTAAACTGGACCAGCAACCCGACACAGTTGTTAAAGAACTCCCCAAAACTCACTTGCCATATCAGCATGCATGATACTTAATCATTGTCAGCAATTGCTCTTGCATTCACTCGCCTCACAGATTTTCTTCTGGTCACGGCCATCTTGCAGGACCTCAGAGGCTTGCTTTCCCAGCATCCCAGCTGTGCTGCTGCCTGAATTTAAAGGCGCGCTATCGCAAAAAATGGCCAAATTCTAAAAATACATATGGCAGTATGGCGGGAGCAGAGCTCACTTATACACTTGACATCAATAAATATCCCCTTAGACTTTTTTATTTTTTATTTTAGTGGAAGGAAGACGAAGATCAGGGGTTCTGTCACCCCTGATACAATAAATCTATCACCCCTGGCATTAGCCGATGTGGATATGTGTAATATGGAGTTTTAATATTACACAATTTTGCGTTAGTGCTCCTTTAACTGACATAACCCACAATGCACAGTAGAAGGAAACCCAGCAGTACTTCCTCTTTGCAGGCTGCCTACAGCTCCATAGGGTGCCATTAATGGGAGATACAAAAAGGGAAATGAATTCTTATGTGCAACACTCTGAATTGCCCAGGTGCATATGAGCGTTGTTAATTGTAACAGTGTTAGTACGGTTCTAAGGGGATCCAGCCTAACTTTTGGTTTGTTTGTTAAAGACAGGAAATACGAAATAACTGAAAATCCAGGGGTGCCATAATACAGCTATAGATGGCAAGGTCTCCATGATGGTGTCACATACTGCAAATTAACATAGTTGTTTAGCAGTATCCAACTGAGTTAAAAGTCAGAAAATTATTTACTGTATGATCCTTGAAAGGGTCCCATTCAATGTTCGCACCAGGGTCCCGTCACATTTGGTTACGCCATAGAGTCATGGCACATCATATTGAGAAGGTGCATACGAAATTCCTAAAGGAGTAAAAAATACCTAACCACACCTCCTCTGACAAAATCTGACCCTCATGGACATACGGGCAGGATGATTCATTACTAGTGCTAGGTATCGGCAGATGAGCGTCTGTACAGAAGCGCTAAGAGCAACCGCTAGTAGACGCTGTGATCGGCTATCGGGCGCTGTTAAAGAGCGTCTCATTCGCTGTAGTAACCTGGCTGGCATTGATGAATGTGATGTATGTTGGGCGTTCTAACACCAGTACAGCGTTGCAGGGAGTGAAAGGTAGCGCCAGCTCATTGAGACGGACTCTCAGTGACTCACACCTTATTCAACAAAAAAAACACACACAGCGTCGGCGCTCTGGATCTGGTCGCTATAGCATAGAGCGGCAGACGCTGTGTGATTAAAGTCTGTTTTTGAACACATATCCACCAGTAACAAAGCGAAAACACAGGAATGACATTGTTGTAACATTGTGACATTAATACTGACATAAATGCCAGACCTGTAATGTTAATTCTGCATATAAATATAAAAAATCAAAAAAGGTTTTCAAAAATGACTATTTCTAGGCCAGGAGAGGTCACACAATTATTTGAGAGAAAAAAAAAAAATTAAAAACAAAAACCCTGTTTAAACAGAAGACAAGGAACGTCCATTGAAATGTATGGGAGAGCGACAGGTAGCGACAGGTAATACCTCACTCTAGAAGCTAGAGCTCCGGCGGTATACGCTGAGCTGCCTGTAATGATGAATGATATGCTACATGGTGCTGTTAGAGTCGCTCACCAGAATCGCCTTCATAATTGTGATATTGCGTTCACCAGACGCTGCCTGTCGCTTACAAGGCACTACCTGGTGCTATCCCTTGATAAATTAACCCCTTAGCTGTTAAAGCTGTGTACACATCAAGATATGGACACCCTTTCATTTTCACACTTTTTAAACTCACCAAGTAGTGAGTACCAGGCTATGATCCCTGGATGTCCCTAGGAAAAATCATTGTCTATTCTTATCAACGATGGGGGAGGGTCTGGTTGGGGGCATGACACAGATAGGTTGTGGCCTTTCCAAGCTCCCGAAGTGGTGAGCATGAGGATATGACTGCTGCAGGAACATTGATGGGTATTTAGGATGATACTGTGCTTCTGAGCTGCTGCTTCTATGGCCAGGCACCTACTCCTCCCATCTTCTAAACCATGACAGCCCGCTCTTCATCCTCCTCCTGAGATGTGTCCTGAGATCTGTGAACTTCTCTCTTTGCTTTTCTAGAATACTGCTCTAACTAGGCACATAGCTCTCACCTCTGGAACACCTCCTTGGGTACTTACCTGACGCTCACTTCTGTATTGGTCATCATTACTCTTGTTTAACTTTGCATCTAAGTATGTATCGGGCAGGCTGATTCATCATTAGCGGCAGGTAGCGACAGATGAGCGTCTGTAGCAGGCATTTTCAGAGCGCCCGCTAGTAGTCGCAGTGCTCGGCCGTGAGTCGCTACTTTATAGCGACTCAGTCGCTGTTCAGTAATGTTGAATACATTGTGAGGAGTCGCTATTTGACCAGTACAGCGCTGTATGGGAGCGCATGTTAGCGACTGCTCATAGCGACCGACTCACACCATATTCAGGTAAAAAACAGCCTTACTAATCTCTGGCGCTGAAAAATAGTTGTTTGAATCCCAGAGCGCAGGACTGTGTGTTTAAAGTCTGTTTTCAAGCATCTATCAACTAGTAACAAAGTGAAAACATATGGAATTACATTGTAACAACATTGTAACATGAACACTTTAATGCCAGACCTGTAATGTCATTTCTGAGGAAATATATAAAAATGAAAAAAATATGAAAAAAATGCTATTTCAATGCCAGAAGAGGTCAAAGAATTATTTGTGATTTTTTCGTAAAAAACAAAAACCCCGTTTAAAGAGAAGAAAAGGATCGTCCATTGAAATGTATGGGAGAGCGACAGGGAGCGAGAGGTCATACCTGGCGCTGTGCAAGGCTGAACGCTGGCGCTGTTCGCTGAGGCTGTGAAAATGATGAATCAGACGCTACATGGTGCTATCCCAGTCCCTAAACAGATTCTGCTTGATAAATGTGTAATTGCGTGCCGTGTCCGGCGTTGACTAGTCGCTATCTGTCGCTACCTCTCATTAACCACTATAAAAGGTGATTTGAGACTGCACTGAAGATAATACCATTTTGTGAATACTCACCTTGTAAAATGGGTATTATAAGTATGTCACACACCCCGCTTCAAGAATCCATAACATGTGGGTAATATCGTCCTGAAGAGGCGTTCCTGCAGAGATGATAGTAAAAAAGAAAGCCCCTCCCTGATCCATAAATACCTGGGACCTCCCACTCATCACCCAGTATACAGAAGCAGTAATATAAGGGACCAGGAAGAGGCAAAAATAAAACACAACCACGCAAAGTTCACCAAATAGAGGATCCTGAAAACAGAGAAGGGCGGGTGAAGTGGGGTGTGTGACATACTTATAATACCCATTTTACAAGGTGAGTATTCACAAAATGGTATTATTCTAAGTATGTCACACACCCCGCTTCAAGAATCCATAACATGTGGGACATCCAATAGCAGTGTCCGTAACAAGGGCGGGAATCCAAAAAACCAGGCAACAATGCACAACTTTAAACCACTGCAGCTTGCAAAACTTTGCGTCCAAAAACAGCATCCGCGGACGCCCAAACATCAACCTTGTAAAACTTGGAAAAAGTGTGAACAGACGACCAGGTAGCGGCCTTACAAACTTGCTCAACAGAAGCCTGGTGCTGAAAAGCCCAAGAAGCTCCAACCGCACGAGTAGAATGAGCTGTAACACGGAAAGGGGGACTCCTCCCCTTGGCAGAATAGGCCCCAATGATGGCCTGACGAATCCACGTACTAATGGAAGATTTGGCAGGAGCCAAACCTTTCCTAGGCCCGGAGGGCACCACAAAAAAGGCGTCCGTCTTACGAAAGGAAGACGTAACCTCAAGATAATGTTCCACAACACGAACCACATCCAGAGAATGCAACGCCCTTTCCTTGTCATTGCTAGGATTAGGGCATAGAGAAGGCAGAACAATGTCCTGATTCAAATGAAAAGCCGAGACCACCTTCGGAAGAAAATCCGGCTTGAAACGAAAGACCACCTTGTCCTGATGCTTCTCAAAGTACGGAGCTTTAACGGATAAAGCTGCCAACTCAGAAACACGCCTAGCCGAAGTGATAGCCACCAAAAAGGCCACCTTTTGAGTAAGCGAAGACAAAGCAACCTCATTCAAGGGCTCAAACGGAGGACCCTGAAGAGCGGAGAGAACAAGATTCAAATCCCAAACTGGAACCAAGGGCTTCCTAGGCGGACGAACATGCGTGACTCCTTGGAAAAAAGTCCTGACTAAAGGATGAAGCGCAAAGGATCGTTGAAAAAACACCGCCAAGGCAGAAACCTGCCCTTTCAAGGTACTAATTTGGAGCCCCAGATCCAAACCATGTTGAAGAAACTCCAGAATCCTAGGAATGGAGAACTCACGACAAGAGACGGACCTACCTTCACACCAATCAATATAGGACCTCCAGGTCCTATAGTAAACAGAAGAAGAAGACCGCTTCCTGGCACTGATAAGAGTTTGAATCACCGCGTCAGAAAGGCCTTCGTCCTTTAAGATGGCGGTTTCAGCAGCCACGCCGTCAAAGCCAGCGATGGTAAATTGGGATAGCGAAGCCGACCCTGGGTGAGCAGGTCCGGCAGCAGAGGCAGAGCGAACTGATCCTCTGCCAGCCTTACAAGATCTGCGAACCAAACGCGCCGTGGCCACCTTGGGGCCACTAGAATCGCCGCCGCGCCTTCCAAGGCCAGTTTGCGCACTACTCTGGCTAGCAGCGGAAAAGGAGGGAACAGATAAAGGAATCCCAGTTCCCTCCAGGACAGAGACATGGCATCCACCGCCAGAGCCAGAGGATCCTGCGAGAGAGACACAAAGACTGGAAGCTTGTGATTGTGACGAGAGGCAAAGAGGTCCACCGCTGGGACCCCCCACCTGCGACATATCGAACGAAACACCCTGGGACTGAGAGACCACTCCCCCTGACGAGAGGAGGCCCTGCTCAGCAAGTCCGCCTCCGTGTTCTCCACTCCCGGAATGTAGACTGCTGAGATACACGGGACGTGGGTCTCCGCCCAGTCCAGAATCAAAGACACTTCCCTGAGGGCACCCCTGCTGCGAGTCCCCCCTTGGTGATTGATGTAAGCAACCGCCGTCCTGTTGTCCGATCGGACCTGAACTGGCAGGCCTCTCAACTGAAGAGTCAAACGAAACAGAACCAACCTGATGGCTCTCAACTCCAGAATATTGATGGGCTCGTGAGCCTCCTGAGGACTCCACAGACCCTGAAAACGGAGGTCCTTCCAAACACCCCCCCATCCTGACAGACTGGCATCCGTGGTGACCGTTTCCCAACATGGAGCCAGGAAGGATCTGCCCATCGACAGATTGACAGACCCCAGCCACCATTGAAGGGAACGACGAACTCGGGGAGTCAACCGGAAGGACCGGTCCAATGACGACTGCGACCTGTCCCAAACCGTCAACAGATGCAGCTGAAAAGTCCTCGTATGGAACTGGGCAAAGGGAACTGCCTCGAATGAGGCCACCATGAGCCCCACCAGCCTCATCCCTAACCGGATGGTCGGATGAGGAGCCAACAAGAGAAGCTGAACTAACTCCTGAATCAAAAGAATCTTGGCCTGGGGCAGAAACACCCTGGCCTGCGAGGTGTCCAGAGACATCCCCAGAAAAGTCACAACTCTGGACGGAGAAAGAGAAGACTTGGGGTGGTTGATCACCCAACCGAACCTCTCCAGAGTGGACACCACCACTCCGGTGTCCAACTCCGCTTGGTTGAAAGAAGAGGCCATGATCAGTAGATCGTCCAGATAGGGCACAATGCGGATACCCTGAACTCTGAGTAGTGCCATCACCCCCGCTAGCACCTTGGTGAACACCCGAGGAGCTGAGGTGAGACCGAAAGGAAGTGCCACAAACTGAAAGTGCCGATCCTCCACCACAAACCTGAGAAACCTCTGGTGTGCTGGAAAAACCGGAACGTGTAGATAAGCATCCTTGATGTCTATGGACGTCAGAAAGTCTCCCTGACGAAGAGAGTGAATGGCCGAGCGCAACGTCTCCATGCGGAATTTGCGCGGCCGAATGAACCTGTTGAGAAACTTCAGATCCAATATAGGACGGACCGACCCGTCCTTTTTGGGAACCGTGAACAAATTGGAATAGAAGCCCCTGCCCTGTTCCGAGGGGGGCACTGGGCAAATGACAGCCATGTCCAGAAGATTCTGCACTGACACCAGGAGCCCCTGCGCCACCAGAGGCTCCGAAGGCATCCGAGACCTGAAGAACCTGGAGGGGGGGCGGAGCTCGAACTCTAGCTTGTAACCGGAAGACACCACTTCCCGGATCCATCTGTCCGAGACTTCTTGATCCCAGATCTGGGAGAAGTGTCTCAGCCGTCCCCCCACCCGCAAGGGTGAGGGCGCCCCCTCATTGCTGAACTGGCTTAACAGCCGGCTTGGGCTTAGAGCCCCAACTGTATCCAGAACGGGCACGCCCTCTGCCCCTGTTTCCGGAATCTCCTCTGGAAGAGGGAAATGCAGAGCCTCTGCCAGATCTGGCTCCACGAAAGGAAGTTGAAAAGGCAGGCGGCCCCCGAAAGGGACGGCGCTGCTTCTTACGTTGAGGCAACCTACCACCCTTGGTGACGGAGTCCAAAGTTTCACCAAAAAGCCTCAAGCCAACAAAAGGTAAGGCCGTCAGAGACTTTTTTGACATAAAATCGGCCGCCCACTGGCGCAGCCAAACCGACCGCCGAATAGTCACCAACAAAGCCGACGTCCTACCACACATCATCAAGGCGTCATCCAAGGCTGTTAATACAAAGGATAAAAATAACTCACACCGTTTGAGACTAAGGAACTCGGCACTACCAGGGCGAAGCCCGGAAGAGGTCAACAAGTCCCTGACCACAGACCTGGCAGCCAACACCATAAGCTCTGAGGCGCACACAGGCCGTATGGCTGACCCAATGCTAGAAAAGCCATGACAAGCCATTTGATCAATACGTTTATCTTCCCCATCCTTAAGGGTGGAACAATCCGGTCTATTTAAAACCGAGGAATTAGACAATCCCAAAACCGGAGCATCGACCTCGGGCGGGGAAGCCCAGCGCTTAACCGCCTCCGAAGGAAAAGGATATTTCCTATCCCAACCTTGAGGGATACCAGGGAGCCTAGCCGGCCTGTCCCATTCCTTGTCAATGATTTTGTCAAAGTGCCGTTGCGTAGGAAACTCCAAGCGCGGCCTGGACTCCTCAAACAACTCACCCTCCTGTTGTGACGCCACCTCGGGGGGGGAGATATTCAGAACCTCCAACATCAGCGCAAGGGCGTGGGAAGAATCCGAGGATCTCCCCAACTCACTAAATTCCGCATCAGCGCCAGCAGACTGCTCGTCGTCCGAGACCTCTGAACCCTCAGAAACTTCACCTTCCTCTAGCCCAGAATAATCAGACCAATCCAGATTATTAAACTCATCCAAAACATCAACCGGCGCAGCCGGAGACAAATGCTTCCTCTTCGCCGGAGCCTTACGGGCAACCGAACTGGAAACAATTCTCTCAAGGTTGGCCAATCTGGCGCACATCTCAGATTGCAGATCCCTACCCATGACAACGTCACAAGGAGCGCGTGTCAGGGTGGGAGGTTGAGATGACTCGGCCGGCGGTGCTGACCCAGGAGCCTGGGATCCGGACTGCCGCGCAATAGTTTGCTGAGCACACGGTATACAAAGCAATACATCGTCCCCAGAAATGGATGCAGCGCACAGCATGCATCTATTGGAATGCCCCGCAGGGATCCCTGCCCCAGTAACCGGGGATGCCTCCATAGGTGAACTTTGAATAGTCTGTAAGACCCAGGGAATTACGCTGGTAAGCGACCCGGGATGCCCCTTTAAGTCCCGAGTGGGAGGATTTTTGCAAGACTAAACCCAGGGATCTAGGACCGGGAGAAACCCCCTAATTACTAAGGAAGGGTCCTCCTGGTAAACCACCGCTCTGTAAGAGAAGGAAAAGGGGGCCCCAATAAATGACTGACAAGGAAAAATATACAAACATATGGCAAAAACCAGATAAGGCCCAAAGGCCACTCACGTGTCCAGAAGCGAGGAGCAATGGCGCCGCACAGCACGAGGCGCAGAGGGAAGGAAGAAGGAGGCGTGGCAGCGCGGACCGCGCGAAGATGGAGGACCGCCTAACGCCGCCCTCAGCAGAGTCACCTCAAGCTCCGCAACGGAGCCTCCAGAGACGGCCAGGCAGCGGGGGAGGGGCGGAGCCGCGGGGTGCGCGCGAAGGCCCCGGCCCCGCCCTCCCCTCCCGACGCGTCCAGACAGAAGACCCCGGCCGGGACACTGAGACCGGCGCCGCCGTCTACCGCGGCGCCGGAGATGGAATGACGAGCGGGCGGGTGTGACCGCCGGCACCGGCGGCACACCCGTCCAGCCAGCAGACGACAAACAGCAGCGGAGAGCCGGCCGCGGCAGGCGCCGCGGCCCGGCCCCGCTCATAGACTCGCGTGAGGGGAAAGCTCCCCTCACGCCACAGAAGTGAACACCCCGGCCGCAATGGCGGCCGCGGTGTCACACAGCAAAGTGAAAACACACAGCACACAGTGAATAAAAATAAAGAATAATAGGGAATAAGAAAAATAAAGAATAAAGAAAATAAAATGCTCCCCTGACTACCAGACAACTGCAAATATAGAGGGACCCCCCCAGACCCCACTGAATGGGAAATGGGAATTAAAGGGAGACCCCCCCGGGGCCCAGCACCAAGGGACGGGGCATCCCAAACCGGGGTCACCAACCCGGCGTCCCGCCTACCCTCTTATTTAGGGTCTCACGGGGAAACGTCTGCTGCAAGGCACCAAGGTGCCAGCATACCCTCGCTCGGGCCCGCAGCCAAGACTGAGGAGGCACAATTGTAGATCTGACAGGAAAGAGAAAGCCCGAACGGAAATAACCAGAAAACAGGCCGGGAGTTACCCCGGCTACCTGACATCCCCCTGTGCAAGGAGGAGACATCATCTTCTGACTTGCTCGCCGTCTTGCAGAGATGGAAAACTGGGTGATGAGTGGGAGGTCCCAGGTATTTATGGATCAGGGAGGGGCTTTCTTTTTTACTATCATCTCTGCAGGAACGCCTCTTCAGGACGATATTACCCACATGTTATGGATTCTTGAAGCGGGGTGTGTGACATACTTAGAATAACTACTATAATGAAGAAAAATGAACAACCTGTGGTGTGCACATGTGGGTGATTCAATAACCAAAAGCTCTAGACGGGAAGGTCCCACTGCCCACCCAAACACCCTGCAAATTATGGCACCACCACTACTTAGTAAAAATCCATATCACTTTATTATTGACAAAGACAAACACTGAACATCGCTAAAAAACATATAAGACAATTCTGTATCTACAATGGAAGGGAAACTAGCAGGGGCAGTGGGGGCGGAGGTAGGAATCTAAAATGGTCAAAATTTATGTACATAAACCTGGCTTAAGTATAAAGTGCATATGTGCTGTGTGCAAACTAACCTACAACCTATCTCTTAAACAGTGTATCCTATACAATAATACAAATAAATAATATGAGACTTAAACAAGTATAAATCTATATAAAGCCAGTAGCCATGCAGGCTGAAAGCACCTGTAAAACTCAATAGTGAACACAACGCCAGGGGAGACCAAATGACACGACCCCCATAAACAAGAGACAATGAACTCACATACCAGAACGACCACCTGCCCACTGCCCCGCTCGTCTACGCGTTACGTGGCGTCGAACAACATTTATACTGCCCCGCTCGTCTACGCGTTACGTGACGTCGAACAACATTTATACATAGATTTATACTTGTTTTGACCATTTTAGATTCCTACCTCCGCCCCCACTGCCCCTGCTAGTTTCCCTTCCATTGTAGATACAGAATTGTCTTATATGTTTTTTAGCGATGTTCAGTGTTTGTCTTTGTCAATAATAAAGTGATATGGATTTTTACTAAGTAGTGGTGGTGCCATAATTTGCAGGGTGTTTGGGTGGGCAGTGGGACCTTCCCGTCTAGAGCTCACCTCTCATTAACCAGGCGCTACCTAGCGCTATCCCTTCTTAAATAAGGGCCTAAGTAACTTTTCATAGTGACCAGGCTGTAAGGCCAATTCTTATCCCCTTCCACAATTTTCCAATGATCTAGCTTCACTCAGTGTCCTCTTCTCCTTGGAACCAAGTCACCTTATCCTTGCATTGCTGTGTATGATAAGGATTGGTTTGTAGGACATATTTTGAAGCGGTGCTGGTCTAGGTATCCATGTTTGGTTGTTAGTGTGAGATCATCTTACCTCTTGGACAATATCTTTCCTCTGCACTCACAATTGCCAACAAGCGGTTCTTTCGGGCCTGATAATGAGACTAGAGATCTTATTACTAACATATTATTCATGTACTACTGGCAGCTATTTATAGCAGCATAGTAAAACTTTGTAGAAACCAACCCAACAAACACATTAACAAACAAAACAGAACAGACATTATTGATGAGAAGACTAGTAGGAGCAAGGATAGCATTGGTCTTTAGAGCCCGACTCCAGACAAAAGTTATATTTTAATTTTGGAGGGCAAGGTTACAACCAATTATTTTTGCTGCCTATGACCCCATTGGGAGGATCTTAGGAGGATATTGCCTTTATCTTTACCTGGTCACTAAAGGTAAGCTATTTTATTACACAGAAGATCTAAGGGTGTCATGGACACCAAAAGGTGGTGAGCAGGGACACATTTGGGCAACTATTCCAATGATACCTGGTATATGTAACACTCGTGGCTTTTCTGTTGCACTTACTATTTAGTGGAAACCAAAATAAAGCCTAAAAATTCATAACAGGGTTACAGTGAGGAGAGAGAACACCAAAAAGGTTCTAAACCTTCCCCATTCAAAACTAAAATAATGACAGACTTTAAAACAGAACTTACAAGGCTCCAAAATTTGCCTAGGAGGGTTTAAACTGTAAACCCGATGGCAATAATAAGGCAGGAAGCATCTGATGTCTGTGCCATGTGCCTCGTTTCTATTCTCTGCAGTGCCGGGTGGAAGCTGTAGATCCTTTTAATTTAGTTCCTCTAGGGCCATGCAAAAAGGAGGTCTAACACAACCACTGTTCCCTGAGCGTGAGTGAGCACATCAAGCCACAGTTGGCCCACAGCTGTTTCTGACCACAGCAGAGCATGCCCATGACATGCGCTTCCCAATTTGACACAGAAATGAAAGCGATGAAAGTGGCTGTACTTAGAATACATAAGATATTTACAAGTATTTAGAGAAGCTTTGAAACAGCTTACTTTACACAGTTCCCAAGGAGGATAAGGTGGCAGGAAGTGACATGCATGCAATCCATCTATCCAGCTTTAGATATTAGTGTAAATGTATAATACCTGAGCTTTGCTTGGGAAGGGGGTTCATCAAATGCAAAAAACTGGTATCTGGAGTAAAGGAGACCAGTCAGGCAGGAGTGTGATCAATATTTCCCCTGGGAGCAGTCAGCACAGGATGTCTGAAGTTAGGTTGTCTGCTGATCCAGACAAATACAGGCAGCAACCTCAGGGACTTTTTTTAACCAGTTAGAGCCTAGAACCAGTCAACAAGCACAGTAAACAGTGGTTTTAAAGCAGTACGAGGGATTCTTCTTGCAATGTTTTTTCTACTAGGAACCGAAAAGGTATCGCTGGCTGGTTTTGGTTCTACTACAGACCAGGATTAGCAGTCTGGACCCATTATTCTAAGGCCCTTATTCATCAAGCGATAGCGCCAGGTAGTGTCTGACGAGCGCCAGGTAGCGGCAGCTAACGACGACTACCGACTCAAGTACGCCCGGCGGCGGTCACAATGACGCATTTATCAAGCAAAATGAGGCTAGCGCCGGCGAGAGCGACGGCTAGCGCGGCATTCATCATGAAGCCGCCTGGACCGAACAGCGCCGCTGCAAATTCCCTCACAGCGCCAGGTATGAGTTGTCGCTCCCTGGCGATGTCCAATGCATTTCAATGGAGCAATCTATAATTAATCATAATTAATTGGTATTTTTTTTTTTTAATATTTTTTTAATGTCAAAAAATTGGAGACCACTTCTGCAATGTTAGGATTTATTTTTAAGTCAAAAAAAAAAAATATGTGCAGAATTGATCTAACAGGTCTGAGATTAATGTATTCATATTACAAAATGATTCTAAAAACATGTATAATGTTAAATTCAAAAAATATGGTTGTTTAGGGGTTAAAAACTAGTTAATACACATCGCCGCCAGCGCTCTCTGGGGTTTAAACAAGGAATGGACAGCGACAGCACATTCGGAGCGTGATTTGTTGATGAATATGAAGCTAGCCGTTCGCTCTGGCCATTCGTTGTCAGGCGCTCACATACAACGCTGGACCTGTGAAACAGCGACCCCCCAGCCCGTATTCAACATTACCGCACACCGACTGAGTCGCTGTCATCAAGCTAATGCCGGCCAAGCACAGCGAATACTGGCTGGCGCTGAAAAAATCACGCTACAGTCGCTCATCTGTCGCTACCTGGCGCTATTAATGAATCGGCCTCTAAGTACACAGAGCCATGTAAATCACAGAAATGGAGAGAGAAAGAAGTAATATGGAAAACAGGGATATAGATAGATTAAAGCAATGAAGAAATACAAGCTAATAAATATAAATAGGGCAGGTGGCAACTTGGAAAAGTGAGAAGGATGGAGTAAGGCAAAGAGGGAAAATGGAGGGAGTGCAAATAAAGAAAGCCGTGAGGCTGATTCATTACTAACGCCAGGTATCGTCAGATGAGCGTCTGTATAGCGGCGTTTAGAGCGACCGCTAGTAGACGCTCTAAGCGAGTATTGGGCGCTGTAACCTGGCCAGCATTGATGAATGTAATGTATGTTGGGCGCTCTAACACCAGTACAGCGCTGCAGGGAGCAAAGGTAGCGCCAGCTCAGTGCGACCGACTCTCGGCGCTACACATATTACTTATCAAAAAAGGACAAACACACAGCGTTGGCGCTTTAAATCTGGTCGTTATAACATAGAGCGCCAGACGCTGTGCGATAAAGTCTGTTTTTGAACACATATCCACCAGTAACAAAGCAAAAACACATGGAATGACATTGGTTTAACACTGTGACATTAATACTTTAGTGCCAGACCTGTAACAACTAAGGCCCTTATTTAACAAGGGATAGCGCCAGGTAGCGAATGGGGAGCGAACGGTAATGACGCTCACCGCCACGAGAACGCCGGCTCCCCTCCGCAATCACACATTTATCAAGCCGATCCTGCTTAGCGACTGACAGAGCGCCAGATAGCGAATCATTCATCATTATTCCAGCCTCACCTCACAGCGCCAGCGAGCGACCTTGAACAGCGACAGGTATGACCTCTCGCTACCTGCCGCTCTTCAATGCATTTCAATGGAACAATCTTTAAATATTCATAATTAATTGTTAATAATTTTTTTATTTTTTTTTTAATGTGAAAATTTCTGTGACCACTTCTGCCATGTTAGATATTTTTTTATGGTTAAAAAGAAATAAAAAAAAAATGTGTGCAGAATTGATATTACAGGTCTGATATTAATGTATTCATATTACAAAATGTTTTTATAAACTTGTTTTTTTTGGTTTCCAAAAATATGGTTGTTTGGGGGTTAAAAAAACTACTTTTAACCCATCGCCGCCAGCGTGCATTTCACAGCGCGAGAATTTTTTGAGCGTGATTTGTTAATGAATATGCTGGGAGCCGTTGGCTATGGCCATTCGCTATCATGCGCTCCCATACAGCGCGGAACCTGTCAAATAGCGACTCATCACCTTCTATTCAACATTACTGCACACCGACTGAGTCGCTGTCAACAACCGAACAACGGCCAAGCACAGCGAATACTAGCGGGCGCTCTGAAAATACTGCTACAGTCGCTCAACTGTCGCTACCTGGCGCTATTAATGAATCGGCCTCTGAGACAATTCTGCATAAAAATATAAAAAGTCAAAAAAGATTCTAAAAGTGTTTGCAGCCAGGAGAGGTCACACAATGATTCGAGAAAAAAAAAAAAATGTCAAACACGCTGTTTAAACACAAGAAAATGAACATCCATTGAAATGTATGGGAGAGCGACAGGTAGCGACACGTAATACCAGGTGCCCTGGAAGCTAGAGCGCCGGAACTATACGCTGAGCCACCTGTAATGATGAATCGGACGCTACATGGCGCTGTTAGAGTCGCTCACCAGATTCGCTTTCATAAATGTGCTCTTGCCTACAACGTCCAGCGTTCACCAGGCGCTGCCTGACGCTACGAGGCACTACCTGCCGCTATCCCTTCTTGACTAACCCCCTTAAATAAGAAGTAAAAGCAGGAGGGGGCAGAAAAGAGAAGATGTGGAAAAGAGAGTAACAAGGAGGGTTGTGAAAAAAAAGGGAGAAGGTAGGAATGTGCAAAAAAAGAAGACATAGGGCAATTTTGCACGTTTTGTTACTATTTTTAGGTTCCTGGGATTCAGTGACGACTTTTTAAAAAATGAGCATACTGTATTTTTGTTTGTGTTGAGTGCACCTGAAAAGCTGGCGTGTGTATAAAGTGCAGTGATTCATCTGTGTTTTGTTATTTTAGTTTTACTTGTTTTTGATTGGACTTTTTATGCCTGCCAAAAGCAATGTATTTTTTTTTACTTTTTAAATATTATAAAAAAAAACAGTGTAATCCCTCCTCCACCTATTCAATCTGCCTGGTGCACCGGACATAGGGGCTGGTAACAGCTTTCCACCTGGCCCTGTCAGTTTGCCTGCCCCTACGCCCTTCAGCACAGCTCCAGTGCTCTTCGCTGGAAGAACACCAGGCCCTTAGCCATTACCTATACTTACCCCCACCACCTCCTCCAGCACCGGGGCAGAGTTCAAGGGACGTCTATACCGCCCAATGTTTAAACTAATATAAGGTACTTGGACTCCACCTGGCGCTGGAGAAAATGGCAGGGGTGAGTATAGTTGTATAGTTATAATAGTACATTATAATCTTGCAGTGTGTGTTTTATTTTTTTACTTTAACCCTGTCAGCACCTGTGATTCCCCACACCCCGTCATGGGCCCCATGTTCTTCCAGGGGTAGGCATTTCAGTATAGGCATTATTATAAATAACCTGAAAGTCACGGAGAATGGATACATTACTGATGCTCATAGCAGGGTTGTTAAAGGGTCAGTCCAGGCAATGGCAATAATAAGGCAGAAAGGAACTCTTCTACAATCTGTCCCATGTGCCTCCCCTTCTTTTTTCTGCAGTGTGCTTCAGATGCTGTTTAAAGTGGACCAACACCCAGGATTTTGACTATCCTGGGTTTTGGTCCACTTCGGGGGGGGGCACCCCGATTGGGGGTGCCCCGCTGTGTGAAACCCCCCAGAAAGCCCCAAAAACTCACCTCACCATGCTCCCACGTGACCGCGCCGTCCAATCCCCGCCGACGGACAAGTGGGTGACAGCGACGGACAAGACAGCACGTCCGCCGCCGCCTCCCGCACGTCACTCTTACAGGGCGCGCACTCGTGCCGGCCATTCACAAACGGCCGGCGTGGGCGCGCGCAAGTCTAGAGGGGGTAGCGCGGGAGGCGGCGCCCGCTGCCGTTTTTTGGGGGGTTTTGGTGGGGTTTCACCCCACGGGACATCCCGATCTCGGATGTCCCGTGGTGAGGGAGGTGATCGGCCCGGGAATCTATGGGTGTTGGTCCACTTTAAGATCTGCAAAGTTTGCTCCTGAGCATTGAGGGACAGAGGTGGCCATGCGACCACATTTGGAGGCCATGGTAGAGGACTGTAAAGATATGATGGGCAAGCTTTGAATCTACAATGGCTGCAGGAAATACATGTGGGACAGGCTTCAGGTGAGCTTCTTGCTACCTTATTATTGTCTCTTTAAATGTTTAATATGATTCGGCTCTTGGTGCATTTGGGTTGCAGTAATGAGGTGGGTCTCCTGTGTGGTTTGGGGAACATTAGTGAGCGGTGCTGGCCCGGGACTTTGCATTACAATGCAGTGCAGCAGGGTAGAGCGCTGGCTGCCAGATTGCGCATTGAACGCCCTCCCTCTAATAACAGCATGTGCAGCCATCAATTATTTCCTGTCTTAGCAATAACTATACATAGTCCGCCTATTCTTTGCTCTGATGGATGGTTACTCACAGGAAATAAAGACACAACTATTTCAGGATCAGAAATCCAAAGCTCCTCCAATAATGCTAATAACAGCAGCGCAGTCATTTCAGAACATTGGGCACCTCCATACAATGACCGCCCCTGCCTGCCATTATCACTGATTGCTGCCATCAGGGAAGCTTCATTTCTCCTATAAGCAGTGTGTGTTTACTGGAAGCATTGCTCACCCTAAAAGTGGTCACAACTGCTTCAGGGCCTGTGTGGTCAGAGGCCTGCAATTATTGATCATCCATCTAATTTATCAGAATCATGCTCACATAGCATTATGTGCAGAAAGAAAAGTGCTATTTGTCTCTGCTGTTTCAGCCTTTAGTTACCGAATTTACTTAAAATTTCAGGAAATGGATTACTGTATGAACCATAAATGTAACGTCTGCTCCAGGGTTTATCACTATTTAGAGGCTAATGTAAGACTAGCGCCATGTAGTGCCATGTGAGCGTCTATGTAGCAGCACTTAGACCGTCCGCAAGAGGTCGCTGCAAGCGGGTGTCTGGCGCTAAAACCTAGCGTAGCAGGTGGACAAGTGACACTGTGCTATCCTGTCCAGCATTGCTGAATGTGATGTGTGGTGGGCGCTGTAGAAGCGTTCTCCCTGATTCACTGCAGAGCCAATGGAGAACGCTAGGTGGTGTCTCGAGGTCAAAGCTGCAGCGAGCGATAGGTAGCGCTAGTTAACTTGTCACTGAAGCCCAAGCTACAAAAACTACACACAACCAGTGTTGACTCTCTAAAGCTGGGTGCTCTAGTGTCGAGCGCCCGAAGCTATGTGGTAAAAGTCTGTTTCTAAACACCAGCATCAGAGCGAAAACACATTGAATGACATTGTTTTAACACTGTGACAATGATTCTGCAATGTCAGACCTGCACATACAAATCTGCATTAAAAATATATATATATATATATATAATAAAAATATATATATATGTGTTTGGTTGCTGGGCAGGAGAGGACGATTTTAACCAAAAATTTACAAAATTACTTGAGAAAAACGCTATTTCTACACAACCAATTGAAACACCATTGAAATGTATGGGAGAGCGCTACTGAGCGATGCATGGCGATGTATGCTCATACAGAACATACAGCGCTGGCACATTACACTGAGCCACCACTAGGGATACATGTGACGCTACATGACGCTTTTAGAGGCGCTCACCAGATTGACTTTTTAAGTGTGGTTTTCACATACAGCACCCAGCGTTCACCCGACGCTAAGTGGCACTACCCGATCGTTAGCGTTTCTTAAATAACTCCCCTAGTGTCACCCCCTGCATCCAATCTTATTTCAGTTTTTGGCTAGACAGTTACCCATTGGCTGTGCAGGTGTGTGTGTCAGGTGATATTCTAGGTGTTTTTTTACTGAAAGAAAGATATGTATGGGCTGCAGCATCCAATTCAATATCAAACCTCTATAGTCTGCATAAAACATTATTGACAGTAAAACTACAAAGGTTACCAGAAATTACAGGTTAGTATTCTTATTGTGAAAATAGCTTTATGTTCTGTACTCATTATCTGTCACAAAGTATGGCTGACCTGGGCTAAAGTAAAACATGACTTTAGGACCATTTAACCCTCCCCCAGGCATCCCTCCATTAAAAAGCTCCAGGAAACCCCAATCAGTCTTTAATTCTCATCTTTCCACAATCCTCTGACCACAGGTGACCAGTTTTCCAGAGAGCATCATGCACACTCACCTGCAATCCGATTGGTCACCGATGGCCACATAGGGAGTAAGAGCAGAGAGCACAGATGGGGTTATAATGCAGCAAAGAGATTGGCCAGTCTAAATTTATAATCAATTGCCTGACAGCTTACCTAATGCAGTGTTAGTCCCATGATGGCTCTGTGTCTGGTCACCTCCTCTCTTAGTGATAGGCTAGAATGCAGCTCACAACAAGCCCAGCTTACTCCAATGAAATGCACACAGTGTGCTTGCATCACCCAGCCCTCCCACTGCTATCAGAGATGACAACACAACATGAGGTGGAACTTTATTTTAGAATTAGTCCAGTGATATAGCTTTGTTTAAAAAAAAAAGAGAACATCACCATGTATAGACCTACACAATGTGTGCCAGGACAATGACTTTACATTTAAAGCGGACCAACAATCAAAAATTACTTAAACCAGACCAACACAACAAACACGGTTCTGGGAACAGCCGCACTCTTACCTACAGTATTGCGTAGGTGCACGGTTCGCGGAGACACCGCATATGACCAGATTTGTTTGTGAAAAACCAGCAATCCAAAAAGTTCATGCAAAAAGTTGTATTCGCTACATCACATAGATATTACAGCGGTGGAAGTGAGTCGACGTTTTGGGGTGCGCTGGGGTCCCCTTCATCAGGACCCACCACATGTACAACAGGAGAACGGAATGCCATAAACAACAATGCATAAATATCCTAAACGGCCAATCAAAACGCTGGGAAATGTGCATCTTCGCGCCTGACGTCACTGGTGACGTCATTGGCGCTGTCACATGTACAAAGCATTATGGCATTCCGTTCTCCTCTTGTACATGTGGTGGGTCCTGATGAAGGGGGCCCCAGCGCACCCCGAAACGTCGACTCACTTCCACCGCTGTAATATCTATGTGATGTAGCGAATACAACTTTTTGCATGAACTTTTTGGAGTGCTGGTTCTTCACAAACAAATCTCAACACAGTCCTCATATGCATCCCACCCCAGGGCAATTTAGATTGCCGCACATAAAAATTCATTTACCTTTCTCTAACTGCTGCTGTAAAATGCGTCACATGCATTTGCAGGTCACCTGCAAACAGGAAGTACTGCTGGGCTTCCTGTTACTGTGCATTGTCAGTTATGTCAGTTGAATCCAGGCAGCAGCATGGCTGAGATGCTGGGAGAGGAAGCTCCAAAATGGCCGATACCTTTCTTTTCCAACTGTGCCAGGCTGTTGGTTTCGGTTTAAGTAAATTGTTCAGAAACAGTGACAAGTATTCCCATTGTGTAGGGCTACACATTGCAATGTTCTCATGTTTCTCCTTTTTAGAGTTATTATAAAATAAACATTTCCCTTATGTCCTCTGTGATGGGAGTCATACAAGCCCTCTGCATTGCATTGGATTGGCCTGGGATTGAATGAAAGTGTGGAGGGCTCCTATCTAGCCGATCACTTAGAGAGGGGGTGTCAACACCTCAAGATTTTGCATTTGTAGTCTGGATTGGGGGGTGCTGGGGGCAAATGAAGTTGTTCTCTCTTTTTTTTAAACAAAGATATATCGCCGGAATAAATCTAAAATAAAGTTCCACCTCATGTTGTGTTGTCATCTCTGATAGGAGTGGGAGGGCTGGGTGATGCAAGCACACTGTGTGCATTTCATTGGAGTAAGCTGGGCTTGTTGTGGAGAGCTCCATTCTAGCCTATCACTAAGAGAGGAGGTGTCAACCTGACACAAGCCTCAGGCTTCAATTTGTGATCTGGATCAAGGGGGAGGCGCTGGAGGCAGAGGAAGAAGAAATTCCCCTTCTTTTCCATTCTCTGACTGGAGCAGGGGTGTCAAATACCCCTGGAGGGGCAGCAACAGGCCAGGTTTTGTGGATCTCCTTATAGCTGTCTCTATAGCTCTGTATGAGCTCTAACTACTCCACCCTTGTGGAGATATGCAATACCTGGCCTGTTGCTGGCCTTTCAGGAGGGAGTTTGACCACTGTGGAGCAAAGAGACAGTATGGGACTGACACTTCATGGGGTACGCTGACAGACATTTGATTTTAAAGTTTGGCTGGTCAATCCCTGCCATTTATTAAATATATATAAAAACAACACTGCGCAATATTACATTCTTAGACTCTAAGGTTAAACAATCCAATTAGGTATATTAATGCACTTCAACTCCTCTTCCCAAAAAAGTCCCAAGCTTAAAAATGGTATAAAAGCACAGAGCGAACAGTCTCCTTATTCAGATGACGTAACCAAACAGTATCCCGAAGTGCATGCACAGGGAATCGATCATGTGTGCCCGCCACCTTATGGGTATTTGCTTACCCCACTCTTCAGAAGGGAGGCACTTGTTATAGTGTCACTGGGCTTCAGACCATTATCATAGATCATATGCAGTAGAACACTCCGGGTAACTTTAAATCTCCATTATCCACAATTCAAACTCAATATTAAGGTGAGCAGAACATGTAAAAAAATAAAATCTAGTGCAACTGCGCCTTAAAAACGAATAAACTTTAATAAAAAGTGCAAACTCACAAACTCCTCAGGATGAATTCAGCATATAAGTAAAAGCAGGACACTCCTCCTTGTCGATATCCACTACGGCCGAATGTGGAAAGGTCAGAATTCCGTGCCCATTCACGCTCCTTACATCAGCTGGTTCAAATGATAATCCAGGTGCCGCTGCCCCCGTCCAACGCGTTTCGCTGTGAAGCACAGCTTTGTCAAAGGCCATTTATTGACTGGCTTTTAAGGTTGTCACCCATGGAGTGTTGCAATTAGGACATTACAAGCACCTGTGCAGGCAGGGCCACAACATACCCTGGTCTACAGGGAGGCTTTACCCATAGGCTGTTAGATGAGGAGAAGGGTGACCTCCCAGCTCCACTATGATCTGTAAGGTGAAGTTCATGGGGCTTAGAAAGCTGATCACCTTTTTCCTCTTAGAAAATCAATTTGACTGCCAATTGCAGACCCTTTTTAGAAAATATACAAATACCAATTAATTGTTGTTGGAAGAGTTACATTAGTCCAAAAGATGTACATTAGCTGCATGAAACATGTATTCAAAGAAGGCTTCTCTGCTACCATTCAGTCTCTGTGTTTATTATTATCCCAGGGTTGTTGCAAGTGGATGATACACAGTTGTAGCATGCGTCATTAACAGACGCGTTTCGTCTAAGTGGCTTCCCCAGTGGGATCAGAAGCTAGCCTATTGATCAGTGGCATAACTAAATGTTAGGGGGCCCTGGTTCCACACTTTAAATGAGGCCTCTTTAACGGCTCTGTCTTTTAAACTGGTCCTTCACCCTAAATAAGAGCCTATCTTATATGTTTCCATCACCCTGTACATACAGATTGCTCACATTACAAGTCATCCTACCTGCATCTACTGCATGTTATGAGCCTTTAAACATCCAAGATGGCAGCCAGTGAAGTCTAAGGACTGCTTGCAGAAGGGAAGTGTCTTCTGTCTCTGCATCTGCATTGCAGGGATTGCTTTCCTTTACCTCACCCCAGCTCTGTTCTGTCTGTGCAAAGCACAGCTATAACCCGCCTCCCTGCACTCCTGCCCCTCTCCTCTGCTCAGCATGTGATGCTTCTGAGGCAAGATGGCGGCGGCCGTACTGGAGTACGAACTGTTTTGCAGCTCAGCGGGGAAAAGAATAAGTAAGCAACTAAAAACGTATTTTTAAAAAAAAAAAATTATTTTAGATGCTGGAGAATAGTTTTTAAGAGTTTGGGCTTTTCATTATGCTGGAGGTCTGGGAGACACATGGTGCTTGCTTTGTCTAAACGATGTCAAGTGAGCACAAATATGATAAAAAGGTGACAATGATGGGGCTCCCCTGACCATCTAGGCCCCAGTACGGTCACATTCACTGCACCATCAAGTTACGCCCCTGCTATTGATAGAAATAGTGAGGTTACAATATACCACTTTATGTGTACAAAAATCCCCATGGACCTGACCTTACATATCATAGTGGAGCTGGGAGCCCAAAAATCCCCATGGACCTGACCTTACATATCATAGTGGAGCTGGGAGTCCAAAAATCCCCATGGACCTGACCTTACATATCATAGTGGAGCTGGGAGTCCAAAAATCCCCATGGACCTGACCTTACATATCATAGTGGAGCTGGGAGTCCAAAAATCCCCATGGACCTGACCTTACATATCATAGTGGAGCTGGGAGTCCAAAAATCCCCATGGACCTGACCTTACATATCATAGTGGAGCTGGGAGTCCAAAAATCCCCATGGACCTGACCTTACATATCATAGTGGAGCTGGGAGTCCAAAAATCCCCATGGACCTGACCTTACATATCATAGTGGAGCTGGGAGTCCAAAAATTCCCATGGACATGACCTTACATATCATAGTGGAGCTGGGAGTCCATATTTAAGAAAAAACTACACACAACCAGCACACAACCTGCATATACAATTCTGCATAAAAAAAGATATTATATATATATATATATATATGTGTTTGGTTGCTTCTTTCATACTGCCCCATCTAACATCCAAGACACCCCCCCCCCCCCGTTACCTTGTCAGATGAGGACTTTATAGCTGTCGGCAACACCCCTGCCTTGACTCTATACATGTGCTCCTGGGCTCTAGATAGCAGGGTTTTGAAGGACATTTGAGATACAAATGAGGGAATCTTGGTGGCATATTGGCATCAAGGTCCAGGTGGCATCTGGATTTCTATTGGGAGTTGCTAGACCTGGGTGCATGCTATTTAGCCATTTACCAACATTGTAGACTTAGGGCCTTATTCATGAAGCTCTAGCGCCAGGTAGTGCCTTGTAAGCGACAGGTAGCGGCAGGTGAACGCCGGACACGGCACGCAATTACACGTTTATGAAGCCGAATCTGGTGAGCAACTGGAACAGCACCATGTAGCGTACGATTCATCATTATCCCAGGCTCAGTGTACAGCGCCAGCGTTCAGCCTTGCAGAGCGCCACGTATTACCTCTCGCTACCTCTCACTCGCCCATACATTTCTTTGGACGATCCTTAAATCCCTTTCTTGATCCCAATTTTTTTTTTTTTTTATAAATCTCAGAACTTCTTACATGTATCCTGGGCTAGAAAATGACAATTTTGAAAACTGTTTGGATTAATGTTTTCGCTTTGTTACTAGTGGATATATGTTCAAAAACAGACTTTAATCACACAGCCTCCGCGCTATGGGTTACAACTACCCGATTTTGAGAGCCGGCGCTGTTTGAGGCTCTTTTTTTGATGAATGTGGTGTGAGTCAGTCGCACTGAGCTGGCGCTACCGTTCGCTCCCATACAGCGTAGTACTGCGACTCACACATCATATTCATCAAGGCCGGCCAGCGACTGAGGCGCTCTGAAACAAAGAACCATGGCCGAGCACAGCGACTACTAGCGGTCGCTCTGAAATCCGCGCTCATCTCTCGCTACCTGGTGTTAGTAATGAATCAGCCTGCCCCTGTTTTATTCTTTCTGGAATTTTAATATATTATGTAACCTAAGCTAAAACTTGAAGAAAATGACTAATGCTGAGTATATCTTTTTTCACTGTATCAGTCAGGAATAGTGCAGGAGCTAAATGTGTGATTAATCATCCTTTCTATTATTCTAGAAGCGTGACATGGGGATGTGATGGCGTTCTTTCCTCGTGAATATGCTCCCCTCCATATAACTGGAGCCGACCAAGCAGAGTAAGAGCGAGCCCAGGCAGTGGCCATCTGTGATCAACAACTTTAGACTGTGGTGAGTTACTAAAAAAAGAAGCAGAATGATGATCCTGGTGAATTAATGAACTGTGATAAGCATCATCCCTTTTTTTTTTTTTATTCACGGTTATATTATTCTTCCCCGGATGATCTGCTGCATGAGATTGACTTGTGCTTTATATCTGTTTCTGTCCACTGCTGCACAACTGACCTATAGCTACCTAGAGTGCACGTCTGCTGACTTGCATATGATATGCATGTAATATACGCACAGCTGTATAAACATTCTAAAAGTGGCAAAGCACTTGCAATGCAGAAGCAGAGCGTGTAATGAAACTTTTCTTTGAACTCTGTTTTGCTGCTTTAATGGCAATTCCAACTTTCAATAGTATTTTTAAAAATGTCCATTATTGCGTGCCAAAATGATGTCCTCAAGGTGCGGAGCTTATCTGTTCATTTGTATCTTTTTCATTTGTTTGCAGCTCTGTTTTTAAAAGAAACCGTTTTCTCTAGAGTGTTTACTTTAGCAATGTACACCAAAGCGGTGAGTTTGGTGTACAGAGCAGAGATTTCCTGACACTGGCTTGATAATCATTTGATTGGCTGAGGGAGAATCTGTTCACAGGACAACTATTACTCAAAAAACGGAGCACAGCCAATAAACAATCTATGAAGAATTTTTATTATTTTAGCATCAAAAGACAAGACATTTAAAACCAACAATGAAGACACCTTCATTGTCTTCATTGTTGGTTTTAAATGTCTTGTCTTTTGATGCTAAAATAAACATTCTTCATAGATTGTTTATTGGTTGTGCTCCGTTTTTTGAGTGGTCCCTGGTGGACTATTTGACCCTAGGTTCCACTCTGATTTGTAGCTACTTGTGTTAAAGAGAGCACGCCCTTACGGGGAGGCTGATTTATTAATAGCGCCAGGTAGCGACAGTTGAGCGACTGTAGCAGTATTTTCACAGCGCCCGCTAGTATTCGCTGTGCTTGGCCGTTGTTTGGTTGTTGATAGCGACTCAGTCGGTGTGCAGTAATGTTGAATACAAGGTGATGAGTCGCTATTTGACAGGTTCCGCGCTGTATGGGAGCGCATGATAGCGAATGGCCATAGCGACCGGCTCCCACCATATTCATTAACAAATCACGCTCAAAAAATTCTCGCGCTGCGAAATGCATGTTTAAACCCCAGAGCGCTGGCGGCGATGGGTTAAAAGTAGTTTTTTAACCCCCAAACAACCATATTTTTTGAAACCAAAAAAAACAAGTTTATAAAAACATTTTGTAATATGAATACATTAATATCAGACCTGTAATATCAATTCTGCACAAATTTTTTTTTTATTTTTTTTTTACCTTGAAAAAAATATCTAACATGGCAGAAGTGGTAACAGAAATTTTCACATTAAAAAAAATTATTAACAATTAATTATGAATATTTAAAGATTGTTCCATTGAAATGCATTGGAGAGCGCCAGGTAGCGAGAGGTCATACCTGGCGCTGTTCAAGGTCGCTCGCTGGCGCTGTGGGGTGAGGCTGGAATAATGATGAATGAGTCGCTATCTCAGTCGCTAAGCAGGATCGGCTTGATAAATGTGTGATTGTGGTGGGGAGCCGGCGTTCTCGTGGCGGTGACCGTCATTACCGTTCACTCACCAGTCGCTACCTGGCGCTATCCCTTGTTAAATAAGGGCCTTAATATTATTAGTGGTGCACCATACTTGGCTAGTGGAGGACAACTATTACTCATATACTCCACAAATCTGCCCTTTATGGAAGACAATGGCAAGGTATAGACATTTTTAAAGACAAGCTATAAGAAAGCCTGTTTGCAGTTTGCCTCAAGCTATGTAGGGGACACTGCAAGCATATGAAAGAAGGAGCTCTGGTCACATGAGACCAGAGTTGAAAAATTCCAATGTACTATGTGTAGAGGAAAGCTAACACTGCACATCACCTTAAACAATCCATCCCCACTGTGAAACATGGTGGTGGCAACATCATGCTGTGTTGATGCTTTTCTTCAGCAGGGACTGGGAAGCTGGTCAGAGTTAATTGCAAGATGGATGACGCTAATTATAGAGAAAACCTGGAGTAAAATCTGTTAGAGGCTGCAAAAGATTTGAGACTAGGGAGTAGGTTCACCTTCCAGCAGGACAACGATCCTAAACATACAGCCAAAGCTACAATGGAAAGGTTTAAACCACGGCATGTTCATGTGATGAAATGGCACAGTCAAAATCTAGACCTAAAGCCCATTGGGAGTCTGTGGCGCTACTTTAAATTTGCTCTCCATCCAGTGGCGTAACTAAATGTGCCCGGGGCCCTGGTGCGAACATTAAATGGGGCCCTGTCGAGGCTCATACAGTCAACTTTTTCCTGTCTTTTCACTCAACTGGATGCAGCTAGACAACTAAAGACTGAAACAACAGAGACACATGCTGCTTCATTTCTCTAAATGATGCCAAGTGAGCTCAAATCTGATGAATAAGGTGGAGGAACAACAATGATGGGGCACCACTGACCTTCTGGGACCCAATGCAGTCGCACCCCCTGCACAACCTCAAGTTACGCCCCTGTCTCCATCTAATCTGACTGAGCTAGATCTGCTTTGCATAGATGTGTGAAGGTGCTATAGTCACACTCCATCAGACTTGCGGCTCTAATTGCAGCTTAAGTGGTGCAGCAAAGCATTGACCCCAGGTTACACATGCCACGCTTCTCAGTTTTTAATTTTTGGATATAGGGAAAAGCATGTATAATTTTCTTTATACTTGATGCATACTTGTTCATTTGTGTTCTATCAAAGATAAGTTTGTCACTTCGATAATGTGGAATAGTTCAAGGGGTATAAATACCTTTTCAAGGCACTGTAATAATACCCTATACTGGATGCCCCGCTGTGTGAAACCCCCCAGGGGCACCGATAATCTTACTTGATCCCGGCTGTCCTGGCACTCTTATCCAAGGCTACCATCCTCAGCTTCCCTGTAGCTGTGCCAGCTCCCAATGCCCAGCCATTCAGATAGGCTGCGCACTCCACAGGGGAGCCGGGGATGCCAGCGCAAAGTTCATATGAGCAGATTTAGCACTGATCGCTGATTGGACAAACTTCTGCACATGTGCCAAGGGAACGGCGGAAAGGTGAGAGAAAGTGGCCGATCTGGGGGATTTCACACAGGGGGGGGACATCCTACATTGGGCAGGGACCATTTACCAGGATAGTTAAAATCCTGGTGATTGGTCCACTTTAACTGTTAACCATTTTCTGTGCCACTCTGGGCCTCAACTCTAGTCACCAGTGCTTCTGTGCCTGGCTCGTGTCCCATGCCATCAGTCACAGGGGCGCAGATATGCCCTTTCCATACACTACAATGGAGGGGGGCATGTCAGGTCTCAGCACAACCCCTCAATTGCAATGAATGTAAAGGATGTGGCAGCACACACCATCAATCCCGACACCTGTTCAGAACCGGGGTATCACTAGATGAGGTGCAGGCTGGGATTTGTACTAGGACCGATCAGCTGCAGGGGGCAAAAGGGGAGTTTGCCTTTTGTTTTGTATTTTTGGGTGATCCAGACATCTATATATATCCTCCGATAAAATTCTTTCTTGCAAGTCTTCATCCACATAAACCATGACATTTCCTCCTCTCTTCTAACTAAGGTCACTGCTGAATAGTGGTGCCATATTTCTCTCGTCTAATGAGCGGTGGTCCTCTTCTTTCTATGTCACCAGTGCAGGTGCTGTGACAAGGCCTGAGCTCTCTGAGTATATGTAGAGTATAGGCTCTGAGCAGCCCCCACCTTCCTTGCTATTGTTCCTGCGCAGGTATCTTCTTATTGATACCATATCAGAGTGACACATAAGGGGAAATTCCTTGTGAATATGCAGCATATTAATACTTTCGCTTATAAAAAAAGTGCCTTTTTTCTGTGACTCCAAAAAGCCTTCTCTTGTCCAAGGTCCTGAAATCTATTCATGCGCTCTTTTGTTGTTTATGTCAAAGCGACTGTAAACCCAACAGCAATAATAATGCAGCAAGCAGCTCACCTGATGCCTGTCCCATGTGCCGCATCTCTATTTGCTGCAGTGCCAGATAGAAGCTGTAGCAGGGCTCCAAAGTTTGCTCTCTTATCAATTTCATTCCTCCAGAACCACGCAAAAGGTGGTCTAACGGCTATTCTGTCCCTTGAAGCTCTCAACATGAGCACAGCAAGCCATAGTGCTTGCACAACTGTCTCTGACCTCATCAGAGTTTGAACTGAAAAGAATGTGCTTTAAATGTCAGCTTGGCGGATGGCACAGTTGCATTTTACACAACCAGACATGAAACCCCGTGGGACAAAACACTCCCAGCACACAATAATATTCATGTTTCATTTAAAGCAGAACAAAATATGGGATTTAGACTATTCTGGTTTTTGTTCCTTGCCCCCAGGGCATCCCAATTTGGAATTACCTGCTGTGTGAAACCCCCAGATTGCCCAGAAAAAGCCTTTCCCTGGTCATGCTTGCTTACATTTGCTATCGTCCAATCAGTGCCATTTGACATGCATATTAATGCTCAACAAACAGATCTGCACTCTGCAATCAAGAGCAAAATCAGGCGCATCCCCAGATGTGGGAATATATGAGCCCCAACCTATAAGAATGGCTGGGCGCAGGATGCTGGGGATGTAGCTGCCCGTATGCCCACTTTGTTTACAAGCTGCCAGGAAAAGTGAATTTTGCTGGCCACAGTGGGGCATCCTGATTTGGGATGCATACCGGGAGGTCAGTGACCAGCCCTGGAATCTTTTAGATTTCAAGCCCGGCCACGTTGGGTTTGATTCTGCTTTATTTTGACATATTTTAGTTTTGTGACAAATTAGGTGATACCTGATGTTTGCTGAAGGTACTTTTCAAAAATATTTTTTTATGGTTCATGGAGTACTATTATTATAAGTGGTCTTCATTAGCATTGGATTTGTAGTAATCCTTAAAAAGGAACAATACACATGAATTTGACTTATACTGGCGGTATCCTGAATTGGGATGCCCCACTGTGTGTACCCCAGGTCGCTCCGGTTCATTCACCTTCCTTCCACTCCCATGTCGCAGACTCGGGCGATTGGGCTGATTGGCCGAGCAGACGCTCAGTCAATCAGTGCACTCGCTGTCACTCGGCTCTCTTTGGCGCTGAGGACGGCTAAGCCACATCCCCCACCCACCTGGCTGCTGTGGCGTGACTACGCTGACCCATTCAGGAAGGTCGGGTGCGGGCGCACGCATGGCTAGGGGTGAGCGGGGATGCGGCTGGAACACACAGAGGCGGCGAGAGCTCCGGGAGAGGGTGAGTGTTCCAGGGGGTTTGGGGGGGTTTCACGCAGCAGGGCCTCTCAATTCCCAAGGACTGGAACTTAAGAGGCCCTTAGACCCCAGGGCCTTTGATGTCCCTCTTTAAAGTGTATGGTAATAAGGCAGAACCACTTACTTCGCCCGCAATTCAGTGCCGCTTCCCTAGCGCTTTCTTCACTGGGCGTGGCCATCTTGGAGAAGCTGCATCCACTGAGGAATAAGTCCCAGGAGTGTGTAAATCCTGAGTGTTGTTCCTCTTTAAGAGTCAGTAGACACAATTTGTAACTATAACGGAATATCTAACCACCTATACTGCCAAGAAAAATAAGAACTATTCTTTTTAGCAGACGGTACCGAGACCTGAGACACCACTAAATCCCGATCCTTTAAGAATAACTGATTTTTAGAAAACACCTCAATATTGTATAAAAACTGTTTTTGTGCCCTGAAATTCTAATGAAAATGCTGTAGTTCTATGAATTCTGTAATATGAAGACAAGCCGCTATTATTAGCAGCAAAGTGCTCCTATTCAGTTCACACTTAAAACATTTTCAAGTCACATGACCATGTTGGTGGCAGAACAATAACACGCTGTTTTTTTTTTCCTCCATTGAATGGATAATTTATTCAGGAAATATATTTCTGCTGTAATAAATGAGCTGTTATTTTATCATTGGAACTAGAGGGACTGGAGAAGTGTTTAAAGTGGACACAAATGCAAAATGGCCGGCTTATTTACCAGAAGTGACTGACCAGAGGCATGCTGGCCCTTGTTGTGCTGCAGCAGGCACATTAGGGTTAATTCAGCACCATATTTTTTTTTTTAGTTTTTTTTTTAGAGAATTTGTATTTCTTTGGATTTTTTATACCCTCAGTGCAGCCCTCAATTTACCCTTTACCCTCAATTCAGCACCATATTTAAATGTGCAAATGTTTTAAAAAATTGCACAGCTAAATATGGTGATGAATTGAGCCAAGGAAAAAAGCTTTTACTCTAAAAAAAAACATGAGTAAAAAAATACTAATGGTGCTGAATCAACCCTATTGTTACCTCAATAACAGAGAAATTGTGCACTTACTGGCTCTGAAGATAGGTCAGTTTTTTTCTTAAAAGATTAAATGGCAGAGGACACTAGTAAAACCTATGTCTGCTACTGGCCTCCAAAATGAGGTGCTATGTTGCAAATATACATCTCAGACCAAAATGCTCCACCATTGGGGTCATTTTCCAGATTGGTCACTAAGGACAGTGCATCAAATTACTTGAAATACCAAGGTGTGATACAAAGGTCGCCCAGGGCCAGATCATGAGGATTATGTGTCCCAGGGCCTCCACCACTTGCCCTGCAAAGGGAACCTCCTCCAACCTTTGTGTCATAGTCTGGTCCAGGAGGCTTTTCAGTCTTCAGTCTTTGGTCTGATGGGCCACGGGGCCGGCAACAAAGCTATCGACGGTAGTGGGGGCCCCCGCCTGGGCAAGCCTTTTTTGTTTCTGCTGACCTGTAGCCAAAGCCACCACAGGGCAAGACGGAGCGTCTAGAGTAGCAAAGCCACCGTCAGTAAAACTACAGTGATGGGTGGGTGCTGAGCTGTAAATCGGCGGCCGCTCGCTGCACATAAGCCACCAAGCACAGCCACTGGCAGCTCAATGCAGGGAACTGTTTTCTGCTGGATCAGCTGGGAGACTACACTACCCTCCACCCAGAATGGCAAAGCAGGAGGACCTGAGCAGCACGCACCCGCACAATGGTGGCACAAGGGACTCGATCTGACGCTTCAGTAAGTAGGTGGGTACCAGACAACTACCAATCAGTTACTTGGCTGCACTATTATTTTATAGGAAAAAAATACTGTATCAGGAAGCTTCATCAGATTTTGTGCCCAGGGGCCTGCACCAACACTTAATCCGGCCCTAGTTGTGCCTACCACCAGAAAGACAGGTAGTAAAAAAGCTCCACATCAATTGTTGGGATTGAAAGTGACCGGGGCGCACTGGGAAAAAAAATAAACAATGGACTTTACTGACTAGGCCACAACTACCCTGCTGAGTTCAGCCGCCATTCCACAGGTGCGATTACTGCATTGCAGGGACAGGTCATGGGCAGGGTTGGATATGACCACAACTGAATCATCATACTACAGCTTTTTTTTTATTGTAGGGGCAGATAATGCAGCGGGGGGAGGGGGGGTCTAGACCTCCACAGCCAAAAAGGGATTGACCACCCAAAAAGAATAACTAAAGGGTACTCACCTTTTGTCCCCCATAGTTGATCAGTTCTACTCTGGTGATCAACAATAATTATTAAGAGGAGCAAAAGCGTGGCACCTTATATTCCCTTTAGGTCCCCTCTTAGACAATATAGAGAAGCTAGTTTGGTTCCTACTGACCTCAGGGCTTTCCAGTATTGTGAAATGAAGATCCCTGTTCTGTGTCTGTTCAGTGGTGGAATGTTAGCTAAGGTGTCACCTCTCTGAGCCGCTTGGTGAAGCACTCAGGTAACATGAGGAAGCATGGTTGTGATTTTAATAAATTGGCTCCACAATGGGAGATGGTCTCCTTAGGAGACTTTTGTTGTTCACTTTCCATTTGCTGCTTCAGTGCTATGTCTTAAAAGGTAGAGCTGAATACGGGTAATATGAGTTCTGCTATGTGGGAGGCTGCTGGCTGGCTGCCTGGGTGCAGTGTCCGCTATCAGCAAGCAGACTGCCGAATGCTTAGCCTGCTGCATGATGGGAACTCAGGGACTATCTCCAGTACAAATCAAGAAGGCAAATCTAGGTTCTGACAATTTACACAAAAATATTGTGTAGCAACAAATATACAGCATGTGGTTTAATGCCCAGTTCCAGCCACAACGTTATTGTCATTTTGTATAGTTCTCCCTGGGTTATAATAAGCATTGTCTTTAGCTGTAGGTGAGCTGGTCAGCTATCTATTTTCCTAATAGACACAACACACTGATTAAACATCTCCTGGCCATATACAAAACTAAAAAAAGCTGTGGCTGGAATTTTTAAAGAGGAACAAAACATAGGAATCTCACTTGCCTGTGTATTGTTTCGCTTGTGTGGCAGCATCCTGAATTGGGATGCCCCACTCTTTGTATCCCCCCATACACTCACCTTCCTTCTGCTCTCATGGCTCCCATTGCTCACCTTGCAGCCATGGCGTGCCCCCGATGCTCATTCAGAAAGGCCGGTCGCGTGAGTGGCTAGAGGTAAGCGGGGAGCAAGGCACAGACACAGCTCCCCCCCCCTCAGGGCCCCGCTGTGTGAAACCCCCAGATCGCAGAGCGCAACTCACCTTTTCCCCACGCTGGGCGGCGCTGCCGTTACACCGTCTAAGGCGTCATCTAAGGCCAGTGGCTCCCAGCACGCTGGCGGCCGTATCCCCAGCTTCCATCTAGCAGAGAGCGTGTCCGCCCTAGCCATCCCCAAATGCACAAACGCATGTGCCATTAGACTGGGAAGCAAGCTAAGTGTATGGGGCGACCTGGGGGGTTTCACACAGCGGGAAATCCTGATTTTGACTGCCCTGGGGGGAGGGAATGGAATCTATAAGATTCCCGGGCCGATCGCACTGGGTTTTAGTCTACTCTAATATGAGCCTGTACCTGTCAGACATATAACAGTTGTTCTTATTTAAAAAACATCCCTCTTGTGAGTAATCAAGCATCGTACACTGATATATGATATATAATCCATATGTAAACAAATGAATGTATATCTGTGCACAAGTTCATATGCACATATATTGTTGGAAAATTCTTAAACCAGAACAACACCCAATTTTTACTAAATGGGTGCTGTTCACCACATGGGGAATCTTGATTGCCGGTACACCCATGAGCGTTTATCCCCAGCAGCCTGAGATTGCTTGCCTTTATCCCCTGAGCTAAATCCTTGCTTCAACTGCACATGTGCGAAGGACCAGAAAAAATGACTTTTTGGTTCTCTCATAAATCTTTCAGAAACAAATTCCAGGAAATAGGATGTAATAAAATGTTGTTGAGGTGTAAAAGGGCATGTGCACACTACATAGGATGATGAGGGGAGTTCAAGGAGAGTTACGTCAATGTGGCACAACCAAAGGCTAATTTTTCAAGTGTTTTGGTCCTACCCATTCCTTAGACCTTTCTGGCATGACATGGGGGAGCTGGCACAAACATTGTCATATGGTGGCATATAGGCCTGTTTTCTTGCTCCTGCATCACTGTGAGATCCCTTTCAAATCCTACAAGAAATCCCTAGTGGTCCATCTGGTCAGTGCAGCTTATTCTTACATCTCAGCTATGTGAAGGTGGGTGGATCCACCCTGCCTTTATATGTGGGTCAGCAGAGTGAACAAGATTACTATATACATGGATAACAAGGATTGACCTTCAATATCTCTAGTAGAACTCATATATTTACTTGACATTACTAGATGGAACTCCAGGTTACAGGGGTGTCAAACTAATTTTTCCAAGGGTCACATCAGCATTCTGGCCATCTTCAAAGGGCCAAACGCAAAACGAAATGCAAACGCGACCATTAAAAAGTGTTCAAATGTATAGTAGAAATGTAGGTCAATCAGGGTTTTTTTTGTCCAGATGTTTGAATTATTTTGTCCAGCAGAGATGAGAAATTACTTTGCTCAGGACAGCTGCAGAATCATTATTTTGCCCAGGACAATTGCAAAATGATTTTGTCCAGGGCAGATCAAGAATTATTTTGCCCAGGACAGCTGCAGAATTATTTTGCCCAGGACAGATGAAGATGCAGAATTATTTTGCCCAGGAGAGCTGCAGAATTATTTTGCCCAGGACAGCTGCAGAATTATTTTGCCCAGGACAGATGAAGATGCAGAATTATTTTGCCCAGGACAGATGAAGATGCAGAATTATTTTGCCCAGGAGAGCTGCAGAATTATTTTGCCTAGGACAGATGAAGATGCAGAATTATTTTGCCCAGGAGAGCTGCAGAATTATTTTGCCCAGGAGAGCTGCAGAATTATTTTGCCCAGGACAGATGAAGATGCAGAATTATTTTGCCCAGGACAGATGAAGATGCAGAATTATTTTGCCCAGGACAGATGAAGATGCAGAATTATTTTGCCTAGGACAGATGAAGATGCAGAATTATTTTGCCCAGGACAGATGAAGATGCAGAATTATTTTGCCTAGGACAGATGAAGATGCCCAGGACAGCCCCACAATTACCCCCCTACCTGGCAGAAGCTCTAGCATCCTCTGCTGTGGCAGTACGTTGGGGGGGTTAGGTGCCGGATGGTTGCACAAAGGCATTGAACACTTGCAGACACTACTCTATTCCCCCCCAGGGTGTGTAAAAGACATGCACAGATGCTTTTTTAGACACCATGTCTAGAGGCAGGATCGAAACATCACCCAGTGTCTCCACACGCAGATACGATGATGTGCTGCATCTCATCGTCAGAAGCCTTGGATAGTGCAAGCCAGCTAGAAGTGGTGCTGTCCAGAAGCCGCCATTTGGAAACCTGACAGGGGGACCACATAAAAAGGCTTGGAAGGCCACATTCGCCCCTGGACCTTGAGTTTGACACGTGCTCCAGAATATCATTTACTTCCAACCTATGGCCTATGATGTTAATGGTTGAGTCAACAGGTCAAAACCTTCATTACTTGTCTCTGCCCTTCTTCATCTTGCTTTTGTGGGGGAACCCTCCCTCTGTTGCTCTTTTTTGCTCTTTCTCCCCCTTTCCTCCTCCTTTGCTGTTTCCTCCTCAAATTTTCCTCGTTGTTCTAGTTTATTTCTCTGTTCTCATCTTTTTGAAAATGTGGCTTATGTCTTTGGTGTGGGACAGTTTTTGACCTTGCAGAGCAGATGCTGAGGTCATTTTTATAGTATGCATTGCGTAACCTGCTCTTGGGTGTTCAGCTGCATTGAAGCTGTACCTAGTGCTTAAATGCTCAAAAGTGCCTCTTTAGAGAACGGCACAGGAGCAGCAAAATGCTATGCAATTTAGATTGCTGTACGTAAAAATTAAATTACCTTTTTCTAACTCCTGCTGTAGTAAATTTTAGAAGCAAAATGGCGGCTCGTGCATTTGTAGGCCACCTGCAAACAAGAAGTACTGCTGGGCTTCCTGTTACTGTGCATTGTCAGTTATGTCAGTTGAATCCAGGTAGCAGCATGGCTGAGATGCTGGGAAAGGAAGCTCCAAAATGGCCGCTACCCTTGTTTTCCAACTGTGCCAAGCTGGTGGTCCGGTTTAAATGAATTTTTATGCGCAGCATTTGATTTGCCCTGGGGAGGGATGCATATATGAGCATTGCTTCTTGTAAGTCTGTTGGTCTAGTTTAAGTAGCCCACATGTGTCTGTTTAGTGGCAGTGTGGAAGAAACCACATGTTTTTAGGTCCCAGGGTGCCCGTGCGAATGTGTGGGGGTATTGTTGGTTTGGGGACAGTTTCAAAGTACTCTCACATAGCCCAAACACACTCCAACTTCATAAAAAAACATGAATTTTCATTAAGAACATAGTATAACAGCAACACATCTTCAGTGACAGTATTACACAACGGCTTCTGGTTACAGTACAGAATTCACACTTCATATGTTACACACCAAGTCCATGGGCAAAAGGCTGGTCATGGGTGGCCTAATCAACTTTGGTGTGTCACCAGGTCTCTGTCTCCTGAAGCATCCTCTGGGTTGCCACTGATCTTCCATCACATTTCAGGCAAGGGGTTGAGTTATCCTGCTTTCGGCTTGCCCCATGTTGGCTGTCCGGGACGGCATCTTTCATTCCCTAAAACTTTGCATTCCCTTATAAACTCTATAGAACCTTCTGGTGCCTCATTTTTTCAGTCCCCCAAATGAATTCACTTCTGAGGGGAATGAACCATGCATGGATGAGTCATTATCTGCTGCTGAGAAAGCCCTGCAGAGGGTAGAGACTTCACTAGGATTTATTAAAAAAAGAAAAATCAGGCAGAATAGTAGGGAAAGAGAAGAAAGCAGGCTAAATCAACCTTTTGCCCGGATTGTCCATTTAAATAAGCTTTGGTCCTGCCTAAGCTAACCACTGTAATGATTATGTCACACGTGTCACATGCCATAGACATGCACCCCATGTGTCAGGAATTCCCCACAAGTTTGTTTATTCTCTTTTTTCTAATGATAATCATTTAATAACTAGAGCCAACCCTATAATGGCTATATCTCTACTTCCTCTACTGCCATCTTAAGTTTCTCCAAGCACTGCTAAAGTAGCTAAGAGCACCTATATGCCTTTCCTAACTGTATTCTACATGTCTTGTGTTCTTATGAGCCTCTACAATGCTGAGCCATGCTTAATGAAGGCCAAAAAAACGACATTGGTATTCAAACTTTTGCAAATACAAAAAATATTATTATTCCTTACCACAGGCATCAAACTCCTTCCTGAAAGACCAGCAACAGGCCAGATTTTGTGTATCCCCACACTGGTACACAAGTGGAGTAATTAGTGCTCATACAGGGCTATAGAGACAGCTATATGGGGACCCACAAAACATGACCCGTTGCTCCCTTTAGGAGTGAGTTTGACACCCCTGCTCTACACAAATGCATATAACCTATGCAAAAATTGAGTTAAAGGTTGGTTGGTTAGAAAACACATAACTGTTCTGTTCAGCTATGAATGGTTTCACGCCTTGGCAATTAATCACAATCTGTGTATGTGCAATTTACATTTGTATTACAGTAATCCTTAGGAACAGAATGGCAGATGACAGAGGAGCAAAGCAGGATGCTAAGGAGGAGTTGCTGAGCACTAAGGTGGCAGGTAAACACCAGCAGGCCTTTGGATTGTGAAGACAGAATCTATTCTAATTAGCTTGTGTGCAGTTGTGTTTTATTGTGCATGCTGTGTACCTTTGCTCGAGGTCACACTCAGTTACTCCTTCAATTGTTTAACAGCCTACCATAACCTATAGCAAGCAAAGGTGGATGGGCATGGACTGTGCTATGGCAGGTAGTGTATGCCTATGCTGGTTCATACCTGCTTTATCCAGTATTCATGATCTGTAAACAATCTATAGGACACTGAATACAAAATGGTTTTAATAAACAATCATTAGCAAGTATATGTGCAACTTATATATTTCAAATACAGAGATCACACTCCTATCTGGATGTCAGCAGAGGACTTTTGTTTTTGCTAAAGATATCTTTAAAGATAGGGATTAGCTATTTGCTTAAAAGTGTCTGTAGAATGGCCATAGACATAAGACATAAGATATCTGCCAGATGACACTACAAGCTGATGCCATTAAAGTATATGGCCGATCTCCCAGATACAGGCTTTTAAAGTCCCACCCCCAGCAGGTACTAAACCTATTTTGGCAAAAAGACTGTGGCCACAAAGCTAGTCACTGATTAGTTTTTCACATCAGTAGCAAATCATACAGTCCGCATGAACATTGCCTAGTCTAAGTGAACCACTCTTACTGTTTCTTGCTTTATTTTAAAATAAGGCATGAGATGAAATAAGGTGTTATTCAGTTCAAGTTGCACGAAACACACGCCCCAATGGCCATGAAATCTATAAGATTCCAGGGTCACTGAGTTCTCTCCCTCCGGGGCATCCAGAAACGCGATGCCCCACTGTGTGAAACCCCCCAAGTCGCTCAGAAACTCACCTTTTTTCCCGGTCCAACGGCGCATGCTACAGCCGTGGCTGCATCCCCGCTACCCCTTTAGCATGGTGCATGCCCGCGTTAGAGGGTAGTGGGGAATGCAGCCTCCAGCGTGTTCAGCTCGCCTTAGACAAGCTATTGGGGCTAGGGGCGGGAGTGGATCCAAATGTGCTGATTGGACGAGAGAGCTGTGCATGCGCCGTGTCACGCTCGGGGTAACTCCAGCCCTCTTAATAAGATCACAACCCCCAATCTCCACAGCCAGCTTCACCTGTAGGAGCCCCCGCTTGCCGGGACGCAAGATACGCCTACCCGGGATCGGTTGCCCCCAGGACTTAATGGCTCAAAGGATGCAAGCTTATATGTGGGAGGACTGGAGAACCAATAGCAAGAGCGTGAGTGACGGAAGTCCAGAGACAGGCAATAGGTCGATAACGGGAAGGCAGAGATAGTAGCGGCACCAGGGGTCAGGCAAGACGTAGTCGGGGTTCAGGCAGAGGTCAGCAACTGGGGATCAGGATCTAGAAGCGTCAGTTCAGGCAAAGGTCGGCAACAAGGATTCAGGATCGAGAGGCGTCAATTCAGGCAGAGGTCGGCAACAAGGATTCAGGATCGAGAATGGTCGTACAATCGAATCGGCAACAGGCTAGACTTCACAGGAGTAGGTAACACAGGGTTCTGAGCGCTATCACAGGCAATTCACAACTGAGAGGGAATTGCCTTTATAGGAACAGGTCTGAGGGAAGCAGTGTACTGATTGGAGCACATAGGATTCCAAGGGTAATTGGCTGCAGAGCAGAAGAGGGCGAAGCCCTCAATCCCCTAGGATTCATTAACCCTTTAATTGATCCTCCGGCGGGTGCGCGCCGCACAGCGCCGCCGGAGGGCATAACAGACACGTGCTCGCGGCCGCGCGCGAGCACGTCTCCTGGAGGAGGAAGCGGGGGGCGTGGCTGAGCTGGGCGCCGCTCGAGCCGACGCTGCTCGAGCCGACGCCGCTCGGCGCGGCCGCCGCACAGTGACAGCTGCAGCTGGCCGCCTGGAGACGTCGCTGGAACGGGGATCAGGTAAACGGTTCCTGACACTACCCCCCCCTTCACGAGGGGCCTCCGGACCCTCACCCGGTTTCCCTGGATTGTCACTATGGAACCTTCTTACAAGAGCCTTGGCATGAACATTCCTCGCTGCCACCCAGCATCTTTCCTCCGGACCATAGCCAACCCAATCCACCAAATACTGTAAAGAATTACGCACTTTACGTGAATCCAAGATCTTATTCACTTCATACTCGGGCTCATTATTAAGAAGAATTGGTGCAGGACCAGCAAGAGGAGCATTCTTCGCCGGTTTTAACAGTGAAACGTGAAAGGAATTAGGTATTTTCATAGTTGGCGGGAGTTGAACTTTAAAAGACACATTATTCAACTTCTTGACGATTGGAAAAGGACCAATAAATTTTGGACCTAATTTGCTAGATGGCTGACGGAGCGCAATATTTTTAGTGGAGACCCAAACTAGATCGCCTACTCGAAGAGTAGGTTCCTGTGATCTGCGGCGGTCGGCAAATTTCTTATACCTCAAACCAGTGGTCTTAAGAATCTCCTGAACGTGTGTCCAGATATTCTTCCGTTCTTGAAGCCACTCCTCCAACGCCGGCAGATTGGAAGGTGACCCTGAAAGGGAAGAAGCTCTAGGATTTTTCCCTAAGTTACAATAAAAAGGAGATACCTTGGTACTCTCACTAGGCGCGTTATTGTAAGCAAACTCGGCGAAATCAATAAATTCCGCCCATTGTTCTTGGGCATCAGAAACATAACACCTTAAGTATTGTTCCAAAGTTTGATTAGTTCTTTCTGTCTGCCCATTAGTCTGGGGATGGTAGGCAGAAGAAAGAGAGATCTGTATTCCCAACCGCGAACAGAAGTGTTTCCAAAAACGGGAAGTAAATTGAACACCCCGATCAGAGACTATATTGGACGGAATACCATGAATACGAAAAATATGCGAAGTAAACAGCCGCGAAAGCTCAGGTGCAGAAGGAAGTTTGGCCAAAGGAACGAAATGTGCCATCTTACTGAAACGATCTACGACCACCCAAATGACAGTATTACCATGTGAGAGAGGCAAATCTACAATAAAATCCATAGAAATATGGGTCCATGGCTCAGCAGGAATTTCAAGAGGAACCAAACTGCCACTAGGAGCCTTGTGAACTCCTTTACTTCGAGCACAAATAGCACAAGCGTCGATAAAGGCAGTGATATCGCGTCTCATGGTAGGCCACCATACATGACGACGGGCAAGCATAAACGTCTTACGGTTACCCAAATGACCAGCAGTCTTGGCATCGTGAAATTCGCGAATTACATCTGAACGCAGGTGCGGCGGAACAAACTGGCACCCCAAGGGTACATCACTGGGAGATTCATCTTGAAACGGCGCCAAGGTATTGGAGAGATCAGGAAGTAACGCCCCCACCACACAACCTGTGGGTAAAATTGGTTCACCAGAATCACCCCGATCCTTACATTCACCGAACATGCGAGATAGAGCATCAGCTTTAGTATTTTTTACACCCGGCTTGAAAGTAATAATAAAATTGAAACGCGAGAAGAATAATGCCCAACGTGCCTGACGAGAGTTCAGCCTCTTGGCAGAACCTATGTATTCGAGATTTTTATGATCAGTATACACAGTTATAGGATGTAATGAACCCTCCAACCAGTGTCGCCATTCATCAAATGCCAGTTTAATAGCTAATAGTTCCCTATTGCCAACATCATAATTTTGTTCCGCGGTACTGAATTTACGCGAAAAATAAGCGCATGGATGGAGACGCTCAGGGTTACCAGAATATTGTGACAAAACTGCACCCACTCCCAGCTCAGAAGCATCCACTTCAATAATAAAAGCTTTATGAATATCTGGATGCACTAAGACAGGTGCCGAAGTAAAGGCCCGTTTCAAGGTTAGAAAGGCCTCACAGGCAGAGGGGGACCAGTTAGCAGTAAAAGCCCCCTTGCGGGTAAGGTTGGTAAGGGGTGCAACAACATGGGAAAAGCCTTTTATGAAACGCCGATAAAAATTTGCAAAACCTAGAAAACGTTGCAATTCCTTTAAAGTTTTGGGTTGGACCCAATCCTGAACTGCTGAAACCTTCCCCGCGTCCATCTCCAAACCCTGGTTGGTAATAACATACCCTAGGAAGGGAACTGTTGTGACTTCAAACACACACTTAGACAGTTTAGCAAATAAGTTGTTCTCTCTTAATTTTTGTAGCACCAACTTAACATGGTGTCTGTGCTCCGGTAAAGAATTAGAAAAAATGAGAATATCATCCAAGTAGATGACTACAAATCTACCGAGATATTCCCTGAATATATCATTAACAAAATCTTGGAAAACGGCTGGCGCATTACAAAGACCGAAGGGCATGACCAGGTACTCATAGTGCCCATCCTTCACATTAAATGCAGTTTTCCACTCGTCCCCCTGTCGGATGCGAATCAGATTGTAAGCCCCTCTCAAATCCAATTTGGAGAAAATTCGAGCTCCTGTGACTTGATTGAAGAGATCCCCAATCAAGGGTAAGGGGTATCGGTTTTTTACAGTGATCTTATTCAAGGCTCGATAATCTATGCACGGTCTCAAGCCACCATCTTTTTTCTCTACAAAAAAGAACCCGGCCCCAGCAGGCGAGGTAGAGGGACGGATAAATCCTTTCTTAAGATTTTCGGTAATATACTCCCTCATTGCTTGCTCCTCGGGCAGGGTAAGGTTATAAATCTTTCCCCTCGGGGGAATTGTGCCAGGCAGCAAGTCAATGGGGCAGTCATAGGACCGATGTGGAGGAAGAGTATCAGCAGAGCGTTCAGAGAATACATCGATCCAATCAGCGTATGGCTGAGGTAATTCCTGTGGTAAGACTTGAACGCTTCTGAGGCCTGTATTAAAACAGTGACCTTTACAGTGGTCACTCCACTTGAGCAACTCCCCAGCCCGCCAATCTAACACCGGGTTATGGAGTTGCAACCAGGGGTATCCCAAAACCACCGGAGTTTCCGGACAATCAAAAATAAAGAATTCTAAGAATTCAGAGTGAGAAGAGCCGACAATTAGTCTGAGAGGTGGGGTCTTGGTATTTATAGGACCTCCCTGGATTGCCTTTCCATTGATAGCTAAAACTTGTAGGGATCTTTCAAGAGGAACTACAGGGATCCCTAAGGTGGAGATCATGCTCCTGTCCAAAAAGTTTCCAGCCGCACCACTGTCTATGAAGGCGGAAACTGTCTGCTTAGAGGACCCCCAAAACAAATCAATAGGTACAAGCATCTTATTCTGGCGAGAGTTACAAACTGACTCACCCAGATCAGTACTCTCTACCTGGTCTGGGTGCGGAAGTTTTCCGCCGGTTTCCCCTTGTTGGGACAGGACCCTGCAAAATGACCAGAATTCCCGCAATACAGGCATAACCCCTCGGATCGCCTACGCTGTTTCTCCTCTTGGGATAAGCGGGTTCTCCCTAATTGCATAGGTTCTTCCTGGGAGGATGATGAGGTATTTTCTCCACGGGGAACCGGGGATCTATGACTGTGGACTGGTCTAAAGGACGTGGGAGCCCCGACTCTCTCCCTGGCCCTTTCTCTAAGACGTCGGTCTATTTTAATGGAGACCTGCATTAATTGATCTAGGTCCGCTGGCGGGGGAAAATTGACTAAGGCATCCTTGATGCTATCCGACAGTCCCACCCTGAACTGACTACACAAAGCTGGATCGTTCCACCTAGCTTCGATAGCCCAGCGGCGGAATTCAGCACAGTAGTCTTCAGCCGAATTCCGTCCTTGTTTTAAGGCCCGAAGCCTATTCTCTGCGGTAGATTGTATATCTGGATCGGCGTATAAAACGCCCATAGCATTGAAGAAGGCAGTCACTGATTGTAGAGCAATGTCATGAGAAGGTAAACTAAAGGCCCAGGACTGTGGGTCTCCTTGAAGCAAGGAAATGACTAGGCCTACTCGTTGGACCTCTGTGCCAGAGGAGATAGGTCTTAACTTAAAATATAGTTCGCAGGCATTCTTGAAATTGGAAAATTTTGCTCGTTCTCCAAAAAATTTCTCAGGCAGTGGAATCTTAGGTTCGGAGAAATGAGGTGGTACAGAGGAAGTTGGCACTTGACGAGATTCCTGAGTGGCCACTCTTTGAGCGAGTTGGTTGATCGCTGTGGCCATAGCTTGCACCTGCTGTACCAGGTCATCCATTTTTGGGCCTGTGATAAAGTCACGCTCGGGGTAACTCCAGCCCTCTTAATAAGATCACAACCCCCAATCTCCACAGCCAGCTTCACCTGTAGGAGCCCCCGCTTGCCGGGACGCAAGATACGCCTACCCGGGATCGGTTGCCCCCAGGACTTAATGGCTCAAAGGATGCAAGCTTATATGTGGGAGGACTGGAGAACCAATAGCAAGAGCGTGAGTGACGGAAGTCCAGAGACAGGCAATAGGTCGATAACGGGAAGGCAGAGATAGTAGCGGCACCAGGGGTCAGGCAAGACGTAGTCGGGGTTCAGGCAGAGGTCAGCAACTGGGGATCAGGATCTAGAAGCGTCAGTTCAGGCAAAGGTCGGCAACAAGGATTCAGGATCGAGAGGCGTCAATTCAGGCAGAGGTCGGCAACAAGGATTCAGGATCGAGAATGGTCGTACAATCGAATCGGCAACAGGCTAGACTTCACAGGAGTAGGTAACACAGGGTTCTGAGCGCTATCACAGGCAATTCACAACTGAGAGGGAATTGCCTTTATAGGAACAGGTCTGAGGGAAGCAGTGTACTGATTGGAGCACATAGGATTCCAAGGGTAATTGGCTGCAGAGCAGAAGAGGGCGAAGCCCTCAATCCCCTAGGATTCATTAACCCTTTAATTGATCCTCCGGCGGGTGCGCGCCGCACAGCGCCGCCGGAGGGCATAACAGACACGTGCTCGCGGCCGCGCGCGAGCACGTCTCCTGGAGGAGGAAGCGGGGGGCGTGGCTGAGCTGGGCGCCGCTCGAGCCGACGCTGCTCGAGCCGACGCCGCTCGGCGCGGCCGCCGCACAGTGACAGCTGCAGCTGGCCGCCTGGAGACGTCGCTGGAACGGGGATCAGGTAAACGGTTCCTGACACGCCGTAGGAACAGGGAAGGGAGATCGGGCAACCTGGGGGGTTTCACACAGCGGGGCATCACCTCAGGGGCAAGGACCAAACCCAGTATAGTCAAAATTGATCTACTTTAAGGGGGTAGTTTTGCACATAATACCTCTATTAGAGCAACATGACAACTTTACTTTTTAAAGTAAAAGTTCAGTAAATTGTGTCACAGACACAAATGTTAATAAATAGCAAGTTAATAACTAGCAAGTGAACTTCTAAACATGTTTAAACACATGTAATGTCCTCTTTTCTTTGAATCACACACAACTTTTTTTATTTTGTGCCTTTATTCTAAAAAATAAAACATAAAATGATTTGATTAGATAGTTTAAAGCAGACCTTCACTCTGAATAAGAGTCTATCTTATATGTTTCCCACACCCTGTACATACAGATTGCTCACATTAAAATTCATCCTACCTGCATCTACTGTATGTTGTGAGCCTTTAAACTTTCAAGATGGCGGCTCATGGATCATCAACATTAGGCAACCTGCAAACAGGAAGTGCCTCCTGACTGTGCTGCTCTGCATTCTGGGATTGCTGACCTTTTCCTGACCCCAGCTCTGCTCTGTCTGAGCAAAGCACAGCTATAACCCCACCCCCTGTACTTTATCCCGCTCTCTTCTCCTCACTATGTGTAATGCTTCTGAGTCAAGATGGCGGCGCCCGTATCCTAGAGTCCTGAATAGAGTTGCAGCCCAGTGGGGGAAAGAATAATAAGTGACTAAAAACTTAAAATATATTAATTTTAAATGCTGGGGAATAGTTTTATAAGGGTTTGGGCTTTTCAATAAATCATGGAGAAAGTCGGGTTTAAGGAAAGTTCAATGAATTGATGCCAGTAAAGTTGTATAATCTAGTTGTACCCTGAGTTTTCCTCACCTGTCTTTAGTCCACCACTGTGCAAGACGGAGGCAGGTTAAACTGGACCAATAGTCTGGCACAGTTGGAAAAAACAAGGTAGTGGCCATTTTGGAGCTTCCTCACCCAGCTGCTGCCTGGATTCAACTGACATAACTGACAATGCACAGTAACAGGAATCCCAGCCTGTAGATACAAGAGCCGACATTTTGTTTCTAAAATTCTCAACAGCAGGAGTTAGAAAAAGGTAAATGAATTTTTATGTGCAGCAATCTAAATTGCCCTGGGGAGGGATGCATATGAGCACTGTTTGTTGTGCTGGTCCGGTTAAGTCATTTTTGACTATTGGTCTGCTTTATGGAATCTATAGCTGTCTAACCCAAACCTAATACCACTTTCAATGTTCTAGGTATTTTCACCACCTTTTGAAGCAGTTTTATATTTATTGAGCTATCAGGTTTGGGTAAAGTATAGATTGCAGCAGGTTATCTTGGGTCCAGCCAGGTACCACCTGATAGGATATTGCGTACCACCATCAGTCCCGGTACCACAGGTTGGGAACCCCTGGTCTAACCCTTTTTTATTATTGCTCTCAGTGTTACGGCTGTTTTTCATCTACAGCTTCTCTTCTTTCAGTAATGCCACATTTCAGTGTTACTACTAGCCTTATTAGGACATATGACTGACTGGGGAAAAGCAGAAAATGTCCCTGTGATTGCATGAGCATTAGACGATACTTAATGTACTTTGGCTGCCATCTGTCCCTGATATGACAAAATGAAGCCTCCCAGATTGTAAGAGTTATCAGCTATGTTATACCTCTATGCAATAAGTTCACTTTGTCTAAATGAATCGGTTTAGATAGATTCTGTCTCTGTCCAAGGCCTGTCTAAAAAAATGATTTGCTGTGATTTGCGCAGCAGTGTATAAATATGAATTATTCAGATGAGCTGAATAATTTCATGCTGTTTGAGGTGTGCTGTGACCTTATTCCTCCTAGGAGTGCTGCTGCTAACACGCTGTGTTCATTGCAACATTTCCAATATGGGGCATGGGGTTTTCGTAATACTTTTAAGGCAAAGTGACCCAGAATAATGTGACATTATATGTTCTGCATGCCACTATAATATACATCAAATGCATCATTAATTTCTTATAATACAGCAGGGGAGGGGGGCGAGCACCTGGCTCTGGCTTGGCCCCCTCGGAGTGAAATGGCAAGATTTCGGCACAAAATAAAATGATCAGCCAGCGCAATATGATTATTTAGGAAAAACCTAATAAACTAATTCAAGATTATTCGGTTTAGGCACGCTTTAAGATAGGTCCAATGAGAATTCTTACAGCAAGATCTGGTTGCAAGGAGAATTGTTTTTTCTTCATATAGATCTGTTAGAGGCTTCTGACATCAGATACACTATATTAGATTGTATCGAATTTATTTTGTTGCCTATATATATATATATATATATATATATATATATATATATATGATATTGTATGCTGTGTTGTTTTATCCCCACAGCAACAATGGTCACATTAGCTCAATAGTAGTATAAATACTACAGCACAAATGGTTAAAAAGGTTATACATATAAAAAAGAAATATGAAAATATAATAAAACTCACCGCCGCGGCTCGGGGGTACGCCGACCTACCCTAGGCCTGTGAGTTGCTACCGCTTGCCAAGTTGTTGTGAGGCATCCGGTCTCAGATGTGGTTATAATGTGTGTAGGTACTTCTTGGATTCCTCTGTAATTCCTTGTTGCTTTGGTTGCCTTTTAAAAACTTATTAGGCTTGTTGTGTATAACAAAATATTTAATGCTTCATATATGACACAAAAATTAAATAGATACAATATAGGATCAATAAAAACCAACATGCGCTAGTAGTAGTCTTTGCGCAATGGTAAAATGTGTGGCCAGTTGTTACTGCTACTGCTGCTGCGCAGTGCGTCTCTGCTGTAGGGAGCGAAAGTCCCGTTCTGCTGAGCCTTATGCGCCTTATATAAATCACAATGGCCCGACTTAAAAAGTTCATGGATTCAAATGTTACTTAATCCTATAACAATAAAGAGTAAAGTCCGTGCGGGTCTTCAGCCTGCAGTGTCCCGACGCTCGTTTCGGCAGTCAACTTGAATTAGTTTATTAGGTTTTTTCTCAATTATCTGTTCAGTAAGGTCTGACCCCTTACTTTAGGCAGCTGCTTACCTTCCAACCTGAAGTGCACCTTAAAAACCTTTGGTATTCGTGCCAAAAATTTTTCTAGAGCAATATGATTATTATTGCATACATTGGGGCTCTATGGTGACGGCCACACACCATGGGCAGCCTGGCTGCTAGGCCACAGGGGTCAGATCTAATAATCAGTGAGTTTTTAAAAGTTTTATTATGCTAAATGGCACAATGGTTGAGGGATAGATCGATTGCCCCCATGTCATCTGTACACTGTACTTTCACTTTAGCAGCCATATACATTCAATAAGCACATAATGTATCTTCTTCTCAAGCCTTTTGAAAATTAATGAAGACAACCAATAACAACATCATGTCTAAATTTTATTTAAAACCAGAACAGCTAAAGGGTAAAAAATATCTGCAAAATGTAATATATTACTTTGAAGAGGGGTCCATGTTATTTTTCCATTGGAGCCTCATGTCTCTTAACTTCAAGCCTTCAATCTTATGCCCTTCCCTGCCCCCATGGCACTCATAGGCCAGGGAGCTGGTCATTGTGGGTAGGGTCGGGGGAGCATCAAGCTCAGTTCTGTCCGGCCCAGTAAGGGATTCCAAAGGAGAGGACTGGCTGGCTTCACATGGTCCCAGGAAATGAGGCTGAATTACACTAACTTCCAGAGAGTATAAAGGGACCCCCTCTCCTCTCAGGGTGCCAGCTAGCGCCCCTACTCTCCAGCCATGGGGGTTGTCCCCAAAACTTCTGCTACCAAACCCCGGGGGCTCAACCCCAAAGGATGTCTTCACAGGATGTGAGGCCAATAGGGGGGGGGGGGGGCAATTTTCTGATTTATTTTATACTGCCCTTACTCTGAGGGGCCCTTAATTCCCGTTATTAAGAGTCCCTGTAGGTGCTGACATACCTACTGGAACTGCCCATGGACCCACCTGGATTCCTTCAAGGGGAGTGTTTCACAATTAATTTGTGTTAGTGTCTATTTTTGGATTCATTATAGTATCACTAAGCTACTTTTGCCTTGGTGGGCAAAATTAAAGGGACTTTGTAGGCAAAATGCATAAACTGTCATTCAGCAGCTCACCTCATCATGGCTGCCCTCTACCTTCCTGTCAGAACACAGCTGTTCTGAAAGTAGAAACAAGGCAAAGAGTAGTGACACCCCCCCCCCCCCCGAATTCCTTTCACATAGACCACCAATAATAGAGATAAGCTGGTGGTCTAAAGCTCCACATTATCAGACTGTGATCACTGGGAGAGAGAGAACAGCCCAGGTGATGAGAATACCTGGCCTACAGACCCCGCCCATTATGCTGATTATATTATGAATCCCAGAGCCAAGGGCTACGCCCACATGCTTCACGGGAGAAATCATGAGGTTAAACTGTAACCCTTGATAACTCAGCTTTTGGACAGTGCCAAACGTAGCCCAACACAATGGTCTAACAACTGCCTTTGCCATCTGTATCTGAGTGCAGGTCAGAGCAGTGGCGCACCCAGGATTTTGCCCTGGGGGTTGAAATGGGGGGACGTGGCCTGGAAGAGGCCTGTCACCTTGTAAGAAGCTTATCTGCAAATCTGTAAACTTTTGAAGATGAGGAGGGAGGAGAGGATAAGCAAAATGTTTGCAATTAAGCCATACCCCCCTGGTCACACCCAGGCCACAGCCCTAACTAGTGGTGTAACTAAATGTACCGGGGCCCTGGTGTGAACATTAAACGGGGCCCTTTCCAATGCTCATACAGTAACATTTTTGTTTGTTGTTTTCTGTCCTTTTCTGACTTTTAACATTTTAATTGGATGCAACTAGACAACAAACTACTTACAAAGTAGATCTTATTTCTTTTTCTCATCCCCTAATTGGGCAGAGTAAGTGATGGCGATTGTGTAGGTGGAGATGTCTCTATCCATGCAATAGAGGCATCATTTTATTTGTGTATAAAGCCACTTTTCTAACACTGATGGGGTCAGATGGTGCAGTTTTAATTAAATGTTCATAGTCTCTTCTTTTTTTCATGTGGTTCTGATTTGCTTACTACCTCTGCACCCTCATTGCTATGGCTTTGTGTTTGACCATAAGATTGTGGGTGTCACAAATAATTGTATAAAACAGGAATCATCAGGGGTGTCACAAATTATTGTATAAAAGAGAAATCTTTGAGGGGGTGCAGGGGGTGGGACGAGCCACGGGCCCCATCATTGTTGCTCATCCATCTTGTTTACCTCTCTTGTTTCACTCTTTAGTTGTCTAGCTGCATCCAACAAATTAAAAGACAGAAAAAAGTTCACTGTATGAGTCGTGAAATATTCGCACCAGGGTCCCATCACAATTAGTTATGCAACTGGAAATCATACTGTAGTTATGAAACTCAGCAAGCTTTCTGAAAGAACAGACTGTTATATATATATATATTTTTCAGTTTGTACGAAAGAGGCCCTTGTTTCTTATTAAATCAATGTTATTAGCTTAGAAGTACATGACTTGGGTCTTATGCAGCTGCTTTACTAAGAATTCAAATCATATGTCGTGTCACTTCTCAGGCACCGAGCTCTAGCCGCGCCGGCTGCAGCACTAACACTGATGGATCTGCCCTGTTCTCCAAGTGAAAATGTATGCAGCGCAACTGATCCAGATGAATCGCTCCCAGCCATTGCCTAAGTGATTTATGGCATCTAAGGCTCTCTACTTGCACTGGACCTGAATACTGGGATGAATACTGTAAATATAGCGAAATATAATTATTATGAGATCAGATAAACCTTACTTGAAATTTACACTAACTGCTTTATATTAGGGTATATAAAACAATTAAAGGCCTTTAAAGGCTGTTTTGCCCCTCCCCAAAATTAAAATAACTAATCTTCCTCCCTGGCCGTGTCTGTATCTGCCTGTTTTACGCCTATGTCAGATGATCAATGCAGGGCTGCCATGGTGGAACTGATCTCAACCAAGATCAGGTGAGATCCGTAGGCAGCAGTAAAGAACACTAACACTGCTGCTCTGCTATTACATTATGGGGCGAGGAGCTTCACATAAAGCTCAGCTTACTCAGCAAGCTGGACATCTTTGATCTAGGCTTTCTCTGTCCATAGGGAGGTTTGTAGTGGATGTGCAGAAAATCCTCATCTGGTTCTAAATTGCATATAAATTAGGCTACTGGCAAATAAATAGTAGGTATAATCAGGGACGGGCTTATTATTTCTGGTGCCCCATGTTGTGTTGTGTTTGGGGACCCTAATCAAAGGTATTTTTATATAACAAAATACAATAATAAAAAGGAACGAATGACGGAGAGAAGCAGCTTTATTCACAGCATCACCAGTATTATACCCCAGCCGCTTCCAGTGTTCACTCAGCAGAGCTATGAGGGGCCCCCAAGGATGCATGGGTTGCGGGATATAATTCATTTGAATAACAATTGAAACTGATCAGCCAGTGAACAAGGTCAGCCTCACCTGGTTCTAAATTGCATGTTAATTAGGTTACATCAAATAAATAGGAGGTAAAATTCACTAGATTAACAATTTAAATTCATCAGTAGCTAAGGTTGCCACCTGGTCAGTATTTTTTTTTTTTACTTTACTGGCCACTGGCCTGGCGGTGCTGGTATTTGTTTTTTTTACTGGTAATTGAGGATGGGAAACGTATATCCGTAATTAAAATGACCATTTAAAAAACAAATACCGGAACCACCAGGCCAGTGGCCAGTAAAGTAAAAAAAAAATACCAGCCAGGTGGTAACCCCATCAGTCATCACCATAATGGAGTGGGCATGCCAGGGGCATAAAGTAATCACAGCTGCGGCTGCCATCTTGGACCAGTGTAGAATGGCAGAGCAGGGGTTTTGACAATGACCACACCGAACCCCCTTACAACATTTCTGAATATGCTCACTTTCGCCAAAACACATATTCCACCAGTCCATATGAGTACTAACAAAAGTCTTTACATACCACACCAGTTTGAAGCCTTCATGAAAGCTCCTCTATACACATTTTACCAAGAGACAAATTTGCTCTATAACTTCCTGCATATGACAACCGCAAGCTCAACATCTCCTTAATGGTTTCCAGGCTCTTGCTTCCTGCACCAAATCATGAAGTACTTCTAGTCAGTCCTATATATATATATATATGATATTGTATGCTGTGTTGTTTTATCCCCACAGCAACAATGGTCACATTAGCTCAATAGTAGTATAAATACTACAGCACAAATGGTTAAAAAGGTTATACATATAAAAAAGAAATATGAAAATATAATAAAACTCACCGCCGCGGCTCGGGGGTACGCCGACCTACCCTAGGCCTGTGAGTTGCTACCGCTTGCCAAGTTGTTGTGAGGCATCCGGTCTCAGATGTGGTTATAATGTGTGTAGGTACTTCTTGGATTCCTCTGTAATTCCTTGTTGCTTTGGTTGCCTTTTAAAAACTTATTAGGCTTGTTGTGTATAACAAAATATTTAATGCTTCATATATGACACAAAAATTAAATAGATACAATATAGGATCAATAAAAACCAACATGCGCTAGTAGTAGTCTTTGCGCAATGGTAAAATGTGTGGCCAGTTGTTACTGCTACTGCTGCTGCGCAGTGCGTCTCTGCTGTAGGGAGCGAAAGTCCCGTTCTGCTGAGCCTTATGCGCCTTATATAAATCACAATGGCCCGACTTAAAAAGTTCATGGATTCAAATGTTACTTAATCCTATAACAATAAAGAGTAAAGTCCGTGCGGGTCTTCAGCCTGCAGTGTCCCGACGCTCGTTTCGGCAGTCAACTTGAATTAGTTTATTAGGTTTTTTCTCAATTATCTGTTCAGTAAGGTCTGACCCCTTACTTTAGGCAGCTGCTTACCTTCCAACCTGAAGTGCACCTTAAAAACCTTTGGTATTCGTGCCAAAAATTTTTCTAGAGCAATATGATTATTATTGCATACATTGGGGCTCTATGGTGACGGCCACACACCATGGGCAGCCTGGCTGCTAGGCCACAGGGGTCAGATCTAATAATCAGTGAGTTTTTAAAAGTTTTATTATGCTAAATGGCACAATGGTTGAGGGATAGATCGATTGCCCCCATGTCATCTGTACACTGTACTTTCACTTTAGCAGCCATATACATTCAATAAGCACATAATGTATCTTCTTCTCAAGCCTTTTGAAAATTAATGAAGACAACCAATAACAACATCATGTCTAAATTTTATTTAAAACCAGAACAGCTAAAGGGTAAAAAATATCTGCAAAATGTAATATATTACTTTGAAGAGGGGTCCATGTTATTTTTCCATTGGAGCCTCATGTCTCTTAACTTCAAGCCTTCAATCTTATGCCCTTCCCTGCCCCCATGGCACTCATAGGCCAGGGAGCTGGTCATTGTGGGTAGGGTCGGGGGAGCATCAAGCTCAGTTCTGTCCGGCCCAGTAAGGGATTCCAAAGGAGAGGACTGGCTGGCTTCACATGGTCCCAGGAAATGAGGCTGAATTACACTAACTTCCAGAGAGTATAAAGGGACCCCCTCTCCTCTCAGGGTGCCAGCTAGCGCCCCTACTCTCCAGCCATGGGGGTTGTCCCCAAAACTTCTGCTACCAAACCCCGGGGGCTCAACCCCAAAGGATGTCTTCACAGGATGTGAGGCCAATAGGGGGGGGGGGGGCAATTTTCTGATTTATTTTATACTGCCCTTACTCTGAGGGGCCCTTAATTCCCGTTATTAAGAGTCCCTGTAGGTGCTGACATACCTACTGGAACTGCCCATGGACCCACCTGGATTCCTTCAAGGGGAGTGTTTCACAATTAATTTGTGTTAGTGTCTATTTTTGGATTCATTATAGTATCACTAAGCTACTTTTGCCTTGGTGGGCAAAATTAAAGGGACTTTGTAGGCAAAATGCATAAACTGTCATTCAGCAGCTCACCTCATCATGGCTGCCCTCTACCTTCCTGTCAGAACACAGCTGTTCTGAAAGTAGAAACAAGGCAAAGAGTAGTGACACCCCCCCCCCCCGAATTCCTTTCACATAGACCACCAATAATAGAGATAAGCTGGTGGTCTAAAGCTCCACATTATCAGACTGTGATCACTGGGAGAGAGAGAACAGCCCAGGTGATGAGAATACCTGGCCTACAGACCCCGCCCATTATGCTGATTATATTATGAATCCCAGAGCCAAGGGCTACGCCCACATGCTTCACGGGAGAAATCATGAGGTTAAACTGTAACCCTTGATAACTCAGCTTTTGGACAGTGCCAAACGTAGCCCAACACAATGGTCTAACAACTGCCTTTGCCATCTGTATCTGAGTGCAGGTCAGAGCAGTGGCGCACCCAGGATTTTGCCCTGGGGGTTGAAATGGGGGGACGTGGCCTGGAAGAGGCCTGTCACCTTGTAAGAAGCTTATCTGCAAATCTGTAAACTTTTGAAGATGAGGAGGGAGGAGAGGATAAGCAAAATGTTTGCAATTAAGCCATACCCCCCTGGTCACACCCAGGCCACAGCCCTAACTAGTGGTGTAACTAAATGTACCGGGGCCCTGGTGTGAACATTAAACGGGGCCCTTTCCAATGCTCATACAGTAACATTTTTGTTTGTTGTTTTCTGTCCTTTTCTGACTTTTAACATTTTAATTGGATGCAACTAGACAACAAACTACTTACAAAGTAGATCTTATTTCTTTTTCTCATCCCCTAATTGGGCAGAGTAAGTGATGGCGATTGTGTAGGTGGAGATGTCTCTATCCATGCAATAGAGGCATCATTTTATTTGTGTATAAAGCCACTTTTCTAACACTGATGGGGTCAGATGGTGCAGTTTTAATTAAATGTTCATAGTCTCTTCTTTTTTTCATGTGGTTCTGATTTGCTTACTACCTCTGCACCCTCATTGCTATGGCTTTGTGTTTGACCATAAGATTGTGGGTGTCACAAATAATTGTATAAAACAGGAATCATCAGGGGTGTCACAAATTATTGTATAAAAGAGAAATCTTTGAGGGGGTGCAGGGGGTGGGACGAGCCACGGGCCCCATCATTGTTGCTCATCCATCTTGTTTACCTCTCTTGTTTCACTCTTTAGTTGTCTAGCTGCATCCAACAAATTAAAAGACAGAAAAAAGTTCACTGTATGAGTCGTGAAATATTCGCACCAGGGTCCCATCACAATTAGTTATGCAACTGGAAATCATACTGTAGTTATGAAACTCAGCAAGCTTTCTGAAAGAACAGACTGTTATATATATATATATTTTTCAGTTTGTACGAAAGAGGCCCTTGTTTCTTATTAAATCAATGTTATTAGCTTAGAAGTACATGACTTGGGTCTTATGCAGCTGCTTTACTAAGAATTCAAATCATATGTCGTGTCACTTCTCAGGCACCGAGCTCTAGCCGCGCCGGCTGCAGCACTAACACTGATGGATCTGCCCTGTTCTCCAAGTGAAAATGTATGCAGCGCAACTGATCCAGATGAATCGCTCCCAGCCATTGCCTAAGTGATTTATGGCATCTAAGGCTCTCTACTTGCACTGGACCTGAATACTGGGATGAATACTGTAAATATAGCGAAATATAATTATTATGAGATCAGATAAACCTTACTTGAAATTTACACTAACTGCTTTATATTAGGGTATATAAAACAATTAAAGGCCTTTAAAGGCTGTTTTGCCCCTCCCCAAAATTAAAATAACTAATCTTCCTCCCTGGCCGTGTCTGTATCTGCCTGTTTTACGCCTATGTCAGATGATCAATGCAGGGCTGCCATGGTGGAACTGATCTCAACCAAGATCAGGTGAGATCCGTAGGCAGCAGTAAAGAACACTAACACTGCTGCTCTGCTATTACATTATGGGGCGAGGAGCTTCACATAAAGCTCAGCTTACTCAGCAAGCTGGACATCTTTGATCTAGGCTTTCTCTGTCCATAGGGAGGTTTGTAGTGGATGTGCAGAAAATCCTCATCTGGTTCTAAATTGCATATAAATTAGGCTACTGGCAAATAAATAGTAGGTATAATCAGGGACGGGCTTATTATTTCTGGTGCCCCATGTTGTGTTGTGTTTGGGGACCCTAATCAAAGGTATTTTTATATAACAAAATACAATAATAAAAAGGAACGAATGACGGAGAGAAGCAGCTTTATTCACAGCATCACCAGTATTATACCCCAGCCGCTTCCAGTGTTCACTCAGCAGAGCTATGAGGGGCCCCCAAGGATGCATGGGTTGCGGGATATAATTCATTTGAATAACAATTGAAACTGATCAGCCAGTGAACAAGGTCAGCCTCACCTGGTTCTAAATTGCATGTTAATTAGGTTACATCAAATAAATAGGAGGTAAAATTCACTAGATTAACAATTTAAATTCATCAGTAGCTAAGGTTGCCACCTGGTCAGTATTTTTTTTTTTTACTTTACTGGCCACTGGCCTGGCGGTGCTGGTATTTGTTTTTTTTACTGGTAATTGAGGATGGGAAACGTATATCCGTAATTAAAATGACCATTTAAAAAACAAATACCGGAACCACCAGGCCAGTGGCCAGTAAAGTAAAAAAAAAATACCAGCCAGGTGGTAACCCCATCAGTCATCACCATAATGGAGTGGGCATGCCAGGGGCATAAAGTAATCACAGCTGCGGCTGCCATCTTGGACCAGTGTAGAATGGCAGAGCAGGGGTTTTGACAATGACCACACCGAACCCCCTTACAACATTTCTGAATATGCTCACTTTCGCCAAAACACATATTCCACCAGTCCATATGAGTACTAACAAAAGTCTTTACATACCACACCAGTTTGAAGCCTTCATGAAAGCTCCTCTATACACATTTTACCAAGAGACAAATTTGCTCTATAACTTCCTGCATATGACAACCGCAAGCTCAACATCTCCTTAATGGTTTCCAGGCTCTTGCTTCCTGCACCAAATCATGAAGTACTTCTAGTCAGTCCTAGTATCCCCACGGAGGATCAATTATGGATGCTACCAAAATAGATAGGCCACAGGCCTTGTAGCAACTGTAAAGAAAGAGGGAATTATGTTTTACTGGTAGTATAATAAACCGGACACCCCCTGTTGGGTGCATCCCAGAACATGTACCCCAGGCTGAGAAACCATGCTCTAGTCTAGACAATTTAATTTTATTGTTTACTACCTTTTGCCTCCACCACCTTATCCTTTAGATTGTAAGGCCCCCGCTTCTAGTGTTTTTACAACATCAATATATTTTGTACATTTCTGTCACATTGTAGGGCATATGAGTTATAGACACATATTCTTAGTATACAGTATGTCCTGCTCCAAATCTAATACTTACAGTTGGGATATACTCCGCCAGATGGCGCTGGACTGCAGAGACATCGAAAATAGGCTCCTCCCGGCCCCTCAAATACCCAGGGAGCTTCCACAAATCCCCAGAATTTCTCTGCAGTCTGGCTGCGAAGGACGAGAAATTGGCTCTCTACTCGCAGGTGAACGGGGTTATTAACCTGCGGCCCTGTAGGACTATTCCCACCCGTTCCACTTGTAATATGCCTCCAAGCCTCGGCTGCGCTGGTCGGGTGAAGGTAGGCAGCACTGCCGTTGGTGCTTAGGAGCGCTGCTCCACCGCAATCCCCCAACAAAGGGTAGGCGGTTCAGGCTTATGGTGAGCCTCTATGGGATGCCCCTCCCACACTATTGCCCCTTGCCCCTGCCTATCGGTGGGCCCTATTTAAGTGGCTGCCGTCCTCCCTCATCCTCCTCGTAGTCTTCGAGGGAAAAGGGGAGGGGGGGTGTATGTGTATAGATATGTATGTTATGCAGTCTGTGCTTTCACTTTTCACATGTCTTTATTCTTGTGTCAGCCGCCGCGCTGACTTGTCTTTATTGCTTTTAAAATTTGCGCCACCGCGCGCTGACTTGGTTCCGCGCTTGGAGGCTGCATTTCCTCAGGCTCGGGTGCGCCATCATTGGCTGTTGGCCTTTTTGGCTTCGCGCTCTTCGGGGGGGGCGGGGCCCGTCTTTGGCGCGCTCTGCGTCATCGCTATGACTGGCCCGCCCCTTGAGGTATACCGACGTCATCTTTTCTGACTTGGTTGGCCTATGCGCGACGGACTCCTACCTACCGCGGTCCGTAAGTGCCCTCGCGGGCGGCCTTATCTGCTTCACTTTTGTTACGATGTACTTAAGGTCTTGTCTGCTTATGTCTTTCAGGCGGGACGAACCCTTCTTGGCTTCTCCCGGCCCTGTTTTTAATATATTACTTGTAGGCCTTGTACAAATTATACTCCCACATCCCTAGCGGGTTATTGGGGTATCCAGGGTTGCTATATAGCGTCATTCCCTAACGGCGTATAGCGCCGCTATAATCACCATATGGAGGCATCCCAGGATAATGTTACCGGGGTCCCTTTGGGACAAGACCGGCTGTGTGTAGCGTGTGGGCAGCCTCATGCTGACGCCGACAAGGCACGGGTCTGTGTACCCTGTGCTGAGCAGGTGCTTGCATTGCAATCTGGCCTGCCAGTGGCTGCACCTCGTTTCACTTCACCTACTCCCCCAAGCTTAAATCTCACTCCTGCTGAGTTGCATACTAGTGGGGATTCTCAGCCTGATGTGTCTTCTAGACTGGCTACTGTCGAACAGATTATTGCGAAGTCTTTAGAGCGTAAGACCCCTGCTACGAAGCGGCACTTGACGCCTAATGTTACTGTTTTCCCTATGGGAACTGAGGAGTTTTGGAATCTGTGTGGCTATAACCCGTCTGATGAAGGGGAGTTCTTTTCTGATTCAGGCTCATCTGATGAGAGACCGAGGGGTCATGACGATTCTGGCTCTGACTCCTGGGCCCCGGATGACACTGACAGATTATTGACCCAGATTTTTGAGGTTCTGTCTATCTCTCTCCCTGTTGAGGCTCCCAGGCAAAGAGGGGAGCTTTTCTATACAGCAAGATCACGTTTGGAATTTCCAGAGCAGGCACATTTCCATAACCTTGTGCTCAAGGAATGGGAGCGCCCCAGTAAACTTCCCGGGGTTCCAAAGAGTTGGGATAGGAAGTATCCCTTTCCTGCTGAGGTGGTTAAATGTTGGTCATCCCCCCCCCCCCCCGAGGTGGATGCCCCGGTCCTAGGGCTATCTAACACCTCTGCAATGCATTCCCCTGATTATACTACCCTGCGGGATGCTGAAGCCCGGCGTATTGATCAGCTGGCATCCCACGCCTTTGCATGTGCGGGGACGGTGCTGCGCCCGGTCTGTGCCTCTGCCATTACTGCTGTGGCCACTAGAACCCTTATCAGAAATATGCTTGACAGTGCCCCTGATGATTTGCCTTGTGAGGTGTTTAATGCACTCTCCAGTTGTGATGTTTTTGTAAATTTTGTCCTATCAGCATTGAATGACACCATCAAAATGTGTGCCAGAACTTCTGCCCTTGTGGTGGCTATACGCCGCTCGGTTTGGCTGCGCCAGTGGGCTGCTGACAACGCTGCCAAGAAGGCCCTCACTGGGTTTCCCTTTAAAGGACTGCGTCTGTTTGGAGACCGCCTGGACCTTTTTGCTAAGGGAAGCAGGATACACCAGCGCAGGCGGCAACCTCGGCCCCTTCGGGGTCAGGGTTCCTTCTCCTCCCCTTACCGTGGTGCAAGACAGGGAAGGGGGGTGTCCTTCCCTGGGGCCCGGGGAGATTTCTGGGGTAGAGGACGTGGACATCCTGGCTCCTCCTGGGGTCCCAAAGCTAAATCCTCTCCCAAGCTCCCTCAGGCATAATGGGGCGCCCTCACCCATCCGGGTGGGGGGACGGCTGCAGCACTTTGCTCACGTCTAGAGGCTTCATGTCTCAGACCGGTGGATTCAGGAGGTAGTGTCCTCCGGTTACAAGTTGGAGTTTGCTGCCGATCCCCCTCCAAGATTCATCAGATCCTAGATTCCTCAGGACCCTGTGTCAGCTCAGGAGCTAGTGCAAGCAGTGCAAGGCCTCCTGGAGCTGGGGGTCATCTGCCAGGTCCCTTTAAGAGAAAAGGGCAAGGGCTTTTGTTCCAACCTATTCACAGTACCCAAAAAGGATGGTTCTGTCAGGCCCATCCTGGACTTAAAGATTCTCAACAAGTTTGTCAGGGGCAGGTGCTTTCGCATGGAGACTCTGAGCTCTGCCATCAGTTCCCTGCGCCAAGGGGATTTCATGACTTCTGTGGACATCAAAGATGCTTACCTTCATATTCCTGTTTTCCCAGGTCATCAAAGGTTCCTCAGGTTCCTCGCTCTGATGGATCAACACTACCAATTTGTGGCCTTGCCCTTCGGCCTCACTTCAGCTCCCAGGGTGTTCACCAAGGTGCTGGCTGGCGTGATGTCTCTGCTCAGATGTCAGGGCGTCCGCGTGCTTCCCTATCTGGACGACATCCTCCTCACTTCCCAGTCTCTACATCAGACAGAGTTGGATACTCAGCTGGTGGTGTCCACTCTGGAGTCATTTGGATGGGTGATCAACCACCCCAAGCCCTCACTGTCCCCTTCCTTGGTAACTCCATTCCTAGGAATGAATCTGGATACAGTTCAGGCAAGGATCTTCCTTCCTCAGCAGAAGGTGGACAGTCTGATTGCACAGGCTCAGTCCCTCCTAGCTTGTCCCCATCCCTTCATCAGGCAGGGGATGCAGCTGGTGGGCCTGATGGTGGCGTGCTTCGGAACGGTCCCATATGCTCAGTTCCACTTGAGGCCTCTGCAACTTCACCTATTGTCTGTATGGGACAAGGACCCAGCTTCCCTGGACAGGGTCTGTGTGCTCTCCCCCCTGGTCAGGAGGTCCCTCTTGTGGTGGATGGACTCAAGGAACCTGTTGGGGGGCAGATCCTTTCTAGCCCCTTCCTGGGAGATGGTCACCACGGATGCCAGTCTGTCAGGTTGGGGGGGTTTCTGGAAGTCCCTGCGGTTCCAGGGGAGGTGGGGCCCTCAGGAGGCCCACACACCTATCAATGTCTTGGAGCTGCGAGCGATCAGGTTAGTTCTGGCTCGCTTGACTACTCATCTTCAGGGCCTGCCTGTTCAGGTGCGCTCGGACAACCAGACGGCAGTTGCCTACATCAATCATCAGGGAGGGACCCGGAGCAAGGGGGCCCTCCAGGAAGCGTCTCTGATCCCTGGTCCCTATGCAGCAGGGTGTTTCAATCTCTGTGTCACCGTTGGTGCCAAACATATGTGGATCTGTTTGCGTCCCGCCACAACCACAAGCTCCCAGCTTTTGTCTCTCTGTCCAGGGATCCGCTGGCCTTGACCTCGGATGCGCTAGCAATGTCATGGAAGGACTTTCAGTTCATGTATGTCTTCCCCCCAATTCCCCTGCTGGGCAGGGTTCTGCGCAAGATTGCTCTGGAAGGGGTGCCAGCAATTCTGGTGGCCCCCAGGTGGCCAAGAAGAGTGTGGTTCGCAGACGTGGTGCAGCTGGCAGTAGATCAGTACGCTCTGCCCTTGGTGCCAGATCTGCTCACTCAGGGCTCACTACGCCATCCCAATTTACAAACTCTGGCTTTGACAGCTTGGCTGCTGAATCCTCCATCTTGATGGAGAAGGGTCTGTCTTCCTCAGTTGTGGATACTTTGATTAAAGCTAGGAAGAAGTCTTCCTCTTCCATTTTTTTACAGGGTTTGGCGTGCCTACATTGACTGGTGTGAGTCTAAGTCTCTTCCCTGTCGTGTCTTCTCTATTCCCAGGATTCTGGAGTTCATGCAGCATGGGTAGGAGATGGGGCTCCAACTCAGTACTCTGAAGGGTCAGGTTTCTGCCCTGGCTATTTTTTTCCAAAAGTCCTTTGCTCATCACCCTCTGATCAGGACTTTTTTCCAGGGGGTCACTCATGTGCTTCCCCCACGTAAATCTATGGTGCCTGTTTGGGATTTGAACTTGGTTCTGTCAGCCTTGCAGGGTGCTCCCTTTGAACCTGTGCAGGATGCTGCCTTGGCCATTCTTACGCTCAAGGTTGTCTTTCTGGAGGCTATCACCTCTGTTAGGCGTGTGTCTGAGTTGGCGGCGCTGTCCATTCAGCCCCCCTACTATGAGAGGCACCAGGACAAGGTGGTGTTTCGTTTCAAACCTGATTTTCTGCCTAAGGTAGTGTCTGCCTTTCATTTGAATCAGGATATTGTTCTTCCTTCTTTGTGCCCTAATCCTACCAATGCTAAGGAGAGGGTTTTGCACTCTTTGGATGTGGTTAGGTGTCTGAAGTACTATCTGGTGGCTACTGCACCTTTCAGGAAAACTGATGCTCTTTTTGTGGTCCCTTCTGGTCCTAGGAAGGGTTTGGCTCCTGCCAAGTCTACTATAAGCAAGTGGATTCGTCAGGCTATGATTCAGGCCTACTCTGCTAAGGGGAAGAATCCTCATTCCACTCGTGCTATTGGTGCCTCTTGGGCTTTTCAGCACCTGGCTTCTGTTGAACAAGTTTGCAAGGCTGCTACTTGGACTTCTGTTCATACCTTTTCAAAGTTTTACAAGGTTGATGTTAGGGCCTCAGCTGACGCTGTTTTTGGCCGAAAGGTTCTGCAGGCGGCAGTGGTTTAAACTGCCTGCTGCTGATTTTTCTTGGGGATCCCGCCCTACTTTATGGACACTGCTATTGGATGTCCCAACTGTAAGTATGAGATTTGGAGCAGGACATACTGTATACTAAGAATAATACAATTCTGTGATTACTCACCTGTAGAATTGGTATTATGAGTATACAGTACGTCCTGCTCCAACCCACCCTTGGTTGGCATTTTCTTGGATCCCCTGTATGGTGATTTTTATCATTGTTATAGTTGATAGTTTGGATTGTTTAATGTTCCCGGCTTCTCCTTAACTGCTTTTCAATGCTGGGGATTTGTGGGAGGTCCCTGGGTATTTGAGGGGCCGGGAGGAGCCTATTTTCGATGTCTCTGCAGTCCAGCGCCATCTGGCGGAGTATATCCCAGCTGTAAGTATTAGATTTGGAGCAGGACGTACTGTATAATTATAATACCAGTTCTACAGGTGAGTAATCACAGAACTGTATTTTTTTGTTCTACCCTGCCTGTAATTTCTACATTGTACAGCACTATGGAAGATGATGCCGCTCTTGAAATAAGCAATAACAACAAAACAGGATATTCTGGGCATCAAACACAGACAGAATAACGGGGAATTGTGCATAAATGGTTCATTTCTTCATTCAACAAACAGAAAAAGCTTTCTTTTGCAATCATCTCAAATATCCTGCTGATTATCTAAGAAGAGTATTCATATAGAATGTGGCTGGGCCTCTTTGTCTGCTCACAATTCCCCCTGACACCGCGAAAACAACTCACCCCGTAAAAATATTATAGATCAGCACGCTTCACTGGCAGGCCCCACACAAAAAGTCCATGTATATCAAAAACATTTCCAGCTCGATCCGAAAATGTAAATATTAATCCATAATGGATAAAACACCATAAAGTTACCTGGAGAAAAGCCATGTCAGGGGGTCCATGTAACATGATATGATTAAGGGCAAATTCTGCCCAAATGCATCATCTGGTCCCCATGGACTGGGAGTTCCTTGAATTCTCTATCATGTTGTGTTCTCCAGGTAACTTTATGGTGTTTTTATCCAATTTGGATTACAAGTTTTAGGATCGAGCGGGATTTTTTTTTATATATACATGGACCCCCTGATACAGGGTCCTAACCTCGAACAGGACTATGCGTCTTCCCCTACCACAGACATTCTCAGTCCAGTCGTCTTTCTGTGAAGTTGCAGCAGCTTTGGGCATTCCTGCCCTTTAGCAGGTGCTCCCTGCACCAGGTGGATGTCTCTCAGTTCCTCAATGTCAACACACAGTGGCGTATATATCCCTGTTGGGTCCCCATAGCAGGGCCTCTATCAGCTCCCTCCAGGACGGACACACACCGACCAGCGGAGGCACATCGCACAGTGACGATGAAGAGGAGAGATGCACACTGTTGCAGCAGAGAGGGAGACACGGCTGTGACAGAGAGGCGCATGCATGTCTGCAACCCGCACAGCGACGAGGGCGACACACGTCTTGCAGTGCAGCAACCTGGGAAGGAGACGGCATGGCTTGTTTTGGGGCCTACAGGAAGTAGGCCCAACAAAGACTATATTTCGATCGATCTTGACCACCTTATTCACAGTCTGGTACGGTGGGTCTACAAATAAAGACAAGCTTAGGCTGAAGAGGATAACCAGGACGGCCGAGCGGATAATTGGATCTCCCCCCTTTACCATCTCTGGATGATCAATTCATGAGCAGAATCATTTCAAAGGCTAAGAAGATAACTGAGGGCTCTACGCACCCAAGGCATTCCTTCTTCAGGCTCTTATGTTCTAGGAACAAAAACAGTTTTTTACCTTTGGCTTCTATGGCTCTAAACAAAACTAGTGTGAGAGGTTCTTGAACTCAACTCTACTTTGCATCATGGCTAATTTATGATCGTCTTTAAGGATTAACCTGCGCCAGGGCCGGCATCAGCACTGGCAAGGCGGGGCAGCTGCTGGGGGGCCCACTGACAGGGCCGGCCTTTGGGGTGTGTGACGGCGCTTGACCGGCAGACTGGAAGGGCACTCCACAGCTGCGTGCTCCAGCAATGACCGAGGTGGCGGTGCATCCAGGGGGCATCCTGATTTGGGACGTCCCTTGGTGATGTAACGCGACTTCACCACAAAGGGACCCACTGAGACCATGCCGCCCAAGGGCCCACATAAACCTGGAGCCGGCTTTGACCTGCACTGTACCTAATACCAGTTACTACTATGTTATTTTGTAATTTACGTATAATTGTTTAGCGCTCTTCTGTTGTTATCTCCTTGCCAAAAAGCATTCCTTGTATGTATACTGTACTTACTTGGCAGTTTAAATAAAGTATTCAAGTATTCAAGTACATACCAAAGAGGCGGTGGTGGCAGCCTGCACCGGGTCCCCTTGTTGCATGGGCCCGGGGGCAGGTGCCTGTACTGCCACTATGGTATGTACGCCCCTGTCCACAAACCATCTTGCCATCTTTTTCACAGCCAGGCTGTAGGTGCCTCCTGCATCTCATTAGCATGTGCAGCCATTAAGGCTTGTCAGTCTGTTTTTAGTAATGTTGATCATTCAGCCAGCAAGTGCAGATAATCAAATTGCATATTTAGTGGATTATCTTCACTATCCTGTGAGCCTTTTAACATGTTTTGGAATAAAGAAAGAATTTTTAACTGGACACTGGGTGATCAACATTGCTGCTTTATACAGGTGGAATCGAGTTAATCGAGTGGCCAGCAGGCCCAACCCAGCTTACCTTGCTGCCCAGACTCTAGGGCCCTATAAAAGGCCTTACCTGCAGCCCTTATAGGGTTGGTAACAGAAATAGCTCTTCTTTCAGAAGTCCTTTCTCGCCCTGATCCTATCACAATCAGGGATGAGTTGGAATCGGAAAACATTTGTCTCTCTGAATAGCAGGAACAAGTACACTGGTAGACAGGATCCTAAGAAGATCTTCGAACACCATATTGGCCATATTTAAAGCAGAACAAAACCTGGGATTTAGACTATACCAGGTTTTGTTTTATGCCCCAGGAGAATTTTGAATTGGGAAGCCCCCCTGTGTCAAACCCCCCAGAACGCCCAGAAATACTCACCTTTTCACAGTCCAACAGTTCGTCCAATCACAGCTGTTTGCCGTGCACATGTAATGTTGGCCAATTGGGAGCACAGCAGCCCGCTCACAGGCTGAATATGCAGGGATGCGGCCACCAGATGTTTACTTCACTGAGGGTGCTGGTTGTTCTGCAGCGCCCTGGGGGGGGTAGGTTCAGATAACAGGACATCCCATGAAGCTCACACGAGGAACGGAAAACTAACAATGCCCTGCGACCAAATATATTGCCTGTATACTGCCATTCAAGTCATTTGTGTGAGTATTTAAATGAATTACTGGTAAACATAGTTATGCCAGACTGTGATTTACTAATTTGCTGCACCAGGTATAGTCAGGCACAGCAAAGCTCACTCACATCACTAGGTAGAAAAGTAGGAAAAAGTGACAATTCTATTTATAAAAGTGTATATTTGTAGAGTTAAGAGAAATAAAACAGATCATGTTAAATATGTATAGATTTTAAATATGTATTCTTAATAAACATAATCAATAGATCTGAATGCTGTACAATTATGTTTAACAGCTTCTAGTCTGGCTTATCTTTAGTAAATCAGGGCCTTATTGAAAGGCATTATTGTTCTATAGAATTTCACACCATCATGCCTTTTCATTTGCAGTTGTTACATGTAATAGTTTTTTTCCTATTTAATAACGACAATAACGTGTTTCGTTAAACATTGACTATTTTTATGCCTATTGAGTAGAACCCTCCAGCTCTGAAATAAGCGATTATAAAACCTAAATGGTTCTGCTGTTGAAATCCTTTCCCTGTTGGGGAAATCAAATGATTGTCCTTCATGCTTGGCTTAATAGGACATCCTGCCAAGGTCACATTCTTTTGTTATCCTCTTTCCATGTAAGTACAGATCTACCTTGCTGATACTTTTCATGTATTTGATTCAGCAATAGACACGATATTTACCTTACGGATTATGTCACTATTCCAGTCACTGTGATTATCAGATGATCTATTTTAAGATCATATTATTGCACTCACAGTATATATACTACAGTGTATATACAAAAGAATATCCTACATGAATTCACCAGCACAATATTATTAGCTAAATTTGTATAGGTAGAATGGGGCAGCAAACAGTATATATAATATTCAAGATTACAAGGAACACATTTGTTCCGCTGCACCAACCTAAATTAAATATAGTCAATAACTCGGTGTGTGGTAATCACATGATGCAATTATATCATGCAAACAACCACGTTGAGAGGGCCTCAACCCCCCACAGCCACATAAACAGGACCACCGCACCACCTGCTAATCTAACTGTACAAATCCTTTATTTAAAGTTTATAATGGGCATACAAACACAATTAAAAACCATTAAAAAACATCAAGTACAAACATGACACCATGATTATGTAGGACACTGTACCAAAGGATATCCCTGGATTCTAATGATAAACACAAGTAATATGGTATACCCTCTCACAATCAATGTGAACCAATTTTACACATGCAGTATATAGGGAGGGGTAATCTGACCACTTCTCACTTCCTCATGTCTACCTTGAGGATGATTCAGCTTCAGGTGTAAATAGAACATCATTTTTTTTACCTAAAGTACATTTTTTTCACCTGATGAATCATTTCCAAGGTGTCTATAAATCATCAGCACTGATGATCTTAGGTGGGAGGAGAACATTGCAGCTGTTCACAAGAAGGCCCTGCAAAGGTACTTCTTTTGAAGATAGCCAAAAAAAATGGGACTGCGTAAAAAGCTGTTTTCCTTCTTTTTTTACCGTCATTAGGGTTGATTCAGTAGTGTATTTTTGTACTCACTTTTTTTAAGAGAATACTCTTTTTTGCATGATTTATTTCCTTTATACAATTCAGCTCTTCTTTAAGCTGTGCGATTATGATAAAAAAATATTAGAAAAAGCATTTTCTCTCAAAACAATGTAAAAGTAAAAAAATACAGTACTCGCAATACTTACAGTGCTGAATCAAATGACCTACTGGGTCTATGTTATGTTCCTCCTATTCCTGCTGTTTTTATGGGCAACTACAAAGGACAAGATCCTGTCCTGCAAGGATGATAAGCAACAAAGTCCCTTAGGGACTTACATGAGAAGAGGGTCATAACTCACTTAAATTGGATCATTTCAAACGCCACACACCTTGGTCGACGTTTAGTCTTCTCCTGTCTGTGCGACAGTTTAAGGTACCTGCATGTAAGACCTCGAGTTCTAGAAATAGATTCTTCCCACCCGCCAACCACATTTTTAATAAGGATCACACCTAAACACTAGAAACTGTGGGAGTCATGGTAATTATTTGGTGAAGCCGGTGTGACTTGTGGTGTGCATTGGTACAGGTGATTTTTGGGGGAAAAACATTTTTTCGCACTTTTTTTGTGTGTAAAAGCTAAAACTCTCACCGGGATGCAGGTTGCAATGCACACCACAATGCTCACTGCAAGTCACACTGGCTTCACCAAATAATTAGCATGACCCCTCATGTTTTGCTAAACTCGCTCTGACTGTCTTGACTGACTGTCATATGTCGCAAAATAGAGAGTTGTGTAAAATATAATTTGTACGATAATTGTTTCAGTATTGCTGTGTCGTTAATGTTTTTGTAAATGTGTTTATTGCAGTGCAGCAACATGCACCTTCATAAAAAATTTAAATTATATTTTGCATCTCTCTAATTTTCACCAATGTGGCATAGTCTGGCAAATAGCACTTAATAAATCAGGTCCTCAGTGTTTCTGCTCCCCTATAGTATCCCCATATCTCAACCATCCCTATTATATTGCACTGTGAGTCATGCCAAACATTTCCTTGTATGTCCATTAACCTGGCCCAGTTGTCTAACAAAAAAAGCGGTGGCAGCGGCTTCAACATTAGATGCTGAGAGAACTGGTGGTGAGACTTTTCCTCTTTTCTTGACCAGTCTATAGACGGAGAGGGTTGCATTGGACACATCAGCTGCCTCTTGCTATATTTACATGTGCATATCCATTTTTGACATGCAAGTGTAATACTTTAAGGTATTAAATGTACTTTTAAAACTGTGTCACGCTACACTGCTTTTTTATTTCCTTTTGTTCTATGCCAACATTGATTTAATGCCTTTGATGGGACATTGGTTTGTATATTGAATTAAGAATCGTTGGAGTTGTGACATCCACCTATATTATGCAATGGAAATTGTGGCTTTGAGTTGGAACTTGTCTTGTTGCCTACTTATATCTAGGAAACAGAGCTCAGAGAGCCATATATTGGGATGGGAGGTTCAAATTTTGGGACAGGCTCTCTCCCTCTTCCTGGGACTGTAACAAACACAATATGGTAGATTCATAGTCGGTGTGCAAAAACGCTCAGACGGAGTGCCAACGATTCTGCATGCGCCTAGGCGCATGAGTCATGGCTGCATGTGCACACCAGGGGCGAATCGCATCACACCAAATGGCAAGGGCACAGGAGAAGCACAAATTGCCTCTTTTTGCACCAATTTGCGCCTTCCTCAAGGAAAATCTGCTGTTTTGAAGTGCAGATGGCCCTGCCCCATAAGCATTTGGCTGGCTAACTGCTCCCGATGGTCCCCCATGTTTCTCCCCTTTCCTTTACTGTTTCACCATAACAATTTGACCTCTCCAGCTTCTGTGTTTTCTTTTAAGCTTTATTTGCCATTTCGGAGTGTATTCTCTGGAGAACCAGTGTTCTCTATTTTGTTAGGGGGTGGATTTTTGGGGATATTCTGATTCCAGTTAACCCTTAACTTTTTTTGCCCCTCCTTTTGGTTTGCATATTAATTCTTAGTAAATTAACTATAAATTTTTGTTTTTGATAAACTTTGGGGCCAAATATCTACATTTTTGTTGTTTTAAACTTAAAGGGGCTAAAACCCACTGAACTTGTGAAATAAATTTGCCCAACACCCCTGCCGATACTCCTTAGAACTAGAAATAGATATTTTCACTATTTTTCACTTCCTGGAACACTGTTTTTTTTTTTCTTGCAGTCCCTCTCTGTAAGATGGCAGGGGATCAGTCATTGCATAGGTGTGACAATGACATCACTGCCACACACAACAGTGGCAATGAATGGAGGAGGCAGGGCTTTACAGCTAAAACAAGTGGGATTAGCTGGAATTAAAAGCAGGAGAAATGAAAATTGCCAAAAGTTGTGCACGCTTTTCTGCCCTCTAGACATACCATAAATCCGGCGTCAAACCGGAAAATTGGCGCAAAAGCAAATGCACATATCATTTTGATGACCGCAAATCAGACGGAAGCCTGAGCGCGACTTGGCACTTCTAAAAATGTGCCCAAGTTCGTTTGCGCACGACCATGAATCGACCCTAATGAGTCATTCTCAAAAGCCTGCCATCTCCCTGCTGAGAGGTCCATTGTGTTACATTATTTAAGCCAAATAGCAATCCATTTATCTTAATGGTTTCGACTGTAATCACTAAAGTGGTCATGAGCCTACTATTGGAGTTTAGATAGCTTGTGATGTGTGCTGTGGCATGTAAAGATTGACTCCTCTGTATTTTGTTCTGAAGCTCCTTGGTGTTCTAAAGAGGACGTTAGTGATGTTTACTGACTTGTCACCATTGCTCTGTGCGCTTTTGGGACCTCCATCAAAAAGGTGACTATAGATATTCCTGTTCTACTTCTAATAGGCTTACTCTATGCTGTTAGAAGAATACTTGTTCCCAAATAAAATATATGACTATAATAATGCGTTTATGGCAACACTTTGAACTTGGCATGGATTTTGCTTTTAGTTCTGGCTTCTGATTAAACTTGTGACATTACTGAGACATGGTGAAAGATTTGTTTTGTTGGTCTGTTAGCTGCTTTCACTTTGAACTGTTCACAGGAAATCAGTTATCAGAACTCCAGCTATTTTTTTTTATTTTTATTGTGATGTCTGAAACTGGAACCTTTCACTTGTAGCACACCCGTGTTCATTTCTTTCAACAGACCTTAATAAAAACTAAATAGAACACATCACATCTTTTTCGTATGCAAGTAAACTACCCTATACCTGGCATTAGGTATCAAAGCCTATCTAGCACTTCCTAATGAGTTAACCCTCCAGACACCACACTGGAAGAGGGAGGAATTCACTTTTGATCATCCAGCTTTGTGTAGATGTGCAAACCGACATTTTTTCTAATGTCTTTCCACCTACAATCTGGAGCCAGCAGTGGATTTTATAATTGGTATCTGAAATCCAAGGTTGCGGTGTCTGATATCCAGGGCCAGCCTTAGGTTAAAGGTCACTATGGGCAAAAGTTTTGAATGGTGCTCCCCGAGACCCACACACACATCCATTTACACTCAGACAAGGGTACCAATGAAGAGAAGGTAATCATATAAAAACAAGACCATAATAGAGAGAGAGTGAGGAAGCAGGACAGAGATTAAAATAATTCCAAATACAGAGAGAGATTGGGAGGAAAACAGAAAAGAACTCGGGATAGAGAGAAAGTAGAGTGAATATGGGAGAGAGAGGAAACAAGGTGAAATGGGACCTAATGACCGTGAAAACAGATGGATTAAAGGAATTAAGTGAGAATAACAGAGGAAAAAGGGCAATAGATAAAGCCGGAGATATTGTGCAATAGGGGGTTTTAGGTAAGGAATATGAGAAGCACGAGTAGGGCGTGTATAAATGATAGCGAGTTGGAGCTAAAAAAGGCAATAAAGAAAGAAGGATAGAGGGATCATGTAAAAGAGCAAGAAGATATAACATAATAGAAAAGAAAGTAGAAAAAAAGTAAAGAAAAAGCCTGAGAAAGAAAGAATAATGGAATAATTTATAAAAAATAGCTTTCTCTTATAGGGGTTTCCGAATGGTGTCTCCTGGCGCCCCCTAGTATAGAAAAGAGAATGCCACCCTGTGCTGTTGTACACACTGCATACTCCAAAGGCCAACCATGCTCATATCTAACTCACTTCAGCCAGCTCCGGCATGAACTTTGCCTCATTGCAGCTCCCATAGAAAATAACACTGTAGCTATAATAAAAGCATATACAATGCATGTTCAATAAATCATTTAAAGGTGCATTCCAGACAAAGGGTTGAAATAGCCTGCTTTCTGCTTGCCCCATGTTGGCTGTCAGAGGCTGCCTTTTTTTGTTTACCAGCACTGTGCATTTGGTAAAACCCTACTGGACTTTAGCCCTTCTGCTGTCCACTTTTCTCAGCCCCCAAAATGAAATCACTTTATATGTGAAGCAGGTTCAACTTTGGGTGTGAACTGAAAATTACATCTTGGTGAACTTTTCTTACTTCCACACAATTAAAAAGTCCTAATTTGTAGGTGAAAAGGAGAGAGTTCACTGAGAATTATTAGGAAATATAAAGCAGTCTAAATGATAGATGGAGCCCCTCCGAGTCAGCATGGGGAGAGCAGGCTAATTTTAAAGTGAAGTGGACCAAACCGGATATAGGTTTGGTTAAATACCCACCACCTGGGGCATCCCAGTTGGGACGGCAAAGGAATTCCCTGCTGTGTGAAAACCAAGCCAGTCACCCAGTTTTCTTACCTCGCTGACAAACCCAGTGGCAGTATCTTTTGCATCTTTCTAGGTCTACCCATGCTCACTGTAACTGAATAGTTGGCATGGCCACACACAGTCATACAGATGCTAGAGGTGCCATGTTACAATTCTGAGTGTGGCTAAGCTCCCATTCAGTTTGTTCCTCCGCATGGATAAATGCAGATCCAGAGAAACTTATTTAAGCAGAGCCACGCCTGTACCATTTGAACGCCCGAGAAGTATATATATGGGGCGAACAGATTTTTGGTTTACTTTAACTCTGTCCCTATAGGATGTTGTTCCTTGTCTCAATGGTGGGGGAAATAAAAAAGTTTAGGGCATATGTAGGCTCAATAAAAAATATACTGTATTTTTAGCCCTATTAGATGCACCCCCCCTCCAAAAGGTGGGGGCAAAATGCCAGTTCAGCTTATTAGGTGAATTTAAAAAAAAAGAAAGGAAAGTAAACTTACATAACTGGCACTCCAGTGATGCTGGCAACCATTCCGAGGCCAGACGATGGATCAGCAGTGGAGGGGAAACTGATCCCTGCTCTGGGTGCCACCTCTGCCGCTTCTCAGTCATGGCAGGTTGAGCGTGGCCTGTGTCCACTGTCCACATTGGATGCTTGCCACAGGCCACACCCACCCACTGCATGGGCCGGGTGTCTGTGTAGGGTGTGCGCCGTGCCTAAGAAGCAGCAGCGGCTAGGACAGCAGGCCACCTCTCATCCATTGACTGGCCTCTTGGCGGCTGCCAGCAACGTGGAAGTGCTGGATATGTAGGTTTACTTTTACTTATTTATTTTTTTCATCCAGCGTTGGAGGGGTGGGATGATTCTTCCACACTAAATATATGGGTAATGGGAGGGGGGAATGCCACAATGCCTATATGAGGAATAGGAGGGGAGAATGGCACACTGCCTGTAATGGGGGATTCTGCAACTTGCCTATTATTTGGTTCTTGGGAGAGACAGTGTTTTAGCACATGTGGTTCAATGTATTTTTTTTTTAGATCCTAAGTGTCTTTATGGCAATTCGTCTTATAGGGTGAAAAATAGGGTATATATATATATATATATATATATGTTCTAGAAAAATCTGAAGGTCTAGTAAGGACAAACACATATCCTAGTTATTTCCAGTATTTGCTGTTGGTAATTTTGAAGCACAATTCAGTAAACAGAATGCAGAATAACTACTGTGCAATCAGCCGCCTTTTGGAAAGAGCCTCATCTCTTTTCATTTAGATTCCAAGTGCATTGGCCTACTTGCTCTACTTTGGCTTTTATTACGTTCCACTTACGATCCAATAGACCATTTTCTGTATCGCTACAGCCATAATTACCTTTTGATCATATTTGCTCTACTTTTGTTACTTTATTGTTTCCTAGATTGTGTTAGATGTTGCATTATATTCTCGTATCATTTTCCTCGGAAAAGGGGAAAAATCAGGGTATATGTGTACAGTAAATAGAGTACTTGGATGGCTGCCACTCGACTGAAAATAAAATGACGAAAACCATTTTAGCTTCAGAAATGATTATGGAGAGAAGACAAAACTAGGGGTTATATAAACGACTTATCCTTTACAGATACAAGCAGGTAATTCTACTGAAAGGACGAGCCCTACCAACCAAGGTTGTTCAAAGTAATACAGGTAGGATTGTATTATGATATATTAAGGCGAGTAACACTACACAAATAGCCTAGGCTGTGTTTAGTTATAAGGGTTTATATAAGTGTGAAAAGGTTTCTCATTAGCTCACACTTTTTATTTTGCTTAATGATTCAAATAAACAACCTACATGGGTTGTAGAAAAATGAATTATTTAAGAGGAGTTTATAATACATGTTAATATTAGCTACTACTATGAGATGTATTTACTAGATTTGTAATTATTGCTGTAACGTTCTCGTAATTCTTTGTATTAAGAAGATATTGCATTCAATGTTATTCATATATTTACTGTATCCACCGGCCTTAAGTAGAAGAGAGAGGAGAGTTCTAAACAGTGATTATGGGTTTATTCAAATGATTTGGGATTTTTAAGAGTTTGGAAAGGCAAATACGCTTTTCCCAAATAGCACACAACAAAGTAAATTTAAAAAAATGTCTTCCATTTAAAGATCAGACTCCTCTCCCCCTGTGATGGATCAGTTCTACAGGTGAGGGGCAAATTATTGTAGATATTTTTTAGAAGAAAACACAGCTGCCTATAGATTCCAGAGATTCCAAATACATAAAAGATCAGCCTTCCCAAATTAGTTTGTATTTCCCATAGGCTACTGGTAATTCATAACGTCTAAAATAAAATCTCTACCCCATTAATATTAATTTGCATCTAACCGGTAGAACTGCATGGCTGATTTAGATTTTTAAATTATTTTTTATTTCATTTTAAAATGTGTTAATTGAGAAAAGCTTTGACTGTGTCTCCAAACTCAGCCTCCCCCGGAAAAAAACTAAATCATTTGAATAACCCCCTATTTCACATGTGCTCAACCCTGCTCTTCAAGGGGCACCAACAGGTGAAGTCCTTAGTGCTCAGACAGATCTATAGCTCCAATTACATCACCTGTGGATCAGTGTGGATATCTGCAAAACCCGGCCTGTTGGTGGCCCTTCAAGAGGAGGGCTGAGCACCGATGCCCTATGATTATTGCTGTGCTGGTGACTTGGGAGCAGGGGATCTTCAACAATTTTTCCTAAATAACTATTTTCTAACTCTTAATCTTAAAGTGGACCAACACCCAGGGGGGATCGGCCCGGAAATCTATAAGATTCCCGGACCGATCAGATCCCTCCCCGCGGGGCATCCGAAATCGGGATGTCCCGCGGGAAGGAACCCCCCAGGAGGCCCACAAACCTTACCTCAGCCCCGTTCCATCGGCGCATGCGCGAGCCGCGGCCGCATCTCGCGTTTCCCTCTAGCAGGGCGCACACCCGCACCGGCCGTTTGTGAATGGCCGGTGCAGGCGCGCTCCCTGTTAGAGGGAAGCACGAGACGCGGCCTCCAGCGCTCAGAGCCAGCTGAGCTGGTATGCGCGTCCAAGCGGCCTTGGACGCGCATACCACAGCGGCTCTGAGCGCTGTGATTGACTGGCACGGTCACGTGGGAGCGTAGTGAGGTGAGTATTTCTGAGCTTTCCGGGGGGTTACAGACAGCGGGGCACCCCCGATCGGGGTGCCCCACCGAAGTGAACCAAAACCCAGGATAGTCAAAATCCTGGGTGTTGGTCCACTTTAAGTAGGGTATTGTGGGTCAGATGTTACCGAAATTTGACAACAAATGATCTGCTTATAATACAAAGGGTATATTATGAGTCAGATGTGACAGAAGTGCAACAAACACACATGGATCCTGGAGTACAGTTTGGATAAGGGACTGCCCTTGTAAGCTAACAATCTAAAGGAAAAGGGGTGGAGACAATACGTTGCATCACAAACAATATGTACTTAATACAATAATAAATGATGTTATAACAATAAAAGACATGGCCCATAACCAAAGGCTATGGGGACCTTTGAAGCAGAGCTGAGCTCTCCCTGGCAACTGTTCCAAGTAGGACCAAAGTTGGTACCGTCAACTCTATGCTAAAGATTTACTGGGACCAAACAGGGCTTATTCTGATCAAAATACGTGTTACTAAGGTGTAATTAAAGAGGTATTTAAAGAAGACCAAAACCCATCCTCCTGGGGAATCCCAATTTGGGATGCTTGCGATCAGTGGGGATACACACTGCGCAGCATCCCAATGCCCCTGTTAGGCGGACTAACATCCAGGTGAGTGAAAAACCTCGGGTTTAGGTATTTAAAGTGATTCTATTTCAGTCTAAGGGTAAGTGAATTTTGCTAACCTTCTGCTTTGCTCGAACCGAATCATTGCAGCAAAATGTTGGTAATTTTACCCAAATACAAACAACAACTATTAGAAACCAATTAACACAGGGCGAGTGTCCCAGTCTTGTGCGGGAGCGGTAAGGTGGCAGACTCTCTGTGAACACGTGCCTGTGCCGAGCTCCACTAATTGCACTTTGACTTTGTCCTATCTTGGACTGGGCGACTGTGTGACCGTTTAGTGCGAGTAGCTTTGATAACAGTGTGTATTCTTTTTTCTTCTGTACTACAGAGAAGAAAAGGACAGGAAAGTTTCAGCCGCTAAGGAAGCTGTTTATTAAAAAGAAAAAGAAAGGTTCTCCTCTTCATCTTACGGAAGGAAAACTAAGACCCAGCCATTCGATTGGAAGTGTCTGCAGTAACTCGGCATCAGCACTGTCCTCCGATGAAGAAGCATACGATGATCTGAGGTTAGCATCTGCCCCTTTTCTTTCTTTTGTGTTGTGCTGCTACTTTATACTATATATATGCATTTACAGTGGCGAGAATAGCAGGCTGGATGCAGGAAAGGAATATCAACTGTAAATTGGTACAGAGTGATTGCAGAGACACGTTGGGACGGAACAGAGATTTGTGGAAACACACTGGTCTTGGGTTGTAATAATATTGTAAAAATATGTTGAAGTTGGGTGAGGGGTATATGCTGCTTTAGTTTATTTTAGGCAGATCAACAACTTATGCACCCATACAAATATTACATTAAAATATTACATTTACTATGCCTATTTGGGGAAGTGGTAGGTGGAAGGACAATTTAATTTAATTAAATTAAATTTAATAGGATATCCCGCAGTGTGAAAACCCCCGGTCTATTCATATACTAGTAGTATTGTGTCTTTGTGAGCCCAGTAGACCTGATGGTCTGCCAGTGGTGGGGCAAGCAGGGTTGTGAAAGCAGGAAGGCAATATCAATGCAAAGAGCACTGCACCTCCTGAGAGCCCGGAAAAGGGTGAGTATAGGAAAACCCTAGGGGTTTCAAACAATGGGACATTTAAAATGGAGCTGCCCAGGGCCAGATTATGTGTGGTGGGAGCTTTTCACATAGTATATTTTTAACTTTAAAAGGACCAAGAACCTTAAAATGCCAGCCGTGGAGTCTAAAAGGTTGAATTGATGCCCCTGGGGTATCCTGATTTGGATGCCCCGCTAGGTGAAACCCCCTGGGACCCCTAAGCACACACTCACCTTTTCCAGGGGTCCCACGCCAAATTTGTGGGCTGCATCCCCGGCATCACCACATCCGAAGACGTGTTTCCAAAGGCCAGCCATTCAGATTGCCAGAGAGTTCACTAGACAGTGTCACAGTTAAAGTTTAGATTAGATTTTTATATGCTTTACATATATCCTAAAGGTATATGTGGAAGTCCAGCCTAAAGAAATGTATCATGCAGTGCATAATACAGCAAACGCAGCAAAGCATGCTAGTGTCCTGACATGAAGGTTGCATAGGGAGAATCTTGATGGCAGTGCTGTCATTCTTCATTAGATTTTTTCTGAGTTCCAACAAGAATCTGATGAAATAAACACTCTGAATTTCTGACTAGCACAGTTGGCTGCATCTGTGCCTGTTCTAACTACATAAAGTGCCATATGGCCCTGAACATTTAGTATTTCACAAAATGAGAATGCTTTGAGTGTTTGCGCCCTGCTGTAACCTACTATATTAATGCTACTGTGTTGTTAAAAATTAACACATTTAACATCCACTACCCCGTACTAGAAACCACCACTGGTGCACATTGGCAATTAAAACAATCACTTGCATTGTCATAGAAACAAGATTGCTGTATTAGCATAATTACATATTCCTGATGTTCAGAACAAATCAATCTTTCATTATTACTCAAGTAATCGCTCGGTATTAGTTAAGATGTGCTGAGAAAGACTGCATGGCAAGCAACCAAGACTGACAGGAGCTAATTAATCAGTGTGTCATTTTATTCCTGGGCAAAGCGTTTCCTGCTTGATTATGTTCCAGTTTTCTTTATACAAATGAAGCTATCTCTTGGCAAGTGTCAGCACCATGTGGACAATTCTTGAGTAATTATTAAGATGACTTGCTATGTATATAAGTCTGGTGTGGTCTCAGCTGAGCCTCAAAATGTTAAGGGGTGGAATCCATTTTGAAATGTACAGGTAACATGTTTAAAATCATGGCAACTCATTTGGATTCAGGACTTTTTCCTATGCATTTAATTCACCCGTGCAGTGAGAAACAAGGAATGCACACATGCCCGGAGAGGTAGCGACATCGCCCAAGGAGCATTTGTGGGTACCTTGTTCAAGAGCTTTTCAGTTATATCCTGACAGGAAATCAAATCTACAACCCTCTGATCACCAGATTGATTAACCATTAGGCCATAATTGCCCCCCCAAAAATATGGAACTCTTCTGTTAATAGTAGTTGATTGATAGTAACAGTAACAGGGCAGGTCTTTACAATTCACCTACCTGCCGCTGCTGTGCTGCTCTGTTGCAGGTACTAGAGGTACAGGAGATATCCCAGTGGCTGTAGCAGCTTCAGCATCCATATTGCCTAGGAAGGAGAGATGCTGTGGCACCGACTGTACCATCAAGCTGCCATGCTGTTACAGTCCTTTCCTGTGCCTCAGTTTGCAAACTTACCTGTTACTTCTGCCATGTCTGGCCTTCCTTGGTGCTGCCTCTCTGTCACATCTGACCACTTTTTTCTCATTCTACCATCAGACAAGACATGGTTATGTCTGTCCATGTCTCGTATGATCCTAGTTGCCAATAATTGCCATGTCTGACCAAATCTTGCCTTTTCATTGCTATGTATGACCATGTCTTGCCTGATCCAAGCTGCCAACTATTGCCATTTGTGACAGCGTCCTGCTGATCCTAGCTTCCAATAATTGCCATGCCTGACCATGTTATGTTTGCCCTAGCTGCCAAGAATTGCCATGTCTGCCCATGTCATTCTTGTTGACAACAATTGTCATGTGTGCCAATGTCCTCCCTGATTACCACGTCTAACCATATCTTGAGTGATCCTTGCTATGTCTGTCCGTGTCATTTTGACAGATGGTTGCTGACCTTACCTTGCTGCCAGACACCTACTAGCCAACTACCCCACATAATCATCCTCAACTACAGCAGCTTAGTACAAAGCTGTCAGACATCAACCACATCAGGTCCGCTTCTAAATTTTGCCACTGGACTCTGGTGTAGCATTACTTGGTAATTGTATTTTCCACATGCATCTCTATAGTTATGTTACTCTGCTGTGGATACTGTTATGATTGAGGGCTGCAGGGGTAAGAGGATCTTATTAAGGTTTCCTAACAGTCCCTATGAATTTACCGGTGAAACAGAAATGCTTAAAGAACTTGCCTGGCAGAGCTTTGAAACCTTATCGCTTTCTTCCTTCCTAGTGATTGATATCACTAAAAAAAGAAATAGAAAGACCTGTAATCAGTCTGGATGTGAGGGGGCCAAAAGCCATCTGGCACTGTGGAAGGAGATGAGGCATAATGAGACCGGCCACAGGAGAGAAGCTTCTGCTTTATATCGGCTAATGGGAGAAAACAAAACAAAATGTTTTATATCTAGGTGTACAGCTATGCCTTGGAATCTGCCTGTGTACAAGCAGCTGTATAATTTCCCACTTTTACTGGAGGTGTCACCTGCTGAAAGCAAAGCATAGATATACTGTATATTACTTTACACTAAGTCATCCACTGTGCAGGGCTAAATTGGAGCCAAATAGGAGTTTCCTCAGATTATAGTATCTCATACACAGCTTGATTGACCTTACATGTGAGTACATTTCTGCAGACCTGGGGTGTGCCTGACCTATACTGAAGGATTATTGTTTTATAGCACAAGTGACAATTATGGCATTTCAATTACGTCATGCTAAGATTAGGGACTTTTTTAAAATTTGCATTGTGTTATTTATTGACATGATTCAATACAGAATCTGCTGTTTAGAAATGATATTTTACTATATTATCATTCTCCTAAAAAGATCAAAGCTGAACACTAGGCTCAACAAAATACAATTCTGTGAAATACTCACCTGTAGAATTGGTATTATACGCATACAGTATGTCCTGCTCCATATATAACACTTACACGTGGGTAATCCTCTGCCAGAGGGCGCTGTTCACTGCAGACATGCAAAAACAAGCTCCTCCAGGCCCTTCATATACCCAGGGACCTCCCACAAATCCCCAGCATTGAAAAGCAGTGAGAAAAGAAGCCGGGAGAAACCAACCACAAAACTGGTAACAGTAATGATAATCACCATACAGGGGATCCAGAAAAAAGTAAAACCGGGGTGGGGTGGAGCAGGACGTACTGTATGCGTATAATACCAATTCTACAGGTGAGTATTTCACAGAATTGTATTATTCTAAGCATACAGTACGTCCTGCTCCATATATAATACTTACACGTGGGACATCCAATAGCAGTGTCCAGAAAGTAGGGTGGGATCCCCATCAAAAAAGGCACAGCAGACAGTAAAGGCGCTGTCACCTGCAAACCTTGCTACCAAGAACGACATGAGCAAAGGCTCTAACGTCAACCTCATAAAAACCTTTGAAAAGGTATGAACAGAAAACGAGCAGTGGTCTAGCAAAACCTGATTAACAGAAACCTGGTGCTGAAAGGCCCAAGGTACCCAAGCAGGAGAAGAAACAGAATAAAAAGAGAAGAAGATTCTTCCCCTTAAAGGAATAGGCCAGAGTAACATCCTGACCAGACCAAATGCAACAGTAGCCTCGGTAAAACTTAGAACTTTCCCCATTGGGGAAACTGGCCTCCCGCTAGACATGCGGGGATACTGACCACTACACTAACAAGGATCAGCAAGAAGCCGAAACCTTTACTCAGGACCAGAAGGACAATCCACCCAAGTAAGATCAGTCCAAAGGGCGCATAGCCCCTGGAAACAGATGAGATCAGGCGCATACGTATGGAGGCGCCCGCAAACCCCAAGGGGCATCAGTCCCCCTAAGGGACAAGAAACAATCCAGGAGAACTTCAATGCCTGTTGAGGGAATGTAGACCCCCTTACTTCAGCATTACTAAGAATAAGGCCCAGAGGCAGACAAAGGACTTGGATAAATGACCATAAGACACCACCTTGGGCACAAGGTCCGGCGTAAGGCGGAATACCACCACATCATGGTGTATAAATAATGAACAAGGGCTAACTAAACAGAGCCACTTTCACAGGCACACGTCTGACTGAAGCAACAGCCCCCGGAAGGGCAACTTGAAGCAGGAACAGTTCAGACAGCATCCGGGATAGGTCCAAAGGGAACAACCCGCAAGGCAAACAGAATAAAAATTCATCCCAACAGGGACCATAGAACTACTTGGGAGATGCACCTGAGCAATCCCCAAAAGAACGCTTAACAATGGAAGACTGAACAAGACTTCTACGGGAAGGCGGACAGGGCAGAACCTGAACCTTCAGAGTACCAAGATGGGGAGCCAACACCAACCTATGCTGTAATAACTCTAGAACCCTGGGAACAGAGAACGTCCAACAGGGGAGAGACCAAGACTCACGCCAGTCAATATGGGTACGCCATACCCAATAATAGACAGAGAAAGGAGAAGAAGAAGAAACTTGCTCCTAGCCCCCCATAGGCAAAGTCACCCAGAAGATAACCCGTCTCCAAAAGGGTGAATGAATCAACTGTCAAGCCATCAGACCAGAGCCTGTAGATTGGGGTGACATAAGAAGGAGCCTGAAAAGGGCAGAACCGCACTCCTGAGAGAGTGTACAGGTCCGCTGTCCTCAGCAGAAACATCTGCGAACCACAGTCCACTAGGCCACCCAGGGGCCATCAGTATCACGGGTCCCCTTATCAGCGCAATATCGCGCAGAACCCCGCCTAGCAGGATGAACGAAGAAAAGACATATAAAATAGAATATCCAGACATAAAATTACTAAGCCCCCATGACCAGAGTCAGAATATTCTGGGGCAGTAAAAACAAGGGCAGAGCCCCTGTGATATAAACGGGACCCAACAGAGCCACCCTAGCTGGCTCTCAGAGGGACACCAGGATAGCACAACCTGCCACTGAAGGACATCGATTGGAGCGAATACCCCTGAGATGCAGGGAAGGTTGACCCCCACCTAGAGCAGGATCAGACACCAACCAGGAGAATCATCCTGCTCCAAGTTCCAGACTGATAATAAATACAGGCCACTGTCCTTCGACAGGCCAAGAGTCCCCAAATAGACAGGTCCAGAAGAGGAGTAGTCCGGCAAGACAGAGCCAACTGAAGGCTCACAGTTTTAACAAAATCAGTAGGAAAATGGACCCTCTAAGGGCTCCTACCTAGGAGCCGCGGGGGATTTTAGAAGAAAATCCCCCCCGCGAACCTGCGAGACCTGGTACCCAAGGTGACCATCCACAGGAAGATGCAAGCAAAGAAAGGGGTGCCCCCTGACAGGGTCCTTGAATTTCACCAGCTCAAGAGGAACCACCGTACCAAGGGGGAATGAGCACAGACCTAGCTCCAGGGGTGCTGGAACCCCATCCAGGATTAATAACCTACTGTGCCGAAGAGCCCAAGGGCTCTGTATATAAGGGGCATCATCTGATCCGCCACCAACGGGCCCACCAGCTGCAATCCTGCCTGGTGAAAGTAAGGTGTCAGCAAAGAGGGACAGAGCCCATGTAACCAGAAGTCCACTTATTGCCAAGGAAGAAGGTTCAAGCCTGAACCAAATCCAAGGAATGGATATAGCGAATAAGGGACAATGAGGGATTGAGGTGACTGAGCACCCATCCAAATAACTCCCAGAGGACACCGCCGGCCGACTAAACCACTCGGCCTGACTTAAAGATTGGGAAGTAAGGAAGGACGATCTGGTAGGTCCTAGTGCGTACGCCCCACAGGCATGTCAGAGACATCACCCCCATCTGCGCCATGGCGAGTAGCCTGGGAGCAGAAGAGAGGCCAAAAACAAGGCCCCAATCCGCAGGGTTGGTCCTTCAACGCTGACTAGTAAAGGTCTTGGTGTCCAGAAGACACAGGGGAGACTAAAAGGATCTAGATCTCCACAGGGGGCCAGAAGCCCCCCTTGCACAGGGCGCCTGTGTCCCAAGACAGAGATATCATGCAGGGACTACCTGTGAGTGTAGAATTGCCAAGCCTACAGCATGGCCCAGACTGCCTCGTCATTTTTAAGGAAAGAGGAAGGACAACTTAGAGGCCATCGCCCCAGCCTGTTAAGGGCAACCTGCAAGTGAGCCCAGACTCTGCAGGCCAAGTACGGCCTGCACCAACTCCTGAGGGGAAAACAGGGGCTAGAAGCACTCTGACAACCTCTGAAAGGGACCGCCCAGCAAATTCTATCCTGTGTCCAGGGGAACTACCTCCTGGATCCACCAGAATGAGACGATACGCTCCCAGATAGGAGCCAGGTGCTGTGGCAGTCCCCTCGCCCAGAAGGGCAAGGGAGTCCCTTCACGCTTCGGAGGTCTTGGCAGATTTGGACTTAGCCCTGCCAGAGGGCCCAGGGCGTTGCCTGCCCACACTGGAGTGGTAATCTACTACGAAAAGTTGGAAGCACACCTCAGGTTCGTGCTTGACACTAACGTAGGGAGGGGGATGGGTGTTCCTGCCCCGAGGAGACCGAGACGGCCTTCTGCGTAGGGGTGCCTTACCCTTTTTTCCAAAAAGGTCCGGACGGGCCCCGAATAGGTGCCATCCTCTAAAGGGAAGGCCAGTGAGAGCCTTTTTCGTATCATCGTCAGCACCCCACTGTCTCAGCCAAACCAGGCGGCGAATAGCTACCACAAGGGCAGAGGTTCTAGCACACATCTTAATGGTGTCATCCAGCGCTGAGAGGATAAATGAGGAGCAGTCCTGAAGGGGGGGTTAGTAACCCCTATAATCGGTGCATCCACCACGGGAGGTGCTGGCCAAAAGTTAACCACATCAGGGGGAAAAGGGAACTTCCAATCCCAGACCCCCGGAACCCCTTTGAGTTTACAAGGCGATTCCCATTCTTTGGATATAAGAGCCTGTTCCAGAGAGCTCCTGTTCCAGAAATTCCAAGCGCGGCGTCGCTGTGTGGAAACTCTCCCTCTTAGGCTTGGGAGCCTCCCCAGGAGGGGAGATTGACAAAACCTCAAAGATCTTAATAAGTAGTGCATCAGTGTCACACAGGCCCCAAGAACGTGGTCCAGAATCATCACGGCTCCAGGGCATCTCATCCGAGGAGCCTGAATCGGAGAATAGCTCACCTTCATCAGAAGGATCAAGGTCCTGCATAGCAGCAGATTCATCAGTTTCATTAGGAACCGGAGAACCAGGAGGCGTCAGGGACCGCTTCTTTCCAGGGCCCAAGCGCTCCGCCAAACTAGATAGCACCTGCTCAGCCGTAGGCAGCCTGCGCGGCACGTGCTGGTCATCCCCGCTCAAGTGCGACTCATCAGGAGTGAGATTTAAGCACGGGGAGACAGGTCTATTAAAGCGAGGTGCAGCCACTGGCAAACCTGATTGCAGGGCCAGTGCCTGTTCAGCACACGGTCCGCAGACCCGTGCTCTGTCAGCATCAGCATGGGGCTGACCACACACTGTACACAGCCAGTCTTGTCCCCGAGGGACCCCGGGTACATAATTCTGAGATGCCTCCATATGGTGATTATCTGAGCAATATGCCCGCATGGGATTTATGCAATAGGCAACCCTGGAAGCCCCAAGACCCGCTAGGAATGTGGGAGAATTTATTATGTGAACCCGCTATAATATATGTCAGGCCGGGAGAAGCCACCGAAATCTTGGTGTCTGAAAGACATAAAGAGGATAAGAGGGGGGTGTCAGAGCCATCCACAGCTGAATGAGAGATCATCGGAACAAAAAAACGCCCAGGAGGGCACTTACATGACCAAGGGAGGAGGGGGATCGCAACGACGTGCGCACGAAGACCGTCAAAATGGCGCAAAGCGAACCTCAAGGGGCGGGCCTGATCTGGCCGTGACGCGGGGCGCATCATGCCAAGTCCCCGCCTCCCCCAAAGAGCGCGAAGCTCTAACCAGCGTAATCGTCAATGACAAGCAGTGGATAGGACACACATACAGAGTGTAGCTAAGGAGATTGCTCTCAAAACTAGAGAATGATGCTGCCGCCCGGGCTGCACACTTCTTGTAAATGACAAAGACACACACGCGCGCAACCAGACAAGGGTTATGTGGATCAAGGGGCGCGGCTCTGACACCCAATTTCAAAGAAAAAACGCAACGGCCATAAACGTGTATAACCTTACGCTGAGACCGCCACACGCATACCCCCCCTTTCTTTTCCCCCGAGCTACGGGGGGAAGCGAGGGAGAAGGCGACCCTGCACCCAGGGTTCATCGCTACTAGGGGCACGGGGCAATAATGCGGGAGGGGCATCTATTGGAGGCTCACCATCGGCCTAAACCGCCTACCCTATGGTGGGGGATTGCGGTGGAGCGTAGCTCCGTGAGAACACATGGTGCTGCCTACCTTCACCCGACCAGCGCAGCCCAGGCTGGAAGGCACATCTTTATCGAAGAGGACGGGTGGTAATAGTCCTGCAGGACCGCAGGCTGTAAATGCCCCGCTCACCTGCGAGAGAGTGATACTTCATGTCTTCGCAGTCAGCACTGCAGAGAAATCTGGGGATTTGTGGGAGGTCCCTGGGTATATGAAGGGCTGGGAGGAGCCTGTTTTTGCATGTCTGCAGTGAACAGTGCCCTCTGGCGGAGGATTACCCACGTGTAAGTATTATATATGGAGCAGGACGTACTGTATGCTTAGAATAACCCTTTAGTAGTGTAACAGTGTGCAAAACGATATGTGCATTTGGCAGTGTGCTGGTTATACAAAAATTATGGGGCCAGGTAGTTTCAGGTAGTGCCAGATGAGAGTCAGGTCCCAGTGCAAATGGTGTATTTATCAACTCAAAAATCCAGAGCGCCTCTGATAGAGCCAGGTAGTGTCCGATCTTTCAACAGCACTGGAAATGGGATGAGTGCCAGCACTGAGTTCCCTACAGCACCAGATAAGACCAGATGCTCACCCTGCACTGTATGGCCTTATCTCATAGCTTTCAATGAGCTTGGTTGGTTATAATTTTTTAAGGCTTTTATTTTTTAGGGCTGGTGCATGTGCCACGGGATACCTGGGCAGTTTGGGATTGTTTTTGTATGCATTTTTGTGTGATGCTGCACATTTGTGATTTGGGCTGTGATAAAGCTTTGTCTTGTTGAAAAACACGTTGAAAATGCCCCCTTTGCTTTTCCAGATATTTTTATAAAATAAAAGGCCTGATCCTAAAAAATGGTGATGACAACAGGTGATGTCACCCTGTAATCCTCTTTACACAGCGCCAGTGTTTTTTTTTTATATATATAAAGTAGCTGGGTTTCCAGTGCTTCCCTCTGTGCTTCCAGTGTTTCCCTCCGGCCGGCTAGGAGGGAGTCAGGTATGGCGCACACAAGTGCGGGCACAGATAGCAGCCTGTGCAAGCCGCTCATCTGGTGCCCGCTGAATTTTTTAATAAATTAGGCTCCCTGTGAAATTAAAAATCCATACAAACATGCTGTATAGTGAAAGAAGGCAGTACGTATACAACCTAAGTGAAAAAAAAAATATTTCATTTTTATTTTCCTGGTAGGAATAACATTCAGGGCTGACTGGATTTTAAGCATTCCAATGCACTTTTACAGGGGTGATCGGCTCCATTCCAATCCCTGTCTGCTGAACCATCCTGTGGGGATCTGCAGCCGATAGAGCCTCATAAAAATGACGCTGGATAACGAGGGAACCCAATTTCATTCTATCCCCGCCAGGAGTAATGACTGGGAGGTGGGAGAAAGCTTTTCTTCCACCTATGAGTATCCCCACCTCCTCCATGTAACAAACAATGCCACTGGAGGGAAGGTTTTCCACCCTTTCCAGGGGAACTCCCCCCCCCCACCCCTCTGGTCACTTGTTGGTCACACAAAGGAAATTTCCTGAGAGGCTCCAGCTCTCTAGGATAAAAGCCTCCCTGGCCAACTGTCACTACCCTTGGCTAGAAGCCAAGGAAGGAGGAGGGGGACCTGTGTCCCCTTTCACTCTAATTGCCGGTGGGACATCCCATAGATGCATAGCAAGTGGATGTTATATGAAAACAGTTTTCACTACCTGCAAAATGGTTAATAATTCTTGTCCTTTCATGCACTATATGTACAGCTATCTTTATATTGATCCTTGGGTTGCCTGTTGATGAGTTCTGATATTGTGACACTCTGGCTCACCTTTATAAAATCTGGTGAAAGCCCATCTTACCAGTTGCTATATCAGAAATATTTATAGATTGATTACTTCTTGAGCATTTGGGAGCCCTGGGTCCAATATGCTGGCCCAAACCTTTCGACAATAGCACTAAACTAAACAATGGAACAAGGGCCTGGCAAGAGCAGACCGGGGACCACTACCCACCTCCCCACCCCCTCACCTCCCACCGCCCCGTAACCCCCAACTTGAACCTTTCTAGAACCACACCTTCTTAAGTCATACATTGTATTATGTGTTATCTTCTATTACTTGAATAAACCAAAATGGCGTCTATGGCTGAGTTGGCGGGAGGGGGGAGGCTCTTCTTGGGCTTCTAACCTCCCAGACCCAGCATGCTTATTATAATACTTCAATGAAGCCAGAAACAATGCTGTATACATTATGCCATTGTCGACAACAATATTTAACATGTATGTAATGGTATAAATTGCCCATCTGTACCACAATATTGTTTTTCATGGAGAATTCAATAAAAAGATTGATAAAGAAATATTTATAGATAGTTAGCAGAACAGAATGCAGGAAGAGAAATGTAACAGTGCAATGTATGGGGTAATACTGATCAGCAGAAAGAGGCAATAAATAGAGTGACAGACATTTATAGTGAAAGTTACAAGAATGACATTTTGCTGTAGAGTTTATAGGCAGAAAATGTAGAATGGCTCACTGGAGCTATGCATAGGGTTATTTCTGCAGTATTAGGAAATAGTTTCTCTATAGGAAATAGTATAGTAGCAGAAAGGTGTTGGATTCTTCAATTTGTTTTCTGTCTGTAAACGTTTATATTCACCCAGGCCATTGTAAGTTGACTAGTTTTTCAGTGGTAAGAAGAACATGAAAATGTCCTTAGGAATCAAGTACTTTATAGCAGACCAAAACCCTCTAAAACCACCCCAGGTCCCCTACCAGTTCCCTCCACCTGAGTACCTTGGCTACTGCTGCAGAAACGGCTTGGCTAATCTCAAATGCACCCACTGGCCACATCGCCGATTTCCCTTTAGTCTAAGGAGTGTTCACGATCCCAGGCTTTTCTGAATGGCTGGGAGCTGGAGCGCACCTCAGCTAAAGGGATGCAGCTGTAGGACAGAAAAAGCTAAGGGAGGCTCCGGGAAAAGTGAGGATGTATATCCCTATAAAGCCGACATGGAGCTCTCTATGATGGGGGACTGGAAACTGCCATAAAGCATGTCTATTGCAGGAGTGGTGGCTGCCTCATGTGTGTGCAGCTGTCTCCTTTACCTCGTTGGGAGGAGCTTCAAATGACCTCTACCCTTTTCCTTGTGCATACTGGCACCGTGAAGGTTAGTGGTCCCCAGTAACAACCGATGAGAACATACAGCCTGAGAAATGCATTTATTTAGATGATTTAATAATTTCCTGTGGTCTGAGGTAAAAAACGATATCGAGAGATAGACCAGACTTTTTATTACCACCTTATAGGTGCTGTTAGTATCAAGACTATCAATTGACCTCATTTTTCCTATCTGTACTTTAGTAATGGCCATAAACACCAAAGCAGCAGCTAAGCAATATGTATGCCAGATCTACATCTGCCCTTCATCAATCTGTAACTCTGCCGGTTAATATTTCAGCAATATGAAAGCTCTGGCACTAATACAAGAAATGAATGCAAACACTGTAGTTTATGTCCTGTAAGCCATAAAGATTAAATCATTATCAGTTTTCAAGATAAAAATTGTGGTCGAATTATATTTTCATTTTTAGGTGGGTCTTGATAGATGATTTGCTGTATTCCAGGCCTGTGGTCGAGTATAGGGCCCAGTAAACTTCATTCAGTAAACCAAACCTAGACAAGACCAATGTTATCCCCCACCACCACCTGTAAAGGGCTTCGGTATTTGATTTGTGAATTTAATGGTTTGAGTGAGTTGCAAGGTTGCTGGGTAAGGAAGACTTTTGACAGCATTGGGGGGGGAGGGAGAAGAGGGAGAGCTGTCTTGGAGTGGGTGCTCCTGTTGTGTATTTGATCCCAGTGGTGTAGAGGTGTGGCCTCGCGGGCACTATAAACTATGTTTATGGGGGGGGCCCCCTCTGTTTCCAGGGAGGTGCCCTCCGGTTCACGTCTGCCGCCAACAAGGATGTCGGTCGTGCAAATGTGAGCCCTGGTGGCCCCTCGAGAAAGAAGAAGGGGAGAAACCTCTAAATCACTTGCTGGGAAAATCAAATTTCAATTATTTACATATACATGTACTCTGTTATGCCATAAAACATTCCATATTTATTTGTCTTTTCATTTATACATAAAGTATTCAATTCATACTTGTTCAGGAAAAAGTGATTTCTTAATCGTCTCTGCGTTAGGTAAAGTCCTTTTGTGCAGTGATAGTTTTTTAACAGATCCCCTAATTAGGGTTTTGCTTGCTTGTAGCCGTGGAATGAGGTTTCTCCCCTTCTTCTTTCTCGAGGTGCCACCAGGGCTCACATTTGCACGACCGACATCCTTGTTGGTGGCAGACGTGAACCGGAGGGCACCTCCCCTAAATTTTGACAGCATTGGCTAGTTAGGTGTAGAGAGAATTACATGATTGGACCACAGAGATTCTTTTTAAACCGGACCAACAGCCTGAAACAGATGAAAAAGAAAGGTAACGGCCATTTTGGAGCTTTCTCTCCCAGCATCTCAGCCATGCTGCTGCCTGGATTCAACTGACAATGCACAGTAACAGGAAGCCCAGCAGCACTTCCTGTTTGCAAGTGGCCTGCAAATGCATGAGCCACCATTTTGTTTCTAAAATTTACTACAGCAGGAGTTAGAAAAAGGTAAATGAATGTTTATGTGCAGCAATTTAAATTGCCCTGGGAAGGGAAGCATATCAGCAGTGTTTGTAGCGTTGGTCTGGTTTGTCATTTTTGGCCCTTTTGGGCAGTATTGGTGGCCTTCAGTGTGTTGGCAGAAAGAACCTTGAATAGAGGCTGTATGGGACCCAGACATTTCTTGGAGCTTCTCTGGTGTATTCGTACTGAAAGTAAACTGTCTCACAGACAGCTTCAGGGGACAATACCACTGTCTCTCTATTGTGGTATAGCAGGCACATTCTATGCTAATGAACTGAATGAGGGCGGCCATCTTGCCACAATTTTTGACAGTCCTACAGTCAAAATTACCCTAAATCTCTTTGTAATAATGCTTTTTCAGCCAGAAGTAAAAAACCGTCACCGCTCAGAAAGCCCTTAAAAAATTATAACAACTTTGTAAACAACTGCGGCAGCTGAGGCCATTGACTTATATACATACATAGTTACATTCATTCCCTCCAGCAGCTGTATGTGAGGGTGTGTATTATGACAGACATGCTGACCCCTTTTCTGAGAAAAATATTTCTCAGTTTGGTGTGGGCTACTTATAGCAAAACCCCAAACACCAGACAAACTGCATTGTGTCAAGACAAAATATCACACAGACATAATGCAGCCATGCTGCATCAATGCCACATCAATGCAGCCAGCTAGAGAAGTTCTGTGTGGAAATATATCACATATCTCTGGCTGGTTTAGTTAACCATAAGCAAGCTCCAAGCTTATTAGCAGTGTGTCAATGTGCTAGCAAAAGCTCTCCCCAACCCCCCATTCATGCTTATGTGCAAGCAGGGCTCTCAGATGTAATCCAAGATGGCCGTTCTCATGCAATTCTAGGAGCACAGCTATTCTACAACATCTGCATGGGTTTAAATTGAACCAGAACCTTGGATTTTGACTATCCTGGGTTTTGGTCCTTGCCCCGTGGCACCCCCGATTGGGGATGTCCTACTGTGTGAAACCCCCCAGGTTGCCCAATGTAACTCACCTTTCTGGGGTCCTAAGATGCGGTACACTCAGCCAATCAGCGCGCTCGCTGTCACATGGCTCCCTTTAGCACTGTTGATTGCTAACCAGCCGAGTGGCGCCGGCAGCTGCATCCCATGCCCGCCCTGGCGTTTCTGTGCCGGCCATTCAGAAAGCTGGCTAGAGGTAAGTGGGGATGTGGCCGCAGAGCACAGACGGGGCAAGAGCTCCAGGAGAAGGTGAGCAAAACTGGCGAGGAGGTTTCACACAGTGGGGCATTCCAAATCGGGATGCCCCAAGGAGTGGAACTCGGACTGCCCCGAAGTGTTTTAGACTACAGGACTATTAGACTATTACCTATTGAAAGGTAATCTACTGATTTTTTAACTTTTTACTTGCCAGTCACTTTAAAGAAGTGTCACATGTGAACCAAATGTGTTTCTCTTGAGATTTACAGTGGAGATTAGGAAAGTATTTCCATCATAAACCACAGCTAAAGGTGTGTGCTTGCCTCATAGGACTAGATGACCACACTTGACTACAGGTTTCTTTTTAAAATGTAACTCTTTCACATGAACGACCAGGGATCCATGCTTTAGTGGCATTAGATGTGGGTCAGTAAAATTCTGCTTCTTTCCATTTGAGTGAAGTAGGTCTTAAGTAAAGCGTGATTAATCCCGATGTTATGCTCATATGCTGAGGCTGCCAGATTTATATTCACATGTCACTGATTTGGAGGCTTTGCCCTTACTTAAAGAGAAAGTTAATTGTTACTCAACTGCATCGGGCTACATTTGGCACTGTCCTAAACTGCTTTTCTGAGATATCAGGGTTTACAGGTTGAGTGAGGTTCTCTTTTCAAAGGAGTAGCTAGGCGTTCTGGCACACAGGAAAAAGATTGGAAATGGCGCCCCCCACCTGTTCTCAGGCCCACCTGACCTACTGCACCTGGGGTAAGTGCCCCCCTAGCTACACCCCTGTTCTTTTTCATCCCATCCCTCAATCAGCTCAACAGAGAGGGGCAGGATTGCTGGTCCCTGCCTCCTCCACCTCCTCCAGATTCATCACAGATCCAAGGGCCACGTCCACTTTTTTCAGAAGAAAAATCATTGGCTGCACCTGTAAACCCTGGTAGAGACACCTCTAGAGGTGTCCTGTTACCAGGATCCATGCTCCACCGCAAATCCCCCACCAAAGGGTAGGAGGTCGTCACCTTGGTGATCCTGGCAACGTGAAAGCCTTCTCTACGTAAAAGCCTTCGCTACATATTTAAGTGTAGCTTTCAGCTTTCCCCCCATTACTCCCTTTCCCGGATAGTAGGGGGGGAGGCTGTGTGTTTTTTAATTTTCTTTTTTCACCGCCGCGGGTAGCGCCGGTCCCGTCTCCGTGGCCGGCTCCGCAGCTTGCTGGGGAGCGCGGCCTTGGTTCTCTGTCAGGGGAGGGGGCGGGGCATGGCGCTCTTTCTCCTGCCTCCCGTTGGCCGGGAGCACTCTCTTCCTGGCTCGGGAGGGGGCGGGGCCAGGCGTGGCGCGTGATCAGCGCTGGCCCGCCCTTCTTTACACTCCCTGGAGCCGCCATTACTGCTGTCTCCCGGGACCTCTGCAATCGTGGGACCTCCCACTTAACACCAGTGTTTTCTCTCTGCATGAGGCGACAAGACAGAAGAAAGAAGTCTCCTGATTGCAGGTAGCCGGGGTCAAACCCCGGCACCCCCTTTGGGTCTATTTCTGCCCAGTTTTGATTGTTTGCATACCTAGATGGTTAATGGAAGCCTCCCAGCCCAGGCTGCTCACTGGGCAACGGTAGATGGCACTTTAGGTGCCTAGGAGCTTATCTCCTCCGCTCGACCCCATGCGTGGGGCAATGCGGCTATCCGGCATGGTGATCCGGATTTGGGATGCCCCTGTCCCGAGGTTCCCCTTTGGCCCTTCTCCCCCGCTACGGTCCCTTCTCCCTTTACTTGGGGGGGGGGGAGTGCTTGTACTGTGTGTATGTTATGTTTTAATGCTTACTATGTTGTTGTGAAAAGCTATGGCAGTCTCAGGCTCAGCGCCGCGGTATACGCTCACGTGGCCTGAACTGCTAGGGCTCTGGGTTGTGTTATACATGTGTTCCCCCCAGTGACTCCGAGGGCGTCGGGGCGCCCTCTCTGCATGCGGCACCGCCATTTGGTGGGCCGCGCTGTTTGAATTTGAGGGGGCGGGGCCACGGCCCACGTTCGGTGACGCGATGGCGGGGGCGTGGCTTGAGCGCGTTATCTCGCAGCTCGGCCCCGCCGCACTTCCTCCTTCTAATCAAGGAGTCAGGTGCGGGGGACTCGGCTGGAGGAAGCTGTGTGCCTGGCTTGCTGCTGCTGCTGCTGCATCCCGGGTGGCTTAATGCGTAAAACCCTGGGTTGTTGCGAATACCATAATTTCACCATTGGGAGGCTTCCGACATTACTGGAAACGGCTCTTCGGGGCTATCCAGGCTGTGTGGGGGTTGTGGGGCTCTGCTCCCAGGCGATGATGTCATATTATGCATTCCATGTGCAAAGCAGAACATTGCGCGCCAGTCCGTCACTCCGGCTTCTGGCTCCTCGCAACTTCCGTCATCTCCTACCCCCCCTCCCTTTTTCCGGACCCCATGTGACATTGTCAAGGGTGGGGATTCGCAATCCGATGTGTGTGCACGATTGGCCAACCTCGAGAAAATAATTTCCGCCAAAGTAGCTCAGAAGGCTACAGCGAAGCGGAAACACCTTTCTCCGGCAGCACCTGCTTCGGAGGATGAGATGTGTGAAATAGTGGATTGGTCCGATTGTCCCCCTGATGAGGAGGGGGAACTCCTTGAGGAGTCGGATGAGCCTGCAGACCAGCTAGGGATTGGCGCTGCTGGCGATCAGGCTACGGTGGTGTCCCTTGACACCCCTTCCATTTTGGCTCAAATGTTTGAAATTTTGAATTTGGATCCGCCTTAGGCGGTCGCCCTGCCAAAGGGTGAGTTATTTGATGTTCCCCAGCCGCGTTTGGTGTTTCCCAGGCAACAACACTTTGTGAGGGTTGTCCTTAAGGAATGGGAACAACCCACGCGACTGGCTGGAATCCCTCCTAGTTGGGATAAATGCTATCCCTTTCCGGAGGATTTGGTGAAGCTTTGGTCAGTTCCCCCTGACGTCGATACCCCTGTGTTAGGGCTGTCTAGCATGGCTGTGGTACACTCTTCTGACACCACTGCCATTAAGGATAGTGAGGATCGTCGGATTGATCAATTTGCTCGCCATGGTTTTATCAGTGCCGGATCGACACTGCGGCCAGTGTGTGCTTCGGCGCTTCTTCTGTTGGCAGTTAGGACCATTATTAGGGATCTGTGCGCAGGCCTTGATCCCGCTTGTGATGAGTTTAATTCTCTCAAACAGTGTGAGTCGTTTATTTCCTTTGTCTTGACCACTCAGGACGATGCTCTGGCGATGAGTAGCAGGACAGCAGCACTGCTGGTGGCAATTCGTCGGTCAGTGTGGCTGCGCCAGTGGACGGCGGACTTTATCTCTAAAAAGGTGCTTACAGCGCTCCCTTTTTTGGGTTTGCGCCTGTTTGGTGATAAAATAGATTCAGTTGCCAAAGGTGGTAAATTGCCTCAACGCAAGAGGCCTCGTCGCTCCTTTCGGGGTGCGAGTGCCTTTAATCCTTCCTTTCGGGGAGTCAGAGCGGGTAGGGGGGCTTCCTTTCCCGCTACAAGAGGTGCAGGTTGGACCCGGGGGAGGGGCCGTGGCCACCTCGATCAGTCCTGGGGCGCCAAGCCCAAAGCTGCTGGTAAGCCTGCTCAGCAATGAGGGGCTGCCCTCACCCGTGCGGGTGGGGGGATGATTGCAACACTTCTCCCTGGTCTGGGACCAGGAGGTTCCGGACAGATGGATCCAGGAGGTGGTGTCGTCCGGTTACAAACTGGAGTTCGAGTCTCGCCCTCCTTCACGGTTCTTTCGGTCTCGGGTGCCCACCGATCCTTTGGCCGCACAGGGGCTCCTGGCGTCGGTAAGGAATCTTTTGGAAATGGCGGTCATCCGGCCGGTGCTGCGCTTAGAGGTGGGCCTCGGTTTTTACTCCAATCTTTTCACAGTCCCCAAGAAGGACGGGTCGGTTCGTCCCATCCTGGACCTGAAATTGCTCAACAGGTTCATCCGTACTTGGAAGTTTCGCATGGAAACTTTGCGTTCGGCCATCGGTTCTCTTCGGCAGGGGGACTTCATGACGTCCATAGACATCAAGGATGCTTACCTTCATGTTCCCATCTGCCGGGCTCATCAGCGTTTTCTTCGGTTCGTGATGAAGGAACAGCATTTTCAATTCGTGGCACTTCCGTTTGGCCTTACCTCGGCTTCAAGAGTGTTCACCAAGGTGCTGGCAGGGGTGATGGCCATTCTCAGATCTCAGGGCATTCGTGTCGTACCTTATTTGGATGACCTTCTCATCATGGCTTCGTCCCTCATTCAATCAGAGACAGACACCAGGATGGTGGTCTCCACGCTGGAAAGCTTCGGTTGGGTGATCAACTTTCCCAAGTCCTCCCTTGCTCCGGCCAGGGTGGTGTCCTTTCTGGGAATGCAGTTGGACTCTTGTCAACACAGGGTGTTTCTCCCTCAGTCCAAAATTTATCTGATTCAGGAGTTGGCTTGGGGCCTTCTTTCCAATCCTCGGCTGTCTATCCGTCTGGGGATGAGGCTGGTAGGGTTGATGGTTGCCTTCGCTCAATTTCACATGAGGATGCTTCAGCTTCATCTGTTGGCGTCCTGGGACCGGCGACCACGGTCGTTGGATCGGCCCTTCCAGTTGTCTTCCCAGGTCCGGCAGGCCCTCCAATGGTGGTTGGTCTCAACCAATCTCTCGAGGGGCAGGTCTCTTCAGTTCCAGGGGCAGTGGGGACCTCAAGAGGCCCACTTACCCATCAATATTCTGGAACTGAGAGCCATCCGTCTGGTTCTTGCTCTTCTGACTCAACACGTTCTGGGCCTTCCGGTCCAGGTTCATTCGGACAATCGAACAGCGGTTGCTTACATCAATCATCAGGGAGGGACTCTCAGTCTGGGTGCCCTCAGAGAGGTGTCCCTGATCCTGACCTGGGTGGAGGCCCATGTTCCTTGTCTCTCGGCCGTTTACATCCCAGGGGTGGAAAACCAGGAAGCGGACCTGTTGAGCTCTTCCCGTCTGGGAGAATGGGCTCTCCATCCTCAGGTTTTTCGGTCACTGTGTCTCCGGTGGGGGACGCCGGAGGTGGACCTGTTTGCCTCTCGTCACAATTGCAGGCTCCCGAACTTCGTGTCGCTCTCCCAGGATCCTCTGGCTCTGGCAGTGGACACCATGTCCCTGAGCTGGGGGGATCTGGGGTTTCTGTACCTGTTTCCTCCGATACCCATGCTGGGCAGGGTGGTACGGAAGCTGGCTCTGGAAAAAGGTGTCCGCCATTCTCGTGGCCCCAAGGTGGCCAAGGCGAGTATGGTTCGCAGACATCCTTCGGCTGGCAGTGGACCAGTTCGTTCTGCCTCTTCGGCCCGATCTGCTCACTCAGGGTCGGCTGTGTTAACCCCAATTTACCAACGCTGGGTTTGACGGCTTGGCTGCTGAATCCTCCATCTTGAAGGAGGAGGGTCTTTCTGACTCGGTTGTTAAGACTCTGATCAGTGCCCGGAAGAGGTCTTCTTCTATCATCTACTATAGGACTTGGAAAGCCTATATCGCTTGGTGTGAGATTAGATCTTTGCCTTGTAGGGTCTTTTCGGTCTCCAGGATTCTGGAGTTTTTGCAATCTGGCCTGGACTCTGGTCTTCAGCTGAGTACTTTGAAAGGGCAAGTTTCTGCCTTATCTATGTTTTTTCAGAAGCGTTTTGCGCTTCATCCTTTAGTTAAAACTTTTTTCCAGGGGGTTACGCATGTGCGGCCTCCCAGGAAACCATTACTCCCTGTTTGGGACTTGAATTTGGTTCTTTCTGCTCTTCAGGCTCCTCCCTTTGAGCCTTTGCAAGATATTGCTTTGTCTACCCTGACTCAGAAGATTGTCTTCTTGGTAGCTATCACTTCGGTTCGGCGTGTCTCGGAGTTGGCGGCCTTGTCTATTCAGGCGTCCTACTTTGAGAGGCATCAGGATAAAGTGGTCTTTCGGTTCAAACCGGACTTTCTTCCTAAGGTTGTTTCTGCTTTTCATTTGAATCAGGATATTGTTCATCCCTCCTTGTGTCCTAAGCCTAAGAATGACAAGGAGAGGGTTTTGCATTGTTTGGATGTAGTACGCTGTGTTAAGTACTATTTGATTATTACTTCTCCTTTTCGTAAAACTGATTCCTTTTTTTTGTGCCCTGTGGGCCTAGGAAGGGGTTGGCGCCGGCCAAATCTTCCACTAGCAAATGGATAAGTCAGGCCGTTATTGCGGCCTATTCTGCTAAGGGGAAAGTTCCCCCTTTCCGTATCACCACTCATTCTACTCGCGCCGTTGGAGCGTCTTGGGTTTTTCAGCACCAAGCTTCTGTTGAACAAGTTTGTAAGGCTGCTACTTGGTCTTCTGTTCATACTTTTTCTAAGTTTTACAAGGTTGATGTGCGGGCCTCAGCGGATGCTGTGTTTGGCCGCAAAGTTCTGCAGACTGCAGTTATTTAAGTTATGCTTCATTTTGCCGTCGGATACCCATCCCTTGTGGACACTGCTTTTGGATGTCCCGATCGTAAGAATTAAAGGGGAAGCGGGGTGTGTGGCACACTGAGAATAATACCATTTTGTGAGTACTCACCTGAAAAATGGATATTGTCAGTGTGCCACACACCCCGCTTCACCCGCCCTTTTCGGTATCCCGGATCCTTTATATGGTGAAGCTTTTTCTTTATTTTGAGGTTACCATTGGATTTCCTGGTACCTTGTCTTTCTGCTTTTTAAATCACTGGTGTTAAGTGGGAGGTCCCAGGTATATATAGGCCGGAAGGGGGCTCGTTTTCAAGACTTCTCTCTGCAACGTTGCCACCTGCTGGTGGAGTAAGAATTAAAGGGGAAGCGGGGTGTGTGGCACACTGACAATATCCATTTTTCAGGTGAGTACTCACAAAATGGTATTTTCACTGCATTCCGAGGAGATTCCTGGGGTAGGGGCAGAGGACGTGCCCGACCCGGGACTTCCTGGGGTACTAAACCCAAATCCGTTGCCAAGCCCGCTCAGCAATGAAGGGGCGCCCTCACCCTTGCGGGTGGGGGGACGGCTGCAGCTCTTTGCTCAGATCTGGTCCCTAGAGGTCCCAGACGTCTGGATCCGGGAGGTAATTTCCTCCGGGTACAAGCTGCAGTTTGCATGCCGGTTTCCTCCCAGATTCATCAGGTCCCGGGTTCCGTCAGACCCACGGGCGGCACAGAGCCTTTTTCTGGCGGTGCAAAGCCTTTGGGATATGGGGGCAGTTTGTCCGGTTCCCCCCACAGAGAGAGGTTTGGGTTACTATTCCAACCGCTTTACGGTGCCCAAAAAAGATGGTTCCATAAGACCCATTTTGGACTTGAAAACTCTCAACCGGTTCATCAGAACCAAAAAATTTCGCATGGAGACTCTGCGCTCTGCTGTCAACTCACTGCGTCCGGGGGACTTTATGACCTCAAGAGATATCAAGGACGCTTACCTTCATGTGTCAGTCTTCCCGGGACACCAAGGGTTCCTCAGGCTCGTGGTAGACAACCAGCACTTCCAGTTTGTGGCTCTTCCCTTCGGGCTGACTTCGGCACCCAGGGTTTTCACCAAGGTTTTGGCGAGCGTGATGGCCCTTCTCAGAGTCCAAGGCATTCGTATCTTGCCTTACCTGGACGACCTTCTCATTACATCATCCTCTCTCCACCAGGCGGAGCTGGACACCAGAACGGTGGTGACGACGCTGGAGAGGTTCGGGTGGGTAATCAATTACCCCAAGTTCTCTCTATCCCCGTCAAGGGTGGCTTCATTCCTGGGCATGACTCTGGATACTATTCAGACCAGGGTGTTCCTACCCCAGCCGAAGGTGGATGTTCTTCAGGCTCTTATTCGTTTTCTTCTGTCCAGCCCTCGTCCGTCCATCAGGGAATGCATGAGGCTGGTAGGTTTGATGGTGGCTTGCTTCAAGGCAGTGCCATTTGCTCAGTTTCAAATGAGACCCCTTCAGCTCCATCTTCTATCGGTTTGGGACAAATGTCCTCTGTCTCTGGATCAGACTTGTGTTCTGTCCCCTCTTGTCCGGCGGTTCTTCCAGTGGTGGATGGACCAGAGGAATCTCCTGGGGGGCAGGTCCTTTCTTGCGCCCTGTTCGGAGACGGTCACCGCGGATGCCAGTCTGTCAGGCTGGGGAGGCTTCTGGAGGGAACATCAGTTCCAGGGGCTGTGGGGTCCTCAGGAGGCCCATATCCCCATCAACATTCTGGAGCTGAGGGCGGTTCGGTTGGTGCTGTCGCACCTGACACATCACCTTCAGGGCTTACCAGTTCAGGTTCGCTCCGACAATCGGACAGCGGTCGCTTACATCAATCACCAAGGAGGGACTCGCAGCAGGAGTGCCCTCCAGGAAGTGTCTCTGATTCTTGCTTGGGCCGAGAGCAATGTTTTGTGCATCTCGGCAGTCTACATTCCAGGGGTGGAGAACCTGGAAGCGGACTCCCTGAGCAGGGGGACCTCTCGCCGGGGGGAATGGTCCCTCAGCAACAAGGTATTTCTATCCTTCTGTCGCAGGTGGGGGAGGCCGGAGGTGGATCTGTTTGCCTCTCGTCACAATCACAAGCTTCCGGCATTTGTGTCTCTGTCTCAGGACCCTCTGGCTCTGGCAGTGGATGCCATGTCTCTGTCCTGGCGGGAGCTCAGTCTCCTGTATCTGTTTCCTCCCTTTCCCATGGTGGGCAAGGTGGTACGCAAGCTGGCTCAAGAGGGTGTGCCAGCAATCCTGGTGGCCCCAAGGTGGCCAAGACAGGTGTGGTTCGCAGACGTCGTCTCCGGCTGGCGGTCGTTCAGTTCAGGCTGCCTCTGGTTCCGGATCTGATCACACAAGGTCAGCTTTGTTACCCCAATTTACAAACGCTGGCTTTGACGGCGTGGCTGCTGGAACCTTCATCTTAAAGGAAAAGGGTTTGTCTGCGGCCGTTGTCCAGACTCTCGTCAGGGCCAGGAAGAAATCTTCCTCTCATATCTATTACAGGACCTGGCGGACCTACATTGATTGGTGTGAGGCTAGGGCCTTTCCTTGTCGGGTGTTTTCCATTCCTCGGATTTTGGAGTTTCTTCAGCATGGTCTGGACATGGGTTTTCAACTTAGCACCCTTAAGGGGTGTGTCCGCTCTGGCGGTTTTCTTTCAGAGATCTTTCACTCTTCGCCCTTTGGTTAAGACCTTTTTTCAGGGGGGGTCACTCATGTGCGCCCTCCTCGCAAACCCATGTTGCCTGTTTGGGATTTAAATTTGGTGTTGTCTACCCTTCAGGGTCCTCCTTTTGAACCAGTGCAGGATGCTGCACTATCCATTTTCACCTTAAAAGTTGCCTTTTTGGTGGCTATCACCTCTGTTCGATGGGTTTCTGAGTTGGCGGCTCTGTCTATTCAGGCCCCCTACTTTGAGAGACATCAGGACAAGGTGGTTTTCCGCTTTAAACCAGACTTCCTGCCAAAGGTTGTCTCTGCTTTTCACCTCGAACAGGACATTGTGCTTCCTTCATTGTGTCCTAAACCTAGCAATGACAAGGAGAGGGCTTTGCACTCTCTGGATGTCGTTAGATGTGTAAAGTCTGGTGGCTGCTTCACCATTCCGGAAGACGGACACCTTTTTTGTGGTGCCCTCCGGGCCCAAGAAGGGTTTGGCGCCCGTCAAGTCTACCATTAGTAAATGGATTTGTCAGGCCGTTATTAGGGCCTACTCTGCCAAGGGGAGGGATCCCCATTTCCAGATCACTGCTCATTCTACTCGTGCTGTTGGGGCTTCCTGGGCGTTTCAGCACCAGGCCTCTGTTGAGCAAGTTTGTAAGGCTGCTACTTGGTCTTCTGTTCATACTTTTTCCAAGTTTTATAAGGTTGATGTGCGGGCCTCAGCTGTTTTTGGCCGCAAAGTTCTTCAAGCTGCAGTTATTTAATTTGTGCACTATTGCCTGTTGGGATCCCCACCCTTTTTTGGACACTGCTATTGGATGTCCCACGTGTAATTAATATTTCCGAAGCAGTGTGTGAGACATACTTGGAATAATACCATTTTGTGATTACTCACCTGTAAAATGGGTATTATAAGTATGTCTCACGCCCTGTTTCGTCCCACCCTGAGTTGTATCTTGGATCCTCTATATGGTGAAACTTTTTTCTCTTAGATTTTATTGGCTCTTTCTGGTCCCCTTACTGCTTTCTTATACTGGTGAATGTGTGGGAGGTCCCAGGTATTTATGGACCGGGAGGGGCTTCTTTTTCTAGTCATCTCTGCAGAAGTTCGCCCTCTACTGGACCATAATCCACGTGTAATTAATATTTCCGAAGCAGGGTGTGACATACTTATAATACTGTCCTTTCTTTTATGTTACCTTCCGTGATGCAAGTTGAGGTGCCAACATAAGTGGCTATGTGTGCCATGAAACAGAAAATGGAAAGGACTAATTATATCTCCCAAATGCCCCTCATTTGCAGGGACTGTTCCATTTTTGAGTCCTTGTCGCCCTGCCTCTTGTTGTTCTCATTTGTCCCTCTTTGAAGTTTAAGATCTGCATCAATAAATGATCATTTGCCTATTTTAAGTGTTTATATTGTTGTAACTGTTACATCTCCTATTCATCCCCTAATGAGGGGGCGTGGCTTAATTTACCAATTATCCCTCTTTTCCACCCTGAAATGTTGCAAGGTATGGAATAATCAATGCTAACAATACCAGGCCTAGAAAAGTACTGACCTAGAATTTGTTGTGGTGGTGTCAGCTCCCTAGTCCGTGTCTACTTCCTCTGTCGCCGGATACTGGCTGCATGGGCCTACACATACTTACAACGTGGCAGAAAGGATATTAGATCTTTTCTGATTTATTTACTCTTTCAAAGAGCTGTAACACAAAATCACATGTTATTAAACATCCATATAAACACCTTGTATACACCTCAACTGAAAGAAATTCCCACCAAGCTTGTGGTTTTCTTCTCTTTGTGGAAATAAAATCCAGGGGTGACAGGTTTTTGAGTATTCCATTTAACTACTATACGTGTGATCTGCTGCATTATATTGTCTCCTGCGCCAGCACTTTTCTCGCAATAGTGCATGTTTGATAAAATGGGAGGAATTTTTCCCTGCCAATTTGGTCATGTTTGGGTGCTTGGGTGTGCAGCAAGATAAAACCAAACTGAGGTTGTTTAAAAGAGAAAAGGGTTGGAAGAGTTGGTAGAGGTATTTATTAAACATGATACAATGTTTCCATTTCAGGCTCCTGGCTACTAGCATGGGAACGAGGGCATTTTCCCATGACAGTATCTTCATTCCAGATGGACAGGCAGAAGATGAGCAGGAGGCTCAGGCCTCAACACACGACTGTGCTGTAGGAAAAGTCAAATCTCTTCAGGTAAGAACAGATTTAGGTTTAGGAGCTTGGTGTGCTAGAGTTTTGACTGTGATGGAAATGTTTTGTATGGAAAATGCTGGGTAGCATGGGAGCCTTTTTAAATTGAGTATAATTTCAAACGGAGCCTAAACCCAAGAGTTTTACCCTCCTGGGTTTTGACCTGCTTTACAGTGTTATCCTGATTTGGCATTGCCAGATTTCTTACCCGATCCAATCAGAATAGCTTGCAGCGCATATTAATGTCCAGCAATCTATTCCCGAATTAACAGATTGCAGATGAAGGAGTGCTGGCTATGCCACCAGAGGCCCATCCCTGATGCGGAGGTCTTTCACCTGGCATGAAGGGGTTCTGGTGTGAAGAATGAAAGGGTTTGGGCTTCTCTCCAGTGATGGAATTACATCTGTGTGGGGAGCTGCTGAGCAGCAGAGTTGCCTTCAATCCCTAGAAATCAGTGTAGATAGCATAGAGAGGTTCAGCATTTCAGCGGGCTGTGAAGGATGAAGTAAAACGTAACTTTTAATCCATAGCCTTAAAACATTCAGATCCTTATCAAGATGGACCAGACAGGGGCATATCTAGAAAGGGTGCAGGGGGTGCGTCTGCACTGGGGCCCAAAAGGTCATTGTTGCCAATGCAAACCCCCCAAAAAAGAACACCAGGCCCATGCCAATGCATGCATGCATGTACCCAGTATGCAGAATGGAGTGCAAGTAACCAGGAGGTGGGATTGACAATCCATCTGCCACATGCCAGCAGGTTATTTGCCAGGTCATATACCTCTTGATCTGTTATAGGGTTACTTAGGCTTAAAGTGGACCAACACCCAGGATTTTCACTATCCTGGGTTTTGGTCCACTTCCCTAAAAAACTCACCTCACCCCGCTCCTACATGAGCGCTCGTCCAATCAGAGCACTCAGAGCCGCTGTGGTATGTACGGACAAGCGACGGACAACCACAGCGGCTCTGAGCACACTGGAGGCTGCATCTCGCGCTTCCCTCTAACAGGGAGCGCGCCCGCACCGGCCATTCACAAACGCCTGGGCGGTGCGCGCCCTGCTACAGAGAAGCGCGAGATGCGGCCGTGGCTCACGCATGCGCCGTTGGAACGGGGATAAGGTAAGGTTTCTGGGCGTCCTGGGGGGTTTCACACAGCAGGGCATCCCGATTTCGGATGCCCCGCGGGGAGGGATCTGATCGGCCAGGGAATCTTATAGATTCCCGGGCTGATCCCCCCTGGGTGTTGGTCCACTTTAAAAGTTAAGGTTTTAGTAGACCACACAGGATTAGAAAAACGACGGTATTTAAATAAAATCTAAATTACCTAGACCTGCATCTTACTTCTCCTATCTAGCTCTGCATGGCATCCTTGTTCCTGGTTCAGTGAGTGAAGCAGCGGGTCTAGGGTACCTTCCCGGTGGTAACGTATGGTCTCCTCCTCTAGCATCAATCAAGTGTCTTTTGTCTAGCTGTAACTAGTGTAATCAATTTGGTAAAAGAAAACATGGTACTCCCAAATAATCTGGCAGGTATAACATCATGCTTGTATGAATTTACACATTTTTCTTATAGTCTTTATACTTGTTTGTGTATTTTAGCAACAGCTGGGGAAAAACATTAAGTTTGGGCAACCACCGCCAACTACTCCTGTAAAGAGGATGCAAGGAGCAGGCATCGAGGAAATGGCAGAAATACACCATACCCCTATGGAAGTGTCAGAGGAACCTGGTGGAGGCCTTAAACCTGATAGCAGTAGGGTAAGAAATGTGTACATTAAAATGGAAAACATTAAAACTGAGATTTAACTTGACATGTAATACCATTTGATGGCAAACAGGATAATATTAAATGTAGTTGGATGGTTAAACCAGTCAGAACTTCAAATTACAGAGATCTGCTTTTTATTAGAGAGCCTCTGCAGCATTTAATTAGTACTCTCAAGGGAATCAATATATATGAATTTGTGGAAAATCTCTCATTGTAAATGCTCCACCTCAACATCAGGTGCTTGAATATGAAGAAAACGTTGTGTTTTGAGGTGTAGTTATTCAGCTGTGGTAGAGATACATATATTACTGAATAACACTCTGCATGTTCACATACACTGTATGTATGCCCGATTAGTGGGGCCCATATACAAGAGTAGGCATGGGGTGGTTATCCAATTTTCTGCCTTCACCTGGGGTACTATCCACTATGTTGATTTTGGGGCTACCGTTATAATTATTTCTTGGGCTAGATATATACAGTCCAGAGTCTTTATTTATAAAAGGATGCCATATTTACTTAATATCAATTGATGATGTGTATGTACATTTAAAGATACTGCATATGTGTATATATGTTGCTGCAATACTCTATACTCGCTGCCCAATGGGGGATACTCACCTCCCAATACCCAGTCCCGCGCCGCGCTGGGTCAGTACAGTGCAGCACGACCTCCCACTTGTGGTGGGAGGCGGTGAGCCACTGGCCGCAGCGACTCACTTACAACCTGCGTAGGTCCGCGTTCCAGCTTGGAACGCAGCCACATCATTTCCGGTGAGCCGGCGGTGCCGCACTTCCGGCCGCGGGGCTGGGGATCGGGGACAAGTGAGTATAAAAGGAGGGCAGCCAGCACCTACCCGCTGCGTACTCTGCCTGAAGAAGTGACTTTAGGTCACGAAATGCGTTGCAGGGATTTTGGGGGTCCCAGTGGTGGTCCGCACATGGCACTTTATTTGGCAAGTAAGATGACAATATTCTATGTATTTTGTCTGTGATTTGCACCTACCTCTTTGTCAGCAATTCTGCTGTTATGTTTGTATATATATATTGGGATCTAAATGCACTTCAGAAGCACTTGACACTTTATGATTTGATTTGTAAATATAGTATTATTAATTGTTTATTGATATATTAGGGTCCCCGCTGGGCACATTAGAATTTAACCCCCTCGCCCCTCAGTTGATGGCAGTTTACATATGTGTTAGGTGTTTTTAACAGTTTTGAATGTGCCTTGATATGAAATTGTGATTGTGTCATTTTATATGAATAATAACTAATAGAGTGCCTTTGTTAGTCTCTGGTTATATCCCCCTTTGGGATTGGGGCACCCCTCGTGTTTGTATTACATTTTTCACATTACTTTGGTAGTTTTTACCAAAATATAAACCATGTTTCTGAACAAGAAAAATAGAAGAAAAAGAAAAAAGGAGGAGGATTGAGAAGAAAGGGATGGAGGAAAGTATTTAACTTGTGGGGCTAACATCACTCTTGAGCAAATGATCTGCCAACAAGTAAAGCATCAAGTAAATGTGTATGAACCCTGATGGGTCTCTTAGTCTAATAGAAACATAGAAACATAGAAACATAGAAGGTTGACGGCAGAAGGAGACCATACGGTCCATCTAGTCTGCCCTTATGTGTATACTGTATGTACTCTTTATCTTAGGATAGATGTGTGCTTATCCCAGGCATGTTTAAATTCAGTGACTGTTGATGTTTCAACTACCTCTGCTGGAAGTTTGTTCCAAGCATCTACTACTCTTTCTGTAAAATAATATTTTCTAACATTGCTCCTGATCTTCCCCCCGACTAGCTTCAGGTTGTGCCCCCTTGTTCTATCATTAAGTTTCTTCTTAAAAACACTTCCCTCCTGAACCTTATTCAATCCTTTCACATATTTAAAGGTCTCAATCATGTCCCCCCTCTCCCTTCTTTCCTCCAGACTGTACAAATTAAGTTCTTTAAGTCTCTCCTGATAAGTTTTAAGTTTAAGTCCTTCCACCATTTTCGTTGCCCGCCTTTGGACACGTTCTATTTGAATAATGTCTTTTTGCAGGTAAGGTCTCCAGAACTGTACACAGTATTCTAGCTGTGGCCTCACCAGGGCTCTATACAGCGGCATCACAACCTCCCTCTTCCTACTGGTGATGCCTCGAGCTATGCAGCCGAGCATCCTGCTTGCTTTTCCCACTGCCTGGCTACACTGTCCACTCATCTTGCAGCTATCAGTAATCAGTACCCCTAAATCTCTCTCCTCCGAGGTCCTGGCTAACACAGTACTGCCCATACGGTACTCAGAGCAGGGATTCCTTCTACCCAAGTGCATGATTTTACATTTAGAGACATTAAACTCTAGTTTCCACAGTTTTGACCATCTATCCAGTAAAGCTAAATCATTTTCCATGTTGCAGACACCTCCAGGAATATCCACCCTATTACTAACCTTTGTATCATCAGCAAACAGACAAACTTTTCCTACCAAGCCTTCTCCTATGTCACTTACAAATATATTAAAAAGAATGGGGCCCAGGACAGAGCCTTGCGGCACACCACTTGTAACTCGCCTTTGTTCAGATTGCACGCCATTTACAACAACGCTCTGATACCGATCCCTCAGCCAACTGGAAATCCACTGAACTATCCAGGGATTGAGTCCTACCTTCAATAACTTATCTATGAGCTCCTTATGTGGTACAGTGTCAAAGGCTTTGCTAAAATCCAGATAGGCGATATCCACAGCACCACCTTCATCTAACATTTTAGTGACATTGTCAAAGAAATCAATAAGATTGGTCTGACATGATCTGCCCTCAGTAAAGCCGTGCTGTTTTGGGTCCAATAGGTCATTAATTTTTAGATGGGAAATTATCTGTTTTTTTAAGAGTGTTTCCATTAATTTGACCACTATAGATGTTAAACTAACTGGCCTGTAATTACTGGCTTCTTCTCTACTCCCCTTTTTATGGATTGGTATGACATTGGCCATTCTCCAATCATCTGGAACCTCACCAGTTGAAAGGGAATGGTTAAGTAAATCAGTTAGAGGGGCTGCAATCACAAACCTAAGTTCCCTTAGAACTCTGGGGTGGATTCCATCTGGACCCATTGCCTTACTTACCTTTAGATGTGCCAGCTCGGCTAAGACATCAGCCTCCAGAAACTCCGGAGCTGTACTCTCCCAGCTGGATGTTGTGCTATGACCATGCCTGCTACTATCTGAAAATACCGAACAAAAGTAGCTATTCAGATGGTCAGCCACAGCCTTATCTCCGTCAATATATTTATTTTCCCTATTTCTAATTTTTGAGACTGCATTGTTTTTCTTCTTTCTGTCACCAATATATCGGAAAAAGGTTTTATCTCCCCTCTTCATAGATTTGGCCATTTCTTCCTCTTTTTGCCCTTTAGCAGTCCTTATAATTAGTTTTGCTTCCCTCTGTTTAATTTTATACGCCTCTCTGTCAGCTACACTTCCACTTACTTTATACTTCTTATAGGCAGACTTCTTATCTTTTATGATAGTGCTGACTTCCCTAGTAAACCATAATGGTTTCTTCTTCCTTTTATTCTTGCTAGTTTGTTTCACATATTGCTTAGTTGCCTTTAAGATGGCCATTTTTAATAGTGACCACTGGGCACTCACTTCTGCTACTCTGTTCCACTCACCTAATTTTCTTTCTACATACTCCGCCATTTCCTTGAAGTTTGTCTTCCTAAAGTCTAGCACTTTGGTTCTGGTGTGTGATTGCACAATGTCTGTTTTTATTCTGAACCATAATAATAATAATTATTACTAATAATTCTCTCATTCTTCTAATCTGCTCCACATCAGAATTATCTGTTGCTATAGTTAATTGAAGGGGGTCTTTGCTTGATGTGCCACCGTGGTGAACATTGGCCACCAGTTTTGCAGCTCTGCCCAGCAGCAGACTTGCATAGCTATTTGGTTACCTTTGAGGGTAGCTAGGGATCTGGATAACATAGTGGTGTACATTAATGATGTTGGGCCCTGGTTTAAGTAAATATCTGTGGTCCAATCTTAAAGGAGCAGTATCGCGAATTTTGCTTGGTGACTTATATTTAAATGGTACTTTGAATGTAGGTAAGTGTTGGAGTAAGTATTACAAATTTAGAAAAAAATTATGTCTGTGTTGAGCAGCTGGAGACTAATAGCTCATGTTTATGTCTTCTGAGTGTCGGAGCCCGACACTCTGGCCTGTTCCATGCTGAGGAGAGGGGTGAAACAAAGTATCAGCTGTTCAGTGCTGGCAGCCATCCAGCATAAGATAACAACATTGCAACATTGCCTGGCCAGAACTTATATATCTAAAACAGAGAGAAAAGCTCTAGAAGTCATTTAGCTGATTTTGACAGTTTTCCCTTCATGTTGGCTCTGCTGCAGAATCTTTCAGTTTACCATTTTCTCTTTCATATTCTTATTTTTCATTTTTCCATATGATCTTTCTTTCAGCTTTGTGTGTTTTGAGCAAAGCCCAACCCAGGATTTTCACTATCTGGAGTTTTGTTTTGTGCCCCTATGGGCATCCCGACTTGGGATGCCGATGCCCTGATATGTGAAATCCCCAAGTTTGCCTGTGAAAATGTACCTTTCCCTGTCCCACAGCGCATGCACGGGCTTTCATCCAATCAGCGCTACAGTAACCTACCTGGCCGCCCGGCCTGTCTAAATGACTATCTGCGTGAGCGCGCCAGAAAAATGGGGGGATCTGTGGTTATCCAGGGGTTGTTTCACACAGTGGGGCATCCCGATTTAGAATGTCCAAGGGGCAAGGTCAATGGCCGGGTCTTATAGACTTCAGGGTCGGCAACTCAGGGTTTTGTTCCACTTTAATACCTTTAGATTTTCCTGCACAGTTATTCAAAGAAGAATTTCAGTCATTTTCAGTCAGTTTAGTTTATTTTGTATAGATTTTACACATTTGAGTCACCTGGTCTCATAACAAAAGCAGCACCTCACACACACACAGCCGTTACCACTGATTACAGTGTCAGCCTCTGAGGTAAAGTGCTGCTAGGAGACTAGTGGGCTAAATGAAGCAGATCCCCCTATTCAGCAAATGGACTGAGCCATTGTAATTATACAATTTAAAACAAAAGGCATATATTTTTTCCTTTTTCTATCGCCAGATTATTTATACACATGTTAGAAGCTATTGTGTGGCTATTTAATTATTTATCTTTTTTAATGCAAATTTCGCGATACTGCTCCTTTAAATCATAGATATTCTGTCACTGATAGATGTGCAGAGATCCTGGGAAGATTGTAAAACTCTAATCTGTATGAAAGTAACCATTTATTTGTAAAAAAGCAATAATAAATAACTGAAATGACTTCAATTAATATAAAACACGAAGACAAAGCTGTATAACTGAATGACAGTCCAGGAGAGGGGGGAGAGGGAAGCAGACTTTACTGTAGTGTAGGCCCCTACTCCATAAAATGTACATAGGAAAAGGGGGAGGTTTGTCTTGAAATGTTCGGAGCGATAGCAGCTTTGCCCCTTAGCTCACTTCAAGGACAAACCTAGTTGGGAGTATTTTGCAGGGCAACAGTGTCTATGATGTTTAAATTTATACATTTTACTGATGTAGTAATATTTCAAATGATCATATATTTAATGTCCATATATACATAGACATTCAATTTTTCATGACACAATGTGAATTAGCAATACTTTCTCTATTGTTTGTAGCAATCAGTACATCTGTTGGCAGTTTGTAGCAAGTGACAATTTTCAGTTGTAGCAAGCGTTCGGCTTTTTCTCAGTTGTAGCAAGTAAGGTTTGTGCAAGCGTTTCACATTAAACAGCTTCCTCAGTGCACGACTGTCCTTACACTAACAATAGATATTGCGAATGACAGTTCACCCCAGGTTGGTACCTCTATTGGTATTTGCTGCTTTGAAATGCGTTTAGACACAGTTCATCTTTATTGGGTGGTTTGCAGCATCAAATGGTACAATCCAGTAGATGGTATTGCTGAGATGCTTACTATCTTAATCCGACAGGTTTGGTAATTGCCCTGTGTTCTGCAGAACACTGAACTTCCCTAAAGAGAGTGGTGTCACCTTATTGGGCAAGTTCAGTAGGCCTTTCTTTCTATAAAAATAATGAATAAACTCATTTAAGGTAGGCCCTTGACCTTATGGACCCCAAGGTAATCTATCATTCTGCACACCCATCTGTTTTTTAGGGACATAAACTGAAATCCACAATTTAAAAATCTTGTCTGTACAACATCTCTCACTCCTCCCACATAGGCATTCACATATTGTTTGTAATGTATCTGGTCTACATCTAGGAGCGGTAATTGTAGCTAAGAGGCCTTATGTGATACAGCTTAAAGCGGACCACAACCCATATTTTTAGCTAGCATCCCCTTAATTGCTCCCTCCATGAGGATTACTTATTCTTGGTGTGCCACACACCCCGCTTCACTTCTAAATATTCATCACGTAATGGGTTAACCCGCCGCCAGGTAACGTAGTGAAGAGAGGAAGTCTTGTAACGAGCCCCCTTCCGGCCTATATATACCTGGTACCTCCCTTCAATCACCAGTATTTTTCTCTCTGCTTGACGACAAGACAGAGGCTTGAAGTCTCCTGCTTACAGGTAGGCCGGGGTTTTCTTACCCCGCCACCCCCCTTTTGGTCTATTTCTGCCCGGTTTGAGTGTGTATACCTTAATGGTGGAATGGAAGCCTCCCAGCCTAGGCTGCTCACCGGGCAAATGGTAGATGGCACTTTAAGTGCCTAGGAGCTTATCTCCTACCGCTCGACCTCATGCGTGGGGCAATGCGGCTATCCGGCATGGTGATCCGGAAATGGGATGCCCCTGTCCCGAGGGTCCCCGTAGCCCCTTACTCTCCCGTTAGGGTCCCTTCTCCCTTCACTATGGGGGGGGGGGGGGGGGTTGAGGGTGTGCTTTAAGTATGTGTGTTTCACTTGTATCACTTTATTTCAACATGTGTGTGTTCATGTTATGCATTTAGTTTTATTCAGCATGTGTATACCTTTGGTTCATTTGGTTTAGGTCTGCTTGAATGGCAGACCGCGCTGGGTAGGTGGCTGGCCGCTTTTCTTAGCAGACTATTGCTTTAGTGGCCCCCTACCCCCCTTCCCCGCTGGCATTGTATGTACTCTATTTGCATAGGCTACGCTATGCGGTCTTTATTTGTCCTCCCCCCTCCGCTGCCTGGGCGCACGTGTAGTGGCCCATCTGGGGTAATCTCCAGCTGAATGGCTGTACTGATTGGCGTAGGGGGGGCGGGTCCCGGTGACGCGGCGTCGGGGGCGCGGCGCAGCGTCATGCGGCGTTTTGCGGCGGGCCCAGCATTCACTTCCCTTCAAAGGAGGAAGTCGCGTGGGCGCGCGGCCGCACTTAGTCTTCTGTGCTGTGGCTGCTGGCTGCAGTCTTGCTCTCCGGCTGCTGCCTTCGCTGGGCCAGGTAAGCGGCCCCACCCGTTGGGGCCGTTAAGTGGGAAGTGCATATCTTTTTGTATTTGATATGGTGGGGAGTCATATTTTATTAGGGGGCATGATTTTGCTCATGTTTAAAGGCACTTTGGTGCCATGCCTATATGATTCTTATACACATGTGAGGATCTGATTGGGGTTTCTTTTTCCTTACAGATCCCAGGATCCCTGCTTATGGTGGCCCTCCGGCTCTATGTTGCCTGGCTATTTATTGGGATATCTATTAATGCATGTATATATATAAACTATATATAGATATATATATATAGTTTATTAAATGTCCCTTCCGGGACATTTACTAATAAAGGGGCATCCCGGGTTGGCTTATGCCTTAAAAGACCCAAGTATTGCGAATACCATAAATCACCATATGGAGGCTTCCGCAATTTCCGGAAACGGTTCTGCTGAGCCTTTCGGGGGGTGCGTAGGTTGTGGGGTTCCACTCCCAGATGATGATGTCTTTATTTTCATCCCTTGTGCAAAGCAGACTATTGCGCGCCAGTCCGTTGCTTCGGCTGCGGGCCCATCGCATCCTTCATCATCTCCTACCTCTCCCTCCCTGTTCCGGACCCCGCATGACACTGTCAAAAGTGGGGATTCGCATTCCGAGGCGGCGGCACAGCCCGGCCCCCGGAAAGTAGTGCCCGTTAAAGCAGCGTTAAAGGCTGCTGCAAAACGGAGGCACCTGACTCCGGTACCTTCGGCTCCACAGGACGAGCTATGTGAGCCTGTGGAATGGTCCGATGGATCCCCGGATGAGGATGAATTCCTGTCGGAGTCAGATGAGCCTGCAGGTCAGCTTGAGGCTGATGTGATTGGCGATTGGTCGGAGGGGGTTGTTTTTGACACCCCCTCCATTCTGGCTCAAATGTTTAACATTTTGAATTTAGATCCACCTGAGGCGGCCGCCCTGCCAAAGGGTCAGTTGTTTAAGGAGCCTCAGCCGCGTTGGGTTTTTCCCAGACAACACCACTTTGAGAGGGTGGTTCTTAAGGAATGGGAACATCCCACGCGGTTATCTGGAATCCCTTCCAGTTGGGAAAAGCGTTATCCTTTTCCGCCAGAATTGGTGAAGCTTTGGTCTGTCCATCCTGACGTCGATACCCCTGTGCTAGGGCTCTCCAGCACGGCTATGGTACAGTCTGCTGAGACCACTGTCCCTAAGGATGGGGAAGATCGTCGGATTGACCAATACGCTCGCCATGGTTTTATTTATTCCGGGTCAGCGTTGCGCCCGGTGTGTGCTTCAGCCCTTCTTCTATTGGCAATTAAGTCCTTAATTCAGGGGCTATATGAGGATCTTAATCCCGCTTGTAAACAGTTTACTGCGCTTAAGCAGTGTGAATCTTTTGTGTCTTATGTCCTGGCCGCTCAGGACAATGTGCTGGCTATGAGTAGCAAGGCAGCGGCTATGCTGGTGGCTATTCGCAGGTCAGTATGGCTGCGTCAGTGGTCAGCGGACGCGGCTTCTAAAAGGGTGCTCCCAGCTCTCCCCTTTTTGGGGTTGCGTCTGTTTGGGGAGAAAATTGATTCAGTCGCAAAGGGTGGTAAGATGCCACAACTCAAGAGGCCTCGTGTCCCCTTTAGGGGGGCAGGTTCCGGTAGGCCCTCCTTTCGAGGATTCAGAGTGGGCAGGGGTGCTTCCTTTCCCACTACCAGAGGTGCAGGTTGGACTCGGGGGAGGGGCCGTGGCCGGCCCGCTCAGTCCTGGGGCACCAAGCCCAAACCTGCTGATAAGCCCTCTCAGCAATGAGGGGCTGCCCTCACCCGTGTGGGTGGGGGGACTATTGCGACACTTCTCCCAGGTTTGGAACCAAGTGGTTCCAGGCAGATGAATCCAGGAGGTAGTGTCGGCCAGTTACGACCTGGAATTCGAGTCTCACCCTCCTTCACGGTTCGTTCGGTCTCGGGTGCCCATCGCTCCTTTGGCCACGCAGGGGCTCCTGGCGTCGGTAAGGGATCTGTTAGAGATAACGGTCATCTGGCCGGGGCCGCTCTTAGAGATGGGCCTCGTTTTCTACTCCAATCTTTTCGTAGTCCCCGAGAGAGATGGGTCGGTTCATCTTTTTCTGTTAGCGTTTTGGGACGAGCAACCTCAGTCGCTGGATCAGTCCTTCCAGTTGTCCTCCCGTGTACGGCAGTCCCTCCTGTGGTGGTTGGTCTCGACCAATCTTGTGTAGGGCAGGCCTTTCCTGACCCCCCTTTGGAAAATTGTCACCACGGACGCCAGTCTGTCGGGATGGGGCAGATTCTGGAAGGAGCTGCAGTTTCAGGGGCAGTGGGGACCTCAAGGGCCCCACTTACCCATCAATATTCTGAAACTGAGAACCTTCCGTCAGGTGCTTGCTCTCTTGACTCAGCACGTTCTGGGCCTTCCGGTCCAGATGTGTTCAGACAATCAAACAGCGGTTGCTTACATCAGTCTTCAGGGAAAGACTCGCAGTCTGAGTGCTCTCAGAGAAGTGTCCCTGATCCTGACCTGGGCGGTGTCCCATGTTCCTTGTCTCTCGGCGGTTTACATTCCAGAGGTGAAGAACCAGGTAGCTGACCGGTTGAGCAGGGGCTCTCCCCGTCTGGAAGAATAGGCTCTCCATCCTCGGGTGGTTCGCTCACTGTGTCTCCAATGGGGGACCCCGGAGGTGGACCTGTTGGCCCCTCATCACTATCACAGGCTCCCGTACTTCGTGTCGCTCTCCCAGGATCCTCTGGCTCTGGCAGTGGACGCCATGTCCCTGAGCTGGGGAGTTCTGGGATTTCTATACCTGTTTCCTCCGATGCCCATGCTGGGCAGGGTTCTTCAGAAGTTGGCTCTGGAAAGGGTGTACGCCGTTCTCGTGGCCCCAAGGTGGCCAAGACGAGTGAGGTTCGCAGACATCGTTCGGCTGGCAGTGGACCAGTTCGTTCTGCCTCTTCGGCCCGATCTGCTCACTCAGGGTCAATTGTGTTACCCCAATTTACCAGCGCTGGGTTTGATGGCCTGGCTGCTGAAACCTCCATCCTGAAGGAGGAGGGTCTTTCTGATTCAGTCATTAAGACTCTGATCAGTGCCCGGAAAAGGTCTTCTTCCATCACCTACTATAGGACTTGGAAAGCCTATATTGCTTGGTGTGAGATAAGATCTTTTCCTTGTAGGGTCTTTTCGGTCTCCAGGATTCTGGAGTTTTTACAATCAGGGCTGGACTCTGGTCTCCAGCTAAGTACGTTGAAAGGGCAGGTCTCTGCCTTATCTATCTTTTTTCAGAAGCGTGTTGCGCTTAAACCTTTAGTTAAAACTTTTTTCCAGGGGGTTACGCATGTGCGGCCTCCCAGGAAACCATTACTCCCTGTTTGGGATTTGAATTTGGTTCTTTCTGCTTTTCAGGCTCCTCCTTTTGAGCCTTTGCAAGATATTGCTTTGTCTACCCTGACTCAGAAGATTGTCTTCTTGGTAGCGATCACTTCGGTCCGGCGTGTCTCAGAGTTGGCGGCCTTGTCTATCCAGGCGCCTTACTTTGAGAGGCATCAGGATAAAGTGGTCTTTCGGTTCAAGCCAGACTTTCTTCCTAAGGTTGTTTCTGCTTTTCCTTTGAACCAAGATATTGTTCTTCCCTCCTTGTGTCCTAATCCTAAGAATGACAAAGAGAGGGTTTTGCATTGTTTGGATGTAGTACGCTGTGTTAAGTACTACTTGATTATCACGTCTCCTTTTCGTAGGACGGATTCCTTTTTTGTTGTGCCCCATGGGCCTAAGAAGGGTTTGGCACCAGCCAAATCTGCCATTAGCAAGTGGATACGTCAGGCCGTTACTGCGCCCTATTCTGCTAAGGGAAGAGTTCCCCCTTTTCGTATCACTGCTCATTCCACTCGCGCTGTTGGGGCGTCTTGGGCATTTCAGCACCAACTTCTGTTGAACAGGTTTGTAAGGCCGCCACTTGGTCTTCTGTTCACACTTTTTCTAAGTTTTACAAGGTTGATGTGCGGGCCTCAGCGGATGCTGTTTTTGGCCGCAAAGTTCTGCAGACTGCAGTCATTTAAGTTATGCTTCACCTGGCCTTGAGATGCCCTTCCCTTGTGGACACTGCTTTTGGATGTCCCATTAAGTGATGAATATTTAGAAGTGAAGCGGGGTGTGAGGCACACCAAGAATAATACCATTTTGTGAGTACTCACCTGAAAAATGGATATTGTTGGTGTGCCACACACCCCGCTTCACTCCCACCCTTTTCGGTATTACCGAAGCCTTTATATGGTGAAGCCTTTTTTTTTATATCAAAATTGATTTTGAGGTTACCGGTGGAATACTGGTACCTTGTCTTTCTGCTTTTTAATATACTGGTGATTGAAGGGAGGTACCAGGTATATATAGGCCGGAAGGGGGCTCGTTACAAGACTTCCTCTCTGCACTACGTCACCTGGCGGCGGGTTAACCCATTAAGAGATGATTATTTAGAAGTGAAGCGGGGTGTGTGGCACACCAACAATATCCATTTTTCAGGTGAGTACTCACAAAATGGTATTTTTGCCAATATTTACTGCTCCTGCTTCACTCTAATCCCAGATAATGGCGCCTGTTTCAGCTGTAAAGCTCCGCCTCCTCCATTCATTGCCACTGCTGTGTCTGCAATGATGCCATTGCCACACTTATGCAATAAATGATCATCTGTAATCTCACACAGAGGGACAGCAAATAAATCAGTGTCCCAGAACAATTCAAAAAGAAAAAATATCCATTTCTAGTTCTACACCCCAATACAGGAGTATTGGCAGGGCATTGGCCAAATGTATTTCACAAGTTCGGTGGGTTTTGGTCCACTTTAAACAAGAAAAAACATAAACCAATTATTATTAGCAGGGAGCTAATAGTGAGCACTGGCTGCTGATCCAATTCAATTTCTCCCTCCCAGCCCTCTTGTACCTGGCTTGTATCTCTCCAGTCAAGAAACTGGAGTTGATGTTCTGCTTCCAGTGCTTTAGCCTCAGCAGGCCAGAGGGGAATACCCACCACTGCCAAATCTGTCCCTAAATCTTCAGTACCATAAAAACAGAAGTTTAGTCACAAGGCGACCCCTTAGAAATGTGACCCCTTAAAAAGAAAAAGAAGTTTGAAAGCACAGAGCCGCATATCGTGCCTCTGTGTGCACTCCCACCCGCCCATTCAAGTGAATGCGCAAGGAGACCCGGGGGATGCTGCTTTGTGCTTTCTCCGTGGCGGCCGCACAGAGACCAGGAGAGCGACACTGGCCCGAGGAGAAGGTAAGGGGATCTTTTTCTTTCTAACCCCCCCATCCTGATCGCCAGGGTAGGGTGACAGGGCAGGGGGTCAACTTTTGACTAAACTTCTGCATTAAGTTGGCCATATTCACCCCAGCCATGACCTGTACATGCAGTGCTATAGCCTCAGCATTGCAATAGACTAGTTGAATGACCAGGGAGCACATGGGGGGGGGGGGGGTTCAGCAGAGATATTGTGATCTGGTAATGGGTCGGCTGGGCTTGTAAAATCCTGGACTGATTTTTTTGATCTGGCACTGATGATTAGGATGTTTAATAATGGTCTGTTACCATTAGTTATTTTTGTTTGTTGTTGAGTTGCAATATCCATAAAAGGAGAGACTATCTTTATAGTTCTCAAGTGTCTATATAAAATCTAGCTATGTAGATAACTTTAATATATTAATGTACTGTACTGTTACTGTATGTTATTTCTTTTGTCAGGCACCAAGATCACCAAGCCCCCACAGCCCACGGAAAGCCACTGAAGCTGAACACAAAACTGATGAAAAGGTAGGTACCTAAAGATTTGCTCTGTTGCAATCTGCTCAGCTGGGTCTGGGCTATGATTTTTTTTTATTTGGCCAAACTTGTGATTCATAGGCTGCTGAAAATGGTGTTGGTGACCTATGTTGTCTCTGGGTAAATTCCTTGGCTTTGCAAAATTACAGCAGGAATCTGGTGGACTTGTAGGTAGATAAATGCTAAAGAGTCTGGTAGGTTGCTAGTGGCCAAACAAAAATACAACTCATATTAAGCTATATGATCAGCAATGCTAAGCTTTCAACGCTGAACACTGGATAGTGAGTATGAAAAGTCTTATAGGTATTTTTATATTTCAATATTTTGTTACTTTTAGGAAGTAGTATAAGTTGGGCAATTTGCCCTCATAAACATTACTGGAAATACAACAGAAACAATGAGTAAAATGGATATTATAAGTATGTCACACACCCCGCTTCCACTATTCATGACATATGGGTTATGTCCACTAGAGGGCGAACTTCTGCAGAGATGAAAGCAAAAAAGAAGCCCCTCCCGGTCCATAAATACCTGGGACCTCCCACTCATTTCCCAGAATATGACAGCAGTAAGGGGACCAGGAAGAGACAATAAAACATTATTAACAATTAAAGGTTCACCATATAATGGATCCAGAATACAAAAGGGTGGGATGAAGCGGGGTTTGTGACATACTTATAATACCCATTTTACAGGTGAGTAATCACAAAATGGTATTATTCCAAGTATGTCACACACCCCGCTTCCACTATTCATGACATATGGGACATCCAATAGCAGTGTCCGTCATGGGTGGGATTCCAAATACAGCAAAAAATGTACCAATTTAAACCACTGCAGCTTGCAGAACTTTTCGGCCAAAAACAGCATCCTCTGAGGCCCGCACATCAACCTTATAAAACTTGGAAAAAGTATGAACGGAAGACCAAGTAGCAGCCTTACAAACTTGTTCAACAGAAGCCTGGTGCTGAAAGGCCCAGGAAGCCCCAACAGCACGAGTAGAATGAGCAGTGATCTTAAAAGGAGGAACCCTCCCCTTAGCAGAATAGGCGTCCGTCTTACGAAAAGGAGAAGTAGCAACCAAATAGTACTTCACACAACGAACCACATCCAAAGAGTGCAAAACCCTCTCCTTGTCATTGCTAGGCTTAGGACACAAGGAAGGGAGAACTACATCCTGATTGAGATGGAAGGCAGAAACCACCTTAGGAAAGAAATCAGGTTTAAAGCGAAAAACCACCTTATCCTGGTGTCTCTCAAGGTAAGGGGCCTGAATAGACAGAGCCGCCAACTCAGAGACACGCCGAACAGAGGTAATAGCCACCAAAAAGGCAACCTTTTGAGTGAGCACAGAAAGTGCCACATCCTGCAGCGGCTCAAAAGGAGGCCCCTGGAGGGCCGAGAGAACCAAATTTAGGTCCCACAAGGGAACCAAAGGCTTTCTAGGGGGGGCCGAACATGAGTGACCCCTTGGAAAAAAGTCTTGACCAGATGATGCAAGGCAAAGGACCTTTGAAAAAAGACAGCCAGGGCAGAAACCTGACCCTTCAAAGTACTGAGCTGGAACCCCAGATCCAGACCGTGTTGTAGAAATTCCAAAATCCTAGGAATCGAAAACACCCTGCAAGGTAAGGCCCGAGCCTCACACCAGTCAATATAGGACCGCCAAGTCCTTTAGTAAATGTTAGAGGAAGACCTCTTCCTAGCTCTAATCAAGGTCTGAATAACCGCCTCAGACAAACCTTCCTCCCTCAGGATGAAGGTTTCAGCAGCCACGCCGTCAAAGCAAGCGTTTGTAAATTGGGGTAACATAGTTGACCCTGAGAGATCAGATCCGGAAACAGTGGCAGCCTGTACTGATCTACCGCCAGTCTTACGACGTCTGCGAACCAAACCTGTCTTGGCCACCTTGGGGCCACCAGAATTGCTGGTGCCCCCTCTAGAGACAGCTTGCGCACTACCTTGCCTACCAGACACCCCAGATCTCTCCAGGCAAGGGACAAGGCATCCGCTGCCAGAGCCAGAGGATCCTGAGACAGATATACAAAAGATGGAAGCTTGTGATTGTGCCGAGAGGCAAAGAGATCCACCTCCGGAGTCCCCCACTTGTGACACAGGGCCCGAAATACCCTGTGGTTGAGAGACCATTCCCCTTGGCGAGAAAACCCCCTGCTCAGGGAGTCCACCTCCATGTTTTCCACTCCCGGAATGTACACTGCCGAGATGCAAGGAACATTGCTCTCCGCCCATGTCAGAATCAGAGAGACTTCCCTGAGGGCACTCCTGCTGCGAGTCCCTCCCTGGTGATTGATGTAAGCTACCGCAGTTCGATTGTCCGATCGGACCTGAACCGGTAAACCCTGGAGGTGAAGTGTCAGACATGACAGAACCAAATGGATAGCTCTGAGCTCCAAGACATTGATGGGGGTGTGAGCCTCCTGAGGACCCCACAACCCCTTGAACTGATGATCCTTCCAGAAACCTCCCAAGCCCGACAGGCTGGCAGCCGTGGTAACCGTCTCCCAACAAGGGGCCAGAAAGGATCTGCCCTCATCAGATTGCTTGGTTCCAGCCACCACTGAAGGGACTGCCGAACCCTGGGAGACATCAGAAAGGACTGATCCAAGGACTGTGGACATCTGTCCCAGTTCAGCAATAGATGGAGTTGAAGCGACCTCATGTGGAACTGAGCAAAGGGGACTGCCTCGAAGGAAGCCACCATCAAAGCGTTTGTAAATTGGGGTAACATAGTTGACCCTGAGAGATCAGATCCGGAAACAGTGGCAGCCTGTACTGATCTACCGCCAGTCTTACGACGTCTGCGAACCAAACCTGTCTTGGCCACCTTGGGGCCACCAGAATTGCTGGTGCCCCCTCTAGAGACAGCTTGCGCACTACCTTGCCTACCAGACACCCCAGATCTCTCCAGGCAAGGGACAAGGCATCCGCTGCCAGAGCCAGAGGATCCTGAGACAGATATACAAAAGATGGAAGCTTGTGATTGTGCCGAGAGGCAAAGAGATCCACCTCCGGAGTCCCCCACTTGTGACACAGGGCCCGAAATACCCTGTGGTTGAGAGACCATTCCCCTTGGCGAGAAAACCCCCTGCTCAGGGAGTCCACCTCCATGTTTTCCACTCCCGGAATGTACACTGCCGAGATGCAAGGAACATTGCTCTCCGCCCATGTCAGAATCAGAGAGACTTCCCTGAGGGCACTCCTGCTGCGAGTCCCTCCCTGGTGATTGATGTAAGCTACCGCAGTTCGATTGTCCGATCGGACCTGAACCGGTAAACCCTGGAGGTGAAGTGTCAGACATGACAGAACCAAATGGATAGCTCTGAGCTCCAAGACATTGATGGGGGTGTGAGCCTCCTGAGGACCCCACAACCCCTTGAACTGATGATCCTTCCAGAAACCTCCCAAGCCCGACAGGCTGGCAGCCGTGGTAACCGTCTCCCAACAAGGGGCCAGAAAGGATCTGCCCTCATCAGATTGCTTGGTTCCAGCCACCACTGAAGGGACTGCCGAACCCTGGGAGACATCAGAAAGGACTGATCCAAGGACTGTGGACATCTGTCCCAGTTCAGCAATAGATGGAGTTGAAGCGACCTCATGTGGAACTGAGCAAAGGGGACTGCCTCGAAGGAAGCCACCATCAAACCCACCAGTGTCATCCCCGGATAGAGGGGCGGGGATTGGTCAGGAGAATACGTATCAGATCCTGAACCCTCTGCACCTTTGGCTGAGGTAGGAACACTCTGGCCTGACTGGAATCCAGAATCATGCCCAGAAAAGGGATCTCCCTTGATGGGGAGAGAGAAGATTTGGGGTGGTTGATCACCCATCCGAACCTCTCCAGCATCATCACCACCATCCTGGTGTCCAGCTCCGTCTGGCATAGGGAGGAAGCTGTAATAAGCAGGTCGTCCAGATACGGCACAATGCGAATGCCCTGGGCTCTGAGCAGGGCCATTATGCCCGCCAGAACCTTGGTAAACACCCTCGGTGCCGAGGTCAGCCCGAACGGGAGTGCCACAAACTGAAAATGCTGATCTCCCACCACAAACCTGAGAAATCTCTAGTATGCTGGGAAGATCGGTACATGGAGATAAGCATCCTTGATGTCTATGGATGTCATGAAGTCCCCTTGACGAAGGGAACTGATGGCTGAGCGCAGAGTCTCCATGCGGAACTTCTTGGTTCTGATAAACCTGTTGAGAAGCTTCAAATCCAGAATGGGCCTTATGGAACCATCCTTTTTGGGAACCGTGAAGAGGTTGGAATAGTAGCCCCGGCCTCTCTCTGAGAAAGGCACTGGGCATATGACCTCCATGTCCAGGAGATTCTTCACAGCCAACAGGAGCCCCTGCACAGCCCGGGGATCCGAGGGCACCCGAGATCTGGGAGGAGGCCGGTACTCGAACTCCAGTTTGTACCCGGATGATACCACTTCCAAAATCCACTTGTCTGTGACCTCCTGGGCCCAGACCTGGAAAAAGAGCCACAGCCGTCCCCCCACCCGTAAGGGTGAGGGCGCCTCCTCATTGCTGAGCTGGCTTGGCAGCGGGCTTGGGCTTGGAACCCCAGGTAGAGACTGGACAGGCACGTCCTCTGCCTCTGTTCCAGGAATCACCTCTGAAGCTAGAGTAGGCAAGACCTCTGCCCGCTCTGGCACCTCGAAAGGAAGGATTGAAGGAGCTTGCCCCCCAAAAGGAGCGACGCTGCTTCTTATGCTGAGGTAGCCTTCCACCTTTCGCCACAGAATCCAATTTGTCTCCAAACAGCCGCGTTCCCAGGAAGGGCAGAGCTGTAAGTGATTTCTTGGCCGCAATGTCAGCCGCCCACTGGCGTAGCCAGACCGATCGGCGCATGGCCACCAGCACCAGGATCTGGGGCTACTAGTAGATCACAGACTAAATAACAGCATGCAATGCCAAGCAGCTGCTTCCAAGGCCACCAAGATACTATCATGCATTAAAAGAGGCCTGGAATCACGGGATAGAGATGTAATTTTGCCTCTTTACAAGGCACTGGTGCGCCCTCACCTGGAATATGCTGTCCAGTTCTGGGCACCCATTCATAGAAAGGACGCTCTGACTCTGGAAAAGGTGCAAAGGAGAGCCACCAAACTAATAAAGGGAATAAAAGATCTTAGTTATGAGGAAAGATTACGAGAATTAAATCTGTTTAGTCTTGAGAGGAGGCGATTGAGGGGGGACATGATTAACTTGTATAAATATATAAATGGACCATACAAAAAATATGGGGGAACACTATTTCAGGTAAAATCCTCTCTAAGGACAAGGGGGCACTGCCTTCGATTGGAAAAAAAGAAATTTAGTCTCCGGAGGCGACAATCGTTTTTTACCATAGGAACTATAAATCTATGGAATAGCCTCCCACAGAAGCTTGTTACAGCATCAACCGCTGACAGCTTCAAAAAAGGATTAGATGCTTATTTAGAAGAAAATAACATTAACAGTTACTATTAGCGGTTATCAATAAAAAATAAAAATAAAGACAAAAAATAAAATAAATAGCTTCCCCTGTAAAATAAAAATAACTTCCCCCTACCCCAACACCCTTGGTTGAACTTGATGGACATATGTCTTTTTTCAACCGTATTAACTATGTATGTAACTATGTAACTATATATATAAAAGGGACAGGGCATCCCAAACCGGGATCACCAACCTGGATACCGCCTACCCCCTTGTATGGGGTCTCACGGGGGAGCATGGCTCCCTAAATACCTATTAAGGGGATGCCTACCATCACCCGGACCTGCAGCCAAGGCTGGGAGGCTAGAATTGGGCTTAATGTAAAAGGTTCGGGCAGAAATAGGGCAAAGAACGGCCGGGTGTAAGCCCGGCTTACCTGCAAGGAAGAGCAGCATACATCTTCTGACTTGCTCGCCGTCCTGCAGAGAAGGAACTGGGGAATGTGTGGGAGGTCCCAGGTATTTATGGACCGGGAGGGGCTTCTTTTTTGCTTTCATCTCTGCAGAAGTTCGCCCTCTACTGGACATAACCCATATGTCATGAATAGTGGAAGCGGGGTGTGTGACATAATTATATTCATATATAAGAAGTGAATTCAGGCCTGTTCACACTGCCACGTTGTGATATGATAGTGGGGGGATCACCTAGCAATTGCTCTGCAAATATTGTACATAGTTTTCTATGGAGACATTCACATAGGCAATAGCGTTTCCAGGTGGCTTGCTGGGCAATTGAAAAAAGTCCTGCATGCACGCTTTGTGAACAATAGTGATCGCTCTATAGCAAACATCGCAAGCACGATCTATCCTAGGATGCTGCCAAATCGATCGTGTTGCAATAAGGATTACTTCTATCACAAAGCAATTGCAGGAGTATAAACACGGCCTAAGAATGAAAAAAAAGAAAAAAGTTAAAAAAGAAAAGAAAAACATGTTAAAAAATAGAGGATGACAAGAAAGGAATTGGAGATAAATTTGAATGAAGTAATATAATAGCCAGTCTCCACCTCCATTTACCATCTAGATTAGCTGATGAATTACCACTAAAACCAGCTACAGAAAACTTTTGCATTTTACCAGGCTATTTTTCTGGTCATTGAGAATTGAGAGTAGATACATTTTACTAATACATTTGTTCCTCTGGTTGAAGTTTGCTAAAATGAGATAAACTCTCTAGCTTAGTTGCTTGTATTTAGTACAATTTGGGAAAGCTTGTTATCTTATGTGGCAAGCTCGCCATCTCACTCACTCAGTAAAGTTTGTCCTAACAAGCTGTAGTGAGAAATTATTTTTAATAAACAACTGTAGATCCATTTTACATTTTAGGATTTAATAACCTATGGAATATTCACTTAAAGTGCACCAACCACCTGATTGGACAGCCCTGGAGTATAATAGACTTCAGGGCCAGTTAATTAAGTAAAGTTGGGGCATCTCAATTCAAGGTGGTCATTGTGTGAGCCCCCCCAGATCACCCCGCATTCATTCACCTTCTCAGGGGCTCACCGACCATGCCCGCATCCCTGCCACCCCTGTAGCTGAGGCCCGCTCCCAATCATTCAGATAGCCTAGGAGCAGGAGAGAACCGCACACCACAGAGAATCTGGGTCCCTTATGCCGGGCTCACTGTTGAATCAGGACCGTATGAAGATCATTAATAATGACATACAGTGCTGATTGGATGAGAGCCCGCGCATTTGATGTGGGACTGGAGAAATGTGACGTTTTGAGGTGAGTTGTGGGTGTTTCACAAAGGAGGGCACCCTGACCAGGACAAGGACCAAAACCTGGGAGGCCACAAGGCATAAGGCAACAAAATAATTATGGTGACTGTAAAACTAAAGATTCTATTTAGCATTTACTGACTTTTTTCAATCATATCGTAATTTAATGCATACCTGAATTCATTTTCAGGAATATATTATGTTTATTGCATCAAGGCCAAGGTGTTGTTGCTACTTCCTACTGCTCTTTCCCTTTGAAACTCTGCATGACTACTTTTGTTAATCTTCAGTGGTGGTAGCAAACCCTAAAAAGACTGACACTGGCTTTATTCCCTACATAATGTTAATTTTAATTAGGCACAAGATCAGTTTTGCCTAATTTTAAATCACCAGATGTTATAGTTCCATAGACCCCAGATTCCACCATTACATGTTTTTACAGATATCCCAAAATAACATAAGAGTCTAAAGAAAAAAAAAGAACCAGTTAAAAGGACAGTTCAACCAATGCCAATAAAAAGGCAGCAAGAAGTACATCTGAAGTACATCTGAAGCCTGTCCCGTGTGCCTCTCCTTCATTTCCTGTGTAGTTATAGATGATGTCACTGGTCTGCAAAGGTTGCCCTGAGACCCGCTACAAGATCTACCGTGTGCTGCAGGAAATTAAAGTGGACCAACACCCAGGATTTTGACTATCCCCCAGAAAGCCCCAAAAACTCACCTCACCACGCTCCCACATGACCGCGCCGTCCAATCCCCGCCGATGGACAAGCGGGTGACAGCGACGGACAAGACAGCGCGTCCACCGCCGCCTCCCGCACGTCACTCTTACAGGGCGCGCGCCCGCGCCGGCCATTCACAAGCGGCCGGCGCGGGCGCGCACACGTCTAGACAACCCACTTGGCCCATTCACAACCAGGACCTCTGCATCCCTTAAGGGCAAGGTCATTTCTTCAGTGTAAGGCACACCACCTTGGGGAGCAGGAGTTAACGTTGCATCTGCATACATTGAAGGAATTGCAATAGTAATAAAAAGTTGTTCCACTTGGCTGGCTGAGGAGTCTAGCAAGTCCCCCCCCCCCCCATAAAGCATTTTATGCCAAGTGCATAAGTAACCCTTCATGTTGCTATCTATGATATTAATGTGAAATACTGGACCAAAATAACCCTCCTTTAAATAGCAATGTTTTTTTTACCAGCTATGGTGTGTCAGTTAAAGACCATTTCGCTTGCAACTGGAACCATAAACTGTAATGCTATTTCTTTTTTTTTGCTTTATAGGCCACTCTTGTGAAAACCTCTCGTCAAAAACGTCCATCAGGCACAATTGAATCTATAAATCTGGATGCTGTTCCTCGTTCTGTTGCTCGTTTAGATAACAGTGCTGCTAGGCATAAACTTTCTGTGAAGCCAAAAAACCAGAGATTGTCAAAGAAGCAAAGGGAAATGTCCCAGGTAATTGTTTTTATGCTTCAATATTTTTATTAAAAAAAAATACAGGTTATGCAAGAGTACAGCAGAAGTGAACAAGGGTTATACATTTACAGAGTATAATACAATCGTAATTATGGAATACATATAAGACTTTTGCTTCTAACAGCAGGCATACCCAAGTTTCTCTGTGCTCCGACTACTTAACTCGCCCCACAAAAACAATGCACAATCAAATTTCTCCCCCAAAATATAACAAGACTTAACAAACATTATAAATGAAATTGTAAACAAAAATAACATAAAAATAACCTAACAGCGATATTCATATCTCTATCTTCCTTCTGGCCATGAGGGGCGAGGCCAGGTTATTATTTTTAATATCAATATCCCTTTTCCAGATAAATTTTAACTAAACTTTTTTGTTTTCTTTATTATGATGCTTAAAGAATATTGGTCATTGGCACTCTCATCTTGCTTTACACAATTTGTTTTACAGTTTTATTGTCAGATATGCATAGATTGAGAACTCCCAATAACAACTCAATTTGAATGTTGTTTAGCTCTCTTAATATTTCATTTTATTTTTTCTTCAGGACACTATTGAGAACCATGCAAGTGAAGCCACTTTAAATGTACACCGATCACTTAACAAAGCCATGTACCACTCAATGGACATATATTCCCATGATATAATCATGTCTGAACATTTTGAAAGAAAAGTACGTGAAGCACAAGTATCTGAGCACTATCCAACACTGGTGCCTAAATGGGAAAATGAGATAAAGAGAGATCTGGAGGCCAAACTTCAAGAATCCAAACAGGTAAAACAATCAGGGCTACTCCGTGAAGAGAAGTCAGAGGAAGAAAAACGGAAAGAAGACGAGGATGAAAGGAGGCAGGAGCTCATTAGAAGCATAGAGTTGGAAAGGCTTCAACAGAAAGTAAGGGAACAGAAAGAAAGGGAGTTAAAAGAACAACAACAACGAGAAGAAGAGAAAAAACAGCGAGCAGAACAAATATTGAGAGAGTTAGAAGAAAATAGAAAGAAAGAGAAGCTAAGGCTTGAGCTGGAGGAGAAGAAGAGCCTTCAACTAGCGGAAGAACAAAAGAAACGTGAGTTTGAAATACAGAGAGCACTTCAGATAGCAGAGGAGCGGAGAAAACAGGAATTAGAACAGCAGAGAGCCTTCCAGGTGGCAGAACAAAAGAAACAAGAATTAGAGCAAATAGTACTTAAAACGGCAGATGAGCAGAAGAAACTTAACCTTGAGGAGCAAAAGGCTTGTCTAACAGAGAAGGAGCAGAGCAGAAATGAGCTGGAGAAACCAAAGGTACTCCAATTTCCAGAGGAGAAAAAAAGTCATACATTAGAAGCAGAGATACAAAAGGGTGAACTGGAACAGCAAAAAAGCCTTGATGCTACCGAGGGAAAGAGAGAACATGAAACAGAAATTCCAAAAACTGTACAAATTTCAGAGCAGAAACTAGAGGAAAAAACAGAGGATCAGCAGAAACATATGCTGCATGAACTTGTTCAGATGGTGGAGCAGAAGGAAATAGGACTGGAGGAGAAGACTCCTCAGATAGCTGAACAGCAGTCAGAGATGCTTGAAATCCAGAATGAGCATGATTCAGAAGAAATAAGAACCCCTCATCAAATAAGTGAGGAACTTAATATATTAGATAAACAGGAGTTGCAAGAAGAAGAAAGTTCTCTATCAGAAATTGTCTCAGAAGAGAAAAGAGATTATGAAAGTCAGACAAAGCAAGAGGCGATTAGTCTTGGTGATGAAAAACATAAGCAGAAACTTCAAAAAGAATTAGAATCCCAACAACAGGAAAGGATTCATGAAGAACTAAGATGGCAGGAACTTGACCAAAAGCAGAGGCCATTTACCTTTAAAGTCACGTCAGGTGAAAAGCAAATTATCTTTGAGAAGGTTCACTTATCTCCTGTTACTGTATCAAAAGAACCAACACCATCTCCCAGTTCACAGGACCCAAAAGAAAATAAGGCCACCATTAGCTCACATACATTGCCATCTGCCAAGTGCGTACCCCATACTGCAATATTGGTTACAGGAGCACAACTCTGTGGCACAGCTGTAAACCTCGATCAGATTAAGGATACTGCTTGTAAATCCTTGCTTGGGCTCAGTGAAGAAAGAAAAGTTGATTCCATAGACAACAAAGCAGAAAAGGAAAAGGACACCACTAAACAAATTAGCAGTAAAACCAAGTACACATCAGAAGCATTAGACAATCAGGCCTTCCTAGCAGAATGGGCTTCCATCAGGTCAAAAATATTAAACAAATCAGAAAATGTTGATGTCTGTGGCCATCCGACTTCTAGTGATGACCTGCCATCCAAGAGCAAAAGTGAATCCCACAGCAGTCTACGGAAGACATTGTCAGCTAGTGCAAAATTTTCTATAACGTCTGCATGGCAAAAATTTCCAGAAACCGGAAAAACACCTGAGATTAATATTGAGGCCCCTAAGATACATTCAAGTAAGGAAAATCTAACAGTATTACCTGACAACAGAACTTTGGTTAAGGCTGTGGATAAAAAGGTTATTGCTCAGGAAATGGCTACAAGACTTAAAAAGCAAGTTACAATAGATGGAAATGCAGAAGGCTGGATTTTTTCCAAAGATCTTCCATCCTTCTTAGTGCCTAACCCACCACAATCTCCTCGCCGGGGCCATTTGGAAGGGCAAATGTCACTTGAAACACACCTTAGCAATGGCTCTCTGAAAACAGATAAATTAATGCACAGTGCTGAAGTGTCACCATTCGGAGTCAAGTTGAGAAGAACAAACTATTCCTTAAGGTTTCATGCTGATCCGCAAAATGAACAAAAAAGGAAAAAACGATATAGTGCAGGAGATAGCTTTGATGGCGTCCCTGCCCCACTTACTCCAACTGATGAAACAGAAACTAGGACTATAGCAAGGAAAGAACTTCTGGGTTCTCCTGTTAAGATGAGGAAAGATAACCCTCCAAAAGTCATAGTGGATACTTCAAACAGTGCAACTGATACTGCCCCATGTATAATCTCCCCATTAGTTCCAGGTGCAAGCCCCATTGCTCCAAAATCACCTATAACGCAAAAACCCTCCCTTGCTCCGAAACCAGCTAGTCCAACGCCACCCTCCTCTCCACTTTCTCATCTGGGCAAAACGAATGTGGCTGAAGAACCTGGACAATGGGTAGAGAAAAGCAAGCAAGATAAAGAAATAACTGGAGAGCTAAATACTGAATTGTCTTCTCCAAGTCAAGATGAGAGTCTGCAATATGATACAAAGTCGGGTCTACAATCAATTCCTTGGAGAGACAAGACAGATAAAAGGCCTGAAGGTACCACACATCCTAATGACTACTTTAGTGAGGGGGCTGTGTTTTGAGTTGAGACACAGATTAAGAGGGGCTGCCATATTGGTTGCATCCCAGATGAACCCCCTAACAGTCCTTGAAATGTCACTTGTCTGCCTCCATTTAGCAGGGTCAGCTACAGACAAAGAGGTAGATTTCTGGGTATTACTGGGGTGTTATTCAGCAGCAGAGGGCTATAAGGGTCAGTTGTCAAAATTGTGAGAAGCTCCTGTTCTCACTGACTGAGCAAAAACTGTTAGGAGGGCTAATGGAAGCTGCATTTGGCTTGCTGCACTGATGATATGGGCCTGTGGGTTTTTTTTCATTACATTGGAGAAGTGGAAAAAATCCAATGGTGCCAAAGAAACTAAAAGCAGAGACCGGACCAAAATCTGTAATTCCTGTGCAAGGCAGTTTCTAGGCAAACTAGCACTAGTGGAAAGGGGTTCTGCCCTCCTATGATGCTGCTGCTGCCACCTTTGCAGCAGACAGAGCCCCCTTACCTATAACTGAGCCCCATTTGGGAAGATGAGGGACCTGGCTTATGACCTGCACCACTAACAGCCCTAACTCATTTGCAGAAAATAGGAAGGCTTGGATAAAGATGCCCAGGGTGTTCGCCCTCTAGAAACAACCCCATTCCTGTGCAAGTGACATCCACAACGGTCCTTGTGTTTCTGACGGACAAACTTCCTGTTTGGCACAGTGCACTTAATTACTGGAGGTCATAGATATCAATATCTAACTGAACTATGTACTGTTATGTAATTAGTTAACTGAAATCACTGACCTTATCACACTCTTATCTCACCTAAGATACCTTAAGTGTGATGTTGACATTAACAGGAAGAATATAGTACAGCAAAGAAAGCTTGTTGAAGAGTCAACGAATACACTTCAGCTATAGGCAAAATGTTTGATTTTGATATTAAATAGCTTAACTGCTAAAACGCATATATCTCTTAGGTTCTCCTAATTTATCTGTGACCCAGGAGTTTTTGCTCTAACCCTTTTCCCCAGACTTTCCCTGTACTCTAACTATAATTTCTAGAGCTGTTAGCAGAGCTCATCCTGGGGCAATAACTGCTTTGCTTACATTCAGATGGTCTTCTGCAGAAACCAGAGAGCACTAATAATGAGAGAATTTTGAAGGCAAGTGAGGCTGACTTTAGATGTGATGGGCTTACACAATCATGTATGTAAGCAGCTGATGCAAAGGTGGAGAGGTTATATAAGCAGCGCCCCGCGGCCTCCCCCACCTCCCCTGCAAGGGGCCTCCATCAACCTTTGGGTTTTGGTCTGGCCCATGAGGCTTTTCAATCTTTGGCCTGATGGTCCGGGGTCCAGCAACAAAGCCATCGACGGTAGTGGGGGCCCCACGTACCTGGGCAAGCCTTGTTTTGGTTTTTGCAAACCTGCAGCCACAGCCACCACAGACCAGGATGAAGAGTCTTGAGAAGTGGTCCCCAACCCTGTCCTCAAGGCCCACCAACAACTCATGTACTGTAGATCTTCACATAGCCAGGTCTATAGCTCTGCTTCTGCACTAATTGCTCCACCTGTGCATCTGTGTGGAGATCTGCAAAACATGGCTTGTTAGTGGGCCTTGATGACAGGGTGAGGGACCCCTGTTCTAGAGCACCAAAGCCACCGTCAGCAACGCTACAGTGATGGGTGTGTGCAGAGCTCTCAATCGGTGGCTGCTTACTGCACATTAGCCATCAAGCACAGCCGCTGACAGCTCCCCCATAATGGCAAAGCAGGAGTTCCCGAGCAGCATGCACTCTCAAAAGGGTGGAACAAGCGACTCGATCTTATGTTCCAGTAAGTGAGCGGTTGCCAGACAACCACCCATCAGTTACTGGGCTGGACTATTATTTGAAATGAAAAAATACTGTATTAGGGGCCTCCACAAGATTTTGTGCCCAAGGGCCTCCACCACACTTCCAGCCCTGGATACAAGGCTTTTAGTTTAACATATATTCATAAAGAGCCCTGATCTATAACCCCAGCCTCCCCCAGTTACTCTATGAAAGACAAACATATTTAGTTATGGGGGGGATCAATAATTTACTATTTTGATCATTGTCAATAACATAGAACCTTTGTATTTAACCCATCTGTGTAGTGAGAACAAACACAAACCAGTAAACCACTCTAGGGGGCAGTAAGGACACACATATGCCTGGAGCCACAGGAAGCCCAAACCCTGACGTGCAATTGGGGGGTTAGGTCCCTTGCCCCAAGAGCATTTCAATCATGTCCCAGCCAAGACTGGCCCACTAATGCTATATTAGATTGTTTTACTCATGATGCTTGGAGGTAAATCTAACATTTAGAATAAATGTAAATTGCTAAATGTTCAATGAATATAACACGGGACATGTTCATTGCTCTCTTTTCTAACAGACAGGCCTGCCTTGAAGAGTCGCCATTCTTTAGATGGCTCCAAGCTGACAGAAAAAGTAGAGACAGCTCAGCCCCTATGGATCACACTCGCTCTACAGAAGCAGAAAGGATTTAGGGATCAGCAAGCAACCAGGGATGAGAGACGACAAGCCAGAGAAGCTAAACAAGTAGACAAAATGGCTAAAGAAAATGTAATTGATTGTATTGCCTTAAAACGTGTGAATATGAACTGCATTATTTTTGGGTTTGTTGTAAAGATGTAAATGGTAAAGTAAAAGGATAAAAATTCAAAATAAAAAGTTTCAATAGCAATAGCATTAGCAAGGCAAATATCAGATATTAAACATGACAGTCGTATCAATGTGCAAAAACAAACTTTTATTATTTTTTATTATTAAGATCTGTCAAGTGGCAAACAAACAAAAATAATAACCTCACAAAAAAGACAGAAATTTAACGATGAAGGCAAAAAAATAAATAACAAGCGCAATATGGGGGGCCTGATTTTCTTGGAAGTCTTAGATGTTCTAAGATATATAGCAGTGGTACTAGTGAATCCTCATGTTAGTGCTTTAGTTCTGTGACCCTAAACAATAATCTTCAAATAAAATATTTTAAAGCAGATCCAAACCCTTGTTGGTCAGGTTGCTGCTAGCCTGTCTACGTGGCATCATATACCGGGATACTTTGCTGTGTGAAACCCCCTGTGTTATCTAACCTTTCCTAGTGGCTCCCATGATGCTGTGTCTTTTGGCAGCCGCATTCCTGGGTTCCTTGCAGCTGCGCGTACTCCCGTGCCCAGTCAGGGATGCGAATGTCCGACTGGCACACTCAACCTGACACACTTGATAAAAAAAACTGTTGCAGGGCGTGGCTTTTGCGTTTTTTTTAACCAGGCCACTGCCCAGGCCAAAAGTGGGTTTCCACACGCTTTAATACTTAAAAGATCTGGTCTATTCCAGAGCTTCAAACATAAGATGAGTGACTATGAGTGCCAATTTAATCCTTACCTGGTCCCTTGTCTCTCAGATTTCCATAGTGTTTAGTAAAGCGTCAGCCTGTAGAAAAGCCTTTTTAGAAAGTCTCGCTGCCTTTACCACCCATACCAGAACATAAAATAAGGGTTTCCAGATCCAAATTCTAAGCTTGTTTGATTTGCAAGGGACAAGAATGCTAGAGGCATACAGCCAAGAAATCCTGGGGATGCCTGTGCTCGGCTGCTTATGGAACATATGGCAGAAAATTCTCCAGAAGCTGTGAAGGAGGGAAGGATTGGGAGCACAGTACTCTGTGCTTACTGTAGCAATGTCTTCTTCCAAAAAAAATATTAAAGAGACAGTCCAGTCTAAATAACTCTTGTGGTTTATGGGAGCAGCTACGATGGCATTGCTGCAGCATGCCGCCCAATGTCTTCTATTGAGGTGTTTGGGACAAAGCACCCCCCCCCCTTACCCTTCTCCTCGTAGTAGAAGTCAATGGGCAGCATGCCACAGTAATTTCATCATTGCTGCTCCCATGAATCACAAGAATGTGAGCTTTACAGGGGCAACAGTATTTTTACCACCAAAACCCAATCATCTGCTACTGTGCTTCCAAAAATAGTTCACTTGACTCCAGTTCTTCCTGTGACTTTTATGGGACCCAGGGTCCAGGTCTTTACAAAGAGTAAACTTGTCAAGTAAGGTACTTGATGGAATTTCCATTCTCTTGGGGAGAATCATGTTCTGTTCCAAGGCAAAGGTCTCTAATTAGCTGCTGCTGAGCCACGTTCCTCAGCCTCAAAAACAACGCAGGTTCTGGGAGTAGTAATGTTACTGCATTGAACTGGGGAAAGGTCTTAGTGGCCTGTATACTAGTTTATTGTGGGGCATTATCACCTATTTCATAAGGGTTGGAAGTTGAACAGCATTCAAAATGTGGGAAAAGATTTGCTGGTCTCCAGGTTGGATGCTTTCCTTTGTAGGGGAAAGGCCCAAAGATTGACCTTTGGTAAAGGGTTTGGTCCTGTTGGAGGGCCCAGGCCTATCAGTTTCCTAATGTTAATTACATTCAATATGTCATAACAGGCATCTATTACCCAGCCTGGAGGGTATCGGAGCAGATCTGGCTCACTGCAGAAACTGGTGCCACAAGAAGAGAAGAGGAGTGACACAGTAGTGTCCAGACTACAGCGCAGAGAACAACTGCAAAAATCCAACACTCTCCCTACATCCGTCACAGGTATGCCTTAAATCCCCACTTTGTCTATTTGTATTTTGGTATGGAGAGAGCAAAGAAGAATTAGCGTCACCTTTAAGTGGACCAACAGCCAAAAACGACTTAAAGCGGACCAACACAATAAACAGTGCTCATATGCATCCCTCCCCAAATAAATCAAATAAAATATTTTAAAAATCAAATAAAATATGTTGAAGCGGATCAAAACCCTTGGTGGCCAGACCAGACCAGACCAAGAAAAAGTGAGATTGCTAGCCTGCCCCCGGGGCATCATATACCGGAGTACCTCACTGTGTGAAATCCTCTGGATTGCAGGTAATCTTACCTTTCCCAGTGGCTCCTATGATGCTGTGTCTTTTGGAGGCTATATTTCTGGGTTCCCTGTAGCTGTGCGCAGTCCGGTGTCCAGTCATTCAGATAGATGGTTTACATCCTCTTCAAAGATCAGGTCACTTCTAGAGCATATCTAGCTTCAAACATAAGATGAGTGACCTTGCCCTTACCTGGTCCCTGGTCTCTCAAAGTTCCAAATCATTTAGTAAGGCGTCAGCCTGTAGAAAAACCTTTTTAGAACTATAACTCCTGATGTGGTAAATTTGTGGTAAACAAAATGGTGACTCATGCATCTGCAGGCCACCTGCAAACAGAGAGTGCTTCTAAGTTTCCTGTTACAGTGCATTGTGAGCAATTTCAGTTGAATCCAGGCATGGCTGAAATGCTGAGAGAGGAAGTTCCAAAATGGCTGCTGCCACTAGAGGTAGAGGAATCTAGAGGAATCTGTGAGGCTGCGTTTCAGCTTTGCGTGGATTCAGAAGCAAATGTAAGTGCTGACAATGCTTCAGTATCATGCATGCAGATGGGGCAAGGCAGTTTTGAGGCGTTTTCTTTTCCGACTGTGCCAGGCTGTTGGTCCGGTTTAATGTTCTGTTTTCTGTCTGTGACCCTGTTGAGGGACTCCAGCAAGGACGTTTATTTGACAGTCCAGCAAGGACATTTATTTGACCATTAAGTAAGACTGATAGGTAGTGACCAGCATGGATTTACAGTTTCAATTCCCCCTCTAACGTCAGCTATACTAAAAAAAAGTAAAACAAACTTGAATTGATTGTTAAAGGAGCAGTATCGCGAAATTTGCATTAAAAAAGATAAATAATTAAATGGACACACAATAGCTTCTAACATGTGTATAAATAATGTAGCAATAGAAAAAGGAAAAAATATCTGCCTTTCTTTTAAATTGTATAATTACAATGGCTCAGTCCATTTGCTGAATAGGGGGATCTGCTGGGTTGTATTTAGTGAGCTGCTACATTTAGCCCACTGGTCTCCTAGCAACACTTTACCTCAGAGGCTGACACTGTAATCAGTGGTAACAGCTGTGTGTGTGTGTGAGGTGCTGCTTTTGTTATGAGACCAGGTGACTGAAATGTGTAAAATCTATACAAAATAAACTAAACTGACTGAAATTCTTCTTTGAATAGCTGTGGAGGAAAATCTAAAAGTATCAAAGTGGAACAAAACACTGAGTGGCCGACCCTGAAGTCTATAAAACCCGGCCATTGACCTTCCCCCTTGGGCATCCTAAATCGGGATGCCCCACTGTGTGAAACGACCCCTGGATAACCACAGATCCCTCCATTTTTCTGGCGCGCTCACGCAGATAGTCATTTAGACAGGCCAGGCGGCCAGGAAGGTTACTGCTCAGGCTCCCCATCTGTGTGCAAACAGATCTGATTGGATGAGAGCCTGCGCATGCGCTGTGGGACAGGGAAAGGTACGTTTTTACAGGCGAACTTGGGGATTTCACATATCAGGGCATCTCAAGTCAGGATGCCCCTAGGGGCACAAAACAAAACTCCAGATAGTGAAAATCCTGGGTTGGGCTTTGCTCAAAACACACAAAGCTGAAAGAAAGATCATATGGAAAAATGAAAAATAAGAATATGAAAGAGAAAATGGTAAACTGAAAGATTCTGCAGCAGAGCCAACATGAAGGGAAAACTGTCTAAATAAAAAATGTTTAGAGCAAAAAAACAGGATGTAAACATAAAAATCCAATTCTGAAATAAAATAACCCCCCCCCCCCCCCCAAAAAAAAAAAAAAAAACTGGTGAGTCTGAGATTCGAACCAATTGACCCTCTGGTTCAAACTGACATTGAATTTACCAATGAGCTAAATGACTTCTAGAGCTTTTCTTTCTGTTTTAGATATATGAGTTCTGGCCAGGCAATGTTGCAATATTATCTTATGCTGGATGGCTGCCAGCACTGAACAGCTGATTACTTTGTTACATTGTTTCACCCCTCTCCTCAGCTGGGGCCCCGACACTCAGAAGACATAAACATGAGCTATTAGTCTCCAGCTGCACAACACAGACATCATTTTTTTCTAAATTTGTAATTCTTACTCCAACACTTACCTACATTCAAAGTACCATTTAAATATAAGTCACCAAGAAAAATTTGCGATACTGCTCCTTTAAGCTATTTACAATGTAAGTAGTCTTAAGTAGCCTGTAATGGATGTCATGACATGCAATCACTGTAATTAAAACACTCCCCAAAAATGACTACACTAGTGCTGCAAATAAACAAGGAGTTACATTGCATCTCACAAATAACCTTTCTTTAAAAAAATATTTTAAAAATATATTTCTTTAAAAAATTAGCAGCAATAAATAAAACTAAACATCAAACCAGAAAATCCAACCCACACTAGAGTAATACCAAAATAATGAAATGCACATCTATTAAGGAAAAACAGCCATAAACCCCATGATTAATTGAACCCCAAGTGCATCCAATTACATAAATTAGACTGAATGATATCAAGTGCAATATGGTAATTAATGTCTGAATTTACCACAACTGATGTTTCCCAAATGATGACAAACAGAGAAGTCGATCAGTTAATCTGTTCACCGTAAAAAAAAGATGCTCCTGCCTATTACACCCGCTTACAGAAGACGCTCTAAGTGCCACTACATAGATGCTCAAATGTCAGTACATGGCGCTAGTCTTAAATTAGCCTCCCACCATCAAATATAGAAGCCTGGACAACCTTTTTCATTAACAGTCTTGGCATCAGTCCCAAAGATCGGTCCAACAGTATCTTTATAGTACTGTCTCATCATGAATGGGTTTGGTACACCACAAAAAAGCAAACTAAATAATTTCAAGATTAACCTAAAACCTAATTAACCTGAAAATGTAAAAACCATGTGCCAACATATTGTACACATATTGTCATCATACATTCTAATGAAAGGTTGTTCTTTTATTATTCCAGTGGAAATTACAGAGACAGTCCCAGTAACTCTTGGAAAAGATCTCCCGAAAAGGTTCTCCACTCCTGATGCCACTCCTGTGACTTCGGAACCAGCATGGCTGGCACTGGCCAAGCGGAAATCAAAAGCCTGGAGTGACTGCCCACAGATCATTAAGTAAATCTCCTTTGGCTGATGTGTAGACTCTTAGATGTCCCTCCATTTTCTCTGTGTTCCACTATATGGTCGTGACAAGCCTGCACAGTGATAGAAGTTATTTGTTGGAGAGCTTGATCAAGAAGCGTTATTATAGTATTTATTATTTTTTGGTTACATGTGAACAAGTAAATGAACTCTCTTAATATTTTTTCAGAGCCTGCTGCATCTCTGTGATGCACAGGGATAAAATATCTTTTAGAGGGCTATGTCATGTTATGAACCGGAGCAAACTATTGCACCTAGTCCTAGGAACTGGTAACTGGATTTCACTATGCCGCAGGCACCTCCGAGAAGTGGAGGTGTCACAACCTGCACAAAACAATGTCTTCGATGGACCAATATGGCCGTTACAGTTTTGCACTTTTCCTTTGAATGCGTTCCTGTTTTGCACAGAATGGTTTTATGTGCCTCTGCAACGATGCTATTGACTGTCGGGAGAATTCTTCACATTGTTTCCAGTCACTGGCAGGTGGACCATTGAACCTACTCCATGATGGTCTGCTCACTTCAAGAAACAGAAGACCTGATCTATCGCTCCCCTGTATCCTATGATAAAAATCAATGCATAATGCTTATTGCTATTTATGATGTAAACATATTTGGATCCACTTGTGAGCGCGGTCGCTTTAAAGCTCTAGCCTTGTATTTTTTTATGTAGTAGGGAAGCCTCTATTATTTACTTACCTCAAAACGACCTAACCCTAAGCGAGTCTACACACTGGTATGAACCTGCAGGAGCCGGTTTCCATTTCTAACTAAAATGATCTTTCTATTGCCCCCCCCCCCCCCCCCTTTGGCTCTTGTCTCATCCGGTGCAGCGTCTGTTCCTTCCTAGGAACCTGAAAACTGAGACACAAATTGATGGCCCCCAATACAAAATGGCGTCTGTGGTAATGCAAACCAGGCGAACAAGTAGAATAGCCAAATAGCTAGCAGGAGGGGGTTTGGTGGCAAAAGGAAAAAGTTTCTTGCAGGATAGGCTTCACCCAGGCACCATAAAGGAAGTGAGTCCACTTGAAAGGAACTGCCTGAGCAGTTACCAAAACCTTAGCTTTTCTCTCCTGCATCTGATCATTCGTAGTCCGGCAGTGTAAAACAATCTCCAGGATGAACAGTCACCTTTGTCATAGAAGTTCACTGCAATGGTGGGTTGCGCCAAATCCTACACATTCTCTATTGCAATAAATGGAGTGTGCATGCTCCAGGCTATGTGACATGGGGAGGGGGGCATTTGTTTCCACAGGTTAACAGTGAAGGGAGAACAGACCAGCTGAGCATCAGACTAGATCTCATGAACCAGTACGTTTTACACTGCTGGATAAGCTGCAGGAGAGAAAAGGTTTATTTTTTTAATTTGCCTGGACAGTCCCTTAAAATCAGTTTATTAATTATAAACTGATGATTCTCATCATTGATAGTTTTATGCATGTAAAGTGGTTATTCATTTTTACAAAAATAGAAACTTCATAGCCACCTCTCATGTAGACAAATTGACCTTGATTCAGTAAACTTGCCTTAAAATATATCCTGAAAATAATTCTTGCTTTATTTCAGAATAAGACATCAGATAAAGGGCCACATTTAGAACCGCCTGCACAATTTCTGCGACAATGGTTTCCCCACTGCATCACTTTATGCCTACGATAATAGTATTATCAAGCAAAACAAAAAAAACAGCTATACTCACCTTTTGTCCAGTGCAGCTTCCCTTTCAGGACATGCTGGTGTAAATACCACTGATTGCGGAAAAGTGTGTCGTCTTTTATACTCCTCGATGGGGCTGTGGTCCAGTTTAGTTTACGCCCTGCAGCATGCCAACTCCAATTATTGGAACTGCGCTGGACAAAAGGTGAGTAAAGATGTTTTTTTTTTGTTTTGCCTGGACAATCCCTTTAAGATGTTTGCAACAGTAACTCATGACTTAGATGTCGCCAACAAACAACTTTTACAAATTGTCAGAAATCACTTTTTCCTCCTAATTTTCACAGCAATGTGCTCACTTAACCTCAACAACTAAAAGTTTAATGCACTGCATAGTTTGCCACATTTTCATCACAACAGTATTTTCAGATTTAATGATATTACAGCACTTCTGCTATAAGCAAATGGGACTTCTGTTGAGCAAATAGGACATGCAGCACCATGACTTCTTGGCGGAATAGAGAATCGCATATTAGCACCACTACATCCAGCATAAGGGCCCATAGGTGCACAAACTGGCACAGAAACAGGCTGGCCTATAGACGTTTTGACTTGCAGTGCCAATCAGTGCACATTTACAGAAAAATAACCGCAGCAAGAAGAAAACTAGCAGACACGAACTTTATAAATCAGCGCCAAATAACGCGTGATTCAATTAAGAGAGGCTAAAGCACGATTTGCACCTAATATGTTTACTACAGCAATGTGACAACTTATTTCATTTTCTTTTGAAAGTCAATCTTCAGGAAATTACACTCGGTGGGACTTTTTATTACTGCCTGGAAGTAAAAGTTTTAGGTGTTAATAACTAACATATGAGCACTTGTGCATTGATAAGCACCTATAATGTTTTCTCTTGTTTGAATTGCTCCTTATTTTATTGTATCTCATGTCTTATTCTAAAAGAAAATATGAAATAGTCCTTCATTTCATGGGATATTTTAAGGGAATTTTACTGAATCGAGACAGTCATGATGGTAAATAACAGACACAGTCCATAGAGTTTTGAGACTTGTGAATTTTTTATGAATGTTTCACAAAGGCATGAGAAATACATTGTCAACCTGATATTACAAAACCACTCATGCAGTTTAACAATTACGTCAGTCAGCCGCTTGGGCTAACTAAATGCCCAATGTGACAACAAAGCTAAGCTAATCTGAAACTGAAGGTTCAGTCTGAAAACAGGCTACACTAGGTTCATCCACATGGATGCCTATCCCTGAACTAGCAGGAGAAAGGACAAAATGTATTTTATTGAAGAAGTAGCAAAGGCAGAGGCTCAGTTATCAGTTAATCAAGTTAAACATGCGTAAGCCACAGTTATTTTCTCGTATGTTTTAAAGATGTGAAGGGTGGACGCAATGAACCACTTGACCTTTGCTGTGGTCATTAGAGTCTTCCCCATATTACTTTAAACTTCTAACACTACTGAGCAATTTAAAAACTGAAGCAGTATTAGTATTAGTAAAGCTGATTCCAATAGCAGAGTCACCATCAGACTATTCCTTGCCATTCAGAGCCTAACCATTATGTTCCAGACACTCTAGGCAAAGCAACTGGACTTTTTTTCTTTGTTAAAGAGGTTTCTGCAGTAAGAAAGTTATAATTACATGATGAATTAAATAACTTCAAGGGGATAAAACACAAATTCAGTTACTCAAACTTATTACTATACCATGATCTGGAGGAATGAGAACCTTCACAGATAAAGATTTGACCCTTCCTATAATTACTAGCCTTCAGGGTTCTAGATTTGTCAACATTAAGTCTATTAGTAAGTATGAAATTTATAATTGTGCCCAAAATTATTCTTGTTAAAAATAACTTTGTTTGGAGGACAGTTCTTGAAAAAAAAAAAAAAAATTAAGCCTGCCTCCCAACTATTTATCACAGCCTTTCACAAACATTTCAAGGTTGGGTTAAATTTTGGCAGAGAACATTTTGGCCAGACCTGAAAAGGGTCACCAAGGATTTGGTTCCCTCAGACAGAAACTGAAGGGAGGTACATCGTAATTACAAGTGTGAACTGCTATTAGAATTTCTTACCTATTTTATTATTGCTACTTATTATAAGAACAATGAAAAGCAGACATGTATATGTTTCCTTAACATTTAATATGTATGTATGTTTGTGTATGCATGTGTGTGTACGTTTGTGTACGTATGTATGTATGTATGTGTGTGTATTTTTGTGTCTGTTGGGCTGTCTGGGGCAGTCTTATTGCTATGTTAGGACTAGGTAGGAAGGTATTATAAAAAAGCCCCACTTTTAGAGATGTCAGCCAATCTGAAATAGTGACTTTATATGATTTTAAAAACCACATGCTTCTACCAACTCAAGTTTACTCTTTGGATTTGCCTTTTATTGTAAAAGAAGCCACCAGGTCTCTTTCTAATTCCACCTATCATGCAGCTTTCAGACAGAACACAAATGCATTCTTCTGTTTGCAAGCGTCGGTTAAAATCAGTCTTTACCTCCCCCTTCCCTATGACCAGGTGACTTCTCCAGGGATGGATTTGGTGGAGGTAGTCACCCTTGCCAGCTGCTTGTCACCCATCTCTAGATGCTCATCCAATGCAGCTCAACTCTGCAATGAGCTAATCAACTGCTGCAACCCCTTAGGTGAGCACCTGAGATGGGGGATATGCTGGGAGCAATGTTGCCTGCCTAGCTGGCATAGGCTAAAAAAAGAGGGGGGTTTAATTCCGAAGCAGCAGGTGGAGGCCTGTAATCCTACCCTGGATCTGGCTGTTCAGAATATTATGGAAACCATTAGTTTCTAGCTGTCAAACTGAAAGCCCCACTGAAAATCAAATGTTATTCAGCAATCTCCACTGGTTTCTCCACCTTAGCCTGGCCATGGCTTACCCCAACTTTGAAATCAATCTTCCCTGTTAGTTAAAGAGTGCCACATGATCAAGATATGCCGCTGCCATTGACCACTGGGAAAAGGAAAGCAGCCATGGGGGCAAGGCTGAGGTGGTGCTGGAGACATGTTAGTGTGTATACTTGTAAAGAACCAGCACTCCAGATCAATTCATGCAAACGATTGTATTGCTGTAACACAGGCAAAACACAGCAGTGGAGAAAAGTCGACGTTTCGGGGTGCGCTGGGGCCCCCTTCATCAGGACCCACCGCGTTTACAAGACAAGAACAGATTGCCATCACCACATACATTAAATAGTACCACAAACCAATCAAAAACGTGATCACATTGCATTTTCGCGCCTGACGTCACTATGACGTCAGGGGCGCTGTCAGACCATACCCATACTATATGCGGTATTATTATAGTCCTTCCAACACAATACACAGTGGTTATTGACAACATTAAGCAGTGATATACTCACCTCCGTCTCCCAGACGGGCAGAGGCTGTGTGCGCGTCGGGCGCCGCCGTCCCGGGCAGCGGGGAGGTTGCCAAGCAACCCCCCACACCGTCCCCCGATTGGGGGAGGCCGGGACTGACGTCACCCGCCCCGGGATTCTCACCCGGTGACAGATGACGCGGCGCCCAGATGCCGCACTATTGGCTCCCGGGCGCCACTGCTCAGGCACTCCATCTCCAGCCCTCTGACAGGCTAGAGACGGCTCGCCTGTCACGTCCCGGCCCCGGGGCGGCAGGCGGCCAGCGCGCCCACACCTCAAACCCCACAGTATATGAAATGGCAGGCAGATAAACATGTGTATGAATAAGGTTCCCATAATGACAAACTTATTCGGCGAGAATGGTTGTTAACGTCCAGAGTACTATGGGGCCTATTGTCGAGGGACATTGCAGCATAAGGAGAGTGCCTGAGCAGTGGCGCCCGGGAGCCAATAGTGCGGCACCTGGGCGCCGCGTCATCTGTCACCGGGTGAGAATCCCGGGGCGGGTGACGTCAGTCCCGGCCTCCCCCAATCGGGGGACGGTGTGGGGGGTTGCTTGGCAACCTCCCCGCTGCCCGGGACGGCGGCGCCCGACGCGCACACAGCCTCTGCCCGTCTGGGAGACGGAGGTGAGTATATCACTGCTTAATGTTGTCAATAACCACTGTGTATTGTGTTGGAAGGACTATAATAATACCGCATATAGTATGGGTATGGTCTGACAGCGCCCCTGACGTCATAGTGACGTCAGGCGCGAAAATGCAATGTGATCACGTTTTTGATTGGTTTGTGGTACTATTTAATGTATGTGGTGATGGCAATCTGTTCTTGTCTTGTAAACGCGGTGGGTCCTGATGAAGGGGGCCCCAGCGCACCCCGAAACGTCGACTTTTCTCCACTGCTGTGTTTTGCCTGTGTTACAGCAATACAATCGTTTGCATGAATTGATCTGGAGTGCTGGTTCTTTACAAGTATACTGATATTTGCGGTGTCTCCGCGAACCGTGCACCCGCCTAATTGAAGAGGGTAAGAGTGCGGCGGCATTTGGAATTATATGTTAGTGTGTATGACTACAAACTAGAAAAGAAAGCATTTGTGTAAAACCCTAAGTTTCATGCTTTACATTCTGTGTGAGTCATTTCTTTCAATGGTTTAATACATTATGGGGGTAATTTAAGAAACGCTAATGCCACGTAGCGTCAGGTGAACGCTGGGCGCAGTATGTGAAAACCCTATATATGAAAGTTAATCTGGTCAGTGTCTCTAATAGCGTCATGTAGTGTTAAATGTATTATTAGCGGTGGCTCAGTGTAAAGCGTCGGCGCTGTATGTTCAGCAGCGCCATGTAGTTCCTGTCGCTCAGTAGCGCTCTGCCATACATTTCATTGGTGTTTTATTTGGTTGTGTATAAATAGCATTTTCCTAAAGTAATGTTCTAAATTTTTGGTTGAAATCATTGTGTGACCTCTCCTGCCCAGCAACCAAACACTTTTATTGTGTTTTTTTATGCAGAATTGTATGTGCAGATCTGCCATTGCAGTGTGTATATTGCAGTGTAATTGTCACAGTGTTAAAACAAAGTCATTCCATGTGTTTTCGCTCTGCTGCTGGTGTTTATATGTTTAAAAACAGACTTTTATCAAATTCTGGCGCTAGAGTGCCCAGTTTTAGAGCGCCGACGCTGGTTGTGTGTAGTTTTTCTGCCGCTACCCACCATTCTCTGCAGCGTTGTCCTGTTGTTAGATTTAGTGTAGTCTTGGGCACTTTGACCTCGGGACACCCCCTAACGTTCTCGATTGGCTCTGCAGTGAATCAGGGGGAGAGCTTCTACAGCGCCCACAAGATATCACATTTATCAATGCTGGACAGGATAGCACAGCGTCACTTGTCCGGCTGCTACACTAGGTTATACTGCCAGATACCCGCTTGCTGCGACCACTTGCGGATGCTCTAAGCACCGCTACATTGACGCTGAAATGGCAATACATGGTGCTAGTCTTAAATTAGCCTCCCCATCATCTTTCAGAATGGTTCTACAAGCTGAAATGTGCTAGGTGCAGTAATACACATACAGTAACCAATCAGAAATCATGTTACGGCATTGTAATAGGTAAGACCTTATTGCTATGTCTTCCTGCACTGGGCACAGCAATATGGGAAAATGTCATCAGAACAGGTCGTGAATTATTTATTTGTTTATCATCTTATTTGTACATGTATATAATCTCTATTAGAAAGTATGGAGACCCTGTACAGGCCCAGGTATGACCATCTTTAGCCTGCTTTGTAACTCCCATCTAGGCTTTTTTAACAACTTTTTTTTTTAAGTAGGACTATTTGTTGCTCTGTTTTAGCCTATAGCAAAGCAATTGTCTGCACTTGATTAATATATTAATAACGTCCCTAGACTGACCAAAGGTGAGGCCTGCCCTGGATAAAGTGTGTATGGGCGCATTTAGTGTGAACATGTCATGTTTGTCAGTGCTGTTTGATTGGCATATATAACTTTGTCTTAGATAAAAGTGTGTGAATTAACGTCTGTAGCTTTGTGGTAAATGTCTTATGACAGCTGTCTAAATAAGTAATCCCCTGTTATCAATAGCACTGGGCCCTCAATGACATTAGGCAGTGTGGGTCTAGTTTGCACACTTTGATTGTCTGGTCACATAAAGCCGACATTGGATGTGATTGCCAGGAATATTTCATAACTGCCAGCACTGCATTGAATGCACGGACACAGCCGCCATAGCCCCAGAAAATATGAAATGGGAAAATCTGGGGATAGGCAGATAAAAAGAAAAATGATGTGAGGGTAACTGGATTAACACACAATTCCAAAGCATTCCCTTTCATGGACCTCAGATCAACAGTGCTACACAGCCACAAGGTTCCCCTGCCCACCTTTCACCAATGGCTGTGGTGTGGTCAGGCTCATACAGCCATGGTATCTGAAGCCAGGTGTCACGCTTCCAGCTCCCCAACTTCACAGTGGATTACAGGGTTCAGCCCTGGTGCCTACAGAGAAAAACAGGCTCCATGGTCTTGGCTCATATTCATGTACACACCTGCTTGATTCTGGAACAAAGAGACATGGCACTTGTGTTTAGGTACCGGAGCTGTTGGAGCTTTAAGGCCTTGCAGGTGTGAATGAAAGGTAAGTATGGGGAACCTTGTGCTCATATGGACCTGCCGATCTGAGGTCTGACAGAAAAGTCTTTTCCTTTTAGCTGAACTCAAGATATAACTAGAGGTCCTCTTCTGATCACACATTCTCCTCCACAAGCAGTGGTGTATCTACTGTTATGGGGCCCTGGTGAAAATATTAAATTGGGCCCTTTCAAGGCTCATACAGTAATTATTTTGTATTTTAACACAAATGGCTGCAACTAGACAACTAAACACTGAACCAGCGAGATGATTGGACCTTCTTTTATCTAAATGATGCAAAGTGAGCACAAATATGATAAATAAGGTAGAGGAGCAACAATGATGGGCCCCCACCCTGACCTTCTGGACTCTGGTGTGGTCCCACCCCCTTAAAGTGGATCAATAGTCAAAAATGACTTAACACAGACCAACACAACTAACTGTGCTCATATGCATGCCACCCCAGGGCAATTTAGATTGCTGCACATAAAAATTAATTTACCCTTTTCTAACTCTTGCTGTGGTGAATTTTAAAAACAAGATGGCCACTCATGCATTTGCAGGCCACCTGCAAACAGGAAGTGCTGTGAGTTATGTCAGTTGGGAGAGGAACCCCTAAAATGGCTGCTACCTTTCTTTTCTAATTGTACCAGGCTGTTGGTCTGGTTTAAGTTATGCCCCATCCACAAGCATCCACTAGGAGCAGCACAGGAGCATGGGAAGTCTGCTGCCTATTCATTTTGGTCTTTATAGCAGACCTCGAGCTGGTGGGCATCCCTATTAGAAATGCCCCATAGCATGACCCCCCCCCCACAGGGTTTATCTCATTCCAGGTTTCCATGGCTCTGCCAGACCTGAACCTTTCCAGGCAATGGTGCACAGAGAGTGGAGCCACCATGGCAATGCCGCAGCGCGCCTCAGTGGGTTTGTGGCGAGTATACAGAACACTAAGGGATTTCATACTGTGGGGGGTTTAATCCAGACTAGGGTATGGGTTTTGGTCCACTTCGAGTTCAAGAAACTGCCAGCAGGTCCCAACAAAATGTAATATAGACACATGATATTTTTATTCATTGGAGAAATATTTTACACACACACACACACAGATGTAAAGAAAAACTATGAAAAGGTTTAAAGTTTTCAAAATAAAATAACATTTCGGTAATATGAATAGAACGCTATAATCTGTTGTGAAAAATATGTAGAATAGATGAGGCCCTACGTTTATCACTACCTCAGATAGCTAAAATAAAAAGAGGACGATCTTACTAGAGCCGGCATTTCCTGCCTTTGTTTAGTCTTTAAAGTTGACCCAAATGCGTATACGTTAGTTGGCCTCTAAGAGATTTCCCTGGGATGCCTGAAATTGTGAACCACATATACTCACCACATTCCTTGATTCCATGGCTGTGGCTACGCTTAGCTGCAGGAAATCTGATGGTTGTGGCACAAGCAGAGGCTCACACATGCACCTTTGGCTACAGGAAACCAGGGCCAGGCAAAATGGCTTTAGCTCCTCTTTAAATGATGTACACCTCCAGCCAGATTTCGGCAATCACACATAGTCCTTATGAGGGTCAGCTGAGTGGGTGATGGCAGATGCATTTTGCTGGTGGCTCCGATTATGGTTTTTATTTTCTTGGAAATTCTTAACCACACAGTTGAGCTGAAGAAGATTACGCCAATGTTTTTGGAGAATACACCGGAAGCCCAATTCCCTTTGATAACTAGGCAGGTGAAGCAGTCATATGAAAGGTGTAAGAATGAAAGGTTTGCTAGATGATGGCTGACAGTGCTGTACATTTCTCTTACTTGCGGTGGACTTTTCCGTTGTATAGGGACATGACATATTGAGTTATTAACGTGTATAAATCTATTACCATGTAAAGTTGTGGTGTTTATTGTCATTTTTTTATTGTTTGGCTAAAGTGGATTCCTAAATTAACATATTTGTTTTAACTATTGTGAGTAAATGGAAAAAAAGGTACAAGTTCAGTTTCACCTGCCTATCGATATCTGGAGTTTCCGCTTTACTTTCAGATCACTTTTTTGTGTTACAGGTGTAGAAACAAAACAATGAACTGTGTCATTTCTACTTCAGTTTTGTCAGACTGCTATACAAAAAAAGTCTTAAATAAAAAAGGATGTCATTTTCAAGGTTTTCTTGTTTAATGCATATATGTAAATACAAATATATATTAGGGTGCCGCATGTGCATTCTAAAAAAATTAAAAAAGAGGCCTTTTACATTATAACATTTGTACACACCAGTGTGTTATGAAAAAGCTTTGCAAAGGTTAAAGCAGACCTACACTCTGAATAAGAGTCTATCTTATTTGTTTTCCACACCCTGTACATACAGATTGCTCACATTAAAAAGCATTATCCCTGCATCTACTGCATATTATGAGCCTTTAAACATCCAAGATGGCGGCTCATGGAACATCAGGCAGTGTCTTCTGACGGTGTTGCTCTGCATTCTGGGATCGCTGTCCTTTTCCTGAGCCCAGCTCTGCTCTGTCTGTGCAAAGCGCATCTATAACCCCGCCCCCTCTCCTCAATATGTGATGCTTCTGAGTCAAGATGGCGGCGCCCATATCCTAGAGTCCTGAACAGAGTTGCAGCCCAGTGTGGGAAAGAATAAAAAGTAAGTGAAAAAATATATATTAATTTCAGATGCTGGGGAATATGTTTTTTAATGGTTTGGACTTCATTAAATATTGCTGAAGGTCCGGTTTAAGATTTTACAGGCCATACAAGAGAATAGGCAGTAGCCAGGATGTGCTCTGGTGGATCCTTTCAGCTCAGGCTGCAGGGGTTCAGGTTTGGTCTGATGCTTTAACTATTCCCTCCTTCTTCTTAAGTTGCTTCCCTTTTCCTCCTCCTGGTCTCTTCAGTTTCTTTTTGTTTGTTGTAGAAGCTGCTTTTCTATACAACTCTTTAAAGTGGACCAACACCCAGGGGGGATCAGCCATCAGATCCCTCCCCGCGGGGCATCCGAAATCGGGATGCCCCGCTGTGTGAAACCCCCCAGGACGCCCAGAAACCTAACCTTATCCCCATTCCAACGGCGCATGTGCGAGCCGCGGCCACATCTCACGCTTCTCTCTAGTAGGGCGCGCACCCGCGCCGGCCGTTCGTGAATGGTCGGTGCGGGCGCGCTCCCTGTTAGAGGGAAGCGCGAGATGCAGCCTCCAGCGTGCTCTGAGCCGCTGTGGTTGTCCGTCGCTTGTCCGTACATAACACAGCGGCTCTGAGCACTCTGATTGGACGAGCGCTCGCGTAGGAGCGAGGTGAGGTGAGTTTTTAGGGCGATCTGGGGGGGTTTCATGCAGCGGGGCACCCCCGATCGGGGGAAGTGGACCAAAACCCAGGATTGTGAAAATCCTGGGTGTTGGTCCACTTTAAAGGGAAGCAACACTCAAAAATGAAAATTGTTTGATCTTGTAACCAGAGAGTTGCAGGTTTGGTTCCCGGCTGGGGTATGACTGAAATGCTTTTGAGCAAGGCACCTAACCTCCAATAGCTCCAAGCACATGTTTGCACTCACTGTCCTTTGTGTGTTGCACATTTGCACAGATGGGTTAAAAGCAGAGCACAAATTCCTTTGTATGTTTAAGCATACACTGATCATACATCCCTTAATTATTGCTTAAAGTTATACTAAAGGCAAGCCAGATTGTTGTCCTATTGTCTCGAGCAACACGTTGCTTTGACCCAAACTTCAATCTGTTTTCAAAAAGACCCTGTAGGTCCTAAGGTATTTGTATAGCTTAGGAGAGAAAACATGAGGAGAAACAGTGGAAGTGGCAACAGCAATGCGGGGGCACAACCTGAAGCTAGTCGGAGGGAAGATCAGGAGCAATGTTAGAAAATACCTTTTGTCGATAGGAGGAAGAAGGCACGGGCACCAATCCCCAGAAGCCTGTAGGGGCAACCAATACCGTCCAGGGTACTGGGGAGGTTCCCAACCCCCCCCCCCTACAGAATATAGATATCTCTGACCAAAGGTCAGAAGTTCCTAACCTCCTACTGGCAAAAAACAACCACAAAATTATTTTTCCTCCCAATCTAGGTCCCCACCTTCCCCTCTCCCCATATTTAGAATGTTAGCAGAACCCCTGGCTGTTCTATCTCTCCCTCTACTGCTGCACCTGGTGTTAGGCTTATTTAAGTGGGAACCGCCTTCACCTGGTGCAGCAGGATTGTGTGTGCTCACTCTATTCCCTGTGTGAAATGGCACAAGCCACCATCCGGGCATCAGCCGAACCCCGGGATCTGACAAGCAGAGAGTGGCAGCCACTCAGGGTGTCTGGGCAGGGAGTGGGGGGGCGTTTCCATTCTTAGTCGCCCGAAGGTTGATTGGTGGACCACATCGGAGGGGTGGGGATGACAAGTGATTTTCCTCATTAAGGAGGCAGAAAAGAGAGGAAGAACAGCACAGGAGCCACTCTATAAAATGTAAGCTACTGATTTTTTTTTACTTTGGGCTTGCCAATCACTTTAACTACTGTCTTTCAATATCTTTATTAAAAGTATGAATATTACAAAAAAATAAGATATATACATTCGGCAATTGCATCTTCTTTAATTCTTTACAATGACTTAATACTAAATATATCAAGCTTTATTACATATACAACTCCTCCTCCTATTACTAAACTCTCTGATATCTTATGAAAGAAGGAGAGCGATGCGGTCCCCATAGGAGGCCGGCTATAGTGTGCAGATAGTTCTCTTCAATGCCAAGCACAAGTGGTTAGAAAATGACTCCACGTGTCAGTAAATGGTTTCCTGTGAACTCTGCTGAACATTTCACACTGGTTGCACATCAAGGTCTAGGCCACCATCTCATTATGCACAGGCTCCTCTAAGGACTGTGCTATCTGAATCTGGATTTTGTTTCTGACTTATCAAATCAAAGCAATACAGGTAGTTGTTCCTGCAACCTAAGAGCAGCCGACTGTGACACACCACAGGAGAAGAGAAGATCTCCCCTCCTAGTGTACAGTGACTGATGGCGGCTCCAGAGCAAGCATCCAGAATACACAGGCCTCCATCTGTAGCGGCAGCTGCCAGCAGCTCTGTCTTCTCAGCATGTGGCTTGGGAAACACAAATGGCGTGGCGTACACACGAGAGCTGGTTTCATATTTCCACACTAACTGGCCCTCCATGCTGCAGCAATAGACGAAGCCATCATGAGAGCCAAATGTGACTTGCTTGGAAAGTAGTGAGAGACAAGGTGAAGAGAAGATAGGCCCTTCAGTGCGAAACTGCCACAGCTAGCAAAACAAGAAAAGGGTTAAAGCGGAACAACAGTCAAAAATGAATTAAACCAGACCAACACAACAAACAGTCCTCATATGCCTCCCTCTCCAGGGCAATTTAGATTGCTGGAGTAAATTTTAAAAACAAGATGGCCGCTTATGGGCTTGCAGGCCACCTGCAAACAGGGAGTTGTGCTGGGCTTCCTGTTACTGTGCATTTCAGTTATGTCAGTTGGGAGAGGAAGCTCCAAAATGGCCGCTACCTTTCTTTTCCAACTGTGCCAGGCTGTTGGGCCGGTTTAAGAGAATAGACATGGAGGCTGATGCACAACTAACGCCAGGTATCGGCAGATGAGCTTCTGTATAGCGGCACTTAGAGCGACTGCTAGTAGATACTGGAAAACGGGTATAGGGAGTTGTAACAAAGCACCTCAGTCGCTGTAGTAACCTGGCCTGCATTGATGAATGTGATGTATGTTGGGCACTCTAACACCAGTACAGCGCTGCAGGGAGCGATAGGTAGCGCCAGCTCAGTGCAACTGACTCTCAGCACTCCACACCATACTTATCAAAAAAGGACACACACACAGCGTCGGCGCTCTAAATTTAATCACTATATCATAGAACGTCAGACGCTGTGTGATTAAAGTCTGTTTTTGAACACATATCCACCAGTAACAAAGCAAAAACACATGGAATGACATTGTTTTAACACTGTGACAATAACACTTTAGTGGCAGACCTGCAATGACAATCCTGCATAAAAATATAAAAAGTCAAAAAAGTTTCTAAAAGTGTTTGTTTGCAGCCAGGAGAGGTCACACAATGATTTGAGCAAAAAAATAAATTAAAAAATGTCAAACAGAAGTAAATAAACGGCCATTGAAATGTATGGGAGAGCGACACTGAGCAAAAGGTAATACCTGGTGCTCTGGAAGCTAGAGCACCGGCGCTATACACTGAGCCGCCTGTAATAATACACGTGACGCTACATGGCGCTGTTAGAGTCGCTCACCAGATTCGCTTTCATAAATGTGGTTTTGTGTACAGCGCCCAGCGTTCACCAGGTGCTGCCTGCCGCTATGAGGCGCTACCTGGCGCTATCCCTTCTTAAATAACCCCCAAAGATGCTTTGCAGGAGAGATCCTTAGTAATGCTTAAAAGGGACAGTCCAAGGAATGGCAATAATAAAGCAGTTCACCTGAAGCCTGCCCTCCATATTTTGCAGTATGCAGTCAATGCTGTAGCAGGGCTCCAAGGTTTGCCTCTCCTTTCCATTTTCTATGACCGCACCTAAAATGTGGTCCCACGGCCAGGCCTGTCCCTCAGAGCTTCCAGTGCTAGCAGGCCCGCCACGTGACAGTGGTCATGCTTGCAGGGTTCACTTGTGTTTTGAGTGTGGAGGTACAGGGGTGGCCATGCAACCACATTAAGAGCATGGTCATCATAAAGGCGATGGAAAAGAGGGGAGCCCTGCGACATCATCTACAGCACACAGGAAAGGAGAGGCACAAGGGACAGGCTTCAGCTGAGCTTCTTCCTGCCATTTTATTACAGTGCCTGGACAGTCCCTTTAAGGAAAGGCTATACAAATATCCTGTTACTTTAGTGTGGAATTGATGTTATATTATACTTCTTTGCATTGTAACTCAGCAAGTTTTCCTGAAGCCCCACAAGCGGAGTTTCTGTACATGAGACTTGCCAAGGAAAATACATCATACATCTGAATGCATGGCACCACTGCCAATCACTTTTCATGGGTGCAGATCTGCAAGTGAAAAATACTGCAAAGCTATATCTGGACCCTGATGGTAGCTGCCGATGACTTGGCATTGGCAGGACTTAAAGCAGACCCTTATAACTAGAGGTCTCTCCTAACACCATAAAAACTGACATATTCTGACCAAACAGCCCCAATCTGTAGTAGTGCCATCTAGACACCATGATGGAACCAGCCATCACGTTGACAACCACTGACTTTCTGGTGATGTTCAGATTTATGTGGCCAGGTACATACATTACACAGGTACTAAGGATTCATTATGCCAGAGAGGCCAGAGGGATGCAACAGGAGGGAAGCTAACCCTTCCTGGTCTGCTCTCATTGTTAAAGAGGAACTCCAGTCATAACTGGTAGGAGGTCTCCTAGTTCTAATTGCATGCATTCAGGGTCCCGAGACGCTCATCCCCTCACCATAGCCAGCACTCACCCTGCCTCATTACATTCCGCCCATGTGACCACGAGCAGCAAATCAAGTTCACCCAGTGGCAGTGCCCCAACCACAGGCCGCCATGTGATACCACACAGAAGAGCAGAGTATCTTTCTGTAGCATGGTGGTGAGCATCTGAGCCTCCCAAATAATGGGATATTTGACTGGCGGTCCTCATAGGCACCCTCATCCCCACAGCTTTCTAACCAGGGCACTTGTGACCTGAATCCCAACCTATGCCCATCTCACAATTCATTTCGTTTTTGTGAGCAAACACTTTTTTTCCCCCCATGATATTTTTCCTCAGTGCAATACAGCACCATATTTAGCTGTGCATTTTTGAAACATTGGCACAGCTAAATATGTAGCTAAATATGATGCTGAAAATATAAAAACTACTCAACCCTAATGTAAAAAGCAAAATGTACAATTATATTATATATAAATGTTACAGCAGTTGTGGGATTGTTAGAATGCAGCAAAAGCTTTCCTCAGGGTCTGCACAGCCAAATAATGTAAAACAAAATGTAGAGGCCCCATCTGACATGAAGAGCTCTATGGAAACTGAGCTGACTGGCCCTAAAAACGCAATGCAAATCTTCAAGCAAATATAACATTGGTTTACTAACAGACTTTGATTTACTAATCAAAAATGGGATGGAAATCATGATATAGGAAGTCGGGAAATGGACTCACCTTTTCTCCCCAGTGACTGAGGCAATAAAACATTGCATCCACACAGCCAAAGAACACGTGATCCTGGCTGCACTGTGGGGAGGAGAAGACAGGTTTACCTACATCAGCCTTCCACAGCAGTTTTCCTGTGGCCTATGACAATATAAAGGTAACACACGTGAACAATGCACAGTAACAAACACAAAATATACAATATATATATATAAATAATTGTACTTACAGGAGCAACGGCCAGGAATTGCCCTCCAAGAGTTGCAAGGTATAAATGATGAGGCTGTGCACTTATACAGGGAGAAGAAAATATAGCTCCAGCATGATAGTGACATCTCCAGACACACTGCTTTTCCTATAAGAAGAAAAAAAAAAGGAGAAGAGAACATAAAAACATAAAACACAAAAAGATGGAAAATAGGCACCCACAGAAAGAGCCTTTCCCACCCCACTCCATCATCACTGCCTGCTGAGTCCAGCTGTACAACACAGGATAATCATCCAGGTCAAAGTCTTTTGACTAAAAGGATGTAAGCAGTAACTACAATATATATATTATATATATATATTAATAATAATTTATATATATATATATATATATATATATATATATATATATATAAAATAATAATTATATATATATATATATATAATAATTATATATAATAATAATTATATATATATATATATATATATATATATATATATATATATATATATATATATGTGTGTGTGTGTGTGTGTGTGTGTGTGTGTGTGTGTGTGTGTGTGTGTGTGTGTGTGTGTGTGTGTGTAAGTGTCAGTAAAATAAATGCACCCACTTCAATGTCTAAAGCGTATAAATGCTGGTCATGTGATCCAACAAACAAAAGACCAGACTGGGGATCAATGGCAGGGGAACTCTTCACAGCATCTCCGGTGTTGAAAAGCCAGTGAGTTGCCCCATCACTTCTTCTCAGGGCATAAACGCCTCCATCATAGCAACCTGCACAAATAAACAATAGTTTACAAGAATTGCTTTCAGCTTTAGTGCCTGGTCCTGAAAGTCTGTTTAATATCAGCACAGTCAACTACCTACCATTAAAGTGGATTTTGACTATACAGGCGATTGGTCCTCTTACCTAAAGCATCCCGATTCGGGATGGCATAAACCCCTCCACTCACCTTTCCACGACACATGTGCGGGCTCTTCAGCAGGACCGGCAAAAAGGTAAGCGATGCCAGGCAATCTGGAGGGGCTCACGCAGATTGAATAGGCCCCAGGGGCACATAGTCGGTTGACCCTAGAGTCTTTTTAGATTCCAGGGCCACTGGACCGACCAGTGATTGGTCTGCTTTAAACATGTTCCATAAATAAAATGGGCAGGAGTAGGGGGTTATTATTATTCATCTTCCGTAGCGCTGTACACGGTAGTTTTAGGGGGTTCCTTATACCCAGTGAAGCTTGCTTTTATTTTTACTGGAATGAGTTTTTTGGACATATTATTCTACTTTTACAGAAACTGTTGGACTTGGTCTGTCCCTTGAGCCAGTCTGTGTTGGTTTGAGACTTTTTCTGAATAAAAGAAAAGATTCCACTGGCATTCCTCTTTTTAGGTATGTTTATTGGGGCCCACGGGCACCAGAGATCATGCAAATCGTTGGACCTCATTAACCTGGATCAACCCCCTGCAAACCCCCCCTAGATCGTATCTGTCACTGCGTTCTTCCGGTGAAATTCAGCTGACCGCAGCTCGCCAATCATGTGGTCGCATTTCACAGGGGAGGCGCGGTGACAGGTAAGATTTGGGGAGTTTGCAGGAGGTTGTTTATACATTATGTGAGACAGGCAAAGGTTGGGATTCAGGTCTAACCTAAATAACAAGAGAGAAGAGTGTCCATGGAATCTTTTATTGGATGAAGTAAGCAACGCCATCTTCTTACCACAGTAAAAGCACGTCACAGACATTACATTGCTTTAGAGTGTGCCAACCACCTTTACTGCTTTTAGATAATTTTACCCATCGTGCAATAGTTTGGACAAAATAAAAAGAGTGGCTAATGGTACCGTTCTCCACAGGCTGGTTCAGAGGAATTGGGGGCGGGGGGAACTAGAGGAAACATTGGCTTAAGAATCTGTGCATGTTCCAACAGTTAGGCCTTATAACAGATCATTTCATCCATTCTGTAAAATCTTGAGCCAGGATGAAATAATAATAATAGCAACACAACAATTGCCGAAACAGGTGCTGCTGGCACCAGGGTGTGTACATCCATATGCATACAAACGGCTTCCTCTGCTTATATTCATCCCGCACAGGCTATCGCTGCCAGTTGATGTATACGCACTTACCAGATCGCCCGATCTGAGTCCCGCCCACCTTACTACAGGAACTATGGTATGCCCCTCTTCATTGAAGTGAATGGAGAGGGGTGTGACATAGTTCCTGTAATGAGGAGGCGGAGCGCACTGTAGTCCCCTCTGCACAGCGGTGCCGCTAAGTCAATTCCGGCAAACAAGGGCGGCGCGGCACCCAGTGCGGGAGTCGGATCGGGCAGTCTGGTAAGTGTGTATACACCAGACCAGCAGAGATAGCCTGCACGGGATGTAAAGTGAGTATAGTGGGTTTTTTTTTACATTTACATTTGCGTGCAGCCTTCATGATCAAGAAAAGGGATTGACCTATCTGAGCACCTAAATATAAAGGTTGCAACAATAGATAAAAGAAATGAATGTTTCAATGAATTGTTTAAGTTACCAACAACAATGTAGTTTCCACAGACAGACAACGCAGCTGAAGATTCAATTCGGTCCCCCAGGATCCTTTCCCATAGAAGTGTCCCTGTGTGCAGATCAAGAGCTTGCATTCTGTGTGAATGAGACCCAATATACACAGTCACCAAAGAGTCCTCACCGGAAGAGCAGACAACAAGAGGGGAGGCATCAACACATTTACTTGTATCAGACACCCATCTTTGCTTGAGGGACACTGTCAGCATTTGGTCTTCTACAGTAGAGCACTTTGACAACATCCGCTTTTGGTCTGATGTAGATATAACATGGTGTTGCTGACATCCATGTGCAGACAAACGGCTTCCTCTGCTCAAAGACAGGATAGAATAAGAGTCTGTTTGTGGACTGCTGAAAAGGTCAGCTTTTCGTTTTCTAGAAGGTTTGGTTTTGATACCCCCAACAGTGTCCCTATTCTTTATCTCGGTTTCATCTACATCATTTTTATCCCCTTCTTGGCTTATGAATGTAGTGATGTGTTTGAGAACAGCCATAATGGTGTCATTAAGAATAACTTCAAAAAGTCCAGGCACGGGTCTGCCGACCAGAATCTCTAGCTCATCGTGCAACCTGACCGCCTTTAAAGAGTCTCCACCACTTAGTAGAAAAACTGAGTTTTCTGTAACGTCTGGAAAGTCTTCAGGAAATCCTAGAACAGCCTAAATGGACAGTGAGAGCGCTAGCGTGTATATTTACAGCACAGTAAGCGAAAGATTTGAAGGTTATGTAAAGACTCTTACCTTCCACAGGGTCTGCAAGCTGCTCCAGTAATCATGGTCTGTCGCCATTTGCTTCTTACTCTTCTTGTCCTTCAAGTGATCATCATATAATTGTTTTAACCTTGATAAGTCTAGTTTACCTTAAATAGGAAAAATGTAAAAAGCTGTACATATAGGGGTCGAGTGAAAGCCAGGAGAGAAAACTACCATTTACTTTCATTGTCTACCGGGTGGAAATTTTCACCTGGCTCTGTATAACCACCCAAGGCAGACATTGAAGTTTTCTCTTCTAAAAACGGAGTGAGAATACTCACCTGGCTCTAAATCAGCCCCATAAACACACATGTTCATACATGTAAAAGCAAAGTGGGACCATAGAGATTAGGTTAGAGTCCTAAGAGGGCCCAATATTCGAATGAAAGGCTAAAGCTGTTACAACTAAAGACTTTAAAAAGACCAACCGCTGCTGAAGGAAAAATAATTCATTATTGTTTGTTCTCCTAAACTATAGACTTGAGAATTGCTTCTATTTAAAATGGACCAATCACCACTGCCCCCCCCCTCAAATTGCCCCTTACCCTTTCACCGGTTCCTTGCCACAATAGCAGTCCGCATTCCTGGCTTTTCTGCACCTGTGCGTGCTCCCGTGCCGAGCCATTAAGATAGGCCGGGCAATGGGTGGCGCACACTCCACAGAGATACCGCTCCTACTCCCTATGCTAACAGTGAGTCCAAAACAACGCCTTTTTGCCACGCATGCATCATGGGTACAGTGGAAAGATGAGAGGGCGATTTTGGTATCACACAACGGGTATCCCCCAGGCAGGGACCAATCAGCAGGGTAGTGAAAATGCTGGGGATTATTTCACTTTAAAAGATTATTTTTTTCATTTATAAAATGGTATCATCTTATATAGTGTTGTACAAAGATTCACATGTCATACCAAATGTTAGTTTCTATGTTGGAAGTCATACTTCAGTCAAAAAAAAACAAAACACTACACTCGCCTTTCATCCCCCGCAGGCTATCGCTGCTGTTCCAATGTATATACACCAGATTGCCCAATCCAAGTCCCGTGTTGGGACGCATGCCCCGCCCCCTCACCACAGGAACTATGGCACACCCCTCTTCTTTGAAGTGAATGTGGAGGGGTGTGCCGTGGTTCCTGTGATGAAGGGACGGGGTGCACCGTAGTCCCCTCTGCACAGCGGTGTTGCTGAGTCGATTCCGACGGAGAAAGAGAAAGCGGCATCCAGTGCGGGACTCTGCTGGCTCGATCTGGTAAGTATGTGAACTCATTTATGTGTACGATATATTTCATGCATGGCGTTTTCTATTTGATCCTACAGTGCACATGGTATAAGGGTATAAGTTCAAACTTCTAACACTAACCTACAAAGCTCTCTCCAGCTAGGTCCCTCCCTATATTTCATCTCTGATCCAGCGTTACCAATCCAAGCACAACCTCCGCTCAGCCTCTGACATTCTCCTGTATTCCTTCTTACACTCCTGCCTTCAAGACTTCTTCCGTGCTTCTCCACCTCTCTGGAATGCTCCACTTAATCTGTCACACGCCAAGCCTTTAAAAGTGCACTCAAAACTCACCTGTTCAGACAAGCATATAACCTGGCTTAAGTAACTCATATAACCTTCACTGGGCATATTCAGCCCAACTCAAGCTCTACCACTTGTGATCTCTCCATTTTGTCTCCACTATTGTCTCCTGTGCTCATAACATTTGGTTTGAACTTGTAGCATCTAATTTGGATTGGTCCCTGTACAGTATGTTTTACCTTGTCTGTAATTATACCTTGTAAAGCACTAAGGAACATGATTGTACTATATAAACAATAATAATAAAAGGGTGTTAAAACAATGTTACAATTGCGAACAGTCTCTCTCAGCTTTACACATCTAGACTCCGCAATGCTTTGCCATTTATTAATACAAAACAGCCTTGTTAAATTCGTGGGATGACGAAACGCGTCAGCTGGGGCATTGTCAGCATTTAAAAGGATTCCCACGGAGTGCAGCACATAGACAGTGAGACTGTAAATTTTCCCCTATCCTTTAGGTTGTACTTGACTGGGTGATAAATAGGCAGGTGCTTCCCGTGTTCAGTGTATGCACTTTATTATTGGATGGTTATTGGTGATTTCCTCTTGTTATTAAAGCTTTTATCCTGATTTTTAATATAAATTAATTTTGAATGTTGCACTAGATTTTCTCTTACTCGGTTGACATGCCCTAATGGAAGAAATCCTGTGGAGGTTTATTTCTGCTGTATCTGCTCTGCTGACAGAATTGTGCACCCTATAATATTGGCTACTTACCCATACTGCCGGGTGGAAGTTTTTTGAGCATTGCTCAGTGACAGCATGTGATTGGCCTGGCTAATTTAAACTGCTGGTAACAATGTTTAATCCGTTGGTGGGCACTAAATTTATCATTTTGTGCACCGTGGAGGATTATTTTGATCAAGAGGCAAGACATTACTCACCTTGATTGCTCTGTGCTTTTATTTTGTCTATTGACTGGGAACATTTTTTTTGGAAATCAGGTTCCAGTACATAACGTATTGATCACTTTCACTTAATATATCAGTTGTTCTTTTAATGTTTAAAAAGAACAGTTCAATACAAAACTTCTTAAGCTTAGTCAAATCATGTATATGCCTATGAGATGGGGGAAATTGCCACACTGCCTATGGGGAATGAGATGGGGGAAATGCCACACTTCCTATGGGGAAATACCACACTGCCTATGGGGAATAAGCTGGGGGAATGCCACACTGCCTATGGGGAATAAGCTGGGGGAATGCCACACTGCCTATGGGGAATAAGATGGGGGAATGCCACACTGCCTATGGGGAATAAGCTGGGGGAATGCCACACTGCCTATGGGGAATAAGATGGGGGAATGCCACACTGCCTATGGGGAATAAGATGGGGGAATGCCACACTGCCTATGGGGAATGAGATGGGGGAAATGCCACACTGCATATGGGGAATGAGATGGGGGAAATGCCACACTGCATATGGGGAATGAGATGGGGGAAATGCCACACTGCCTATGGGGAATGAGATGGGGGAAATGCCACACTGCCTATGGGGAATGAGATGGGGGAAATGCCTCACTGCCTATGGGGAATGAGATGGGGGAAATGCCACACTGCATATGGGGAATGAGATGGGGAAATGCCACACTGCCTATGGGGAATGAGATGGGGGAAATGCCACACTGCCTATGGGGAATGAGATGGGGGAAATGCCACACTGCATATGGGGAATGAGATGGGGGAAATGCCACACTGCCTATGGGGAATGAGATGGGGGAAATACCACACTGCCTATGGGGAAATACCACACTGCCTATGGGGAATAAGCTGGGGGAATGCCACACTGCCTATGGGGAATGAGATGGGGGAAATGCCACACTGCATATGGGGAATGAGATGGGGGAAATGCCACACTGCCTATGGGGAAATACCACACTGCCTATGGGGAATAAGCTGGGGGAATGCCACACTGCCTATGGGGAATGAGATGGGGGAAATGCCACACTGCCTATGGGGAATGAGATGGGGGAAATGCCACACTGCCTATGGGGAATGAGATGGGGGAAATACCACACTGCCTATGGGGAAATACCACACTGCCTATGGGGAATGGGATGGGGGGAATGCCACACTGCCTATGGGGAATGAGATGGGGGAAATGCCACACTGCCTATGGGGAATGAGATGGGGAAATGCCACACTGCCTATGGTGAAAGAGATGGGGGAAATACCACACTGCCTATGGGTAATAAGATGGGGGAATGCCACACTGCCTATGGGGAATGAGATGGGGGAAATGCCACACTGTCTATGGGGAATAAGATGGGGGAAATGCCACACTGCCTATGGGGAATGAGATGGGGGAAATGCCACACTTCCTATGGGGAAATACCACACTGCCTATGGGGAATGAGATGGGGGAAATGCCACACTTCCTATGGGGAAATGCCACACTGCCTATGGGGAATAAGCTGGGGGAATGCCACACTGCCTATGGGGAATGAGATGGGGGAAATGCCACACTGCCTATGGGTAATAAGATGGGGGAATGCCACACTGCCTATGGGGAATGAAATGGGGGAAATGCCACACTGCCTATGGGGAATGAGATGGGGGAATGCCGCACTGCCTATGGGGAATGAGATGGGGGAATGCCGCACTGCCTATGGGGAATGAGATGGGGGAAATGCCACACTGCCTATGGAGAATAAGCTGGGGGAATGCCACACTGCCTATGGGGAATGAGATGGGGGAAATGCCACACTGCCTATGGGGAATGAGATGGGGGAAATGCCACACTGCCTATGGGTAATAAGATGGGGGAATGCCACACTGCCTATGGGGAATGAAATGGGGGAAATGCCTCACTGCCTATGGGGAATAAGATGGGGGAATGCCACACTGCCTATGGGGAATAAGATGGGGGAAAGTCACACTGCCTATGGGGAATGAAATGGGGGAAATGCCACACTGCCTATGGGGAATGAAATGGGGGAAATGCCACACTGCCTATGGGAAATGGGATGGGGGAAATGCTACACTGCCTATGGAGAATGGGATGGGGGAAATGCCACACTGCCTATGGAGAATGGGATGGGGGAAATGCCACACTGCCTATGGGGAATGGGATGGGGGAAATGCCACACTGCCTATGGGGAATGGGATGGGGGAAATGCCACACTGCCTATGGGGAATGGGATGGGGGAAATGCTACGCTGCCTATGGAGAATGGGAGGGGGGAATGCCCCACTGCCCATGGGGAATGAGATAATGGAATGCTACAATGCATATAGGGAAGGGATGGGGGGTGCCATACTGCCTGTAATGGGGTGTTTCAGCAGTAACAGTTTAGAATATTTTTTTCTTATTTTCCTCCTCCAAATCCTATGTGCGTCTTATGTGCATTTGCGTCTTATAGTGCGAAAATTCTGTTGTTTCTTACCATGCTTTGTAAGAGGTAGGGAGTCTATCAAAAGAAGATCGTCAGGAACTGCATAGCTAAGAAGGTTTGTCTGCACTGCTCTCCACAGGGCTTTCTGATCAACAGACTCTTTAGATACAACAAATAAGACGAGCTGTTCCCCCACAAACCGTATGGCTGCACAAGCCTCCACCGATTCCAGTCCTTCAACTATCTGGAGAGAAGAAAGATCTGTCAGAGCTCATTTCTACAGGGAGGAAACGGTTTTCAGGTCTAAATTAGCCTTAAACTCCAAAAGCAAAGGAATAATAATTGACATGGCATTGGCTTGTAAGTCTATTTTTTTCAGCACATTTAGCACTCAGAATCGTTAAATTTACTAAACCAATAGCTAAACCGTAAACAATAAATTCATAATTTTAGACTTTGTTAGATTGGCATTTCCTAGCAAAAGCAGCAGCTGTGTGTGGGATCTATAGATACTGCCTAGATAGAAGACCAGAAAGATGAACATACCCACCCAGAACACAGACCAACTGGACTGCATTTTACATGCAGACAGTACTAAGTTCCCTGAACATTTAAGACTGAAGAACATTTAAGACTAAGTACAATAAATTGTATTAAAAAGCATTTATATTTTTTCCCCTGCTCAGGAAAACTAGAAATATACAAATATTTTAATCACACAGGCCGAGGCCTCGTAAGAGTGCTTTTAGATAAAAGTATCATGTCACTTTACTACATAATGATCCCAACACAAGAGCTGAACTTATCAGTAGGATGCTAGAACAATCTAAAGTGACAAATGGGGTATAAAAGGATTAGCAAAAACATAAATATTTGACATATCTCATACCTGTTGTATATATTCAGTATTTAGCCTTTTGCCATTACGCTTGAACTGGTTATCTTTGCGCCCCACATAGTATATGTCCCCATCCTGTATTCGCACCCAGTCCCCAGTCCTTCTCATGGTGCCCAATGGTAGAACCAATTCATCATTTACAAAACAGACTCTCTGGCTACCTCCTATGGGATAAAAGATCAGCAATAAATAGTATTAGCATTTATCATAAAAAAGACAAACCAATTCTGTTGCAAACACTACAGTAAATTCCTCTCCGGTGCTTCAGCTCACATCGTTTTATCCAGCAGAGGAAGCAGAATAGGATGGCTGAAAACAAACCTCAGGGAAAAAAACACTACGCTTTCTAGAAAACCTGACCTGCGCTGATCAGAGGGGTGGAATAAAAGATTTGTTTTTTTAAAGCGGACCAAACCCAAGGCAGATTGATTCCCTCCCTCGGGGCATCCAGATTCGGGATGCCCTGCTGTGTAAAACCCCCCAGGTCACCCTGTAAACTCACATTTCCACCCCGATCCAACGGCGCATGTGCGAGCAGTGGCTGCTCCCTGCTATACCTTTAGTAGGCCGTGCAAGGCATTTGTGAATGGCCGGTGCAGGTACTCCCCCTGTTAGAGGGTAGCAGGGGTGCGGCCGCCAGAGTTCTCAGCTGCACTTGGCTAGTTTCACCCTTAGACGAGCCTAGCCGAGTTTGTGTCAGTCAGGAGAACGCTGTATAGACCGGAGGCCGTGCATGTGCTGAAGGACCGGGGAATGGGTGGGGTGGGTGCCCCGGGGGCAAGGTCCAAAACCTGGGATAGTCAAAATCCTGGGTTTTGGGCCACTTTAATTAGCCTGCTGAATCACTTTAAGCATTATGTTTACAGAGATGCTAAGAAAATGTCTGTAGCTTTCAGCCCACTGCCATCCCAAACCAGAGAATCTAGTCTCTGACATTTAATATGTCTAAGGTAAGGTGAAGGTTCCTATTTATCCATTGTTAATAAAAAATAATAATATATAACTACTTAACTAGTGACTGATGCTAAACGCGCACTTTGTATTATATATATAAAAGCTTGAATGCATTACTGACATTAGTTATATTGTACTAATGCAAACAAAGTGCATTCAGTAATAAAGTTATTTGGCGCATGTTGAGTTGGAGAGTGATGTAATTTTAAATTCAGATACCAGCCAGAAAAACATGAATTCGCACCTAGCAGGACTTCTCCTTCTCCTTCTTCAATCCTGTTATTCTCTTCATTTCTGACTTCAACTACTGAGCCATGCAATGGTTTCCCCAAGGGGATGGGAGGATCACCTCTACAAGCAGAAGAAAAAAAAAGAAAAAGGGATAAAGGGAAATACAATGCAGCACAATGTACACCATACATGTAACCATCCACTGGGTTTATTTCGTGTTAAAGGGAAACAATGGGACGAATCCAGAGGCATTGTTCTGAACATGCAAGGTGCCTGGCTGTAATACTGTTCATCATATTATGTCCCAATATTAATCGATTACAGAACACAGCTGACAATAAACCACTTCTAGTAGAATCCCACACAAGCACTACACTTCAAATGTTACTCCCGGTACCTTAATGTGACTTCAGAAAAAATAGAGGAGTGTATCAAATATCTTCCGCATATGCCTAGAATTACTAACTTATTAGTATCATAATACAAGGAAATCCAGCACGGGTCATCCCATTCCAAAAGATTAAAGCGGACCATCGCTCTGAATAAGAGTCTATCTTATATGTTTCCCACACCCTGTACGTACAGATTGGCCACATTAAAAATCATCCTACCTGCATCTACTGCATGTTATGAGCCTTTAAACATCCAAGATGGCGGCTTATGGAAGCCGCCATCTTATCAGGCAGCCTGCAAACAGGAAGTGCCTCCTGACTGTGCTGCTCTGCATTCTGGGACTGCTAACCGTTACCTGACCTCTGCTGTGTCTGAGCAAAGCACAGCTATAACCCGCCCCCCTGTACCTTATCCCACTCTCCTCTCCTCAGTAAGTGTGATGCTTCTGAGTCAAGATGGCGGCGCCCGTATCCTAAATTCCTGAACAGAGTTGCAGCCCAGTGGGGGAAAGAATAATAAGTTAGTGACTAAAAACGTAAAATATATTAATTTTAGATGCTGGGGAACCTTTTTTTAAGAGTTTGGGCTTTTCATTAAATCACGCTGAAGGTCCGGTTTAACTTTCACTTCTATATTAAAAGAATAAAGAGAGCTTACACAGAGGCCAACTCTCCCATCCCCCGGCCCAATAGCACGTAATGCTTTAGGAACAGGAGAACCCGTGCTGGACCTCTTTAGATTATGCATGCAATGATTTGGGGCTAAGCAGCAGTCCCTTGCGGATCTTTTCTTGGTTAAAGGGCCATTCCAGCCATTTTCAAAGTTCCCGCTGCCCTGCCACCCTAACCTAGTAATGAAGCAGGACGGGGGGGAAGGTTACATATAGAAAAATGTCTTACCTGGCCAGACATCAGTGTGCCGGACGCTGCCATTTTGCTTTGCCTGCCTAATGCCACCCACACCAAGCAGGACTTTTTTCTTTAAAGCGGACCTTCACCCTAAATAATCATCCTACCTGCAACTGTTTCATTTTCTGAGCCTTTAAACATCCAAGATGGCGGCCCATGTAGGTGCAGGCTGCCTGCAAACAGGAAGTGTCTTCTGGCTGTGTCACTCTGCGTCTTGGGATTGTTGTCCTTTTCCTGACCCCCAGCTCTGCTCTGTTTGTGCAAAGCACAGCTATAACCCCACCCCCTGCACTTTTGACCCCTCTCCTCATTATGAGGAGGATGTTACTGATCCAAGATGGCGGCGCCCGTATCCTAGAGTCCTGAACAGAGTTGCGGCCCAGTGGGGGAAAGAACAATAAGTAAGTGATTAAATACATTAAATATATTAATTTTAGATGCTGGGTAATAGTTTTAAGGGTTTGGGCATTTCATTAAATCATGCTGAAGGTCCAGTTTAAGTTGCAGCCCCCCCCGGCCTGCTTCAGTCATAGGGAAGGTCGGCAGGGAGGACTTTGAAAAGGGCCATGCTGGCTAAAACGGCCCTTTAAGCTGTTGGAGCTGCATTTGAAACTGTTTGAAACTATCTTATTAGTAGAGTCACACCCATCTATAGCTCATGCATAGTACCAACTAGTTGTTGGTACAAGTGTGATGGTCACATGGTCCGGGTTTGTCTTCCAGGATTCCTGCTGCTGAAGAAAACCCGGGCCACATGTCTGCCATGACCAATTCTGAGGCTAGGTTTTGCCAGGAGAATGGGATGAAAGTAAATAAAAATAAAAAATAAATAAAAACTCGGGCTGCAGGTGCTGTAAATGCCGGGAGCATCAACAATCCATGTGCCCCTTTGCACTTTATTAAAGCACAATTAAGTCAAAAATACATTCCATTCTATGGTGGGAAGTAATTTCTGCAAATACTATCCACAATCAGGTGCTAAATCCAGCCAATTCCTTGTCCCTGGCACATTCCAATTTGGGGTGCAATGATGGGTGACATCCCCCTAAAAACCCACTTCTGTGGAGATCCAATGGCACATGAGCAGGCTGCAGCCATATCCCACCCTTTCCTCTGACAGACGTGTGAACCTGGGCCAGGCCCATCTGAATGCCCGATGCGGGGAGAACAACCAGTGGCTCATGCTCTATTTTTACATAGTAAGGTTGAATGGAGTATGAAAAAGTGAAGGTAACTATTATAATATTAAAATAAAACACACACAAACTTACATAGATTGAGAATTTAAAAGGGACTCTGGAATCTCATAGTATGTGGCCCAGCTGGACACCTCAGTAATCCCATAAAGATTAAATATCCGTGTCCTATTGCCCGGCTCTCTCCAGCTTCTCAGGATGCTGATGGGTGGAAACTGTTCCCCTCCAAGGGCCAAGACTCTGAGAGATGTATCTTTAGAAAGCACACAGGACTTTACCGAGCAGTGACTAAATCTTTTTAAAAAAGTGGGAGTCGCCTGAAAAAAAAATGTTGTTGTTATTAGATAGCTCCAGCTTTTAGATTACACAATTAGAAAGACAACACATAGCTGCAGAGATATGGGCACTAGCTTGTCTGACATGCTGACTGGCTGTTTATCTTATGCATTAATAAGGTGTCTGTTACTTTGTGAATGAGTGACTCCTCAGTCATTCACTCAACAAGGCACCTGGACATACAACAGTTTAAAGGAGAATAACTGCAAAATAAAAATCAAGAAAAATGTTGGAGGGGAAGAGAAGGGATTGCCCCCGTGTGTGAAACCCCCCAGCTCACCAAAATAAACTCACCTTCTCCTGGTCCTACGACGAATGAGGGATAGAGGGAATGCGGCCGCAGCTCGCACATGCACTATTGGACCAGAAAAGAAGGTAAGTGTATGGGTGACCTGGGGGGGGGGTTTACACAGTGGGGCATCCCGATTTTGGATGCCCCGGGGGGAGGGAATCGATTGGCCTGGGATTCTTATAGATTCCTGGACCAATCCGGGTCCACTTTAAACACCCTACAATAAGGTAATTCATCAATGAAGCGTGTTTCTTTTTTTACTGGAAGGAAGAAGAATCCACAGTGACTGGTTTCAAATGCTCGATTCTGCTTTTAAGGTAAGAGGACTGTTCAATTCTAGCGGCCGTCTCTTCAGCTAGCCTGTGCTGGAATGACGGCTTATTGGAAATCTTCCGTGTTTTGTGTGTAGATGCGTTTACTCATCATGCAATGCTTTGGGCAGATATTTGAAGCGGACCAAAACTCACTGAACCTGTGAAATACATTTGGCCAACGCCCCTGCCGATGCTCTCTTCTTAGGGTGTGAAACTAGAAATGGATATTTTTGCTTTTCGGATCGTCTTGGTACACGGATTTTTTTTTGCTGTCCTTCTCTGTAAGATGGCAGGCGGTCAGTCATTGCATAGGTGTGACAATTACATAATTGCCACACACAGCAGTGACAGTGAGAAGAGGAGGCGGAGCTTTACAGCTAAAACAGGCGCTATTATATGGGATTAGAGTGAAGCAGGAGTAGTCAAAATAAGCAAAAGGTCCAATTCATGGGGTGGAGCAATTCAGGGGATGCTAGTTAAAAATGTGGGTTTTGGTCTGCTTTAAGTGCATAAGGTTACTGCTTTTCAGAGTCTGGCTCAGGGGAGGCTCTGGAATGGAGAAAATCACTCCTGTAAAAGTGGAATGATCCACTCAAAAAGCCCATCACCCTTGGATTACTCCTACCAGAAAAGGAAATCTACTAATTTGTAATTTATAAATAATGGTTCCTATCACTATCATGTTTATATAGATTCAATTCATGATGGAGGTGGACCCTTACCTGACTACAGGTTGCCTTTACCACCTGGATCAGTTTGTGGAATCTAGTGCCAGAATAGCGGAGCACATGACGCAACAAACCAAAGGCTTCAGGGGTAGAGGTGCCAAAGGGAGCTGAATCTTATGACCGAGTGGTGCTTTGGAACAAATACCAGTCTTAAAACAGCCCTACAGTAAAAAACAACTTCAGGACCCCCCAAGGGTAACCGTTGAAAGGGACCTCATTTGGGATGCCCGTTCAGTTAAAGATATTGGGTGGAATCAGAGACAGCAAAACACTGCTCACAGCGATGGCTTATCTCTGTGGCTGCCGCATATGTGCTCCACCACTTCCTGCCCCTGTTGGATGAAGCTCCAGTTGGAAAAGGTGAGTATATTTATAAAGCAGGGCTCGCTGATGGGGTAGGTTAGACTAGTTTAGTGTCCCTATAAACCAGGACTGTTTTAAATGTTTTTGCTAAGAATTTAGGGGTTCTGGTTTACACTGATTTTCTTGCTTCTGGGCTGAAGTCTTTATATACTTTTACAGAAAATAAACTTGAAAGTACCAGTTGATCTAATGTACTTAACAAATAGTAGACAGGAAGTTCACCTTACACCAATTCAGAATAAAATTGGCTACACTGACAAGCAGTAGGTTACCTGGAGCACTGTCACTCTGTGCTGCTGGAACAACAGACTACACAGCTTCTGAGGAATCATTTTAAGAGGTTCTGGAGCAATCAAAAGACAAGCTCCCACCGACAAGGCCAGGAACAGCTCAATAACGGATGGGTCAAAGGTGAGAGGTGAGGTAAGGAACACAAGGTCATTGGCTGACATACTGAAGATCGCTCTGCAACATAAACATATCTGTAGGATTTGCATAATACCGCAATACATACGGTAATTAAGTAAGAAAACATTTGGAAATTGAAAGCACATGGTCAGCAAAGAAAAATAAAAGTTATCTGAGTGCACGCTGATCAATTTGGGTCTTGCTTTCTGCATAGAGCAGTGGGAGAAAATTAAGGCTTAACAGCAGTTAAGAAGACTGCTCCAGTTTTTTAAAGTGGACCAAAACCCACAGAGATCGGGCCAGGGATCTATAAGATTCCCGGGCCGATTGATTGACTCCCACAGCGGCATCCAGAATCCCACAGGTCGCCCATAAACTCACCTTCTCTCCCAGTCCAGCGGCGCATGCGCGAGCAGTGCCCGCATCCCCGCTATGCCTCTAGCAGGGCGTGTGCCTGCGCCAGGCATTTGTGAATGGCTGGTGTAGGCTTGCTCCCTGTTAGAGGGTAGCGGGGGATGCTCGTATTAGACAAGCTCCTGGACGAAGGGGCTCAAGCGAATCTAAGCGTGCTAATTGGACAAGCAGCCGCACATGCATTATAGGACAGGGAAGAGGTGAGTTTGTTCGGGCAACCTGGGGGGTTTCACATAGCCCTGATCGAGTCAAAATCCTGGGTTTTGGTCCACTTTAAAAGCGCAGAAGTGTAACAAATGTGAAGTAAAAAGTCAAGCTTTTCAAAGACCCTGGACAGGGGCGCAAAGTGCAAAACCCTTTTTGGAAGCTGTGAGGTTTCCGATCGCTGGACAGGAAGGAAGCAGCTGCGGTGGAATAAAAGACAATTGTCCCGTTTTTAGGTTATTGTTTTTACAGACCCTTTATGTCTGCTTCAGTTAGAACAACTCTGTTTTCCCCAGTAGCCATTATTATTATTTAAAGACAATTTACAGACAAATAAAAAAGCCATACTTACCTTGTGTCACATGCAGACCATTTCTCCTAGTCCAGGGCTACAGCTCCATGCCCCTCGCTGTCCACCCAATCGCGTGTATCTTCCTGGTTTTACTATACGTGGACCCCTCCATTAGTCAGTGTGAGTTGGCACGCCCCCCCCTCCATTCACTGCAAATTAAGGTATGTGAAGACATAAGACGCCCCTTTCCATTGCAGTGAATGGAGGGGAGACATGCCAGATCACAGCAACTGATGTGGGGGGGGGGGGGGCGGCATCTGGGGAGAACCCAGAGGAGCCACAAAGAAAAAGTGACAGCACAGTTCAATGAATACAGCGACTAGTGTGCCCAACTGAATGGTAAAGGCTAACAAATAAAAATAAATAAAAACACACCGTGAAATACGTGCCATCAAAAGTAAAAAGTGCAAAACACTTTGAGGTGCCCATACTAGGACCTTCTCAAAAGAGAACCTCTTTCCCCTAATCTCCCTGACAGAGAGTACAAGGATACATATCCCTCCCTCCTGAAGGAGAAGAGGGAACTTGGTCCTCAGGCACTACCCAAAGGATTCCCTGTGGACCACTGACTGGATCCCTCAGTGTAAGGCCATGCAGACCTAAAATAATGTTGTGCATGTATACACTCACATGTAGATAAACGAATGTAAAGAACAGTGGTTTTTGACCATTTTTCTGTTTGTGGAGAGCCAGGATGTGATGCGTAATCAGGCGGGCGACAAGGCACATGGATGCAGAGATGAGGTATAAGCTGCAGCCCCGGACTAGGAGCAATAGTCTGCTTGGGACCAGTGGCATGCTTAACCAGCATGCAAATGCATGGGGCCCCCAGAGGCAGGGTCAGATCACTGGCAATTTTTTGTTTAAAAGAATAAATAAATAATGGCCCCCAGTAGATGGACAGTGGGAGCCGTTTTACACAATTCACAGTGTACAGCAGATAGGAAGCCAGCTGCTGTAGAATCACTGCTCTCAGCTCCATTCAGTTATGTAAGATGCAGTGACATCACAGCCGCTAGTGAGGTGAATGGTGCAGAGCCGGCCACTGGTTGCATCCCCACTCACTTCTAGCCGGGGGTGTGCCAGTCAAAAATAGCTGCCCTGGGTATGTGTCTAGCTAAAGGTATAGCAAGGCTGCGACCTGCTCATGCATCATTGGAAGAAGTTAGGTGAGTGGGTGCGAAGATTTAATGGGGTTTCACACAGTGGGGCATCTTAGTTAGTGATGCCACATGGAGTAGAAAATGAACGACCACATGGACAAATCCTGGTCATTTCCCTATGGTATGGTTGATATTATTAACAATAGTGGTAGTAGCAAACCTAATCTAATTGTAATCAAAGGGGTGGGTGCTATCCTCTCTAGGGCTGTTCCCACAAGAAACATAGAAAATAGTATCGAAAGGATGCACACCACACAAATAGTTATGTTTGCGCTTAGCAAATTGTATTATATACAATATATACAAACAACAAATAGTGATCATAAGAGAAAGGATACACAACGGCCAAATCCATAGATGTAATTATGGTCCATAATCCTCAGGAGACTAGTGTACCTCATATGAAAAGGAGAAAGTATTACCAACAAAACATCAGTACCATGGATGACAATGCACAGCATAATGTACAAAGCAAGTATACCTGTATCACAAACAGTGGATCGCTAAAGAGGTGCCAACCGTTCAGGGCTATCAGCCCTTTTCTCAAGGCAGCGACACCACATATCACTACATGTAACCCTCAGGAGGACCTGAGCAGCACCTCTATCATACTTTGCATCACTGGTAATTTGTTGTTATTTAGATATAGTAGTCTTTATTACTCTGTATGGTTACTGCTAACACTTTCTCCTTTTCATATGAGGTACACTAGTCTCCTGAGGATTATGGACCATTATTACATCTATGGATTTGGCTGTTGTGTATCCTTTCTCTTATGATCACTATTTGTTGTTTGTATATATTGTATATAATACACATTACTAAGCGCAAACATAACTATTTGTGTGGTGTGCATCCTTTCAATACTATTTCCTATGGTATGGATGGCCAATGCCAGGATGAGCATGAGCAGCTAAAATAGCCGTCGAGCTACAACAAAATGGTGGGCACCGTGGTTTGGAGGACTTGTGCTTGCAGGGATTGTAGTCCCAGGCAAGATGGCGAGTCTTCAACAAAATGGCGCCGTAACCGGAGACTGGGAGCCGGACCAGCGCCGCGTCCCGCAACTTCCGGCGGAAGCCGGCTGATGAGGGAAATGCGCTTCACATGCTGTGGAGCGCATAATAGTGCGGCGCTGGCGCGGGGAAAGGTAAGGTTCACGTGGGTCTATATGACATACAGCGGGGAACTAGGAGTGCAGCCGACGTATTGGTGGCGCGGGAAAGATACAAACAGAGACTGACGAACAATATACTCACCGCGGCTGTTGAACTTTGCCTCTCACCGCGACTGCACTGCATGGATAAGCTTTTCAACAACACAGGCAAGTGCGCTCTAATTTGTCATTTATATATTGTGTCTGTGCATATGAACAATCAGTCATCCTGAGGGGACACAGCTAATGCTCATTCCTATTATATACAGGAATCATTGTGAGGGCGACAATATATTCCCCCAAAGGAAGAATACTAACTAGGTATACAGGTTCATTATTAAGAATCATATGACATGGCAAATATTTGAATACTGATTGAAAAAATCTTGATAAATAGGCAAGTGCATACTACCGGTTCACCTTGTGGAGTACCCTACGTGTACATGATCCATTTACCATATATGAGACATCAACAGTATCAGGTATCATGAATTTCGTTTATATATATGAGCAATGAATGTATAAAGTAAAAATAGCAATTAACAAACTAATAATATGAGCAATTTGTATGTAATATATGTAGAAACTAGCTAACCTATAGCCATTAACATTACTAACAATATGATATATTTGCTTATTATTATTACTTAGTATTATTGAAGAAATGAGAGAATAACTGAATTCAGCACATAATGTATTATGTTATGTATGAGCTAATGAAGTCCTCATAGTAGGCAACTGTCTTTTAATGTGTTTAATAAATTAAGACGAAATTTACAACACTTGTCAGGTGTGGTCATAGTCTGAGCCCTAATGACTCCACAGGGTAACCTAGCCCTGAACAAAGTTTGAATTGTATGCAAGGGCCGGGCCATGTACCAACCAGGACAATAAATATCAGGGGTTAATTTTATGTGGTCGCTACACCATGAGCACAACCAAGGGCTCAAAAGTTGTTGAGCATGAGCAGGCCTTGACTAATTCCCAACGACAAGGTGCATTAATATTGTATTTCGCTATAAAACATTTTGTCTTTGATTAGGGCCCCTGACACAACTTTGCATGGGGACCCTGCATGGGGGCACAAGGTGAGCATAGCGTTTTTTTAACTGTAAATCGTCTCTAAATTGGCAAGCTTTAGGTTAGGTTTGCATTTAAGGAGATACATTTTTTAAAAACCTAACCTGACCCAAGGACATAATCACACATCACTCACCAAGTGGCTTACCTGAGATGCTGTATATTTGGCACTATGCAGCAGTGAGGTACGCTGACCACTTTGGGAGTGCCCGTACTTCCAGAAGTGTGTAAAATATATGCCAAGCACTGTTTGTTTCTACGGTCAACGCACTCCGTATATTTGTTCATTTGTCCTTCTGTAGGGTACAGGGTATCTTGATTGGGTTTATTCAACAGTTTTAGATCTTCTTTTATGCAATCTGCTAGTGATGGGGTGATGACATTTTTATTCCTTACATCTTCAAAAAGTGTGATGTCAAGATGCTGCACTTTTGAAGAATCCCTTTGAATCCAACTTGGAAAGAACTGTTTAAAAATCTGAAATGACACAGGTGGCAAAAGTGAGGTAGTAAAATAACAGCAAGAAAGTCTCATCTGCCGATAGGGTTGGCACCTGGCCGGTACTTTTTTATAAAACTTTACGGGCCAGTAGCCTGGTGGTGCCGGGATTTGTTTTTTTACTGGTAATTGAGGATGGGAAAAGTAGACCTGCAATTACAATTACCAGTAGAAAGACAAATACAGGCACTAATAAGAAATAACAGCACAGAGCTCAAAAGAAGTCCTTTGATGATTTTGTAAAAAATGAAGTGACTTCCTCTTCACGATTGACACATCACCAAGTGATCCTAAGACAGGTCAGTGCAGAATCCACCACCTAATGTTAAAATGCTTACCAGAAATCAGTAAGGGAAACGCCTTTCACACCCAATGTTAATGGTGCTCTCCTATATACATCCAAGTATATCCATATGTAGATTCCACAGTTAATTCACTGTATCTGCCAGCAAGGTGTAACTTCCACAATCAAGGGGTAAAGGGGTTTAACTCCTTGATAAAGTACTTGATACCATCTGCTGTGTAAGCTTCTTCCCATCCGTACGGGAGGCCTTCACGGACCCCAAAACAGCCAACGCTGTGGAGGCATAAACTTGGGTCTTGAGGGATCCGAGGGAATAAGACTCTGCAGAGAGCCGACAGGGTTCAGTCCCTCGCTTGCTGCCAAAACCTTGAGAGCTACCTGAATCTTCAGTCAGTCATCTTGCCACTGCACTGTCAGGCCAGTGGCCAGTAATAGGGAAAACTGTATACTTACCTAGTGGTAATTTTTCTTTCCTGGCGTATCCTGCATGGCAGCATACCAAGGGTGTCCACCTGCTTGACCCTGATAGGACCCCATAGCTAATAAATTTTTGATCCCAACTCCCCACCAGCATTCGCATACTTAGCTTCTCACTCATTTAGGGCGGGTTGGTATGCCACCACGGTGGATACACCAGGAAAAGAAAATTACCAGTAGGTAAGCTGCTATGGATGCCATTCTCTCTCTGATGTCAATGGCGAGAATGAGAAGCATGCAGATACATGCTTCTGATAACAAGAGTAGCCACTGAATGCAAGCTGGGACGGGAAGCCAGCATATGAGCTGGGGACAGCGCAGGACATCATGACATCTATAGTCATCATAGAAACAGCAGAAAACTTTTGGTAAAGTCTTTTTTTCTTTTAATTTTATTTATGATAAATTATATTACTCTTCTTTTTAATAGGGCAGAAGGGAGGAATTGGGGTTTACAAAACAGGTATAGGATAGCTTGAAACACTAAAAGAAGTGTGTTATACCCCGAGTTCAGCTTTAATTTTCAATTTCAATTGTTAAGCACCTGCAAAAATAATCTGAGCGATTCAAGCCCCTAACTGTCCTAGTGAAATAGAAAAAAAACATGTGCAGGGGTAGCTCAGGACACAGAGTGTGGGGTCCTGGCAACAGTTTGCCCAACCAAACTCGAAAAGGGGGTTAAAAGGTATAGTCCAGACATGAAAGCAAAAAAAGCATCACATTTTATCTCTGACAGCTGATCACTAGACTGGATTCAGCAGTCGGGTCAGTTTGCAAGCGCCAGAATAGAAGCGAAACTGCAGGGGATAAAAAGGAAACTTCATTTGTTTTTAAACAAAAACACAGGATTTCGACTATCCTGGGTTTTGGTCCCTGTCTCCGGGTATCTGATTTGGCATGCCTCAAAGTGTGAAACCCCCGGATCCCCAGTAAACTTACCTAAGCACCAATTCAATGGTGCATGTGCGGGCACACAGCCTCAGAGTACTCAGTTTCATTGGGTTTCGCTTAGACCTGAGAATGCAGTGGATAGGGAAAGGAAATCAGGTAGCCATGGAGTCTTACAGAAGACTTTAATGCATGGACAATCCATTTATACCTATCATAAACAAAAGTACTGTGCTCACCTCCACTTTACTGTTTTCCACCAGTATGTAGGCCGTTTGACTCTGTTTCATCAGTGATGTTGTGAAGTGCGATGGCGCACTGGGATCAATAGGGAAATAAGCAGCTGGAACCTGGAGAATCCTATCAAGCAGAGTAAAAATTATTCAGTTGATGGAATTAAAGAGTGAAACATATCCATCATTCAATTAAAAATAAATAATAATAATACTATATACATAATGTATAGAAGGCTTTAGCAGTTCTACAGACTTATGAATTATTCGCCATACCCCCACTTGGGTAAAATGTGCAGCTTTGATTATTGCAGTTCCACTTTTGTAAAAAGGTCAAGAAGCGGCATGAGAGCCACCTTGGCTGGTCCCCTAGATACAGCAATTACAATGCATGGGGACATCTTTCCAGAAGGTGTGCATCAAAGGCAGGCTGCTCAGTCTTATATTACACACCATACTGGTAAATCATTTTTAATAACTTGTTCATTTTAAAGGGAAGGTAATATGGGGTTACAGTGCATACATTTCAAATCAATTCCAGATGCCAAGCTCTGGGCTGTGCACATACCCATTTCTTCTTTCACACCCTAAATTGTTGCTCCTAAAATATCATCAGTCATGTGACTAACTGGCAAAGATTAGCCCTGATGAGGAGCCCTCACTGCTTATGTGCATCAGCAAGTCCTGAGAGTGGTCTCTCAGCCACAGCCAACATCAGTGTACTTACAAAATGAGGGGCATTGGCTCAGCCTGTAGAAGCCCAAGTATCTGAACTGTGAGAGGCAAGGTAATTGTGAGCTACCCAACAAATATCCAGGGATAGTCCCAAGGGCATATTGTAAGCAAGAGACAGTGTAGCATGCTGTGAACATTCCAGAGCTGCTGGACTTAAAAGAAGCCGGTTATCTTCTAAATCAAGGCCACTTATTAGTGGGCAGAGACAGGGCAAACATCTGCCTGCAGAAAACACCATAACCTCCCTTAGATCCAGTGGGGCCAGCTGTGATATATGACTAGAACAAGCCTGTTCCATTTGCATGGCGTTTGTCGCCTTATAGACACAAGTAGTTACCCCATTATCCATGATGCCAGGTGGATCCCTGGCTGGCAGTAGATCCCAATTACATCTTTCTGCAAGTCATGAAGCGAGGATTTTAAAAAACAAGTAAGCTCATCAGCATGGTGCATCATGTCCTTATAGGTGCAGCAGACAGGAGGCCCGCTGTAGGGTTGGAAACAAACCACGTCCCTGTCTTTATGGAGTGCCGCAGCTTCTCTCACCATTCTGTGCAGAGTCTCTTCCATCCTCACATCAGAGGAGAGGAACTAAGTGAAGAGATAGAAATACACACTTGGTTATTATTCTGACAGTGAGGCAACAATAGGGCAAGATGGAGAGAAAGTAAAGAATAGAAGGCGAGATGCAGGGAATGCAGAAAGAAGAGGTAGTAAAAAGGTAAAAAAAAAGTAGATGAAGTAAGTAAGTGTGTGTGTGTGTTTTGGCAAACAAATGGAGTGTGCAAAACGCAGAGAAGCGAGAACCAAGAATGGAACAGGGAAAAGCGGGAACCAAGGAGAGAAGGAGGGAATGGGGAAAAGCGTGAACCAAGAATGGAACGGGGAAAAGCATGAACCAAGGAGGGAACGGGGAAAAGCATGAACCAAGGAGGGAACGGGGAAAAGCATGAACCAAGGAGGGAACGGGGAAAAGCATGAACCAAGGAGGGAACGGGGAAAAGCATGAACCAAGGAGGGAACGGGGAAAAGCATGAACCAAGGAGGGAACGGGGAAAAGCATGAACCAAGGAGGGAACGGGGAAAAGCATGAACCAAGGAGGGAACGGGGAAAAGCGTGAACCAAAGAGGGAACGGGGAAAAGCGTGAACCAAGGAGGGAACGGGGAAAAGCGAGAACCAAGGAGGGAACGGGGAAAAGCGAGAACCAAGGAGGGAACGGGGAAAAGCATGAACCAAGGAGGGAACGAGGAAAAGCATGAACCAAGGAGGGAACGAGGAAAAGCATGAACCAAGGAGGGAACGGGGAAAAGCGAGAACCAAGGAGGGAACGGGGAAAAGCATGAACCAAGGAGGGAACGGGGAAAAGCATGAACCAAGGAGGGAACGGGGAAAAGCATGAACCAAGGAGGGAACGGGGAAAAGCATGAACCAAGGAGGGAACGGGGAAAAGCATGAACCAAGGAGGGAACTGGGAAAAGCGTGAACCAAGGAGGGAACGGGGAAAAGCATGAACCAAGGAGGGAACGGGGAAAAGCATGAACCAAGGAGGGAACGGGGAAAAGCATGAACCAAGGAGGGAACTGGGAAAAGCGTGAACCAAGGAGGGAACGGGGAAAAGCGTGAACCAAGGAGGGAACGGGGAAAAGCATGAACCAAGGAGGGAACGGGGAAAAGCATGAACCAAGGAGGGAACGGGGAAAAGCGTGAACCAAGGAGGGAACGGGGAAAAGCGTGAACCAAGGGGGGAACGGGGAAAAGCGTGAACCAAGGAGGGAACTGGGAAAAGCGTGAACCAAGGAGGGAACGGGGAAAAGCATGAACCAAGGAGGGAACGGGGAAAAGCGTGAACCAAGGAGGGAACGGGGAAAAGCATGAAACAAGGAGGGAACAGGGAAAAGCGTGAACCAAGGAGGGAACGGGGAAAAGCGTGAACCAAGGGGGGAACTGGGAAAAGCATGAACCAAGGAGGAAACGGGAAAAAGCATGAAACAAGGAGGGAACAGGGAAAAGCATGAACCAAGGAGGGAACAGGGAAAAGCATGAACCAAGTAGGGAACGGGGAAAAGCATTAACCAATGAGGGAACGGGGAAAAGCATTAACCAATGAGGGAACGGGAAAAAGCGTTAACCAATGAGGGAACGGGAAAAAACGTTAACCAATGAGGGAACGGGGAAAAGCATGAACCAAGGAGGGAATGGGGAAAAGCATGAACCAAGGAGGGAACGGGAAAAAGCATGAAACAAGGAGGGAACAGGGAAAAGCATGAACCAAGGAGGGAACAGGGAAAAGCATTAACCAAGTAGGGAACGGGGAAAAGCATTAACCAATGAGGGAACGGGGAAAAGCATTAACCAATGAGGGAACGGGAAAAAGCGTTAACCAATGAGGGAACGGGAAAAAACGTTAACCAATGAGGGAACGGGGAAAAGCATGAACCAAGGAGGGAAAGGGGAAAAGCGGGAACCAAGGAGGGAACAGGGAAAAGCGTGAACCAAGGAGGGAAAGGGGAAAAGCGTGAACCAAGGAGGGAACGGGGAAAAGCGTGAACCAAGGAGGGAAAGGGGAAAAGCATGAACCAAGGAGGCAACGGGGAAAAGCATGAACCAAGGAGGCAACGGGGAAAAGCATGAACCAAGGAGGCAACGGGGAAAAGCATTAACCAAGGAGGGAACGGGGAAAAGCGTGAACCAAGGAGAGAACGGGGAAAAGCGAGAACCAAGGAGGGAACGGGGAAAAGCATGAACCAAGGAGGGAACGGGGAAAAGCATGAACCAAGGAGGGAACGGGGAAAAGCGTGAACCAAGGAGGGAACGGGGAAAAGCGTGAACCAAGGAGGGAACGGGGAAAAGCGCGAACCAAGGAGGGAACGGGGAAAAGCGCGAACCAAGGAGGGAACGGGGAAAAGCATTAACCAAGGAGGCAACGGGGAAAAGCATTAACCAAGGAGGCAACGGGGAAAAGCGAGAACCAAGGAGGGAACGGGGAAAAGCGCGAACCAAGGAAGGAACGGGGAAAAGCATGAACCAAGGGGGGAACTGGGAAAAGCATGAACCAAGGAGGGAACAGGGAAAAGCATGAACCAAGGAGGGAACGGGGAAAAGCATGAACCAAGGAGGGAACGGGGAAAAGCATGAACCAAGGAGGGAACGGGGAAAAGCATGAACCAAGGAGGGAACTGGGAAAAGCGTGAACCAAGGAGGGAACGGGGATAAGCATGAACCAAGGAGGGAATGGGGAAAAGCATGAACCAAGGAGGGAACGGGGAAAAGCGGGAACCAAGGAGGGAACAGGGAAAAGCATGAACCAAGGAGGGAACGGGGAAAAGCATGAACCAAGGAGGGAACTGGGAAAAGCGTGAACCAAGGAGGGAACGGGGAAAAGCATGAAACAAGGAGGGAACGGGGAAAAGCATGAAACAAGGAGGGAACGGGGAAAAGCATGAAACAAGGAGGGAACGGGGAAAAGCATGAAACAAGGAGGGAACGGGGAAAAGCGTGAACCAAGGAGAAAACAAGGAAAAGCGTGAACCAAGGAGGGAACGGGGAAAAGCATGAAACAAGGAGGGAACTGGGAAAAGCATTAACCAAGGAGGAAACAAGGAAAAGCGTGAACCAAGGAGGGAACGGGGAAAAGCATTAACCAATGAGGGAACGGGAAAAAACGTTAACCAATGAGGGAACTTGGAAAAGTGGGAACCAAAGAGGGAACGGGGAAAAGCATGAACCAAGGAGGGAACGGGAAAAAGCATGAAACAAGGAGGGAACAGGGAAAAGCATGAACCAAGGAGGGAACAGGGAAAAGCATTAACCAATGAGGGAACGGGAAAAAGCGTTAACCAATGAGGGAACGGGAAAAAACGTTAACCAATGAGGGAACGGGAAAAAACGTTAACCAATGAGGAACGGGGAAAAGCATTAACCAAGGTGGGAACAGGGAAAAGCGAGAACCAAGGAGGGAACAAGGAAAAGCGAGACCAAAGGAGGGAACAAGGAAAAGGGTAACCAAGGAGGGAACACATAAAAGCGAGGACTAACGAAAGAACACATAAAAGCGAGAATGAGGGAGAGAATGCGGAGATGCAAGAATGTAGGAGAGAAGGTGAAAAGTGAGAATGAAGGAGAGAATGAGGAAATGAAAGAAAAATACAATAACTTTTTTTTGTATTTTAATTTAGTTTTAAGCAGCTAGACAACTAAAGGCTCAAACAGCAAAGACAAATTGTGCTTACTTTTTCTAAATAATGGCAAGTGAGTGATAAATCGGGTGGAAGAGCAACAATAATGGGGCCCCACTGACCTTTTGGGCCCCAATGCGGTCGCATCATTTTGGGTGTCTTTTAGGGACGTGTGAATGGTGTTTGCAGGCGCCCCTCTTACAGAGGATTTGAAATTATCCCATGAGTAAGGGTCGGGCCATGAGAGCAAAGTAGAGTAGAGTTGGAGGCGGAGACACGGACTCCAGTGTCAACATGGGCCTCCAGTGCGCATTACCCGGCTCTGAGCTTTGATTGGTTGACAGTCAGACGCCAACCAATCAGAGAGTAGCAGCAGCCAATCCATTGGCACTAGAGGAAAAGGCTGTGTTCCCGAGCGTTTTGCTATCAGCCATGCTTTGCAGCAGCCCTGTGGGGTCACGTTACGTTTACCTCTCCCGTGCAGGAATTCCTGCTCCTCACATTTCCTCCATCATGCCGCTATATCACAGGCAGTTCTCGGCGGTTACATTCCCACAGCTGCAGGTCACGTCCCTATAATCCTATGGTCGGAGCAACCCACACACAAGGCAGCTAGGAGTCCTTCTCCCCTATAGCAGCGGTGACTACAATTCCCAGAAAGCTTTGCTGCAGGCCCAGCAAGCTATAGGCTGGGGAGTCTGTGTGCTGATTGGGCGCTTGAGGAAGACGAATTGTAGCGAGCTTTGTATGTAGAAGGTGAAGTCATGGTGCTGAAGGTTTTTTTTTTTTTTTTTTTTACTGTTCTCGGAGAAAAGAAACCCGTCAGATGAGGATGCTGGTTATTGCATGGAGCGATCTGAGAAATATCACATTAAAGTGGACCAACACCCAGGGGGGATCAGCCCGGGAATCTATAAGATTCCTGGGCCGATCAGATCCCTCCCCGCGGGGCATTCGAAATCGGGATGCCCCGCTGTGTGAAACCCCGCAGGATGCCCAGAAACCTTACCTTATCCCCGTTCCAACAGCGCATGCGCGAGCCGTGGACGCATCTCGCGCTTCTCCCTAGCACGGCGCGCACCCACGCTGCCGTTTGTTAATGGCGGGCGCGCTCCCTGTTAAGAGGGAAGCGCGAGATGCGGCCTCCAGCGTGCTCAGAGCCGCTGTGGTTGTCCGCCGCTTGTCCGTACGTACCACAGCGGCTCTGAGCACTCTGATTGGATGACGCTCGCGTAGGAGCAGGGTGAGGTGACTTTTTTAGGGCGATCTGGGGTGTTTCGCGGAAGTGGACCAAAACCCAGGATAGTGAAAATCCTGGGTGTTGGTCCACTTTAAAGGAGCACTATCACCAAGTTGTGTAATATTAAAAATCCATATAAACACGTCGGCTAATGAGAGGAGGGGTCACTTATATATATATATATATATATATATATATACTATACACCCAAACTAAATAAAACTCCCGCCAAGCCCGTGGTTTATTCTCTCATGGTAGGAATAAAATCCAGGGGTGACAGGTTTAGTCTATCAGAGGTAACAGAGCCTGTCACCCCGGATGTCCTCTTCCTTCTATTGAAAGAATGAAAAACAAGCCTGGCTGGATATTTTTTGATGCCGGGTGTATAAGTGACCCCTCCTGTCGCCACCCAGCATATTTAGATGGATATTTATTATTGGGACATTTTTTCGTGATAGTGCTCCTTTAAAGTGGACCAACACCCAGGATTTTCACTATCCTGGGTTTTGGTCCACTTCCGCGGGGCACCCCGATCGGGGGTGCCCCGCTGCGTGAAATCCCCCAGAATGGCAGAAAAAACTCACCTCACCCCGCTCCTACGGTGCATGCGCGGCCCTCGTCCAATCAGCGCGCTCAGAGCCGATGTGGTATGGCCTGGCACAAATCTAGGATTATCTGGCACAGAATTGGCCAATAAGGAATGTGGATTAATAAGCACCCCTGATTTTCACCCCCCCCCCCCCCCCAGGTTGCCTGATCCGTTTATTTTCTAGTCGCTCCTACGGCACAGGTTCAAACTAAGTGCAAGTGCGCTGATTGTGGATGAGCACCCCGAACATACCCGGAACATTTTTTGACGTGTTTGGTTCTGATTTAAAGCAAATTAAAACCTAAACGTGCCAGCCCTGGAATCTTCTGGCCCCTAGCCTGCCCTAGGGCATCCTATAGTGGGATGCCCTGCTGTGTGAAGCACCCAGGGCGGCCAGTAAACTTAAACGACGGCTAAAGCGACTGCAGTCGCATCCCTGGCTTCCCTCTAACTGTGTGCACATCCAGTCTGATTGGTTGGGTGTGGGAGCACCTTAGTAGAAAGCGGTCAGGCGCACATCAACCGCTTTGAGATTATCAACCGCCGTTTTGAGATTAGATCGGTGATCTAAAAAGTGCCACTGAGTGTAACTTCTGCCCGTTTTATTTGAATCTGCTTTAAAGTGGACCAAAACCCTGAATTTTGGCTGTCCTGGGTTTTGGTCCCCACCGTATGAAACCCCCCAACTCGGAGCCGCTGATGTCACGTCGTCTTAACCTTTGTCTAAGGCCAGCGGTTCCGAGCGCGCTGGCAGTCTCATCCCCCGCTTCCCTCTAACAGAGCATGGCAGAGCCGGACATTCACAAATGCCTGGTGCGGGCACGCGTCCTGCTAGAGGGATACCTAGGCTGCGGCTGTGGCTCGCTCATGTGCCGTTGGACTGGGAAACAAGGTACATTTATGGGGCGACCTGATTTCGGATGCCCTGGGGGACTGAATCGATCGGCCTGGGAATCTTATAGGTTATCACAGTGGGTTTTGGTCCACTTTAAATGGCTTTGACCCACTGATATGGGTGAACCCCTGCATCACATAGCTGAGATCAGCCTGGCCCAAAGTGGTTCTGGCCTTCACTGGCATCAAAATGGGTACAGGATACTTTGAGGGCAGAGCCAGTTTAGCCCAGGCTGATCTCTGCTGTGTGGTGCAGGGGGTCACCCTCTTTGAGTTGGCACTGTGACATCAGTGGGCCAAAGCCATTTAATCATTCCTGTATAGAAATTTGTGCCAGCTAATACCGGCATCATCAGGAGACATTTTCTTAGAATAGCGTAAAAAAACAAAAACTTTCCTTGTGTACAAAATCACCAGCATCATGTGTCCTTGTTCTGCCAGCTTTCCTGTCTCTCCTAGAGACAGCAAGCTCAGCGTATCTGTGGCCCCACGTGGTATAGCGCACATTCCCCTCGATTCAAAGAGCAAAAGTTAATTGATTTCGGATCGAGAATCGTAAGTTTGGGTGGGTGTTAGTCATTTTTTCCTGTTTTTTTGGCCATTTCCGACTCGCACGAGCCTACGTACGAATGCGTATATGCTCTTACGATCATCGCAAGTTCGTTCCTAAATTTTAGGATCAAAACGTAAAACTTAGGATGAAAACGTAAAACTTAGGATAATTGAATGGGTTTAGGTGTGATTCAGAGAACAGTTTTCAAACCTCTAAAGACGTTTTAAAAGAAAGCCACTGCCGACACCTTTTAGCAGCCGGATTGCTGTTCGTGAACAGGTTTTTTGGCTATGTGGAGGAGTCTGCGCGTCTTGAGCTCCAATGAACTGCATGTATCAGCATGGCCGAGGCCATAAATTGTATGGCAATGCATACCTGATTCATGTATGCCTTATAAAAGCATTTTAATGTGGACCTTAATTAGTCCTTTGCATGTAAACCTTTATTTTGCAATACATCCATATATTTGCGTTAATTAAAGAAACTTATGTCCTTTGTTATTTATTTTTAAATTGATGTACTAGAATAATATTTTTAGATTGCATTTATTGGTGTAGTTGTTTACCTTTGCTTTGTTTAATTATTTAAGCTCATCTTTGGTCAGATGCATCACACTTACTGAGGAGAGGAGAGCGGGATAAAGTGCAGGATGTGGGTTACTGCTGTATTTTGCACAGACACAGCAGAGCTGGGGGAATGGAAAGGTCAGAAAACCAAGAATCCAGAGCAACACAGTCACAAGGCCCTTTCTGTTTGCAGGCTGCCCGATAATACCTGAGCCGCCATCTTGGCTGTCTCTAGGCTCATAACATGCAGAAGTTGCTGGGTGTTTTTTTATATTTGAGAGCAATCTGTATGTAGAGGGTGTGGGTAACCACACACAAAATTTTAAGTTGTACCATTTGAAGCCAAAATATTAAAATTAAATCCACAAGTAAAAAATGCAAGTTAACTAAAAATTAAACAAAGTAAGATTTACTCATGCAAATGCATTCATTAATGGTTGGTTACTACAAAATGAAAGAAATAAAGAAAAATAAAAGACCAAATATTTAGAATGCACTTTAATGAGGTAAGTTTGTAGTGCGCAGCCGCAAGATCAGAAGGATTTACGTCCAGACAAAAAAGGAAAAAGGGCAAAACCAATGTTGCAACCTGAGAAATGAAACGGAAAATTCAGGATGGAAACTGACATAGGTCTGATTCCCGAACTGCCATACGAACGGACGTACATTTTAGGATAGAAACGTATTTGCTTATAGAATCACTCGCAAGTTCATACGAACGCACGAGCGGACGTGAAAAATAGGATGATCGGCACCAAAATCCAAGCTGTTACATGTTTCTTTGAATCGACCCCATTGTGTGTTAGGTCAATGGACGATTGCTAGTGAGTGGAGATCCCTGGAGATGAGTCTTGGTAAACTATGGCTAAAATAAATGATATTGAGAATAACAAAACATTTTGGGGCACTTTGTAAAGGACATTAGAAAAACATAACATGGTCTTCAGTCCTTGGTCCTTAACCTAGAGACTGCAGCTTTCATTTTATTTCTTCTTTCCATCCAACCACCTCCCGTCACTTTTCTTTCTGTGTATCGGTTGTGTGTTGATTTGTCTTTGTATTTTTTGTTAGTGTGAATAGGAATAAGTTAGTTTAAGTACATAAACACACATATATATATATATACATATATATATATATATATATATATATATATATATATATATATATATATTATGACAGCAAAAGAAAGCCCAAATTACTATAGGAAATGTCTTAAAGCGGACCTTCACTCTAAATAAGAGTCTCCCACACCCTGTACATACAGATTGCTCACATTAAAAATCATCCTACCTGCATCTACTGCATGTTATGAGCCTTTAAACATCCAAGATGGCGGCCTGCAAACAGGAAGCGCCTTCTGACTGTGTCACTCTGCATTCTGGGATTGCTGACCTTTTCCTGACCCCAGCTCTGCTCTGTCTGAGCAAAGCACAGCTATAACCCGCCCCCTGTTCTTTATCCCGCTCTCCTCTCCTCAGTAAGTGTGATGCTTCTGAGTCAAGATGGCGGCGCCCATATCCTAAAGTCCTGAACAGAGTTGCAGCCCAGTGTGGGAAAGAATAATAAGTAAGTGACTAAAAACTTATATTAACTTTAGATGCTGGGGAATAGTTTTTAAGGGTTTGGGCTTTTCAATAAATCATCGTGAAGGTCCGGTTTAATACATACCATACTAAAAAGGTTTACTGAATTGGTAGCTCATTTAAGACAGATAACCGGACCTTCACTCTGAATAAGAGCCTATCTTGTATGTTTCCCCCACCCTGTACATACAGATTGCCCACATTAAAAATCATCCTACCTGCATCTACTGCATGTTATGAGCCTTTAAACATCCAAGATGGTGGCCCATGGAGTCTCAGGCTGGCTGCAGACAGAAAGTGTCTTCTGACTATGCCGCTCTGCAATCTGGGATTGCTGTCCATTTCCTGACCCCAGCTCTGCTCTGTCTGTGCAAAGTGGGAGCCCAGTGGGGGAAGGAATAAGTAAGCGACTAAAATGTAAAATATATTAATTTTAGATGCTGGGGAATAAGTTTAAGGGTTTGAGTTTTTCATTAAATGATGTTGAAGGTCCGGTTTAGGAATGAAGAATGCTTTATCTACTGGTTTACAGTTAGATTGAATATGTTGCCAGACTATATGATCAGAAAATCTGTTTCATTATTTGATTTGAGGCTTACTTGTGAATGTCCTTATTTTCTGTAAACTGAAACAATGAAGTAGTGAATTATTATATTAAAGTGGACCAACACCCAGGATTTTGACTATCCTGGGTTTTGGTCCACTTCGGCGGGGCACCCCGATCGGGGTGATGGCCGGCGCTGGTGCGCGCACGTCTGGAGGGGCGCGCGGGAGGCGGCGGATCAGGTAAGATGTTTTGGGGGTTTCACCCCGCGGGACATCCCGATCTCGGATGTCCCGCGGTGAGGGAGGTGATCGGCCCGGGAATCTTATAGATTTCCGGGCCGATCACCCCTGGGTGTTGGTCCACTTTAAAGTTGAACATCAGACCTAAAATAAAAAGGGGCCAATCTTCTCCCCTTCCCCCCCCCCCATAGGCTCCTACTTACCTTTTGGATGTCGCCGCTGCCTGGGACCTAGAGCTCTGACCGCATCAGCCAGAGGCTAGACTACCATTGAGGAACCCTGATGCCCCCCCTATGCGCCAAGGGTGTCGCCAGTAGTTTAAGCATATTGGATAAGCAGCGAGGGTCACACAATAAGGGCATCTTAAATCAGGATGTCCTGGGGAGGAAGAACAAAACCTGGGAGTGTTTTATTTGCAGAACCACTAACTAGGTCTACTGGGCAGATCATTGTGCTCATTGGGGTGAGTGTACCCAGCACCCAGTGAAGCCAATCAGTTACTGCTGCTGGCGAGTACATGGGGCGCCAGGGTGGCTATTGCCCACATTGGGATCCATTACTGGTAAGTAGTTCTGCCTGATTTTGGGCTTTGTTACTGTTGGAGCAGTAGGATATAGAGGTAAGGGGAATATAACTGCATTTCCAGTCACTTCTTAGAGGAGAGCCACAGGACATAAGGGCTGGCCATGGCAGGGGGTGAGCCCGGTAGCAGCACCCCGATCTAAGCTCCAATCACGTGACCGGACTAGAGTCACTTTCAGTGGCCGCAGTCGGCTCTGGAAACCGTCTCAGACGCTTATTCGCTGCGGCTGTGCGGGAGGCCGGCTCTCAGGCGCTTAGTTTCCCTGGCAACCCGAGCACAGCCCCGGCCATGGAGAGAGCGGCGCCATGGACGGAGCCGGAGGTCAGGGCGCTGATCGGGATCTGGTCAGAAGAGGGCATCAGGCGGCAGCTGCAGGGCACCCTGAGGAACAAGGGCCTCTTCATGTACATCGCACTCCGCATGCGCCAGCTCGGCATCTATCGCGACTGGAAGCAGTGCCGCTCCAAGTACAAGAACCTCAAGTACGAGTACCGGGCGCTGAGGAGCAGCAGCAGCTGGCCGCCTGTCTATAAGATTCCCTTCTACGACGAGCTGCGCGCCATTCTGGGCGACGAGAGCCACGAGCAGGAGCGCTCCCAGGCCGGCCCGGAGACCAGCGCCCACACAGGTAACGGCGCAGCCGCTTAATGCATCAAACCAGCTCTGTCTCCTGGCAGCGCAAACGGCTCCGGCCTGCGGGGAAACGACGACACCTAGCGGCCAACTGACGCACTGCTGCCAATCGCGGCTTAGGAGGAGAAAAGCGGACCTGTCACGTGTTACTGCGCGACCTGTGCTGGTGACTGATCCAACCATAAGCGCAATGGGCGCCTCAGCTTTATCACAAAAAAGATGGCAGTATAGATAGACGAGGAATATTGAGAGGGGAATATGTAGGGAAAAGAAAGAGTGAAAGAAACTAGGGAAAGAAAGATGAAGGGACACTAGAAAAGAAGGGAGAGAAAGAGGGATGGAGGGGATATGGGAAAATGAGAATGGAGGGGGGGGGGGATAAAGGGAGCGATGGGGAGGCAGAAATGAGTGAAAAAAAGAGACCAGGAACATTAAAGTGGACTAAAGCCCAGGATTTTGACTATAAGAGCAGCGGCTCTGACGGACGCATCCTCCGCTTCCCTCTAACCATTAATGGCTGGCGCGGGCACGCTCCCTGGTAGAGGGAAGCGGAGGATGCGTCCATCAGAGCCGCTGCTCTTAGACCGTAGGACCGGGAGGACCGGGAAGAGGTGAGCTGGGCTCAGAGTCCTGGGGGTTTCACACAGCGGGGCACCCTCGACCGGGGTGCCCCCAGGGAAAGGACAAAAACCCAGGATATTCACAACTATTGACTATCCTGGGTTTTGGTCCACTTTAAACTGAGGGATAAAAGATGAATTGAGTATCAGAAAGAGAGGAGCAAAAGGAATGAAAACAGAGAAAGCAAGAAAATGAATATAAGTCAAAAGGAAAGCGAGAAAAAATGGAGAAGTAGGGAATGCGAAAAAGCAAAAAAAGGGCAGGTAAAAAACAAAGGTAGACATTGTGAAGGTGAAAAAAGAGATGGAAGGAAGGTGATAAGATGGCAGGGAGATGAAACAGCAGACGCGGGGGATGAAGCAAATGTGGAAAATAGACAGAAGTGAAAGAGGAGGTGGGCAAAAGAGAGACCAAAAAAGGGAGACAGAGAGAAAGATAAAGCCTGACTGACACAAAGAAAGACAACAAGGAAAAAAAGTATAAAAGAAAAATTGCAGGTGAAAAAATGAGAGAGGCAGTGTGCAGAATAGGGAGAGATTTTCCTGTTTCACTGAATGAAGTGTCTTCATACCGTTGGGCAAACCGTACCCCCCAAAGTTCGGGTTCGACAAGTGTGACCAAACTTTGAATAAAAGTTTGGGGACCATGTGCTAAACCCAAATTGGACATCAAAATATTAAAACACCTCACCTGCAATCCTCCCCTGATTCTGGTGGGGGTGGGGACCCTGAATGGGCGCTATAGACCTGAATGACCAGTACAGTCACACGTTGCACAAGATTGGAGACCCACCACTCCACCACAACAGTGCTAGATCCTGGTTAGGCGTTTATTTTGTTTTGTAACCCCCCCCCCCCCCTCAACTGGAGAACCGGGGTCTGAATGCAGACCTCGGCGTCAGATTTCTAGACCCCTCTACTGACAGCCCTGCGCTCAGTTGCTCCTGTTTTGCTGTGCTCAGAGCTGCCCCCTTTCCTTGATGAGCAATGTAGTGCTTAGTCTCCCTGCTAGTGTCATGGCTCCCTGGCACCTAGCATTGCAATATGAAGCACTGCATGGGCAGGAAGTGGCAAGGCACAAACAAACTTTGTTTCTCAGTCTCTTTGGCCCATCCAATCCTTTTCTCCTCCCCAGCTCAGCCCGATCTATCCCTGTAACACCATCCCGTCCCCCTAGCTTAGCCCCATCCATTCCTGCCCCCCCAGCTTTACCCCATCTATTCCTGCCCCCCCCCCAGCTTTACCCCATCTATTCCTGCCCCCCCCACCCCCAGCTTTGCCCCATCCATTCCTGTTCCCTCAGCCCTGCCCGATCTGTTCCTGTCCCATCATCTATAAGATTCCATGGCCGCTTGATTCCCTCCACCCGGGGCATCCTGATTAGCCCCAAGGAAAAGTACCAAAACCAATTGTTCAGCTCTAAAGTCCTGGAAAAAATCATTATTTTGGTCAGCCAGTTCAGGCTTGGTCCTATAGGAGTCAAAAAGAGAAAATATGTCCTCCGAAGTGCTGCCTGTCTACCTTTCCAGAATTTCAAGTGAGATGTCCATATTAAAAATCCCAGTATGTTGTTAAGGGTTGTCTTTTTTGGTTTTCAGTATATCAACCCTACTGGGCCATGAAAATCCCCTGATTTAATGATGATGAAAGCGTTGTGAGGTAACAGAAATATAATCACCCATCTCTTGCCAGCTCTGGCACAAACCAACCTTTATTTAATATGCATAGTTTACGGCTGCCAGTGCCTCCACATTGGCCTCAAAGGCCCCTCCACTGATAAGATTCAGGAATGAACCTCTATCAAAGGACTGCAACATGTGGTCACGAGAGATGATACCTCACAAGTTGCTTTTGGGAATGGCAGTGAAGCAGGCTATGGAGGAAATACTAGCTGTGATTTGCTATTCTGGAAACAAGGAAAAGAAAATGAAGTAGCTAAGAGTTGACCCAAGCCTTAAAGATCAGGTGTTCAGGATTTACTGGTGCCTTAATGCTGGAACACTCAGCAAAAGCATTTGCTCATAAACACATTATAATACACAGGACTCTATTTCCCTTGAAAGCATTGTGATTATGTTTCCCTTGCTTATTCTAGATTTGCAGAGTTGCAGAGGCAGCACAGGTGATCTAGCTGTCCCATCGGTTCATAATGAGGGAGGAAAGCACTGGTCTGCTAGGGAGACTCTGGCACTTATAAATATCTGGTCTGACAGGAGCATCCGGGGGCAGCTGAAGGGATCCATCAGAAACCAGAAGATATTTGAGAATATTGCAAGCCTTCTGCAACAAGAAGGGATAGACCGAGACTGGAGGCAGTGCCGCACCAAGTACAAAAATCTTAAACACGAGTACGCTGTGGTCAAGAAAGCTCAAGAGTCTGGAGACCAATGGAAGACCATGAAATATTTTGCAGAGCTGGATGCTATTCTTACAGGAAAATCATCCGGTTATACAAACACTAAAATCAACCGGCCCTCACCTATAACATGCTCGGGAACTGTTCTAAACACTAATACTGCTGAATGTGTGCCAGGTGAGTTAGAATACCTCCATGATTGTAACAATAAAAAAACATTCGACTGCATATTTATATGAGAACATAAGTGTAAGTTACCTTGTTTCAGAAGCCAAGCACCCAGGATCTCGTCCCCACAAGAAGAGACCCCACGTGTTCTGTGGTTTAACCAACCACTGCCATAGGGATGTCATAATGGAGCTGCACGCCCAAGAAGGGTTTTGTTCCTCTTTAAAGTTAAAAAGCTCATTGAGATCCAGGTTGCAATTAACACCACAGCCATATTCAGAGCGCACCTTGCTTTACCAAATAACATGACCCCCAGCGGTGCCTCCTGAATACACACATACAATGATAAAGACAGATGGAGCGAAAGTGGGTAAATGGTGCTAGAGGCAAAAGGGGTTGCGGGAAAAAAGAGAGGTGGAAGGAATGTGAAGAAAAAGAGAGATGGAAGGAATGTGAAGAAAAAGAGAGATGGGGGGAACATAAATAGAGACATAAGCCCTGGCGGTGGAAAGAAAGGCAGAGAAAGTGGGGGGGGTTGGGTTGTGACAGAAGGTGGCGAGAGAGAAATAAAAGGCATATGAAGGAGAGGTACAAAAGGAGGCTTGAAAATGATTGGGAAAGAGAGATGTGATTTAAAAAAAATAGGTTTCTCATCTCTTCCATTCTGGGGCACCACCAGTAGCAATGTGTGGGTTTGTGGTAGGCGGGGACTGCAAGATAGAAAAAACTAGCAGCTGTGGCAGCTCCTCAGTTATTTTCTTGCAGTTGCAAGGGGCTGTGAGGATGTCGGGCTCCCAGATGTCTTTGTTTTGTGCTTTACTACTACTGGCAGCCCTGCTGGTCAGAGCTCGGCTGGCAGCTCCCACATCGCGAGGGAGCGTGGCCACCAGCCATGCAGCCTGCCAATTAACGAACTCAGAAAGGGGGCGGGACTGTGGCTTTGGCCCAATTGGGCCTTACAGTGGAGGACGGGGGGCGCATTTGAGTGGGCCGTGGCTCTGCTCTCCTCCTCCTCACTAACAGCATGAGGCAGTGCTATCTTGTGCGTTGCTCGGAGGTCCCTGCTGCATCCCCGGATCGTCGCTTGGCAGCTCCTGCACTGCCTCCCTGTTCTCCTAGGCTGAGGATCAAATCTAGCGTGGCTGTCTCCTCACGTTTTTCTCTGGTCGGGTAGGGCTCCCTTTTGGGGGCAAAGCCTTTTGACTTGTACTGCTTACCTTTTGAATCTGACATTTGGTCATGTTATTGCAGGGTGGGGGTCCAGAAGCTGCTGCATCCTTGGGTGGGTTCATGTCAGCTGCAGGGAGGTCTGACCAGTCAGCGATAAACAGGAGGATGTGGGGACCAGTGCTCCAGCTGTATTGTTTAGCAGTTATTTTACCATGTCAGGGCATCGGAGGCTCCTGGGTCTCATGTTTTGAAGAACCCTGCCGCAAGTCCTATATGCCAAGAAGTTCAAATGTGAGCAGATTCCTATCATCCTGATCGCCCCACACTGACCCAGAAGGGTGTGGTTTGCAAATCTGGTCAGCCTGGCAGTGGAGCCCCCGTGGCAACTCCCCAACCTCCCAGACCCTCTGCAACAGGATCCACTGTGGCGCGGCAATTCTCCAGTGCTGGCTTTAGTGGCTTGGTTGTTAAGACCAGCATATTGGAGGAGAGGGGTTTGTCCGCCGCGGTAATTTGGACCTTGATTCAAGCACGTAAACATTCATCCTCTAGAATTTACTACAGGACTTGGAGGGCCTTAGTGTCTTGGTGCGAAAATGAAGGCCACTCCTGTAGGAGGTTCCTCCAGCAAGGCCTGGACGCTAGCCTTTAGCTCAGCACCCTTAAAGCGGACCTTCACTCTCAATAAGAGTCTATCTTATATGTTTCCCCCACCCTGTACATACAGATTGCCCACATTAAAAATCATCCTACCTGCATCTACTGCATGTTATGAGCCTTTAAACATCCAAGATGGTGGCTTATGGAAGCCGCCATCTTATCAGGCAGCCTGCAAACAGGAAGTGCCTCCTGACTGTGCTGCTCTGCATTCTGGGACTGCTGACCTTTACCTGACCCCAGCTCTGCTCTGTCTGAGCAAAGCACAGCTATTGCCCGTCCCCCTGTACCTTATCCCACTCTCCTCTCCTCAGTAAGTGTGATGCTTCTGAGTCAAGATGGCGGCGCCCGTATCCTAAGTTCCTGAACAGAGTTGCAGCCCAGTGGGGGGAAAGAATAAGAAGTTAGTGACTAAAAATGTAAAATATATTAATTTTAGATGCTGGGGAACCGTTTTTTAAGAGTTTGGGCTTTTCATTAAATCACACTGAAGGTCCGGTTTAAGGGCCAGGTCTTGGCATTGTCCATTTTTTTCCAATGGGCTAATCCGCACTTTCATGCAGGGCACTGTGCATGTTCAGCCTCAGAGGTGGTCGATAGCCCTGCCCTGGAATCCTGATCTGGTCCTATCAGCACTTCAGAGGCCCCTCTTTGAACGCTCATGTTAAAAGTGGCTTTTCTTATGGCGATCACCTTCATCCGGGGGTTTTCAGAGCTGGCAGCTCTTTCGATCAGATCACCCTTTTTGGTGCTGCATGAGGACAAGGCGGTGTTTCACGTGGAGCAGGATTTTTTGCCCAAGATGGTATCTCCCTTCCATCCTAATCAGGAAATAGGGCTACCCTCCTTGTGCCCACGTTCCCAGACTTGATGTCAGGACATCTGCCAATGCCGCTCTTGGGCGTAAGGTGTTGCAGGTGGTGGTGAACCCCTCTCCGGGGGAAAGCTTGAGGTGTCAGTGCCGTTCTCGGTTAGGTTGGCGTAGTCAGCTGTTGGCTGTTCTTGCACGGTCCCACCCTTATTGATGGTACTGCTTTGGGACCTCCCACGCGTTGCTACTGATAGTGCCCTGAAATGGAAGAGATGACAAAAGAGAAATTTGTGTACTCACTGGTAAATTTCCTTTGCTGTCGTCTTGCATTCCGGGGCACTACACCCGCCCTACTGTTGTGTTACGACTGCGTCAGTGGCAGTTGTTGCCTTCTACGTGGTGTGGTAAGGTGCAAGGGGCCGTCATTGACGGAAGGTATGTGGCACCAAGGTACCTGGCCTTGGTGCAGTAAAACCGTGTTTTGTTTCCCAGCATCAGCTGCTAATGGCAGTCTGGTGCTGAAGTTAGTATAGCTGAAAGGCTAACCCGGGACGGTTTTACTGGGATGGAGTAGAGCAGGGTGGGACTCCATCCCACTACCCAGGTCCGGGCTTTACAGGCCGCATAAATAGCCTGGGGAATCAGCTGTGCACTGTCTGTGACTGGAGCTCACTTGTGGAGTGAGACTCTGTGAGCCTGGCTGAAAACTCCTATGCAGGCGGTTTCATGCGGACCCAAGGTGGATTCGATTGCAAAGCAGCAACTTTGCCCAAGGACTAAAAACGCTGTTTGCCTGTCTGATTGACTTATGCTGCATTTTCCTGAAAAGGTGATGTAACCCGAAAGGGCATATGCTTTTATGGATTTTGGTGTGAATAAACACGGACTTTAAGTTGAACTTTTCGCCTCTGAGCCTCTATACTGCAAACATCCTGCTGTCTACCAGAGCTAATCATCACAGTGGTTTTAGTTTTGTTGCACAGTTTCTAGTTGCGTGCATTATGCACAGGTTAGCGTTCTCTACTCCCAGGGCTGTTACTGAATTGCTTTTTAATTAACTGAGGACACAGTCTGCCCTATATAGGCCGGGGGAGCTAGTTTTTTTCTATCTTGCTGTCCCCGTCTACGGCTGAGATTACCCCTGCGTTGGTACTGGTATGGAAGAGGACGAGAAAGGAAATGTGCAGGTGAGTACACAAATTTTGCTTTCCTAAAGAGTAAAGTGTGTGCTTGATGTGAGCTTTGTCAGCTCTCACTCACCGTGTCCCCGTTCCCGCGTCATCCCCGGGCGGCTGGCGGCGCGGCTCCCGGCCCAGGGTCCTGGCTGTGCGGCATCTGCTCGGGCGGAGGTGGCTCGAGCGGTGCCCAGCCCGGACACGCCCCCCGCTCTCTGCTATGGTCGCGCGCGAGCACATGTGTCTTATTCCACTAGTTTAAAGGGCCAATGAGCCCTAGTCTTTAGTAGGGCTTACGCCCCCTTCCTTGTCTGGGCCAATGAGCCCATAGATGGGATTGGGCTATCTCCCTATTGAATTCTAGTTCCCAGTTGCACCAATCACAAAATCTATTCCCCAGTCTCAATCATTCTAGCTCCCTATAAAGGGTTCATGCCGTCAGATGCTCAGTGCCTGTGATAGCGCCTTGTATCTAGTATTGACCTCTGTGTATTTGTTATTGACCTGTTGCCGACCACCGCCTGAACTGACCATTCTCGATCTGAAACCCTGTTGCCGACCACCGCCTGAACCGACCATTCTCGATCTGAAACCCTGTTGCCGACCACCGCCTGAACCGACCATTCTCGATCTGAAACCCTGTTGCCGACCACCACCTGAACCGACCATTCTCGATCTGAAACCCTGTTGCCGACCACCGCCTGAACCAACCATTCTCGATCTGAACTCCTGTTGCCGACCTCCGCTTTGAACCTTGACCACGTGTTGCCTAATCCTGTATACCGCCACGATCTCTGTCTTTCCGCTGTCAACCTCTGGCCTGTCTCTGGACTTCCGTCACCCACGCTCTTGCTATTGGTTCTCCAGACCTCCCACATATAAGCTCACATCCTTTGAGCCATTAAGTCCTGGGGGCAACCGATCCTGGGTAGGCGTACCTTGCGTCCCGGCAAGCGGGGGCTCCTACAGGTGAAGCTGGCCGTGGAGATTGGGGGTTGTGAGCTTATTAAAAGGGCTGGAGTTACCCCAAGCGTGACAAGCTTCTTGTCTGTTTAAAGTGAAACTAGGGCAAATATACTGTTACAATGGTAAGCTTAATGGGATGTGGGGTCTCGAGAGTGTGTGCAGACCCATTTAAATGTATGATTTTCAGATCTGTGAAGTATTCTTACAGGTTAGCGAAGCATCAAAGCGGGGCAAAACCCAATTTCTAGATTCCATATAATCAGAATAATCAGTGACTAATATGTATATTGAATGTCATGGATATCTTTGCAGAGCATCCTCCTGAAAGAGATGAGCAATACCCATCCACTAAAGGGAGTGTGACTGAGATAAACGTCAAAGAAGAGACCTCATCTGTAGGTGAGCATGTGCCTTAGGCTATGTTGCGAATGCAGCATGCGATTTACAGCAGAAATTTTATTTTGTGTTTTTTGACTGCTTTCGTGCTCGCGTCTGCAGTCCATGTTTGGGTCCTATTTGCGTATGCTTTTGCGCTCACAGCTCCATAGACTTTAATGGGGTGCCTTTGTGGCCAGAACGCAGCAGGCAGGACTTTTTGCAGCCGTATTTTTCTGCTCTCTGCCGCACCGGAAAGGTATGAAAGGGGCCATAGAGCTGCCATTGCTGGACTTATTTTGTTTTGCTTTACTACAGCGTCTGCTGCAAATGCAGAAAAGCATGCAGTACTGGAGAGGTGTGAACGAGGGCTTACCCTTTTATATATAGGACAAATAATGGCCATTTCTATTGATTATACTGGTACCTCATGTTGCTATGAGACTCTCCTAAATCTGTAAAACTACAAATGGCCAGACAAGTACGACACAGTCCTCATCTCATCTAACCAACTTTGGCCAGAGAGGATGATGATTGGATGCCTATAAGGCAGGGAGGCTGAAACTTTTGATGAGTGCAGGTCGTGAGCCACAATTTGTATACCCACTATCTCCACTAGTATGCCCTTCCACCACTCCCCTACATTCCTATGTAACAATCCCCACATGCCGATTGGCTTACCTCACCGTATATATGGGCTAATTATTTATAGCACCCGGCTGTTTGAAACCCCAGTGGTCTCCCGTTATATGATCGTTAGCAATCTCAAAGCATATATGTGGCCACAGCAGCATCTCCAGCATCCCCCTAGATCTGTGAGGGATGCAGGTAATATCTCCATCTTCTGTCAATCAGCTCATTAGTATGGGTGCATCTGGCCTTTACTTTTATTCTGTGCTTGTGTTTCCTCCTTCTCCATTTTTTTATGTTATAGTTGTGTGTGACTCAGTGTGACAAATTAGTATAAAAAGCTTCGGTCAAAAGCAGCTTAGATCACATGACAGCCAGGGGAGAAGAAGCAGGTAAGGGGACATGTAGGTGGGTGGGCATCAGCAATCAGGATGCCCCCTATTCAGGGACCAACACCCATTTGGTATAAAATAAAAGTGGGTCCACTTTAAATGAAGATTAGATTTGGCTCATTCCGGTTATTAGGTGGAATTACTAATATATGGGTTCATGAGCATATTTAAATTTTATTTTCTTGTATCTAGATGATAACCTAGAAATTGAGGATGGCCTCGACAACAGTGACTTCAGAATCCATACTGTAAATGACACAGGAGGGGGCAGAAACTGGAGCGATTATGAAGTCCAGTCTCTCCTGCACGCGTGGTCTGATGAGCGCATCTTCCAGCGGCTGGATGGAACGTTCAGGAACAAACAGGTCTTTGAAGAAATTTCCCAAAAATTAATGGCGTTTGGGATCAACAGAGACTGGAAGCAGTGCAGAAGGAAGTACAAGAACCTGAAATATGAATATCACTGTATTCAGAAGGATGAAAACAATGAAAACCAACGCACAATGAGGCAGACAGTGAAGTTCTACGAACAGATTAATCACTTATTGCAGCGACCACCACAGGTCCCAGCACAAGCTCCTGAGTGTCAGCAAAATGTCGCTGCAACAAGCCAAGAAGGTCTAGTGGACTCCAGAGAAGATAGTGGCCCTTATAACTCGGGAGGTAGGGTTTCTTTTATTTAAAGAGAATTGCAAAGATCATGATGCAGATTGTTGGTATTAGAGCTGAAAAGGTTTCCAGATGATTTCATGGGCTTACATGCTTGTTCCCCTTTTGCCGTTATCAGATGCAGCCATTAAAATGGACCAAAAACCCAGGATTTTGACTATCCTGGGTTTTGGTCCTTGCGATCCGGGGTGCCCCACTGTGTGAAACCCCCCCCTGGGTTGCCGAAACAAACTCACTCATTCCTGGTCCTACAGCGCATGTGCGGCCACTCGTCCAATCAGCGAGCTCGGATCCGCCGACATCCCTTCGTCTAAGCCTTAGTCTAAGGCGAGCGGCTCAGAGCGCTCTGACCACGGCATCCCCGCTACCCTCTAACAGGAAGTGTGCCTGCGCTGGCCATTCGCAAATGCCGCGCCCTGCTAGAGGGATGGCGGGGATGCGCCCATGGCTCGCGCATGCCCTGTTGGACTGGAAAAAATGGTAAGTCTATGTATTTTGGATTGATCGCCCACGGAATCCTATAGATTCCCAGGTCGATCATCGTGGGTTTTGGTCCACTTTAAAGAGGAGCAAGACAAAGGTATTTCACTTTCCTGTGTGTTGTTCCTCTCTGCAGTGGCATCCCAAATTGGGAAGCCCCGCTGTGTGTACCCCCCAGGTTGGCCCATTTTACTCACATTCCTTCCATAGCCCTCGTAAAAATGGATATAATGCACCAATATGTACTTTTTCCCACTGCCAGAGTGTGAAGGAGCAGTATTATACATCATCGCGCCCTTCCCCATCTCCACCTCCTCTACTTGCTTTGCTGCACGCCCAGACTGGCCCGGCCGAGCATAGGACGGGACAATGAAGGCCAGCCCATGTAAAAAATGTATTCTAAAAATTAGAATGCCTCACTGTGAGAAACAGGTTTTCAGTAATCTCTTATCTTATCCCGGTCCAATGGTGCATGCGAAGGTTCTCATCCAATGAGAGCTGTCTGCTGTAACTGCATCATTCGGCTGTCAATGTTTTGAATGTTAAGCACATGCTGCTGCATCCACTGCATTGAACGCGCACATTCATATAGGCTGGGGAGGGAGTGCGCACGAGGCCGGGGATACTGGGGATGCGGCAGCGCATGCTTCCCAGTAAAGTCAATGAGAGCTGTTTGCCAAAAGAGGTCTACAAAGCAAACGATTCTCATTGGCTTAGCGCCCGCACATGCACCGTTGGAACGCAGAAAATGTGAATTGTTTTGGGCTTTCTGGGGATTTAACATCTCAGTTCAGGAGGTCCCAGAAGAACTAAACAAAACCCAATAAAGTCAAATTCCCAGGGTTTGTTCCGCTTTAAAGAGGGCCTTTGGTATAATCTATTGGTATGGGATAAGAACCCCCACCCTGCAGGCAGTTTTATTTCAGGGGCCATGTCTCTACCTGCACCAGAAATCACTGTATCCCTGTAAGTATGGCGCCACCAGTAAAAGAACTACCAAAAGGTGGCTGAATTTTGTGATGTAGCGCATATAAGTGACCCCCCTCCTCTTGATATCTAGATTTGTATTATAGAAATTAATTATATTGCACAGCGTGATTAATTAATAAGCCAGGGTGCAAACCACAAATTTACAACTACGAAGAGCAAGTAAATAAGAGCTGATTACCTGCTACAGGGAATGCACAACCAAAGGCTTCTTAAAAAAATCTAAAGTTTATTGTTACAAGATCATCAAAATATGAAACACATGGTACCTTTGGTAAAATGTAAAAGGTGGGTATACGTGGATGGTCTACAGTCATGTGTCACCCCATCTATAGTGTCATCAGTTACTGCTATATCGATCAGGCAATCTAGTTCTTGTTTGTAGGATAAGGTTGGATTAGATAGGAGTGGGACATAATGGTCCCTATTTCCAAGCTGTTGTTCAAACTCTTTGTAGTAGTACATTCCCCCCTTTGTCTGCCTCTATTATGGTAATTAGGGGATTAGACTTTACATTTTCTTTATATTGCGACACTTGCACTGCTGATGACCCACTTAGGGGGTGGACAAAAAGTTGATGGCCCTTGTAGGCATTGGTTGTTTTTACCATTTGATCCCCATTGGATGTATGTGGGACCTGATCATCCTGTATTCTGGTGGGTGCCATTTCAACTCCTTGTGGTATATCATCCAATCGATTTTTCTGTGAAAATTGTTTTTTCAACAAGAGTCTATTGCAGAACATGAACAGATCTTTGGTAACTTTAAACTTGTTTAAACAGTTGAGGTGAGAATAATAATCCTTTGGTAGAAACTACCAGTTACCGTCTGCTGGTACAGGGCAGGGCTCTCCCCTCCTCACCCATCCTGTGGTGCTGCTGCTGTCACTTACCAGTATGTTCCATGCATTGCCTCCTCCCTATGACTGAGCCCAATATGGAGGAATGATGGGCCTGTTTTTGGTTGGCACCACTAACAGTTAACCTGACCCATCTGCAGAAACCAGAATGGCTGTCAGAAAGAGCCCCCCATGGCCTTTGCTCGCCTTCACCTAGAAAGAGCCCTGCTGCTGGATTAGGGGGCTCAAGCTGTGAAAATATTTGGGGGACATCAGATCCTGGATCTTCATCATAGATGGTTCATGTCACCACCCCTGCACAAGATTTGTATACTGATGTCTTTCAATGATGTTGGCATCTTTTTTAACAGCTGAAGATGTGACAGGGACTGTCAATAACCAAGCACTGTCTGCCCAGCTCAAGAGGAAAGCTTCCCTAAGTGGTAAGTGGTATACAGCCTAAGTAATTGTATGATTGTCCTTAAACCGAACCCCATTAAAAATACGCTGGGGCAGTAATATTGCTAACCCTCCCTTCCTGATTAGAAGGCAATGTAACAAAGTGAAGGCTTTCCTGGGGACAGAGTGGTGTCACTGTTTTCTATTTAGTTAATTTTTGGTTCAAGTGATTCCCGGTGCAGAATGCTGGGAAATTTATTGTAACATTGGAATCTTTAGAATTAGCTTACCTTTCATTAAGTGGCTCCAGCGCTATGCTTCCTCCTCTGTCTGTCTCCTTATTGAGAAAATCGCTTCATTCAGCTTTCAATCCGCACCCCGCTGATCTGGTCTATCAATCAACCTTCACTGGACCAAGAACGGAAACACTCCCCACTCTCTTCCGAGACGTCCTGATTGCCTCTCTGCAGCTATGAAACCCCGCCCTCTCCTCTCACACTCATCACAGTGTGCTTACATCACATCGCTGTTGCCACACCCACTGTTTTTCTCCTAATTTTTTTCTTTGCATCTCTAATGCTCTAATGCTTTTACTAAGAACTTAGAAACTACAGGGTCTTTTTGAAAACAGATTGAGGTTTGGGACAGAGGAAAGTGAAGCCTGAGACAATGGTACACCAATCTGGCATTCCTTTAGTATAAATTTAAGCTAAGCTTTTATTCCTAGAGTTCTGTTTGAAGGGACACACAGGAATGGCAGCCATACCTGCACCAACAGGGTTGTGTTGCACCTAAGACTTTTTAAAGAGCTTTTGTTTGGTCACACCAGGACATTCTGTGCTTTTCTACAGAGCAAGGTTTGAGGTATCCAGTCGATTCCCAGCAAAGTTAAAACTTAACCGAGCTTGATAAAGGACCCAGATGGTCCGAAATATGTCTCGGTTTGGTATGCCCTAATTCGTGGAATGCTACTTTTAATGCAGACCTAAGTTTTTTGCTGGATACCTCAAACCTTCATACCAGTTTGGATTATGATCCTTTTCCCGTCTCTATATTGACCAAAACTTTGGGAATGTTGAGCGACATCCTGTTTTTTTTTTTCTGTTGTTCTTCTACAGAGCCCCTGTGTGAAGATGAGAAGAAACATATAAGGATTCAAAGTCCAACTCGACAGCCATCCTATCATGAGGACACTGTTTATTCCTGTGAAAATCAATGTGTGGAAAAGTCAGCTCTCCATCCTGCAGGTCACGGAAATGTCTGTGAGTCTCCTCCATCTGGCAGCATGGTAGGAGCAGGATTAAATGACCAGGTGAGCATGTGTACTGTGTAAATATCCTATTCCTCAATATTGTCTTGCTGAGGAATCAAACAGAACACTGATCACTGCCGCTGCATTGGCATGTTTTAAAAAAAATACACTTTTATGTTTTTTCCCCATTGGTGTAACTTCCTAACACAATGTAACACCATTTTTAAGAAAATAGGCGTTGATTGACCCTGTGGGAAGGGCATTCAACTACCCTGCGCATACACCCCATTTAGTCTTAAACCGGACCTTCACCATGATTTAATGACAAGCCCAAACTCTTAAAAAACAATTCCTCAGCATCTAAAATTAATATATTTTACATGTTTAGTCACTAATTTATTATACTTTCCCCCACTGGGCTGCAACTCTGTTCGGGAATTTAGGATACGGGTGCCGCCATCTTGACTCAGAAGCATCACACTTACTGAGGAGAGGAGAGTGGGATAAGGTACAGGGGGGCGGGTTATAGCTGTGCTTTGCTCAGACAGAGCAGAGCTGGGGTCAGGGAAAGGTCAGCAGTCCCAGAATGCAGAGCAGCACAGTCACTTCCTGTTTGCAGGCACTTCCTGTTTGCAGGCTGCCTGCAAAAATGGCAGCTTCCATAAGCCGCCATCTTGGATGTTTAAAGGCTTATAAAATGCAGTAGATGCAGGTAGGATGATTTTTAATGTGAGCAATCTGTATGTACAGGGTGTGGGAAACATATAAGATAGACTCTTATTTAGAGTGAAGGTCCGCTTTAAGGGGAGATTCCTAATGGGGGACTTGATTAACTTGTATAAATGGCCAATACACAAAATATGGGGAAAATATATTTCATGTCAAATCCTCTCTAAGGTCAAGGGAGCACTCTCTCCACCTGGAGCAAAAAAGATTCTATCTCCAGAGGTGACCATCCTATTTTACCATAAGAACTATAAGTCTTTGGAATAGCCTCCCACAGAAGCTTGTTACATCATTAATAGCTGACATTAAAAAAAAAAAAAGGATTCTATGCTTTTTAAAATGACAATAACATTACCAGTGCCTTGGTTGAACTTGATGGACATGTCTCTTTTTTTTTTAACCACTTTAGCTATGTATCTACGTCCCATGCAGCTTACCTGCATCATGCTTGTCATTGGTGGTTACATGGTCTGGACTACTCTTTCAGGATTTCGGCCACCAAAAAGACGTTAGATCACGTGACAAAATATTGTAATTCCACACAGACTGTAAATGAATGAATAAGCCAGTCAGACATTAAAACATAATTAAAAAGCAAAAGGATCAGGGAGGGAAACGCCCAGCACACAGAAGGACTTTGTACAATTGACTTAATTGCCTATCAAAGCATAGCTAGAATATATATGTGTGTGTGTGTGTGTGTGTGTGTGTGTGTGTGTGTGTATATATATATATATATATATATATATATATATATATATATATATATATATATATATATATATATATATTGAATCTTGATCAGCCTGGGGTCTACAGCCCACCCCTCCTTGGTAGGTTGATCATCTTCCCAGCCCACCACAGATCGTATGAACAGACATATTCTTTGACCACTCTGCCGCAGCCCTCTTGGCAGTTGCTGTGTGTACGAGTGGAGGCGCATCGACAGCATCAGTACAACAGTTGCCCCCCTACTCCCCCTAATCCTTCGGCAGCAAGTGCATTAACAACTGATGTGTGTGGGTAACCAAGACGGTGAGCTGTGCAGTGGTTGAGGAAAGTGTGTCTGCCATGTGTTACTGCTCTTGTTATTCCCAGCTGGGAGGTCACCGGGTGTGATGGCCTATCCCGCCTTCATCTGACTGTTGTGTTTTATCATTTCAGGGCACTGTCTGCAGAATAAAGATAGAGTTGGGCTCAGGTAAGTGCTGGGCACGGGGAAGGTGGGGAACACATATTTTCCTATTGCATGGCACGGCCTTCCAAGTCCTTACGTATGGGTTATTCCTCCACAGTGTGGCGCAGTGTACTGCAGAAGAGTTGTGGCTCCACCCGGTACCATATAAAAACGGAATCACCATAGACTTATCCAGTGTTCTCTCTGCAGTGATTCTGCGAAGATAGAAGATGGCTCTTTATATTGCGCAGGTGAGCGGGGCAACCAAGCCTGCGGCCCTGCATGGCTATTTCCACCCTTTTCCGGGCCCTCTGTGCCTCCCTGCTTCGGCTGACGGATCGGGTGAGGGTAGAGGAGCACTAGGGTCAAGTGCTCAAGGAGCGCTGCTCCAAGCCGCAGACCCTGTACCACAAAGGGTAGCCGGCCATAGGCTTTATGGTGAGTCTACTAGGGATGCGGAGTTCCTGTCCTAGCTTCTGAGGGGGTGAGTGTTTTGGGGACTATGTAATTGTACGGGCATTTTGGGGTCCCCCCCCCATCCCTGGCCTGGGCTCTCGCCGCTGCCCGATCGCCTTCCTCTCCCCCTTTCCGTTGTGTGTTCGGGGGGGCGGGTGGTGTCTGCGAGGGTGTTTAGCCATTTTAAACTGTTTTTAACCGTGTTTTAACTGTTTTCACCGCCGTCGCCGCTTTGTACTACGCTCCGCGGCGGGCGGCACTATAACTGTGAGGCGTTTTTTTCTACTGTGTGACGTGAGCGCCGTTTTCGCGCTCTTCGGGGGGGAGGAGGCGGTGCCGGAGGATGACGCATTGTAAGGTTCTTACCTGATCCCGACGCCATGTCCCGTGGCGTCTCGGCGAGGCGGCGCTCGGCTCCGGTCATCCAGCGGCCGCCTCCACCACGTCTGCTGCAGCTTTGGCCGCCGCCTCCTCTGCCTCGGCGGTGGCCGGTGTCATGGAGCTTCCCTCCGTTCCCGGGGGCGGCTCCTCCGCCTCTTCACCCGGCGCGGCGCCTCCTCTCCTTACGGGGAGCGCGCCCGGCCAGTCAGTTTATGCCCTCCGGCGGCGCTGCTCCCAGCGCATTCGCCGGGGGCAAGTTTAAACTCCCCAATCAAAGTTACCTGGGTGGGATTTACCCAGGGACTGGACAGCCCGACTGGCCAGGGTAGTCCAGTCCCTGGGGCTGCTCCTATAGGGAGCTAGGTTCCAAGTCGCACCAATCACTTTCCCCCCCAAAGTTGCACTAATCACCAGTTCCCCTTCCCATTGGCCAGTTCTCCTTTAAATACATTCCTGTCCGGTCCATCAATGCCCGTTATAGTCTTTGATAAGATAGGGTGTGCTTTTGGATCCTGTTAGCGTTTATTATCCGGCTTTGTTATTGACCATCCTTGTCTGCTGCCCGCACCGACCATCTGCCCGTCTGACCACGTTTTTGTCTAGTCCCTTTGATACCGCGCTTTGGTGACCTCCCGGCTTTGACCCCTGCCTGTCTTGACCATTCTTCGCCTGACCCCTTGGATACCGTACCCTGCGACCACTTGGCTTTGACCCCTGCTCGTCTTGACCATTCTAGCCTACTGGCTCTACGTTTCGGACTCAGCCCGCTTGAACTATCAACTGGGGATACCCCACTGTTCATCCATCTTCACCTTAAGCCAGGAATCTTTGCGCCAAATAAGTCCTGGGGGCAACCGAGTCTGGAGAGGCATAACCCACGTCTCCAGCGAGCGGGGGCTTGTCTAAAGGCAGAAGAGGCGGTGGAGATTGGGGATTGCTTGGCTTAGGAAAGAAGGGTGTCCGGCGATCCCTTACACGCGTATCGCGTTGTCGTCTCGCGGCCCGCCCCTCAAGGTTCCTCTGCCAGCGCTATTTTGCTTCTGCTGCGCGTCTGGGGCCCTTCTTCTTCCCGGAGCTGCGGCGGTGATCTCTGTCTGTTGTCGCTTCCTCATGTGGTCTGGTGGCTGGTGCCTTTGCCCTGCTTGGTCTGTGAGTCCCTTTTGGGTTTTTTTTGGTTTCTTTGGGGCATGTGCTGCGGGATGCTTATGTGTCTTTACTTATGTCTTTCAGGTGGGACAACTGTGGGTTGTGGTTTCTCCCGGTCCTACCCCTTACCATCCCTCATCTTCCCTTACTGGCTTCTGGGGGCATCCCTTGGGGGGGCATCCCGGGTGGCTTTTATTAGCCCTTACCCTGTGCTGGCCTATTGCGCCTGTGTTAACCACCATATGGAGGCTTCTGGGGATAGCATGCTTGGGGGTCCTTCGGGGCAATCCCGGCTGTGTGCCATGTGCGGGGCATCCCCTCTGAGTAACAGTGCTGTGGTGTGCGTGCCGTGCGCCCAGGGTATTGTTGCGGCCCAGGCTGGGCTACCTGCTTCGCTTCCCAGCTCTGCGCCCCTTTCGGCATCGCCTACCCGTGCCTGCATTTAGCCCCCAGTGAAGGGGATACTAGCGGGGGGTCACAGTCTGATCTGGCACTGCGTGTGGCCAGCATTAAAAGGCAGCTTGCCAGGCCTGTTCCACGTAAGGCCTCTGGCAAGAAGCGGCACCTAGCTCACGTGCCATCCCTCTTTCCTGAGGAGGATGAGGGACCTGATGCTTTTGTTGGCCTTTACCCCCTAGAGGAGGGGGAACTCTTCCAGGACTCTGACTCCTCTGGGGACCAGCAGGAGGGTTATGGCAGTGACCCTGGGTCTGCATCTGGGGAGGACTCATGGTTCTCTGAGGACACTTATAGCCTGTTGGCTCACATTTTTGAAATCTTGCACATTGTCCCCCCTGAGGTGGCTAAGAGGAAGCAGGGCTCTTTCGTCCTGATAAACAGCGTCTGGAGTTCCCTGAGCAGAGCCATTTCACTAATATGGTGCTCAAGGAGTGGGAACGTCCTAGTAGATTGCCCGCGGTGCCCAAGGGGTTTGATAAGAGGTATCCTTTTCCTGCCGACCTGGTCAAGCGATGGTCGTGTCCCCCTGAGGCGGACGCTCCTGTTCTAGGGCTGTCCAACACCTCGGTCATGCCTTCCCCTGACACTACTACACTGCGGGACAGCGAGGACCGGCGCATGGATCAGCTGGCCTGCCATGCTTTTACATGTGTGGGGGCTGGGCTGCGTCAGGTCTGCGCTGCTGCCATTACAGCTATTGCCCTTAAGAAACAGCTCAAGCGTCTCCTTGATGGCACTACGGCTGGTAGCAGGATTATAGGTCCCTTTTGCTTTGATCTGATTTTGTTGCCTTTTTCCTTACTGCCATGGATGATGTGGTACGGCTGTGTGGTATGGCCTCTGCCCTTTTGGTGGCTATGCGCCGCTCTATTTGGCTGCATCAGTAGGAGGCTGCTGCTGCTGCCGCTAAGAAGGCTCTCACTGGGCTCCCCTTTACGGGGCTGCGGCTCTTTGGTGAGCGTCTGGATGTTCTAGCCAAGGATGGTAGGCTGCTCCAACGTAGGAGACAGCCTCGGCCTTTCCGAGGGCCCTCCTCTCCTTTCGTGCTCCCAGAGGAGGTCGTGGCTCCCTCTTCTCAGGTACCCGCAGGGAGTCTTGGGGCCATGGCAGACCACGTGGTCGTCCCGGTCTCTCATGGGGCCCCAAGCCCAAACCTTCTCCCAAGCCCCCTCAAGCATGAGGAGGCGCCCTCACCCATCCGGGTGGGGGGACAGCTTCGGCTCTTTGCTCATGTCTGGAGGCTACGCGTCTCAGACCGGTGGATTCAGGAGGTGGTGTCCTCCGGTTACAAGATAGAGTTTGCAGCCTGGCCGCCCCCAAGATTCATCAGATCCCGGATGTCTCAAAACCCTTTGTCAAGGGTTTGCGCCTTGCGGTTCAACGTCTGTTAGAGTCAGGAGTCATTTGCCTGGTGCCTTCCCAGGAACGGGGTCGAGGGTCAACTATCAGTAGGTAGTTGCCACGCAACGCGTCAGTGGTGCTGGCATGCTGGGCATGGTGGTGGAGTAGGACCTGGCGATGTGGTTATACGGTAATGTAGACTGTTTTTTGACATTGTCTTGAATTATGTGTAATTGATTGCTATTGCGTTAGCATTTTCATTACATATGCCCTGGAGCTTCTTTCCTTCTGTAGGCACTTTGCACTTTTTTGCACTTAGCACTTTAGCTCTCACTTTTATATGTTTGGCACTGTGACTCCCACTTGGTCTTATATGGCTTTCTTTGCTGTACTTAGTCATCAGCATCTATTACTCTTTATATCTTTATGTCTCTTGCAATATCACTAGCACAGCTCATAGGCGAGACTCCAGGGCATTCTTTAGATTTTTTCAGATGTTATAGGTCTTATACATTGTTTATTAGTCACTATACCTTTTTGAAATATTTGGATCAGTCCGTCACACTCCAGCCCAAGCAGACATGTTTTTAATTGATTTTAAGGTATGTTTTGGCTATCATTAAATAAAGATTTTGAAATATTAATAGATTGGTATTTCTGTTGAGCGGCTGATTCTGTAGGCACTTGGGTCTGAGCTGGCAGCCCTTCCTTTTGTACATTGGCATTCTGTATTGTGAAACCCCCCAGGGAACCCATATAATTACCTTGTGCATGCACTGTTCTTTGGCAGTGGGATCTCTGCTTGCTGGCCACACCCCAGTGGGGGGAGCGAGGATGTGGGTGGGTGCTGTGGCAATGATAACCGTGCTCAAGTACACTTTTCATTGCTGCAGAACCCACTGGCATCCCCACTCTCTCTGCCCCGCTTGTCTATGCAGACAGCCATTCAAGTCTGGTAAGCAGACATGCTTTGTGTGTATTGCGCAAGCGCCATGGGATCAAGGTCTGTTTGGCAAGCCAGCAAGCTTCTACCCAGCAGGGGTTTTGGTCCACTTGAAGCACCTTCATCACCATCATAGGTCACCGGAGTTGCCCAGCCACACATACAGCTCTCTTCCTCCCTGCCGCCTCTCCAACCACTGGCCACCCCAGTGCAGCCTGACACATTATACCACTCTATCTGTCCACCGAGCAGCTGTGGCAACCAGCGTATACTGGACCAGCTCCTCTGATGGTGTAAACATCTATAGGCAGATTGTCTATAGTGGATCATATACAGTGGGAGTGACGGGGTTAAGCCCTGGTGCTTTGAAAGCTACTCTGTGGCCTGGGCGACTGATGGGGATTACTTGTTACCTTGGGACGGCTCTTCTCCAGGCTCAGCAGTGGGAGAGCTCCAAACCCCCAACAGCAGGAGAGGCAGCATCAATAGCCTTGGGTATAGAGGGCTGCTCCTGCATGCACCTCAATCAGATGTGACCAGGTCTCTTGTCCAGTGTGAACGTTTGAATGGGAGAAGATGAGTGGGGTCACACATATTGGGAGGCGTACTAAGAATGCATTGGAGGCAGCTGCTTCTGTCGCTGCCTACACCAAGTGCTACCAGAAGACAGATTTTAGCTGAACATGGTGGAGAGGGAAAAATTACTTTGAAGAGAATCACTGTACCTTCCTTCTTCCCCATGGCTTATAGGAATGCTCTTACGTGTTAGTGGTTCCACCCCACCTTTTTAATCTGGCAGCCTGTTGCTGGTTTGATGCCTCCAGAGTGCCTGGGTGCATTTTGTCCACATCTGAATTGCAGCATTTCACTGCTTCAATGTTTAAGTAAAGGTTTTTTGCACTAGGGAACAATGGCAGCTACCTGTTTCATTCAACGCAAGTAGATGATCCTCATACTAAGGGAACTACCTCCCAACTGTCCCGGATTTGGAGGGACTGCCCCTCTTCTGAGTCCATGTCCCTCTGTCCCTCGTTGTACACATTTGTCCCTCTTTGAGGTGTAACATGCAGATCTGCATTAAATATAAAGTGTTTATATTGTTTTATCTGTTATAACCCATCACCTATACATCCCTCAATGAGGGTGTGTGGCCTAATTGAACAAATGTCCCTATTTCCCACCCTGAAAAGTTGGAAAGTATGGAACTTTGCTGAAAAAACATTGTAACTTGTCCTCATGTTGGCAAGTTTGATGACTGATGTGTACACAGTACTGGCATGAAAATATACCCTTAAATGTGGTTTTAAAAGTTCAATTATATCTGTGGTGTCTGTCCAGAACAAAATGTCACTTGGGCATCATGCTCCTAATGCAACGTGAAGCCTGTGTCTAATGCAGACCCTGCACTTCATAGATTCACTTTCTAACGTATTGGCCTTGAGAATAGGAAGACAATGAAAGTCAATGACACTTTATTACTCCTACTCTCTTTATTACATTGTAGTGAAAAATGCCATTGGCTTTCATTGTCTTCCTGTCTAGTGATAGCCCTCAGCCCTTTTTCTGATTTTTTTTACTACCATAACATTTTTTTTTCATCTCTTATTGAATAATTGTGTTAAGTTGTCCAATGACCAGATAGCATTTCACCACAGCATGCTGAGATCCACACATGTAAAGCTCGATGACGCTGTGAGCCAGAGCAAGAGTCTGCCCTGCTGTTATCTATGAGTGATAGGGATCGGGCAGTCATGGGCATCACCTTTAACTCAGGTGCATGGCAGCATACTTGCTGCACAGCGCTGCTTAGTCCACCAGAGGCTAGCTGACAAGCCTGCCCAGCGGCCGAACCATGGCCTGCCAGCCGGCGAGGTTGCAGGACTTTGATGTAAAACCCTGTCCCTATGATGATGTAGTAGGAAAGTACCTCCCCCAGTGGTTGGCAAATGCAACTGTCAGTGACTGTATGAGGTAAAGGAAGGCAGAGAACCCTATCCAATCCCATCATATAAAGTGGCATGCATCAGGGCCCCCACCTCAAGCATAGCGGGGGATGTGGCCGGTGGTGCACTTGGCTCAATTTAGCTCTCGCTGGTTAAGAAAAGCCTAATGGAGCCGAGCACGCCGATTGGCTGCACGCATGCACCATTAGATATTTTTTCAATAAATATCAAGGTTGCCCACGACTGTCCGAGTTTTTAATTTTGTGCAACTGTGCATTTGAGTTTGACACTCCTGCCCTAGAGGGACGTGCTGGGCCAGCAAGACATCCTGTTGATAGATCACTAGTGCAGGGACTGTTTAATGTGAGACCCTGTGTTTTGTAGAACTAAGACTTGGAAGGAAGCTCAATGAAGGTAAAACGAAAGAAGTGTATGAGCTGCCCGATCATCCCGGATGTGTTTTAATGCAGTCCAAGGATCAGATCACTGCAGGCAATGCTGCCAGGAAGGACCACATGGAGGGGAAAGCCTCCATCTCCAACAAGACCACCAGCTGTGTCTTCAAACTGCTTCAAGAAGCTGGTAAGAGTCATATATTTGAGTGCATTTCCTCCAATATAGTTTCAGGAAATCCAATATGCAGCTACATTGCTTAACAACAAACCCATCTGGCTATGAATAGTTATTTCGCCTGCAAACCTTCAGGAGAAATACTGCTCTGAAGAGCAGGAAAAAAGATGGTCATGTTTAGCTGGAATTGAAAAAATGGCGGTTTAATAGCAAACTTGTCCATCCTTGAGCTAGGAGGATTTGTCTCTAAAGGTGTCCAGTCAGGAGGTGCAGGATGGGCTTTATCAATGAAGCAGGAAGTGCTGGAGTTTTGTCTATTGGAAATCTAGAAAAGAGAAAAAGAGAAATGTGACTCTAGTGTTAGCTTGGATGAGAAAGTTGAGCAGGTCAGCTATCAGATATTTTATTGGGAAACAGCAAATAGGATTACAGAGCCCTGAGCCCTTAAAGACCAATAGTGCATGGGGGGGGGGGGGGGCTTACATAGTTAATACGGTTGAAAAAAAACATATGTCCATCAAGTTCAACCAAGGGTGTTGGGGTAGGGGAAGTTATTTTTTATTTTATTTTATAGGGGAAGCTATTTATATATTTTTTTTTTTACTGATAACCGCTAATAGTAATTGTTAATGTTATTTTCTTCTAAATAAGCATATAATCCTTTCTTGAGGCTGTCAGCGGTTGATGATGTAACAGGCTTCTGTGGGAGGCTATGCCATAGATTTATAGTTCCTATGGAAAAAAATGATTGTCACCACCGGAGACTAAATTTCTTGTTTTCCAGTTGAAGGGAGTGCCCCCTTGTCTTTAGAGAGGATTTTGTTAAAAAATATATTTGGTTGAAGCACACCTAAAGAGATGTAAGGGAAAACAACGGTAATGTGGGGGTGTTCAGTCTTCCTATCCTGTGTACTACCTCACAGGAAAGAATAAACAGCAAATATACAAATTAAAGAAGACGAACGACCAAATTTAGAATTGCAAAGGTAGTGAAGGGATTTAATTGTGAAAAAGAACACAGGTGCTGTACATAATTACAAGACATTTGTACAATAAGAATGCGTAATTACAATGCTATGCAGGGGATTATCACCCTACAGTTTGACCGCTAGATGGCGCTTCTGTATATTATCAGCCATAAGTGTTCTGGATAAATAATAGTGCAGTGCTGAACAAGTCTTGTACTCTGTAGCAGGGTAGCAGAAACCAATCACATACTACAAACATAGTAAGGCAGAATGCATAGTAAAGAAAAGGAGTCCAAAAGAGGCTCCAAAATGTCCACAAATGACCCAGCACTAACAAGGCAAACTCAGAAACAAGTAAATCCAGATAAACCATAGAGAGAAATAGCTTACAGGCAGCGCAAGTGGATGTAAACCCTCAACGTTTCGGCTGCAATGGCCTTTGTCAAGAGGGAAGCGGTACCAGTCACTTCATGAGCTCGGGATTAAATGGTCTCCATGCTGCTTGATGCTGCGGATTTAGAGAGGATTTTACCTGAAATAGTGTTCTCCCATATTTTTCGTATGGGCCATTTATATATTTAAGTTAATCATGTCCCCCCTCAATCGCCTCCTCTCAAGACTAAACAGTTTATTCCCGTAATCTTTCCTCATAACTAGGACCCTTCATTCCCCTTATTAGTTTGGTGGCTCTCCTCTGCCCCCCTTCCATAGTCAGAGCGTCCTTTCTATGAATAGGTGCCCAGAACTGGACGGCATATTCCAGGTGAGGGCTTCTAGCATTGTTGAAATAAAATCCCCAGCACTGCATTAATAATTCTATAGGTGTGTTTCTTCATATCTTTCTATTCATATTTCTCTTTAATGGTGTTTTATTTTTTCACAAAATGGTTTGAATCTTGTTCTCCAGGTATCAAAACTGCATTTGTGAAGAAGTGCAGTGCGACGGGCTTTATTGCCAACCATTGTGAGATGATTCCCATTGAGTGGGTGTGCAGGAGAATAGCCACTGGCTCTTTTCTTAAGAGAAATCCCGGCATTAAGGAAGGATATAAATTTTATCCCCCCAAAGTGGAGATTTTCTTCAAAGTGAGTTTCATTCTTCCAGGTTTTGCACATTTCACTGGAGGGGATTTAAAGTGGACCAAAACCCACCCTGGAGTCTATGAGATACTCTCTCCCCCTGGGGAATCCAGGTTTGGGGTGCCCCGCTGTGTAAAACCCCTAGGTCGCCCAGTAAACTCACCTGCTCCCCGATCCAATGGCGCATGCGCGAGTGGCGCTATACCTTTAGCGCGTGCCCACACCAGGCATTTGTGAATGACCGGCACAGGTAAGCTTCCTGTTAGAGGGTAGCAGGGATGCAACACACTTGGGTCTGCCCATCAGGACTCAGCTAGGCTTACACAATCCTTAGATGAGTGGGCAGGAGCGGATCTGATCGTGCTGATTGGACAGGAGGCCGCACATGCGCCGTATGACTGGGGAAAGGTGAGTTTGTTCGGGGACCTGGGGGTTTTCACACGGTGGGGCATCCCCAATCAGGGTGCACCGGGGCCAAAACCCAGGATAGTCAAAATTTTGGTCCACTTGAATGTTTTCTCAAATTGCAGGATGATGCCAATAATGACGCTCAATGGTCTGAAGAGCAGCTGATAGCAGCAAAGCTCAGCGGTGCTGGTCTTTTGGTGGGGCAAGCAGAGGTGGACATCATGAAGCATTCCACAGTGGCCATATTTGAGATATTGGAGAAAGCCTGGTCCACTCAGGATTGTACGCTTGTTGACATGAAGGTATCATGGTTTTCTGTTACTGCATAATGTTGCTTCTATGGCAGACAAGTGATCTTGAAATATTGGGCAATTGCATATTATGAAAAAACACAAACTCTCTTTATGTAAAACCAGATTGAATTTGGAGTAGACGTGACCAAGAAGGAAATTGTTGTTGCTGATGTGATTGATAATGATTCCTGGTGTCTGTGGCCTTCAGGAAACAAGAATCAGCTGAAAGATGAACAGGTGAGGTGTGTCTGGAAGAAGAGGGGGGGGATAACACAAAACAGCAAGACATTGTTCTCCAGACAGGAGTTTAAGATTGTTATCACTGGAAAAAAGTAGTGACCACACAAAATGTTGTATACCCGAGTGTAGGGCCACCAATAGGAAGGTCGGGGCCACATACAGCCAAAACCCCCCTCCCCCCCATTTTGATCTTACACAAATGTATAAATACAATAGTTTTTTGGCTTGGTAAAAGGAAAAAGAATTCTCCAAAAGATTTTAAAGGGGGGAAAAAACCCACCCAGCCACTGACCTTTCTAAGGGGCAACCTGAATGAGGATTCCCTGCTGTGTGAACCCCTGCCCCCCCCCCCCCCCTGCACATAAACACTAACCCTTTCCTGCATGGGCTCTAATCCATGGTCCATTAAGTGCCGTTTGCTGTGACTATGTCATTCAGCAGGAGGATGCCATTGAGAATGGAGAGTGTGCGCTGCTGCAATCCCCGTCTCAATAAACAAGAGCATGTGCCATTGGAATCAGTTAAAGGTGAGTAAAAAGCAGTGTTCTGAGAGGTTTCACACAGTGGGGCATCCCAATTCCGGATGCCCCAGGGGAACAGAACAAAACCCAGGAAAGTCAAATTCACAGGTTTTGTTCCGCATTAAGTGGACTTGGATGCAGCTAAACAACAAAGTTGACCAAAACACGTGATTTTCACTATCGCCGGCTTGGATCTGTCCCCCTAGGGGACACTTCAGTTTGGAATAAAGGCTGTGTGATTAAAGTCTGTTTTTGATCACATATCCACTAGTAACAAAGCAAAAACATATGGAATGACATTGTTATTACATTGTGACATTAACACTTTAATACCAGACCTGTAATGATGATTCTGCATAAAAATATAAAAAGTCAAAAATGTTTATAAATAGGCCAGGAGAGGTCACACAATGATTTGATACAAAACAAAACCCTGTTTAAAGAGAAGAGAAGTAACGTCTATTGAAATGTATGGGAGAGCGTCGGGTAATACTAGGCACTCTGGAAGCAAGAGCACTGGCGCTATATGCTGATGGTGATAATGAATCGGTTGCTACGTGTCGCTCACCAGAATCGCCTTCATAAATGCGGTATTGCACACAGCGCCCGGCGTTCACCAGACGCTGCCTGCCGCTATGAGGCACTTACCTGGCGCTATCCCTTGATGAATAAAACCCTACATTTCTCATTGGGAATCACAGGGAATGGAAGACATAGGTGACTAGTAAAGTACCTGTTGCAAATAGATTTTTCATATGGAATTAGAGAAGCTGTACAGCAGTTAAATGATGCTCATGATGTGTATTTCCCCAGACCTATCGGGACCAAATCACATCAGAAGCAATGCAGACGGGGGAATGGAAATTTCAGTGGGTTGCTGACAGAGTGGAGGTAAGCAAAATACTTGCCACAGTGTTGCTCTTAAAGGAAAACTCCCTTTTGTCAGGTTTTTGGTGTCCTGCCTTATTGTTTTCTTCTTCTGGAATGTAAAATATATAGAATTTGGTTTCCCAGGTTTTTATATTCCTGTGGCTTTCCTGGCCTTCAGTAAAAACTGACTACAAGTCCCAGAACCCCTCCACTGTAACAGGTCAGCCAATCAGCAGCTTTGGCTAAATCAAGCAGCAGTAATGACCTCTCAAGGTGAGAATGCTGCTAGTAACCCTTTAGCTACTGTAACACAAATGTTTTCACTCATCTGAAGAAGCTGAATTACAGCAGGAGTGGTTAAATAAGTGAGCTCAGAAAACAAAGTTGCAAACAAGTAAAAATAAAAAAATAACAGATAAGTTCAATTCCTCGAGGGCATCAAATTGGCACACAATAATGGAAACTTTTAAAAATGCCATTGAAAGTGGAGTTACCCTTTAAATAGTGTTGTCCCTCTATTCTACTGCTCTAACGGGTGCCTATGCTCCTGCTTTACACTCACCATACACCACCACCTCATGGCCTATACATCACATATTGACTAGGCCACACACTTCTGCCTAGACTATCAATTAGACTTTGTGTTGTGGGTGTCATTCATAGGATGTGGGCCATATTGTCCAACCCGGGACATCCTGATTTAGGATGGTCATATACTAGAAGCCCTTTGGTTTTCCGGCAGTCACTGTGCTGGAGTGTAGACCAGGGTCGCACATTCTGTCCACTTTCTGGCTTGCTATGGGGATTTTTACCAATGGGCATCGTGTGGGGGAGGTCCAAAGGCTACCTGATTGGAGGGCCATTTTAATGAAGGCATTTCTGATCCTGAGTACCTAGCCCTGCTTGTGATCGTTGTCAATATTAAATGGATAAGGAAGCAGGGTCATGGTTGAGGGCAGGGCTAAGTGTCATATTATAATGTATGTTTTCAACCAGGAAAAAAATGAGGGTCAGCTGTCTCCTGTTGGCAGGTCCTGAACCTCGTAATAAAATTACTACAACTGCCAAAGTGGCACTGAAAGCAAGAAGAAATATAAAAACTGTTTTTATTACACATTTTTTTTCTGATCTGTCCATATTGTAGCTTTTACTGACCAGTAGAAGTCAGGGACGCGTGGTGGTGCTGATGGACTCCCTTTCTTACCTGGCACATTGTGAGAAAATCAAGAAGTCCTGCTCAAACTACGGCATTCCATGTGATCTGAGGGTGACTTCTGCCCACAAAGGTCCTGATGAAACTCTGAGGATCAAGTCTGATTATGAAGGTAAGTGGTGGGTATTGTCTGTGTGGATAGAATGTATCTTTATATTATAAATTGTTAGGTATTAAGAATCCATCTATTCTCTGTACACGGGAAAAGTCAGGTTTTGCTCCAAAATTATATACCGTATTTTCGCCATATAAGACGCACCTGTCAATAGGAGACACCTAGGATTTGTAGGAGGAAAATAAATATTCTGAACCAAACCCTCCCAAGAACCAAATAATAGGGAAGGTGCAGAATCCCCCCGTTACAGGCAGAGTGGCATTCCCCTCTCACTTTCCCCATAGGCAGTGTGGCATTCCCCATAGGCAGTGTGGCATTCCCCATCCCATGCTGATTGGACGAGCGGCTGCGTATGCAACACAGGAGTGAGGTGAGTTTTTACATGCGATCTGGGGGGTTTCACATAGCGGGGCACCCCCAGGGAAGTGGACCGAGACCCAGGATAGTCAAAATCCTGGGTGTTGGTCCACTTTAACAGCTGTGTCTCAGCTATCTCCCTAGATTTAGGACAAGCACACCAGGAGGGATCAGCTGCCTACAAAGGAAGGTGAAGTTTGAGGTTACACCTGGCCTGCAGATGTCGGCAATGCCAGGCTTTCTTTATGCTTCATATGTTCAATGTATTAATAAGGTGCAAAAATGGCTAATCACTCATTGACGGTGACATTTTGCTTCCTTAGGTGATGGTCTTCCTACAGTGTTTGTAGCGGTTGCTGGCAGAAGCAATGGTTTGGGGCCTGTACTTTCTGGAAACACAGCTTATCCAGTAATAAACTGCCCTCCTCTCACTGCAGACTGGGGAGCTCAGGATATCTGGTCTTCACTAAGGATGCCAAGTGGTAAGCGACACTGATGCTGGCCTTGCTGTAGGTCTGCATATACTAATGGTGATTAATACAAGTAAAATGTATTTTTCTGCTCTCTCATATAATTTGTCAGGTCTGGGCTGTTCCACAGTGATGTCCCCCGAAGCAGCAGCTCAGTTCGCTGCTCAAATATTTGGGCTGCACAATCACTTGATATGGTCAAAGCTCCGTTCCTGCACTTTGAACACCTGGATTTCCCTCAAACAAGCTGATGCCAAGCTGAGAGAGTGCAGCATGTGACCACGTTCTTTCTACACCAACCCCTTCTTGCTCAATTAAAGTACCTGTTTTTCTACATGTCTTCATTCCTTTATTTAATGGCATTTACTTGCTACACATTGTGTGTGCTAAAAGCATGGTCTAGGGAAGGAAGCAAAGGTTATGTCCTGAGCTCACAGTTTGGCCCCCACTTACTTTTCTATCTCCTGAAGTTTAAAGCAGACCAATGCCTGTGCCACTGTAAGATAGGCTGGGGGGAGGCATCCAGAATGCTGGAGCCCGACAGAATGCCCTTAGATCTTACCCTTACCTCCCAGAATGCCCCACATGGGCCAGAAGTGGACAGATGTAATGCAGCTGCAGAGTCCATTGACTTAGGTTACATACGTACGTGTGCGTATTCTTAAACCAGACCTTCACCTTGATTTATTGAAAAGCCCAAACCCTTAAACTATTCCCCAGCATCTAAAGTTAATATATTTTACGTTTTTAGTCACTTATTATTCTTTCCCCCACTAGGCTGCAACTCTGTTCAGGACTTTAGGATACGGGTGCCGCCATCTTGACTCAGAAGCATCACACATACTGAGGATAGTGGGATAAAGTACAGGGGGACGGGTTATAGCTGTGCTTTGCTCATACAGAGCAGAGCTGGATTCAGGAAAAGGTCAGCAATCCCAGAATGCAGAGCAGCACAGTCAGAAGGCACTCCCTGTTTGCAGGCTGCCTGATGTTCCATGTGCCGCCATCTCAGATGTTTAAAGGCTCAGAAAATGCAGTAGATGCAGGTAGGATGATTTTTAATGTGGGCAATCTGTATGTACAGTGTGTGGGGAAAAAGAATTCTGTGAGTACTCACCTGTAGAATTGCTTTTACCATGCATGGCACGGTCTGCTTCACAAAGTCATTACATCTGGGTATTCCGCCACAAAGTGGCGCAGTGCACTGCAGAAGAGTTGTGGCTCCTCCCGGTACCATATAAAAACTGAATCACCATAGACTTATCCAGTAGTTGACAAGCAGTGATATAAGGACCGGGAACTAAAAGATAACAACCCCAACTAATTTGGAACAATCACCATAAAGAGGAAACCAAGAACAACGTAACAAGGGTGGGGTGAAGCAGGCCGTGCCATGCATGGCAAAAGCAATTCTACAGGTGAGCACTCACAGAATTGTCTTTTTCCCAATGCATGGCACGGCCTGCTTCACGAAGTCATTACATCGGGGACTTCCAAAAGCAGTGTCGATAAAGTAGGGTGAGATCCCCAAAGAGTAACAGCAGGCAGTTTAAACCACCACTGCCTGAAGTACCTTGTGGCCAAAAGCAGCATCAGCTGAAGCCTTAACATCAACCTTGTAAAACCTGGAAAAAGTATGAACAGAAGACCAAGTAGCAGCCTTACAAACTTGTTCAACAGCAGCTTGGTGCTGAAAGGCCCAAGATGCATCGACAGCACGAGTGGAATGAGCAGTAACCCTAAAAGGAGGAACCTTCCCCGTGGCAGAATAGGCCTGCTCCACCGCCTGACGGATCCACTTGCTGATTGTGGATTTAGCCAGAGGCAAACCCTTCCTAGGTCCAGCAGGAAGAACAAAAAGAGCATCAGATTTCCTGAAAGACTCAGTAGCAACCAAATAAAACTTCAGAGCCCTGACAACATCCAGAAAATGAAGGGTCCGCTCCTTGGAATTAGCAGGGTTAGGACACAAAGCAGGCAAAACAATGTCCTGATTGAGATGAAAAGCAGACACAACCTTAGGCAAGAAGTCCGGCTTAAGCCGAAACACCACCTTATCCTGATGCCTTTCAAAATAAGGAGGTTTGATGGAAAGTGCCGCCAGCTCAGAAACTCGCCTGACAGAAGTAATGGCCACCAAAAAGGCCACCTTAAGCATCAGAATGGGCAAGACAGCCCCACGTATAGGCTCAAAGGGAGGACCCTGCAAGGCAGACAACACCAGATTCAGGTCCCAAACAGGTAGCATAGGCTTACGTGGCGGATGCACATGAGTAACTCCCTGGAAAAAAAAGTCTTAACCAACCGGTGATTGGCAAAGGATCTTTGGAAAAAAATTGCCAGAGCTGACACCTGTCCCTTAAGGGTACTAAGTTGAAGGCCCGAATCCAAACCATGTTGCAAAAATTCCAGAATCCTGGGGATAGAAAACACCCGACAAGGAAGAGACTTGGACTCACACCAGGCAATGTAAGCATGCCAGACCCTGTAGTAGATAATAGATGAGGATTTCTTCCTAGCCCTAATCATGGTATCAATAACAGAGGCTGGCAACCCCTTATCCATCAAGATGGAGGTTTCAGCAGCCAAGCCGTTAAAGCCAGCGTTTGTAAATTGGGATGGCACAGCTGTCCCTGAGTGAGCAGATCTGGATCTTTGGGCAGGGCATACTGATCTACTGCCAACTGCACGACGTCTGCGAACCACACCCTCCTTGGCCAACAGGGGGCCACCAGAATGGCTGGTAACCCTTCCTGGGCTATCTTGCGCAGCACCCTGCCCAGCAGAGGGAACACATAGAGGAGCCGAAACTCCGTCCAAGGCATTGCTAGCGCATCCGTGGCGAAGGCCAGAGGGTCCTGTGACAGGGAGACAAACCTGGGAAGCTTGTGGTGGGACGCAAACAGGTCCGCATCCGGCTGACCCCAGCGGTGACACAGGGAGTGAAAAACCTTGTTGCTGAGGGACCATTCCCTCAGCCGAGACGTCCCCCTGCTCAGGGAGTCTGCCTCCTGGTTCTCCACCCCCGGAATGTAAACTGCCGAGATGCAAGGGACATTCTCTTCCGCCCAAGACAGTATCAGAGACACTTCCTCGAGGGCTCGCTTGCTCAGAGTCCCTCCCTGATGATTGATGTAGGCAACCGCCGTCTGGTTGTCCGAGCAGATCTGAACAGCCCGATACCGAAGGTGTGAGGTCAGCTGAAAGAACCAACCTGATCGCCCTCAGTTCCAGGACATTGATGGGAGCATGGGCCTCCTGGGGGCCCCACTGACCCTGGAACTGCAGAGACTTCCAAAAGCCTCCCCAACCGGTCAGACTGGCATCTGTGGTGACAGTCTCCCAACACTGGGGCAGAAATGTCCTGCCCACCAGGAGGTTCCTTGAGTCCAGCCACCACGAAAGGGACTGTCTGGCCAGGGGGGACAGAGCAAATTCCTGATCCAGGGACACGGTCCCGATCCCAAACCGACAAGAGGTCTCACGTGTAACTGAGCAAAGGGGACCGCCTCGAAGCAGGACACCATCAGGCCCACCAACTGCATTCCTTGCCGGATGGCGGGATGGGGACACAAGAGCAGAGCCTGTGCCTGCTGCTAAAGGCCCTCCACCTTCTGCTGAGGCAGGAATACCTTGACCTGAGAAGTATCCAGAGTCATGCCCAGAAAGGTCCTCACCAAAGACGGAGACAGTGAAGACTTGGGGTAGTTGATCACCCAGCCGAAGTACTCGAGAGCAGAGGTCACCACCAGAATATCCTTCTCGGCCTGATGAAGAGATTGAGCTGCAATCAAAATGTCGTCCAGGTAAGGAAGAATGTGAATGCCCCGGTTCCGCAGCAGAGCGGAACACCAAAGGTGCCGAGGTGATACCGAACGGTAAGGCCACAAACTGGTAATGCTGATCCTTCAGTGCAAACCTGAGAAATCTCTGATGACCTGGAAAGATTGGCACATGGGGATAAGCATCCTTGATGTCCACGGAGGTCATGAAATCGCCCGGGCGAAGAGTACTGACAGCCGAGCAAAGGGACTCCATGCGAAAGTGCTTGAACCTGACAAACCTGTTGAGACCCTTCAGGTCCAGGATGGGCCTCAAGGGCCAGTCCTTTTTGGGGACCGTGAACAGATTGGAATAGAAACCCTGACCCCGTTCCTGGGGAGGCACCAGGCAAATGACTCCTGACTCCAACAGATGTTGAACCGCAAGGCGCAACCCCTGAGCTGACAGAGGGTTATGAGACATCCGGGATCTGATGAATCTGGGGGGCGGCAAGGCTGCAAACTCTATCTTGTAACCAGAGGACACCACCTCCTGAATCCACCGGTCTGAGACACAGAGCCTCCAGACATGAGCAAAGAGCCGAAGCCGTCCCCCCAACCCGATGGGTGAGGGCGCCTCCTCATGCCTGAGGGGGCTTGGGAGAAGGTTTGGGATCTGCCACGGCCCCAAGAACCCCTGCGGATACCTGAAAAAAGGGGGCCTCGACCTCCTCTAGGGGCACGAAAGGAGGAGAAGGAAGCTTAGGGCCCCCGAAAAGGCCCTCCTACGCTGAGGCAGCCTACCATGCTTGGCTAAAACATCCAGACGCTCACCAAAGAGCCGCAGCCCCACAAAGGGGAGCCCAGTAAGAGCCTTCTTAGCAGCAGCGTCAGCTGCCCACTGAAGCAACCAAACAGAGCGGCACATAGCCCTACATAGCAGAGGCCCTACTACTCAGCCGTACCACATCATCCATGGCAGTAAGGATAAAGGCAAAAAATTCAGAGCAAAGCAAGAGGGCCCTATACTCCTCCCTACCAGCTGTAGCGCCATCAAGGAGACGATTGATCTGTCTCTTAAGAGCAATGGCTGTTATGGCAGAGGCACAGGCCGGACGCTGCCCAGCCCCCACAAATGTAAAAGCATGGCAGGCCAGCTAATCCATACGCCGGTCCTCACTGTCCCGCAGTGTAGAAGTGTCAGGGGAAGGCATGACTGAGGTGTTGGACAGCCCTAAAAGGGAGCGTCCACCTCGGGGGGACCCAACCATCGCTTAACCAGGTCAGCAGGAAATGGGTATTTCTTATCCAACCCTTTGGGCACCGCGGGAAATCTACTAGGATGTTCCCACTCCTTGAGCACCAAATTAGTGAAATGACTCTGCTCAGGGAACTCCAGACGCTACTTAACAGTACGAAAAAATACAATTCTGTGATTACTCACCTTGTAGAATTGGTATTATAAGTATGCAGCACGTCCTGCTCCAGATAATGATTCATAACAGATGGGATTACCTCCGCTAGAGGGCGCTTGACTGCAGAGATGGCAAAAAGAGGCCCCTCCCGGTCCCATATACACCTGGGACCTCCCACAAATTCCCCAGTATTGAAAAGCAGTAAGGATAACCAGGAGAAGCCAATGATAATTAACAACGTTAACAAGGATAACAATCACCATACAGAGGATCCAAGATAATGCAAACAGGGTGGGGTGGAGCAGGACGTGCTGCATACTTATAATACCAATTCTACAAGGTGAGTAATCACAGAATTGTATTATTCTAAGCTTGTGATTGTGGCGGGATGCAAAAAGGTCCACTTCTGGAACCCCCCCAACGTTGACACAGGGATAGGAAGACCTCGCTGCTGAGAGACCATTCCCCCAGGCGAGAGGTCCCCCTGCTCAGAGATTCCGCCTTCAGATTCTCCACCCCCGGAATGTACACTGCTGAGATGCAAGGAACATTGTCCTCCGCCCAGGACAGAATCATGGACACCTCCTTTAGGGGACTCTTGAAAATGCAAGCTTTCGAAGCTGTTCAAGCTTCTTCTTCGGGCATAATACAGATCTGTAACTTAGACACACATTTATACAAAAAATACAATTCTGTGATTACTCACCCTGTAGAATTGGTATCATCTCCGCCAGAGGGCACTTGACTGCAGAGATGGCAAAAAGAGGCCCCTCCCGGTCCCATATATACCCGGGACCTCCCACAAATTCCCCAGTATTAAAAAGCAATTAGGAGAACCAGGAGAAGCCAATGATAAATAACAACGTTAACAAGGATAACAATCACCATACAGAGGATCCAAGATAATGCAAACAGGGTGGGGTGGAGCAGGACGTGCTGCATACTTATAATACCAATTCTACAAGGTGAGTAATCACAGAATTGTATTATTCTAAGTATGCAGCACGTCCTGCTCTAGAAATGATTCATAACAGTTGGGACATCCAATAGTAGCGTCCGTACATAGGGTGGGATCCCCAAAGGCAACAACGCACAGTTCACACCACTGCCGCCTGCAGAACTTTGCGGTCAAAAACAGCATCAGCTGAGGCCCGAACATCAACCTTGTAAAACTTGGAAAAGGTATGAACAGAAGACCAAGTAGCAGCCTTACAAACTTGTTCAACAGAAGTCTGGTGCTGGAAGGCCCAGGAGGCCCCAACAGCACGTGTAGAATGAGCAGTAACACGGAAAGGAGGATCCTTTCCCCTAGCAGAATAGGCCCTAAAAATAGCCTGACAAATCCATTTGCTAATAGTAGACTTAGCAGGAGCCAGACCCTTCTTGGGACCCGAAGGAACCACAAATAAGGCATCAGTCTTTCTGAAAGGTGCAGTAGCCACCAAGTAGAACTTCAAATTCCTGACCACATCCAGGGAATGTAAGGCCCTCTCCTTGGGATTACCAGGATTAGGGCACAAGGAAGGAAGCACAATGTCCTGTTTAAGATGGAAGGCAGAGACAACCTTAGGCAAGAAATCAGGTTTAAAAGCAGAAAACCACATTGTCCTGGTGTCTCTCAAAGTAGGGGGCCTGAATGGAAAGGGCCTGACCGAGGTGATGGCCACCAAAAAGGCAACTTTAAGAGTGAGGATAGACAGAGCAGCCTCATGCACGGGCTCAAATGGAGGGCCCTGAAGGGCAGACAAAACCAAATTCAAGTCCCAAACCGGCAACAGAGGTTTGCGAGGGGGACGCACATGAGCAACCCCCTGGAGTAAAGTCCTGACCAGAGAATGTTGAGCGAAAGATCTCTGGAAGAAAACAGCCTAGGCAGACACGTGACCCTTGAGCGTGCTAAGCTGAGGTCCCAGATCCAGACCATGCTGAAGGAACTCCAGAATCCTAGCAATGGAAAACACCTGACAGGGAAGGACCCTAGACTCACACCAGTCAATGTAGACCCGCCAGATCCTATAGTAGATGGTAGAAGAAGACTTCTTCCTAGCCCTGATCAGAGTCTGAACCACAGAATCAGAAAGCCCCTCATCCCTTAAGATGGAGGTTTCAGCAGCCAGGCCGTCAAAGCCAGCGTTTGTAAATTGGGATGACAAAGCCGCCCTTGAGTGAGACGGTCCGGCACCAGGGGCAGAGGGTACTGATCTACTGCCAGCTGAACGATATCTGCGAACCACACCTGTCTTGGCCAACTATGGGCCACCAGGATTGCTGGCACCCTTTCCTGAGCCAGCTTGCGCAGAACCCTGCCCAGCAGAGGGAATGGAGGTAAAAGATACAGGAGACGGAACCCCTGCCAGGATAGAGTCAGAGCATGCACCGCAAGGGCCAGGGGATCCTGAGACAGAGAGACAAAGACTGGGGCTTGTGATTGTGGCGAGATGCAAACAGATCCATGCCCGGCACCCCCAACGATGACATAAGGGCAGGAAGACCTCGCTGCTGAGAGACCATTCTTCCAGACGAGAGGTCCCCCTGCTCAGAGAGTCTGCCTCCAGATTCTCCACCCCCGAATGCACACTGCTGAGATGCAAGGAACATTGTCCTCCGCCCAGGACAGAATCATGGACACATCCTTGAGGGCACTCCTGCTCCGAGTCCCTCCCTGATGATTGATGTAGGCAACCACGGTCTGGTTGTCTGAGTGAACTTGGACCAGCCGGCCCTGAAGGTGAGGAGTCAACTGGGGCAGTACCAACCAAACCACCCTCAGTTCCGGGACGTTGATGAGGTCATGGCCCTCCTGAGGGCCCCACAGCCCCTGGAATTGTAGGGTTCTTCAGAAGCCCCCCCCCTCCCAACATGACAGACTGGCATCCGTGGTGACCGTCTCCCAACAGGGGGCCAGAAAGGATCTGCCCCCCAACAGGTTCCTCGAGTCCAGCCACCACAAGAGGGACCACCTGGCCAGAGGAGACAGAACAAAGGCCTGATCCAGAGACAGGGGACTCTTGTCCCAGACTGATAGGAGATGGAGCTGAAGAAGTCTCATGTGGAACTGAGCATAAGGAACTGCCTCGTAGCAGGACACCATTTGTCCCACAAGCTGCATCCCTTGCCGGATGGAAGGGCGAGGGCAGGACAGAAGGAAATGAACCAGAGCTTGAAGAGAATCCACCTTCTGCTGAGGAAGAAAAATCCTGGCCTAAACAGTAACCAAATTCATGCCCAAGAAGGAGGTCACCAGAGACGGAGACAGGGAGGATTTGGGGTGATTGATCACCTGCTGGGTATCCAATTCTGCCTGCTGGAAAGAATGAGAAGTGATGAGGAGGTCGACCAGATAAGGAAGAATGCGAATGCCCCGAGCTATGAGGAGAGCCATAACACCTGCCAGCACCTTGGTGAAGACTCTGGGGGCCGAGGTGAGATCGAAGGACAGTGCTACAAATTGGTAGTGATGGTCCTCCAGTGCGAACCTGAGGAATCTCTGATGCCCTGGGAAGACTGGTACATGAAGGTAAGCATCCTTGATGTCTATGGAGGTCACGAAGTCCCCCAGGCGCAAAGAGCTGATCGCGGAGCGCAGGGTCTCCATGCGAAAGTGTCTGGTCCTGATGAACTTGTTGAGAAGCTTTAAGTCCAGGATGGGTCTAAACCCATCCCTTTTGGGTACTGTGAAGAGATTGGAATAAAAACCCAGACCTCTCTCCCCAGGAGGGACCTGACAGATGACCCCCATTGTCCAATAGGTTTTGCACAGCCAGAAACAGACCCTGAGCTGCCAGGGGTTCTAGAGGAATCCGAGACCTGAGGAATCTTGGAGGCGGCCAGGCAGTGAACTCTAGCTTGTAGCCGGAGGACACGAGCGAAGAGCCGCAGCCGTCCCCCCCCCCACCCGGATGGGTGAGGGCACCCCTTTATGGCTGAGTGGGCTTGGTGACAGATTTGGGCTTGGAACCCCAGGAGGATCCGGGGTGGGCACGACCCCTGCCTCTGTCCCAGAAGTCTCCTCTGTGCCCCGCAAAAGGATACCCCCCCCTAGACCTGGATCCACGAAAAGGAGGGGGAAAAAGCACCTGACCCCCAAAAGGGCCACGGCTGTTTCTTGCGTTGGGGCAACTTACCCCCCTTTGCAAACAGGTCCAAGCGATCACCAAAAAGGCACAGCCCCTTAAACATTCCAAAAACTCCCCAAAACACTCACCCCCTCAGCAGCTAGGACAGGAACTCCGCATCCCTAGTAGGCTCACCATAAAGCCTATGGCCAGCTACCCTTTGTGGTACAGGGTCTGTGGCTTGGAGCAGCGCTCCTTGAGCACTTGACCCTAGTGCTCCTCTACCTTCACCCGATCAGTCAGCCGAGGCTGGGAGGCACAGAGGGTCGGGAAACGGGTGGAAATAGATATGCAGGGCCGCAGGCATGGTTGCCCCACACACCTGCACAAAGTATATAAGAGCCATCTTCTATCTTCGCAGTAAGCACTGCAGAGAACAACTGGGTAAGTCTATGGTGATTCCGTTTTTATATGGTACCGGGAGGAGCCACAACTCTTCTGCAGTGCACTGAGCCACCTTGTGGTGGAATACCCAGATGTAATGACTTCGTGAAGAAGGCCATGCCATGCATTGGGAAAAGAGAATTCTGTGAGTACTCACCTGTAGAATTAATTTCTCTTCCATTATTACTTCAGGACATCAGAAGAATTTGGTGACAAATGGGTTAACCTCTCCCGAAGGGTGTGGTCTGCAAGAACAAAGGTGTGTCTCCACCTCTCAGGCCTATAACCACCTGGCTGACTTGATGCACTTCAGTTTAATTGAAAAGCAGTAGAACCAGCCGCCCGGGAGGCATACCTATCCTGTTGGAAACAAAATGCTGGAGACAAAATACAAGACTCCTCTCTGTTTATTTTTTATATTTTTTTGTAATGCTGATCATTATTTACAGCAACTATTTACATATTTACCACTCCACTAAAACTAGGCATCCAAGACATGGACATAGTAACCCTAGCAGACAGGGAGGGTCTGATGTCCTGAAGAGAAAATAATTCTACAGGTGAGTACTCACAGAATTTTATTTTCTCTTCCATTTTACTTAAGGCCATCAGAAGAATTCAAAGACGAATGGGACCTCCAAAAGCAGTACCCTAATTCGTGTGGGATCCCCAAACCTTATTCCTTTCAGGAACAAGACACTCCAAAAGGCCTTATTCCTTTCAGGAACAAGACACTCCAAAAGGCCTTATTCCTTTCAGGAACAAGACACTCCAAAAGGCCTTATGCCTTTCAGGAACAAGACACTCCAAAGGGCCTTATTCCTTTCAGGAACAAGACGCTCCAAAAGGCCTTATTCCTTTCAGGAACAAGACGCTCCAAAAGGCCTTATTCCTTTCAGGAACAAGACGCTCCAAAAGGCCTTATTCCTTTCAGGAACAAGACGCTCCAAAAGGCCTTATTCCTTTCAGGAACAAGACGCTCCAAAAACCCTTATTCCTTTCAGGAACAAGACATTCCAAAACCATCTAATTACCACTGTATGTAATTCCTTCCTACCAAAGGCTCTACCTTATAGAATTTGGTAAATGTATGAGCCGAAAACCAAGTAGCGGCTTTGCATACTTGTTCTATTGAAGCTTGATGCTAAAAAGCCCAAGAAGCTCCAACAGCTCTCGTCAAATGAGCAGTAGTCCTAAAAGAAGAATCCTTCCCCTCAGGGAATATAGGCTCTGCCTGTCTAATCCATCGCTGATAGTAAACTTAGATGGTGGAAGACCTTTCCGTGGACCCTCAAGTGTGACAAAATAAGGAGTCCGACCTACGGAAAGATTGTGTAGCAGTGAGATTGTATCTTAGTGCTTTTCCCTACATCCAGCAATGAAGAATCCTTTTAATCGGACACTGGAGTAGGATATAAGGAAGGCAATTCACCTCTTCATTAAGATGTAAACCACCTTAGGAAGAACATCCTGTTTAAAGCAGAAGACTACCTTGTCCTTATGTAACACTAAATAAGGAAAATTAACTGATAAGCTGCTAATTCAGAAACCTTCCTTACTGAGGTTATTGCCACTAAAAAAGATTAAGAGTCAATAAACCTAATGATGCATCTGCCAATAGTTCAAAAAGAGGACACTGATAAAGAGCTGATAAAACTAAGTTCAGGTCCCAAACCGGCAGAAGTAGCTTATGAGGAGGCCGCACATGAGCGACTCCCTATACAAAAAATGTTGATACATTTATTCACATAAATAAATACAAAGACGGAAATGGCACACCTATCAGATAATATTATATGTATAGTGGGTGCAATCACACTTGGGGCCTCCACCCACCTCAGCCCCCTCACAACTCAAAATAAATAAATAATGGATGCACACCACAGCACTATTTAAGTTACAAATTCAAAAATTGCACACAATAAAAAAATCTGTACAGCATATACATTCGATAAAGGATACAGTAGGTAAACAATCCATGTGCCCAATCAATCAACAGGAGAATGGTGCCCCTAAACGACTATAAGCAAATGAACACATGAACTCCTTAGCAGTAAGCTTGTACAAAAAGACAAAATGACAGTAGGTAAAAGATTACCATATATACTATAAAGGTGGTCACCATATATCTCCTGCAGATCATCAGTCTACATAAAGCAAAAATGATTGTGTGATACCTGCTGCTGGTATTATACTGGGTCAAGGAATATACAAGATTTTTTACCCCTATGAATGAATGAATGACCCCTATGAGTCTTCGAGTCCAGTTGTTTTAACAACCTCCTGCTCCCCAAAAATGCTATGGATGTAGCCCAGGCCGGCCGCAAGGTCGACCTCATAATAGAATAAGCAGGACATGCCACCTAATCCACGCGCTTATTCACTGGATCCTTTGGAGAAGCACTATCCGAGGATGGCATAACCAAAATTTTAAAAAGACCTGGCCCCAGAGCGTCCACCACAGGAGGGTGAGACCATAATTCAATCTGATCTGGAGGAAAGGGATACATAGTATCTAGTACTTTAGGAATGGGCGGAAGACAACCTGCCATTCCCTATTGATCAGATTAGAATATTGTGTATGCTCTGCAACATCCTCCAGAATGGAGGAAATCAAAACGATGCATCCATCTTAACTGAGCACCCCCTTGGATAGAGGACTATGAATACGAGCCCCTACTGGATACGTCCTCACCAACGGATAACTTCCTGGGAGACTATGGCAGCTATAATATCCTCTTCAAGTTAGAGGATAAATCTTTTCTTTAAAAACCTTTTCAGTAGCCAATCCTTCTAAATGACCTTGGCAGCCACAATATCCTCTTCAAAACTCAGAGGAAAATTTATTTTTTCAAAACATTCTTAGTAGCCAATATGAGTTACTAAAGGTTTTAGGTCCACTTGAAGGCTGCCAGGAGGGTTTTTAAGCTCAGAGGGCACCGGCAACAAGGGTCAGAGCCATTGCAGGGAGAAGACAATTGTCTTCCATATCCACTACTACCATAGCATAACCCTGCACACCATGCTATCCTCATCCAGTGTCTGTTTGCATACCGGACATGGGGTGAATCTATCTGCAAACGGACCAGATCCGATTACCCCACATGCCTCCGTCATGGTAATACCAGATTACCTCCCAGGGGGTCTAAAACCTAGTATATGAACAGTTCCCGATAGTCGCAAGACTGTTCTGAGAGCTCAGAGGGTGACCCAACCACATCAATATATTGCTAGTCTTATCCCACAATCATATATATATTCTTTTAAAAACAACAATTAAAAAACAATATTTACATATGAATAAAATATCATATTAATACACATAATAAAAAAAATGACCTACCTAAAAATTTAGGTCCGCTTGAGGGTGGCCGTGCAGCAGCTCAGAAGCAGCCCTTTTTGCCGACCAACAACCCCAGTATCAAGCGCTGCCGGAGAAGAACCGTAAAGTTGGCGGTACTTTTGTGCTTCCCCAGCCGAAAATCTTCCTGTGAAGGCGGCCGGAGAAGAACCGCGATCTCAACAGTACTCGGCGCTTCGCCCGGCCGAAAATCTTCCATTGAAGGAGGCTAGAGAAGAACCGCGAGGTTAGCGGTACTTGCCACTTCATGCGGCCGAAAATCTTCTAGTGAGAGCGGCCGGAGAAGGTGTTTGCGGTACTTGCTTCTTAGCCCCAGCCGAAAATGTTGCAGTGCGAGCGCCCGGAGAACCGCGATGTTAGCGGTACTTGCAGCTTCGCCCAGCCGAAAATCTTCCAGTGAGAGCGGTGTAAGAAAAGAACCGCACACCGGTGCTCGCTGCTATGCTAAGCCAGTAAAAACACATGGGAAGAGCAATAGAGAGGAAATGAATTCCCCTGGTTCCCCTCAATCAGGCTCACCAGACAAAAGCCGCCTTATGGCTGCTTTTTCCTGTGGCGGAATACTCTTAAAAAACAAAAAGGTGACATTCCACAGTGCCCCAAGACCCTGACGCTTACTTTACAATCCTGATCCAAATGCAGCTTAGCTGCAGAGGCAAAGTGGGTCCATTCAGATCCAAAGAGTACAAGGGCCAAGGAACAGTCAGTTTTCCATTACCCCCGCTTCCAAGGCATAATTCCTTTAAAACAAAAAGTAAATGGGAGAGGAGTTCCACTGCAAGAAAGAAAAACTGAAGTGCATCAAGTCAGCCAGGTGGACATAGGCCCGGGAGGTGGAGACACACCTTTGTTCTTGCAGACCACACCCTTCATGAGGGGTTAACCCATTCGTCTCTGAATTCTTCTGATGGCATGAAGTAAAATGGAAGAGAAACATATTAGACTCTTATTCAGAGTGAAGGACTGCTTTAAGGAAGCTCCCAGCACATCTGCAGTGTGTCTGCATGCTGACAAAGGCTCTCTCCAACCCCCCCCCATACATTGCTTATGGGTAAGCAGGTCTCTCAGGTGTGATCCAAAATGGCCGCTCCCACAAAATGCTATTCCATCTGCATGGGTTTAAGCCCTCTGAAACAGAAAATGCCTCTGGTCATCAAAGGGGAGCAAATTACTAAACATTAATGGACTTTTAATGGGATGAAGAGGAAGTGTGTGTGTGTGTGTGTGTGTGTGTGTGTGTGTGTGTGTGTGTGTGTGTGTGTGTGTGTGTGTGTGTGTGTTTAGGTCCTGTCACTTCTGATACACTCAGACCTGTCACCCCTGGATTTTTTTCTACCATAAGAAACCCACAGGCTTGGCAGGAGTTTTCTTCAGTTTTTGTGTAACTGACCCATCCCCTCATTATCTATTTTTACATGGATTTTTGTTTATAGTACACAGTTTGGTAATATGCCTCATTTAAGGTAGAAATGACAGAGATATGGAGGTTTGTCAGTTTACAGAAGGATTTTTTTCCAAGCATTGTCGGTGTGGCCTGGGCTTTGTGCTTAGAATCAGCATAATGGCTGGTCTCTGAAACCGCCCTTATGCAAATTATCAGCATGTTCATCAAGATGGGCATTGCAGTGCCCCAGCACCTGATACAAAAATAAAATATGACAGACCGACCCCCCTGTTTTAAAACTACTAGCTGACCCACCAGGCATAGGGGCATGGCTTCCCCATGGCTTGGAGGACAAGTGGCAGGCCTCCGGCCAGGGCATCAGCCACTATGTACTTTAACATGGGTCCAGTGCTCCCTCAGGGGCGAACATCGGCCTGCCCTGATGGGCACTGGACTCTTCCATACCCTCAATTCAGAGTCAATTTAGAATAAAATGTTTATTTTTTAATTAACTACTTAGAACTAGTAAGAGGGCCCGCTATACTAGTTCAAAGGGTAGGGGGTGGCAGCAAGTTATCTTGCCACTTGCTGTTAGCTCTCCCGCCCTATTACCTGTATCCCCAACGGCCAGAGGAATACAGAAGAGCCCAGTGCCCATTGCTGCATGGTATGACCATATCCACAATGTACCTCCAACTAGGCCTGTGCCCACGCCAAGTCTTTCTAGATGGTCAGTACTGGCATAACCACAGCTAGAGGGGGTTTTCCTCTTTAATATTATCAAGATGTAGTTCAAACTCTCGCCACAAAGTCCTAAAACTGACCTAAACCACGCAAACACAAAAGGGATCATCTATCTTATGGTGGTGGGGTCCTCGTAAGGGAAAAAATGCTTCATCATTAAAGCAAGATACTGCCACGACAGCCCTCATACCCTCTAATCCACAAGCCTACAAAATAAACCCTGCGACTACAATTTTAATAGAAAACTTTAATCTCAGTCTTCCAGATGTTCTAGAAAAAGAAAAAGGTGCGAGGGGCATTCTGCATAAAGAAACAAAAACAGAAGACAGACCAGCCCTCATACTGTACAGCTAGAAAAGTAGAAGTCTTTGGTAGAACTAAGGAAAGTTGCTGACAATTTTCAGGTCATTGGCACCTATGAAAATATTGTCTTGTCAGCATACATTTCCAGATTGTCCATTAGGAGAAGAAAAAAAAACAAACAGTTCAGTAGACAATAGGTGAAGTGACTAGTCCCATGACAAAGGTTTCACCACTCAAGTTCCACTGGATACTCTCCTGTGAGACAAGCAGTACAATGGCCAAGAGAAGATGGGAGAGTTGTTGGGCCATTAAAGCCATTTTGTTGTTCTTTGAAGGATTTGATACCCTCACGGACAGCAGATGTCAATCCATCCACAGACAGGTAAACCACACTGTCTGCACCTAAAAGAAAAAAAAAAAGTATATATATTATACACACGCACACACACATATGCACACATGAGGCAAACCACCTACGAATACGCCAAGGTGCCCGATATCCTGTACCAAACAATGCTGGGATCTGTGTTTGGGCAACAGGTATTTGCCATTTGCTTATTCACCAATGGACCCCCCCCCCCCCCCTCTTTTTATGAAGGGCCACTACGCCCTGCCCGTTATCCCATCCGAACCATAACCTTTTTGCAGAGACCTTTCTAGTCCATCAGAGCACTGAGGAAAGAACCTCCAACTTGCCCTAGGCTAGGGAGGGTAATCACATGATTAAGGGGAATAGCCAAACAGTGTTGAACTTTGAGTGTCCATCACCCAGTCCTTCAGGCCAGACCTGGGCTTTCCTCAAACTCCCCACTATGCCTGTACTGCCACAGGTTAAAAGGGAAAAGAATAGGGCAAGCCAACTTCCTATCTCACTACCCGGTTCCAGAAAATGGGCAGAAAACATTAGAGACTGTATTTCTATGCTTGAAAATGCACACGGCTCCATAAAATACAGGGGACAACTAAGGGCAAATGCTGTGGCCCCAACATACCTGCTGGACCAGTCCCCCCCCCCTCAATACTGCTCCTCCACCTTACCAAGCAACAAACTGGAGCCACTCCAATGTATCATGGACTTGGCTCCTCAGCTTAGCCCTAAACACTGCTTCTCAACCCAAGTCTTTACCCTTTAAAAAAAAAACGGAATGTCAGCCTGCCAACTGGTAGACAAATTTACTCACCAATATACCCAGCCAAGTCACTAAATTCTGGACGATTGGCAATCAGCTCTTCTTTTGTAGGTATATTAATGCCCATATAGCAAGGATATTTGATTGGTGGAGAAGCTACACGAATGTGTACCTGAAAACAAAAAAGCCACATACTATATGATTTTTTCTTTATTGTCCACCTGTAGCAAAGGTGTATTTTTTCTTAAAGTGGTGCTCGAAAGTTTGTTGACCCTTTAGAATTTTTGCTCTCTCTAATTTTTATCTAAAAGTAGATTATTCCTCAAAGGTAACCAAATCAAAAATGCGCCCAAAATATTAGACTCATTTATTAAGGAAAATGATCAAATTGTATATCCGTGAGTGGCAAAAACCTTTTAGGATTATTAGATAATTTGAGAGGGAAATTAGAATCAGGTGTTTTGGATTTATGGGACAACAATCAGGTTTGAGGGAGTTCTAGGTAAAGAACATGATCTATTGAGTCTGAGCTTCAAATCATATTTGAGAAAGTGAAGAAAGGAGATTTATGACGAGCAGAGTATTTGTTGTTGATGTTCAAAAGGCTGAAAAAGGTTACAAAACTATCTCTTAAGACACCACCTTATGCTGGTAGAACAGTGTGATGAGAATGTGTTCAGCGTTTCATGTGAGCGTCCCACATTCACACCACAAAAGTCTTGGCAGCAGCATCTGGAAGGCGCAACGCTAGCGATTCCACTTCATGCGAGCGGAGATCACAGAGTTGACGCCCTCCAAACTCTGAACTCCAGCATTTGCCTGAAAGCGCCAGCTGGCGTGAAACAAGGCTCAGGCAGATTGAAGGTAGGAAACTAAAGACCATGATTCCGCCCCCCTCCTCCCGAGGGGCCCATTAAAGGTCATATAAAAAGCAAGGCAAAACAGTCAACAAGGTCACCAAGAAACCCAAGTTAACCTCTAAGTAACTGAAGATATTTAGTAGTGTGCTATGTTTATAAGGACACTGAACAATAGTGTGCATGGCAGGATTGCAAGGACAAAGCTTCTTCTTTCCAAATATAACACTGCTGTCTAACTGCAGTTTGCGTAAGGAAGCCAAAAATACAATTCTGTGATTACTCACCTGTAGAATTGGTATTATACGTATACAGCACATCCTGTTCCAGAATATTCCTTACACTTGGGTAATACATCCACAAGATGGCGCTGGACTGCAGAAAACAGCTTGTGGCTCCTCCCGGCCCCATATAAGTCAGGGACCTCCCACAAATTCCCCAGTATTGACAATCAGTTAACAGGAAGCTGGGAGAACAATAATAACCAGAATTAAAAAATGAACATATGAACAATCACCATACAGAGGTAACAATAATAATAACAAGGGTGGGATGGAACAGAACGTGCTGTATACATATAATACCAATTCTACAGGTGAGCAATCATAGAATTGTATTAATCTAAGTATACAGCACGTCCTGTTCCAGAATATTCCTTATACTTGGGACATCCAATAGCAGTGTCCGTAAGGTAGGGTGGGATCCCCAAAAAGTAACAGTGGGCAGTTTAAACCACTGCCGCCTGCAGAACTTTGCGACCAAAAGCAGCATCAGCTGAGGCCCTAACATCAACCTTGTAAAACTTAGAAAAAGTATGAACAGAAGACAAAGTAGAGGCCTTGCAAACTTGTTCAACAGAAGCTTGGAGCTGAAAAGCCCAAGAGGCACCAATAGCACGAGTAGAATGAGCAGTAAGGCGGAAGGGAGGTTCCTTCCCCATAGCAGAATAGGCTTGTATCACAGCCTGACGGATCCACTTGCTGATAGTGGACTTAGCCGGAGCCAGACCCTTCTTAGGTCCAGACGGGAGCACAAAAAGAGCATCAGTCTTCCTGAAAGATTCAGTAGCCACCAAATAGAACTTCAGAGTCCTGACCACAAAACCCCCTCCTTAGGGTTACTAGGATTAGGGCACAGAGAAGGCAAAACAATGTCCTGATTGAGATGAAAAGCAGACACAACCTTAGGCAGAAAATCTGGCTTAAAACGAAACACCACCTTGTCCTGGTGTCTCTCAAAGTAAGGGGGTTTGATGGAAAGCGCCGCCAACTCAGAAACACGCCTAACAGAAGTGATAGCCACCAAAAAGACTACCTTAAGCGTCAAAATGGACAAAGGGGCCTCACGCAAAAGCTCAAAGGGAGACCCCTACAAGGCAGATAACACCAAGTTCAAATCCCAGACTGGTAACATAGGCTTACGTGGGGGATGCACATGGAGTAACCCCTGGAAGAAAGTCTTGATCAGACGATGGTGAGCAAAGGATCTTTGGAAGAAAATGGCCAAAACATGACCTTTGAGGGTACTAAGTTGAAGACCCAAATCCAAACCATGTTGCAGAAATTCCAGAATCCTAGGGATAGAAAACACCCGACAGGGAAGCGAATTAGACTCACACCAGTCAATGTAAGCATGCCATACCATATAGTAGATGGATGACGAGGACTTCTTCCTAGCCCGAATCATGGTATTAACAGAGGCAGGCAGCCCCTTTTCCATCAAGATGGAGGTTTCAGCAACCAGGCCGTTAAAGCCAGCGTTTGTAAATTGGGATGGCGTAGCTGCCCCTGAGTGAGCAGGTCTGGAACCTTGAGCAGGGCATACTGATCTACTGCCAACTGCGCGATGTCTGCGAACCACACTCTTCTTGGCCAACAGGGGGCCACCAGAATGGTTGGCACCCCTTCCTGGGCAATCTTGCGCAACACCCTGCCCAGCAGAGGAAAAGGAGGGAAAACAGAGGAGCTGAAAGCTCTTCCAAGACATTGCTAGTGCATCCATGGCCAAGGCCAGAGGGTCCTGGGACAGAGAGACAAAGACTGGAAGCTTGTGATTGTGACGGGACGCAAACAGATCCACATCTGGCTGACCCCAGCGGTGGCACAGGGAGCGAAACACTCTGCTACTGAGGAACCATTCTCTCAGACGAGAAGTCCCCCTGCTGAGGGAGTCTGCCTCCAGATTCTCCGCCCCCAGGATGTACACAGCTGAGATGCAGGGAACATTCTCCTCCGCCCAAGACAGTATCAGGGACACTTCCTTGAGGGCCCTCTTGCTCCGGGTCCCTCCCCGATGATTGATGTAGGCAATCGCCGTCTGGTTGTCCGAGCGGACCTGAACAGCCCGACCCCGAAGGTGTGGAGTCAATTGGGCGAGAACCAACCTTATCGCCTTCAGTTCCAGAATGTTGATAGGGGTGTGGGCCTCCTGAGGGCCCCACTGACCCTAGAATTTCAGGGATTTCCAGAAGCCCCCCCCCCCCCCAACCTGTCAGACTGGCATCTGTGGTGACTGTCTCCCAACACGGGGCCAGAAAGGATCTGCCCACCAACAGGTTCCTTGAGTCCAGCCACCACGAGAGACCGTCTGGCAGAGGGGACAGAACCAACACCTGATCCAGGGACTGAGGGTCCCGATCCCATACCGACAAGAGGTGAAGTTGAAGAGGTCTCATGTGAAACTGAGCGTATGGAACCGCCTTGAAGCAAGACACCACCAGGCCCACCAGCTGCTTCCCACCGGATGGAGGGATGAGGGCAAGACATAAGAAGCCTGGCTTGGGCTTGAAGACTCTCCACCTTCTGGTGAGGGAGAAAAATCTTGACCTGAGATGTATCCAGAGTCATGCCCAGAAAGGACCTCACCATTGACGGTGACAGGGAAGACTTGGGGTGGTTAATCACCCAGCCGAAGGACTCCAGTGTGGACACCACCAGCTGGGTATCCAGCTCTGCCTGCTGGAAGGACTGAGACGTGATGAGAATGTCATCCAAGTAAGGAAGGATGCGAATGCCCTGAGATCTCAGCAGAGCCATTACGCCCGCCAGCACCTTGGTGAATACCCTGGGAGCCGAGGTGATACCGAAAGGCAAGGCCACAAATTGGTAGTGCTGATCCTCCAGAGTGTACCTGAGGAATCTCTGATGACCTGGAAAGATTGGGATATGAAGGTAAGCATCCCTGATGTCTACAGAGGTCATGAAGTCGCCCGGGCGTAGTGAAGTGACAGCTGAGCGCAGAGTCTCCATGCGAACGCGTTTGAATCTGACAAATTTGTTGAGGCGCTTTAAATCCAGGATGGGTCTGATGGACCCGTCTTTTTTGGGAACAGTGAAGAGACTGGAATAGTAGCCTCTGCCCCTTTCCCTCAAAGGCACCTGGCAGATAACCCCCAACTCCAGAAGATTTTGGACAGCAAGGCACAGATCCTGAGCTGACAAGGGGTTTTGAGCCTTCCAGGATTTGATGAATCTTGGGGGCAGCCAGGCTGCAAACTCTATCTTGTAACCGGAGGACACTACCTCCTGAATCCACCGGTCTGAGATGTGAAGCCTCCAGACGTGAGCAAAGAGCCGAAGCCGTCCCCCCACCCGGATGGGTGAGGGCGCCCCTTCATGCCTGAGGGGGCTTGGGGGAGGACTTTGGCTTGGGACCCCAGGAGGGACCGGGACGGCCACGTCCTCTGCCCCAATAGTCTACGCGAACCCCAGCAAGGGAGACTCCTCGACCATCTCTGGAACCACGAGAGGAAGGGAGAGAGGAATTTGCCCCCCGAAAAGGACCAGGTTGGCCTCCTACGTTGAGGTAACCTGCCGCCCCTGGCAAACAAGTTCAAGCATCCACCAAAAAGGCGCAGCCCCTTAAAGGGAAAGCCAGAGAGCCTTCTTAGCAGCATTATCCGCTACCCACTGACGCAGCCAAACAGAGCAGCGTATAGCCACCAAAAGGGCAGAAGTCCTCCCACACATTCTAATGGCATCATCCATGGCAGACAGAACATATGCAACAAATTCATAGCAAAGCAGGAGAGATCTATACTCGTCTCCTCCCGCATCATCAGAGGCCCCATCTAAGAGGCTCTTAAGCAGCCCTTTAATAGCAGTAGTTGTAATGGCCAAGGCACAAACCGGGCGTAGCGCGGTCCCCACACAGGCAAAGGCATGGCAAGCCAGCTGGTCCATGCGCCGGTCCTCACCATCCCTCAGGGTAGTAGTGTCAGGCGAATGCATGACAGATGTATTGGACAGCCCCAGAACGGGCATGTCCACCTCAGGAGGACATGACCAACGCTTAATCACCTCAGCCGGAAAGGGATACCTCTTGTCCCAACTCTTGGGCACCCCAGGGAGCTTGCTAGGCCGTTCCCATTCCTTGAGCACCAGATTATTAAAGGGAGTCTACTCAGGAAACTCCAAGCGTGGTTTAACCGTATGAAAAAGCTCACCCTGCTGCTGCAGAGCCACAGCAGGAGGAGAGATACAGAGCACTTCAAAAATATGAGCCAGAAGCCTGTCAGTGTCATCTGAGGACCATGGGTCTTCCCCAAAGGGAGACACGGTACCGCCATAAATCTTAGGCCGTTCCTCAGAGGATTCTGAATCAGAGAATAATTCTACTCCTCCAGGGGAGTATAACCGGTAATGTCAAGAATGTCCTCATCCTCCATGGGAAAGAGAGAAACAGCGGGTGATAAATGCCGCTTCTTAGCAGAAGCCTTAAGCGGGGCAGACCCAGCAATATGTCTTTCAATACTGGCCACCCGTGCAGCCAAATCAGGTTGAGACTCCCCACTGGTATGCACCTCACTGGGGGTCAGATGTAAGAGTGGGGGGGTAGGCGAAGCCAGAGGGGGCGCAGGCCCAGAAACAGGTAACTCAGATTGCAAGTACCTGCTGGGCACAGGGTACACACACCCTGACATCATCACCGATTGGGGATACCCCACACGTAACACATAGCCGGGCTTGTCCCGAAGGAACCCCAGGCCTATTATCCCCAGAAGCCTCCATATGGTGATTTGAAAGGCACAGTAGTCCAGTAAGGGTTAACGCTAAAGAGCTACCCGGGATGCCCCAATAACGCGCAAGGGAAGTGGGAGATAATGAGGGGAGATGGCCGGGAGAAACCACAGTGCTGAAGTTTTAACCCGCCTGAAAGACATAACAAGCATTCCCATGAGCATACAGCCAAAAAATCCAGAAGATTTTACCTCACCGGGGTTACTCACGGACCGCAGGAGCTAGGCAGCCCACACAGCAATGGCAACAAAATGGCCTCCGCAGACCTCGAGGGACGGGCTCCGTCGAGATGTGACATCAAAATCAGCATCCCCGGAGCCCGGCCCCTCCCGAAGAGTGCGAAACGCGTCCACGTGATCCTGCCAGCCAATAGCGGGCCACGTAGCGCAGTACAAGCGCACGGTGGCGGAGTTATGCAGTAAAAGAAAGACACAAAAGTAAAAACACAGGCTCACAACTAGAGCCCCCCCCCCCCCCCCCGGAGATCACCCAGAGGGAGAACGAGAGGGGGGCACAGACGGGATTCCTGGGGCACCTAGAAAAAGTGAGGGAGGAGGGAAGAACCATGGTCACAGGCTTAAGTGCACAGGAGGAGCCTGGCAAAACCCAAGAAGCAGTGGGGGCATCCCAAAAAGGCTCACCATTAGCCTAAACCGCCTACCCTGTTAGAGCAGGGACTGCAGTAGGAGCGTAGCTCCTCAGCACCTACCCTGGTGCTTACAAACCTACCTTCACCCGAACCTTGTCAGCTGAGGCTGGGAGGCAATATATAGTACGGAAAGGGTGGGAATAGTCCTGCAGGGCCGCAGGCATATAAGCCCTGCTCACCTACGCCGCATAGAGAGCTATCTTCTATCTTCTCAGCGCAGACTGTAGAAAAGAACTGGGGAATTTGAGGTCCCTGACTTATATGGGGCCGGGAGGAGCCACAAGCTGTTTTTCTGCAGTCCAGCGCCATCTTGTGGATGTATTACCCAAGTTTAAGGAATATTCTGGAACAGGACGTGCTGTATACTTAGAATATAAAGTTGTTTTGAAATAAACTGCACTTTAGCATAAAAAAACTTAACATCTGTTAAGCAATGTTTGGATCATGAGTTTTGCTGCATCTGGACCAGGACAGAAAATATGAATTCTGACTTGTACTAATCAGGACATCAGTCTTTGAGTGGAATCCCAAAAGAATGTCCGTGATGCAGCAAGACAATGAACAAATGAATGGTTAAAGAAAAGAAAACCTTTGGTTTTGAAAATGGAGAAATGGCCTGGACCTGCAGTGCATGGGTGGAAATCCACCAAAAGAGCTGAAGCAGTTTTGTACAGTTGGCTAAAATTCCTTCAGGATGATGTGCAGAGCTTACCAACAATTACCAGAAATGATGTTATTAATGCAATACAATTCGGCTCGTACTGGTTACTGAAATTTAAGCTTCTCATAATTTTACCACTCTGATATGCGAGATTGGATCATATCCCCCTTTAAATAAAGGTCTTCCAGACTCAATGTTTACAGAAATCTATAGCATTCCAAAGGGGTTCACAATCTTCTAAGCATGACTAGTGGGAGTAACGAATATTCCCATCATTCACTCCCAGTCCTCACCTCTTTTGCTCCAGAATCCCTTAGTAGCTTAATAATTGGGGAGATGGTGTTGCCTCTTACAATGGAGTCATCAATCAACACCACTCTTTTTCCAACAAAATTATCGGACAGGACTCCAAATTTTTTTGCAACGCCAAGCTGGCGTAACCTCATGTTAGGCTGAATGAAGGTGCGTCCAACATAGCGATTTTTGCAGAGTACTTCCACATACTGAATTCCACACTGGAAATGTAGAGATTATAAAATAAGTGAACAGAAGAAATACAATACAATACAGACACAAGAATGCCAAGAAAAAAAATAATTACCTTCTCAGCATATCCCAGAGCTGCAGGGGTTGCCGATTCTGGCACAGTACTGACCAGGTCAGCTTCTACTGGCGCTTCTATAGCCAACTGCTGACCACATCTCCGCCTGACTGAATACACCATCTGTCCTGCAATGAAATATAGTGTTATCCAGAAGCTGACAAGAGAGACTGCTGGATCTATACATCTGGCACAAAAGCATTGGAGAACGATTGCAAGCACTATGAAGTCTGGCCTGTGCTCTAGCTCAGGGGTCCCAGACCCTGTCCTCAAGGTTACGTTTGGCAGATCTCCACAAGGACACACAGGTGAAGTCAATAGTGCTCAGACAGAGACACCTTGTGGAGATCCACAAAACATGACCCGTTGGTGGGCCTTGAGGAGAGGGTTGGAGACCACTGCTCTAGCTAATCCGTCCAGTAGCCTTGGTCTACAAGACCAAACAACTGCAGCAGGTTAGAGGCTTTTTTTTTTTTTTTTTTTTTTTACACATAGGGTTAACAGGTACCACATGCACATGACACCTAAAGTTCTTTTGGGAGAGGAGCTTCAGCTTAGGTCAGTGTGGACCAAACAAGTAAGGTCAAACATCCAACTGACACACAATAAAGGTTGGAGTTGGGCCTTAAAATGGACCAAAACCCGCAGCGATCGGCCCGGGAATCTATCTAAAATCGGGATGCCCCGCTGTGCCAAACCCCCCAGGTCGTCCATACACTTACCTTCTTTCCCAGTCCAGCAGCGCATGCGCAAACCGCGGCAACATCCCCCTACCCCTCTAGCAGGGTACGTGCCCGTGCCAGAAACTTGAATGGCTGACACGGGCACGCTCCCTGTTAGAGGGTGGCAGGGGATGCGGGCATCAGCACGTCCGGAGCCGCTCATCTTATATGACGTGGCGTCAGTGGCTCCAAGCGCGCTGCCAAGCAGACGTGTCGTAGGACCAGGGACATGCGAGTTGGTTTCAGGCGACCTGGGGGGGTTTCACACAGCAAGGGGCAAGGACCAAAACCCAGGATACTCAAAATCCTGGGTTTTGGTCCACTTTAAGGTGAAGGATCAGTGTAGCAATGACCCTCCCACCACACTGTCTTCCTCCTCTGATGCCGAGACAGATTCTGGGCATAGCCATCTTGAACAAAGCAGCTTCCCCCGCTCGAGCTGGTGGGAACGTGCACAAATTGGGGGATGCCACAGCAGGGACAATGATGGCAACCTCTGGGCACCATCTAGAAAACTTCTACAGATAGACAAGGTTTACAGAACCACCCCCCTGGAAGAGTTCAACCCCTTTCACACCTTCCCAATTGCATTGTGGGATAGGAACAAAAATGTAAGCTTCTTACCTTCAAAAATGGAGTCTGGCCTGGCAAAATAAACATATTCAAAGATACAGAATGCAGACGTCTGCCTTTCTTTCTGTCTAGGCACAATGTCTAGAGTCTGTACGCCATCCCGGGATATCTTCACTATTTCACCAGGCAGGACTTCTCTGTAGTACCTGAAAAAAAGATGGGGGGGGGGGGGGAAGGGGGTGGATTGACGAGTGACCAATCATATTCAAGACACTAAGATAATCAGCACCCCCCCCCCCCCATATTTCGGAATAATCATAGAAACCTTCTGGGACCAAGAGTCTGATAAGAGCTCAAATTCCATTAGACATGGTTTACATAGCAACATTACAAAAATACAGTTCTGCGAGTACTCACCTCTAGAATTGTTTTTGTAGTATACAGCACGTCCTGTTTCACTAAATTCTTTACATCTGGGTTATCCACCACAAGGTGGCGCAGTGGACTGCAGAAAAGACTTGTGGCATCGCCCTATAAAAGGCCAGCAACCTCCCACAAATTCCCAGTGTTACAAAGCAGTTAAGACAAGAAGCCGAGAGAATAATAATCAAGGAAACCCCAACCAAACATTTGAACAAATCACTATACAAAGGTAACCAAGAATAATGATAACAAGGGAGGGATGAAATAGGACGAGCTGTATACTACAAAATCAATTCTACAGGTGAGTACTCACAGAATTGTATTTTTCCAAGTATACAGCACGTCCTGTTTCACTAAATTCTTTACGTCTGGGACATCCAAAAGCAGTGTCCGTAAAGTAGGGTGGGATCCGCAAAGAGCAACGGCAGGCAGTTTAAACCACTGCCGCCTGAAGAACCTTGCGGCCAAAAGCAGCATCAGCTGAGGCCCTAACATCAACCTGGTAAAACTTAGAAAAGTATGAACAGAAGACCAAGTTGCGGCCTTACAAACTTGTTCAACAGAAGCCTGGTGCTAAAAAGCCCAAGAGCACCAATAGCACGAGTAGAATGAGCAGTAAGGCGGAAGTGAGGTTCCTTCCCTTTAGCAGAATAGGCTTGCACCACCGCCTGACGGATCCACTTGCTGCTAGTGGATTTCCCGGGAGGCAAACCCTTCCTAGGTCCAGAAGGGAGAACAAAAAGAGCATCAGTCTTCCTGAATGATTCAGTAGCAACCAAATAAAACTTCAGAACCCTGACCACATCCAAAGAATGCAGTGTCCGCTCCTTGGGATTAGCAGGATTAGGACACAAGGAAGGCAAGACAATGTTATGATTGAGATGAAAAGCAGAGACAAACTTAGGCAAGAAATCTGGCTTAAACCGAAACACCACCTTGTCCTGATGTCGCTCAAAAAAGAGAGGTTTGATGGAAAGCGCCGCCAACTCAGAAACACGCCTGACAGAAGTGATAGCCACCAAAAAGGCTACCTTAAGGGGCGTGGCCGGCGCATGGCGGAGTGAGGCTGCTCATACGTGGGGCTCCGGAGACTTACCCGTCCTTTAGCTGATATTTGCGCAGAGAGCGAGCGATTTTTTCTACTATGGGCAGCGCCAGAAAGAAGAAGACCCAGAGAGGAGGCGGCGGGGGGCGTGCAGGCGGAGGAATCGCCCGATTTATGCAGCCGACGGACCGGTCCGGAGGAGAGGCGGCGTCTTCCAAAATGGCGCGGGAGCGGAGGGGAGCGAGTCTCCCACAGCGTGAACCAGGGAGGCGGAGGTCGGAGGAAGAGAGGCAGCCGCCGACGGAGGTGAGGAGCCGCTCGGCTGACGCGCAGGCGGCGGCGGAGGTGAGAGAGATCACCCCTTCGCGCTGGCACATCCCGGCATCTGAGATTTTGAGAAATGGCCGCTCCCCTTCCAGGGAGTTGCCCCTGCAGGCAGACGAAGAATTTGACCATTGTTGAGCTTTGTCATTTTTTCTCCTTTGTTCCTCCCCTTTTTTCCACCACTCTGCCCTGTGTTTTAACTTGTTCTCATTACTGGGTGGAAATGATGTTGTTTACATTTTGCCTTAAATGCTAGTAGTTTTATTATTGAAATTCGTTGGCCACATCGCCTCCTTGATATGGTGTTGAGAGGCGGGCTTCCTGGGGCCCCGCTCCGGGATGCGAGGTCACATTTACCCCCACTAGTTTCTGCTCCCTCTCACCAGGTTCCCGCCGGGTGAGACTAGGCAGAATAAGGAACATTTGTTCCGGTTATAGAACCTACCCTCTTGCCTGTTTGAGGGTTTTTCTACTCCTAGGTTCTTCTTTTCTCCACCTCTTTTTTCCTTTCCTTACTGCCTTTTTTCCTACTCTCTGATTCTCAGAGGTTGTCGAGGTTTACACGTTACACCCCCTCCTTTACCCGTGCTCCTATCCTGTGCTGGGGGGGGGGGTCCGGCGGTATGGCTACTATAAGGATTTGCTCCCTCAATGCTAAGGGGCTGAATATCCCAGAAAAAAGAGCCAAGATACTTTACGGGCTGCATAAAGAGAGAGTAGATGTGATACTTTTCCAGGAAACCCATTTCAGTAGCAGGAGATTCCCAGAAATTAAAAACAAGTACTTTACTAGATGGTATCACTCGCCGAACCCCGACGCTAAGTCTAAAGGAGTATCGATCGCAATACATAAAGGGTCTTCACTGGAACCACTGGACACGCAGATAGACCCCCAGGGAAGATACATTTTTTTGAAATTCTTGGCCGGCGGGGAGACCTACACTGTAGCAAACATATATTTGCCCAACCAAGACCAGGCAGGAGTGGGGATTCGATTTCTCCGTCTTTTGGAGAAATTTGCAACAGGGATCTTAATCTTGGGGGGAGACCTTAAGATGGCTTTAGATCCACGATTAGACACGTCACAGGGTAAGTCGACAATACCACAATATAAACTGGCGAACTTTAGAAAGGCACTGAGTGACCTGCAGGTTGTGGATGTATGGAGGATTCTGAACCAGGGGGCGAGAGACTACACATTTTTCTCTCACACCCATGCATCTTACAGTAGACTGGACTACATTTTTGTCAGTCACTATGCCCTGTCCAGGGACGTGAGTGCCTCAATAGGCCCGATGGTCTGGTCGGATCACTCTCCGGTATATCTCAACCTGCCGGTGACGGGAGGGGTCCGGAGCCAATTTGGATGGAGACTTAATGATAACCTACTCGGGGACCCTGTCTGCCTGGCTGAGGTGGGGAGCTCTGTCTCTCACTTCATTGCTGACCATGCCAATGACGACACCCCACTGCCGACACAGTGGGCGGCGATGAAGTGTGTGCTCAGAGGGATATTTATTAAACATGGCTCCCGACTGAAGAGAGAGAGGGCGCACCAGATTCGGACCACTTTAGACCGTATCCAAGTACTGGAGCAGACACACAAACAGACACCCTCCAACAGTGATTTGATGGAACTTATTGCGGCCAGAGAAACACTGAAAAAGCTGTACGACCAGTGCTATTTGAAATACAGAGACAGATGCAGAGCCAGGTTCTATGAATTTTCGGATAAATGTGGGAAGTTATTGGCCAGATCTTTGCACTCGAGACAGGATCTGACGTATATCCCGACCATTAAAGGGGGGGGGGGGGGGGACGGGAGGTTCACAGACCTGACCAGATAATGGAGGAATTCCAGGGATACTACACTAGGCTATATAATATAGGGGACGGTCGGGAATCTCCACCCCCGGAGAATGTAGATTCTCACATTGCAGAATACATCGAGGAGACGGCGGTCCCTCCTCTGCCGGAGGAAGTGGGAGTCTCATTAGAGACACCCTTTGAAGAGACGGAGATTGGGAGGGCTATCAAGGAAACCCCATTGGGGAAAAGCCCGGGCCCAGATGGATTCACACCACGATTTTATAAAACTCTAGGGGAAAGGCTTACCCCTTTCCTAACGAAAGTGTTCAATAGTGTCTCGGACTCCTGCCCCTTCCCCAGACAGTCCTTGGAAGCCCATATTTCAGTTATACCGAAACCCAACAAAGATAGGACCATAATTGGTAATTATAGACCGATTTCACTAATCAACGTAGACTTGAAGCTCTTCGCCAAAGTCATTGCAAACAGATTACAAGAACCTTTGGCTAAGATTATAGACAGGGACCAGGTGGGTTTCACCTTGGGTAGAGAAGCCAGAGACAACACCCTGAAGACGATTACCCTCATGCACTATGCGCAAACTCAAAAGATCCCTTCATGCCTGCTCTCTGTTGACGCCGAAAAGGCGTTTGATAGGGTCCATTGGCGTTTTCTGCGAGCAGCATTAGTACAGATTGGGATAGGCCCGGAAATGCTGGGCAAGATTATGTCACTCTATAGGGGGCCAACGGCAAGGGTTAGAGTAAATGGGACTTTATCACCTCCATTTGACATTAACAATGGGACGAGACAGGGATGCCCGCTATCGCCGCTATTATACGTAATAGTCATGGAGCACTTGGCACAAGCCCTGAGAGCAAACTCAGCAATTAAAGGAATCCCCTGTGGGGGGAGGGAACACAAGCTCCCTTTATTTGCGGACGACCTTCTGTTGTACATTACGTCCCCTCATCTCTCCTTACCATCCATACTTAAAGAATTTGATAGATTTGGCTCCCTTAGTAATTTTAAAGTCAATCTCTCCAAAACGGAGGCCCTTAATATCTCCCTCCCAAACGATACCTTACGGCTCTTGCAAACAAACTTTTCATTTAAGTGGCAGAAGGAGTCCATTACATACCTAGGGGTTCAATTGCCAACTAATCTTGAAAGCTTATACAGGTTAAATTATGCACCCCTGCTAGCCAAGACACAGGAAACCCTCAAGTCATATAATAAGACACAGTACTCGTGGATGGGACGTATAAACATATTGAAGATGGACATATTGCCCCGCTTTCTTTATGTGTTTCAGACCATCCCAATTAGACCGGAGCGGGGATTCTTCAAGATCCTGAAGAGCGCCTGGATTGGATTTGTCTGGAACAATAAGAGGCCAAGGATTCGCTACTCAGTATTGACTAGACCCAAGGACAGGGGGGGGTTGGGGATGCCGGACCTCAAGTGTTACCACACCGCCGCTGTGTTGGTCAGGTTGGTAGACTGGTTTTACCATGGGGAAGATAAGCTATGGGTGGGTATAGAGGGGGGGGCCTCACCTCTCGACCTTACCGCACTCCCTTGGGTGGAGCCTCGTTTGAGGCCTAAGCCACATAGTCTCCCACTGCTGACCCGCTCTTTATTATCTGTGTGGGATGCGACCCTTAAGAAGAAGAACTTATCGTCTAGACCGGGACCATTAACTCCCGTTTGACAATCCCGCCTTCCCACCGGGAGTAGGGGTGAGTAAGTTCCTGATCTGGGAAAAAACACAGGGGGTCAGACTAGCTGATACGATGCAAAACAACTGTCCTCCGGGCCTCCGGGATCTTCAGACGCAGGGTCAGGGGGAGCGGGTTTCCTGGCTTCTACACAGGCAGCTGGTCGCTTTCATCTCCTCTCGTGCCCAGGGAACCTCGCTCACTAGCTCTCTGACTCCTTTCGAGAGCATCTTGAAAGCGGACAGCGGGCCGCCGCACGCTCTCTCGCTCCTATACCAGGTCTTGCTGACGGAGAGAGACTCTTCGGACGATCTTGGGTACGTTGGGAGATGGGAGCGGGACCTGGGCCGGAAATTTGAAGCCGAAGATTGGGAAAAATCATTTACCCTAACTCATAAACTCTCTTTGGCATGTAGAGCTCAGGAAAGAAACTACAAAATCTTGTCCCGGTGGTACAGGTGCCCGGTGGACTTGGCCAGATACGGAGGAGCCGACTCAGGAGTGTGTTGGCGATGTGGTAAAGCTGAAGGCACAATGCTTCACATATGGTGGAGTTGCCCTTCGATACATAGACTGTGGGATCAGGTCTTTGCGGTGTATAAATTCCTGACTTTGGAGGATGTGCCTAGAGAACCGCAAATAGCCCTACTATCCATGGTGCCCGGTTCAATTTCTGCGGCAAAGAAAGGGATCCTCCGACACCTTCTGACCGCGGCCAGATCAGTGGTGCCACGGCACTGGCGCTCCCAAAATGCACCAGACATCTGGGAGTGGCTGCGGGAGATAGAGGGAATCAGGAGAATGGAGGAGATGGTGCTCGAGGGAGTGGAGGGCGGGAGAGAGAAGTTTAACAAGACTTGGATAATATGGATTAGGGCGCGAGATACGCCAGAGTTCATGACAATGCTTTCCGCCCTATAACGGCGTGGAGAGGGCCCTTTGGCCTGGTGCCGCCGGGTCCTCCCCGACCTACACTTCGTTCGCCGCCTGCGGCCCCCCCTTCCCGTGCTGGCTTGGTGAACCCCTCGTCTGCCACCGGGGACTGAAGAGGGGAGCGGCAGTTTTCGGCCTGCTCGCTCCCTTATTTCTTTCTCCCCCACTTAGTGTCTTCTTTCTCTGTTTTTTTTTTCTCTCTTTTCTCTCTCTTTCTCTAAGTAACTCTTCGTTACACCTATAAAAATTTAATAAAAGGAGGGCGGAGCACGGGGCTCTTGTCTTGCTGTGAGCAAACGTACAATTTGTTGGATATGATGCATATGCAATTTTTGTTGATAAGCTGTAATGTGGATTTGATCCTTGCATTGCTATGGAGCTACGTGTTTTGTTTCCTCCTAATAAAAATATATTAAACAAAGGCTACCTTAAGAGTCAGAATGGGCAAAGCGGCCTCACAGAGAGGCTCAAAGGGACGACCCTGCAGAGCAGATAATACCAGATTCAGATCCCAAACTGGTAACATAGGCTTACATGGCGGACGCACGTGAGAAACCCCCTGCAAAAAAAGTCCTAACCAAACGGTTATTGGCAAAAGATCTTTGGAAAAAATTGCCAGAGCTGAAACATTACCTTTGAGGGTACCAAGTTGAAGGCCCAAATCCAAACCATGTTGCAAAAATTCCAGAATCCTGAGAATAGAAAACACCCGACAGGGAAGAGATTTGGACTCCAGGCAACGTAAGCATGCCAGACCCTGTAGTAGATAAAGGATGAGGATTTCTTCCTAGCCCTAATCATGGTATCAACAAAAGAGGCTGGCAACCTCTTTTCCATCAAGATGGAGGTTTCAGCAGCCAAGCCGTCAAAGCCAGCGTTTGTAAATTGTGATGGCGCAGCTGCCCCTGAGTGAGCAGATCTGGATCTACTACTACCAACTGCACGAGGTCTGCGAACCACACTCTTCTTGGCCAACAGGGGGCCACCAGAATGGTTGGCACCCCTTCCTGGGCTATCTTGCGCAGCACCCTGCCCAACAGAGGAAACGGAGGGAACACAGAGGAGCCGAAACCCCTTCCAAGGCGTTTGTAGCGCATCCGTGGCGAAGGCCAGAGGGTCCTGTGACAGAGAGAAGCTGGTGATTGTGACGGGACGCAAACAGGTCTACATCCGGCAGACCCCAGCGATGGCACAGGGAGCGAAACACCCCGTTGCTGAGGAACCACTCCCCCAGCCGAGACATCCCCCTGCTCAAGGAGTCTGCCTCCAGATTTTCCACTCCCGGGATGTAAACTGCCGATATACAGGGGACATTCTCTTCCTCCCAGGACAGTATCAGGGACACTTCCTTGAGCGCTCGCTTGCTCCGAGTCCCTCCCTGATGATTGATGTAGGAAACCGCCGTCTGGTTGTCCGAGCGGATCTGAACAGCCAGACCCCGAAGGTGTGGGGTCAACTGGGAGAGAACCAACCTTATCGCCCGCAGTTCCAGAATGTTGATGGGAGCATGGGCCCAAAAGCCCCCCCCAACCTGACAGACTGGCATCTGTGGTGACAGTCTCCCAGCACGGGGGCAGAAATGTCCAGCCCACTAAAAGATTCCTTGAGTCCAGCCACCACGAGAGGGACTGACTGACCAGAGGGGACAGAGCAAATTCCTGATCCAAGGACACAGGGTCCCGATCCCACACTGACAAGAGGTGCAGCTGAAGAGGTCTCATGTGAAATTGAGCATAGGGGACCGCCTTGAAGCATGACACCATCAGGCCCACCAACTGCATCCCCTGCCGAATGGAGGGATGAGGACAAGAAAGTAGAAACCGTGCCTGCGTCTGCAGGCTCTCCACCTTCTGCTGAGGCAGAAAAACCTTGACCTGAGATGTATCCAGAGTCATGCCCAGAAAGGACCTCACCAAGGATGGAGACAGTGAAGACTTGGGATGGTTGATCACCCAACCGAAGGACTCGAGTGTGAATACCACCATCGGGGTATCCAGCTCGGCTTGATGGAAGGACTGAGACTCAATCAGAATGTCGTCCAGATAAGGAAGGATACATATGCCCTGAGATCTCAACAGAGCCATCACCCCCGCCAGCACCTTGGTGAAGACCCGAGGAGCCGAGGTAAGACCGAACGGTAAGGCCACAAATTGATAGTGCTAATCCTCCAGAGCGAACCTGGGAAATCTCTGATGACCTGGAAAGATTGGAACATGAAGGTAAGCATCTTTGATGTCCACAGAAGTCATGAAGTCGCCCAGCTGCAGGGTACTGACCGCCGAGCACAGAGTCTCCATGCGAAAGTGCTTGAACCTGACAAAATAGTTGAGACGCTTCAAATCCAGGATGGGCCTCAGGGACCCATCCTTTTTGGGCACCGTGAACAGACTGGAGTAGAAGCCTCTGCTTCTTTCCCGGAAGGGCACCAGGCAGATGACACCCAATTCCAAAAGGCTTTGGACCGCAATCCACAAGCCCTGAGCCGACAAGGGATTTTGAACCATCCGGGATTTGATGAATCTTGGGGGGGGGGGGGGGGACAGAACGCGCAGCCTCCAGATGTGAGCAAAGAGCCGCAACCGTCCCCCCACCCGGATGGGTGAGGGCGCCTCCTTATGCCTGAGGGGGCTTGGGGGAAGATTTGGACTTAGGACCCCATGAGAGACCGGGACGTCCACGGCCTCTACCCAGGCCCCAAGGGTCTCTACGTGTCCCTGCAAATGGTGCACCCCGGCCAGACCTGGGAGCACGGAAGGAGGGGAGGGAAGAACCAGCACCCGAAAGGGCCGCGGCTACCTCCTGCATTGAGGCAGCCTACCATCCTTGGCAAACAGATCCAGACGCTCACCAAAGAGCCGTAGTCCAGTAAAGGAGAGCCCAGTGAGAGCCTTCTTAGAAGCATTATCAGCCGTCCACTGACGCAGCCAAACAGAGCGGCGTATAGCCACCAAAAGGGCAGAAGTCTTACCACACATCCTGACCGCATCATCCATAGCAGAAAGAATAAATGCAACAAATTCATAGCAAAGCAGGAGGGATCTATACTCCTCCCCCCTATTGGCATCCGAGGCATTATCCAGAAGGCACTTAAGCAGCCCTTTAATAGCAAGAGCCGTGATGGCAGAAGCGCACACAGGGCGCAGCGCAGTCCCTGCACAAGCAAATGCGTGACAGGCCAGCTGATCCACACGCCGGTCCTCACCATCCCTCAGAGAAGAAATGTCAGGGGAATGCATGACCGAGGTATTGGACAACCCAAATACGGGTGCATCCACTTCGGGCGCTGGGGGGGGGGGGGGGTGGACACGACCAGCGCTTAACCACATCAGCAGGGAAGAGATACCTCCTGTCCCAACTCTTGGGCACCGCAAGCAATCTGCTAGGACGTTCCCACTCCTTGAGCACCAAATTATTAAAAAGTGGTTCTGCTCAGGAAACTCCAAGTGTTGTTTAACAGTGTGAAAAAGCTCACCCTGCTGCTTTTTAGCCGGCACAGGAGGGGTAATACATAGCACATCAAAAATGTGAGCCAACAGCCTATCCGTATCCTTGGGAGACCATGGATCTTCTCCAAAAGGAGACAGAGTATCGCCAAAAACCTCCTGCCGTTCCTCAGAGGAATCAGAGAAAAGTTCCCCCTCTTCTAGGGGGTAAAGGCCAGGGAAAGAATAATGTCCCTCACCCCCCTCAGGAAAAAGGGAAACAGCGGGAGTTAAATGCCGCTTCTTGCCAGAAGCCTTACGGGGGGCAGGCCCAGTAATATGCCTTTCCAGGCTGGCCACCCGCAAAGCCAAGTCATAATGTGATTCCCTGCTAGCATGTCCCTCACTAGGGGTCAAATGCAGGCGCGGGGGGGTGGGTGATGTAGAAGGGGGCACAGAGCTGGGCAGCGTAGCAGGCAACCCAGACTGCAGCGCAAGTACCTTCTGGGCGCAGGGCACACATACCCCGACACCGTCACTCACAGGGGATACCCTACACGTGGCACACAGCTGGGCTTGTCCCGAAGAAACCCCAAGCACATTATCCCCGGAAGTCTCCATATGGTGATTAGCATAGGCCCAATGGCCAGTATAGGATTAAGGCTAGCAAGAGCCACCCGGGATGCCTGCCTTAACCAGGGATGCCCAGACGCCCGCTAGGGAAGGTGGGAGATAAAAGGGGGGAGGGCCAGGAGAAACCACAGTCACGGTTATCCCGCCTGAAAGAAATAATAAAAATACATAAATATCCCATAGTGCGGCTAAATAGCAATAAAACACAACCCCGAAGGGAACTCACGGACCAAGAGGGCCGATTGCACCAAGGACCAGACCGGAAAAGCAGCGCGCAGCAGCAGCGTAGAAACAAGGGGCCAGGCACACCACAGAATCAAAATTGCGCCACAGCGGACCTGGAGAGGCGGGCCGCGGAGGTATGACGCAGAAAGCGTCATCCGTGGGGCCCACCCCCCGAAGAGCGCGAAATCGCCGGTCACATGACCCCACCAGCGCCATGACAGCGCAGTGAATTGCCTCAGCTCATATCGCCACCCGCCGCGGAGCGCCATACAAAGCGATGCGGCGGCGGGCGCACATCAAGACAGTGACAAAGCACAGCTAAAAAAGTCAAACACCTCTCAGGGCACCACCGCCTACCCCCACCCCCCCTGGAGAACTCCCCAGGGAGGGAACGAGGGGGAGAGCAGGGGCAGGGGTGCCCAAGGCAGACGTTGGGAGGGAGTGGGGGGGGGGGGGAGGAAGGGCACAAAATATACCTGATAGCAGGGAAGGGCATCCCAAAGAAGGCTCACCATAAGCCTGAACAGACTACCCTTGTATGGTACAGGGATTGCGGTTGGAGCAGGGCTCCCCGAGCACCTGACACTGGTGCCGTCCTACCTTCACCCGAACCAGTCAGCCGAGGTTGGAAGGCAGTGGGTCCAGAATGGGTGGAAATAGTCCTGCAGGTCGCAGGCTGGTAAGCCCTGCTCACCTGCGCAATATAGAGAGCCATCTTCTATCTTCGCAGTCCAGACTGCATAAGGAAACTGGGAATTTGTGGGAGGTTCCTGGCCTTTTATAGGGCGAGATGCCACAAGTCTTTTCTGCAGTCCACTGCGCCACCTTGTGGCGGATAACCCAGATGTAAAGAATTTAGTGAAACAGGACGTGCTGTATACTTGGAAAAAGGTACATCAATCTCAAGCAAACCTGGCTATAGATCCCACAGGGTCTTGCAGGCTGGTTTCTGTTGCATCAGTTCTTAAACTGATAGTGCACTCCCAACCAGTCCCTGGTATGCATTTGAACCTCCACTGCTAATAGCTTATCAGCGGTGGACACTCATGGGGCGCACCCCCGCTGCTAAGCAACAATGGTGCATGCTACCTCCAGAAGCGGGGGAGTATGCGATCAGCAGCCCATGCACAGAAACCAGCCTGCAGGAATCCATGGGATCAAGCCTGCACAGGGACATGTACAATCTTATTTATTTCCTAAAAATATACTTTAAAAGTGAACCAAATGCTTAATTGCCTCTCCCATTCGGGAAACCTGTGAAACCCCCAGGCCACTGGGTGAATTCACCTTCACCTCCCCTCCAACGGTGAGCGCTCCCTGCTATACCCTTTGTGGGACGCACAACTGTGCAAGGCATTTGTAAATGGCCGAAGTGGGCACACTCCCTGTTAGAGGGTAGCAGGGATGTGGCCGCTGGTGTGCTTTGGTCCATTTGACTTAGACAGTTCTTAAACAAATGGGCGGAAGAAGATCAGAGAGTACTGGCTGGATGAGAGACCACTCATGTGCCAGAGGACTGGGGAAAAGAGAGTCTGATTGGGTGCCCTGGGGTGTTTCACACAGCGATCAGGGATGCCACTGGGGGCAAGTCCTAGCAACTAGATAAAGGATGTGGGGGGCAAATGAAGATTATCCCCCCCCCCCTTATTTAGCAAAACAAAGCTCACTTACTTGCCACCACACAGGCAGGAGCTCATGGCAACAGCCCTTCAGTTTCAATGCTCTCAGCGAGAGCAAGGCCTAATTGATTGGTAGCAGAGGTGCATCACAGGGGGATCCCACCAGCACCCATGGCAGATATTTTTCATCAGCGGAGGAATCTCAGTTGCATGGTGAGGTCTGGCTTTAGAGCTGAGAGCACCTCAAGCAGACTGGCACAGCCCACAAAACTATAAGGGATCGAAGTGAGCTTTGTTTTGCTGAATTGCATGGACAGTTCTCTCAAAAGCGTCATCGGAGAAACAACTTTTGGCAATGAAGAAGTAGGATTGGAGTGCCTAATAATTTGTTGTAATAATTGTATAATCTGTAGAGCTTCTCACATAACCCTGGACAATTAAGTGTCATGCAATTTCTACTTAGGCTGCCAATACTTACTCAGCTCCTATAGACAAAAAACTGCAGGATTCAGAAGAGACAACCCAGCCCTCTGTATCGGACTTTTTACCTACAATAAAACATGTAACATTAAAAAAAGCTCACGCACTAGAAAATGAGTCAAACAAGCAACCCTTACAGGCCCAGCTAGTGCCCCCCCCCCCCCCCATTTTTTCCTAGAAGTAACTTCATATGTATGCAGTTCTGCAATTTAGCATATACCTCCATATAGCACTGAACACAATCACACTAACATATTAGCAAAGAAGAGACAGCAGAAGTATAAATCGGTCACATCTTCTAACCTAACAAGAGAGAACATTCCTCGAATAAATGTACACAGATAAGATTCTAGCCAACTGACCAGTTTTCATGGTCACCTCTTCATGGCTGTAAGTCTGAGGCCTGTCATTTGTTGTGGATACACCAAGGATTGTTTTACTGACCAAGCTCACAGTGTATGTTGCTCAAATACACAAGATTAGATTAGACTGTGGGAACACAATGGAGGCCAGGAGCCATCACTACAGCTATATAGTGCTTGCTGTAAAACCAGCAATGACTACACTGACTTACCAATGTAGATTTGTTATTTGCCTTTAACCCTTTAAAGTGGACCAACACCCAGGATTTTGACTATCCTGGGTTTTGGTCCACTTCGTCCACTTCCACTTCCGATAGGGGTGCCCCGCTGTGTGAAACCCCCCCAGAAACCCTGGAAAACTCACCTCTCCTCGCTCCCACGTGACCGCCGCTGCCAATCCCCGCTGACGGACAAGCGGGAGGCAGCGGCGCACAAGAGAGCGCACCCGCCTCCTGCGCGTCACTCTTACAGGGCGCGTGTCCGCGCCGGCCATTCACAAACGGCCGGCGCGGGTGCGCATCCTGCTAGAGGGACGCGCGGGAGGCGGCGGCGGGCACCGCTGGATCGTGGATAAGGTAGGGATTTAGGGGTTTCTGGGGGGTTTCACACAGCGGTGCCCCGCAGTCAGGGGTCTGATCGGTCCGGGAATCTTATAGATTCCCGGGCCGATCATGGGAGGGTGTTGGTCCACTTTAAGTGCCAGCCTACCTGCAGCTTTTGTCACCCTTTGTTGCCAGACCACGTTTCACTATTTTGCGCTACATATGTTCAACCTTGTCTGGGCTTCAATATACAATGTCTTGTTTGGCCTTTTTTTAGTGTATTCTCAATACTTTTGGGTAAAATATGTGCAAAAAAATAAAAAGTTTTTTTTTGTAATAAAAAATGTAAGTTTGTCAATAAAATCTTATTGCGTGTAAAACCCGAATTACTCCTGGTCACAGCGTTACCTCATATGTATAGGTAAAAACCCTTTCCTGCCCAGGAGACTCCCCCAAACTGAAACAGTGCTTTAGGAGATTTTCAGATAAAATACAACTATGCTACGCGCTAAGCGCACCTTGCTGTTTTTCCAGAAAAACAACCCTTTAAATTTGAAATACCCCCCCACAAACTATATATTCTCTGGAAGTACACACCTCAAGCTTTCTAGGCGTACCAGGCTGTTGACATGGGCACAGTTTTCTGGAATAATCCCTCAATCAATTCTTTGGTTGCACAGAATAAAAAAACAAAACCACATTTTCCTAAAAAAAACTATATGCAAACAAGAAAAAACAAGTAATATCTGAAAAAGCAACATCCCCCGAACAGAACGATACCCAACATGCATAGGTACTGTCAAGGGAAGAGTTGCCAAACACCCCAGAGTAAAGCATGTGCGTAACGGTAATTTTACTTGAAAATTTCAGCTCTGCAGACAAAGTGCGCACCTTGCGATTTTCCAACCAATACAACCCTTTACATTTAGAATATCCCCCATAAACCATATATTCCCTGAAAGTACACATGTTAAGCTTTCTAAGCGTACTGAGCTTGGCTCATCTTTCTGGAAGTAATCTATTGAAGAATTCTTAGGTTGCACAGGGTTTCCCAAAAAAAATTATAAAAAAGCAGAATAAAAACCATGTTTTCCTAAAATATCAATATGCAAACAAGTAAAAACAAGCTAAATCTAAAAAGCGCAAGGTCCCCCGAGGAGAACAATACCCCACATGCATAGGTACTATTAACCCTTTTAATTGCCAGCCTACTTGAAGTTTTGTCACCTTCTGTTGAAAAATATATACATATTCTTTGCAGCAGAGTTTAGGCTTTAACATGAAATGTCTTGTTTGTAATTTTTCTACTGTTTTTTGAATATTTTTGCATAAAAAAATAAAAAAAAAAAAAAAATATTTTTTAGACAATTGTCTCCTTATTTTAAATAAAACCTTTTTTTTTTTTTTTTTTTTTTTTTTTTTTTTAATGAAAGCCATATTGCATGTGATAGTCCCATTTCTCCCGATTACAACGGTACCACATATGTATCGGTAGCCCTCCCATTCTGGCCCTGGAGACCCCCCAAACTGAAAAGAGCACTTTATAACATTTATAAATAAAATACAACTACTATCCACACTATAAACATAAGGGGTTAATTAAAAAAAAAAAAAAAGACATAGGGGTCCCCCCTCCCTTTTTTGGAATTTTAAAGTGGACCAACACCCAGGATTTTGACTATCCTGGGTTTTGGTCCACTTCAGGGGGGCACCCCGATTAGGGGTGCCCCGCTGTGTAAAACCCCCCAAAACTCACCTCACCACGCTCCCACGTAGCCACGGACAAGCGCGGACAAGACAGCGCGTCCGCCGCCGCCTCCAGCGCGCCCCTTTGACAGTGCGCGTGCCCGCGCCGGCCATTCACAAACGGCCGGCGCGGGCGTGCGCACGCCTAGAGGGGCGCGCGGGAGGCGGCGGCGGCCGGTCAGGTCAGTTTTTTTGGGGCTTTTGGTGGGGGGTTCCTCACCACGGGACATCCCAATCTTGCGTGTCCCGCGGTGAGGGAGGTGATCGGCCCGGGGAATCTTATAGATTCCCGGGCCGATCACCCCTGGGTGTTGGTCCACTTTAAGGGTTAAGGGTTGGGGGAGGCCCCTCCCGGTCCCATATATACCCGGGACCTCCCACACATTCCCCAGTATGAAAAAGCAGTAAGGAGAACCAGGAAAAGCCAATGATAAATAACAACGTTAACAAGGATAACAATCACCATACAGAGGATCCAAGATAATGCAAACAGGGTGGGGTGGAGCAGGACGTGCTGCATACTTATACCAATTCTACAAGGTGAGTAATCACAGAATTGTATTATTCTAAGTATGCAGCACATCCTGCTCCAGAAATGATTCATAACAGCTGGGACATCCAATAGCAGTGTCCGTACATAGGGTGGGATCCCCAAAAGCAACAACGCGCAGTTCAAACCACTGCCGCCTGCAGAACTTTGTGGCCAAAAACAGCATCAGCTGAGGCCCGAACATCAACCTTGTAAAACTTGGAAAAGGTATGAACAGAAGACCAAGTAGCAGCCTTACAAACTTGTTCAACAGAAGCCTGGTGCTGGAAGGCCCAGGTGGCCCCAACAGCACGTGTAGAATAAGCAGTAACACGGAAAGGAGGATCCTTTCCCCTAGCAGAATAGGCCCTAACAATAGCCTGACAAATCAATTTGCTAATAGTAGACTTAGCAGGAGCCAAACCCTTCTTGGGACCCGAAGGAACCACAAACAAGGCATCAGTCTTTCTAAAATTTTTGGTGCAGTAGCCACCAAGTAGAACTTCAAATTCCTGACCACATCCAGGGAATGTAAGGCCCTCTCCTTGGCATTACCAGGATTAGGGCACAAAGAAGGAAGCACAATGTCCTGATTGAGATGGAAGGCAGAGACAACCTTAGGCAAGAAATCAGGTTTAAAACGGAAAACCACCTTGTCCTGGTGTCTCTCAAAGTAGGGGGCCGGAATAGAAAGGGCCGCCAACTTCGAAACACACCTGACTGAGGTGATGGCCACCAAAAAAGCAACTTTAAGAGTAAGAATAGACAGAGCAGCCTCATGCACAGGCTCAAATGGAGGGCCCTGAAGGGCAGACAAAACCAAATTCAAGTCCCAAACCGAGGGGGACGCACATGAGCAACCCCCTGGAAGAAAGTCCTGACCAGAGGATGTTGAGCGAAAGATCTCTGGAAAAAAACAGCCAAGGCAGAAACGTGACCCTTGAGCGTGCTGAGCTGAAGTCCCAGATCCAGACCATGCTGAAGGAACTCCAGAATCCTAGGAATGGAAAACACCCGACAGGGAAGGACCCTAGACTCACACCAGTCAATGTAGGTCCGCCAGATCCTATAGTAGATGGTAGAAGAAGACTTCTTCCTAGCCCTGATCAGAGTATTAACCAGAGAATCAGAAAGCCCCTCATCCCTTAAGATGGAGGTTTCAGCAGCCAGGCCGTCAAAGCCAGCGTTTGTAAATTGGGATGGCATAGCCGCCCTTGAGTGAGAAGGTCCGGCAACAGGGGCAGAGGGTACCGATCTACTGCCAGCTGAACGATATCTGCGAACCACACCTGTCTTGGCCAACGAGGGGCCACCAGGATTGCTGGCACAGAACCCTGCCCAACAGGCGGAATGGAGGAAAAAGATACAGGAGACGGAACCCTTGCCAGGATAGAGTCAGAGCATCCACCGCAAGGGCCAGGGGATCCTGGGACAGAGAGACAAAGACTGGGAGCTTTTGATTGTGGCGGGATGCAAACAGGTCCACTTCTGGAACCCCCCAACAATGACACAGGGATAGGAAGACCTCGCTGTTGAGAGACCATTCCCCCAGGTGAGAAGTCCCCCTGCTCAGAAAATCTGCCTCCAGATTCTCCACCCCCGGAATGTAAACTACTGAGATGCAAGGGACATTGTCCTCCGCCCAGGAAACCTCCTTAAAAGGCATCCTTGCTCCGAGTCCCTCCCTGATGATTGATGTAAGCAACCGCCGCCTGGTTGTCTGAGCGAACTTGGACCGGCTGACCCCGCAGGTGAGGAGTCAATTGGGCCAGAACCAACCGAACCGCCCTTAGTTCCAGAATGTTGATAGGAGCATGGGCCTCCTGAGGGCCCCACAGCCCCTGGAATTGTAGGGACTTCCAGAAGCCCCCCCCAACCTGACAGGCTGGCATCCGTGGTGACTCCCAACAGGGGGCCAGGAAGGATCTGCCCCCCAACAGGTTCCTCGAGTCCAGCCATGACAAAAGGGACCGCCGGACCAGAGGGGACAGAACGAAGGCCTGATCCAGAGGCAGGGGACTCTTGTCCCAGACTGATAGGAGATGGAGTTGAAGAGGTCTCATGTGAAACTGCGCATATGGAACCGCCTCGAAGTAGGCCACCATCTGCCCCACTAGCTGCATCCCCTGCCGGATGGAGGGATGAGAGCCTGACAGCAGGGAGTGAACCAGAGCTTGCAAATAGTCCACCTTCTGCTGAGGAAGAAAGATCCTGGCCTGAACAGTATCCAGATTCATGCCCAGGAAGGAAGTCACCAGAGACGGGGATAGGGAAGATTTGGGGTGATTGATCACCCAGCCGAATGACTCCAGAACCGTCACCACCCGCTGGGTATCCAATACCGCCTGCTGGAAGGACTGAGAAGTGATGAAAAGGTCGTCCAGATAGGGAAGAATGTGAATGCCCTGAGCCCTGAGGAGAGCCATGGCACCCGCCAGAACCTTGGGGAAGACCCTGGGGCCGAAGTGAGACCGAAGGGCAGTGCCAAATATTGGTAGTGCTGGCCCGCCAGTGCGAACCTGAGGAATCTCTGATGCCCTGGGAAGACTGGAACATGAAGGTAAGCATCTTTGATGTCTATGGAGGTCATGAAGTCTCCCGGGCGCAACGAACTGATCGCGGAGTGCAGGGTCTCCATGCGAAAGTGCCTGGTCCTGATGAACTTGTTGAGCAGCTTTAAGTCCAGAATGGGTCTGACCGATCCATCCCTTTTGGGAACTGTGAACAGATTGGAATAAATACCCCGACCTCTTTCCACAGTAGGGACCTGACAGATGATCCCCAAGCCCAGTAGGTTTTGCACCTCCAGAAACAGCCCATGAGCTGCCAGGGGGTCTAGAGGAATCCGAGAATGGAGAAATCTTGGAGGCGGCAATGCAGCGAACTCTAGCTTGTAGCCGGGAGGACACAACCTCCAGAATCCACCTGTCTGAGACCTGTTGTCCCCAGACATGAGCGAAGAGCCGCAGCCATCCCCCCACCCGGATGGGTGAGGGCGCCCCTTCATGGCTGAGGAGGCTTGGCAACAGATTTGGGCTTGGACCCCCAGGAAGATCTGGAGCGGGCACAACCTCTGCCCCTGCCCCAGAAGTCTCCCCTAGAGCCTGCAAAGGAGACCCCTCTCCCGGGCCTGGATCCGCGGTAGGAGGGAACAAAGGCCCCCGAACGGGCCGCAACTGCTCCTACGTTGAGGCAACTTACCCCCCTTGGCAAATAGGTCCAAGCGATCACCAAATAAGCGCAGCCCCTTAAGAGGGGAGTGCCACGAGGGCCTTCTTAGCAGCGTTATCCGCTGCCCATTGGCGCAGCCAAACAGAGCAGCGTATAGCAACCACCAATGCAGAGGTTATACTACACATCCTAATGGTGTCAGCTAAGACAGAGAGGACATATGCAATGAACATTTCACACTGTGACAAGGCCCTAAACTCTGCACTAGCAGTATCATCAGGAGCGCCTTCCAACAGACCCTTGAGGAGAGACCTGATAGCAACAGCAGTAATAGCAGAAGCACAGACAGGACGCAAGGCAGACCCCACACAGGCAAAAGCATGGGAAGCCAGCTGATCAATGTGCCGGTCCTCACTATCCTTAAGAGTAGTGGAATCAGGTGAATGGACCACAGAAGTGTTGGACAACCCCAATACTGGTGCATCCACTTCTGGAGGGGTTGACCAACATTTAACCACATCAGCGGAAAAAGGGTACCTTTTATCCCAGCCCTTGGGGATTTCCGGGAGCCATCTGGGACGCTCCCATTCTTTGAGAACAAGATTATTGAAATGGGCCTGTTCTGGAAATTCCAGACGTGGTTTAGCAGTACTGAAAAGTTCCCCCTGTAACTTGGGAGCCGCAGAAGGAAGGGAGATAGTAAGCACATCAAAAATCTGAGTTAACAGTCTATTGGTGTCATCAGCATCCCAATGATCAGTGCCATAGTCAGCACCACTGAAATGCTGATCATCAGATAACTCTGAGTCAGAGAACAATTCCCCCTCCTCAAGTGGGGTATAGTCAGACAAATCAAGAAAGTTCTCCGGCTCCATAGGAAAGGCAGATGCACCCAGCGCAACATGCCGGCTTTTAGCTGGGGCCTTACGGGCCGCAGAGCTAGCAATCAGCCTCTCAATGTTAGCCAACCTGGAAGACACGTCAGGTTGAGACTCCCCACTAGTATTTAACTCACTGGGAGTCATAATCAGGCGAGGGGGAGTGGGTGAGGGCATAGTGGGTGCAGGCCCAGTCACAGATAGCCCAGAATGCAGCGCAAGCGCCTGCTGGGCGCAGGGTACACAGACCCGCACGTCATCACTCACAGGGGATGCCCCACACACTACACACAGCCGGGCTTGTCCGGAGGTGTCCCAGAGCACAATAGCCTGTGAAGCCTCCATATGGTGATTAAGGTGGCACAACTGGCCAATAGGAATTACGCCGTATAAGCAACCCGGGATGCCCCAAATGTCCGCAAGGAAGTGGGAGGATTTAACAATTTAGGCCTCTAATAAAGTTATAGAAAACTAATAGAGGGGCCAGGACCGGGAGAAAGCTTTTTAATACAGTGTTCTCCCATCTGAAAGACATAATAAAGGAGCACCCATAAGCACACAACAGTGATAAAAGGATAGCAAACAATAAAGCCCGCAAGGGCACTCACAGACCACGTTAGGGGGCCATCAGACACTCTAGGAGGAAGACAAGATGGCGCTGGAGGGACCTCGAGGGGCGGGCCGCATGAGAGGATGACGCAGAACGCGCCCCCGATAGGCCACGCCCCCTACGCAGAGCGCGCAATTGGCCTGCAGCCAATAGAAAGGCAGGGAAAATTGATAATTATGCCGCCGCTGACCGCAGACGCCACAGGGGCGCGCGTCGGCGGCGGCAAATTCAAAATGAAGACAGGGCACGGAGCCCTGAAAGGGAAGTAGTGTAACACAGCAAAAAGAGATAAACTCACATGCACCCCCCCCCCCCCGACAGAACAAGGAGAGAGAGGGGAGAGAGTGGATGACCCTTAAGGGGTCCCACCAAAACCAGGGCATGGGAGGGCAAAAGGCGGACGGGGCATCCCAACTCAGGTTCACCATAACCTGCACCGCCTACCCTTTGGTGGGGGATTGCAGACGGAGCCAAGCTCCGTAACAGAGCACCAGTGGTAGGTGCTGCCTACTATCACCCGACCAGCGCAGCCAAAGCTGGAAGGCATATGAAAAAGGTGGAACGGGTGGAAATAGTCCTACAGGGCCAAGGGCTGCTAAGCCCGGCTCACCTGCGAGAAGAGAAGCCATCTTCTGACCTTCGCAGCCGACTGCAGAGAAGGAACTGGGGAATTTGTGGGAGGTCCCGGGTATATATGGGTCCGGGAGGGGCCTCTTTTTGCCATCTCTGCAGTCAAGCGTCATCTGGCGGAGGTAATCCCATCTGTTATGAATCATTATCTGGAGCAGGACGTGCTGCATACTTAGAATAGTTAATTTGACATAAATAACATAAAGGGGAACACATGCACGCTCTAAGGACACACTACCGGACAGGTAACTGCCCAGTCAGGTGAACCTCTCCTTCACCAGCTGTTTGCACCTCCAAGAGCTGTCTGCAATCCACTGGGTAAGCCAACTCCAGGGTGGCAGCTTTTGAGGCTAGGGATAACTACCTCTGCCCTCAGATTTCTCTAGCCTCAGCCAAGCACAAGCTACTATTCCTGGTTGTCCCTTTTACCCTAGGGGGAATCAGCTATAGGGAGCCGCGGTAACTTATCTAGGGCACCCGGTTCTCCATCAACCTTTTAAGGAGACATCTCTTCTTTCCTGAAAGGACAGGAAAGAACTGAGGAGGTGAGGTGGGCGTGTGTTTTTTGTATAGAGCAGTGGTACCCAACTGGAGGACCGGGGTTCGAAAGTGGACCTTGGCACCAGATTTTTGGACCCCTGTCCTGACAGCCCTGCACTCAGTTGCTTCTGTGTTGTAGCGCTTAGTCTTCCTGCCAGTGTCACAACGACAGATGAACTTCGTTTCTCTGTCTCTTTGCCCCATCCAATCCTATCCCGCTGCCCTAAGTCAGCCCCATCCATCCCTGTCCTGCAATCTCTGCTCCACTCATTCCTGTCCTACTGTCCCAGCTCAGCCCATTCCAATCCTGTCCCAGCCCAGCCCATTCCAATCCTGTCCCAGCTCAGCCCATTCCAATCCTGTCCCAGCTCAGCCCATTCCAATCCTGTCCCAGCTCAGCCCATTCCAATCCTGTCCCAGCTCAGCCCATTCCAATCCTGTCCCAGCTCAGCCCATTCCAATCCTGTCCCAGCTCAGCCCATTCCAATCCTGTCCCAGCTCAGCCCATTCCAATCCTGTCCCAGCTCAGCCCATTCCAATCCTGTCCCAGCTCAGCCCATTCCAATCTTGTCCCAGCTCAGCCCATTCCAATCCTGTCCCAGCTCAGCCCATTCCAATCCTGTCCCAGCTCAGCCCATTCCAATCCTGTCCCAGCTCAGCCCATTCCAATCCTGTCCCAGCTCAGCCCATTCCAATCCTGTCCCAGCTCAGCCCATTCCAATCCTGTCCCAGCTCAGCCCATTCCAATCCTGTCCCAGCTCAGCCCATTCCAATCCTGTCCCAGCTCAGCCCATTCCAATCCTGTCCCAGCTCAGCCCATTCCAATCCTGTCCCAGCTCAGCCCATTCCAATCCTGTCCCAGCTCAGCCCATTCCAATCCTGTCCCAGCTCAGCCCATTCCAATCCTGTCCCAGCTCAGCCCATTCCAATCCTGTCCCAGCTCAGCCCATTCCAATCCTGTCCCAGCTCAGCCCATTCCAATCCTGTCCCAGCTCAGCCCATTCCAATCCTGTCCCAGCTCAGCCCATTCCAATCCTGTCCCAGCTCAGCCCATTCCAATCCTGTCCCAGCTCAGCCCATTCCAATCCTGTCCCAGCTCAGCCCATTCCAATCCTGTCCCAGCTCAGCCCATTCCAATCCTGTCCCAGCTCTGCCCATTCCAATCCTGTCCCAGCTCAGCCCCATCCAATCCTGTCCCAGCTCAGCCCATTCCAATCCTGTCCCACTGTCCCAGCTCAGCCCATTCCAATCCTGTCCCACTGTCCCAGCTCAGCCCATTCCAATCCTGTCCCACTGTCCCAGCTCAGCCCATTCCAATCCTGTCCCAGCTCAGCCCCATCCAATCCTGTCCCACTGTCCCATCTCAGCCCATTCCAATCCTGTCCCACTGTCCCAGCTCAGCCCATTCCAATCCTGTCCCACTGTCCCAGCTCAGCCCATTCCAATCCTGTCCCACTGTCCCAGCTCAGCCCCATCCAATCCTGTCCCAGCTCAGCCCATTCCAATCCTGTCCCAGCTCAGCCCATTCCAATCCTGTCCCAGCTCAGCCCATTCCAATCCTGTCCCACTGTCCCAGCTCAGCCCATTCCAATCCTGTCCCACTGTCCCATCTCAGCCCATTCCAATCCTGTCCCACTGTCCCAGCTCAGCCCCATCCAATCCTGTCCCACTGTCCCATCTCAGCCCCATCCAATCCTGTCCCACTGTCCCAGCTCAGCCCATTCCAATCCTGTCCCACTGTCCCAGCTCAGCCCATTCCAATCCTGTCCCACTGTCCCAGCTCAGCCCATTCCAATCCTGTCCCACTGTCCCATCTCAGCCCCATCCATCCCTGTGCCGCCATCTATGCCCCACTCATTTCTGTCGCTCCAGCTTTGCCCCATTCATTCCTGTCCCCCCAGCTTTTCCCCCCATTCATTTCTGCCCACAGCCTTTCCCCCATTCATTCCTGCCCCCCCCCCAGCTTTTCCCCATTCATTCCTGTCCCCCCAGCTTTTTCCCATTCATTCCTGTCCCCCCAGCTTTTTCCCATGCATTCCTGTCCCCCCCAGCTCTGCCTCATCCATCCCAGTCTTATTAGTTTTGCTTGTGGAATCTATAGCTCCCCATCCCCAGCGCGCTGATTTCTAACTACCCACCCAACCCCTCGCCCAGACCTTCACCTCTCACCAAATGCCTGTATATGGACCTTTACAAGAAGTGGTTGAGTACCCTTGGTATAGAGCCTTACTGTCCTGAAGGGTGGGGAGGAGCTGTCTCCAAGAGCCCGTCCTGAAAGAAGAAATACCAATCCAAGTATTTAACTTTCTTGGGTTTTGCTCCTTTAAGAAATGCCTGGCAAGGGTATGGGCACCAGCACCTCGGACCTCTATGACCTGTGCCGGCATAGTGTTTCACCACAACTCAGCACCGACTGAACCTGCCTAATAAAGATCATGAGCAGGAGTATTTTACTGAAACGCAGTGCAAATGCATAGACATGAAAGCAACAAGTAACATGTAATCTGCCTGCACAGGCAATAGTCTGATTATCAGATTATCCGTTACCTCTTTCTTCACTGGTCACTGGGATGAGCCGTCCAATACACAGCGGTCTATTCCCATAAGGATCACGTACTGCATAGATCTCATCATTGTGCATAACCAGCAGTGAGTAAGATGTTGGAGTTTCATTCATCAAGTTTCTAATTCTGGATTATAAAAAAAAAAAAAAAAAAAAGAAGTGTTTAAAAAAGGCACAAATGTATGCAACACCTTGCCACTTATATAAAGTAATAGGAGTAATTACAGAGGAATACCACCCGGGAATTCCACTTTCCTGGGTTTGGTTCCTCTCAGGGGGCTCAAAATTCACCTTCCTGGCATTCTCAAAACGCAGGCACGGTGCAACCAGCCAATCAGCGAGCTTGGTTTCGCTTGACTCCATATATGCTAGAATGAGGTGCCGGGGCATTCCTACTCACCTCTAGTTGTGGGAATGCACCCCAGCTAGAGGTATGCTGGGGATGCAGCCAAGTGGATCTGATGTTCCTCTTTAAAAATGGAAATCTTTCAGTATTTAGAGAAAGACAAAGCCTGTTTAAATGGCCCTACCAGCAGAAGGTGGCCCTGTTTACACCTACAGCAGTTGCATAGTTACAGCTCAGTACTCACCTGCACTTCTAACACACAAGAACAAAAGTTCTTGACAATATTTGTCATAGGTCTACGCACTGTATAATGTATAATAAAAAAACATGCACTTCTATCATTCACTAACAGAGCCATTTAATTTAGTGCAGATTCAACACACACACACTCCATCTATATATCTATATGACATCATAGTCATATCATCAAGCCTTTCCTCACCTTAAAAATATAGGCCTATGTTTACCTAAGGATTCTTATTTATACCTATAGGGGAGGTGGGTGTGGTAGAGAAAACATTGGGCCTTCCCCAATGTCAGCCAGGCTTTTTGCTGCCTAACATTACATAACGTCATATCTTTAGACCAATTCTGTACAGCTTTCTGGGACCTACTTTCCAGAACCACCACCTATCTGCTGCCATGGGTGACACAACAGAAGTCTATCTATGCCCTATACTGATCCAGGAATGGTTCAGATACCTTTCATTTCACAATTAACCACTACGCCACATCAACACTCCGTTTTTAATGACCTTCAGTCAGTAGATAAGCTGCGAGTTGGCAAGAACATCCTCAAAAGCAAACAGAAGAGTGCTGCAATATCACATCACAGCAGACTAACATTACACAATAAAAGGTGTTTATTCCCCTAATTCAGTGATGGCAAACCTTTTAGGGACAGGGAGTTCCCAAGCTACAACCTAAAACATTGTTTAGGTGCCAACACAGTATTTAACCTGATGGCTCTGGGGGGAGATGTGTGTACTGGAAAGATGACGGGTGCCCACAGAGAGGGCTCCGAGGGCCGCCTCTGGCACGGTCGCCATAGGTTCGCCACCACTCCCCTAATTCATTGTGAAGAGGGAAAGAGGTCCTTTTAGTGTCTAAAAGTCCAATGAAGTTGAAAAAATATATAAAAAGTGTAGTATTTGCTAGATAACTAAACGTACATCTTCCTGTATATGCAAAAAGGGAACAACTAGGACAACTTACAACAGCTGGGGCATCCCGATTTCGGATTTGCCGCTTTGTGAAATCCCCCAGGGACCCCCACAAATCCTCACCTTTACGGGGTCTTTTGGCACAGTCTCTGTGTTTCCTCAACATCTGAGGCTGTGGCGTGCTGTGCCCAGCCCTAAGGATAGGCTGAGCGTGGGAGCGCACCACAGACTGCACGGAGACTGGGGACAGCAGGGCATCCCAAATTGAGATTCCCCAGCGGTTGTTAGTCGCTCGGCTGGATTTTAAGGCATCTTTTAGACTCCATAGCTGGTCACAGAAACTCAGGCCCTGGAGTCTAAAAGGCTCCCCAGCATCCCTGCTGATGTGCGCACTCCTATCCATTCAGCTACTCCAAACGCAGGGTGTCGCACACTCCACAGGGAAACCTGGGATGTGGCTCCCTATGCCGACGCTGGGAGTGTGCCCACGTCACTGGGTATGCGAGGGCAAGTAACCAAAACCCAGGATAGTCAAAATCCCAGGTTTAGGTTTACTTTAATATGTGTGGTTAGTATACCGGTCATCCCAGGAAGTTTCACAGAGCTGCGCAAGTGTAGTGATATAAGGAGCTCACCCTGCAAATACTAAAAGCTTTTCAGTAACCGCTTACCTTGCTACCCAGTCGGCTGTGTGGTCTTCTTCCAAGGGAGGTGTGAAGGCTAAAAGTTGTGTGATGAGCTCACTGTCAGAACTAGTGGACAGGCCGATACCATGACGCATCAACTGTGCAAACAAAAACATTGGCAGGGTAAGGTAATAGCTTCAGCTAGAGTACAACCTCGGGGCTTCAAAACCCCATATACACCTTGTCCACCTTATCTAGGGGACATCCAGAATTGTAATGCCCTACAGGGTCAAATCTCAATGTCTACTGGCAGAGCCGAAAAGGGGGCGGTGGAAACAGCAATGCAGAGGACACTGCTCTTGGCTGCAGAGTGCCTCTATACATCCTGCATGCCCTAACCACAGATATTTAGGTCTGTGGGGAGAGCAGAGCACAGGTGCCACTGAGGAGCTGCTCATGCACCATGGGATTTCAGGTCGAGCGGATTATATGGCGAGACCAGGGGGTTCACTTTGTTGCAGAGATTCTGGAGCCAGTGGTCTAGGATTCGGTCCACTTAAAGGACCCTATAAAAGCATGTACTAAGACAAATCTAAAATACAGATGGGAGTTCTCTATTGTAGCTTATAGTCCCTGTCCAGGCATGTGCTAACTTTCTCCCTCCTTCTCCCCTGTGGGAATGATGTCTACTTTTAACGCACTTTTAACGCATCTTAAAATCTCCAATTATAAATACCCTGTGTGTTCTTAAAGTGGACCAACACCCACGGGTGATCGGCCCGGGAATCTATAAGATTCCCGGGCCGATCACCCCCCAGAGATCGGGATGTCCCGCGGGGTGTAACCCCCCCAAAACCCCCGAAAAACCTTACCTGATCTTCGGCGGCCGCCGCCGCCTCCCTCGCGCCCCTGTAGCCGTGCGCGCGCCCGCGCCGGCCGTCTGCGAATGGCCGACGCGGGCGCGCGCGCGTCAAAAGGGACGCGCGGGAGGCGGCGGCGGCGGCAGCCGCTTAGACGTTCCTGGACCTGGCTTGTACGTCGGCGCTGGGAGCGGGGAGAGGTGAGTTTTTCGGGCGGTTAGGGGGGGTTTCACACAGCGGGGCACACCGATCGGGGGTGCCCCACCGAAGTGGACCAAGACCCAGGATAGTCAAAATCCTGGGTGTTGGTCCACTTTAATAAAGCTGCTTGCTTGAGTTTGCAGCTGCTGTGGTCAGACAGCTGTGGCCTGCCGTGCTCACTTGTGCTGAGAGCTTCAAGGGACAGAGTGGCGGTTAGACCACTTTTTTCCGTGGTTGTGGAGAAATGACATTTAAAAAAGTCTGGATAGCATTCAATATTGCGTCCAGCTGATCAACGGTTAAAATGTAACTTAGTTGTTCCTTATTAAAAAAGCACACCAAAATAGCAGCATCTATAGTATAAAGATCACAGGCAGCACCCCGGGGAAGAGGGCTAGCTGGCACGTGTGACGCGCTTCGAGCCCAAAAAGCTCTTAGTCATACACTTGTATGGGCTCGAAACTCGGCTAGCCCTTTTCCCCCGCGGTGCTGCCTGTGATCTTTTAACTATAGATGCTGCTATTTTGGTGTGATTTTTTAATAAGGAACAATTAAAAGTTACATTTTAACCCTTGATCGGCTGGACGCAACATTGAATGCTATCTGGTTTGATGGAGAGCTGCCTGGGAGCTTCATGTCCGTGCCGATTTGGATGGTCGGTGAGCTGGCTTTCTTTTGTTCTTTTTGACATCTAAAGTGGCCAACACCCAGGATTTCCACTATCCTGGGTGTTGGTCCACTTCCGCGGGGCACCCCAATAAGGGGTGCCCCGCTGTGTGAAACCCCCCAGAAAGCCCTAAAATCCTACCTTTATATGCGATGGACAAGCGACGGATAAGCCGCCGCCTCCTCCCGTGCGTCCCTCTAGCAGGGCGCACGCCCGCGCTGGCCATTCACAAACGGCGGGAGTGCGCCCTGCTAGAGGGACGCGCGGGAGGCGGCGGCGGCTTACCCGTCGCCTAAAAGGTAAGATTTTAGGGGTTTTCTGGGAGGTTTCACCCCGCGGGACATCCCGATTTCGGATGCCCCGCGTGGAGGGAGCTGATCGGCCCGGGAATCTTATAGATTCCCAGGCCGATCAGGGGTGGGTGTTGGTCCACTTTAAAAAAGTCTGACTTTAGAACCCTGCTATAGCTTCTAGCCCAAATGACAAGAAATTAAGCAGAGGCACAAGGGACAGACAGATGAGCTGACCATTTATTATTGCCATTGCCTGGACATGCCTCAAGACAAGGTAAAGAGGCTCAGTAGTGGGTGTGGCCTCCACGTGCCTGTATGACCTCCCTACAATGCCTGCCTATGCTTCTGATGAGACGGGGGATGTTCTCCTGAGGGATCTCCTCCTAGACCTGGATTAAAGCATCTCCTGGACAGTCTGTGGTGCAATGTGGCGTTGGTGAATACAATGAGACATGAGGTCCCAGGTGTGCTTGATTGGATTCAGGTCTGGGGGAATGGACAGGCCAGTCCATAGCATGTCTTCATCATGCAGAACATGTGGCCTAGCATGGTCATGCATCAGAAGGAACCCAGGGCCCACTGCACCTGCTTGTGGTTTCACAATGTGTCTGAGGATCTCATCCCAGCATCTAATTGCAATCAGGGTACCTCTGGCTAAAGGCCTGTGTGGTCCTCCAAGGAAATGCAATCCCACACCATTACAGACCCATTGCCAACCGGTCACGCTGGAGGATGTTGCAGACATTAGAGAGTGTTTTTCAGACTATGTCACATGTACTCAGTGTGACCCTGCTCTAATCCGCGAGGAGCGCAAAAGGGCCAATGCCCAATTTGTCAATCCTGGGATCACCCTTCCTTGTTGGGCTGTAAGAGGACATCGGGCCTTCATACCGCCCTCATGGAGTCTGTTTCGGACAGTTTGAGCAGGCACATGGATAATAGTGGCTTGCTGGAGGTCATTTTGCAGGGCTCCTCTGCTGGGTTGTTGCCCTCCTATGGCCCCCTCCACATTTCCTGGTGCACTGGCCTGTCTCCTGGTATCTGTTCCATGCTCTGGACACTGTGCTGACACAGCTAACCTTCTTGCCACAGCTTACATTGATGCACCATCCTGGATAAGCTGTACTACCCGAGCATCTTTTGTGGGTTGTAGCCCCCACCTCAAGCTACCTCTAGGGGTGAGAGCAATGACAAAATGCAATAGGAACTTAAAGCAGCCAAAGAGGATGAGAACAGATAAATGGTTGGTGGTCACTACCAGCAGAACCACTCCCTTATTGGAGCCGTCTTTCTAATTGCCGATCATTTCTACCTGTTGTCTGTTCCATTTGCACAACAGCATATTTACACAGCCATCGAGGAATGTTTTGGCTGTTGGCTCTGGTCAACAGAACAGCCAACTTGGGGAGAGACCCACGCTAGGCTTAATATAGTGAGCTAAAGAAGGGGCCTAGACCCTTTCCTCAAGGCCCACTAACAGTCATGCTTTCAGATATCCACACAGATGTGGAGTATTTCATGCAGCAGCAGAGCTATAGAGCTGACTATGTGGAGATCCACTAAACATTTCCCATTGGTGAGCCTTGATGAGAGAGGGTTGTGTAAATATGAAAAGCTATACTCATGCATTGCACGGTTAAGAGCTTAAGAGAGCAACAAGAAGCATAAAGAGATTTGCATGGCTTCGCCTAGTCACTGAGAGTGATGGGTAACCCAGTTATTCTTGGTCTGCATGCATCATGTAAATATTTACTATTTGGAGAAAGCAGACTTTGGGCTTTATCCATCAAGCCATAGCGCCAGCTAACGACTGGCAGCAACAGGTAGCGAGCGGTGACCGCCGGGCGCTGTACGCAATACCACATTTATCAAAGCGAATCTGGTGAGCGACTAACAGCGAGACGTAGTGACTGACTCATCATCACAGAAGACTCACCGTATACCGCTGGCGTTCAGGCTTTCAGAGTGCCTGGTATTACCTGTCGCTCTCCTATACATTTCAATGGACAATCCTTTTATTCTCTTTAAACAGATTATATATAAATATATGTCAGTAAGTTGTTGTACCATGTCAGCCATAGATGTAAGCAGGAAATCCTAGGTTAAGGTAATACAATTTATTGGCTAACTCAATAAGATTGAAAATGCAAGCTTTCGAAGCTGTTTAAGCTTCTTCTTCGGGCATAATACAGATCTGTGACTTAGACACACATTTATACAAAAAACTACAAAGGAGTGACAATTGTTTTCCCACAGTATACGATTTTACGACTTAGCTATTTTTCACGTGTGTCAGTGTAAAAACAATTGTCACTCCTTTGCCGACAAACTTACTGGATCCCATGATGCCAGACCTGTGCCGCTTCGACGCAAGACACTGCTGCGCTGTTGCTGACTATGGAGCGCCCCGCTCCATCGTCGCAGGGACTATGGCACACCCTTCTCCAAATGCTGCAATGGGGAAGGGGGGGGGGCATAGTCCGTTACCAGGGCCGGATTAAGTGTGGTGGAGGCCCCTGGGCACAAAATCTGGTGGAGGCCCCGGATACAGTATTTTTTTTCCTTTAAAATAATAGTGGTTGTCTGGCACCCACCCACCCACTTACTGGAACATCAGATTGAGAAAACAGTTCCCCGCATTGAGCTGCCAGCGGCTGAGCTGAGTGACTTATGTGCAGTGACAGCTCTGCACGCACCCATCACTGTAGCGTTGCTGATGGTGGCTTTGCTGCTCTAGATTCTCCATCCTGCTCTGTGGTGGCTTTAGCTGCAGGTTTGCAAAAACAAAAAAAAGCTTGCCCTGGCGCGCCTCCACTGCCGCCGATAGCTTTGTTGCCGTCAGACCAGAGACGGAAAAGCCTCCTGGACCAGACCATAACCTAAGGTTGGTGGAGGCCCCCTTTGCAAGGCAAGTGGTAGAAGCCCTCTAGCCCCTTGCGCCCCCCTCATAATCCGGCCCTGCCTGTGACAATGGCGCAGGGTGCTCCAAAGTTGGCAACAGCACAGCTGTGTCATGCGTTGGAGGAAGAGGTAGCAGCATGTGGCGCGGGTCTGGCATCGTGCGATCCGGTAAGTTTGTCAGCACTGGACTAGCAGCGAAGGCTTGTTAGGGAAATGAAAGGCAAGTATAGTTTTTTTTTTGTTTGACTAAAGTATGACTTTACATTAGGCCAACACCCTTACAAGAAACGGGGCTCATATGCATCCCTCCAGTGAAATTCAGATTGCTGCACAAAAACATTTTCTAACTCCTGCTGGGGTCAATTTTAAAAACAAAATGGCATCTCCTGGATCTGCAGGCCACCTGCAAACAGGAAGTGCTGCTGGGTTTCCTGTTACTGTGCATTGTCAGTTATGACAGTTAAATCCAGGCAGCAGCATGGCTGAGATTCTGGGAGAGAAAGCTTCAAAATGGCCACTACCAGGAGAAAAACGTTGAGGCGGTGTTTTAGCTTTGAGTGGATGTAGGAGCAAATGCAAGTGCAGACAATGCTTCAGTGTCATGCATGCAGAGAGGGCAAGGGAGTTTTCTTTTGCAACTGTAAATCAGGGGTTAAACATTATCTGTACCCAGATTAAGGGGGCACCATGAAGATGGGGGGGTGGTTGCTCCAGAACAGCGGTCCTTTAGAGACACTTTGCGCTGTATACCTTGTTCTAAATGCTACATGCAGAACATCTGCAAATGATTTATAAGGAGGTAATTTAAAGCGGACCTTCACTCTGAATAAGAGCCTATCTTATATGTTTCCCACACCCTGTACATACAGATTGTCCACATTAAAAATCATCCTACCTGCATCTACTGCATGTTATAAGCCTTTAAACACCCAAGATGGCGGCTTATGGAAGCCGCCATCTTATCAGGCAGCCTGCAAACAGGAAGTGCCTCCTGACTGTGCTGCTCTGCATTCTGGGGCTATTGACCTTTACCTGGCCCCAGCTTTGCTCTGTCTGAGCAAAGCACAGCTATAACCCGTCCCCCTGTACCTTATCCCACTCTCCTCTCCTCAGTAAGTGTGATGCTTCTGAGCCAAGATGGCGGCGCCCATATTCTAAATTCCTGAACAGAGTTGCAGCCCAGTGGGGGAAAGAATAATAATTAGTGACTAAAAACGTAAAAAAATATTAATTTTAGATGCTGGGGAATCGTTTAAGAGTTTGGGCTTTTCATTAAATCACGCTGAAGGTCCGGTTTAAGCAGAATTCTAAATCTGACTCTTGTGTGCCTGGGGCTATATTGGAGATTAGGCAAAAAGTTTGGAAAATGGAACATTTTTAGATCAATTTAGTAACTGGAGAATAGTGTGGGGAGAAAAATCACCCCTCTATCCAAAAGAGAAACCCTAACCAAGGCTGCGCAAAAAGTTTGTAAGTATAAAAAATATAAATGGTTATTAAGATATATATATATATATATATATATATATATATATATACACGGTAGGTATGTGGCACCAAGGTACCTGGCCTTGGCGCAGTAAAGCTGTGTAGTTTTCTCCAGCATCAGCTGCTAATGGCAGTCTGCTGCTAAAATTTTAGTATAGCCGAAAGGCTAACCTGGGACGGATTTACTGGGATGGAGTAGAGCAGGGTGGGACTCCATCCCCTACCCAGGTCTGGGTTTTTGCGGGCCGCATAAATAGTCTGGGGAGTCAGCCGTGCACTGGCTGTGTCTAGAGCTCATTTGTGGAGTGAGGCTCTGTGTGCCTGGCTGGAAGCTCTTATACAGACTATTTCATGTGGACCCGCTTGGACAAAAACTAAAAAGGGCCATTGCCTGTCTGATGCAATTCTATGGCACATTTCCTGAAAAGGTGATGTAACCCAAAAAGGATATTTTGTGTTATGGACTTTTTGTGTGAATAAACACGAACTTTAAGTTGAACTTTTCGCCTCTGAGCCTCTATACTGCTAACATCCTGCTGTCTACCAGAGCTGATCCTCACTAATATTACATATATAGAATTTGAAAACAATAGGAGGAAAGATGGTGCCAGTCCCCTGAGAATATCAAAATTATAACCGACCTCAACTCTAGAAACATTGTCATGGTCTCACCCAGGCAATTAATACATAAGAAAGGAATGAAAAAAGGGACAAGAGCTACATATACCTTTCTCTTGAGCCAAGCTGCATTGACTAGTTCCCCATTGTGTGCCACAGCGATTTTTCCATGGAGTGTTTCAACAACAAATGGCTGACAGTTCTCCAAGGCAGAGTTTCCGGATGTTGAATATCTTGTGTGACCAATGCCGAGATTGCTCATATTCAGCTTCCTCACATTCTCCTCACTGAACACGTGATTGACTAAACCCATTCCCTGTAACAAAGATCAGAGGATCCTCATGTTAGACATGATGGCAAGCCAGACAGCAAAGGTGGATTCAGCGATCCCACAGGCAGTAGAAAGTAGAATAAAATGTAGATTTTAATCCACAAAGTTTAAAGGTTTCAATCCAAGTTAGGTTAGTTGAGGCATTCCTGGTGTCCGGAGGGGCGACGCGTTTCAGGTGGGATGTCGGCCTGTATCAAGCTGATAAGTGTATGCCGACACCAGGGCCATTTTTATAGTCATCATGGTAATCTGACCAGTCTGCTCCTACCAGAGCAGATGACCAGCCAGGAGGAGGGTTTAATAAAAAACCATGGCAAGTAGACACTATAATAGAGCATTATCTCTAGCAGATCCTTCTCTCCTGGCCTTCTAGGGCCCATAAAAAAGTGAAAGATTGTTTTTAGAAACCGGTCCTTTGGAAGACCTCTGGTCCTTACAAATGCATTCATGGTACAGTTTACAAAATCGGATACCTTGCTAAACGGAAGAACTCCTTCCAAATCTGAATGGCATACTTGACTGATCTCAAGTCCGCTGGCGGAATCCCTGGCTTCCCTCTAGTCCAAGGTCACGTCTGCGGGAGCCTTGGGAAAGGCGAGTTATTTTTAAATGCTCGGTGGGGTTTCACAGAGTGGGACATCCAGGGGCAGGCTAGCGGCCAGCCAGCGAGGATTTTGATCCACTTTAGGATGCAAAAAAGCCGGAAATGTGTCTTTTCATGGTTTTATTCCGTTCTCGGGGGTCATCCCAGTTCGGGATGCCCCGCGTTGTGAAACCCCCCCCCCCAGTTGGCCCAGTAAAACTCGCCTAGGTCCAACGGCGTATGCACGAGTGCTCAGCTAATGAGAGCAAATGGCTCTCACTGACTTGAAGGGAGAGTGTGCGCTACCGCATCCCCAGCCTCTTGCGAGTGAACACACCTGACGCCAAGTATGCGGTAGCACGCGCTCTCCATAACAAACAATGAGAGCCACCCTTTCGAAACACTCTACGGCACCGCCCTGGAGGCTAAAAGACTGCAGGACAGGGCGTTTCCCTGTCCCTGCGGCATTCTAATTTGGGATACCCCATGTTAAATCCCCCTGGGTTGTAGAGTATTCTTGGCATGCCGTGGGTTTCACACACTAGAGGCATCCCAAATCAGTATATCCTCTGCAAAATGGGGGGGGGGGGGCTTGTTGTTTTAAATGGTTTTGGTGTACTTCAAAGTGGTCAGAAATAATACAATTCTGTGAGAATCTCACCTGTAGAATTGGTATTATATGCATACAGCACGTCCTGCTCCAGAACATATTCATAACGTATGGGTATACCTCCGCCTTCAGCGCCGTGCACTGCAGATCATGAAGAAAACAAGCTCCTCCCGGCCCTACATATACCGGAGGACCTCCCACAATCCCCAGCATTGAAAAGCAGTGAGAAGAGAAGCCAGGAGAAACAAACCACCCAGAATGTCTGGCAATAACACCAAGTGAGTACAATCACCATACAGGGGATCCAGAACAAAGTGAAACCAGGGTGGGGTGGAGCAGGACGTGCTGTATGCATATAATACCAATTCTACAGGTGAGATTATCACAGAATTGTATTATTCTAAGCATACAGCACGTCCTGCTCCAGAACATATTCATAACGTATGGGACATCCAATAGCAGTGTCCACAATAGGGTGGGATCCCCGTGAAAAGGCACAGCCAACAGTAAAGCGCTGTCACCCTTAACCATGCTATCAACAACGAGAGCAATGCTGTAACCTCAACCTTTGAACTTGTAAAGGGAGAATTGAGCGCAAGCAGCGGACTAGCCAACTTGATCGTCAGAACATAGTGCTACAGGGCAAGCCAAGCACTAATAGTAAAAGAACGAAAATAATAGGGAGGAAGGATCTTCCTTTAGAAGGATAGGCCAAAATAACTGCCTAACCATGCCGCTACAAGCGGGGGTAGCCATGGTAACTCAAAACTTTTCCCAATGGGGAATACATGTCCAGGTCGCAGACGGAACCAACAGAAGTGCTAACAACAATATTCAGCAGAGCCGAAAGAGTCCTACAGGTCCGGAAGGACGACCAACCGAATAGGACCAGGCCAGAGGGCCCTTAATCCATGGAAACAATCAATCCGGTACTTCAAGAAGGGGGCACCGGTAGACCCCAAAATAAGATCCCATCAGGGACAAGACAGTTCCGGCAGATCTCTAACCCCAGTAGAGGGGCACAGATCCCTTTCAACTCATAGTAATTTAGATCATAGTCCCGAGACCAGAGGATCCGTCCAAGGCAAAAAGGATGAAATAACGCCTGAATCCAACTTAGTGTGAGGCGGGTACCCTCACCTCATGGTATAGATCTATACCAAGGCATGCATATATATATAAGAAATATATATAATGACTAGGACCACCAATAGTGCCGTTCCTTATGGCATACCACTGCCTGGAGCAACCTCCCCAGAAGAGCAACCTGATGGAAGGAGCAGGTCAGACAGGGACCTGACTAAGACCTGTGGGGAACTAGGGATCCCCCAGGAATGCACCTGAGCAGACCCTGAGGAATGCAAACAAAAGATTGGATCAGGTCTCGTAATAGAAGAACAGATCAGGCCCCAACCATAGACCGAGTCAAGTAGTGAGCCAATACCAAACACTGCTTGTAGGACCCTGATCCCAGGAGCAGATACCATCCCGCCAGGGAAGGAGCTTAGACCCAGCGAATAGCATAGGGACAACATAAGCTAAAACAGTGTGGCAGAAGGAAGAAAATAAGGAGGAAGACAAAGTCCAGAGCCTCCAAGGAACAAGACACCCCGCGACCTGTCATCTCCGGCAGGGTAAGCCCCAGATCCTGCCAACGCTAAAGTAGGTCTTAGGTAAAGGCACCATACTATGTTAAAAATAGTCCTCATGAGGGAACTTACCGTCCAGCTGTACTCAGCAGAACTCCCTGAGAAACCACACCCCACTGGGCCTCCCAGGCCCCAAGCATAAGGTGCTGCTTGTCATCAGGGACTAGCGCAAGCTCTCCCCGCGCCCGGTAGGGCAAGGGTATAACATCTTCAAGTAAACTACCCAGCCAGAACCACTAGCCCCAACCAGGGCAGACCAATCTGGCCAATAACAGGGGTAGACCTCTGTAATAGAGGCGGGGTCCCACAGAACCCTGCCAGTGTGAGCCCAGAGGCACAACACAGAACCTCCCAAGGGAGGGATACTTCAGGAAGGACAAGGAATATCAAGTCCCCTAAGGAATCAGGGCTCCCCTGGAAAAGATCCAGGCCCAAGAATTCCGCAGGAACAAGGAGCAACCACTGTCCTATTAAGGCAAAAAGTCCCCCAATGGACAGGTACAAGAAGGAGTAGTCCCCAACTAGGACCCACAACGTGCTCCTTATGACCAAAATTCACCTAGGAAACCAGAACCTTCAAGGTCCCTTCCTAGGAACCCCCGGGGGATTCAGAAGAATAGGCCCCCTTTGTCATCCTGCCAGATAAGGTACCATGGTAACCAACAGGGAAAAGCAAAGAGTATGGAATGTTCCCCCACGGTACTATCGAGTAACCAGTAGAAGAATAACCGCCTCCACAAGGAGTAAGGTAAGCAGACCCAGACCCAGGGTGCAAACCCCTCATCCAGGGCTAATGGCTAACTCACCTCAGAGCCCAAAGATCCCAGAGACAAGTGGTGTCAAAGGACGAGCTGCCAATCAGCTCACCGGAAGCGAAGCTGTCTGGAGGAATCACTATACAGGACGGAGGACCCAAGGTCTCATACCTGTAAACTCCTTATAGCCAAGGAAAAAAAAGGCACTGGGTGAAGCCTACTCCCAGTGCAATCCAGGAACTAGAGGGTGGAGCAGAGTAGAGCTCCGGTTTTGTCAGGTTCCATCCCACAACCGCTTCGTGAGGGAACAGGAGGGCCTGATAGGTCCCCTGTAAAATGCCCCTTGGTGCCGCGTGAGTCATCATACCTTTCCTGAGCCCAGTGCGTACAAGGGCGCAACAGGTGGCTTAGTTTAAGTCTCAACGGTGTCAGTGATCACCAACACCCAGCCGTAGAGGGCTCAATATCCAGAAGGCTCCTTAGAGCCTAGAAAGAAATCCGACCACGCCACCAGCGGCCAGAGGACCCCTGGGGCATGGGGCACAGACAGCCCTGTCAAGGGCGCCAGGCCGAAAGCTTATGGTACAGATGCCACATCCTCCTAGGGGTTAGGCAGATAGACTCCCTCAACCTTGAAGGGAGAGAGGGGCAGACCCGCTCAGGGGCCCCAGTTGCTATGCGATAATGGCGTTCTGCAGGGAAGCCATACCTGACAGGCCCAGTTAAGCCTGCACCCATGCCCGAAGAAGGGCATGGAACCATAGTCCTCCCAACCGACTCAGGGAAGGGCCACCCAGCAAACACCGTTCCATATCTGGAGGAACTATCCCCTAAGGCCACCAGAGCGAGGCAGGATGCCTCCTGATAGGAGTAAGGTGCTGTGGCCATCCCCTCACCCAGGTGGGTGAGGGCGTCCCATCATGCATGAGGGAATTCAGGGAAGGAAATGGGCTTAGCCCGACCGGAGGGCCCCGGGCATTGAACGTCACTCCTGGGACAGGATACCGAACCAGACCCAGCAGGGGGCAACCCCGGTTCCTGCTTAACAGAATGATATGGAGGAGGAGGGGTATCCCTGCTCTGCGGGGGGCGCAATGGCCGCCTCTGACTGGGTGGACTGACCTGTTTCTCAAATAAGTCCAGAGGTGCCCCAAACAGGCGATGCCCTCTAAAGGGAAGCCCCGTCAAGATCCTTTTAGCATCATCGTCTGCCCCCCACTGACTAAGCCAGAGTAGGCGACGTATAACTACCACTTGGGCAGAAGTCCTCGCACACATTTTGATGGTGTCATCCAAGGCCAAAAGGATGAATGTAACAAAAATATCGCAGCTCGAGAGTGCGTAAAACACCTCCCAGGGTAAGTCTTCAGGCTGATGCTCCAGTATCATTCTTATAAGAGTCTTAGCGGCCACCGCCGCGATAGCCGTGGTACAGACAGGGCGCAGCGCCGTGCCAGCACAGGTAAAGGCGTGGGAAGCAAGCCTATCGACACGCCGGTCCTCGGCGTCCCGCAGGGAGCTGTAAGCCGGAGATGTAAGGAAGGGGGGGGTTGGGGACCCCAATAATCGGAGCGTCCACTAATGGGGACGAGGACCAAATATCTACCATCTCGGGGGGAAAAGGGCATTTTCAAGCCCAGTCCTCCGGGGTCTTTTGAAGAGCAGCGGGACATTCCCACCCTTTAAGTACAAGAGTATGGAAGTGAGCCTGCTCGAGAAATTCCAAGCGCGCAGGCGCAGTGTGGAAGCGCCCCCCTCTCGGCCTGGAGACCGCACCGGGAGGCGAAACGGACAATACATTAAAAATCCTGAGTAGCATCCCGCCAATATCAAGCTGGTCCCAGTCATCCTGACCCCTCGGTCTCTCGTCAGAGGAGCCTAGGTCAGAGAACAGGTCCCCTTCTTCCGACGTGGCGCTAGCACGTGTAGAAAAAGACTCCTCAGAGCCCATAGCACAGGCCGAAGCCGCGGGAGTAGAAGGCCGTTGTCTAACTGGGCCGATTCGGCCAGACAAACCTTCCACAATCTGTGACAGCGTGGGCCGTCTAGGAGAGGAATCTATTTGTAACTCGCCACTTGTACAAGACTCAGCAGGAGTGAGGTTTAGGGAAGGGGAAAGGGGGGAGAAGGAGCGAGGTACAACCGCAAGCGTCGCTCGCAATTCCAGCGTCTGTTCAGAACATGACGCACAGACCCGTGCCCCGTCCGCCTCAGCATGGGGGAGACCGCACGATATACACAGCCGGTCCTGTCCCAGGGGGACCCCGGTAACACAATCCTGAGATGCCTCCATATGGTGATTGTTTAAATATAGGATGTCGATAGGGATTTATGCCGTAAGCAACCCTGGATGCCCCAACTACCCGCTGATCAATGTGGGAGATTTTTGGGAAGGCCCGCTCCTTATACGTATGAGTATAGCAATGTATACGTATATAGTAAATATATGAATAGGTATATAGGTATATATGTATATGAGGCCGGGAGAGGCCACCGGAAACTCCGCGTCTGAAAGACACAATGGGAAAGAGATGTCAGGAACATGCGCAGATGGGCAGACAATAATGAGAGGGATTCGCCCGCAAGGGCACATACAGCTCAAGTGGAGGAGGAGACCGCCACGACGCGTGTGCGGGAAGCTAACCAAAATGGCGCCCGTCGAAGCTCGAAGAGCAGGCTAAATACTCCGCCGTGACGCAAAGCGCGCCGAACTAAGGCCCCGCCCAATCTAAAGAGCGCGAAGCTCTGAAGTAAAAAATAAGGCAAGGATGCAACCAGTAGGCCTAACGTACCATAGAGCGGACACCGACAATAAGCGCAGGCACCGCGGCAACAATATTAAGGCTGTCACCCCGGATGTCGTTTCTCTTCCATTAAAAGAAAGAAAAACAAGCCTGGCTGGATATTTATTGATGCCGGGTGTATAACTGACCCCTCCTCCTGCCATCCAGCATATTCCTATGGATTTTTATCATTGGGCCATTTTTGGCGATAGTGCTCCTTTAAGTCTAAACCCAGTGACCTACATTAGACACATCAGGACCCATACATGCTATATAAACCACAAAAGTGTTTTTTAACTTAAGAATTAAAGATTGCTCTTTGGATATGATTCATGTGATTAAAAAGTAATTACTGTGGGGTGATTGGTGCCGTAATGTTACGCTGGAACGTTCCTTTAAAAAGAAGAAAATTGTAAAGACATTGAAAGCACAAGGATACAGGAGAAAAGTTTTACCTTGTGCACTCTGTATGTTGGAACAGCACCTCCATCACTGGTCACTATGCCAGCACTTTCCTGCCCCCTGGTAAAGGATAAAAAGAGAAAAAAAATACAGGTTTAGCAAAACAAGTTGCATCTTTAAAAAGAAGGAAACATAGGTAATGAAGCAAAGCAAGTGTCTTGATCACAGGAGTCCATTACTGGCCAGGTGAACTTGATAGGACAGTGGTGGTCATATGATCAGGGACCCGAGATGGAACACGGAAGTGGTAAGTATCACCTGACTGGACTGCTGGTGTGGATACAATCCTAAATTTAGATGCCCCCCAAGCTGCAAGTATTAGAGGAAGTTTTTTTTTTTTTTTTAACTTTACTTCCTTTGACTTTAGATGACCATTATGTTGTACATGGTGAGCACCATGTTTGCCCTGGGAGGTAGGAACCAAACAGGTAACCTACTACACCGTCAATAAATCACTACTGGGCAAAAGGAAGGACAAGTAGATAAGGGGGAAACAAATCACAATTGGACTTTCTGTGGCAATTTTTTTTTTTTTTGCATTTTAAAGTTCACATACTGATCTGCAAGATATCAAAGCACTCGTAATTTTCTTTACAAGCATTTATTACCAGTTTTTTCCAACCCAAAATCCTGCCAGTGAAATAAACCCAGCAGTAGCCACAGACTAGTGGAGCAAAACCCCAGCAGCGACTGGCCTGGAATCTAAAGGATTCCAGGGCCGACCAGTGGCTTTTCTGAACTGGGATGCCCTGCTCATAAAACCCCCCAGGGCGCTCATAAGAACTCCCTCTTCCTGGTGGGCATAAGAGCCGCCGGCTGCAACTACGTCATTCAGCAGGTGGCTCTCATTGTCCACAATTCAATTTTACCATTCAGATAAACTGGGGTGGGAGTAGATACCAAAGAGGCTTTCGCCGGGCCCCCTTGGACCACGGGCCCAAAGGCAGGTGCCTGCACTGCCCCTATGGTATGTATACCCCTGGCCTCAGGCTTCTGTCTATTATTTAGTACAATAGGCATACCATTTCAGGATAGGAAAAAAATGCTCATTGGCAATGGGATTAGCTGGGATAACCTCACCTCACCCTTATATCCGTGAGATACCTTTTGCTAGTGGAGCTCTATTTGATCGCTGACAAACAGCTGCACAACCATGTGGCAGCTGCACCTTTTCCATAAGGAAATGCACTTTATTGTAGTGTGCAGCTATTTCTTGTCCCCCGGCATAGATTGATTTTAGCTCGCTAAGGAACTTTAACAGTGGGAGAATCCCAAATTAGGATTTCCCCCACTGACAACAGTGAAAAGGGACCTAAATACATTTTTAGACTGGAGGCCTGCTTTAAAGTTATAAGCTCATCGGGCAATTTTGGGAAGTTGTTTTAACAGTTGCTCTAGGAAACAAGGAATGTGTTAATTGTGCTATTGTTGGGTCATTGTATTTAGCAACTGCAAAAAACCATGGGGGGTGCCAGACCATCACTTGCCAAACAACTGGCGGGGGATGCAAGACATTGGCTTGCCCCATTGTTGTGCAGCCTGTTGCCTTGTAACACTCAGGACATGGCCTCAGGCTGGCCAACGGTGCCCAGTGGCTAATATAATAATATAACTGCAACAGCCACCCACAAAGCGGTGTCCAAATAGTGGCAGGGAAAAACACACCCACCATTCAGCCACATAAATTAAAGAGGAACATTGGCCCGAAAAAAAGGGCCGATGCCGCCCCCCCATCGGCCCCTACTTACCTCTTGGACATCCAGCTGCTTCAGATCCCGATACCCACCCTGGTGATTTTTAGGCGATCGGGTGGGGTTCTCCAGGATAGGCCAGATCACCGGGTTTTGTTCCTTCTACCTCCTGCTTGCTGCTCACCTCTACACTTAGCATAAGTTAAAACGGGGATGCTGCATGGGATCGCATGTATACTGGGCAATTCCCAGAGATATACATAGTGCCAATTCAGGATGCTGCATATAGAGTGAGAACCCCGACCAGAGTCTTATAGATTTAGGTGGACATTCCTGACAGACCTCAGATCAGGACTGCCAGAGGGGTAGTAGGATCCCAGCTTACCTTCACCCTGTCCTGTGGCGGCAATTGCTCTTCTTCAGCCCAGGTATCTGGCCACACTCTTGCACTTCTGCGTGTCTATGTGTGGGGGGTATGAGCCCGTATGGGCTTTAGATACTGTACCAAGGCTGCTACAAGACCTGGTAAAGGTAAGCCTTGTGCCCCTCTGGCAAGCCCTGATTTGAGGTGTGTAGGGAAGGTCCATGATGGGTGATGCACCAACCTGAGGAGGACTTGTTTTGACCTCTGTAATCTGTTTAGATTTGTTAATGTTTGACACAGATCCCTACTCTAGAGACACAATCTACAACCTCATGGGCACCATACATAGAACTATATAGCTGCAGCTCTGAGCCTGAGCCTGAGCCCCATAATTGTTGATCCTCCACCTTATGTAATCGCATTTGTACTCACTTGGAATATTTTTAAAGTGGACGAACACCCAGGATTTTCACTATTGTCCACTTCCGCGGGGCACCCCGATCGGCCGATCAGCTCCCTCCCTGCGGGGCATCCGAAATCGGGATGCCCTGCTGTGTGAAACCCCCCAGAAAGCCCCTAAAATCTTACCTTGTCGACGGACAAGCGACGGACAAGCCGCCGCCTCTCGCGCGCCTCTTACAAACGGCCAGCGCGGGTGCGCGCCCTGCTAGAGGGACGTCACCGATAAGGTAAGTTTTTACGGGCTTTCTGGGGGGTTTCACACAGCGTGGCATCCCGATTTCGGGATAGATTCCCGGGCCAATCAGGGGTGGGTGTTGGTCCACTTTAAGAAAGGAAGCATAATTTGTCTCTGCTGTTTAAATCTTTAGTTGTCTAGCTGCATACAACCGAGTTAAGAAAACACAAAAATGTTTACAGTTTGAGCCGTAAAATGACTCCCTTTATTGTTCACACCAAGGCCCTGTCACATTTAGTTACTCCACTGTCTAGTATCTACAATAATAAATGAAGGCGACTGACTTTTTCTGCATTACATCTTAAAAAATGAAGAGCTGTTACCTTCATTTATTATTATTGATAGAAACATGAACTTCTCTATAGATGCTAAATCAGTACAGAGAAGAGGTTCTGCAGCGGCCTGCACAGCTTTCCCAGAAATCAGCTCCAAATTACAAACTCGGTGCAATGCCCAGTGGTGCCAATTTCTCTCTCTTGACCCTATAATGTCGATCTCTCTCTCTCTCTCTATAGACCCCATAACGCTGACCTCTCTCTATATATATATATATATATATAGACCTCTCTATATTTATATAGACCCCATAATGCTGATCTCTCTCTATGGCCCCCACAACACCAAATACTATATATCTCCAAAGCACCAACATCTTTCTCGACCCCATAATGCCGATCGCTCTCTCTCGACCCCATAATGCCGATCGCTCTCTCCCGACCCCATAATGCCGATCGCTCTCTCTCGACCCCATAATGCCGATCGCTCTCTCTCGACCCCATAATGCCGATCGCTCTCTCTCGACCCCATAATGCCGATCGCTCTCTCTCGACCCCATAATGCCGATCGCTCTCTCTCGACCCCATAATGCCGATCGCTCTCTCTCGACCCCATAATGCCGATCGCTCTCTCTCGACCCCATAATGCCGATCGCTCTCTCTCGACCCCATAATGCCGATCGCTCTCTCTCGACCCCATAATGCCGATCGCTCTCTCTCGACCCCATAATGCCGATCGCTCTCTCTCGACCCCATAATGCCGATCGCTCTCTCTCGACCCCATAATGCCGATCGCTCTCTCTCGACCCCATAATGCCGATCGCTCTCTCTCGACCCCATAATGCTGATCTCTCTTTTTCTCTATAGACCCCATAACGTCGATCTCTCTTTCTATAGATCACATAACGCCGATCTCTATATGGCCCCCCATAACACCAAACTCTATAATATATATATATATATATATATATATATATATATACCCCAAGCACCGATCTCTCTCTAGACCACATAGCGCCGATTTCTAGGGGGCAATGTACGCTCAGTAACGTTAGTAAATAGGTGAACATGGGCTGCACTTTTAGCAGAAGGCTCAGCGATCGCGCAATGGTCACGGGCGCGGTGACTTACCTGTGCTGTAACCCCACCAGCCCCAGGGTGATGACATGGGGCACATCCAGCTGGGTGGGCCAGGCGCCCGAGGCAATGCAGCCAAACACCCCGCACTCCTCCCGAATGCCCAGCTCCTCCAGCTCCATGCTGCGGCCAGACACGTGGGTAACTCTATTTACCACTAAGTGCACCGGCAGCGCGATCCCAGCAGCATGGCTGCCCTCATCCCTCCCCCGGCCGGGGCTGGAGGATGCTGGCTGCCGTGACGTCAGGCACAGGGGGCGGGGCTATGCAGATACACAGGGCAGCTACACTCCGGAACTGCTCTACAATCATTCACACATCACTTTCTTCTATAGAAAAGCCAAAATTAGTCATAGAATTGTAGGATGGGGGACAGGAAGTAGGTGCGCACTGCTGCGAAGGAAGTCCGGCATTGGAGGAGCTGTGGCCGCCACATGCATGCCTCGCCAGGGGTCCCTGATTTGGAGAGACTGTCCCTCTTGTGAGCCCATGTCCCCCTGCCTCTCGTTGCACTTATTGCCCCTCTTTAGTGTGTATCATGCAGATCTGCAGCAATAAATGATTCATTTGCCTATTCAAGGTGTTTATATTGCTTTCATACACAGGCCAATCACATAAAGGGTTAATGCATGCATGGCTTTCATACACAGGCCAATCACATGAAGGGTTAATGCATGCATGGCTTCCATACACAGGCCAATCACACGAAGGGTTAATGGGTGCATGGCTTTCATACACAGGCCAATCACATGAAGGGTTAATGCATGCATGGCTTTCATACACAGGCCAATCACATGAAGGGTTAATGCATGCATGGCTTCCATACACAGGCCAATCACACGAAGGGTTAATGGGTGCATGGCTTTCATACACAGACCAATCACATGAAGGGTTAATGGGTGCATGGCTTTCATACACAGACCAATCACATGAAGGGTTAATGCATGCATGGCTTCCATACACAGGCCAATCACATGAAGGGTTAATGGGTGCATGGCTTTCATACACAGACCAATCAAATAAAGGGTTAATGGGTGCATGGCTTTCATACACAGACCAATCACATGAAGGGTTAATGGGTGCATGCATGGCTTTCATACACAGACCAATCACATGAAGGGTTAATGCATGTATGTATGGCTTTCATACACAAACCAATCACATGAAGGGTTAATGCATGCATGCATGGCTTTCATACACAGGCCAATCACATGAAGGGTTAATGGGCGCATGGCTTTCATACACAGACCAATCACATGAAGGGTTAATGCATGTATGTATGGCTTTCATACACAGACCAATCACATGAAGGGTTAATGCATGCATGCATGGCTTTCATACACAGACCAATCACATGAAGGGTTAATGGGTGCATGGCTTTCATACACAGACCAATCACATGAAGGGTTAATGGGTACATGGCTTTCATACACAGATCAATCACATGAAGGGTTAATGCATGTATGCATGGCTTTCATACACAGACCAATCACATGAAGGGTTAATGCATGCATGCATGGCTTTCATACACAGGCCAATCACATGAAGGGTTAATGGGTGCATGGCTTTCATACACAGACCAATCACATGAAGGGTTAATGGGTGCATGGCTTTCATACACAGACCAATCACATGAAGGGTTAATGCATGCATGCATGGCTTTCATACACAGGCCAATCACATGAAGGGTTAATGGGTGCATGGCTTTCATACACAGACCAATCACATGAAGGGTTAATGCATGCATGCATGGCTTTCATACACAGGCCAATCACATGAAGGGTTAATGGGTGCATGGCTTTCATACACAGACCAATCACATGAAGGGTTAATGGGTGCATGGCTTTCATACACAGACCAATCACACGAAGGGTTAATGCATGCATGGCTTTCATACACAGACCAATCACATGAAGGGTTAATGCATGCATGGCTTCCATACACAGACCAATCACACGAAGGGTTAATGCATGCATGGCTTTCATACACAGACCAATCACACGAAGGGTTAATGCATGCATGGCTTTCATACAAAGACCAGACACATGAAGGGTTAATACACAGGCCAATCACATGAAGGGTTAATGCATGCATGCATGGCTTCCATACACAGGCCAATCACATGAAGGGTTAATGCATGTATGTATGGCTTTCATACACAGACCAATCACATGAAGGGTTAATACACAGGCCAATCACATGAAGGGTTAATGGGTGCATGGCTTTCATACAAAGACCAATCACATAAAGGGTTAATGGGTGCATGGCTTTCATACACAGACCAATCACACGAAGGGTTAATGCATGCATGGCTTTCATACACAGACCAATCACACGAAGGGTTAATGGGTGCATGGCTTTCATACACAGGCCAATCACAGGAAGGGTTAATGCATGCATGGCTTCCATACACAGACCAATCACACGAAGGGTTAATGCATGCATGGCTTTCATACATAGATCAATCACATGAAGGGTTAATGCATGCATGGCTTCCATACACAGACCAATCACACGAAGGGTTAATGCATGCATGGCTTTCATACATAGATCAATCACATGAAGGGTTAATGGGTGCATGGCTTTCATACACAGACCAATCACATGAAGGGTTAATGCATGCATGCATGGCTTCCATACACAGGCCAATCACACGAAGGGTTAATGCATGTATGTATGGCTTTCATACACAGACCAATCACATGAAGGGTTAATGCATGCATGGCTTTCATACATAGATCAATCACATGAAGGGTTAATGCATGCATGGCTTCCATACACAGGCCAATCACACGAAGGGTTAATGCATGTATGTATGGCTTTCATACACAGACCAATCACATGAAGGGTTAATGCATGCATGGCTTTCATACATAGATCAATCACATGAAGGGTTAATGCATGCATGCATGGCTTTCATACACAGGCCAATCACATGAAGGGTTAATGGGTGCATGGCTTTCATACACAGACCAATCACATGAAGGGTTAATGCATGCATGCATGGCTTTCATACACAGGCCAATCACATGAAGGGTTAATGGGTGCATGGCTTTCATACACAGACCAATCACATGAAGGGTTAATGGGTGCATGGCTTTCATACACAGACCAATCACACGAAGGGTTAATGCATGCATGGCTTTCATACACAGACCAATCACATGAAGGGTTAATGCATGCATGGCTTCCATACACAGACCAATCACACGAAGGGTTAATGCATGCATGGCTTTCATACACAGACCAATCACACGAAGGGTTAATGCATGCATGGCTTTCATACAAAGACCAGACACATGAAGGGTTAATACACAGGCCAATCACATGAAGGGTTAATGCATGCATGCATGGCTTCCATACACAGGCCAATCACATGAAGGGTTAATGCATGTATGTATGGCTTTCATACATAGACCAATCACATGAAGGGTTAATACACAGGCCAATCACATGAAGGGTTAATGGGTGCATGGCTTTCATACAAAGACCAATCACATAAAGGGTTAATGGGTGCATGGCTTTCATACACAGACCAATCACATGAAGGGTTAATGCATGCATGGCTTCCATACACAGACCAATCACACGAAGGGTTAATGCATGCATGGCTTTCATACACAGACCAATCACACGAAGGGTTAATGGGTGCATGGCTTTCATACACAGGCCAATCACATGAAGGGTTAATGGGTGCATGGCTTCCATACACAGGTCAATCACATGAAGGGTTAATGGGTGCATGGCTTTCATACACAGGTCAATCACATGAAGGGTTAATGCATGCATGGCTTCCATACACAGACCAATCACACGAAGGGTTAATGCATGCATGGCTTTCATACACAGACCAATCACATGAAGGGTTAATGGGTGCATGGCTTTCATACACAGACCAATCACAGGAAGGGTTAATGCATGCATGGCTTTCATACATAGATCAATCACATGAAGGGTTAATGCATGCATGGCTTCCATACACAGACCAATCACACGAAGGGTTAATGCATGCATGGCTTTCATACATAGATCAATCACATGAAGGGTTAATGGGTGCATGGCTTTCATACACAGACCAATCACATGAAGGGTTAATGCATGCATGCATGGCTTCCATACACAGACCAATCACACGAAGGGTTAATGCATGTATGTATGGCTTTCATACACAGACCAATCACATGAAGGGTTAATGCATGCATGGCTTTCATACATAGATCAATCACATGAAGGGTTAATGCATGCATGGCTTCCATACACAGGCCAATCACATGAAGGGTTAATGCATGCATGGCTTTCATACACAGACCAATCATATGAAGGGTTAATGCATGCATGGCTTTCATACACAGGCCAGTCACGTGTCTTGTGGCCTTAATATTAAATAGCTGTTTGGGAACACAATGAAAGTGTCTGCAGTGGTAGAGGCGGCCATCTTTGTATTGCCACATTGTGGGTGGATTAGTAATAGGAGAGGGGCGTTATCTCAGGGTCAGGGCTCACACACCCCGCTGGTCGCCCCTGGCAGGCAGCCATCATAGGGCCCCGCCAGGCTGTGCGTACTGCGTGTACGGGTGGCGCGGGGCCAGCAGCAGCGCAGCCACTCCTGCTAGGATGTGTGTGGGTGAGCAGCGCAGTGATTGGTGGGCTGGAGGGGGCGGGGTAACAGGTCTTTTTATTGGCCGAGCACCTCGCTGCGCGCTCTGTGTTGTGTCGCTGCTGTCAGGTATTATTAGAGCCATGTGCGGCCAGAGCCCGGAACACGCTCACCCGGCGCCCGCCGTGCTGTCTCGTCCTGCCACCTCCATCTCACTAACTGACTTGTGTTCTTTTATTGCAGGGCGCTGCCTGCCGGATAAAGATGGAGTCGGGCTCAGGTGAGTGCTGGGCACGGTGTGGGTGGGGGGACACGTGTTGGCAGCGCGTTTGTGCCTAGCTGGTCATGTGACCAACATGTGGAGGACTGATCCGGAAGCTGCTTCAACTGCTGCTCCCCTACTTTACACAACTGGCGGTGCACCAAGACCATGTGACCCTCTATACCATGCTGCCTAAGCAATAAGCAGTCATGCTCATCTTTTTTGGGGGGGCTCCAAAGTTGAAAAGCTTAAACCAGTTTGTTGGTGCTGTTAAAGTGGACCAAAACGTACGCCTGTACGTTTGTTTGCTGGTGGCAACTGCCTGGGCATCATCACCCAACCACTGCTGCTGTAAATGGGTGAGGAGACATTGCCATTGCCAGAAGCTCTGCTTACATCGGGGGCTAGGCTTGGACTGGCCCTCAGGAGTACCAGGTGAAAGAAGACTTGGTGGGCCTCATGGACTCCCTAGCCCCGATACCCATTCCCTGGCAGCTGTTAAAGTTTGGGGGGGTTGGGCTTCCACAGGGGGGAAAGGGGGATTGTGGCTATAGGCAAGTAACCAGGTACAGGCTTCACCCACCAGTATGTGAAGCAAAACTGCCCTCCCTGGCTAGTCCAGAGGGCATCCAGTCTTATTTGCCAGATGCCTTTTTCAAGTTATAGGCTGTGGCTGGGCCTTCAGGTCAGGCAATGTTCAGGGTGGTGGTGGTGCAGTAGGTGCCATCAGATTCCATATCCTACCTAGGTAACTCTTAGATTGGCAACATCTTCCAAATCAGCAGCTGAGATTGAAGATGTCGCAGGGGCATTGATATATTTATGTGATGCTTCTAACCAGAATGCAGGCACTCCCAAGATTCCTTTTTATATACTTATTTCCAGTTATTGTCAATGCTTTTGACATGCAGGGGGTGCAGTGGTAGTGCCAGCTTCCTTGATGTACAGAGCCCTGGCTGCATATACATTTTAATTGCACATGAATTAACAGAGTAAAACAGTTCTACTTTGTTCCCCAGGTCCTACTCTTATATCTGGCAGCTGGTTACTGGTTTGAATAATTCCCATAATGCCTGGGAGTGTTTTGTCCATCCTAGAGTTTTGTATAGGAGTGTTTGATCAAACATCTTTTTTTCTAATCACAAGTGGTCTTTAGAAGATCCTCCATAAGGGAGCTGTGTTGAAAATAAGGTTGGTGGCTGTGACTGGTAGATGACGTCCTAGTACCATGCCCTCATGCTGGCAAGTCATATGACTGCTGTGTGCACAGTTATGGCAGGAAACAATTTGCATTGCTAATGGATTAACAATAATGGAACATTTGAGGTTTCAAAAGAAACGTTTTCATTACTTCATAGGCATACCACGAATATAAGTGAAGCCTGATGCAGATACCTGCACCCTGTTGCATTACCTTCTAAGCTATTGTCTGCGAACCAACACCCTCTGCAGGTAAAATGACACCCCACCCCACCCGTAAATGTTAACCTCGCTCTTCCTCTAGGAAAGCAGCATTGTGATTGCCTGCCCGGTGCTCACGTGGACAGACATTCTGGCTGCTGAATGTCCTGTCCACGTGAGCGCCTGGCAGCCAATTGCAACCCTGGTTTTCGGGCAGAGGGAGGTTAAGGTGACATTTATGGGCGAGGGGGTGCAGCACTCGCAGCACTATTTAATGGATGTTATTCCTACCAGGAGAAAGAAAACCACAAGCTTGGTGGGAGTTTTATTCTGTTCAGGTGTATAAGTTACCCCTCCTCATTTTTTAATGTGGATTTTTAATATTACACAATTTTGCGATAGTGCTCCTTAAAGACAATTTACAGTCAAAACTCAATACTCACCTTTTTTCCGCTCACTGTAAAGGAAAACGATGAGTGAAGATGTAACGCTCCCCTTTCCATTGCAGTGAATAAAGGTGGGTGTACCTGCCATCAGTGATTGATGGCGGGACGGGGGGTGGTTGCCATGTCAGAAGAAGCAGGAAGTGATGCTCGATGCACAGCCAGCCAGGGACATGGATGCAGAGATCAGGTAAGAACTGCTTCCCTGGACCAGGAGCGATAGGCTGCACAGGAGAAAGATGAGTATAGTTTGTTTTTTAGTGTGTGGTGTTTTTTTTTTTTTTTTTTTTTTTTTTTTCTTAAATTGTCTGAGTGTTTGCTCATCCCTGCATGTCATGCTTCTCCAGTAGGGCATTCAGGATATCCTGTTGATCACTAGTGCAGGGACTGTTTAATGTGAGACCCTGTGTTTTGTAGAACTAAAACTTGGAAAGAAGCTCAATGAAGGTAAAACGAAAGAAGTGTATGAGCTGCCCGATCATCCCGGATGTGTTTTAATGCAGTCCAAGGATCAGATCACTGCAGGCAATGCTGCCAGGAAGGACCACATGGAGGGGAAAGCCTCCATCTCCAACAAGACCACCAGCTGTGTCTTCAAACTGCTTCAAGAGGCTGGTAAGAGTCATACATTGGAGAGCATTTCCTCCAATATAGTTTCAGGAACTCCGTAATACATCATAAGATGGGCATCTGGCCAGGAAATATTGTACCTGTAAATCTTTCCCCAAAGAGCAGGAAAAACATTAAAGTGATCGGCAAGTCAAAAGTAAAAAAAAAAAAAAATCAGTAGCTTACCTTGAGTCCCTCCAGTGCTCTGCTTTCTGCTATGTCTGTATACTTAGTGAGGAAATCACTTCCTTATTCAGCTTTCACTCTCCAACCCAGCTGACATGGTCTTCAATCAACAATCAGTGGAGCAAGAATGGAAACGGCCACACTCCCTCCCCAGACGTCCTGATTGGCTGCCTCTCTCTGCAGCTATGAAACTCCTCCCTTCTCTCTGATCACACTATGTGCTGGCTGTAATAACCAGAGGCACAACAATGCAATTATTTTTTACTATGCTATAGGTAAAGCACCCATCGTTGTTGTCACATCCACTGTTTTTTTTTGTTTTCTCTGCGCATCTCCAATGCTGTAATACTTTTACAAGTAACTTAGGAACCGCAGGGTCTTTTTAACAGATTAAAGTTTGCAACAGTGCAACGTGTAGCCAGGGGATAATGGGACAACAATTGACCTTGCCTTTAGTATAACTTTAAGCTCAAAATTTTGATAGGTGTGTTTTCTTTGAAATTTCCTGAGACACAGTTATGGCCCAGAGTAATTGTCAAGTAAGAAATTGTAGGAAACAGAAGTTGCCCACAAAAGAGTTTGTAATGTTGGAGTTGTGCTTACCAGGGAATGAGGGCAGGTTTGCCCTGGGTACAGGACTATTGGTAATATTTAAAGGCGGAGTGCTCTAGCTCCCGTGTTAGCTTGGGTTAGAATAGTTGATTTCATTGCATCGTACATTTTTAATAGGGGAACTTTTGCTTACTGCCTCCCCCCCCCCCCCCCCCAACAAAGTATGTTTATAGAATTGAAATATGAAGAATTTAAATTCTCAGCACTGCGTCCACAATTTGACATATGTTTGCCTATTTTTCTATACACGTTTGTTTATTCTTTTAGTGTAATTGTTCTTTCCCCTAAATGACTGAATATTTATATGTGAATCCTTTTGACTTCCAGGTATCAAAACTGCATTTGTGAAGAAGTGCAATGCGACGGGCTTTATCGCAACCCATTGTGAGATGATTCCCATTGAGTGGGTGTGCAGGAGAATAGCCACTGGCTCTTTTCTTAAGAGAAATCCCGGCGTTAAGGAAGGATATAAGTTTTATCCCCCCAAAGTGGAGATGTTCTTCAAAGTAAGTGTATTTTTTTTTTTTCCAGCTATTGCACATTTTACTGGATTATCTCTTCTTTACACCTAAAAGACTAATGTGCTTTGGAATGTCATTGCAGGATGATGCCAATAATGACCCTCAGTGGTCTGAAGAGCAGCTGATAGCAGCAAAGCTCAGCGGTGCTGGTCTTTTGGTGGGGCAAGCAGAGGTGGACATCATGAAGCATTCCACAGTGGCCATATTTGAGATATTGGAGAAAGCCTGGTCCACTCAGGATTGTACACTTGTTGACATGAAGGTAAATGGTTACTCTGTTACTGCATAATTTTGCTCTTACTACTTGGCAAAGAATGCTTGTTTACTGAAGAAGTTGACTTATTTAAAATATTACTCGCATAACCTGAAAACACTATCTTTGTCTTAAACCAGATTGAATTTGGTGTGGATGTGACCAAAAAGGAAATTGTACTTGCTGATGTGATTGACAATGATTCCTGGCGTCTTTGGCCTTCAGGTGATAAGAACCAGCAGAAGGATAAACAGGTAAAATGTAGTGGGTTGAGGGGACTTGAGGGTTTTGTCTTGTTGTGCTGGGTGAATATCTACTCCATTAACCCTTTAACTGACCCCCTCAATCGATCCAGCCGGGTCTGCTCTTCACCTCCAACCCTGGGCTCCTCTGGCTTCAGGAGAGGGGCCAGAATAGCCGCCGACAATGGCTATAAAAAATAAAAATTACATTTACACACCTTCGTGCATGGTCCCTCCCTTTACCCCAGCCCTCTATTACCTGCCTCCCCAAAGCCCAGGGGGTAGGGCAGAAGAGCCCAGGGCCATCTAGGCTGTGCAGCCTTGCAGGCTGGGGGCACTGGAGCTGGCCCTTGTGCCGTGTGTTTTTTTTTTTTTTTGTTTTTTTTTTTTTAGTGAAAATGACCTGTCAACAGAGGGTTATCTCAAGTAGACTGGCAATTTTTTTATTTCTTTTTGGAAACTCTGTGCAACCAAATAATTCATTGAGGGATTACTTCAAGAATACTGTGCCTACGGCAACAAGCCTGATATGCCTAAGTAAGCTTAAGAGACTAGATAGTTTTGTGCAGGGTATTTTAAATGTAAAGGGGTTTTTCTTAAACTGGAACGTGTGCATTGCAGTTTTATTTTATCTGAAAATCGCACGGTTTCAGTTTTGGGGGGGGGGGGGGGGGTTCTCCTGGGTCAGAAAGGGTGTCTACCAATACATATGTGGTACCGCTGTGACCGGAAGAGATGGGGCTACTACATGCAATTATTTTATTGAAAAACGTACACCAAAACAAGGCCAAACAAGAAATTTCATGTTAAAGCCCAGACTCTGCTGGAAAAATACCATTTTGTGATTACTCACCTGTAAAATGGGTATTATAAGTGTGTCACACACCCCACTTCAAACATTAATTATTACACTTGGGTAACTCCACCAGCAGGTGGCGACGTGCAGAGAAGTCATGAAAAACAAGCCCCTCCTGGTCTATACATACCTGGTACCTCTCACTCATTCCCCAGTATTCAAACAGCAGTAAAGACAAGGTACCAGGAAAAAAACCCTCAAACTGTAAACGAAAACTTCACCCTATAAAGAATCCGGGATACCAAAAGGGCGGGTGAAGTGGGGTGTGTGACATACTTATAATACCCATTTTACAGGTGAGTAATCACAAAATGGTATTATTCTAAGTATGTCACACACCCCACTTCAAACATTAATTATTACACTTGGGACATCCAACAGCAGTGTCCAGAAAAGGGCGGGTATCCAACAAGGCAATAATGCAGAAACTCAAACCACTGCAGCCTGCAGAACCTTGCGGCCAAACACGGCATCCGCTGAAGCCCGCACATCACCTAGTAAAAACTTAGAAAAGTGGGAACAGAAGACCAAGTAACAGCCTTACAAACTTGTTCAACATAGGCCTGGTGCTGAAAAACTTAAGGCACTCCAACAACACGAGTAGAATGAGCAGTGATACGAAAAAAGGGGAAACCTCCCCCTTGGTAGAATAGGCCCCAACAACAGCCTGACAAATCCATTTGCTAATGGAAGACATAGCGGGAGCCAAACCCTTACTAGGCCCAACAGGGCACCACGAAAAAGACATCAGTCTTACAAAAAAGAGAAGAAGTAAACAAACAGTACTTCACCCAGCGTACCACATCCAAACAGTGCAAACCCTCTCCTTGTCATTCCTAGGCTTAGGACACAAGGAAGGAAGAACAAAGTCCTGGTTAAAATGAAAAACAGAGACCACCTTAGAGTCCGGTTTGAAGCGGAAAACCACCTTAACCTGATGTCTCTCAAGGTGAAGAGCCTGAACCAACAAGGCTGCCAACTTCGAGACAAGCAGAACAGAAGTGATGGCCACCAACAAAGCAACCTTCTGAGTCAGAGTAGGAAGAACAATAACCTGCAAAGGCTCAAGGAGAAGCCGGAAGAGCAGAGAGAACCGAATTCAAATCCCAAACAGGGAGCAAAGGCTTCCTAGGAGGCCGCAGATGCGAACCCCCTGGAAAAAAGTCCTGACCAAAGGATGGAGTGCAAATGATCTAAAAAGATAGACAAAGCAGAAACCTGCCCCTTCAAAGTACTCAGCTGAAGACCAGAGTCCAGCCCAGATTGAAGAAATTCCAAAATCCTAGAAACAGAAAAGACCCGACAGGGCAAAGATCTAGCCTCACACCAATCAATATAAGATCTCCAACCCCCATAATAGATAGAAGAGGATCTCTTCCTAGCACTAAAGAGTCCGAATGACCGAATCCGAAAGACCCTCCTCCTTTAAGATGGAAGTTTCAGCAGCCAAGCCGTCAAAGCCAGCGTTGGTAAACTGGGGTAACACAGTTGACCCTGAGTGAGGAGATCCGGCCGAAGAGGCAGATCGAACTGATCCACTGCCAGACGAACGATGTCTGCGAACCACTCCCGCCTTGGCCACCTTGGAGCCACAAGAATGGCGGGAACCCTCTTCCAGAACCAACCTTCGCAGCACCCCGCCTAGCATGGGGATCGGAGGAAACAGATAAAGAAAACCCCAGGTCCCCCCAACTCGGGGCCATGGCATCCGCCGCCATAGCCGGAGGATCCTGGGAAAGCGACACGAATGTCGGAAGCTTGTAATTGTGACCAGAGGCGAACAGATCCACCTCCGGCGTCCCCCACCAGAGACAAAGCGACCGAAACACCTGAGGGTGGAGAGACCATTCCCCCGGCGGAAAGAACACCGGCTCAGAAAGTCCGCCTCTGTGTTTTCCACTTCTGGAATGTACACGGCCGAGATACAAGGGACATGAGTCTCTGCCCAAACTAGGATCAGAGACACCCCTCTGAGGACACCCAGACTGCGAGTCCCTCCTTGGTGATTGATGTAAGCAACCGCCGTCTGATTGTCCGATCGAACCTGAACAGGCAAGCCCTGTAAATGCTGCGTCAAGTGAGACAGAACCAACCTGATGGCTCTCAACTCCAAAAAATTGATGGGCAAGTGGGCTTCCTGAGGACCCCACCGCCCCCGGAACCGAAGATCCTTCCAGAAAACTCCCCCTCCTAACAAACTGGCGACCGTGGTGACAGTTTCCCAAAGCAGGGTCAGAAATGACCTGCCCTTCAAGAGATTGTCCGAGACCAACCACCACAGTAGAGACTGCCGAACCTGGGGAACATCCGGAAGGACCGATCCAACGACCGCGGTTGCCGGTCCCAAGATGCCAACAGATGAAGCTGAAGCGTCCGTATGTGAAACTGCGCGAAGGGAACTGCCTCAAAAAAAGCTACCATAACCCCCACCAGTCTCAACCCTAGATGGATGGACGGGCGAGAATTGGAAAGAAGCTGAGCCAATTCCTGAATCAAAAGAACCTTGGCCTGAGGGAGAGAGACTCTGTGCTGGCAAGAGTCCAAGGACATCCCCAGAAAGGCCACCACCCTGGCCGGAACCAGAGAGGACTTGGGATAGTTGATCACCCAGCCGAACCTCACCAGAGTGGACACCACCGTGCTGGTGTCCCCATCCGCAAGACTGAAGGAAGGCCCAGATAAGGCACAATGCGAATCCCCTGAGCTCTGAGCAGGGCTATCACGCCCGCCAACACCTTGGTGAACACTCTCGGAGCCGAGGTGAGGCCGAATGGAAGAGCCACAAACTGAAAATCCTGATCCACCACCACAAAGCGAAGAAACCTCTGGTGAGCTGGAAAGATCGAAATGTGAAGGTATGCACCCATGATGTCTATGGACCTCATAAGGTCCCCCTGCCGAAGCGAATTGATCGCTGAGTTTCCATGCGAAAATTCCTGGGACGAACAAACAGGTTGAGAAACTTCAAATCCAGGATGGGACAGAACGACCCATCCTTTTAGGCACTGTGAAGAGATTGGAATAATACCCACGCCCCACCTCCGAAGGAGGGACCGGGCAGATGACTGCCATTTCCAGAAGATTCCTTACCGCCGCCAGGAGCCCCTGCGCGGCCAAAGGATCTGAAGGGACACGAGACCTGAAAAACCTTGGAGGAGGGCGGGACGCAAAACTCCAGCTTGTAACCGGCCGACACCACCTCCCGGATCCATCTGTCCGAGACCTCCTGGTCCCATACCCGGGAGAAGAGTCGCAGCCGTCCCCCCACCCGTAAGGGTGAGGGCGCCCCCTCATTGCTGAGCGGGCTTGGCAGCTGGCTTGGGCTTGGCGCCCCCGATGTGAACGGGATGGCCACGGCCTTTACCCCTGTTCCAGCTGGCACCCCTGGAAGCCGAGAAGCCCGCACCCTTGCCGGCTCTGGCTCCCCGAAAGGAAGGATTGAAGGGGGCCGCCCCCCAAAAGGAGCAACGAAATTACTTGTGCTGAGGTAACTTACCTCCCTTGGCAACAGAATCCATCTTCTCACCGAAAAGTCTCAAACCCAGAAAGGGAAGAGCTGTGAACGATCTCCTACGAATTAAAAATCAGCAGTCCACTGCCACACTGAGCGGCGGAAAGCTACCAACAGAGCCGTAGCCCTGCCACACATTAACATGGCATCATCCTGAACGGCAAGAATAAATGAAACGAAGGATTCACAACGCTTAAGGGCAAGAAAACTCATCTCAAGTAGGATCAAGATCCACACATAAATCCCTGACAATAGACCTAACCGCCAACAATAAAAGTGCCGAAGCACAAAACAGGCCTCAAGACCGAACCCGCACAGACAAAACCATGGCGGGCCAGCTGATCAATCCGGCAATCCTCGCCGTCCTTAAGAGAAGTCGTGTCAGGAGAATGTACAACCGCCGTATTAGATAGTCCCAAAACCGGAGCATCAGCCTCGGGAGGGACAGACCAACGCTTAACAAAGTCCGTCGGAAAGGGATACTCTCTATCCCAGCTAGGCGGCACCCCAACGAGACGCGTAGGTTGCTCCCATTCCTTAAGGACAACATCCACGAAATGCTGTTGACTGGAAACTCCAAGCACGGCTTGGACACCCCAAAAAGTTGACCCTATGGCCGAGGAGCAACTTCAGGAGGGTCCAAATCCAAAACCTCAAACATTTGGGCTAGAATGGAAGACGTGTCGGGGACCGACCCCGTGGCCTGGTCATCCTCGGCACCCAGCAGCTGCTGAACCTTAGGATCATCTAAATCCCCCAATAAGCTCACCCTCTTCAAGGGGACGATCCGACCAATCCAAAGCCCCAACAACCTCATCATCTGAGTCCGACGGAGGCGGGGACAAGTGTTTCCGCTTAGCCGGAGCCTCTAAGCGACCACAGCGGAAAACCTTTTCTCGAGGCTGGCCAATCGGGCGCAAACCTCAGATTGCGAATCACCCCCAATGACTTCACAAGGGGCCTGGAAAAGGCGAGGAGGGGAGGGAGATGGCGCGGCCAAGGAAGGACCGGGCACCAGGGTGCCGGACTGGCGCTCAATGTTCCGCTGCGCACATGGAATACAAATAATGACATCATCCCCCCGGGAGCGGAGTCCCACACCCCCCACACAGCCTGGATTGTCCCGAAGGACCGTATCCGGTATCTTTGGTAGCCTCCATATGGTGAATTTATGGTATTCGCAGAACCCAGGGATTTATGCAGTAAGCGACCCGGGATGCCCCTCTAATGAAATTTTTTTTTTTTTTTTTTAAAGTCAGGTATTTAAAACCGGGAGAGCCCAGAAGGATGGGATCCCAAGATCTGAAAAACAAGAAGAAAACAGTCACACCCTGTACAGTAATCTGAAAACGCACACATACATTACAAAAAACAAAATCCAATTCATTGAGGGATTACTTCCAGATGCGCCACATCAACAAGAACAAAACCAGGCAGAGACCCATATGAGGCAGCATAACGGGAAAAATATATGCATAATATATATATATTATATTATATTATATTATATTCACGCTGCATAATAACGTGAAATAGGAGAACCCAGAAGGATTCCCAGCAAGGGCCCTGCCGTCACCCCCAACGATAAGTGTCCTACCTGGACCAAAAGAAGCGAGGAAGTATGGCGCCAGCGAACGGAGGAGGATGGAGATGGAGGGAACAGACCCACAAGCGCGGGAGACGCCGTGGCCCCGCCCCTCCCAGCACAGTAGACACGTGCGGGCCGCGCCAAAAACGCAGCCCCGCCCACCATCCCCACAGAGCCGAACAGCGCGCACAGAATGGCGCTGACATAAGCCGCCAGACGGCCGTGGTACAAGAGCCGCCTGGAAACCGCCCCCCCCCAGTCTAGCCAGCGGGCGGCGGGAATCCACGGGGCCCCAACGACTAAAGCGGGCCGGCGGGGACAAGGGGACAAGCGGCGGGCCAGCGACACATAAGCCGCCCGACCCGCCCCAACGCCAACAAGGAAAAGCGACCAGGGGGCTCAAGGAGCCCCCAAACAACCAGTAAAAACGGCAGACGGACCGTGGCACCCGTCCCTGCCAAAAGCACAACACACACTCCCCTCACACATAACAAGAGCTCCTAAAAGGCCCAACGCAGGGAGAAATTAAAGAAAGCACACACACAAGTACAAGGGTGGGAGGGGGGCAGAAATGACCTAGGGGCTGGGGCATCCCACATCCGGATCACCAACCGGATAACCACTATGCCCCATAATATGGGGTCGAGCGGATGAGCTAATCTCCTAGGCACCATAAGTGCCATCTACGCTTTGCCCGGCCTACAGCCTAAGCTGGGAGGCTACCACATAATCAGGGGAAAGTAACAAGAGGAACCGGGCAGAAATAGACCATGGGGGGGGGGCCGGGGTGATACCCCGGCTACCTGCAAGCAGGAGACTTCTTTCATCTGTCTTGTCGCCATCTTGCAGAGAAGAAACACTGGGGAAAGAGTGAGAGGTACCAGGTATGTATAGACCAGGAGGGGCTTGTTTTTTCATGACTTCTCTGCACGTCGCCACCTGCTGGTGGAGTTACCCAAGTGTAATAATTAATGTTTAAAGTGGGGTGTGTGACATACTTAGAATAAACAATTTTCCTGGAAATCCCTTCAAATATCACAGTTGAACATGTATAGCGCTAAATATTGAAAAATGGTCTGGCAACAGAGGGTGACAAAATCTCCGGTAGGCTGGCAGTTAAAGGGTTAATTAATTTGTATTGTTTACCCCAATTACTTTTGATATGGTCTTGCTTGTAATCTAAGCTCCAGATGGAGACTTGGGGGAGGGGGGCTCTATGTGAAACTTCATTTTAAAAAGTTGCTTCTTTCTATGTGGATGTATAAACGCCCACTTTCCCAATAATAGCCTTGGCTTGCCATATATAGACAACTTTTCTTTTGTAGTGTGGATGATGGTAGAAATGTCTTTAGATGTTCATTATGTTAATTCCTCCCACCCCAGACTTATCGAGACCTAAAGGAGATCACACCAGAAGCTATGCAGATGGTGAAAAGGAACTTTGAGTGGGTTGCTGACAGAGTGGAGGTAAGCAAAATACTTGCTACACAATTGCTCTTTTGATTGGTCTCTCTGGGCTATTATATTTGCTACAAATGAAAAAGGTTACTTAAAGGAGCAGTATCGCGGATTTTTCTTGGTGACATATTTAAATGGTACTTTGAATGTAGGTAAGTGTTGGAGTAAGAATTACAAATTTAGAAAAAAATGATGTCTGTGTTGTGCAGCTGGAGACTAATAGCTCATGTTTATGTCTGCTGAGTGTCTGGACCGACACTCTGGCCTGTTCCATGCTGAGGAGAGGGGTGAAACAATGTATCAAAGTATCAACTGTTCAGTGCTGGCAGCCGTCCAGCATAAGATAACAACATTGCAACATTGCCTGGCCAGAACTCGTATATCTAAAACAGAGAGAAAAGCTCTAGAAGTCATTTAGCTGATTTTGACAGTTTTCCCTTCATGTTGGCTCTGCTGCATAATCTTTCAGTTTACCATTTTCTCTCTTTTCTCAACACATTTTTCCATATGATCTTTCTTTCAGCTTTGTGTGTTTTGAGCAAAGCCCAACCCAGGATTTTCACTATCTGGAGTTTTTGTTTTGTGCCCCTAGGGGCATCCTGACTTGGGATGCCCTATGTAAAATCCCCATGTTCGCCTGTGAAAACGTACCTTTCCCTGTCCCACAGCGCATGCGCGGGCTCTCGTCCAATCAGCTCT